>JAZGTH010000003.1:8379166-9690000 GCA_036877525.1 Chromobotia macracanthus | reverse complement strand
AAATCATTCTAAACACAACATCATAATGTATTTAAAGAACCAAATAATACAAATATTTTCTGAGAAAACTACCCGGTAAAACTAATATACCTATAACCTCACCTAATACTTTCGGATAAATAATATCTATGTAAGGCTTAAAAATACCTCTACATTCCTTTGATACATGAGAAGAAAAAACAGACCCATAGACTCAAATTAAATTTAGGACCAAAACGGGCCAACACATTTATTTTATTACAACTTGAATATGTATTTCATATATATCTTGTGTGTGTATATATATATATATATATATATACACACACACACACACCTAAAACCTCATATATATATATATATATATATATATATATATATATATTATAAAAAGAAACAATAATACTTTTTATTTCTGTTTATCTCCAATGATCATCAAAATAATGCTGATTGGTGGTATACTGCACAGTATAAATAGATGATTTACGTTGGTCTTTCATGGATATTTGTGTCTCTGAATTTCAATGACAGCTTTTGGAGTACCTAGTGTGGTAAACATCCGTCCGTTATCTAGTATGTTGATCTTAAGAACACCAAAAAGACATGGCTAGTGCAATGGTATGTTTCCAGTACCCTGCCTACGACTGAGTCGGGGCAGTGTTGCAGCTTTTCCTTTGAAAGCTCATAGCATATGAAACTATAAAGCACTAAAACAATTACTCCTTAAAATTACTTGTACCTCCCAAAAATGTACAAATGAAAACTGTTTTAAAAAATGTGACCTTGCTTGCTTAATTATAAAAAAAGGTGAAACTGAGGTAAACATTTCTTCCTAGTGAAATTGTCTTTGTGAAATTGTACAGAGGCAAGCATGTACATAACATGGCAGTCAGGTTATTTTGAGAGCTGTCTGAAAAAGTTACTTGGTATCGATACTAAAGTTAATGGTCAGTATTTATAAAGTAAGTGTGTTTTGAAGGGTGAAGAAGCTGCAAAAAAATAAAGGCCTTCAACTGTGTGCCAAAATAAATAACTTATAGATGTAGCCCCTTTTTCCTAAACCAAAGAAGCTGTAACAATCTCGCATTCAGGAGATAAAGAGCCTCCTGTGCTCATGAGAAGAGCTGAATTAAAGACCTGTCTTTGCCCTTCCAGACACCGGGGATATGCGCTGAGTGACCTGGACGGAAAAACACATAAAAGGCAGAACCCCAGGAGCCATAGCAGATCATTGAAATGCACTGTAAAAAATCTTTGATATTTACATCATTAATACATTCAGGCAAGGGAGGAGGGCCATCTCCTCCTATAGAGGTACATTTGGCACAATCAGTTTATGTAGCGACGCATTCCTCAAGCACTGCTTTTGTGTCACCTCAAAATCACTGATACCTTCCATTCATAAGGGGATTAGACCAGAACAAGGATTGTCTCATGCGACATTTAAGAACCTGTCAATGTCCATCTCAGAGGAAGCCTGTCGGTTAAAGGCACGTGTGCATCTTAACTGAGGCATCGCTCCCGACTCTGATATTATATTCTTTAGAGTTCGTTGGTCCTCATCTTGGGTTTCCCAGGACTATTTATTGTCTAGTCCACTGGGATAGGCACCCACCTTGGGAGGTTCAAATACCATTTGTCAAGTCTGTGATGACATTAGCCTTGACCAGTTTGCGGAGAAACTCCTTTTCTTTTGAGATGTTGTGAGTCCATGACTGTCGGGAAGACATAAACAGAAGAGTGTCATTTCCAACAGAACTGGGGCAATTAACAATTTTCAGCAACGTCACAGAAAATCAATTTATTCCAGTATACATTCACAAGCTACTTAGCCCAGATTCACATATCTGCTTATTTTCCAAGTAATCAGAACCTGTAAATGACTATCATAGTTCCTTCTAGTTGTTTGCTAGTGCCCACCACAAGGATGGATTGGAGTACATGGAAGCAACAATAATGATTAAGATCACTGAAGTTAAAAACAATTACAAAAAATGAGTTAACAACTCAAAAAGGACCCGGTTTAATTACGTGATTGATATGGCATCATTTTTGAAGGCCCTTTTCATCATACAGCAGTACTGCGTCAATACCACAGTGTCAGTCTAAGGCAATGCTTAGCACTCTTAAAAAGCACTTTGAGAACTCCCCAATACTCTGTTGATTTTTGTTAAGCACTCAAACAAACAAAATTACCAAAACACCCTACCCCAACACACTATAAATGCAGCTAAATCTTACATTCACTGCACTGCAAATCTGCTAGCATCTTTTATTACAAAAATAACAGTGAGCACCGACACAAGAGCAATCTGAGTGTGGTCTGAGAGCAGAACTCCTGTGAAAACCATCTTTTCCAGCTTTCCTTCAATACTGTTTACCTTCTATGTGATTTTTAGACCAAATCAACTAACTCGCTGAACCCACAGAGGAACTACAGGCCTGGTAATCCTGGAAGAAACAAGAGCTTTGGGTTCCTGTGAGGGGATCAGAGGCTGAATGGGTGGACTCCACAGCTGACCCTGACAAAAGGTTCTGAGCCTGCTGGGGCTGTGATACAGGGCCAAGGCTCTTGCTGGAGTCTCTGGGCTGTCTGCTTCAGCCAGTCCAGCTCGTGTGAAGGATCACATTTATAAAAAGCCAAGCAGATCCAAGAATAAGATTTCAGTCCCCATAAGAAAGAAAAGGGCACAGGCCAAACTGAATGCTGGGTTAAGAGTGTCCTCACGCCTAACTGCCTTAGGGACAGAAGACCTGAAACAATCGCTTCCTTATGTGCTGGACTAAGAGAAACTCTCAGGCTGGAGGTGAAAAACAAGAAGAAAGGCTAAATAACTATGAATAAATGTTTAATTTATACAGATACATCACAATGGCTGATATTCTTACTAGAAGTGCCTTAATTAGAGGTTACATTTTTATTAAGCATCCTGACACGATCACTGTGACAGTAACCTGACAGTATCATGTCAGGTTAAAATGAGACCCCTGCATTGTTTCATTCAATAGTTCTTCATCTAGCTGCTGAAAGCAAGAGTATGCCTTATGCAAATGCATTCCAACCTAGGCTTCTATAAAACCAATTTACTAATTGTTTTGACTACTTACTAGCATTTAAGCCAACTCTCTGACTAGTAAACATCCTAAAATGAAGTTGTTTTTATGCAGTCTTCACTTTTATTAATACTGTAGGGATTAAGTCTAAGTAGCATGCCTAGCAATTTCGTCAGAAACATTTTGTTAAAGCCTTGCACATTAAACTTACATCCAACAAGCTGGTAGAACAAACAGTAACCCTAATCTTAGAATTTACCGCTGACAGACATACAGTTAATGTACTCTTGGAATTGCTGTTGGAATGAATCTCTCACATCACAGTCAGGATGAAGACGGTGTACTAGTGATGTGGCAGTGAGGATATTTACCGGTTAATTAGCGTGCAACAACACCGGTAATACCGGTATCACCAGGGGGTGGGGAGTGCAGACGTTCCAGTTTTTCCCTTTTTTCTACCTCAGTTTTAAATTGCTTATGACGAAAGCATTTAAAACGAAAGCATAGTTTGTGGCTTATTATTTTTAATGAAAACATAACTACTAAAAACTACTACAAAACAGTTTGTAGAAAGTGACAGTGTTCTGCAGGAATGGTGTCCGACTGTGATTTGCTAAAGTCAGGAGTTAACTGTGCGTTAACTGCTCAGTTTTATGAAAGAGCTTTTACAGCCATGGTAACTTGGGCAGAAAAACATAACGTCATCTTCATGAGAACTGAAAAATACATTCTATTAATGACCTCATAATTGTAATTGTCCATAACTTATACAGATAAACAAACACAGATTAAGGACAAAAAAAAAGTGCAAAACAATTGTTTTTTTCTTGCATTTAAAGCTAGTCTTCAAAATAACCCTCAAACCACAAAATAAATAAAACAATAAATGTTAGTTTTTTATGTTAAGACACAAACAAACATATAAACCTCCTACCTCCTTTATGGCAGACATTTTGACTGTTTCGTAGTAGTGCAAGGGTGCATGAGGGGTGCTCATATCATAGCCAAATCCAGCAACAGCAACCTCATCACAATTATGCAGGGCCATTGTTATGGCGACAGTGCCTAATGTTGGAATGTTCTGTGGGAAAAATTGCAAGTTAAGCATCACTAAAGTATGATACTTGAGTAAATAAAGCAATCTGACTATGTACCATCAGTTATGTAGAATAAGTACAAAGCTTTTGAACAATACATTAGGAGCTTTTGACTCCTAATGTATTGTTAGTGTATTCTGTGTGGTTGCTAGAACATCATTAGGTGGTTGCTATGGTACTCTGGGTTGTTGCTTACTGGCCCAATGCAACAGAGCCCACACCCCAGCCCCTATGATATTCCTTAGACATGATTCATTTCATTCAAATCACTGGGATTTTTCACCTTGTTTGTCACTCATCAGGTGGAAACTGATTGCTTAGAAAAGTGTTATTACTTAAAAAGATAACAGCAAGCCGCATGATTTGAGGTATAATTAATCTCTGTAGAAACAATGTGTGTGACAAGTTTAAAACCTGGTAGTGTCCTGAACAAACTTCTAACTCTATATTAATGCAAATTGTGTTATGACCTTTAAGAAACAGGAAAATATAATTATTTGCATGTTTAATAGTGCATGAAACCCAAGTGCTAAAAAAGCATATCTAAAAACTATTAAACATGAAATACCAACCACAAACCAAAAACGAATAAGAAAAGCGTGCTGTGCTATGCTTAAATATATTTAACATCCAGATCTTCCTCAAGGACTCGATGACTAATCTCAAGTCTGCTAAACGAGTCCTGGCTTAGTTCTGGCCCACAGTTGTTAACTCATCTTGAGCCTGTGTTAAACAATTTGCTTAAACAGACCCCCAACCCCTGACTCACCAATTTCAAGAGACAGATCTTCACTTCCTCCTCACCCTGAGGGGGTCAACCATTCTAAATCATTAGCTTGCAGTTGCCTGGGGTATGGATCACTCACACATACACAATTAGCAGGAAGATTGGGCCAGTGTACTCAGAACTAAGCAGGTGGGTGTTTGGAAAGCTCAAAGGGGAAGGATGTGTCAAAGTATATTCCACCTTGATCAGTACCGTATGGGACAGCTTGCCTCCTGAGCTGCCCCCCCTACCTATGCAAACCTTAGGGGCCCAGATTCTGCTCCACGTGCACAGCACATGTTGCACAATTCAAAGAGGGTCAGAGTTTTCAGGAGGTGGTCACACACAGACCCATGTCTCTACTTAAGTTATAAAGATCTTTTTTGCAGTTGTATTTGGAATAACTCCAAAACATGACTGCTATGTTTGTCCTCCCTTCCAAGTGCCCTGCGAAGGCATAATTTATGACGTTCAGAAAGCACTAAATGACTGGCAAGTTCATTCCTTTTTTGTAAGGTCCACTGTCCTGTGATGCAAGAGAAAGGTGATGTGTCTTGTTTATGTGTTTCTAGTAGGCGAGTACTCTTTGTTAAAGCCTGTTTGAGGTCTGAGCCATGTCACACACACTTCTTTAATGACAGTACTGTAAGTCTATGATTCTGAGCTTTCCCCACAGGCTACGGCACGCCTTAGCTAGGTCTGAATAAAATTTGTGTTTGCAAATGGGGCGGGGGTCTTCTGAACATGGTGAAAGATCACATAACAAATTTTAGAGATGCTGGTCCAACATTCATGATGCATTTTACTGATGGGATTTCAGAAAATGTCAACTTGCATGTTTAACAGCCTTTGTGATTCATACTGACAGTTTTGTGTATCTGACTCAACCAGGTTACTCATACTGTGTAAATTCAATGCATACTGCATGCACAATTATATAAATAATGCATGTGGCAAAACCACAATTAATGAAAATAGTCGCAAAGCAAGAACACATCCTGTGTGACTGGCCACTAAGTCTACCTTGAACATATTGTTTAATTACAAAATACATTGCTCTGGACCACAGGCAGTGACAACCCTCTTTTTGTGTGTAATGCTTTAATGTCTATGTAATGCTTTAATCTGCTTTTTGTCTGTCTCTGACTTTTTTTTGACTTTTTTAAAAGGTTGTCTTTTAGGGCTTAAATACTAGTATATGTGATTGTAATGAATTAAACTAATCTACATGCAATCATGTAATTGATACAATTAGACTAGAGCTGTCAATTAAGTTTACCATTTTGAATGGTTTCAAAACAAAGCTTTGTCAAGGTTTGGGCAAAATGAATGGTATAAGCTTTCCCCACCCATTGGATTAGACATGCTGCTTTTGACCTATGGTGATCTTTATGGTAATTACAGTCTAATTGAGGAAACACAGGCTTCCTGTGACCCCTATTTACATAAAATTGATTTAAGGCATTGCCAGTCCTTTTGGTTAAATAAAACTGAGCGGTCAATAAAGTCCTTTCAAAGAGATACTGGTTATAGCAGGGCTAAATTCTCTTGTAGCCAGTGTTTAAATTTATAGAGCATTCTAAAAAAATCTGCACCCTAAAAGATGCTAGGCGTCATTTAAACTGAATGAACATGATGCTTACCCCTTTACCCATGAGGCCATTGTTCAGTGGAAGGCCAATAAACTGGAAGGCAGCCTCCTGTATGAAGTAAGGGTTGAGGATCCGTATCTCTGAGGGTTTCTGGGACACATTACGCGCTACAGACTTCCAGAATCCTTCTGTTCCTTGCTGAAGATGATAAAAAGTAAAAACGGAAAGGAAAAGCCATTATATCAGCGCATACTACGAAGTACATTCTAGTTTGATCATTAAAAGTGACTTGTCATGAAAAATGCATAGAATATTTTCAAGTCATCTTACAGCAGATCAAAGGCACGAAGCCCACATGTGAAGAAATAATGTTTTCTATAACCATGAGCTCAGTCACAAAACCTGTAAGGTGCCATAACAGCATACTGAAAATAACCAGGGGTGCGAGCGTAGACTGCTTTCATTAAAAGTTAAGCAAGGCGCCCAGGTTGGACAAGCCCACAGGAAGTGGACAAATTAAATCCTGACCTCCACGAGTGTTCGGGGAGCATCAGCCCTCCAGCTTCTCCCATACCAATTACTCAGGAGACACGCAGAGCGCCACAACTCAGCAATTATTCAATCTGCAACCTGGTATTGAGATCAGCAGGTATTAGTGTTCTGACTAGACGGGTTCTACAAAGCCACAACAGCACTGCTGGCAAACAGTCAGTCAGGTCATCGGACTTAATGGGAGTCACCTGTTCAAATAAGCAGACTGTGCCTTTGATATAGTCCAACAATAGGAGCAGCCATTGAAGCCGGGTGAATGGCTTTGAAGCACCTTCGGAGGGCCCCCACACCCACAACAAGCCATGGCAAGAAAACATCATCTTTCCTGTCAACAGCAGGTTTTCACTTAACAGAAACAGAAAGTCTGAGGAATGCTGCAACCACAAGCAGGTGTAAACAGGAGAAAACTCAACAACAACAATGTATCACAGTGCACCCTGAAAACAACTGACACACTGTACACTTTTTTTGTACATTATACACTGGATCCATGCTATGCCAAACCAAACTGAAGTCTTCCAGAACGTAACACGATTCGCAAGCTCTATTTTAGAGTTAAAGTAAACACTCAGGGATTGCACTGGCATCTGATACCAGACTCCAGGAGTGTTTGGTATAAAAGAATGGTGGCTTGTTTAAAGACAAAATAAAACAGGAAGTCCTTGATTGATTCTTTTATAGTCACTTAGCAGAAGTGCGGATGTCTATAAACCAGTACATTCCTTCTTCTGGATTGGGCAGTGGTGCATGGTGGGGCGAGTTGCATCCCAAAACCCATACAAGAATTACTTGATCGCAATTACGATCCGAAAGACTTGGAACATTTGTGGAGATAAAATGAAGTCCAAATGACGGTAAATATTATCCAATCAATATTAATTGTTGGTCTTAACAATTATTTTCCGGGGTAATTTCAGAGAGGCTACTGATAGTAACCTTGCTTTGAAAGAATAAGGTCCCACACGCTACCTCCCACCTCAGAGCTCTCTCCAAACCACGCCTCCTCCAAAACGTATAGTTTGTCAGGCAAGTAGGACAAGCATAGTTTGACAGGCATGTTGTAAATCCCTTGAATGAACAATTTGTTGTCATGGGCCTTTCACTAAAGATATTGATATAAATATATTTAGAACACTTGTAGTGATTGCTATCAGGATGTGAAGAAACCAGCATGACAAAAAATGTTTCTGGACAAAAAAAAAATCCTACCCTGCCTTGAAGGAAATCACTGAGCATTAATTTAAAATTGCAACAAATTTAAGAACTTCCATTGATGGCTATTTTCAAGGAACACTACAAACCTTATTCTGGATCACATTATGATACCACCAGTGTTAGACAAGGCCATTCTAAACAATGTTCTGTTGTTGATGTTTTCTCTATTGGTTCCGTCTGGCTTTCCTCCAGACGTCTCATTGGCATTCCACTAGGGAATCACAGTCAGGTGACAAAGCACGCTGAAGAAGAAAAAGAGAGTGAGAGACACCCTGATAGATCACCTCACCAAGCCCACAAAACCACAAGCTGTCTGTGGTGCAAGAACTTTAACAGCTGCCACACTCTCACTAAACAGGACGGCCCCGTAACTGATCCATCCAATAAAGCAGCAGATGAGACAGGCCTCTTAATTCCCCAGGGTAACTCCAGCACACCCTTAACAAGCTTCCAGCATGGCCGTGGAGTGTTAAATCACATCATAAAAATCACAGGCCACATCGCTGGCCTCTCCCTCCCATCAGCTGCTGGAAAAGAGAGGTCAGGGTGAACAGTGACTGGGAAAACCTGCTCCTGACTGCAGATGTGCCATGTGAAAAATCTTTCTAGGAAGTCTGTGAAATGTTTTCCAACAGAACCAAAATAGATGATCCTGAAGCGTAACAATTACCTTGGTGCATGCAAAAACAAAGATATGTTATGATGTTCACTGATGTTGAATACGGTTGATACAGAGTTAAAGTTAAAGGGATGGTTCACCCAAAAAAAAATTCTTCCATTATTTACTTACCCATAATTCCAAACCTGTATAACTATTTTGTTTCTGACAAACACAAAAGAGATTTTGAAGTACTAACCAAACAACCGTATTAACCAAACAACAGTGGCATCCACTGACTTCCACTGTATGGATGAAATGGAAAACCACTCAACCACTTTTGAGACATTCCCAAAATATCTTTTTGTGTTCCACAGAAGAAAAGTCATTTAGGTTTAGAATGACATGACAGTGAATAAATGATGGAAAATGTTTTAGTTTTGGGTGAACTATCCCTTTAAAGGCAGCTTTGTAGTGTGTTCATGAAATACTATCTTTCATCACTGAATAGAATCTTACAAATTACACTTAAGGGCAAATTCATTCACACTTAATCACTAACCACCTGCAGTCTAGTTCACCCTGGCACTGTATACTGAAATAGTGTTTTTCCATTAGTATCTTTAAATATATAACAATACAGTATACTAGACTGTGGTAGTCTGCTGAATCATCCACCGAATCCAAGATACATAAGCTACTGCACAGCACAAACACTAAAACACAACATACATTAGTAAGTATGCAACCATGAAAGATCCTTGGTTAGTATGCCTTTGTTATCAGTGTAAACACTTTATCCCATATGTTAAACTTGTGTCTTGGATGGAAAGAAAAACAACAAATACGAAAGGCAAAGTTAGTTATCAAAAACCCTACAAGCCAAGAACTTAATTTACAATAAGAGGAGGAATCTGACAACTCCAGTGGAAGTTTTTGAGTTTAAAGGACTTATTCGAAGAGAGGCAACATTAAAATTGATTAAATACAGTAGTCAGCACATGAAGCAGCATGAAATAGATTTAGATCAGAGGCTTTAAGGGACAGTTTTAGGGAAGATTCACAAGCTAAGATCTTCAAAACCAAAGATGGCATACAGAAAACACTTCCATATACATTATATATTATAGATAAGATTCTTCTGCATTCCTAACATGTGAAATTGTGGTCATGTAATTCAGTGCTTAATCCTTTAATAAGGGGGAAAGAAGTCAAGATACTTGCTTTGATCAATTTTACACCTGACAAGGTCATATTTGACAAGGCTGGGGAAACTTCTGAACTGGGACTTTCTTTCAAAAATGATGTGCACGGAAACCTTATCTGGTCATTGCAATGGCCTCTTGATGCAAAACGGGAACAGAGGTTATCAAGGGACGGTTCTACAGGTGCTCATATGGGGGGAAAAAAAATCTAGCAAAGGGCTCCTTTGTATTTTGAGAAAACAGTATCATGCTTCTCAAACCTAAATGTGTCTCTGCACATACATTTGTTCCTACCTGCATTTTCATATATATATATTAAGGTAATTCTAAATGAGAAAATTAGCAATTTGCACAGATTTATTGAAACTGATAGTTCCTGAATTCAGTTCCATTCCTGAATTCTGATTGGATGAACTGCATACACAGCCACTTAGTAAAATGACTAAAAAACTCAGTACATTCTGTACCAAGTTCCTAAGATGTCTAGCAACTACAGACAGCCCTCATTTAGGAAAACTAAACATTAACAATACTTTATTATTTAGTTTATTATTAATAATCATTATTGGACTGCTTTTTAAACAGTTGTGTCTTTCATCATTATTGCTATTGTCACCATTTTATTTAAAGCAATATACCAATTGGGTTACACTATTTTGACAACAGGTAAAAGTGCTTTAGACACCTAGCACAGAAGAGTCAATAAAACATTTTCCACGTTTACACACAATACCACGAGTGTGACTTATGATTTCTGTGTGACAATTTTGGCATACAGGTGTCACATACATATATGTGGTTCCATGTAGTTAGTGAATAAGATGGCCTTCTTATTAATTACCCAATAACCTTAGACGGCCTTCTGCTGAACAAATCTCTCAAGATTATGCATGCACAGTAACAGCCAGAGGAAAATACAGGCTATTTTGAAAAGCTTTCCTGTTTATCTTCAGGGTTACATTTAAAAGGTCAATAAAGCTGGAAGGTACACTGTTAAAGTGAAATGATCTGTTTTTATGGTGTGTGCTTTAGCTGACTGTGCAGCAATCAAAGCCCATCTTTAGAGGCTAATGCATGCTGCCAGACAGATGTTGTTGCTGCTGCCCCAGTTGCCATGTTCAGAATGCCTATAAACATATCAGACAACTTGACAAATTTGCAGCTGCAGTTAAGTAGTGACATCAACATGCAAATGATTACCAACATAGATAGATACAGATAAAGCGATAAGCAAGGTAAGATAATTGCTGCATGGGCAAACCTTTTTACCCCGGGCCATGTATGATTCATATGATCTTCAGTTTTATGTAAAACTCAACATTTACTCTGAGGGCCCCTACAGAAATACGCATGTTTCGTGGAGCACTCATCTAGAACGGTTCTGATTTACAAGTTCTATATCATGTTGCTCTTGACTGGGTCAGAACTCCATGAAATACTCCGATGTCATTTCTTTTGTTAGAAGGAATCTGAGGTATTTGCTCATTTTCTTACCCTTTGTCCTGGTCCCGACCCCTCTTTACCACAAGAGCCATGGCTCTCCATTTTCGACTCCCTGGGGTTATGCTGTGTGTAAGAGGCTTGCTTTCACACTTCTTAAGAGAGCAATGGACAATAGGGTCAATTGACAATTGAGTCTATGGAAAAAGCTTGTTAGCAGGAGGCAGCCAAAAAGCAAATGGGTTGTGTTTGATACAAGCTTGGTTAAAAGTTGATGTTCCCCTAAGCTTGTCTGAGGACCAGAGTATGTCAGTGGAATATAGTGACAGCAACTTCCCATCTAGCTCTAAGCTGCAATCAATCCTCTCCAACCCCACTCCAGGATTTCCTATTTTCTACTCCTGGTGCAATTAGTGAGACAAACATCATTCTGAATTGCTCCCTTTCTATTTCAACTACACTGTATTAAGGTATTTAATTATGGCTTTTTTTAAACACCTGGGCACAACATTTATTAAGTGAAATCACGTTTACACAATTTTCAGTTTTAACAGTAAAGAGTTAAAATCTGCTCTCCACTCCATACCACTCACATACTCTTCAGACTGGTAGAAAGGGTGGGCCTTATGTTTTGAGGGTTTTTATTACCTTCATTACTTCAAATGTACTACAGATACACGTGGACAGTTACGCCTGTTTCAGAACTACAGAGGATGAACACTTGTTTCAACACTGCTGGCACGTTGAAACGCAAACATCCACATGCCCCATCATCAACCCCTGGCTTGGTGCCTCATTGGGTCAAAGAGAGAGACAACACCTGCACCAAACTTCAAAAACAGACAAGTTTCTAAATAAACAGCACTACACAGGGCCCAAAAATGCTGACTTTCAATAATCAAAAGTCCAAGAAATCTGACACAATGTCAGAGGTCTGTACTGAAGGTGCAATAAAAGACTTCACTGAACCTGTTTGGAAAAAGTGAAAAATGTCATTCTGAAAACTACCTTAGAGTTTCGTAACTTGTTCCTTCTTTGGTTGAATGCCATGTCTATGTTACAGTTTGCTGTGAGTCATCTTTTCTGGAGATTTGCGAAGTAAACAAAGGCACACTCTCTACAAGCATCAACAGAGATAAAGTCATGCACACAACAGTTTGTACTCCGGGAGTTGCCACATGGAAAGTACCTACAATAAAAATCAAACCAGGAGCTGCATGAATACTGAACCCTGAAGGGCAGTGAAGGAGTGTCTGATAAGTGACATATTCTTGCTTCGCTCTTACCATGTAAAGCTGAAATAATAAAGGATTAAGACATATTGGAAAAGAAAGCGATGGGTAAATACGTTCTGACAGAAGGCAGAGGATTACCTGGTAAATGGTATTCTGAATGAAAATAATTATCGTGGGATCTGCATGCCCCCCTCAAGCTCTAAGACTTGTTAATTCAGTTCACTCTTATCATATCCGACAACTGGTTACCTATTTTTAAGTCAGACCTCATGGAGCATTAATCCATTTTAAATATCTATACCTATAACAGGTTAATAGTGGTTATTGATAAAGAAACCTGCCAGGTCCAAAACAAGTAAAGGTTAATGACTACATAAAGTAATTTTGTCTCAATCATGTAAAAACAATGTTTGAAGCAATATACTTACGATGGGGCAAGATACTGCACCATAACAAACATTAAAATTAACTACTTTGAAAGTACAGCAATAAGACGTAAACATAAAGACCTAAAACATGTTAACACGTGACTAATGTGAATCACTAACCTTACTTGTCTAGTTACATTTAATCTTTTTACTCTGTGCATGACCATGTACTTTTTATATGATACACATAAAGATACTAGAAAAGGCCCAAACTACTGTTAGCCAGATGTTTCTTACACCTAGAACAGTCTTAATACAAAAATATTGATGTTTAGACATACTGTCCAGTGTAAATAACACATTTGAGAACAGAAGAATTAATATAAATGTGTTAACAAAAATACAAGCTGTAGGAATGCCTTGCTCTATAGACCTCCGTTGTCAGGATTTGTACTAGAAATGCATTATTTGTGCACTTTTACAAAATGGTGATTGATAGCGCATCACAATTGTTTTGAACTATAAAAAGAGCAAACAACCAACTGATAAACGGTATACCTTGGATTCACTATACGTCACTTAGGACAAAACATCTGTCAAATGCCTAAATGCAGAAGGTCAACCAAATGAACTGAAAGCCCAGCAGTATGTTCTATTGACCCTATACAAGAGTGTGAGACTGATAATACAAGTGAACTCCCCGTACGTTTCTTTAGTGTTGCGAAAGGGTCCGTGTACTGTTCTTTCAGTACAAGAGATAAACTGAAAAGCCTTGCATTCCTTCCATCAGTGAGTATCCACAGTGTACAAAAGAGCAGCGAAGAGAAAAATACTTCAAAGCAGCAAGCAGCCATTGTTCAAAGTTACATCAGTCTGACTCTTTGAGGTTACGAAAGTGAGGAGTTAGTGCTATCAGAGGATTACACTAAAGTCTAAAGCTGGCTATTTCTAAAGCTAACTGCCCACACAGACACACATGCCTTGATGTGTTCATCTCTGCTCGGGGAAAAGGAATGAAAGACATTGCAACACAATGAATCTCAATCGCTGCTGTCACTGCCTGCACAGCGTTTTATTTTACCTCTAGGTTTCTGCTAATAAAGACAAGCATTTATATGTTGATGAAGTCACTCAACTGGATTTTTTTCTACACAATATTTTCAATGATACATCCAAAGATGTGTATAAGACTTGGAACCTGATCGCAGGAATGTATTTGTTTTCAAACATGAGATGAATTGTATACTGTTGTTAGGGATACAGCATTTGATAAGATTGTTTGATTAACCACTGCCATGTCTGTTGTTGTTCTGAGATTTCTCAAATTATTTAAAGAAACATCTGTGGTAGGTAAAGAGAGCTGTGTGCTAGATAAACGCTTAGTCAAATTTTCATCGGCCCAAAACTACCATCCCTTTTACTTGCCAGTTGAAAATAAACACATGCCAAGTTAAACTGTTTGAGAGGGAACAAGGGAATGTGCAAGGCTGATGTCGCTTTGGAGTGAAGAATAGATGTTCCTGTCATTTTTCATTCATAAGAATTCACAACACTGATAGGCTTCATTTGTCAAGTGACAATCAGTTAAAAAGCCACTTTAAACATGATACTTACAACTTAATACATACACGGGAGGCCACGTTGAAGACTAGCTGAATATAAACATCTTTTACATCTGTGGCTGTCTGCGGCTGGAAGAAAAATAAGCGCAAAGTAGATTTTTACATTTTCTTAATAATGTGAATGTGTGAGTGGTTCACTACCTGCCAACACAATGTTGGGGCATTGTGGGTGGCTGGTCGCTTACTAGGCCCACAGATGTTCGCAAGTCCATGATGTTCTAGTTACCTAATATTACCCAACCCCAATTAGTTATTCTTCACCAGGTGAAAATAAAAGTACAAGTTACAGTCCTTATAGTAAGTAATGCTTGCTTACCTTGCTTGTTATTGCTACAAGTAAAATCTTAGCATGTAGAATATTCTTAACTTAGGCCGTAACACTTCTAAAAGGGCAATGTATACACATTTCAGGACCCATTCGTTAGATTCCAGTATGGCATGAACATTCCATTTCCCTTTGTCTGGTTTAACCTATATTACAAAAAAAGCAAGCAAGCTACTTTGTTACCCAAATCAAGCTTTTCATCAGTCTTCGTCCTCTGAATGCTGTTTCTAACATTATGAAAGACAAATTGGAGTTTTCTTGACCCCTCATTGATGAAGGAAATGCTTCTTTCAATGGGATCAAAGCCAATATCAGAAAAAAGAGGGCAGATTATCTGAGCACTTTTCACTGTCCAGCTTATTACAATCAGACAGTCAGACAAATCTGGCCTTTTTCAGACGGCAGAGGAGAGGGAGTAATCAAATAGCTTACTATTTTTCTTCTTTGTCGAGTGTCTTGCACAGACAAATGTCAACCTGTGAAAATTCCAGAGCTGGTCCCTGTAAATCTCCCGGCTGTTGGCCAGGAACTCCTGAGGCACAGTGCCACCAGATTCCCCACACGACAATGAACACAAGCAATAACACCTTGACCTGGCAGATCCACATTTTTATGACAGACATTTGGAAAAGTAAAAAACATGTCCTTGAGTAGCTGAGCAGACCAGCTCCAAAGGAGAACAGAGTGCTTATGCTTGCTCTTTATGTGATAAATGGAATGGAGGCAAAGTTATTAAAACTAATGTGAGATAAGAGAGAGCTTATTCAGTCAAGCCGACCCTCCCGATTAAGAGGCTAATTCACTACATGTCAGTCAAACCTGAAAGGAGATGGGTTTACCACTCGCCAAATATGAGAGAAAGCCCCTTGAACAATACATACATTTCTTAATCATAGTTGCCTTAATCAAAATCCTTTCACTGCAAAAATTGCAACATTCAAAATTATTAAAATGAGCACTCTAAATGCATGTGGGGATTAAAATGTAATAAAACACAGAAGAATAGAAGTGTGTTTGAAAATCGGCCTGTAAAAATGTCAGACAGTATCATGAAACTCAAACAAACAGGCAGTATTATGAAAAACAGAGGAGTACATACTACTGAACAGGGTCTTACCATCTTCTCTCCAGACACCATCTGCCTCAGCCATTTAAAGTCTAGAGGTTTAAAAGCAGAGAAGACAAAGAGAGAGTCTTTCTCATAGTGCTCAGGCTTCTGGATGGCCCCCTCAGGGTAGGTAATCCTCAGGGTGGTCTTCGTACCTACATCTCTGGTGTAACCACTCACTGGTGCCTCATTGAGTCTAGAGAATAAACATACAAAACACGGGTGCACACACACTAATGAACATGCAAACAGTTGCATTTACATTCAAATGTTTAGAATAAGGTGACTACAGGTGTGTTCAGTTAGCTGATTTGGGCATTAAAATTAGCACAATGATTTGTGGAAACTCACCTCACCACAATGTCGTATTTGTCAATGCGAGAACCTAAAGACTTGTTGCTGAGGATTCCGCCATTGCCTACTATCACACATCTTTTACAACTCAAACTGCAAAGAGGATGTATGAGAAAACGTGTTGTGTCAACCCATACACACATTTATTACAGTATAATTCAACACATAATTCACAAAAGACCTGACATTACCTTATTCTCATAAATTGTATTTGTTTAAAGGATATGTCCACCCCAAAATGTTATTTGTATGAATGAGATAGCTTTATCTGGTTAGGACACGCTGTGAGGTATTTAAGCAAATTACGTTTAGAGAGGCATTCAAGTCTTACCTATCTAAATCTGGACCCAGCCCATATTTTTTTGTGGTGGTTAAAATAACATCTATAATTCTTTCTGTAGAAAAAGATGAAAACATAATCAAACATAATATAATCCATTAATAAAACATCTACCCTCCTGGTGGTCTCATGTGGAAACATAATATTATCCACTTGAAAAACTCCTGGAAGTTTTATTAGCGACTGGAAAGGTTGTTGCCACATAGGAAAAACAGTCTGTCAAGTGGAATGTCATTTGCAAACAAGCAAAAAATTCCTGTAACTAATTTAATGCTCCCCAATGCTCAAAATGTGTCACCTCGTTATGTACATTTACAGAACTGTTTGGTCATAGCGATCATTCCTCCAAAACCCTCATAGGCATCTGTGGCAGCCAGACATTGTATTGTCTGATATCAGTGAAGACACCAAATTGCCTAGTAAGGGTACTGTAACAAAACTGTGACCCACTGGGTCCTCCTCACTCCTCTAAGCAAACTACAAAAGGCCTAAAATGGACATCCTGAAGAAGACCTGAAAGCAGCAAAGCAAAAACGACATTTTCCTAACGTGCCTTTATTGCCCTTAATTGTATTATGAGGAACACAAATTGAGGTTATAGGTATAATGTATGAAGAAACTTTGGGAGGTCTGCTAGACACCTGTAAAGCGCTAAATCTAATCTGCACATAATTTTACTGTTTCTTCCTCATCTGGTGATTTGAAAGCATCTACCCTAATGACCACCATTACTGTTTCTGACAACAAAGAGTTTACATGTGAGATTATCTTTTTTTTTATTGCCATAGATGCTACGTTAGTGAAAGGCACACATGCTAGGATGTACCAGCGAAATCCAGTGGTTTGCTTTGATTTGAAATGAATGGTTGCGATTACAACACTACATAGTATGAGAACCCTAAATTGAGTCTCGCCCCAGAACGGGGCATTTTGTATGATGCAAAAGCTAATATAAAAAGTGAAATTCCTGTTGTGTGAAGTATTAACCCTAGAATGTAACTCTAATGATTAAGAGGCATAAGGGAGCAGCCGTCATTGTTTGGACAAAGTGTTGAAAGCTTGCATCAAGCATCACCACTGGTTGCATAAACAGCCACACTTGGAAAGTGAGGGACCACACTTGGAAAAAGGGTGGAATGTGAAAGGAAAAATTGGGCTGGTTTGTCAAAGAAATGGGAAGAGCAATAGGTTCAAATTGTTTTAAGATAATGGGATAAACATTTCAGCGAAGTGTCACTCTCATAAGATTAACAAACTGGACCTTCACTCTTTACAAACACTGTTTGGGCAAGGGACATTAAGCTCTGAAATACACTGAAAACAATTGGTTACGATACAAACGCTGAGAGAGTCGAATGTGCTGGGGGCTGCTGTCACAGAAACGTCTGGAGCGTGACTTTTGAAAGCACACATTCTTACGTGTCAGGTAATGACGCTTGAATTTTGTTTAAAAACTAATCAAACATGCTTAAAACCAGCATCACATAATTTATAGTGAATATTAATAGTCAATCTTAAGAACTCTGCCAAAGAGTAAGCAAAAGTAACACTTCTTTCTAAGTGGCTGGAAACACTTAAGAGGCTACTTAATACTGTAAGACACTTAAAAGGCCAAACCTACAGTCAAAACAGTCTTTAAAGTTTATTCTCCATCATATTTCTTTCACCAGTCTTAAAAGGATTTTGAGATTACCCTGGGATTGACTCTGCCATGCAATTTGCAACTTTTTTGGCAAATATTTTTGGGGGGTTATAATCAAGAACAGAAATCACAAAGTCGTAGGTGGTCGCATGGATCACTTGTATTAAAATTCGGAGTGGAAAAAGGTATCTATTTTTATGCCTTTCCTACCCTCTGACTCGAGAACCTTTGTCAAGTTCTATTCAAGAACCACACGTATCACCTATCCAACTGAATAAAGTTAAAAGCAGTGTCATGCCATGCTCGCGATCCATGCAGAAAACAGAAACCAGGTGTAATGTAAACATGAGGCCCATTCTTTTGAATGTCTTCATGTGTGTGGACACGACAGCCCTTCACTGAAAACAAAGGTTACATTTAAGATACCCTCATGTGCACGTTGCCCTCAAGTGCTGGAACATTTGACAATGTGGTGAAATCTAAGATGCAATCATCTTTTCAGATCGGAGGAAAAACTAACAGAACAACAGTGGATTACATTAACAAGCAATTGGTTTCAAGAAACCATTGCTTTATCAGACACAGACTACCATTTTTTCTAAAATGTCCTATTCTTATCATTTATTCAGCATGTGTGGGATGAAGCTCTTGTTCTTTGCTGAATGGAATAAAGCTCACTGACGTAATTGCATGTCTTTTAGAGGTAGCTAAAATAAAAATCCACGCATTTGATGATATTGGAAACATACCTTGTGTTTTGAATCCAAATGGAGGTAAATAGTTGCTAACTTTTGCAAGCCGCTTAAAGTTTCGGTCCAGAAACATGGAAGCTGGCTTACTAAACCTGCAAAAACATAAGAAACCAAAAGAAATGTTTTTATGACTACAAATGACCAAATACATTTACACATTTATGCTTTTATCCAATGTGGCTTACAGCGAATTCAGTGTGTACATTTTACCACTGTGTGTTCCCTGGGAATCTAACCCACAACTTATATCAACATTCTAATTCCATATCTAAAGCATTTTGAGTAAGCAAGCAGTTTTTTTTTGCCAAACAACATTTAGCTGGACAACAAATTTCCTTTCCTGGACATTTGAAGCTTGGTGAGGTTAAAGAGGTCTTTGAATGTGAGAGGTCTCACCTCATCTCTGCTTTGACCTATGGTTAAAGCTTAAAACAGTGTGGCTGAACCAGCACCAATCAATCACAAACCCAGGCCTCCATTTACCCCTTCCCAAGCAGAGTCAGGGGATACTCTAACCCGGAGGCCATTTCCCAGGACACACCCCTCTTCAGTCTAGATGTGCAGTTTCTGGAAGCGCAAGCACAACGATAAATGCTCGTGCCTCTGACCCACAGATCCTCACTGTCATTTCTTATTCGCTCTGGCTGCCACTAAAGTGCATTGCTACAACAATTACAGGAGTACAAATGAGAAATCCCAAGGAAGTGGAACATTCATCACATTAAAGGTGCCAGTAGGAAGCACACACATTCAGAAGCCATCAATCAAACATTTTTCAATGCAAGATCTCTTCCAGGTGTTTTTCTTTCATTTAATGATTTATTTTAAGGCTATGTTCACACTGCATACAGATCCAATTTTGCTTTCAAATCTGATTTTGGAACTGACTTTTGAATGTCATTTTGCTAGTGTTAATACCAAATTTGTTTATACAGACAGTGATGTCAATATCTGGTTTATCGATGTCTGTTGCTATATTAATGACGTAAGCGCAGCAGGACACCAGGTGACTTTACACTTTCTTACACACATTCTCATTTACATATTTTATATATTGATGCATATACATTCCAAAAAAGAAGTGGTTTAGATCAGGTTAGTAAACATTAGATTTCATGTGGGTTTTTTTGTTGTATGACCAAGAAACTCAACTAATTTGAGTTTAAATAATATTTTATAATAATAATCTTAATAACTTAATTAAATTTAATAATTAAATTTTTGGGGGGTTGTTTGTCAGAACAAGTGTACAAGTACAAGTGTCCAATGAAATCATATCTCACAAACGTGCAAAGAACGTTGCCTCTCTTCTGCTTCTGTAAGTGCTGCCACACGATGGATGTCTGTTTTTATGACCCTCCCAGCTCAACAGGGTCATTATTCATTTACAAACATGGAGATCTTACAGCTTTTCCTTTTTTCAGTTTAAGCTAGCAAATTGCAGTAGATTGGTTGGCGGGGGTGACTAAAAGGGAGAGCTTGTTGAGAGCTATAGGCGGCTGAGAAAAAATTACGTCCCCTTAAAAAAACCTAAAAGACTAATCATGAGCCAGTAAAGAGAATGTACAGGTCATTTAAAAATAGTTGCTTAGGTCTCAAAGTCCGCTTTTAGGAAAACAAAAAAAAAAAAAAAAAAAAAAAAGTAAATGACCTTCATAACCAAAAAGTTCAGTACATAACTGAGATGCAAAAGTGGAATTGATTTTAAATCATAATTGATTAAGGCAGCGGTAATTGATTTTACATCATAATTGATTAAGGGCAGGTAATGTCTGACAGTGTCAAGAAAAAGGACAAACGTTCACATACACCACCTGATAAAAGTAGATGAAGTGAGGCCTTGCCAAAACAAACTGATTAATTAACTTGACTTGTTGGGGGTACTTGTATTATAAATAACTGGGTGCGGGAGCTTCAGGCCCAGAGACAGACAGGGGTCTGCTTGTCATAAAGGGGTCCTGAACAGGAGGTCTGAGCACATTGTACTCATTTCCTCATGGCTATCTCTCACTGTGGGTTGTATTTTCGTAACCGCCTACTCAAGTTCACCCAAGACATTTGATTTAAGAGTCCAATACAAACAGTTTTGGAAAAGGAGTGGAGGTGTTGAAAATAATGTGAATTCCAGGGGTAAACCAAAGACTGATCAGGCTGGAATCAACACATCTTAGGTGGTTTCTTTTATGTGAAGGGACCCTGAAATAAAATGAAAATCCTAAGGGATAAGAGACTGACTGAGGATTAACATGCTGAACATCCCAAGTGGGTTTTATCCCCACCCAAACAGGGAAACAGCTACAAATTTCAAATCCAATCAAATCCAGATTTTTCTTACCCTATGAAAATGGTTCACAGGAGAGCAAGTACATTTTTAATACTGTATCTTCAGACAAGATGATTTTTTAAAAGTACAAGCATGAGGATACAGTTCTGTTAGATATCATCTAAAAAATAATCAATAAGAGGCAAAATGGCTGCCTGTCAAATAAATTCAGATAACATTTAATTTATGATTACTTTAAAATGGCATAAAACATTAATTAGTGATTGCTTAAACATTTATTAGCTTTTATAAATACAATAAAAAATGTATAATTAATAATAACGCTTGCAAGATTATATTACTGTTGATTTTTTCTTTGGTCAAAAAAAGTGTTAGATTCTAAAAAGATAACAGACATGGTCTCTATGGGGATCTGTATATGCCACTTTAAAATCTTCATCCTTATCTCATGAATCACTGCTTCTCAAAAAAAAAAAAATTTCCTTCAAAACTTCAGATCCAAACTGAAAACAATATCACTCAAAATTGAAACGCTACACATTCATTTAATTAAATAATCCAAAAAAATCTTCTTCCAAAAAGCTTTTTCACATCATTTTGAAGCATCAGTTTGCCCCTAAAAGGCAAACAGTCCTTACAAACCTTGATCCATCACATGTTAATTAGAGGTAGTAGATTATTTTAGACACTGCTAACACATGCCGTTAATTGAGGTAACTGTCAAAATGTCTCGGCCACTAATTCAGTCACTGCTCTGTTTTATGGGTCTCTTGTGCGGATGCTTGTGTGGATTCCAAAAATAAAGCACACAGAACCACAAAAGTTTTTTGATGTGAACTTTTTTGAACGTTTTTTTGTTGTTAACATTCATATAAACTTACAAAAAGTTTTTTTAAGATTTTTGTTTTATCAGCTTTTGTTTAATCAATCCAGGACAGCCATCTGACTTTGACTAAATATTGTTTTTGCTATTTATGTGATAGTTGCTAAAGTCCTTTCCAAAATAATCTCACTTGATTGGTGGAAAAGTTATTTCTAAACAATCTTCACAGCGATGAGAGAAATATCCAACAACAAACCAGGCTGTGACTCAATGTTCATTGCTTGCTGGGCATGTAGTGGAAAAATGTCTTATCCTAACAATGACTGTTTACCACCAGGAAAATTACCCTAAAGATGAGGGGACAACTAAATGTGGATGCTGGCAAATAACGAAAGATCCATCAAAGAACAGTGACATCACAGAGGGTGGTTCGATTTTCCACTGTAGTTACCTGACACGACTTCTTCCGTTCGGCATAGTCAGAACCACTGCCCACTTCCCAAAAAGTTACAACAGACACATTGTAGAGTGGGTAAGCTTGAGGAAGTGGTTGTTTGTTGCGGTAGGCCAATGATTTAGGAGGATTAGAGGAGAAGCTCTCTGTTCAGTCAAAGATATTATGAGATTGGCCTCAAGGGCTTCGTAGTTAAGGAATGACATAGTGTCTCTCCAGTGGTGATATGCACACTGAAAAAAGCAGTGAGAGGACAAGCTGTGGTTGGTAAATCAAGGTTAAACCAGTAAGTCTTTAACAAAGCTTCCCCCATAGAGTTTTTATCTAATTCTATGGACAATGGTAAGCACAATGTCGCAAAGCCTGACAGATCAAAAGCAGGTTTCACAACAAGATGAATAGACACAAATAAAAAGGCAGATAAAACACAGCAAAGCCTCTTTGTCTTCTTCCAGCTGAACTTCTATGCATCTTCATTTATCGATCCTTTGAAATATGATATGTCTTTTCTAAAAACATGACAACATCTAGCATTGCAACAATTCACATGAAACTGCAAACGACCCCAATGCAATTATTATGTTTTTATGGGGGTTATGCATTAAAAAGCAGTTCATACTTTGGATAGATAGCAGTCATTCTGGCAGCTGCATAGCCAGGTCTGCATGCTCCTTCACTGAGGTTTCCATACTTGTACACCAACTCTTTAGGCCTGTAGACATAGTCAGGGAGAGAAAGGAGGCAGCATTAACTTCAACTAGACATAACAGTAAACATTCAACCTGACATAAAGTGCAGTATAATTATCCTACAGGGGAGGTAATGAGTGTTTCTATCTGAAGTGGATGTGCTAAATTAATTATAATGGCATTAAATAAGTGAAAGTTAAACAATTAGAATGCCGTTTTTGTTACATTGCATAAACAGGGTGTTACATTTGTTGCATATTTTTTTTTATTGGTTGTTATACTTCTTTATTTGTAAAAGAGATCCGCATTCGGATTTCCCCTTTGACCCTTTTTCAGAATTGTTTATTGTAACTGATGAAAAATGGGCAGAATTCACAAACGTTTGAATAGTATGCCCTACATTCCTGTAATTTTTTTTTATAAAACTGCTGTAAAAATACCTAAATATGCAGGATTTCTCTAAATAGGGGGGCTGACATGCTCTTACCAGCAAAACTGAGTAACATCATTAATAATGTGCAGTACACAAAGAGAGCAGTTCAAATAAACAGGTAAGAGATGACAAGTCTGAATCTGAGAGGCCAACAGGCAAAGAGAGTGCTCTGTGTGTGTGTGGTTGGATGGGGGATCAGAGATTGGAGGTGGGTGAGAATGGACGCATGCTGGCTGGACCACCTTCAAAAAGGGCATAATGCCACAAATGCACTACCATCTTGTCAGATGAAGTATTAAAAAAGTATAAAAATGTTCTCAGTTGACATTGTTACCACAAAAAAAAAAACAGAAATCCTTGGCATCATCAAGACACATTGTCCTACCCTAAATGGCTTTTCAATTGTCAAAATAAAAGTAAAGCCACAAGACACTTGTTTACAGAAGCCTTCATTTTGATGAAGTGCCTGGTCCTATGGGACAGTGTTGTATTTTGCCATTGTGACAGCTCTGAGTCTTTAAACAGCAGAGTGGATGGTGGATTGAGGCCAGGGCAGTGATAAAGTGCACCACATGGACAGTTGCGTTCGCAGCATCAATGAAATTCAAACCCGTCAAAGACTTTGCTTATTATACATGCGCACAGTGTGGATGGACGTGTCTTCTCTGATGCTCAACACAAAGATTAGAGAGAGGTGAGAGTCTGAGAATTCAGCCGTTTCAAAGATGAAATGTAAACATACACCTACCACACACAGGCCTGCAATATGTCACACCTTAACAGCCCACACAAGGTCAGTGGAATAGATGGCTTAAAGATAGACGGATGACAGTGGAGGGGGTCAAAAGTCTCTATAGCTTTTAAACCGTTTCTTGGTACCTTAGATTTGTCTTAATAAAAACATGCCACTATTTTTAAAACTGACAATGACTTCATATGTCTACTAAAACTGACATTAAGACAAGCTGATTAAACATAACTCAGATAACTTATGAGAAGTTCAAGCATCATTTGTTTATAGATGGCACTTGGTCTTATTTTCTGTATGGAATGCAATGGTAATTAGACATGTTTAGACATAAGCATTCAAAATTTATAAACAAAATTATATAATTTATATATGTATTCACACATAATACTTACAGCTTTGTTTCCAGATTCAGCATGAACCCTTGCTTATCATACACTGTAAAAAGAAAGATGACAATTAGCATCAAATCTTGAATGAGAACAATGAGGAAACTGGGACTCTTTGTATTATCACCATTATGTCAAAATGTTTCTTTAGTGCATTTTGACACCACAAGATGATAACAAGGAGTTCACATTAACAGTTCTATTGATCCCAGGTTAGATCATCATCATCATCATCATCTAGAGGGAGTTTAGTATACTGTATGTAGTAGAAGCAGTAATATTAGGTTAGGCCAGCCCAAAAATTCCTCAGTTCAGTTGGGAAAGAGTGTTATAAAGCAGTTGTCCACCTATGAGGGCTCCTTTTCACCATAGGTGTCTATGAGGTGTCAATGAAGCTAAGCCTTGAGAAGAAAAAACAACAAACAGCAAATAAAACTTTTGATTGGGGAAAAATAAAGCAGTCTTATTGTTATGACTTCTAAAGTTATGTCCACTTCTGTGTACTGTGTTACAATAGTAACAGTAGAAGGTTTGATTTGAGCATGCTTATGGTGGTAGCCAGAGAAGTGCAGCTAGAAACAAAAACATTGAACAAAAAAAATCAACTATTTACCAAGCAGACTGGAATAATGGACTCATTAACAAGACTGAGAAACAGATAAAAACGTGACATTACATTCACAGCGCAAGTACAGTGTCAGTGAGGACAGCATTGCTAACTTAATGCACACGCTAATGCATGGAAAGTGAGAATTTGAGAACTCCAGTGATGGTTTAAGTCTCAGGCCAGGTGCTGCAGAATGGAGAGGAGGAACTGGTTAGAAAGTGACTACTACTGGAACCAGCATTATTGTATAACAGATGCTACTATTCAAATCAACTTGCGGTTGGCCAATTGCTGGGACAGATCTCCATGTGTGTCACAGATTAACTGCCCTTTTCAGGGGTACAGCAGCAGTAAGGAAGTGGGACTTAAGTCACCCTATACCAGTTGCACACTCTTAAATAATAATTGGAGTTAGACCAGATCTTTGTGACGTTAAGTAGGCATGTGCAGCAAAACTAGGAATCAAATTATCTGCATTTGTGGTAATAAACATAACAACCAATGAAATGTTCTGGCTCAATGCATGACACTGACTGACTACCAGGTTTCAGTCGAACACAAATGCTGGGTTATGACAAATTTAGAGACATATTTAATGCAGTATAATAAATATAATATTGAGTTATTGAATAGATATTATATTCTATGTTATAAAATCGAAAGTGTCCCTTTAGAGAGAGATTTCAAACCATTGTAACGTGTGCAATCTGAGCTCTGTCGTCTTTGCAGACGTGCTGCTGAGGTCATACAGACTTTAATATAGGGTGCGAAAGGTTTTCTGTTTATAACATGTTTTACATGTAGGTCATTCGCAGGAAACAGTGCCATTTGTGTGCTCTGCATGTTCCCATGACTTACTACTGATATAATTATCAGGAAACTGAAACAGAGTTATGCTGCTGAAAGAGTTACCCATAATCCCTGATGTATAATAGGCCCTGGTGTATAATATTTAGAAAAAAAACAGCTCTTATTGGGTGTTACAGGTGTAACTAATTACTATTTAATCAAATGTTAAGGAAGAAAACTTAGTTTTGTGACATAAGGTAAAGCAAGGTCAACCTCAACAATGGGCCAGGGCTGGGTGGGGGCAGCAGAGAACAGGGGGGTTTTCGGTACCACAGAGTAGGTAGGTAAATGTGGGTGCAGGTGGTAAGGTCCTCATGTGTGTGCGGGTTGCGGGAGAATAAAATTATTAAAGAAATATTTTCTAATTAAATTACTAAAAACAAATAATCTATTATTTATCTACTGCACAAAAGCAACAAGAACAACTAAAATAAAATAAAAACGATTTACAGGTGCAAGGTCGGAAGCAAATTCTTGTGGTTCATGCACGAAATGTAGACTATAGGCCCACACCGAGGCAAAATGTCTGAAGAGCATGACACAGGTGGAGCGCTTAGTGCTACAGATATTAGTTCATCATTACAAAACTACAAAGCCAAACAAAGGAAAATCTGATATTTGGAAATGTTTTTCAATAGTATGGTACGGCGATGGAAAGCACCTTCCAAAACTTGAATATTGCAGGCAGGAGCGGGACTGGAAAATCCATCCCGCATAGGTCTCTAATTTGTACACCTCTATTTAAATTTAAACATTAAATCTATTTAATGTTGTGGTATAATGATCTCAATGATATCAAGGTTCAACCCCAAAATGTTACAGATTAGAACAAGACATTGTCACTGGATGTTACTTTTTCAATGGGTTAACATTATTTGAAATGGGATTTACGGTTTTATTAGGTACTGTATTACTAAGTAGGGTAAACTCATTTAAACTCGTTTATTTGAAAGTCAAAAAAAAAATTGAAAAGTTAAAAAAAACCCACACACAAATGGCAGTTTTCCCATTAACGTAACCCATGAACAATCGTGTATCTCCATGAACAACAGTATCTTAGTGTGTAATGTAGTAGAGGACATTATTTCAGGACTACCAGGCCTCCCAGAGTAACTGCTGGGGTTCTCGTGTGGACCAGAGTGCACTCTTTGCAGTGAGGCTGTACCTGAGCCTACTATTCGTCCCGCGGAGACAGCGCCCTCCACCACTGGCTCTGAAACACAAGACCATCAGTTAGGTCTGCTGGTTCTGTCCGTGACACAGACTACTAGGAACTCTGAGGTCCAACATAACGACCCTCGAATTATAAAGTTGAGTTGCATTAGTACCAGCAATGACATGACGTTGAAGAAATTTTAGGATGCCCATCACCGTAATTTCCAGCTAATAAAATCAGCTGCCTGTACAGTAAAGTTTTATAAGATTTTGTTTAAAAAAAGGGAAAAGTTTTGAAAAGGTTATCCAAGAGAGATCAGATGTTAAGGGAAATAGTGTCTGCTGACAAGCCCATTGATTATTGCACCAGTCCCCAATAACTGCTGCTATGGAGCGGTTATAGACTTAAGTTTCTACCTTGTATCACAGTGGGATTGGTAGTACAGCTAGTGATTTTAGTGAGTTTTACTGGGGGCTCCACAAGTTTTTCTGTGAATCAAAGGGAATAAAAGTGATCAGAGCTGCTAAATACATGCGGAACACAAAATCCAAATTGCACACGCCATACTATTTGAATATGTGGAAACAAGAAACATACACATTAGCATACAGTGCTGTCGGAGAGAAATCAGCTCAGTTTTAACGTTACAAACTTATTTCCAAATGGGCAAAACTGATTTGCTAACATTTCCACTGCCAAAAATATTTTAATATAGTATGTTGAAAAGTCCATCAGATTAATTTTTCTTAACCCCATAATTTCTTTCAATAAAACTGAAAATATAGAGCTATAATGTAACCGTAACAAACACACTTTGCTAAAAAACAATTCTCACAGTTTTGACAAAACCAGCCAGTTATATACGTTCAGCTTTGTGTAATATTTAAATCTGAACTTGCAACAACAGTGTTCAAGACATTAAAATGTACGTTTTGCAACAACACAGACACAGTGACGACACAGCACTGGTTGGATAGGGTAAGTGACCGTGTTGTCATCCAACCTGAAGCTTCTCTCACACTGACCACGTCATCCCTATTGTTGAGCCCTGTATTTCCTATACAAAGTGGAAAGTTTAATTTAATTTAACCTTTTATTTAATACTTTAAGACCACCTTTGCTAGTGATTACAGATCTATATAATTTGCTCTGTTATGAACAAATTCACTATGAACAAATGTGCTATTTGGGTGATTTCTCTCATTCTCTCCTGCAGATGCTCTGAAGAACAGTAAGACATGATGCATGGGGAGCATCTATGAAAAGCATCTGTGAAAGGCATCTGCACACATTCACTGTGCAGTTGTATGCAAATCTAAAGTCTCTTGTGAACCAGTGGGACCCCCTGGCTTATGCCTGTTTACATAAAGCTAGATGACTGAGTGAATTACAAGCAAATAAGCTGTACATGGATGGTTATACAAAACCACCCAAAAGGTATTTTTTTTTTTTTAATGCTTTTGCTAAAAATCCAAAGGATTTCATATTGCAAAGTGCAAGAATTATACACTTAGGTTATGCTATTATAACAATATATTGTATTGTATGGTGTAGCCTCCTCAATTAAAATCATACCAACACAGAATTAGGTTCTTGCCCTCCTTTTGTCATATCACAAAAGGGTTGCGTTTCCTTCCCCTGTACCCTTTCAGAACCATTTATTGTGATTCGTCTTTACAATTTGTCCTGAAGTGGCTGTCATAACAGGGGTTAGGTTCAAAGAAACCCATCCCAGGTTCACACAATTTTCCAAAATAAACTGGGTGCAGCTGTCGAAATGTGCTGTTTATAATTAATCTAACTTTTTTCCACAGAGGTTCAAAATACCAACTGAGAATAACTTCTTTGCCGAATACTAAATAATCACAGAGACTGTACATGGAGAGGGGGCTAAAGAAAACTTCAGCCAAATCTTTTTCCTCAGCTGTGTTTATGAGAGCCAATAGGAAACCATTAATCAATAAAACTTCAAAATAATTGCAGCAACCAAATAGTTATTTGTCTCATCATCAGTCCATGGAAATGAAAATGACCCTTTCCCCTTCAAAGAATGAAAACACTTTCTTATGTCTTATCAAGAAGAATATCAATCATATTCACACTATATACACAGTTCAGGGCCCTCAGCAGATCAAGAACATGGGGCCGTTTTAACCCATCTGCACCAGGGCCAACCCGTTTGCCAGCAGCATGTGAAAGTACGTTGAGTGTTAGTGTTGTATAGATAGTGTAGTGCATGATAAACATCCTGCTGTGACAGTGCATGTGGACTGAGATTAGATGGTGAAGTGTTGATGGAGTGTTGCTCTTATGACACTGATAGCCCAGAATGCTGGTGAGTGACGTGCAGAAGAACTCTTTACAGTTTACTGATGGTTGAGATGCAAAGCATTATGGAAAATTCTGATTCATCTATCAGTTAGACCATCACAGACATCAAGAGCTGGACTAATGTTCATGCCAAGCTCTTTAGATCTTTCCATGGTTTGCCTATGCATCAAGCTTATTTATGGTCAAAAGTAGGCAACCTGCCAGAATAAATGTGGGTGATGTAGCCTTCACAATGCTTTTCAGATTAAGAGCAAAGCCGCTAAACATTTTTAAAGACGTAACCTCTTTTACAGAAACCACATTTTATCTGTAATATTTTTAAGGCACATATTACACACAAGAACATGTTAACTGTTTCTGAAACAGAAAAGCTAATTCATGCATTTATGACCATCAGACTGGACTATTGTAATGCACTGCTAGGTGGTTGTTCAACAACCTTAATAAACAAACAAAATACAGTTAATCCATAACCTCTCCATAAAATCTCATAACCTTGTATTCAAATTACATTAGATAAATGCTAATGCTAATTATCTTGCACTAGCAATTTTAAGAACGACAGATACACAAATTATTCTTTATTTGCATTTGAGAAGCTCTGAAACAAATGCTCACCAATGTGGACGCCACGCAACCTGTACCTGTGCAGCAGTACTCCATCTCCCTCTGGTGGAGGTTGCAGAGAATTTAACATTTAAATTATTTAAAGGAATTTATTTGGTATGCACATGGAAAATGGAAAGATTTAAAAAAAAAAAAAAAAACCTGCCTCTCTTTCAACTATCCTAACTCCAGTTCTTTAAATATTGGTTAAACACTTGTTTGGTACAGTATTTAATATTGCATTTTTTATATTACATTTTTACAAAACATCCATGTCCTAACTTTTGCTGTCTATAAATGTATAGAAAGCATAAACTCCATAAACCTGGTATTGCCAATTTTCTTAAAAAAGGATTCTAATTTATTATAATGTTTATAATAAGTTTAATTTAACTTTTGTACATTAACTTATTTTTAGTTTAATTTACAATGCAATGAAACAAGCTACTGTGTTAACAGCACTTTTCCCCAAAAGCAGTAATTTATTTTATACTACATTAAAAACAAAATTATTTTTTGTGAATATAATAGATGACTACAAAAAAAGTCAAGTACATTGCACAGTTGTAACCCATTTCATTATTAGTGTGCTTTTTATTTTCTGTGGTCGAAAATTTTGACTGCAACTTTGTTTCCTGTGTATTAACACATGGAGAACACTTCTGTGGCAGTGCAGTGCAGTGTTATACACGACACAAAATCAGAAGTAGTACAGTTGTATTCCTTCAACTAAAACATTCATTTTGATGAAGAAAGCACAGATGGTTGAATTTCTTGTGTCTTTACATAAGCATGTTTTTTCTTTGGGTAACTTGTCTGAAGACAACCACTTTTTTTTTTTGCACAAGCACCATATGGTATATGCTGCTGCAGACTGTGAACCAAAATAGTAAACAGGTGGAAAATCTGAAAATACAAAATACAAATGTGCTTTTTACTGGTGAGTGCATATAGTGTGGCATAATGAATATCCTTTAATATATTACCAATTTGTATTTTTATGGGCACTAGCTGATTTAAGTATTTCCCATTCTCAATTACACATACATACCCTTGCCTGGCCCAGCATTATACACACAGCGAGAGACTAACACAACATCTTATATTGTGGGGTGCAGATGTGCTTGTATTAAACAAAACTGATGTTTCAAGAAATTGTCTGTGTCGGCAAAAATGTTTCTTTTGGTGCATCGCTAATCGGTAATATTTAAAGTTAGTAATTATTCTATTTATTTATTTTTTTGGCTTGGTGTAGAATTACTTAAGACAAAATTGTGAATACATTTGTCCACAAGTCCAATTTTCTCCCACCCCTAAACACTAACAGAAGACATTCCAAAATGAAAATGACATGAATAAATGCAGACACACACCTTACCACCAGTCCATAAGTCAGCCATTACAATACCTCCTACCTAACCAATATAAATGAAGAGATCATGAGATAAAGCCAGACTGAGCTTCTGTCAACAATCTTCCAAAGCACATGAAGAGCCTAACACCTCATCTGTAAAAATATTTAAACAACCAGACAACCATTTATCAGTAAAACCAATTTCTATGGGCCAAAAGATAAAATGAATCATGAATTATTCACATGGAGCAAACTCTCACAAAAAGCGAGCGCTTTAAAAGTAGTGATGCAAACCCTGTGAAAACAACATGAGCACATCCACTTGACATGATCTGTCCTTAACCAGCAGCAAAAAAGCAAGCAGACTGCTTAATCATTTAACTGACAGAGGGTCTATCAAACAAACTGTGGCAGACATACATATTGACAGACCAAAAGGCGCTCGAATACAGCGAGGTCACAACCTGACTCTTACTAACATGTAGATTGTAACACAGGGCCTGAGAGTTACTTACGTGGCTTCTGGCCCCATACGTGCAAATGGAGCTTCCAAGAAGAGTAGTAGATAAACCCCAAGACCAGCATGGGACAAAGGATGAATAGTAGTTTGTGTGCAGGCTTCATGATCCTCAGTCATTCACATGGTACCGTGTTTTACATCACCTGGAAGCAGACAAGAGAGATCCACTGAAATTGGATCACAGCATGTTGTTAAATTAAATATATATACAGCATGTGGTTAAATATATATAAGTGTGTGTGTGTGTGTGTATATTATATATATATATATATATACGTATGTATGTTTATGTGTGTATATACACACACACACACACACACACAGTGCTCACAATACATGTTTCAGACATTGCTCAGAGTATCATATGCTACCGACCAGCAAAACAATCACACTGTCAATTGCAATTGTAAAAGCACACCAAAGGAAGAATAGAAAACAGACCTCATGAATTTCAGTATCTCATGGTTATCCCAGGAGAGCAGACCTCGACTGCCCTATCTTGCAGATTCAGTTTAAGATATGCAAACAGGTTACATTGACAGTTGCCTGACCCAAATTCTGCTGCTCTCTAATCTAACAAGATCTCAGAGGCACGCACATGTGCCTGTCAAGATTTAATTTTATTGCTGTCTGTCGTAGTTACAAAACTCATGTTGTTTTTTACAGCAAAGTCAAAAAAAGCAATCTGACATTTAGGCCACAATTAAAAGGTGGGGCAGGCAATTTTAGAGAGGCTAACATCAGCAAGCTATCTCTAAAAGTACAAGATTCCTTCACAGCACTCTCCAAAACCATGCCCCCTCTAAATCATGAATGCATATAGTTTGACAGGCAAGGTAGGGCATTCTGTCATTGCATTTTGACTGAATACAATGATTGTACAAACATGTTATGGTCCTGCACCTTCCACAAAAGACCACTTTTCTTTAGTGATTGCTATCAGGATGTAAAGAGATTTTCAACCAGCATAACCTTTCCATTTCAGAACTAACTCAACAATTTTGCAATTACTTTAAACCAGCTGCTCCTAAAATAAATTTTAGAGCGTCAGTTTTGATATTTCCAGTGTCCCAGCAAAGTACACCAGCCACAGATGCCACACATTAAAAATGAAAATATTCAAATAACTTTGCAACTAGAATGTCTAAACATTGTGTATTATTTCAACAGTCATTTTATTTAAAGAATAAATGGCACTGGTGCAGACTCATTCTAATCTTTAGAATAAATGCCATGTGATTTGGCATTTTGTTATCAATGCATGTAGTATCAGCAAATAAGTGCTACAGCATAACAGACATTTAGACATTCATACCATGTGCATCAATCAATAAAAACAAAAGAAATTATTAATGACCAATGAACATCTGTGCAGTCAATGCACAAACATAAGTGTCTTAAATCGTTTGATTTTGTTTTTAAAATGACTTTTGAATATTTGCTGTTTATAGATAGAAAACAGGATAACGTTGCCTTCTACATATATGCTGTAAAGGATGTGGTTTTTTTTTTTTTTTGCAAAAACACTTGCAAGGTTACAATAGAAACATGCAAGGACATATAGAGAAAGTAAGTTTTTTAATGTCTTAACACACAAAAACACATTCCTCCACATTCCCCAATTATGCAATAATATTCATACAGCTGAAGTGCAGCTTTCGTGTTCAGACACTCTTTGAAACTGTTGTATACCAACGTTTACATTTATTCATTTAGCAGACGCTTTTATCCAGTAACTTACAAAAAGAAATAGAGAGGGAACATTAAACATTTTGCCCTATGAACCAACAAATCAAGACTACAAAGCTGTATTTACAATTGGGACTCGCTTGATGTGAGAGACTGGATAAACAGATGTTTTTAGGGAGTATTGAACAGCATTAGGGATAAGTCAGGTCAACAAATCACTTATGAAACAATTATAACCCATATGGGTAATATAATGAAGTATGAAGACACTGCCGATGCCCCTGCTGCTGGATGTTTGCGTTTGCCAGACTGGGAGCGCAGACCAGCTAACGGTTTACCAACCTCTACCCTCCACACAGACAAACTAATGGCCAGCTTTCACGATACTTAACCAAACCCAACAAACCCTACACATTTCGACACGCTAGACCACATAAATCCGAATCTCAAAGGAGAATAGCTTTAGAAAGACCTGACGAGAAATACATTAAGAGGAGAATATGAGTAAAAGGATGTGGATTAAATTGAGCTCATGGGCCTCAACCCATTTGCTCTCATTGAGCTAGCCAGCTATACACAAACCTCAAACGCAGTCCAGCCGGGTTACAAACTGATTCACAAACGCCCTTTTATATTTCAATCCTTTAAAGACATTCATGCGCGTATTTTCTCAATGGTTTACACGCCGCCGGTTTAGTTTGTCAGGCGCAGGATGAACCGAAGCTCCGAGGTAAAACAACAGTCCGGTTTAACGCATATAAATGTCCACATTTTCCCTTTCAGAGCGGGGTATTTCACATTACCTGTCTCCGCCAGTCAAAACCCCCTCTGGTTAAAATGTTATCGACCACATTTTGCTTTATTCCCGTCGTCACTCATGCCGTTTCGGTCAGAATTGCTAGGGTACATGAACAACTACTCACAGCAGTGACGCTGAAACTGCGTGTTGGTTTATTTGGGAATCACCTCCCCTTTCTAACTCGAAACCGTTTTGAGTGGGAGGTCTACGGACTACAGTTTGACCAGGGGCCGTGTCTCAAATGCTGCTGAGCGCCCTATGTAGACGGCCTTGTAGACAGGTTAGAAATGTACGAAATATGCGTGTTGGGCATTCGAACATTTAAATGTAGATGTGTTGTAACGTGTGTAATTTCCGAACATTGTAGCGTAGTTATTTTTTTCTTACGTTTTAATCACAACCACTGCCGTAGATTGTAGGTAGCTAAAATATGCTGCCTTTTAAGAAACCTCATTTTATTGCGCCTTCGGAAGGACTGCAAGAATAATGATAAAATGTTTTTTTACAGTGATGCCATACAAGAACCACTTTTGTTCCCCAAAGAACCATCCAATCAAGGGAATCTTTAAAAATGATTTCTTTTCCTAGAACCCTTTTCACTACGGAGAACCTTTTTGAATGGAAAGTTTTTGTAGTTGTTAAAGGTTCTGTTTTGGAAGAGTTCTTCGAATTGATGTAGTTTTCTCTGGCGGTTACGTGGCAATGAATGCCTCTTTTCATGGGTGTTTTGTATTTCTGGATCTCACGCGGCAATCTTGTCAGCATATACTTAATATTGTGCTCACATGATCGTTCTAGTGTTGTAAACATGCTGTTGAGCAGCACTTCAGCACAACAATTGCTGAACGTAGCCCTTGCACTAACTTTATTTAAAGGGCATGAGGAAAGCGTATCATTACATCATTTATCTAGATATATAAGTGTAAATATATTCTCAGCTCTTATTTTTGTTCAGCATTGAGGTTTATGTGAGATTTAAAAGTGGATGCAGGTGGATAAACAAGAAAAAGAATGAAATTCTCATGAATGATGGATTTTTCATTTGGACACCACAGGGAGGGAGTTTTACCATGTTTTTGCTCATCAAGGCACTTTCAATACTGCAGTAGGCTAGGACAAGGATTTTTTTTAATCCATGCATTAGGGTTGCAGGCTTAACATTTGACAGAAAGCAAAGACAACATGATTCCCCAACTTATCAGCTACACCACTATTTACAGCACCTTCAAAGTATACTGAAAGAATAGGATAATATGCCATAATCACAAGAATTTTGTGAATAAAGTGAATAAAGCTTGGTTTGATCCCCATAGAGAGTGAGGCATGGGCCCTTAAGCAAAGCACTTTACACCAGGTTGCTCCACAGGGATTGTCCCTTTAATAAGCATATTGCCCATTTCTATGGATAAAAGTACTTAATAAAGGACTGTTTACAAGAATACAAATGTAATGTGATATTTTAAATTCTAAGTTAACACATTATATCCATTATATCATATGTCTAACTGCTTTGCTATTTCCATGCTGAACCACCAATAATACAAATAGCATTATACTAAGCATTAAACATTTCTTTTTATCTGTATTATCTTATTTGTATTATCAGTTAACTAAAATCAGTCAATTCAGTCACAGAACATTGACAAAAATGACAAAATTGTCTTGACAATACAAAGGGCTCAAGAATCCTTTTCGTGCTTTTCAGTGCAATGTTTAATTCTAAGCAGTTTATAAAGCTGTCACATATTTTTAGGATATTGTCAAAAAAAGAATATCTTAAAGCAAAAGTTTTGCCAAATACACTTGCAATTTGAGAAATAAATACAGGCTGTATCTGTAAAAGTTTTTCCACACTGAAAGAGACCATGTTTCATACAGAAAGGCACCCCAAGTCAGCCGGGACTTGGACCAGCCCAGGAACCTTTTTGCTGTCAGATAATAGTGCTGCCCACTCAGCTATCAAGCACAAGTGATGTATGTTAGATTTGCTTGTAAGGGACCATAAATGACCCAACCTGTGTAGTGTAGCATGAGAATAACAGTGCGACAGTGACCCTCCAGCTCTGCTGTAAAGACAACACTCCATTATCTACAGGAAGCATGCTGTTTTAACTGATCGTGTATCGACAGCGTATGTGTGTAACTTAAGGCAGAACCATTACACCACAATTTGTTTTGAAGGGCTGTTTATGGTAGTGTTTGAAAGGACATGCCTTAATTTTATACAAGGAGGGGTGGTATTTAGGTGTAAGTCATGGTATGGCTTTCTGTGTTTGACATACACACATTGTTATTGTTCAAAAGTACAATTCATTTTACTTTCTCTTTGATGAAAAGAATTGCACTGAGTGACTGAGTGAATGAACACTCCCCCACCACCATTGGACAGATAAAAAATTTGTGTCCCGCACAAAATTTATGCCATTGTACACATATTAGTACACATATTAGTTTGTGTATTAGTGCACAAAAGTACACACATTAGTTTGTAGAACAGTTACACTAATGTAATGGACATGGTTTGTACAGATCAATAAAGAATTGATCTGTACTAAAGCAGCACTTTGAATAGAACAACTTAATTTCTATTTTAAAAATAAATTATATCTTTTCATACACTAGATATTAAAGGATTAGTTAGGATTTTTCATTATGCCAACATAATGAAAAATAGACTGTTTGAGTAACTGTTTGAGATTTGAGTTTATTTTGATATGTTCCATTTCTCTTTCATAATCTTTACTACGTGCCACATAGCATGCATGTTAGCAGAGTCCCAGGTTCCCAAGAGGTCTCATATGACTCAAAGCTGTGTGGAGCAAGATTATATCTGTTACTATTGTGTTGAAGCAAATGAATGAATTTCAATGTCACTGTGCCACTCTTGACTTTATTAAACAAAATGCCAATAATGTTTACATGTTTTGTTGATGCAGATATACCAAGAGCACCAGCTGCAATATTAGTGACAACCAAACACTTACTGTTCCAGATCAGAAAGTATTTAATCATCCCTGTACATCCACCCTCATTAAAAAACTTGCTAAATATTTTAGCTAGGAGATATAATCATAATGTAAGAATAAAATGTCATTAGCATGATATGAAATGTCCTCAGTAATATAGTAAATATATACGCTTGTAAACATGCATTGCCTCAATGACTGGAAATGAACTGAATTCTTATGCTGCACTCACTTTCACTAACCGAAATAAGTGGGGTCAGTAGATTCTGTTCTGTTATTCTGGGACTTCCTGATATCCCCTGTTCTTACTGTACTGTCATTTCAGATGGAAAGCCATGCAACAGTCTTGAATTTCATAAAAGTGTACATGTTTGTATTATGTGTGCAAAGATGCTCCTTGAAAAGCAAATCTTTCAGCCAAGACTCATCAGCTGTTGGTCTTCAGCTAGCTGTAACCTTATAAATGACTTCATTTTAAAGTAACACAATTTGTAAGCAACATGCCTGTTTTAGGCCCTGTCTATGTTTGAAATGGAGTACTAGCTTACTGCTAACTAAATACTGCCCAATAACAACTATACTATATGTTGTCAGTTTTTTTTATTGTTATGTGAATTACATTGCAAACAGTGGTATCTTATATTTCAGGGTGCTTTGTCATTTACTGCACATTTATACAAATGTGATAGGTCATACATACCAGGCATAATGAAAATTTGCATACTATTTACAGTGTGCATACTATATACTCCAGTAATAGAAAGAGCAGTATTTTATATGCTATTCTGAACATACTTAGGGTCTGCAGACACAGTTCCAACCATTCGCTCAGCCCTCTTCATGCAGGTGTATGATGAAAAACCACATCACATGGTAGCTAAAATATTTAGGATTACACTGAGACTTGCACTTCAAACAATGTCTAAAATGGATTTCATAGGCATTTAGCTGTCTTCTAATACCAAATGGCAAATTAGGTCATGAGACCTTTTCTATACCAATAAAAGATTAAAATCATAGTTATCATTACCTATAATGTTCAAGCATCAGTCACAGCTAAAACCCTGCCCTGCAGGCATTGAAAACTTTAGAACCATTACAATCAACATAGCCTAAGGGGCAATGGTATCACATAGACAATTAATGTCATTACTCATAAGTTTATTGCTCTAGCAAAACAGTATTAACTGTATTAATTTAAACAGCAACACTTACGTGTCTTTCCTTCATGTTTGCCTCCCTATGAACTGCTGTGGTGGTGGAAGCAGGTCCGGCCAGACAGCGAATGTCAGCTGATCACATGCTCTGGGTTAATTCCAATGGGTCCTGTGCTCTCCAGGGCTGTCCTTACATACTAGGGTTTGTATGTAAATGCTTTATAGATTACTAAATGTTCACAAATAAAACTTGATATGACATGTACATATCTAAGTGACTCATTAAGTTAAGTAACACTCATTAAGTAAGATATGTAATGACTCATATGACAATATACCTACAGAGTACAAATGACTAGACAAGCATTTAAATATTAGAGCCTGGGACTGTGGCTTTTGCAGTAGGTCACATAGCTGTGATGATTACCTTTGTGTGGAACCACAGGGGCAAAAAAACAGTTGTTTGATGTTGCATGTTTAAGTTACTGCAGTCTGCCATTTAAACCACAAGCCCGTTGAGCCACTGCCCAGATTAAAATGAATGAGAACTAAACAACTGTATTACAAAGTCACAAAGGGCCTGTCAGAATAGCTTTCATGCTTATTAAAAAGATATGTATAGGTTTCTTTTCTCTACAATACACAAAAGGATAAATTTTGTGAACTGAGAACAGGAGCAAGGCACCTAACCCCGATTGCTCCCCGGGCGCAGTAGTGTGCTGCCCACTGCTCTGGCTGTGTGTGTGTTCACGACTTGCAGTGTGTGTTAACTCCTCACCAGTGATGGGTTAAAATCAGAGGTCACATTTCAGGTATGGGTTACCATAACTGACAAATGTCACTTTCACTTTTTTTTCAGATTCAGCACTCAAGCTCTGTCTATCTCAGGAGGTGTTTTCCATTCACTTTAACAAAGAAAAGTTTGGTTCAGTTAAACCCAGCAGTGAGTTTTGTTTATAATGCACACTGAGGATGAACCATGGAAAAATTTCATAAATTTCATAATGCATTGTCAGGCAAAAGAATCCTAATCAAACCATTGTCAGTGCAAATATTTACATCCCTCTCAAGACATTACAACCTATTGACAGACATTGTACTTTATGTCAACTTCACTGTGTGTCTCGTTTTCATTCATGTCAAATTAACAAACAGCATCTATTCTGACTAAGGTCCATATTTTAATCATTATATATGCTTTACATTTGAAATATGTGTTAGTAGACTTCCTATTTTTAATGATAATACCACAATATCATATTCAACTTTTTAATGGTATTTAAAGCTCCCATTATATTTTAAGGTGCATTTATACATCATAGGATTATTGAACATGATGCAGGAACAAACATGTTCTAATGAAAAGTTAACAATGAGCATGTGAGTGGTTTGTTCAATGAGATGCAATACTCATGCAGGTGTAAAAACACAGAATACATCAGCTAGCACTCACCCAGTCCAAACTCAGCAGGTTAACTTATTATTCAGAACACACTTTATTTAGTACACAACTTGTATGATCCTGGGTAGGCTGGTTCCTGGGTAAACTAGTCAGCTTCAAAGTCCTGATCATAGTGCCCATATTCAGCTCTATATATTCAGGTACCACAACTAAGCAGCACTTAACACATGCTTATCAATTACCATGTAAATACCACTTATTACATTCAATAACACATAAACACAATTTATATGTTAGGCAAAACATATGAGATTAACCTGCTTAAAACATGTTGCTCAGTTGAATTCTAATATCCTGTTCAACAGCTCTGCCCTGTCTGAATGCCAAGCGTGTCCTATTACTGTTTGAGTTCATGTAGAATTTCAAAATTTGATATCATGTGTTATATGCATAGATTAAAACATAAATGATCCTGTTGTTTTAGGAACTGAGAAACCATGTGTTCCTGACTATTTCAGACCATAAACCAGACATTTCTGGTTCTAGCTCAATATTTAGTGAAATGAAATACACTCAGAACAGGTCTGTGGAAAATAGACATAATGCGGGAGAAAAGAATATGTCAGCAGGTGTTAATATGATCTACAAACAGTAAATTATAGGTGGTGATGATCCCATGGCTGTGTCTATTAGCATTGCTGTCTGTGTTAACACTTATTGTCTCTGTGAATGCACTGATGTAAAGGTGGGGGTTGTAATCAGAGATACAGTTTGTCATGGAAAATCATGGGAAGAGTGTGGATTAATTTTCAGAACTAGTGTATGAGTGCAGAAGAACATGGTGAGACAGTTATTAGTTTATAGTAGATTTATACTGTAATGATACTTATTGAAATAAAAAGTATTTAAAACTTGAGAAAATTCAACTTTCAATTGAATTCAACTTCATTTGTATAGCGCTTTACAATGTGGCATTGTCTCAAAGCCGCTTTACAGGGAGGAGAAAAGAAAAAAGGAAATATATACAATGATACACAGTAACAATGAAAATCTATAATCCTATCACACAGTGTTCTAGGGAAGGAATGGTTTCTGTGGCAAGTGTTTCAGTGTGTTTTGCAAACAAACCAGGCATTTTCAAATCGCAAAAACGCTTTCAGTTAATGATTTGCACAATTTCCTCACACAAAAGTATCATACATGTCTAAAACTTGACATTTATTGCATGTCATATGGACTTCTGGTATGGTACTTTATGGTGTTCTGTGTTATTTCCTGTGCTATTCACAGGCACTGTATAGAAAAGACCATTGGGAACATTTAATGCCCAGTTTGCTCTGCTGGCTGGCCTTTCAACATGGGCACTCAAACCACTACAACTAATTACAAAATGCAGCAGCTCGGCTAGTCTTCAAAGAACCTAAAAGGACCCATGTCACATTCCTTCTCATTGCCCTTTATTGGCTACCAGTTGCTACGCGTATCAACTTCAAATCTCTACTCCTTGTATACAAAACCACTACTGGCTCTGTACCAACCTACCTTCACAAACTCATTCACATCTACACCCCTTCCAGATCCCTACAGTCAGCGAAAGAACGCTGCCTGGTAATACCCTCTTCAAAGGGCACACTATCACTTGTTTGCAGGTTTATCTTCACTATCCCTTCCTGGTGGAATAATCTCCCAAACTGTTTGCTCTGCTACATCTCTCACTACATTCAAAAAACAGCTAAAAACCTGCCTCTTCCATAAATACCTCACACAAGTATGAAAAACAAACAAATAAAAAGAACTACTAACCTTTATTTTTCTCCTCTCTCCCAACAGGTTTTGTCTCAAGCACTGAGATAACATACTCTGTAAAAACTGTAACTATGCACGGCTGATGTTATTGCCTCCCAATGATTTATCGCTTCGTTGTTTTCCTTACCTTGTCGCTTTGGATAAAAGCATCTGCTAAATGTCTAAATGTAAATGGAAAAATAAGGGTGAGTGAATGATAAAAAATCTCTTTTAAATTTTAATGATAACAGCTCTGGGCCTCACCACATCTTTATCTCAACATCTAGAGATACATGGAAGAGGCATTGTGGTTATATGCATGCTTAGTGTTAAAGCCAAAACTACTCACTTACTTAAAATTAACTTAAAATGTTGGTACTGCCAACATTCAAAAGTCAAAGCATCCAGCCAAAACCATAGATGAAGTTGAACATTGTTTTAATATATTAAACTTGTAACAGCTTTTTTAGAAAACTGACTAATGAAATCAAGTAAATTGAGTCATTTAGGTAGCTTTGACACACAAACTGCATAACCTGTTTAACAACTATTTGCTCCATATCTGGACTATTTAAGACTCTAGTACACTGACTGTTAAACTGCAAGTGTACATCCTGAGTGGTCACCTGAAAAATGTCAACGTGAAATTATGCAAGGTATCATAACAAAATGTATTGCTTTAGGTCAAAGACACAAATGTTATTGTAACTGCTAAGATTAAAGAAATACTGTAGATGATAATGATGATAGATACAGGATATAAACTTATTACATTTGCCACTTTGAAGTGGATTTTAATGGCTATTTAAATAAACAATAAAAACAAAGTAAAAATTCAGTGAATTTTTAGTCAATTCAGTAAGACAAATTAATTGTACACCCTAGCATGAAAGACTATGTAAAAATACAGCTGACATGCGCCTGTTAGGATATCCATAGAAATGGAAATAATGTACAGAGACAGTAAATATAAAAACAAACCATGATGATATCCAAACAACCTCTGACAGGACAATCGATGTATGATCATGACTTCATAAATTCTATTATTACAGCATATAATTATCCAAAGTTATCCAGTTGGCAGAATCAGGTGTTACCGGCCTCTCAGGTATCCTTCTCATAAACCTACTGAACTAGAAGAGCTGCTTCAGAATGACACATTTACCTCATTAGCTCATTCACACCTTTATAAACCATTAAGATTCCTGGAAAAAGCACAACTAATTCTTGGAGCTTGATAACACAAAAACACTTAGTGAATATAATACATGCGTGAGGTAAACGGATGATTTCCCTACAGATTACACCTGATAGAAATAACTTGTCCTGGGCATATGTGCTGTCTGTGATGTCAATCAAATCACACAAAAGCTCAAATTAGAAAAAAATGACCAAGCCATTCAAAGAGATAGGAGACATTGCTTTTAATTTAAAAATAAAGTTTTTGGCCTTAATTTAACAATGTACATCCATAGTCAAAAACAAACAGGTTTAAAGCCTACTGCACAAAACAATATAAGACAAGGGTCTCTGAATGCTATTCAGCTAAAGAAATGTCCACAAAATGGATTTTTTTAAAATAAACCAGTCTTAGTACACTTTAAATTAGGCACCTGGAGAGGTTGCCTTCCCTGCCTTTTAAACTCACTCAAAACCTATTACTCAAAAAAAGTAAAAAAAAAAAACCTGTTGATAAATGCACCATTATCTGTCTTGGCATAGAGATGCAACTAAGAGTAGAAAAAGTAGAGAAAGGTTTGCTTTAACACATATAAATACATCTTTTTACAAACTAATATGCAATTGGAAACTTGGCATTCCTTATACTTCAACAGAAATATAAATAAAACAATCCAAAGTTAAGCTGTTGGATCCATCTACATGTAAAATATAAAGCTACGGTTTTCTAATGTCCCATCTTTACAGTAGATCGCACAAAACAGCTGCTCATACTCAAAGACTAAATTCATCCATGAGATTTAGATATTGCGGAGCACTTTAACGAACTACTAAAAGAGGTCAACTGGACGGCATGTCCAAACTGACGCAAGATTTGTCCAATGGTTTAAAGGTCTGTTCATGTACAATCAGCCAGTGGGTCTGCAGGGATGTAATTAAAAAAACAGTTGAAACATTACCACCATCTGACTGAAGATAATGGGAGTCAAAGAGCCGTCCAACACTCCCACTGAGCCTGAGCCAGTTGTGTGCTTTCTGAACAAACAAACACTCTTACACAAGACGTGCCTGTTCTATTTAATCTAGTTAATATTTCTCATCTGTGCCCTTGCTGGCTGAAGATATTATTGTTCACAGTAAGAACACTTTAATTCAAACTGTGAAAATTCAAACTCAGCCTGAAGGTCTAAAATTTGATCTTGCTGTTTTTAAAACAATAGGCTCAGTGGTGGATGTGTATTTTCAGTTGTTGTCCAATTGCATGACATTCTGTTTGTCCACTGAAAACATCAAAGCATCTGGTCCAGCCTTTTTTCTTCTGACTGTTATATTGTTAGTGAATCAGGTGTATTGATGTTTTTTGACCACATATTTTGTGGGGAGTCTGAGAGGAGACATTACTCCATGATGGCTCTGTAGATTACTGGCTCGATGTAATCCTCCCTGTAGCGAGAGTTGATCACCCGCTGTCTTTTCGAGTCCTGCTTCACCTCCTTCTCGACAAAAACTCCTTTGAAGCGCATGTCCGACGCCACAGACTATGGAGAGAAATGCTCATTTAATGTGTTTAATCTATTCACCAAAAGCAAAAGAAAAAAGTGTTATTGTTTTGCAAAACAAAAACAGTAAAGCAACAAAAAAGCTCTCAACTATATACCCAGAAGTTAAAATTGGCAAATTTCAAAAGCTAATCAAATTTGCCTGATGAGTAAAATGGAATGACTTACCAACTGACCAAAACAGTATTAAGAATGGCAACATAACATTTTTTTAAATTTAATTTTATATATTATATTCAGACCCAGTGCAAATCAAAGACAAATCATCTTAAATCATATTTGCTTTAAACAACTTTAAACGACTTCGTCTGTAGATTTATTTACCATCAGAAGTTTTTCCAAGATTGATATTTAATGACAAGTGGAACTACCTCATAACACCAAAACTAAATTAAGGAAGTGACAATCATTGTGTCTTAAGTTAGGCTAAGAGACTGACTAAATAGAAGAGAAACCTGCACAGTTTGTCATGAATATAATAATAATGCAAGTGACACTTTTCTGGCCAGTAAAAAATTCAAAAGCTGATAAATTTTACTTGCCACTGGCAAGCATCGCAACAAGTTCATTCTGACCCTGCATATTACGCACACTATGATTTCATCTATGAAGGGGAACTGGCAGGAAATCACTCACCAGGCGTGCCTTGACCCGTTTGGGCAGCTCTTCGTCTAAACTGTACACATCTTCTCTCTTTACAGTAAGCTGAGAGTCATCTTCAAATTCCACCTGGAAAATAATTAAGAGCCATTTAAAATCTACAACAACAATTAAGACCAGCATCATGAAAAAACAGTATTTTATTTTCTGTGGATAGTGTTCAGTAGTGTGTCATGATGATAAACTTTAAAAGTATGCATTAGTAATTTTTCTATCCTACAACAAAATCCTCAGTTAACACTATAAACAGAGAGCCAGCTGCGTGACAACAGTATCTACTTTGCCTTGCTGCCATGTTTGAAGTTCAATCAACTCTCGCCCACATGGTGTGCACAAGTGTGTTTATTGTCCTCTGACCTGGTACATTGGGATGATATGGGCAGCCACAAATTTGGCTCCATAAATTAGGCCATCTGTCCAGCGCACCTGAACAACATCACCCTCAGATGGAGGACCGAGCTTCCCACAGTCCCTGTTCTGTAAAACAAAGACCAGCACTGCTTCAAAACATAATGCCTTGTAGACTTGATCACCGAATGTTCATTTGGGACATTCCAGCCCTTCCCTTACCACTATATCCTCGGGGAACAGGTTGTCACTGAATGAGCCATCATCAAAGACAACCTCGTAGAAGGTGGCTTTGGTCAGCTCAACCACCTCACAATGGTAGTATCGGCCATTTCTGTGCTTGCAAATAACTTTCTGGCCATTCTCCAGCTCCCGCATAGAAGCCCTGTTGCGCTATAGATGATAACATCAGACATCAACCACCATGAACCTTTGTTTATGCTCCAACAGATCCGACACAACACCAAATTGTTTAATACACAAAGGCAAACAAAACACTCAAATTCAAATGCTAATATTTATTAATTATTAATATAATATGAATACTATAACCTACTGGGTAGACCCAATATTATGGACAATGAGCATGACACAGACCAACAACAAAATTCATAATTCTGTAAATGCATAATCGATAGCAAGAAGCTGAGGGATTGCCAGGGCTGGATGAGATAAGGGTATGAGAACACCACCAAGCAGAATTGTCATGTCTCAGCCAATCGTATGGATCAAACACAAATGAACAAATATTTTATTAGTATTAGTCATTTTACTAAGTGACCACATTTTTCCATTTTTAAATATTAAGAAACATATATGTTAGGCTATCCTAACTGTATGTACAATACATTGCATTTGTGTTTCCCTGCTGTCAGAATATATTTTGCTGATGTACGAGAGGCACTGATGTAAAGCAGCAGCTGTATAACAAGAATTACAAGAAAAATGTGTCTACTAGTGTTCCTTTATTAGGTGTTTTTTATTATGTCACTCATGTTATTTTTTTTTTTTAAATAATAAAAACAATGAACCTACACACTTGCAAGATCTAGGACACAACCCCCCACCCCCATAACTATGAACATAGTTATGAAAAGGGTTCCTTGTTTATGTGATGAATCTCTAAGGAATGGTGGCTCAGTGAGTAGTGCTGTTGCCTCACAGAAAGGTGTCCTGGTTCTTGGTTTGAGCCCAGGTTGAGCCAGGAGGCCTACCTGTGTGGAGTTTGCATGTTTCATCTGTGTACCTATGGGTATGCCAAATTTTCCCCACAGTCCAAAGACATGCAGGTTGAGTAAACTGGTCTTAGCTATGCAAGTGTGTCTTTGAGTGTTTGCTCTGAAATAGATTGGCCATCTATTCAGGGTGCACCCTACCCATGGCCTTAGAAACTGGGATAGGCTCCAGCCTGAAGAAGACAAGAGGAATGGATGGACTGAGTTCGCTTGACTCCAGTAACTGCGGTTCACAGCCTCTGTTTGCATTGTTTTGTTATGATATCTTTACTATCTCCCCTGGATGTGTGTGTAACATGGTGTTGTGTCTGTACCTCTGTCTGGATGCCACCTTTGTGTCTCCAGCAGGTGAAGTAGACAACAAACGGCCAGTCATCTGGGTGCATCACAACCCCGGCGGCCTGTGCGCAGGTGGCGTGGAAGGAAGTGGAGCAACGGCCATGTGAGCACTGCACACAGCAACCTGCGCTCTTTCTCACCCACTTTCGACAGTACTGGCATTTCTAAAAAAACAGCTTTTTTTAAATTATGTTTTTAAAAATATAAACCCTAAGAAATCCAAATAGGCTTCAACAAGAGCTTAGCTACAATATCAGCCTTTGCATCGGTATCAATATCAAAGGCAATAATGAAGGCAAATGATAATATGAAACAATTCAACAATTTAAGTCACAAATATTATTTTACTTCATTTATCCGTGGTTTCTTTTTAATTAGTAGAAACAGAGTGAGAGTGCTGTGCAAAGGGTTGTGCAATTCATTTAGATGACACACATAGTGGACCAGACCACCAGACAAGGCTGTATTTCTGCTACAGTGCTCAAACACCTTTTCTTTAGTAAAAAGCACTATTGCAGTGCTTTTTCAGTACCGATATATCAGTTAGTAACTAATACAAAGTTAGTTTAAGCTATTGGTTTGCCTCTACAAAGTTGTACAATGGGTGTCTATGACAGCAACATGCTAGTGTATACAAACAAAGTTGCTAACATTAGTTGTAATATAAATTATTTAAGTATAACTTATATAACTTAAGATTACTACATGTAAGCAGTGACCACTTCAGAGCACTGGCAGCTCAGCTGCATTTCACCATTTCCAGTAAAAAGCTGTTTTTCCAATGAGTAACAGTCTACAAAATGATACATTGCTTTTTCCAAACTGTATTAAACACACCCTTTCAACGAAAAGAGCTGAGCCAATAATCAAATGCCCTCTCCCAGAATGGCTCTCTCTAATGTAGTGTTGGAAAATCTGACTAATTTAAAGGAGAAGTTAGAAGTGTTTTGTACTTTTATGTATGTATTTAGTACGTATTTGTATGTTGAAGTTTGACGCATTTGCCTTTCTAAACGAGATCCTTATTGTCTGCGCTGCTTTTATTTTTTCCCACTATGTAAATGATATAAACAGCTTTCACTCTATATGTCTATCAGGACTGCATTCACACTGTCACAGTAACACTGCACTGGAAAAGCACATGAAATCAAGTACTTCTCAGTGCAAGGTGTTCACTCACCAGCTTGAACCTCTGCAGGGGTATGTTACTGAGATCAACAGGACTGCGGTCCGTAATGTTCACAAAGCGAGCTTCCTGCACTGCCACGGCACATAACACGTGAACCCACCTGCAACAAACGTATGTTTTATTGCACAAATGCTGGAGACAGAATCCCTATAACATGTCAGGCAGTCAGCTGCTGAAAGAGTCAGTTTCAGCTGAAAGGAATACGTTTCATTGAAAGTGCCTGGGATGACCAACAGGCTGCTGGCCACCTACTTGTCATTGTTGGCCTTCTGCAGAGCTCCTCCTCTCAGAGAACATAAACAACAGTCCTGAGGGAAAGACACAAACAATTAGTGACGCCACTGGGATTTCAACTGCTGAGTAAAAGTGGGAGTAACTGGAAAAACATTGTTAAGTATGACATGCAGGCATGATGACACCCTCTAGCAGCTGGAATAATGCCTGAGAGAGAATTTGGAAAACTACTAAAGCTACAGAAGTGAATCAGATTACCTGAGTGGTGGCATTAGCTTCACAGCGGGAACACATCCAGTCTTCCAGCTTTCTGTCTGGAGACACTCCGTAACAACCTGTAGACAAAGAGTCAGTGTTTCGTTAAATCACTCATACAAAATGTAATTCCAGTTTTAGTAAAAAGCACATGGGTATTTGAGAAACATCATTAACCTTGTTTTTCTAACATCAGGATTTTGGGTTAAAAATTAGGAAAGTATTTTGCAGATGCTGCAATTCGTAATTAGTTAATCTTTGCAACATATTTTTGCTGTTCAATGAAAAAGTCAACATATTTCAGTAATTTAAACAAAGTGCTTACTGGTATGTACACGAACGCTGCACACAGAGCAGCTGACGAGTCGGCTGGTACCATCCTGCCCCAGATGAGGGGTGGACAGATGTCCCTCAGAGCTGCTGGTGAAGCACATCTCTGGGATCAGTGGTTTGGTCCTCTGCTTGGTTCCTCTATCAGCTGCACAGCTGCTCTGGCTCAGGCCGATGACATCACTCTATATGGAAGAACCGAGCAGAGCAGATTCTTTTAGCTTTTAGAAGTTCTCAACAGTCACTGTTTGCTTAACACCTCACAAATTAAGAAATAACTTGTGTTAAAACTTTTTATAATAATGACATTTTGCTACAGTGTGTAATTTCTGCACAACTCATGGCAAACAGAACTGCAAGAATAAGTGACACCTAAAAAAGGTTGCCAACAACCCTCCACCCAACATTGTATAAAAAACAGGTATGGTGCCTCTACTGGTGCAGAGACTACATTGCAGCTTAATGGTTCCCGATACAAGTGATTTATGTTCGTGATGATAGCACACTCATACCTGTTCATATGTGTGAAAGAGGGTACACACTGCACAGTAGGGAGGCCGCTGGCCCATGCGGAAATTGAAATCCTTCTCAACTCTAAAGTTGCGCGGTTTGCTTTGCCACATGGGAGCCAGGAATCTTGCCCAGGGATCTCTTTCTTCAGGCTCATATGCTGGCTCCTGGATCTCTGCAGGGTGAATCAGTTAATGAGCGAGAACACAAACAGTGACAGGATGATAAACGGACAGCATGCAGCAGATTCTAACCATCATCACTGGAGTTCTGTCTGAGCAGGGGATGCATACGCGGCAGCTGGCTGAGCGGCTGCAGCTTCCTCTTCATGCTCTTATTCTCTTTCTCACCCTCCATTTCATGCTAATGAAAACAAGACAGGAGCTGCATTACAGCTTGTTTTGATGGCTAGTGTATAGGCAGGGTCCAAAATTTAATTTGTGAACTGAAAAAAAATTTATCGGTCAGTATTATTTATTTCCAGCCACAAAACGAATGCAAAATAATGCAATTGTGAATTAGCTGCTTTCCCTTGTGTATTAGTACATTACAACAGATGATTTCTTAAGTACATGGTCTCAATGGTTCTGAATCTCACATTAGTGATACCATAATTCTTACAATTCAATTAAACAATCTGTATTGTTCAGGGCTCAAAATTGACTTCTTTACTTGGTAGCAGTGGTGCTCCTAATGTCAAAACCTTAAAGAGCACCCACTGAAAATGAAGGAGCACCACAGCTATAAGTTGTATGTATATTAACATTTGTTTTCCTGCTAGTGAATCCACAGTTAACAAATGATCACTAGAGCTGTGAATCTTCACTTTCCTTACGAGTTAATGGATCTAGATTATATTCCATAGTTCTAATGATCACCATCACCAACTCCGGTTGCAGTTACATTATCTGTAACTTTTGGTGGCTTACAAAAAAAACCCCATCTCTCTTTAGCTCTTTACATTTTGTGCACTAGTTAGCTTCTGTGACGTGACAACAGAGCAGTGTAAGGGAGTGACTGATAGAACTAGACAACTAGACACAATAAGTGCTCATAATACAAGTTTTAGACATTGCTCAGAGTATCATATGCTACAACAAGGGAGAGATTTAAAGGGAAGAGGGATAGGAAATGAAGGGAAAGTTTTTATTTATTTATTTTTTTTATGATGAGGTTAAGCTTATATGCACACACTTTATATGCACATACTGTGGTGCAGTCATTAGCACACGTTTAACAGAGAAATGAAAACAGGTGAACCATGACAATCATTTGCACTTGCAAAAATGCTCTCAAATACATTTTGAGATTGCCCTGATTACATTTTGAGCATATGCTAATTAAACGGTCACAATTTCAAGCCCTGTAAGTTGCTCTTCCTTAAAAGTGTAGCACAACTGTGAGCTTTTTTAACTTGCTAAAGTAGGTTTTTACTTGCATTTTGTGTTTGGTGAATGATCATTTTGGACCCTGCATACAAGTCTACCACACTACTTATATACAGCTCAAATATTTACCCACTGAAGCAATAGTTACCAACCTCTACTTTGTTTGGTTCTGCCATGTGAGAGTTTGGCATCACGTGTGGTTTGATGACTGGCTCTTTGAGACCCTCTCTAGGCATCTCTGTGCTAGGATGTTGAGATTTATAAGGCATTGATCTGGCTGCATAGGTGTGGACCTGCAGAGCATCTGAAGGGCTCAGGGTCCGATGAAAGAGAAGGCTTGCCACACCTGGTTTGGAGGACATCCGTGGCACAGCTGACAGGCAGTGAGGAACAGTAGGAACTGATGCTATGGATAGATGATGTTTTGGGAAGGGCTGCAGACAGCCCGAGGACGGGGTAGTATGTTTAAAAATGGGGGTTGCTGCACCACATCCCGTGCCTTTGACATCCTCTCCAGATGCTGTGCTTCTGGAACCTGGAAACAGCAGGTTGTCTTTGTCCTCTGAAACGAGGTTACAATTACAAATTATTTCTATGATCTTATAATTTTATAATTTAAGATGATGAGCAAAAACTCTAATTTTGTAATAGCAAATTTCTGGTCATAACTACAATACACACCTCCACATTGTCCCTCGGTGTTCATTTTGCACTTTGGAAGAACTTCCTCTGGTAAATCCAGACACACTCTGTGCCTTTTTGTTCCTATCCTCTGTTTAGCCAGACTAATTTAACATAAAATAAAGTAAGTTTTTAGACTGATATGCTCAGATGATGCTCTAAGCAATCACATAAACAATGTGCCAAAGAGAAGAAAATTAAAACAGTGACTAAATCTTTTTTTTTACCTCTTCTTGTGGCCCTCATTACTTTGGTTCTCAATGCAGAGTTGCTGAGTGCCACACTTTCTAGCCTCTCCACCTAAAAACTCAGCTGCCTCGGGTGTGGGCTTGGAGTGGTCAATGGGAGCATTGTCCTTGTCCGACAACCACAGCTCATAACGTTCAGGCTGAAACTTCCTTACAAATACATCCATAGAGATCTTCACCATGTCTTTTCTACAAGAACACTGTTGCAAAAACATATGAAGATTAACACACTGCATAGTATATAGGCATTTTGGTGATAAAGGTAGCTGATACATAGAAATTATTTTAATTTTATTACTGATACCAGAATGGCTTGTTTTCCATAGTCAATCCATCGTCTAGTGGCAAAGTTGGTAGACTCAGCACAATTGAAACCATGGTTGAAGCCTGCATGATAGCAGTATGGAAAGGTTACCATAAATTCTCCAGCCTCCTGGGTGATCTAAAAAATGGACAATGGCATCAAGACTTGGCATAACAAAAACAAAACATAACAATACCTAGCAACAAGGAAATCCTAAGAGGGTCATCCAACATCTAACAGACTGAAAACAAAGTGGACAAAACTAACAGTAACATATGTATTTATAAAAACCACACCTTTTCAAAAGGAATGCCATACGTCTTTAAAACCGAAGGGGAAATAAGAGTCATCTTGTGTCTAAGAAAAGCTTCACAGTTTTGTGAACTTCCAGGGAAAAATCCTGCAAGATGAAACAGTATCATCATCTTAAGTAAAGCATGACAAAAATGTAAATTAGACCGAGCAAAATATTTTCGTGCAATGAAGTGAGGAACAGAAAGGCTGTAAAATGGGCCTCCACCGCCTTACCTTTGGCTAAACGCTCCAGTCTCTTGCCATGTTCTGGAGGCACACAGTACCTGTGAGATCATTCCAAAATCAATTTACCACTTGGCAGTAATGGCACAGGCATTTACAACAATTATCTTTAAACCTAGGAGCTGACATTTAATTTCCATATTTTAAAATAACCCAAGCATTTAGCCAGACGGCATACCAGTCAAAATCACAGGTTTTAAAAGCAAATTTACCAGGACTTTGGCTCCCCAAAGTGTAAGTAATTAATGCTGTAGAGATCCATGTCCTCAGTATGCCAAGCAAAAGTGGTTTTCCACATGCCAAAGTAGAGGTAGGGTGTGGTCACTCCCTCAATAGTGATCCCACTGTCATGCTCCACAGTGTCAAGTATGGTATTCAAGTGCCCCACATTCCATTCTTTGACATCCTGCACAGGGCATGAAAAAATAACAATGACTCTATTTACAATAGAGAGTGCTCAAACTCAAACCAAATTAAATTCATTTCAGCTTCAGTTACTCACTGGGTCATAAAGGGTACCATTCACATCAGCTCCATAAATAGGGGGGTTAAACGTTACATTTTTCCAGTACTTCCTTTCAAGCTCTTCAAAGTCATCATACCGAGGGCTGCAAAATCTGAAACAGGAAGGGCAGATGTGGTTATAATTTACACTGGAAATGACCAACGTTTTGGTAACACAAGACTTACTTGTCACTATTGGCTGTCTTGCGAAACTCTTTAAGAGTCATGGCCTTTTTCTGGATGTTGTACTGGGTGAATAGCCCTGACTGTCCTGTCACAACCTGCTGAATCGGTGCAGGTATTAACAAGTCATCAATGTCATCGTATGAACGCCGTGGCTTCCAGGTTTTTGGTGGGACAATCTGTGAGCAAAATTGCAACATATCTGATTTATATTATATTTTTTTAATTATATATATGTGTGTGTGTGTGTGTGTGTGTGTGTGTGTGTGTGTGTGTCTCAACAATGATAGCCGAAAAGTGCTATAATAATACAATTGAACAATAAACAACATTTACATGCAATAGCCTAAAAAACAGATCCACAGTGAATGTATGTACAGAACTTCACATAAAGCTGAGCACATTTTTGCTGAATTTGAAGCTCTGTCATTAACAAATACTACACAACACCCACACATTACATTTTAGTTTATAAACATTTTGTCTGATTTAATAATGCACTTCAAAAAATGTTAATATTTTTAGGCCTGTTTAACATTTTACCATGTCAGCAGATTCCATTTTCTAAGAGGTAAAGAATTGTATTGTTCCTCTAACCTTGGCCAGGCCTGCCTTGTGTGCACCTTGGGATTCCATGTATGCAACATAGTTGTTGAAGTTGTTGAACTCTTCAGCAGTGGGGTAAAAGGTCATAATACCCCTTGAAACTGGTGTGTCAGAGGCCATCTTGACTGGCTGAGCCCTTAATTCCTGTATAACACATATGATTAGGATTGTAATCTCCAGCTACAACTGTAAAAGTAAGATATAACAGTTTGCATATACACAACTCTTTTTACACAAATCTCAATAAAACCTCACAAAAAAAAATCAAGCTTACAGTAATATTCAATATATTTTGGGATGACTTTCTTATATGGATTACTTCACATACGTAATACCGTTGGCTTTTTGAATGTTATAAAGTTCCAGTGTCGGAGTAAACAACAAAGTATTAAACAAGAATACACTAAAATGTGACAAGCTCACTGTTAGTGTTTTTGCGAACAGGCCTTAAATGCCCATGAGAAAAAGACAAACTCATATTCAGCACAGACAATGCACGCAACGCCCATTAGCACGCCCCGCCCTCTGTGCAAAAACTCCGCAGATGATTGGACAAGACCTGCGTCTCTTTAAAACGTCGTGAGGCTAAGCTAACGAGTTAGGCCAAACGTCACATATTATTATACACAAAGCGTCAAATAAATGAAATAAATCCAAACTATATCTGGAACACAACACAATGTTAAAAGTATATATAGTGCAAATGTTAAATAAAATATACAACGTGCAAAACTTGATAATTAGATGTTTTGTTGCAGTACTGAAAGTGCAACGATTAGCTCTTCCGAGCCAGTAACTCTACCACTATTAACAACCATTTTAAACGGTTTATTACCGAAATTATGGCAACAGAGAAATACAATTAAAGCGTAATACACAAACACTTACCGACTCTATCGAATAATCCCCAATAAGTGCCTTCAACCGTCGCAGAAATGTTTAGCTAACAACAGAATATTCTCTAGACAAACCTCCATCACCTCTCGCGTAGTACGCATGCGTGCAAGGGGTTTGTTTACTATCATTGGTCCACCCATTTCATGGTCACCATAACCAATCAAATCACGGTCACGTTTACAGTAGCCTGTTGTCTGTCATACCAGGTTTTAATATAGTGTGATTAAGTTAACATCAACGATGTCAGACTCACTATGTTAAAACAAAACAGTAGTTTCAAACGCTGATTTTTAAAGTGCACTTGCGCCCTGGCTCTCATGACTGTACAGAACAGTACTAGCGAGTTGTTTGCCGTCATTTTGGTCCATTGCAATCTGTTTGCCCAATATACTTATTTAAGAGGAACGTTTTATATTACAATAATTTATTGCATAACCTTCCGGGACATGGATTTAAACAACGAGACATTTGTTTTTATGAAATTAAATGACCTATTATATGTAGTTTTGTCATATGTAAATTAGCTATTACATGTAGACTAATGATCCAATTGTATTTGTTTTTCGTCTCGTAGCTTTACACGTGCTTCGGAACAAACAACAAAAATCTCGCTGGATGACCTGGGTGTTCACCTACAAAAAGTACACACGTAAACACTACAGGAAAGTATGTTTTTGGACATGTACTATTATTACCATATTATTTGAAGTATCTCGGAGTATCATGTTAAAACCTTTAAACATTAATATAATCATTCAGTAACGTGGTACATATCAAAGTATTAGGCCTATCTATTTATACTGTCATGATGTTTTTGTGTTGTGCTCAGGGACGGACTGGGACCAAAAAGTGGCCCTGGACCTCCTGGCCCACAGCAGCCCACCACATCCCACATTATAATACATTGGCTCATTAATGTGGAGACTAATTTTTAACACCACTTACTAGCATAAGGATATAACGCAATACAGAAATAAATGCTATTTAAACATTTTTATTTGAAGAATCACTGAACAAATATATGGGGTCATATTTGTAAAACGGAGAAAAGAGCATTAAGACAAACAACATATGACACTATAAAGACAATATTTTAGCTAGTCAGGGGTATCATCTTGATGCAGTCTAAGATATATGACTACAGAGAAAATGACTACCTTCTTTTCTTTTAAATAGGTGAGCAATTTCGCATATGCTCACTTCTCTCAGCAATGCCGTCTATGATCTGATCACTATCCAAGGCCATTAAAACATCTCTTTCTGAAGCCATGAGCATGAAAGCTTTTAGATTCTGTTTTGTGAGAGTAGAACTAAGTAAGAACCTGTAAGCAAGTCAGTAGGTTGTAATCTGTTAATTTTATGCATTTCACAGCACAACATCTACTATTAATGCTTTTTTCTTCTTTTTGCGTAATTTTACACAGATCCACATTTTTTTTTTATCCTTTTCATCCATGGAAATTATTTATAATTATTTGCTCAGAGAAATAGGTATATTAGGAAATCAGGAGGTAGTGTTACAGTAGACTAACTCCACAGAGATTTATCTGATGATAATTATATAGAAGTCCACATCTTTTTATACTACACTACAGTATCACAGTTGACAGGCAGCCAAAATAAACCTCTGCTGGTGTAATGATGGGAAAAATAGATTCTTAAAGCCTGCATACCAAAACTACTTCACTACTGCTGTTTCCTTACATATCGTAAAGCTCAGTTTATAAAAACCTAGAAAAGTTGATTATAAGGCAGGTGACAGAGCACAAGTTTACCCACAAAGATAAGGGGTAATGAACAGCAAAGCAAAGGTGTTTAAAAAAGCTAAAGCGGGTGCTTGAGAAGCAGTGTAGAAATTAGACAAGTGTGAGAGAGGCACAAAGAAAAGACAACAGTGAGAGCAGTCATCAAGAAGATAATTATGCAGCTATATTATGCAAGAGACAAGAAAACAAATATAACATAAAATATGCAGTTAACTCACTCCATATAAATTAATGTGAATAATTTACACAGATCACACAATTTCTATAAGAAGCCACCCTTAAAAAGTATCAGTACAACATTTGAATAATTTAATTAAGTGTCAGGTTGTAAAGCTCTTTAGATTAATAGATTAATAACTTCAAAACTTTAGCTGTTAACATAATTAACAGCTCAATAAATATGAGGGGAACAGGATGTAGGAATTTTATTAAAATAAAGGCTTTTTATAAAATTACATGCTCAGATGAACTACCTGGAGATCTGTTATCTGTGCTCTAAACAGGAAAACCTGGATAATGAAGTAAACATAGACATTGAGAATTGAAAGAGGAAATTATTGTAACCTGAGAAAGCGAACCAGCAATGTAGCAAGGAATAAACATGCTCAGTTTAATAGAGGATAGATGTATAGTACAGTATGATTGTGAAGCAGCACAGCTTAATGACTGAAGACCGTCCTGAATAATAAATCAGGGGTGTAGACCTCAGAACTTCATTGTAGTCGAGTAGATCGTAGATCACTTAACACTGTTGAAAATTATTAAGTTATCTAACAGTCCTTGATTCCTTGAATTAATGATTTCCTTGCTTGGGTCTTATAGTAGCTGTGTCTTTGTTTAAGGGGTTAATGAACAGTAACAGTAAAGATAAAAAAAAACTTGAAAGACTGATAATTAGGGGAGATTCATGCAGTTTTAGTGTGAATTAGCATTAAATTCCAATTTGTTCCATCGGACTGGAACTTCAAAACATACATTTTTCACAAACCAGTCATGAGTTGATTATTGAAAAAATAACTTTAACCTTAACTGTCATACAATCAAGTACAAAAACATTTCTGTTTTCGTATTGACATTTGGAACTGATATTACTTAATAGTGATAAACTTAAACCAGTCTTCAAACTTCTGGTTAAGTCACAGAGAATGTAAAGACTGAATAAATGTAGACATTTGTGGATTTTAATAGGTCTTTTTTTCCCAAGGCAAATGTAACGTCCAGTCATTGTCTTTCCATCCAACAAACTGAGAATAATACAAAGAGAGACATAATTTGTACAAAAACCAATTATGGAACTTTATTAACATCAAGGAGTTTTTCCTGCATTTTTTTTTCCAGTTTTCTTAACAAATAGAAAACAGACTGTGTATACAACAGATGAGACCTCTACAGCACTAACCATTCACAAGGTAAAAACGAACTTGCCAACATATGCTGAATGTATGACCAGGTCACCCTTTAACCTGCCAGTTGTAATTGCACAGGCATGAAATGACAGTCTGTAGAAATCGAGTTGTGCTGCCCCACCCCAACAAAGAAGACCAGCAAATAACTGGGGTGCTTAGATAATACAGTAGATATAACTTTGTACCATTAATAGATTCACAGACAGCAGTCTCTTGTGTTGTTTTCTCTATGTTGGCATATCAAGAAGATCCAGGATTATGTTTTGAGAGAATTATTGACAATAGAGCAGAAGCTGTTTATATACCGTATCTATAACAGTATTTATATTTATTCATAATTATAAATTTATGTATATATATATATATTTCTGTATAAAAAGAAGAGTTGGATTAACAGAGTCAACTCTCCCTCATTGGGGAGTGGTTTATACTGTACAGGTGCCAATGGCGATTGGTCTCATTTCAATATCAGGTCTTTAAAGATCATGAAGAGGCAGGTGGTGAGGGTCGTGTTTAATCCCTGTCCCTCACTGTAAATGCAATCCAATCAGAACAAATGTCACAATTTATGCTTCACAAAGCAGACAGTATTCAACCCTAGGTTCTGTACAGTGCTGATTGTGTTAGATAACTGATTTGTTTTCCTCTACCAATTTTTTTTTATTTAGTACCAGTAACCCAAATACAAATCTCACAGATTTGTTTTTTCATTGACAGAGACAGAACATTAAAGGCTTTTCCAAAGTGAACCCGCTCTTTATAGCCCAACAAGGCCAATTATACATACTGAAGAAAATCATGTTACAAAGTCAAACCATCAGCAGCTTAGAGAACAGTGGTTCTCTGTATTAGTTATAGGAACATGTTAAAAACACATGTCCTTGTGCTAAAATAACCTAATATAGAAAGAAAAATAGTACCAATTAAGGTAAAGGTAGACCCACTTATGAAGGCCATTAAGACAAAGTATGTTAAAAGATTATTTAAAACATTCTAAATAAAAATAACAATATTGTCATACTGAATTTTTAGAATAATAACAAATGGTAATCATGATTTAAAAAAGCCAAACAATAAAGGAAAAGAAATAATAATTAGTGCTACCAGTACTTTGTAGTGTGGGTTGGCGTACGCTAAAGAGAAACTAGAACATAGGTTTTAGATGGTGCTTCTTGAAAGAGAGTTGTCTATATTTCTTAATGCAATCTCTTGGTGCCAGTCAATAACGGACTGCTGTGAATGGTTAACCAGCCACTGGATATCCTGCCCACTCCCCAGCTCTCTGTACAGGATGGGGCAGGGGAATGGTGGCTCAGAAGGAACACTTGGTGCACTCCTGAAGAGTTGTACCAGAGGGCTGCAGTCCAGGAGTGGTTACGTTGCATAGTGATCAAAACTCCCCAGGTACTCCAAAGCTGCTCTGTAGCAGAGCTGGTACTGGTCCTGCAGGGGAATATCAGCATGTGTCAGCATGATAGTACTTGTTTGCTTAACTAACAACACTGAGCTGACGTGACAAAGACTGCATACTCAGTTATTAATGCTTTGTAGTTCAAACAGTACACATATCAATTGAACTTCATGTCAAACTGTTATGAGCAAATCATTTCAGAACATTTCAGAATAAGAAAATGTTTTTTAAAATGATTTTGTTGGTGTTTGCAATGAAAAATAAATGACCCAAAACTATATTTTTACGATTTTTATGTCATAGTTATGACAACATAGTGAATGCTAAACTAAATACTTAGAATAGTATATTAATGGTATTTTAGCCTTGTTTAGCATGTCAAACAAGGCTAAAATAAAGACTTAAGACTGTGTTTCTCTACTAGCACTCCTGACATGCTGACATTTTATGTCAAATGCTGTCAGTCATGTATACCATGTAAAAGCATAAATCAGCTTTTATTCTGTGTCAGGTACATCAAGTGTGGTGGATGTTAGCAAGACAGCTAACATGGCCAACAGCAGCTTTTGAGAGATTATTACAATTACTGGGTTAAAGGAGCATACCTCTGTCTGCACCATGGCAGGCCTTTGTGTGCGAAGAGTCTTAACTGTTTGGAACAGATCGACCACACCCTCATATCTCATCCTCTCCAGGACAATACTAAGAGTGATGAAAACACCTGTCCGTCCTACTCCAGCACTGAAAAACAACAGCATCCATTAAGGCAGTTAATGGCTGTGCTTTATGTGTATCGTGTCACATAATACTATGGCATTTCCCAACTGGGGCTTCACAGATCATGAGGAATTCAGCTTATAGGGGGTTTGTAAAAAGGTGACAAAAATGCCAAAGATTGACAAAATGATAAAAAGTAATATAATAATATTAGATATTATATTACAAAAAACACTACCAGTAAACACCACCAAATATTTTGCAGTAAAATATTTGTAACAGTTTGTATAATGACACTAAACTATATACTATATAACTGACTGCTGAGCTCTGTAATCTGCAAATAGCTCAAATCAATATTTACTGTCTATTTATACTACAAGCCATAAAATTAAACCTTTAAAAAGCCATAAGATAAAACCCTTCAGGATGATAGGAGACCCCTCCACTTCACGTCACAGTCCTGATCATATTCTCCGTGTTTATTTAGTGATAATGACTGACCACACGCATTATCACTTACTTTCAATTTCAAACTGTTTCATATTCTTATTTCCCATTTCTTGCACATAAATTGACCTGTAGAAGTATAATCCATACCTGCAGTGCACAGTAATTGGTCCATCCTGCCCAAATTGCTCCTTGGTTTTATGAACTTGGCCAATGAAATCAATGAATCCTTCACCAGTTTTTGGCACACCCTGCTCTGGCCAGTCAGTGAACTGGAACTGGCGTATGGTTCTGGACTGGCCATCCTGGAGGAAATTTAGAGATCAGAACAGTTTGTTATGGTAATATGCACCAGCTAATTAAGAAACAATAGTTTAGTAAATGCAGCTACAGAGTGGAGTTCTGATATGGAGAACTAGCTGGCACATTTTCTCTCTCACAAACACACAGCGGGAAGTCTATATGGTTGCTGTATTGAACATGTTTTGATGGGCTGTGTGTGTATGTGTGTTGAACTGTAAGCATATTTATAGTCTACAGAAAGGCTAATGCAAGCTTCTATCTTACATCTGCAGGAAGTGAGAGAGCTGGTTTTGTGAGAAACATTCACTGTTAGCAACAGTTTGCTCACAGTCTACAGCAGTGCCTTCATATACCGCACTGGTAAACATACCCTGGCATCTGTGACTTTGAATTCTCTTAGTATGTATTGTGGCATGTTGTATTCAGCCATGGGATCCACCACGAAGTACTGATAGCGGGCAGAGCGCTCAGAAGGCCAGTACTGATGGCACTTCTCCTGCAGAAAGCGGACAAAGAAGAATGGAGAGAGAGGGAGGAGCAAGGGATAATATGAAACAATTTTAGTTATCCCTAAAACTTGAAATCAACATTAAACAGAATACATAACCCATTTTACTGCCATACAGTGAAACATGAGTATTTCTGAGTAATAAAGATATTCAGCAAGAACATAAATGTAGGCAGAACTTTTAAAAGGGTCATAAACTGAGAATGTAAATTTTCCTTGATCTTTTGACAGTTAAGAGGTCATTATACTATAAAAATATCCAGTAAGTGTCAGAACTCAAAACTTCCTTGCTACTTCAAAAACTTCTTTTACTAAAACCAAGGTCAGTATGTGATTTGATTAAAAAAGTCTGTGATTATGACATCACAGTAAGGCGAAATACAGCCTCTGCATGGTTGAAGTTTATTCTTAATACAGACCCTCTTCAAGGCACAGTTTGACGCAGGGTTTGCTGAGAGACTGAAATTAAAAAACAAAGCTGTGTCTTCTGTATTGGATCTGACATCTGTAAAGACATTGCTTTGTTTAGCAGTGGGCAGGTACTTCCAAGTCTCCAAAAACAAGGAGACTGGGAAACAAGGTGCTTCAAGATCGAGTCTCAAAAACAGGGTAGAAAATAGACTTTAACTTACTAATTATTATTTTTAGGTAAAACACTATTAGTGGACCACAGGCAACAGTACAAAATAAAAAAGGCAGTTCATGACTCCTTAAAAAGTGACTTTTTTATATCAGAATGGAGCCAAGTGGTTGGTGGGGACAGATTTTACAAAGACATATTTCTTGTTTGAAAAAAGTGCTCCAATAAGTTTCATACAATTACAGAAAAACAAAAATGTAAATATATTCAAGACCATAAAGAGGGTCAATTTTGATTTTATGTTGATTTTAAAAACGGTGTAATGCATACGACAATCTTACCCGTCCCATTTCTCTGAGTTTTGTTAGCATCACTACAATAGTGGAATTGTGCTCCCATAACATTCTCCAGAAGTCTTCAGTGGTCTCCGCTAGAGGCCCCTGAGTGGCAATATAGGCCTTCTGCTGTCTGTGGGCACACAGAACAACATCTTTAGAGATGTTTAGTCAACATGTTTAGCCAACATGAGCCAATGTAGTGCATTATCCACAGGTCTCTGTTTGTTTGTTTGTGAAGAATGTGATAGGTTTGTTATTTAGCCAATTTATTTGTTGACTATCTGGTCCACTGAAGGGCTGTACCTAGCACCTGCATATTAGAAAAAAAACAGCAGATCACTAAAAAGTAGATCCTTAACTACAAGTGCTATATGCACGGATACCACCACACATATAATGATCCTAATACCTGACAAATATTTTTAAAATACAACTCTGGTACAACAAATTTTGCTAACATCTTTAAAAGGTGGGGTTTTGGAAAGAGGCTGGGCGGTCTAATTCAGTAATAATTAACATGGCCACAAGGTGGCAGCAGTGTGCTTTGCCAGAACAGCTCTCACAATGAGCCACAAAACAGCAAACGCATCACTGTCATACGAACAGAGCCACAGGTTTGCAACTAATGAAGCTGCTACAGGCAAGCCAATAACATGGAACCAGGAGATTAAGGTGTGCTCAGGGCCTTGTTCTGGCAAATAAAAAACGGCAGAAAAGAAAAGAGGAGAGAGGGAGATATGACCCGGAATAAAGAGCACAGAGGAAAAAGAGACCCGCAACACCTCATTCCAGAGCTTGCGCACAAACACGCCCCTATCCACCTCACGTCAGAGACACATAGCCTTTGACGAAACTAAATTACCTTTGTATTAATCATGCAATTCTTTCTTGGAGGTTTTCCTTTCCCCCCAATCACACAAAATTTAACACAAACAGTACAATGGTTATGAAGGCCCACACAAAAACAGCTCTAATGGTGAATCCGTTCCACTGAGAAAGCTCCTTGTAAACATTAAGAAGGTCAGGCGTGTTTTTGTGCTTATCGCATTAATGTGACGTTTAAAAGCGGTTTAATTGCTGCTTTTGAAAAGAGTCCCAGAGCACATGGACCCAAAAGCAAGACACGCAAGAGCAAAGAAGCGCATTTAAAATTAACTTCGCATAACAGAAAGGTGTCAGTTACTCATATGCTCAGGTTAAGCTTCTCTGCAGTACCTCATTAAGTTTTCATTCAAATGAGAGGGGCTGATATATCGAGCCCCCAGGCATTTCCTTCACAGACTGTGACATTTCGTGCCTACGCGCCGCTTTACGGCAAACACGACTGGCCTTTTCTTTCTCTGCATTCTGATTTTCTCAAGCATTCAGCCCATTGAGAGCATCTCCCTTTGTAATTCAATAAACAGCTGTCAGACACATTAAAGCAACAAAACAATGTGAAGGCTGAAAATGTACAGACAAACTACGCCACACTACTCGATGAATATTGCAGGAGGGAATAAAGGAGTTACGGATCATCTTATTTATCATGTACGATTAGGTAGTAGTGCAAGTCTAGATGTTTGATTTGAACAGAGCAGGAGGAACTAAGAGAACTCGACAAACGCACAGTTAAAAATAACATTCTTAATATCAATAACAACAATTCTCCTGCTTCCTGTTGTGACACTTTGTTGTCCTCCAACAAATGTCAGAATCAGGGTATGCAAGTACATAAAAGTAGATGCTGCTAGCTATGCATGCTTGATTTAACGATTTGTTTGTTAAATTCATAATGCAATAACTGTCTACTTTCTATGGTGGGTTTTCTCTTTCAGGTTAACTGCTGTGGAGCAACAAAATTCTGCTGAGTTACAGCTTGTAGACATGTTTGTAGCTAGATACCTGAATAACAACAAATCCAGTATAATGGTATGTGACTATCAGCACCTGAGGTTTGTTACTTCAGGTATGTACGGTAGGATTGTGTGTCATGCATTCACAGCTTCATTTAAGTAAAGGATGTTTTTGGCCAAACCAATGACATTTCTGCACTTACAAACCCATAATTAGTGCTTGTTCCTACATGAAAAACTAGTTTAATACTTGGGAATGAAATCCACAAAATACACCCCCATTTACTTAAAAATGGTTGGCACCAGCAGTTACCTGTATCCATCGATGCAACTGGCATTGATGTAGTCAGATCCTTCCACTCCTCTGATTGGCTGGAGACACACCCGTGTAGACTCAAAGGGCATGATATTGACCAGCCGGTTCTTGAACTTGTTGCAGGGCAGGTTGGCGCTGATGAACCGTGAGGTGTGGGCTTTGGAATTGGCCAGCCTCTGTGGAATAAAAGCTGGATTTAGAGGGCTTGAGCGTAAAAAAAATAGCAGATGCATTAAGGAGCCGAACAGTTTCAAACAGGAAAGCCATAAAAATCTTTTTAAAATGTGGGGAGCTGTGCACTACACAGCAAAGATAAAGCCTGCTGTGTTGTGATTGGTGAATGCAGGTAAACGGACGTTAGATCAGAGCTCTGTGGCGGTAGATGAGGTGATAAGTATAACAGGCTGACTGGAAAAGCGAGGGCGTTACTGGCAGCGGGGAAGAGAAAGCACAGATGGACATCAGCAGAGAGAGCACAGAGACCATTGGCTCGACTACAAGCTCTGTTTGTACTGGGTACCCAATCTCTGCACCAGATGCTGCTTATGCTTCTAGTATCCACATCGAGGTGAGCGTCATTTTTCTACTGCCGTTCATATAGATCCCACATGCAATATTAACAGACTAAACCGTGAAGAATTGTTAAAAAACTCCTATGTGTGACTGACACGTTTCACCTCACGGTACGTTAAATGTGCACACAGTAATTTTTTGTTTATGTCATGCCGGCTGACATTGCAGCCATCATGGGCTTGGTGCGGATACAGCATCTTTTAGAAACCAAAAGCTTTTGATTCCAAATTGCTTGTGGTCTGGACACAATGCTGGCTTAATGTACATGATTTTAAACCTTTATGAAATTATTTAATCATAAAACTTCCTTAATAGTGAAAATTAATCAGTGAAGTGCAGTCACCTTAAACTCCAGCTCCATGGATGTAACTGTTTCCCCAGGCGGTGGCTGGGTAAGCTTCTGAATGTGAGCGTAGAGGTTTCGGGCAGGGACCTCAGTGTTCCCACAGGTGGCAGCCTCCATCAAGGCCTCGTGGATGAAGATGTACTGGTCTTCTGTCTGTACCATGTAGTTTCTCTGAGCTCTCATGCACGTAACGTGACCGTAGATGTCCACCGTCTTTTCGTGTTTCATGCGTTCCAGCATGGCATCAATGACTATGAAGCAGCCAGTGCGGCCCACTCCAGCACTGTAAGACAAAAAGCGGTTAAATCACTATGAAAACATATACACATCCACAAAAGTAATGAATCCAATTCAAAACTGTTTCTACCATCTGATTCCACAGAGCAAAACGACAACTGCTGAGTTGGGTAAGAGCAGAACAAAGTGAAAAAGCCGCCAGTTAATCAATGCCTGAGGATTGGTGCTCACCTGCAGTGGACTACCATAGGTCCAGCATCAGGGGGGTTGCAAGCCTTGACCCTGCGCAGGAAAGCTAGGATGGGAGTGGGGTATTCAGGCACTCCATGATCAGGCCAGGCCATGAACTGGAACTGCCTGACCTCACGCTTCTCGCTGGAGCCGTTCTGTTTTAAACAAGTGAGATGGAGGTGAATAAGTGGTCTGCAAATGTGGGAACTTGTGTGGTGTATGGAGAAGAAAAAGCAAGTAATTTGTTTTGTACCTTGTAAAGAGCAAAGGTGCGCACACTGTAGGTTGCTAACTCCACTGCATCGAGCATGGTCACCTGGATCATTCCATATGTCTCTGTCCCACGTGTGGGCCAGTACTGGTCACACTTGACCTGTTTTATAGGTTAACAGTGGAAAACAGTCAAAAACAAGAGCACAGGATTGAATTCTGTAGGTCTTAAAGTATAAATACTTAATGTTTATTTCTTATTAGTGGGATTGCTAAGGTGAACATTACTATTACTATTGCTCATACAATATATGTGGTTAACGTTTTGAGTAAAGTGTTTTTCTCATTCAGCACAACTTGTTTTCTGGTCATGATTGTTACATGCCTTTTGAGCAAAGGTGGGCTATTGCTTTTCTGAGCAATCTGAATTACAATTTTCACCTGGTGAATGAAAAATGTGTAAAAAATCTGGCAGATTTAAATTAAACTAGGGATCCATACCATATCCTGGTATCATATCCCAAAACATTACAGACTGGGGGGTGGGCTAATTTGACCAGTAAGACACCCACAATGCCTTTAGCAACCGCATAGCAATATTGTGGCCCTGATCTTTGCTCAGGTAAGCCCCACTTACAATTCTTAAGGAGAATGTAAAAACCTATTTGTTTACATATAATTGGATTGTTTATCTTCTGTCTAATGGTGACATGAAAGACAATGAGTTATAGCAGAAGGGCACGCCACCTGTGTGCTATAATTCACAAGGACAAAGCTTCCTCAGAATCCAGGGCAATACTTTTGAAGGCCAACTTTTTAAAAGCAACATTATTCAAAAACAGAGAAACGTGGCAGAAGTTTTTTCCCCAAACTGCATGTCATTTATAGCCTTTCTGTTGCTCCCGACAAAGACATACCATAAATGACGTAAGATTTTGTTGTTCGTCCTGGCTAAGGCCTAAGACAAAGCTGCCAGTGGTAAAATTAGATCAGCTGTTTCTATCTGCTGTTGAGGTTTTCACCACAGGGGTGTGTACGCCCTTTACACATTAAATATGCTTTATGGGTGCATAGCTTTGCTAAAACCCACTCACTTACCATGCTAGTGCTGCCAACAAGTCTCTATAAGCCCTTACCTCCAATCTGACCTTACACCCATCAACAAAACCTGAGTGCTCAAATTCCCTAGTATGAAGAATTACAGGTTACCTACTGTCAAACATGACATTTGAGCTGAACCTGCCCTCTCACCAACCCTGGATGCCATGGGTGTGCTGGGTGCCCAGAACAACAGTGCTCTAAAATACTGCATAGTGACTGGATTTCTATACAAACTTGGGTCCCTTAGTGCCAATCACAGACTGATGTTTTACAACACAAATAGGCTTGTGAGCCATTGTACTGTCATCACGGGAAAAGGATAAAATGCATTAACTACAGTTACAGTATGTATTTTACTTTATTACTGTATGTTGTGCAGCTGGGTAGGAACATTTACTATTTTGCAAAATACGTTATGCCCTGAAAATTGTGCTCTATAAACAGGATGTAATGTAATTAGGAAGTCTGTACTTATGTACTCGCTAGGGGTAAGGCATTTATTAAATAATTGGTGTGTGTAGGGGCTGGGGGCATGCACACAAAATGAACATTACATGACAACATTGTTCCTACAGCCCTGGTTCTTACCCTGGACTTCTCTTCTAGTCTGGTCATCATGACAATAGTACTGGCTCTTTGCTCCCATAGCATCCTCCAGAAGTCACTCAGGGTCTCAGGCAGAGGGCCCTGCGTGGCAATGTAGGCATTCTGCTTACGGTAGCCATCAATGTAGTTGGCATTGATGTAGTCACTACCTGGAACACCTGCAGAGAGTACAAAATAGGGAAAATAAGAAACTGAAGACCATATTGGTGGCCCATTTGAACCAGCATGTGTCTCTGCATTTATGGTAATTGCATGCTTTCCTTAACACACAAAATAAAATGCTAAAGGTCAACGGTTCCGAAAATGCATTTGACGTTTACCGTCCACAGGGGTTAGAACGACCCTTGAGTGGTCATAAGCGATAACATTGGCATAACGGTTCTTTGGCTTGTTGACCTCCAGGTTAGAGTTCTCCCACGTGAACTGCTGTCCTGGATCAATGGACTGTAGAGAAAAGAGAGACCAAAGCCAGGGAGAGCGAGAGAGACAGAGAGAGAGAAAATTCTGGTCAGTCTTTTGAGGAACCTTGTTTGAAGTGTGATACCACAGAGTGCCGCAGGGGTAAATTTGAACTAGCATCACTTCAGAAGGAGAGGCTTTGTTTCTATAGCAACCTGACATTTTGAACAGAGACCCAAAAGAACCAAAGATGACTTTCCCACCAGGGGTTGTTAAAACTGATGGACTGACAAAGCTCAAGAACGGTAATTTGGACCCCTTTGTGGGTATATTTGAGTTCTGATCCCTTACTAGTGATCATCTACCCAGCAATGTAAGCACAAGTTCATCTGCTATGTTATGAGAACCAAACAACAGATGCCTTGGTTTTCTCTGACACTATAATTCAAACAAGATCACTGCAGGGGGCTCTGACAATAGTTCCTCTGACACACTTTGTCTATACCTGAGCTCATTCAGGCATATGGGTTTGATGCTAAAGATTTCATTGGAGGAGAGAGCATTCAGATGCTCAGATTGGCCTAATGCAATAAAGGTGTCCATGTGGACTTCATGCCTGTACTTGTTTTTGCTCCTGCTGACAGAAGTGAAGTGGGAAATGCAGTAGCTAAGGAATATCAGACTCAACAAAGAGACTGTGGATTTATGGAGACAGACATGATGTTCTAAAGACAAGACAGATGAACAGATCCGGCAGAAAACCCTGCAAACATCACTAGCTGATACACCTCGAAAGAGTGGATGCTATTTCCCTCCTCTGTTTCTTACTATAAGATAATGGACGTAACAGACTGCCTGTTTATTACAGGTCATTTATTCACCAGTACCCCATGTACAAATTATTTGAGAGGCCTTGTGCACATTACAGCCAGTAACCAACATCAAACAGAGGTTTGTTCCATGGGTGTTAGCTTCAGGATTATGGAGTATAGTAATGTGATCACAAAGATTTCCATGTTTGGATTCTTAAAACTGAGCTTTATGGCTTTTAGTCTGTTAGCTTTGAGGTTATCTATAGGCTAGTGTACGCAAACATTAAAATTGACTTCATGTATTTGACAGTCTCTTCTAATGTCCCAAAAAAGTGAGTCATAATGAACACTTGATTTTTATCTAATCAGCTGCTCTGTAGAATGAGAATATGTGCTCTTGTCTAAATAACACGACTCTGACAAGCAACAGCTAATTCTTCTGAAGCTTCTTATTTTTAGGATGGAATAAAAATGCACTTCGCACTGCACAGACAGTTCTACAGTCTGACTTCTACAGAGTACTACACACAAGGCTATGGGTGGTGTATCACTTTCTTCTCGTTCTTGAGTCACAAGGCTTCTCGGCTCAAATGACACTGGGTCGTATCCGAGAATCGATCGACTATATGCAACAGCCTGCTCAGACAGTCAATAATGTTACGTGGTCTCTTGTTATTCAGCATTGATCTGCCTGCTGTGGACAAGGCTCTAGTTGACTCAGTGTCCATCAACCTCTATGTCTTTCACCTGATCCGCAATAACACTATATTTCTCTGATCCTTCAGAACTTGTGCATGTTTCTTGCTTTTCCAAAATGAACTTGTATTTCCAAATAGCGAGGCAGTTTGTAAATGGTCTGACTTCTTAAAAATTTTTTTTAAATTGCACTAAGTATACAGGAAATCCTGTGTTTTTGATAATAAATCATCACACTGAAGCGTGACATGCTAAGTGTTGCTCTGGCAGTTTATCAGCAACTTCAGAGGAATCTTTACCTTGCCATAAGCTTTTGCGCAAAAGTTCAGGTATCGCGCAAACAAGACAAGATATGCTGATTGGCAGTGCTTGGCAAACAAGGCCAGCGAATATAAGCTGCCACTACATGGGCTGACAAGCTTGGGAGATGCAGATAATGAGTGATGGCAGGTGAACACCAGCTCCTATTAAAAGCTTAGGCTCCAGCGAGTTGACAAACACAGGGTCGTTACTGGTGAGAATCAGTGGCTGACGGGTGTGTTAGCTATCGCTCCTGTCACCAACAGAGCCCTGGACGGCTCCTCAGAAAGCTTTAAGGCGGAAGGAAGTAGTTCATAAAAAACAAACACTCAATGAACTCTCCATATTCTGTTTCATGTATATGAAGTAAATATCATACAGCTGACTATTGGGTTGGTAATGAATATTTAGTAAGTGAAGCCACAAGGGCATCATACTCGTGATCACTTGTATAACCTTTAAAGACTATAAAATCAAAACTGGAGTTTTCCTGCTTTGGATAACCTTTGATGTTATCGTCTGTATAAGCCATTGTAATCCTACATATTGTTTACTCCCATTAACTGGTTGTGAGAAACTGGTATTTTTTCATTTAGAAAGAGCCTTTATGGCTTTGGTCTATAAAACAACCCAAACCACCAAATTTGTTTTTAATGACATATAACAAACGTAAGGCTTTTAGGAATAAGCCCTACTATTAACAAGCTCTTTGATATATCTCACCCTCACTTCCTGTGTCAACAAAAATATGTCACCACAGTAAAGAAAACAGCTCTCAGCATGTCAAACATTTCTCAGGGTCTTTAAATGTTTTCTAAGCTGTAAGTTTGTGACGAGGGACTTTTTGGTCTGACATTTGTTTTCCAATGATTACAAGGCCAAAGGATGTAGGTGGTGATAGTATTTGGCACGTATAGTCATGTGAAACACTGGGAGACAATATCACAGAGCAACGACCGTATCGAGCAAAACCAGAGCCAATAAACGTGTGGGTGACCCGCTGCCTTGCTCACGCTGGCTGTACCGAGCCGAACCATCTGTCCTCCTGAGAGGAGGCCTTCCTTGACAGGAGGAGCTGAGATCACCACATGCCAGGAGCAGGTTGTGAGTACCGCCTGACTACTGAGGGCTTATTGAACAGGACATACAGAACAGGGTTTTGTATGGATGCTGATTGGCGAAGTGTCATTAATAGCCTTTAGCCTTTTTTAATTTTTAGAAATATGCCTATTAAATACACAAAATTCTTGTCCTAACATTTTTCCACAGGCACATGGATAATTACAGAAAACGGGGGTTGGGTTTTAATTATAGCATTACTAGAAATAAAACCGTGGAGGATGAAAGTAAAAAAAAGAGCAAATGACAAAATGAAGAAAGACGTGTGTGATGCTGGTTAATCAATATCCTTCACTGCTAAGAATCTCTAATCCTTTATTCTATTTTTCTAGCTTGGACTTGTTGCTTGGACTCTACTAATACATCCACACTTAACATTCATCTAAACCTCAGTAGGGACCCAACCTTAGAGATGCACATTTTCGGCAAACAGTCTTATCTTTTATTAATTCCACACCTTTAGGTAGATGACTGACAGACATGCTAAAAACACAAGTCGTCTCAACATGGGGAAGAAATGACAAGGCCTATGTGTATATTAAAGGTTTCTTGCTTGCCAGGAAAATGAGCATCTGCTTATCAAAAAACACGAGTGTGAACAGCTGTCAACACTGAATGCAGGCGCTCTAACTATTCTCTAACTATGGTAGGAGAATCTATTAGATAATACCATAGAGACAATGGAGAAATCATGAACAAAACACTTACAAGAAACAACACAACAACCAAATAAACAAACACACACACAATGCAATATTACAGCAAATAATTAAGACTTTTGGGTTAAAAATCAACAGCTGGTACATCTGCACTGGTCTGCTGGGTGGATCCATTATTTTATCATGCAAGATATTCTGGATTGTAGATATTAGAGCTGGTATATATTCACCAGTCATGTAAGTTTACCTCATACTCCTGGGAAAAGCGGAGGGCGTCGTTGGCTCTGAGTCTCTCAATGTGGTCAGCCAGATCACAAACAGGGATGGGAGGGTGTTCTCTCATTCCTGAAAGAGAAAATACGAGAACAAGTGCTTAGGATGTTCAGTCTTGTTTTCAAAAACCTTATCCCTGTCTCTGCCAACACCTGTGAACTTGGCAAGGCTACATGCTAAGCTGAATCTGAGGGAATGAACTGGCTGCATCGTTCCGTCTCATGAGGGAAGGTCATTGATTTGTAATGGAATCAACCTGCCTTCAGGATTCCAGCAGTTGTGCTGAGGAGGATAAATGACTAAGACTGAGATGTTTAATGGGACATGGTTGGATTTGTATCCCCATTATGTGTTCATTATGTTCAAAGTGAACACCAATGTGTGGATGAGCCCCCTGCCACCCACTCTGTGGCATGACAAAGGGATTCTCAATCACAGCACTGATGTAATGTTAAAACCCTCATCCATTGAGTCAATGTACTCTGACAGTAGGTCCAGCAGAGAGTGAATATATTGTGCATTACTTTGCTGGAATATATTAGTAATGTCTCCAAAAAGCTCTTCCAAAAAACTAGTTTCTCCCCCACCTCTGTCTGCAAATGTTTGGACAAACAGGCAGAGCTGCCCCAAAAACTGAGTCGGGGGAAATAAGCACTACAAAGGCACATTTTATTAGCAAATTATACTTATGTATGCTTTGTATACTTATATTTATAATAAAGTCACTGCATGTTAAACTGGGGTAGGATAAACTTTAGCTATTCTAATATATCTAGCTATATACTCTAACTCTAAGCTATTTTTACCATTGAAATTTACCATTTACCAAATTTAGACACATTACCTTTAAATTTAACATTATATCAGGTATTCTCTCCATTCATATTGTCAGTTTTGCCTGAGCTGAGCTAATCTTAAAGATGCTCACCATTTACATATAATTACCACAGCTCTCTAGCACATAAATGAGACCAAGTGTTCTGTATATTTTGAGGCTAATGGTGCAATAAGCGGTACCATGAGCACATGGAGAGAATACAGCACAGGCTAAATCCATGTTAAACAGCAAGCTAATTAGGCAGAGAAGAGCTACAACCCAGCATGCAAAACAGGCACAGCTGATTGCAGATGTCCTAGGACTGAACTGAATAAATCTCTAGAGTCATTAAAACTGAAATGAAATGTAAGAGATGTATGGACACGAGACTGGAGACATAATCTGACTGCTACATACAATAAGACAATGACATGCAGGTACAGCACAAGACATTCCTGCTCAATCCTGTCCAAGCTATGGCTATTACTTCATATACAGAATGGACCCTGTGTTCACACATGCATTACAAGTGAAATCTGTTATTCTGGCACTTTCATTTCCACCACATCAAATTTATATGTATATGTATATGGTTGTATATGGCATGTATATGGTTAAACAGCATGCTGTGGTGGAAATGACATTTTAAACACTTTTGGGATAAAACCACAGACTAATTTGTTTTGCTAAGGCTAATTTCACAGCTAGAATTTAATGTATTTTTAACACACCCAATTAAATAATATTTTCATACTTTGCCTAATGTGTGACAAAATCATTCTGACAAAAATATTCTGTTTACAAGTAATATTTACCTTGATGTTTCTTTCCACATGTATTCACGCATTTTATATCAAGCATGATCCTTACTTACTTTTGTGTCCTTGGGAATCGAATACATTAATTTAAAAAAAAATATTTAAGGCCAAAATTGTTGTGTTGAAAATAGCGGAGGGACAGTAACAGTAATGGAAGGAGTGGTAATGTATTGAAAAAATTACTATAAACCATTTTAATAAAATACATTTAATAAAATTCAAATGTTTATGATTTATCCACTTATCTTTTATCATTTATCTTTTTTAGATGCATCATCTTTTTTAATTTCACATTGTTTTATGAAGTTTCATATTGTTATAAATGTCTAGGTCTAGGACAGGGGTAAAACTATAAAAACTATACATACATAAAGTATATAAACATTTGAAGAGTAGCAGAGAGGAACAATGAAAATTTTCATTCGACACTTTTATAACAGAAAAAAACCCCCAAAATATTACCTTTAATAAAAATCAACCCCTGGCAAATAAAAGTGCATGTAGCTACAGAAACACCTCCACTGTACATCCATACAGTGACTACATAATTTGTATTTGTAAACAAAACAAAAATACTGCACGCCGTTATTCAAAGTTTCAAAAATGAAACAAACACTGTTAAGTGCACTTCTCATATGGAACCCTCTGGCTATGGTAGTGAGATTTTACTGTAACACAGGTGTATGGTTGTTTTGCCTGTGATAATGATGTGCTCTTCAAGACTGAAAGGGTCTGAGAGGGCTCTGTAATAGCCCGGCTCTAGTGCCACGGCTCAGCTATTAGAGGAGAGAGAGAGACAGGCCTGACATTTTCTCCCTGCATCACGGCTCTGGCTCTCACCTTGGGAATGGAATGCATGAAGACTAATTAACAAAGAGAGGTTGAAAGGGTGCGAGGGCCTTTGGGTCCATATAAGACACTCAAAGTAGATAAGATGATGAGTGGAGGAACTCCAATAAACAGCTTTCCACTTGAATTCAATGCCACCTCATTACAAATGGAGCCATAAATGGAGTGAAAACCAGTGCGGTTCATTTTACTTTCTGACAGTTACCACTTTATCAGTATACTCACACAGCTAGCAGAAAGTGAAAAGTACAACATGAAAGTACATTTCTTTTTATACAAAGCTGCAAATTATCAAAATGCCTTTTGCTGCTCTTAAACCACATTGCAAAAGACTGAAGTGAAACAGCTAGTGTATTTTTAAATTACACCAGGTGAATGTATAACTAAAAATCATTTGGACATCTATCTGTCTGTCTATAATCTGTGATACGTTGATTATATGATCAGAGTTAGAAATACCTCAGAAGATGCAAGCAGCCATCTAAAACAGCATTTTTGTAAAGTAGCTTTTATCTCATACTTAAGATGCACCCTTGAAGACTGAAAGCATCTCTTTTCTCATGTATCATGGTAGGCGGACCGTAAGGATTAGAAGATCTGTGCGGCAGTGACAGATCTTTCTGATTACAAAGACACGCTGTCAGTTCAGTTAATGTGTGCTTGTGTGTGTGTAAACACATCTTGTTTATAGTAAATTATATATTGGGTGCCATATGCCATATGCCAATGACGTGTTTGTTCACAAAAAAATAATATCAGGGTAACAGAAAAGATACAGATGATGTATTACCTGGAGTCTGGCAGAGAATTTGTATCTCTGCATTGTGCATATGGCAATAACATAAAATATAGCACATTGTGTGTTTGTATGAATCAGAGGGGAAGTTGGTGTGTGCATATTGTAAAAAACATGAGGCAGATTCTGTGATGGTGTGTGTCTACATATAGTTACCTGGTGTCTGGTAGTTGAGTCTCCTCATTTCAACTGGATCAGAAGAGTTGGCCAGAAGACAGTCCTTCACACCGCTAGAATTATCATCTTTAGGTAGGGGGGACGCTCTTTTTCTGTAACAGCAAAATCAACCAATTAGACATCAACCTTGAACTGACTCAAGATTCACAAGATTTAATATAAAGAAACATACAAACACAAAACACAAACATCAAAAACATGATGAAAATTTTGATGAATGATATAATGAAATATGGACATTAGCACCTCCATAACTAATTACCAAGTAATAAATCTAAAAGGCAGAAACCTCATTTCCTGTTAAAGGATGCTGTCTTTTTCAATACAAAAATCTACTGTATGTCTTAACAAGACTTGGAATTTAGAGATATAAATCAACTACTTTCGTTGTGCTATTTGTTATTTTTGCATTCTTTACTATCATTGTATGGAAAAAGAACAGATTTTGGTAAACTTTATTTGTGTTCTACAGAAAGGTGTGTAAATGATGACAGAATGTTTTCAGGTGAACTATTCTTCTGGGAAGCGAATGGGTCAGAGAAATTTGAAACGGTAACCAAATACAACCGTCTGTTCATGACCTCGGTCAACTCCGTTAGCTAGCTCACTAAATATTCAGGGGTCGATGCTCCTTGTTTGTGGGGAAAACAAGGCCACTAGGTAATTAGCACATCAGCTGGACAGCACGACACTGGTTAATTACACCACTGTAGCACCTGCACTCCCAAGTGCACTCTTCCAGCAGGTAAAGCTGTCATGCGGAAGTGCACACATGCAGAGACGCAGAACATCTGTTGGTGGAAACCCATCGTCAGACACGCACAAATCCCTGACTAAAATGAAAGTGCCAACCTCATTGGAAATTTCACATCTCAATGCCCTCCCATTCATTTAAAAGGGTCTGACTGACAGTTTAGTCAGTCAGGCGATTTCTTTCTTTTATAAAACCAAGCTCAATGCTTGAACCTGACTTGGTGGGAAGGGCCGCAGTGAAAGGTCTTCATCACATGCTGTTTAAAGACACCAGACTCGCAGCATTATTAATCACCAGTGGCTTATTTCCTCTTTCCTCAGCATGCAAGGCTCCAGGCGTAGTTATCTCTCCCCTACCGTACGTACAAAAAGGCCCTGGCACACTGCAGTTATTCAGCATTAGGTTAATATATACACAGAAGGCTAAAAGAAGCCATTTATACCAGGCTCAAAATTAAAGAACGACTCAAATAGAGATACAATAACAGAAAAGGGACATTTTGCACCAAGAAAGGCGAGTGTGTATGCGTGTGTGTCTGTGAGAGATTTTTGTACATCACTGAATAAGAAGGAAGAAGAGGGGTGAAAAACACAGAATGGTTGGGCGGAGGGAAATGTCAGCTTTGAAGAGGAGAACATTTTTATTTCAGCAGCTGTCGGGCTGGCATTTCCTTTACAATGGGCCATTCAGGGCTCAGGTGAGACAGCAGAAAGGCTGACTGCACATGTTCACTCTAAGTGACCTTCAGGAGGAGGTGCAGGCTCAACACCAACAGAATCCCCACAGCACGGCAAAAAATAAAACATCACAATCACAACCACCACCAATGAACATGAAGCATGCACCACTGTGACAACTCAACCCAAAGGACTGGAGCTTTTCAAGGACAACAGAGTGTCAGGGTGAACTACTGTCCATATGTATTCAGAAAGGCAATTTCAAGTGAACAACTTGTTTTGGATAAGTTGATCTGGAGTCATTCAAAACAATATGCTAATGAACAGTACCACGTGTAGCCACACCTGCAGACCCTGTAGCCTGTGAAGAGTATGACAGATGACACTTCTGAAATGATAAACTATGATAAAGTGACACCTGTGTGTGATCTGAAAGTACCTACCTCTCCTGTTTGCTGTATTTGAGCGGAGGAAGGAAGAGACACGCATGATTAGTGGCTGTCAGGAACCCAGAGAATTTTACCATGTGAACTACAAGACTAACCATGTGTTTATGAACATAACATTTTAGACTAGCAGTTAAAACGTCTGTGTTTGTAACATCTACTGTTTGAGGAGATTATTAAAAAAAAACAATGAAGTACTTGAAGCATTTATAAGAAATATGCTCATAGCCCTCCCCACAAAACCAGTGGCCAGTTGCCCATTTGATCAATAAACAAGACCAGCTGGGACCCTCTAGAAAGCATGTACAACAGCTACCACCTTATGACAGAATGAAATCCCTCCTCCTAAAAAGTAAACAGGGTGAAGAGATGGCCAGACTAAAGAGTGCAGGAGAGAAACTGCAGACAGCAGCAAAAGGCCTGCAGCCGTAAAATGGCAAAGCAAGTTGCTCGACTATCTGGTTCACAGCGGTGGGCAGTGTAGGATGAGAGCTTTTATTGTAGTATCAGCAGGGTGTGGCAGCATTGACACATAATCGCTCGCCTGCCTAGACTGAAAGCTGACTGTGCCATTTCCCCGCTGCCTCTTCGCTAAGGTCTGGTCTAGAATCGAGACACTGCGAGCTAAAAGAGTTCTTAACTGTCAGGGGGCTGAAACGCTAGATTTGTGTTGAACGCAGAAAAAAAAAAAACATCCGGCAAAAACAAACGCAAGGTTTTCTCGAAAGTCAGGGATATAACGGAGACAGGCTGGAGGGAATATTAGTCAGTTCTGTATCAGCGCTGTTGAATGCGATCACCGGGTCATGCCGTGAGCTACATGTCTGCTTTATTCGGCTGATTCAAGATGTCGTTATGAATAATGTCCTCCTTTCGTTCCCACGGCGGGAAAGGCTAGCTAAAATTAGCCACATCTTGTTCAAGTACAAAGCAGCCCTGAATTCAGAGCCACGACTCACGAACCTGGCGATGTTGTGCACGGGTTGTATCCACCTGAAATGAGACCTTCACAGGGACTGATACTTTATTTATCTCCATCACCTCTCGTGAACTGAAAGTGTCCTCACAGGTGTGTATCCAATAACATGGTGGGATCAGTTTGTACTCTCATCAACAAAACTGTAGATGTTATGATGTTAACAAGGGCTAGATAATATGTCAAACATTCAGGATATATTTGCAATGTAAAACGAAAACATATGAATTATTTGTGACTCGATTTTTACTGGATTTTACTATTTGCATTAAACATTGAATAAAGCTATTATTTTTTGCTATATTGCCCAGCCCCACTGTTAAATATTTCTCAATTATCTTTTCATAATATCGTTTAAAATTGTAAGCATATTCAAGTAAAGCTGAAACAAGTGAAACTCCAATGATCACAGCTGCTGGTAGGAAGGAGTGATGGGAAAGCTCCTCCTCACCTCTTAAAGAGCAGGATGGCAATGACTATGATGATGATGAGGACCACAGCAAGCACAGGGCCCATGACCCAAAGCATCTCGGGCTGCTCCATGCTGCGCGCCTGACTGCCATTATCCATGGCCACCACAATGGGGTCCGAGTATGGGCTGGCTGAAAAGGTCCGCTATACAGAGAGCGAGAGAGAGAGAAAAAAAGAGGGTTGGAACCATACTTTAGGAACTTAAACTTAAATTTAACCATTATCAAATACAGCGTTTTGGGCATCTAATATATTTATTGGCTTTGAGGTCATCTATACATTAGTACACTCCTAAAATTGACAGATTGATGACTGATCTTGCACTTAAGGGCTGTCAGGATTAATGTCAATATTATTTTTCAATAATGTCAAAAAACCTGGCCATAAATTTTGCGTCTTTATCCCAAATTACACTGAAAAGTAAAACATTAGCAGGACCAGTCTAAAAAATAAACATAAAAGAAATTTTTATTAAAAAGGTGATTGGCTGTTTTAACCGAGGGTGGGACTTCCATTGCTACAGCCTCCATATTGAGTGTCACAATTTCTCCTATTCATTTTCCTAAGAGGGGTCGGTCTCCCCTTTCCACACTGTTTTTGGCTCCACTGATTCACAGGCACAGCAGGCCTTGCACACACGTGTAACCTGTCTTCACATCTGTCTCCATGTAAGACTACATTCCCTTAACAATGTTCCTCTTAACCCCTGCTATGCACGCATTTACCTTTCATTAGCACAAGTCACTTCTGTGTGTGTACAACCATGTGGAGAAAAAGACATCCACAAAGACACAGGCCATAAAAGAAAGATGATTTTGAAAGGGAAATGAAAGAATGTGGAGGAAGAGGACATGTGAATGTGTAAAAGACAGAGCAAGAGCGAAGCTCTCTCTCTGTGACTTTGATAAATTGAGGTGGAGATGAGGAATCATATCCTCTTCATTAGTGCTCAAACCATGGTGATAGTGAGCTGGCTGGAGGGAAGAAGGAAGCGACAGGAAGTAAAAAGAGGTAGTGTGAAGAGAGGGACATAAATGAGACATCTCTCTGCTGTGCCCAATTCCATTCACGTGCCCAGGGACACAAACTGCCTGAGATGAAATGAAAGGAGGAAGAAAAAAGAGAGAAAGACAGAGGTAAAGGGGGAGAGAGGGAGGCGCTGTCACTACAGCTATATCTGCATTGGGAGAGGACATCCCCATGGACACCAGATCCCTGAGGGCCAAACCCCTCAGACTTCCTTTTACTCTAGCTCCATCCTGTGACAGCAGATTGGACCACTATAATCCGGATGTTAATTGAAGAGATCAGACAGATATTGGCTGAAGGAAACTCACGCAGTCATTAAGATGTTGCATTATCTCCTCCGCTCATGTGACAGTCTCACTGTTAATGTGGTGGTTTACAAGAACGTGGGTGGTTATGCATGGGGGTGTGTTGTACTAGAAAAATCTACATTTTATTTCATTATCGTGTTGTTCATGGCTACACTACTGCACTTCTGGATCTTTTCTGTGGGTGTATCTTTGGTGAAATGTATCTGACCATCAGGGGTGGTAACCTCTAATATTGCTTGATATCTACGATGGTTCTGCAACCTCAAACACTTTGAGTATGATGCGCTAAAAGCAGCTAATGTCACTAATGTGTTTCGTGCTATAGACAAGGAGAGAAAAGTCCCAGAATAGTAACTAATGCAAAATCCATTGAGTGGATAAGGATGGGTTTTTGTCCTCAGGCAAAAGAGGAGGGGGTTAACGACATATCTGCGATGTGGTCTCAGCGCGGGATTTCTGCTAATGTAAACACTTTATCTGGTGGAAACAGCTCGGCCGCCACAGGCCCTCCCTAACTTCAACAGCCAGTTGATGCTCTCTCTCTTTCTTGTTTGGTTATCATGTGACTTTCTTTAAAATGCAGCACCCTGCTATCTAACATTCTCTCTCTCCTCAGGACCTCTGGAGAGCCATAAAAAAAAAATTTTTCCTCTCTAACCAATCTCTCTATCTTTCTCTCTCTCATAACTTCATAAGCTCGCTTATCCTCACTTGTTTAAACTGATTCTGTTTACACACTCTATCATTCGATTTCACATGCCTCTAGGCTTGTTTATCTGCCTCAAGTGATGCTTGTGCACAGAGACAACCTGTCTTGCTTTTTTCTTTACATTTTCTTCCTACATGGGCATGACCGTGACCGGTGATATTCTGATAGAAGGTGACACAATCTGGAATTACCGTGTGGTTGGAATTACCAACCACATAGTCTCATACACTACCATATGTATGTGTATTTGTGTATCCAAACTGCATATGGATGTTTGTGCATAGAAATTACTGGGCAATACTGCTGCATGTGCTCTTGGTAACGCAACTTATAGAGAGCACAAGGCTATGTTTGCACAAAGTGATGCATAGCTATATTGAAAGGTGGTGCAGTGTAATATGCTGTTTACTAACTGCAGACACACTCCTTCATTTTAAATAATTCAACTTCATTAACATTCTAATGAGACTAAGAACAAATCCATGTGCATTTGCACCTCATGTTAATTTGTAAATAAATATTTATATAGAATGTGATCATTATTAGTGAAAAAAACCAAGAATCTTTATTTTTAGCACCAGAACTGTGGCGCAGTGTTATTTTTACCACCTTTCTTAATGGGATTGTTTTTTTTTGTCTTGCTAGTCTTCGTCTGCGCTAGAGCTTAGCTCACATCCAAGTAGTTCATTCATTCCCTGTGACAGCTCCGCAGCAGGAAAGCTACCAGAGAACCGAATCCAAGGCGCAGCTGTGGAAGATGTGGGGCGCTGGGTGTTCCTCCGAGATAGCATTCTTAAGCAAAAGACAAATGCGTAGGCTTGTTCTTTGAAACCTTACAACCTCATGTAATCGTCAAGCGGGTCAAATTGTCAGCGGGTTTCTTTAATTTTCATTAATTAAACAAGCATGCACGTGCATCTCAACCGTCTCAGGTCAGGAAATCAATGCTCAGGAGTCAGAGTGAATGAGAACCAGAGTGGTTGATGGTGTGAGAAAAAGGAGGGGCACCAGGGTTTTGAAGTGCTGAGTATGGAAGTTGTCCCCTTCATAAGGCATGGAGGACAGATTAATGCCTGAGCGTTAGGGATACTTAAGACTCAGCTCCAAGGGAATCAGGACAAGCTTCCTTGCTCCTAAAGCCCAGCCGCTCAAATCCATTCTCCTGCTCTATCCACTGTGCCGAGACGGAGGAGCCTTAAAATGCCAAACACTGCTGACGCTACCACAAGTGGAAATGATGAATATTTATCCAACTGGCCCTCTAGAGATCAGGGCTATAACTTTCAGCTATGATTATTTTCAGGGCTGTTAGGGCGCAGAGTTTGATTCCTTTGATTTGTTTGAGAAAATGCTGTTAGAGGGGCTGAGGGAACTGTTGAGGCGTTTAAGCTAATGCTTGTTCTACAAACAAAGCTTATTGAGTTTTTCTGCTTATTAGGACATAGCTTTGGCAAGACTTACAGAACCATCAGGGCACGTGTGTTCACAACTTAGGGTAAAACTGCCTGAGTGCTTGAAGAAATAAAGCTATACACATACAAAAGGACAGAAAAAACAAAAGTGCTTAATCACATGGCACCATTTGCTGTTAACACTACACATAAGTGGTGAGCTGAGGATGGGGCATGATCTAAAGAAATGGTTCTTACTAGTTTTTCACTGGTTAAACCTTACCTACATTTGTTGCCTACGTTGCTAACCTTGCACAATTTGTATGCTTAATTGCACAGCATTAAAGCCGAGTACCTGTTTCTCATTGGAGGTAACAGGGTACTGATCCTTGAGTTCAGCCATAACAAAGCACAGATATTGCTGATTGTTAGGCACGGGACGATTGTAGAAGCCATTATATGTCTTCTCATCACCCAGGGCGAAGGAGTCTGGGAGGTGATCCAACTTTGCGGCGATGTACGGCCTAACAGTATCTGTGTGACGTCGTCTCCTGAGTAAAGCTCCCTCAGTAGACTCCAGAAGCTAAGGTGAGGAAGAGATCAGAGGGAAGTGACCAAATAATCAGTTGAGACCAGACATAAACACAACAGTCTGTACCGTACTATTTGAGTTTGTGTAGTTTATTAACATGTCTCTTAATTAAGCAATCTATATACTATTAAACCAAGATAAAGATTAAAACAAAAAAGGACTAAAAATATTGATGACTCATTTTGCACTACACAGATTTCAGTCCAATCAAACTGAAGGTAACAACAGACAAACAAACATAAACAACAACAAACAAACAAAATTTTAAGTAAAACTATATGTAAAGAAACAAGTAACTCACCTCATCAAGCTCCATCTCATCAGGATTAGCCCAGTTGTGTGAAGATGTAAGAGACACTGGTATGACCACAATGTAGTACCACCTATATAAAAAGAAATATATTTAACTTAAGCCTTTACTGCTCAACTGCACTAAATCATCCTGGAAAACAATTTTCCAAAAAAAAAAAAAGTTTACTTCATAGAAAGGAAAATGGACTTCCAAGTAACAGACACGCTTAACATCGTTAGGCAAATTACTTCCAAATTAGTTACATTACAATATTATTGTCTTTTTGCACTACTGCTCATTATACATCCAGTGGAGGGCAATGTGGTAGAACATAATGATTCCATCTCGTAAATGTGGAATCTGTCTCCAAATATTACCAAACATTTGTTAGTAACATGTTATATTACTGCTACAGCAAAATGTAATATATTATTGTAATTGCATTACTTTTTAATGTGTTGCTCCCAACACTGTCAATCATTTCGAACTACTGGTTTGAAATTTCATCTTGTTTTAAATTCAGAGTGTGAGTGAAGTTCTCGCAAATGAGGTGGCAGGTGGTACAGACAAGCGTAACTTCAGAAGAATAGCATACGGACATTCATAATAAGGCTGGGGCTGAAGCTTTAATTTGGCTGGTGTCTGAGCCAAAAACCATTTTCAAAATCAGCTCCAAGACAAACCCCCCCATTCATCCCTGTGCTGCAGAGCTCCACCATTACTGGAGAACAAACTGCTGTGTCTTACAAGAAATCCCACATCAATCAACTACATTCCAAATGCCAATCTTCTCCAGGACTTTCTCATCCTAAGCACACTGGTAATCTTTTTACCAATCTAAGAAGGCACTCCAGAGCACAGCCCTGTTTCTTCTTCTGGGATTGGCAACAAGGTCTGAAGACGTTTTTTTTTTAACCATACTACACACAGCTTTGATTTTGTAGATGGCCTTAAGGTCAGAGAAGAAATTCCCCAGTTTTATGGTTCAGTCACAAATTAGTTTCATTTCTTTTTAAGGACCATAAATTGGCTTTAGAAAAGCATGACTGGGAATCAAGATGTTTCTTTTGAAGGAAAAAAGATCTCCACTTTACTTTCATTGCCTTTCATTCATAAAAAATTAAGTGTTAGAAGTTACATATAAACATAAGAGCCCATTCTCATGCATAAATTATTGCAACACGTTTTACAAAAGTGCAACAAATAAAGGGCCTCCACCCAAAGCGTGGAGCTCTGGTGAAGAGCACTTAGCAGTATTGATGGGCTCTCTGTGGCGAGAACATGAGAAATGCCATGTCTTCTAACAGCAGAACATGTTCATGTCCTCCACCATGACAGGTTGAACTGTAAGTGGTCTCAAATCAAGAGGTTCAACTATCTTCCCTTCAACTAAGACAGTAAACAGTCCGGCAGCATTTTCAACTATTGGTTCAAAGTGATTTATCTTGACGCAACCTTCAGAGACGAAAACAAAAACATGCTGATGTCACTGTAGCCTGACAGGGACCTTCTGGTGGATGGAAAAATACGCATTTCTTGAGAAGGTCAAACGTAAAGTTGAAATACAGTAGGATGACGTTACTATGGGTTTAAAAAACAGCTGGAATGTGCAGCGTTGGCAGGATGGTTGTTTGCTGAGGTGGGTAGATTCTGTCTGAGTGTTCAGTGTTGGGGGGAATAATTGCATGGGAATGGTGTGAGCTACATTGCAGAACGGAAAGCATGGCGTCACTGACCTGAGCAGAGCTCTGGGCAGCATTACTGTGTGCGTGTAGGTTTATGAGGCTTATACATAGGAAAATGTAACAGCAGCAGAATCAGGAATTATAACTGTTGACTATTTCCCCTGATGTTGCAACTGTAATTATATAGTTTCATTTATATACTTACATTAAATACAGATTTTGTGTGGAACTACACAGCAAATTTTGTATTGTATGTACTGATGCAAACTGAGAAGTATCTCCTTGAATTGATTATGATGTTTTATACATCAGTATATCAAAACAGAGTCTAAAGGATCAATTTCACATTGGCCCTCTTAGCAGCATGATAAATAAAGATGTTACTTGGATTAGAAATGAATTACACTCAAAAAGTATGCAAACTGACAATATCAGAACACTCAGATGTGGCTGCATAAACATAATCTTTTATAGACCAGACAGTAGACCCCCCCCATCAACCAGGATATCCCCCTATGTCGTCACATGCAGTACTGACCTGACAGGAGCTGTGGTGGGCACTTTGGGCAGGTTAACTGTGAGTTTGCCACTGCTGCCCTGGTCTGGTTTATAAAGGGCTGGTTTGGTTTTGAAAAGGTCTGGTGCGGTACGGATGGACACCTGCTGCTGCAGACCCCCAGCGTTGTTCCCTCGGCTCATTAGCACGAAGGAATAATCAGTGTCCGGCTGCAGTCGCGTGATCAGCTTCCTCTTCAGGTTGCCCTGAACCTCCACGCTCTGCTGATTATAGAGGATCTGCAAGAGGGAGAGGTTCAGTTTCCACTTAGTCTTCACGGCTTACTAAACCTAATAGTCCTCCTAAAACGTCTAGCTGTTCCTCGTTCAGTTTCATTCAAATGAATCCGGATACAGAATCTGATAGCATGAACAGACCATATACCCACACAGACGGTTTTAGAGATGGAAAACGTGTGCTATGTTTCAGTCTCATCCCATCAAGACATTGGTGATATGGTTTTATGCTAGCGTCTGGCATGCAGGGAAACTGTGCAGACAGTCTGTCAGGTTCAATGGAGGCTGGAGACTATTCTGACAGACTTTCCACAGCGTTTCAGCATGCTGACCTACAGCATGACTTGCAGCTTCCCTGAACCGCATATAAATGTACACAATCAGCAGTCAGACGGCTAATAATTTAGATTACATTTACAGCCACTGCTGTCAAATCATCTGGGTAAGAATTAGAGAATGATACATTTGTATTTTGTTTTTGTATGATATGAGAAGAGACAAATATTTATGTTTGAGATTTATACTTTTTTTTAATGTTTTCTAAGGCTAATAAAGCCCAGGTGTTCAGTAGATGAATTTTGTTTGTGTAGCCTCACCTTAAAAGGCACATGGGATTTGTAGTTTTCTGGCACCTCCCAGGTGAGAAGGACAGAGGTTTTCATTACAGCTTTGACACCAAAACTTGTGGCAAATGCTACTGGGCAGAGACAGGCATTACATAAACATACAGTATTTATAACATGCATTATTAATATTAAACTCAATATTTAAATGATGTATTGTAATTAATATAAAATTAAAACAAAACATGGGGATTGTTTGCTGAAGGTATAATATATACAAATACGCACACACACACACACATATATATATTATGTATATAACTTATATGTACTTTCCTGAACATTTCACAATACCATATTTTACACTGCATTTTTTGATAAAGTATGAAATACAGCTGCTGGCTGCTTTTCTGCAAACGTTATATAAGAATTTTTATAGAAGTTTTGTAAACTGGAATATCAGCAAATCCTTGCTATTATGGAGGATACAATTCTGCTTAAAACTCTGTTGATATTATGTAATTTGAGAACAATACCAAGGGTGGGAACTGGTACCTCTTCTACTTAAAAGGCAACATATAACACTAGTGACTATACTGTAATTCCATTCTAAGCTAAAGCTCAGCGCATCATTCATGTCCACTTGAACATTTGCAAATCAAGTGAATTACATATGAAGGATTTCCCAGTGTGCCATAAAACAGCCCCCCAATGTGAAGATAATTGGATTTTTAATATTCCACCTAAAAACGACACATTTTTGTCACTCATGTCACTGTGTTAATATGAGTGTGGAAAATTGTCTACACGCAGCAAACGTGCGTAATGTGGTAACATAATAACATTCATTGTTTATCTGGTGATTTAGATGTACTACTGCTGTGGCTAAATAGTGAACAGAAAAATTTCATCTTATTTTTCAAATGCGTTATGATGAAAAAGAACAAGCTCATGTGTGAATGCAATCTTTGAGGGAATACGATTGGGAATGTGTGTGCTTAAAATAGTGCATAAAGTGCATGATAATTATGTTAAATGTGAATTAGAATTATGTGTGTTGCCACGGCTTCAAATCACAGTGACAAATGATATCTTGTACTGCACAGATAAAGCAGTCTTCTATATGTTTAACCGTTGTTATGTCAGCCATTCAATGTAAACACACCAGGTGATGTGGACATGGTCCTGCTCTGGATACTGGGGCTTAATGGACCACCTCCCTTGCTGGTAAAGGCTTGCACACGGATGTCATAGGTGGTGTCTGGTCGAAGTCCCTGGATTGTCATCTGGGTGTCAGAAGTGCTGTTAGTGCTGTTTTGCTTGCTGTTGATGTCACGGTATACCACTTCATATTTTGTGATTCGGCCATTCCGTTCAGACAGTGCGGGGGGGTCCCAGGCCAGACGGGTGGTGGACGTGGTCAGACCCACGACACGCAGGTTGAGGGGGAACCCGCTGGGCACTTCCTCTGGAGTGATGATCTCTTTGATGTACTCTTCTCCAACTCCCGCACGGTTTCTGGCACTCAGGTGGAAGCTGTAGGTGGCGCCCTTGTGCAGGTCTGTGGCAGTGTAGTGGTCTTCTGTGCGGGCAAACTCACGCACCTCATAGGTGTCTTCCTCTTGACGCTTGTACCGCAGGCGGTAGCCAATCAGCTCACCCACCATCTCTTTAGGAGGCTGCCACTGGATCAGGGCTGTGTTGCCAATGGTGGTGCTGATGATCATGGTGGGTTTTCCAGGCACTGTGGGAGGCAGAGTGAAGAGACGAAAGACATTACGGAAATAAAGATTATTGCGCTGGACCTCTTATAGCGCACACCATCATTAGACATCAAATAACCTGCCTGAAAAGTGCTTTTGCTCATTTTATTTGATCTCAATTCAGTATTTTTTTTAAAATTACAGGCAATATCCTCCTGAACTTTTAAAATGTCAAAAGCTATTGGACGAATCCTATTTGGCAAATTGTTCAAAGGAAAATACAGTATTTTTTGGTACAATTTCAGTAACAAAAATAAAAACATAGTATAGCTTTCCATTTTTCCAACATCTGAGTGAAGTTAAAGGTATGTCTAAAATGGAAAGCAAATTCTGCTGCTTTGGACTAAATGCCACCAGACATTGATGTGGGAATCACTGAAAACTTTCACAGACCCATATACCCAATATAAATGGCATTTGTAATTCATTTAACTTCAGTAATGAAATTTATCAGACAGTGAATTCAACATCGATTTAATTAGGAATGTATATGACAGGTTATTGGAGGGCAGGGACAAAAAAAGGTCTTGATGACAGCAAGTAACAATTTATTTTATTTTGTTAAAAGATTACAAAGATAAACATGGAATGACAGTATCTACCATACCTGCTCCAGTAGTGGTGACGACTTTGGCTTTGCTGCGGGCTCCATCTCCTTTAGTTGTGTATGCTGCCACAGTTACAGAGTAAGAAGTTTCAGAAGAAAGTCCAGTGATGATGGCCTCCTGTTGAATGAAAACAGTGTGATCCTTAAGTTATCAAAGCAGCTCTAATTAGACGCACACATTCCATCACCACTGGAAGATACACAGATCATAAACCCTTCAACAAACCACACACATTAATGTTGAACCATATCCACCTACCCTGTTTTAAAACCACCTGAAAACCACACTTTTGTTTCAGATTCATATACAGATTCAGTTTTTCCAATGAAAAGTAGAAAGTACTTTAGAAAGCTTTAAAAGGCTTCTACAAGGAGCTCCTCCAAGCCTTAAAGAAGAACCAAAGCAGCTTCACCAGTCATGTCAATGTTCTTGCTTTAAACCAGTAATTGGTTTTCTTTTACTGTAGACATTTACTGTAGCTTACTGTTAAGATGACCTGAATAAATTAAACCAAGTTTCCAAAAGTGTTTTTGGTTTTGAAGGTCCTCATAAAGCTATATTTCTAAAACTGACAGCTTTCATTAAAAAGTTACTTCAAGGTGTTAGCACCTGGTTACTTGTTTATTAATTAGCCTAACTAACTGGTGTGTAGCAGAACACTGACACATCTAGTAGACGTTAAGCAGCAACATGTGTGAGCATCTGAACTCACCACAAAGGAAAGAAACAGAGAGAACTTCAACACAGCACACACAAGCACCTGTAGGAACGCATGCATACAAACAACACATACACACACTGTACACATAGACTTGCTCAGGGTTAAGGCATAATGCTTTTAATCACTTACTCTAAAGATTGTTTGATGAACACATCTGTTCTAATGATTCAGAATCAACTCAACAAAAAAAAATAATTTATGCTTTAATATGGCTTTTTCAAAATAGTTCTCCAATTCTCTTTCAAATCAGCCAAGACAGGTACCAGGTTGCACACAGAGATAAATCCAACATAAATTAATTCAATAATCAAAACGAAACTCATTAATCCACTGGTATTCATTCCCCTTTCAAAATGAATAAGCTGTATGAAAATCAAACTAATACAGGGAATTACTGTCTATAAATACTGCAGTTATTCAGAAAATCTCCTACCGTACCTGCAGGATACCTGTACATACCACACTGTAAAATCCTCACACAAACACACACACACACACACACACACACACACACACACACACACACACACACACACACACACACACACACACACACACACACACACACACACACACACACACACAGATGTAGTCTCAGATGGAGGGAGACTGAACAATCATACAATAATTAAAGTGTACATATTTAACCACACACATGGAAACAAACCAGGGTCATAACATATGTTCCCCGCCACACACAAACAAACAACCTCAGCTCTTATATTACCCATGTGCCCACACATCTTCTGGTAAATTAAGCTCTTGAAAACAGCATTTTAAAAGCTTCTCATTAGCCTTTTTTGCATGACTTCACTGGTTGTCTACCATAATTAATGTTTAACGTTGGAATTATATTACTACAGTTACCAGTAAGTACCCAGTGTTTTACAATTTTCTCTTTTTAAATAAAGATTGCTTGGTTTGGTTTTCTCTGCCACAAAACCCCTAAAGAGCAAGACCAAGGGATAAAATGTAAATGATTGGATATAATTTAAATGACCTTTTAAGTTTAAGCCTTTATTCATTACTTTAATCACAGAAAATTACTTTTTGTAGGCAAAGCAATTGCATTTTCATCACTCCTTTTCTCAGCTTTAAATAGAGCTCTTGTATCTTTTTTTCAAATTCTTCAAGGGAACAGCTTGTGTTCCCAGAGAACAGACGTTAAGGTATGAAAAGGTAGAACAGTCGTGTGATTAATACACTAGGGCATGTTCGTTTTTATCAGCAATGAATTAAACTTTAAGCAGTATTTTACCTCAAAGCCTTACTTTGTGCTGTCTACCAAAGATACTTTGTAGTGAACTGAATTAAATTTTTCAAATAATTGGCTTGATTAGGTGGATATTGAAAATTGACAATGTTAGGTGTTATCTATATCTATAACAATTTTAGATATTTAGATTTGGATTTAAAAAATAGTTTTTTTAGGAAACAAATATTTGAAAATTGATATCAATAAAAAAAATAATTTTAATTATATTATAATTGATCACATTAATGCTCAATGACAAAACCCCCATGTAGATAGATAGACTGCTCTCAATAATTGTAGTCTGGTGGCCTCATGAACAGTATGTCCCTCTTGCATCACCAAAACGAAACTTAAGTACTTTCTATTTATGTTCAAGCTAAATTTAGGTCTCCTGAGCCTCTCTTGCTAACAGAACAATGTAAGGAATATTGGTGGGCATCTGTGGGGTTAATAGGTGTGCGCTTCACCTATACACCGCCCACAGCCACACTTCATTAGTGAACTGGCAGCTGACAGCAAATTCACAATGGCTGATTGCTAGAATAAATAGCACAAAGGTGCACAGATGTTGCTTGATGACACCAGCAAGCTTATCCGCTGTCAAGCCATAATGTCATCAGCAGAAGTAGTAGAAGAATTCCATTATGTATTGCTGGTACCTTTGAATAGACCCGGAGGTGAAAACAAAATTAATATTTTCTCACCTTTGATGAAAAGAAGGGATCTAAAAACAGCATAATGAAGCCTGTCTATTTCTGTCTTTAAAGAGTTAGGGCAATATTTTCCTGACAATACAGATGTTGTGTACTTTTCTTAGACATGGGTGTGACAATAGGAAAGTTGTTTATCTAGGTGTGTTTGACACAACTGAGTGCCATTTAAGTGTACAATTTACACAGCTGAGACTGTCATCTGTGATAAACAATATAGAACACACCCTTAAAAAGTTAGAATAAGAACCACAGCCTCTACCAAAATACCATAGTTACTACAGTAATACTTAATATCGTAACACACATTACACTAATATCAAATCTTCTTCCAACAGTGTTACACTGTGTCCTAACCCCACACTTAGAGACAAGTATGATGTCTGTCCATAATGAATGCAAAACTGCTAAGTGACAAAACACAATCACAGCCAATCAGAAGTTAGGTCATGTAATTAACTGTTGTACCGTGGCTAGTTGCCATAGTAAATCTTTGCATCTATAACTACAGTATATACAGCAGAACATATAGTAATACCATGGACAACGATGATTAACAGACAAACACACCTAACTAGACCCCATAACAAAGCAACCCAGACCCACAGAGTCAGCTCAAGGTCACCTGGTCAGATCTGAATCCTATTTTATGGTAAACCAGAAATTAATGAAATACAGATTCTATAAACCCAGTTCCACATTACTGCACACTAAAAGGCTGCCAGACAACCCTGAATCCCTGGACAGAAAGAGTGAGGGATTTGGACAAAAACAGGTGATTGGCCCATACTGAACGTCTTTCAGGCAGGTGCCAGCACGCCAGGGGCAGCTGAGCAGGTGCGGCCGCTAACAGCAGGGCTCTAGAGAGACGTCTGCCAGTCTGCTGGCACAGAGACGGGCATACCGAAAAATGGGGTCAGGCTTCACTGGGAGGAAAACGACACCGGTAGCTGAAGTGCACCCATTTCTGCAGCTCCTTTTAAATGCTTCAACTCCAGGCGGTAAGAGGATTTACAACCGTAACATAAGCCAGGCCTTGAACTACAGTGGGCTGTCATGCAACTATAGGAATCTTTTGAGGAAACTCTGGAACAACGAGACTTGCGCACACACATGTACGCACACAGGGAGGCACGTTCACGTAGAATGCACACTCACATGCACACACAAAGATCCTGAGTGTTGAAAGCAGACTGTTGTCTGCAGCTTTCTCCTGCCAGGCTTCACTGCTTTTCAACACACACGGCACACATAAACCTAGCAGAGTCCCTCTGTTGAAAGCAGGTAAGAACATTCAGGGGATTTTATCCTTAGCCTCTTCTGTCATCACACAGGGGCCTAGCAGGCTGTAACTTTTTTTATAAGAAAAAACAAGAACTAAAACACAACTACAAATGTAAAAGAAGCAAACACAGCTTGATCCTATTTGTTCGCCTGACAATTGATTAACAAAATGCAGTATTAACAATTGTAACTGCACTGAGAATCATTTTTGTATATAAAAACTAATGTTCTTTTTTACACTGCTCTCTGTAATACTTCATTCGGATTGGTCAACTGCAGCATTCTGTGTTTTTTAACATAATGACTCCTAAATGTATTATTGACAGCTGTCCCTGGCAACCAATTTTATACATAACTGTGCTAGTTTCACTCAGTGGTCTTTCTTTTTACATAATCAGATATTTTTAAATCAAACATTTCATGTCCATTTATTCATTTATTTGGTAAGCAGCTGTGTAATAAGCAGGATAATGCACAGACACCCAGCAATTATTGCAAATCTACCCCCCAATTCAGAGTCCTGATCACCCTCTCTATTTTACAATAATGTCTGTTAGACTGTACAGTGTCCTTTGCATAATGCATCATAATAACATTAATTTATAATGGAATTAAATATATAAGTATGACAAATTAAAATTGGACTGAATTAACCACATTCAAAGCCATGCTTTGAACACATCTAACATATAGGACCACAATTCAGTTAAATTCTGTGTTGCTATATTGTATGCTGCTTGACAACTGTAAATACCCTAGAACATATTTATAAACTGTGTGACTTAGTAGAAGAATTTTAATATAATTATCTAATATAAGTAATCTATAATCTATATAATATATAATTACTGGTATTAATAATTATTAATAATTAGGTGTTGTTAATCATACTGCTGTTGTTCCACTTTGCTCCATGCTTATAAACACTGTGGTAAAACACAGTAACACACAGCATCTTGTGACCTACTGCCTTAACCGTTAATGCTACACAGAATGTGCTTTGATTCTAATGAAATAATTCAACTTTCCGTTCTCAGAATTAGTGGGAAGATCATGCTGTAAATGTTACACTTGTTGGCTCTTCATGGAATATTCTGCAATATTGCAGAGGAGAGGAGAGGAGAGCATTTATTTATCTGTTTTGCATTTGTTGTGCATGTATAAGCATGTCTGTGTGTGTGAATAACAGGTACTTGCTATGCTAGAATCATTAGGGCAGTCATTACACTGCTAGTGAAATGTGCACTCAGGGACCAGACCTTCAGAGCATGTCGTATCATTACCATTAGTAAATACAGTGCATTAGTGGGTGACCTTCAGTATAATGCAGAAATGCTGCAATTTATTCTGTTATTTTTTGTCTGTGTGTGTGTTTTTTAGTGTGGATCTGGGAACAAATTTGCAACAGTGCTCAAAAGGTGGCAAAAGTTCAGCATTATGCTGATTGTGGATTTGTTTTCCTATTTCCCCCCTTTTATACAAGCTGCCTGGTCCAAATTCACATCAAACACACAGAAGTTCAACCAAACTATTAATCCCTCTTAAATGGGGAAAAAAAATGTTAGTTCCAATTCAAGAAAAGCCAAGCGAAAGTGAAGAATGAGCAATAGCAATACCAGAACACATGCACACACATAAATGCAGAACATCCCTGCAGACCCAATGCCGCAAACCACCCGCTCACACACTTGAGTTACTCACATATTCCGTGGACTCCTCAATTTTCCACTGATGGAAAACACATGACAGATGAGAGGGGAAAATGAATCAGAGATGGCACTACTGGGGAGAAAAAAGCATTGCACCTTTTTTCTCTCATCTACAGATGAACACAGCATTAGCAGTCACATGCAGCACTGTAGCTCAGCTACAGAGACAGAGATGAAGGGTGGAGGAGGATGGAGTACAATATTTAACATTTGACAAAGTGCAGTATATAGTCATGTGAAAGGAACAGCTTTACACTGCTAGCCAGACGAGATGCTCCAGTCCGCCTTTCTGTGGGAGAAGGAGATTATAACCATTGCACCATTTACACCTGGTGCAATAGTCTCCAGGTTTTAGTCTCAGGATGGACACAAATTACAATTTACAGACACTTACCTGGGCTGGATTTACTGTGTAGAAAAACAATAAATGACCCCCAACATAAAGGACATACAGACCAAAACACTTCAACATGGATGCACTGCCTGGTTACTGCTTTGTGAGGGTAATGTCAAGCTTTTTTTTTGCAATTTTATCTATGGATGGGTCACAGTGGTTGCCAATTCAGTTTATCCACACTTGTTCATTTGTTTTAATGGTGGCACATTAATTAGCATACTGTGCTAATTTAAAAGACTTAATACATCACCACTACCATCATACACATTTAGCACCACATCTTTGGACATTTCATCAGATCATGCTGATTCTGAGCATCCCGTTTGTGGGCAATGTGATTTTAAGACTGCGTGTCGTGTATCTCCACTTCCCTGAATTCTGTTTTGATATTTCTAGCGGTTTTTATGCAAACACCCATAGTCAGGTGAATCAGAAATTACTATAATTATGCATGGCTTTCTTACAACTGATTAGAAGACTAGTCAACTACCAATTTGTGCTCTGCAGATTCTTAATGTACTTCATTGACACTTGCGTTGCACAGAAAATGGCATAGCATGTATGCCTGTTACAGCAAATCTTTACAGCATCATAAAATCAATCCACTAGATGGAATTTTTCACCTTTCCCTGAGAAAAAGTACAATTTATTTATTTTACTGTAGGACTGATATATAAAACTTTTGTCTTTGACTATACAGTAAGTCAACTTTTTAATCCACAGGGATTGAAAGACTATTTCTTAGTGCAAGCCCACTGGTGGCATCAAGCATGAAATTCCATTAACTCCATCCTACTGCCAAGCTTGGTGACATCAAACCTTACAGGTGCTTTCTTGTACCCACTGTCTTACACCTTTAAATAGAAAATAAATAAATATAACACACACACACACATACATCAAATCTTCCCTGGACCGAGAAGCCAGCACGGAGCTGACTCAACCAAAGTTGACAGTCCTCTTCAGGAAGAAAAAGGAAATTGCTCCTTTCTAGCTCAGAATCTGCAAAGTGCAGTAAAGCATGTTACAATATCAATGTGCAGACACCCGCACTGTAATTTTCTATATTAGATCTTTCTGCAAACTTTCATCCATGTCCTATAGTTGCTGCTCACGTTGAAGCTATGGTACAGGACTTTATGATGAAGATTTGTGTGTATATTGCATAACGATATTGTTAGTAGATGAGATGAAGACCAATATTTCAGTCTATTTCTTTAAGCAACCACAATTCTTCCCAGGCCTCATGCAGCCAATCCTATAGAATAACGCTTGGCATGTGCAGCAGACTAACAAGGAAGGTAGGAGTGTTGTGGAGTGCTTGTTAAGCCCCTGAGAACACAGGAAACTTCACCGGGTATGCCCATAGTTTGCCTTTTTAAAAGTCTGGTAACAATGTCCTCACCCTGGGCACGGCTCCATGAAAGCCAGATCAACCTTCATTGCCTTCACAGCATAGAGCTGAAGTCCCGCTGACATGCTCAGTAGAGAAAGTAGAGGCTGAAACACTGAAACATTGATCAGATATAATGGACCGGAGTGCGCTTCTAACCCTTCAGGTCTGCACTTAAGTGTTCTACTTCAATCATTTAGTCATCGCTGTTGAACTTCATTCATTTCCTGCTCAATGGACTCTTCTAAATTGCTACTTTTAACTATCCTAGTCATGCACAGGGCTGAAGAACAGATACCCACATGCAGTTACCCCAAGTACACAACATGAACATACATGCAGCTAGCAAACATTTAAAGGAAGACCGCCAAATAATTAAGGAGTTAAAGTAAAAGCTGCAGATCTCTCTGTCTGCTCTATGCTTATATTTAACATCAGATGTAGTGCACTAAATTCTAGCCCATCAGCTTTGAGCAGAGTTTAACGCTTCATCAAAAACCACTGCATCATAGCCGACAAGAGAAGCATACACTTAAATAAACATAAACAACCTCTTTAAGCTCAAGTTAATGAGAGACATTTAGCTGCTTATCTGCTCGCCTAATGGGTTGCTTATTTCCATTTGGCACTTTAGCCTTTTAAACTGTGTTAAACAGTCCTTTCTTTCAAAAATATCTCCTTAGAATTATTCTCTTTCAATACCCAATGAATAAATTAGCCTAGTTCAACAAAACGCCTCAGAGAGCAAAAACAATGAGGTCAGAATTGATTGGAATCTTCAGCTGCAGCCAAATGCTTCAACTTTCAGACAGGATATTAAAATAGTAATGAAGGTTTGCGTTTGTCAGATAGAGCCTCTTGGAGAACAACAGATGAAAGGAAAAGAAAGTACTGAAATTAATCAAAGGAAATAAAGGCCTCTTTCTCTCCCTTGATCTGGCACTGGGACCACCGAGGCCACAGTGATCCCCTCAGGGCTTGTCCTCCATGTCTCTTACATTCATTCACTTTAACTCATTTAACAGATACTTTCATCTAAAGCAACTAACAATGTTTCTTTATTGTAGGTACAACCCATCTGGTGCAACCTGAGGTTGAAAAACATTCGCACAGACAGCAACCATTTATTTTCAATAAGACCTAGAAATCTGGAGTGACATGAGCTATATTCAGCCATTTTTTCATACTATGCTTTCTTCAAGAATTGAACCCATGACCTTGATGCTGCTAGGGCAGTCGAGCTATAGGAAAGTCTTTGGTCACTCCAACACATTTAGCCATTTGCTCAAGAGGTCATATGTGGTATCTTATGAATCATTAATGGGTTTAAAACTGCAACTTACAGGCTACTCACTAAACTGCAGCACCCACAGCTTCGACCAGCATCTCTAATATGTCCTTCTCTCCCCCATTTTCTCTCACACACCCGCAACTAATGCAAGGTGATACTAACCAAACAGTGAAACAGAGTGACAGCTGTAATTGCAGGAGACTTTTATGTTATTTTATTGGAGATGCTTCATGGAAAGGTTGACAGACCTCTCCAACGGCCACTTGCTCAGTGCTCATGCCACCGCAGAATGGATCTGTTTACACAGTCGCTTGGATAAATTTAGACCCAGAATGAGGGAGTGTGTGGGTTCCCAGTCTGGCCTTGTATGAAAAGAAAAAGCATTTGTCCACCCACAAACAAACAAGTGCTTGCCGGATTCCCGGCTTTTCAGCTGAGGTCAGAAAGGCAGCTGAGAGACACTTCTGGGGTTTTGTGGAGTTGGCTTGAGTGTGATAAATGCTGGGTTCAGATTATGACACCTCCTCAATACCAACTTAAATTCAATTTGAAATCAAAATTGCAATAACGTGCCCTGCCTCTGAAATGACTTTCTTTTCAGCAAATGTCACATAGGACATGCAAATATCATTCTATCCCTTATTTTAGACTACTGCTGTAGATAGTTTTACCTTTCATGTTGACCTTAAATATTAAAGAAAAACATTTTAAAAAAGTTATGCAATCGTGTTGCATAATTGTTATGGCTTACCAAAGTAAAGTTACTGTAGTGCAGATTTAGCTTGTTAGCTGGGAACTTCTAATGTTAATGTTAATTAGGAGCTCAGTCATCTGAGTTTGTTCATTACCCCTAATGCAGACTAACAGCAAATGAAACCATTATAAAAGCTCCTCCTGTCCTATCTGAGATGTGTTAGGAGTCCATCCATGCAGAAGCATATGCTCTTACAGCCAAAGTGTCTCTGGAGGTGCTAGGGGAATAGCACATTAAAAATGAACAACTGGTAACCCGCAGGAGAACAAAATGGATGTCTTGAGAAATCCTGATGTTTCTGTCGAGACAAAAAACACTATGAACCATAATATCAAAGCAACTGCACAACCACCCTGCCAAACCATTAGCGTTACACAATGCACAATGCATTTTCATAATTTCTCTGACATGTTCCTCCAGTCTTTCTTACAAGCTCTCCCTGGCCAATTAAATCTTAGAGAAGAACACAAGACCGCATTCACTTGTTCTGGGAGTGAAAGACCCATAGGACAAGAACATGAATGAAATCGGAGATAAGTTATGATGCGTCTTCAAAGTCTGAGAGAAAATAGAGAAAACAAGGTGAAATTCAACAGACTTGTATGGGGCATTGTTTCTTGAGTTTCTGATATCAACAAATGCGCCTCGGCAAGTCTTGCAAGTGTTTTTACATCGCTCTTCTGTGACAATAATGACAAATGACTCACGTCATGGGACAAACAATCACAGATCACGCAGTTTGATGTAAATGACTCAGCATCGCTTCAGATGTCATGGAGGATGATAAAACTGTTGTTTGTCAAAAAGGGAGAGGCAGACACAGGTGTCTTTGTGTTGTGAGAGCAGAGAGGTCAATAGTGGTTCACCTGACAGATACTGTAAACAAAACCTGCCTATTGTTTTTTGTTCCTGTCACTGATGAAAAAAATGAAAAAACCTCACAACAAATGTGTCTTGTATGCTGTCAAAAACATTTGGAACCGCTGACCTTGTAACACCCAGCAAAGTTAACAAGTTATGTCTTGTTAGAAGCTCTAGACAGGTAAAACATCAATTGTACCCTAAACCAGAGAAGGAGGAGGACATAAAGATTGATGCTCACTGTGTGCTTTGAGTAAAGGATTTCAAATACTATAAAATTGGCAGGAATGTGGAAAGCAGTGTGGAAAAGCTTGCTTGTTGTAGGAGATGGAATTGCCGTGGATGCACAAGGTGATATATTTGCATTTGCTCATGTGCTACTTAGGTATGTAAAATAATCTTCTTGATGAACCAGAAAATCCCGGTCACTCGTCCATTTACTTAAAACCATTAAGGGCCACAGCTGTACATAAATGTCTCTTGTTACACTCTCTCATCAGGTATTCATTCTGCCGGCTCAGTGGAGAGGAATGCTTACACAGGTAAATGAGAAACTCTTGTTTGTGGGGCAGGAAAGGCACAGGAGAACACATGTCTATGCAATTTAATTCTAAGCTAACAATTCAGGAAGAGAAGCATTTACATGCCCCTAGTCTGATTCTCTCTATCCCCACAAAAGTGTCGACTTTAAGATATTCATGAATATATAAATCCCTCCAAAGGATTACAATCTTTCTTACAGCTCTGCACACCCACGTTTCTTCAGGCAGTTTTAAATCCCATTGTATTAATGTACCATGAGTGAAAACAAAACAAATGCAGAGTAACAAGGCAGTGCATATGTATTTATGTTAGGGAATAAAATGAACTGGATTCTGAAAAGGCCAACAATGGTGTGCATTTATGAAATATTAAACAATTTACGTTAGCATAAGACTGAATGCTCAAAAAGAGCAAGAATTGGCACTTTGTGTGATGTGCAGATGTGATGGATAAGTCAGACAAGCCTTATTTCAAACCCTAGTGAGCTATGTATCTAAACATTGGCAAGAGTTTTATGCACTTTATGAGGAATATTGTTTGGCTAGCATAAGTGACCATTGCTGCCCATGTAGACCTTTTAAATCAGTCACTGATTTAATCAGAGGTTCCATTTTGGTTAGAATTCTGCCTTAAAATGTAGCTGCCTATACAGACAGTAAGAAAGCTCAAAAGGGTTTGGAACAGAGCAAGAAAGTGCGTACGAGAGAATATCATTACAGTCTGTCATATCTGTGACAAAACAGTGACGAGGAAGTAGCAGGTAGTACCTGTGCTTCAGGAAGAGCTACATCCATAATGTTTGGTTGTCCACGTGGTTCCCCATTCTCCAGGCGGGAGTAGATGACCTGGTATCCACGGATCTGTCCATGTTGTTTTCCAGAAAGAGGTGGCTTCCATGTCACACGAATAGCCGTGGAGTTTACAGCTTCTGCTTCAACTTTCCGAGGTGGGGCTCCTGGCACTGAAGGGGAACAATTTGAAACCTCAGGACAGAGGCTTATATGATAGCGTGAGAGCTAAAACACTGTAATAAGTCCTAATGAGTTTTGGTTTGGCTAAGGAGAGGTGAAATCTCCAGGGAACAATTATCAAGCTGGGGAAAGCTAATGTGCCTTCAATACCCTGCTCAGAAGACCAACATGATCTTTCTAGAGAAGCTAGTTGACCAAGGAAATCTTGACCAAGTTGACCAAGGAGATACCAGCATCTTGTGCTATGCTGGTCTTTTCAGCAGTGTTTACAATTATTACAGCAGAATGAAGTGTGGCTGTTACACAAAATCAGATTAAAAATAATAAACTGTAAAAAGACCACAGGGTTAATGTTCTGGGGCAAGTGTGTTGCTGTTAATTTACTTGCAAATGCTTATCATGAGTTAATTTACAGACTGTGTCCTGTTACGAACAAGATTTTACATTTATTACAAAAAACAGACCGGATAGGGAAATTGCATGGTCCTATAAAAAGCAACTGATGAAACAGGCAGTGAGTGAACAAGAGATAATCTAAGTGGACAAAGGTAAGAGCATTTCTGGTAGTGAGCACTATGGAGGGTTTCAAGGACAAAACTCACATGGGAGAGAGAACAGGGTGCTTGTGAATGAGTGCGAGACAAGCCACGTATGATTGGAAGGGGGAAGAAAAAACCTGTTATTTAAAGACAAAGCTTACGTTGTCTGGTAAAGGACCATGCAGTACACATATCCGGTCTTTAGATGCAGCTATGGGTCTCCTCAGCCTACACATTTGCAAACCTTATCAAAAGCATACAGTGTCTGCTTGAAGTCACACATTATAGACTGGCTATGAGTAACACTAACCTTTGCCTGACAAAATTGTGCTGAAACATGTGCAAACACATAAAATTCATTGTATAACAAAGAGCGTAAGTCAGAAAGCACAGATTGAGTAAGAATGAGTCAATGTTTTAGAGCTGATGTTTGTGACATTATGTCTAGGTAAGCCGTTTGGGGGGGTGTTGGATGACAGCTGGTTTTCCTGGAAAGTTGTCTGTTGTTTAACGAGAAAGTGTTGGAAAACCATCTTTAAATGATAAGCTGACTCTTTGCTGTAAACCATGGGCAGTGGTCCAATGATTTTATTTAGCTTTAGCAGGATGTTGCTCTGATACTGTTCCCTCTCCACTAATATAGTACATATATATACTCTAATTATAATTAAAACTCAGTGCTCTATCTACCAACATCAGTGACCTTTCCTCTTAGGGAGAAGATACAGCTTTCATGTCCAGGTTCTTTCAAGGTTAGGCAACACAAGTGAAGTTCTTCAAATGGCTTTACTGGAAAATGTAGCACAACCGTCAAGCCTTGAAATATTTTATCTTTAGTCTTTCACTTTATGTACTAATCACACCACACTGTTGAAAAAAATGACTGACAAGCTTATGCTCTATAGGTCACAAAAACGTAAAAATAAACATAACACGCTATAGAAATTTAAATGAATTATTTGGGAAGAACAAGGAAGACAATGTTAGACAATATGTTAGTAAAACAGCAATAATTGTTATCCATCCAGTTACAGTTAACGTAAGATTACAGTTAACGTAACGTTGTCAGATGAGACAAATAAGAAAAGAGAAGAGAAAAGACAGCAGCTGCAATGAGTGAAAGCCCAGGAGATATTAGTGGCTTATAGAGGATACTTCAGACCTACCATCCTCGTTGGTACGGACACTCACAGCAGGGCTCTCTGGGCCAGGGCCCACATCGGTGTGAGCTCTCACCCACACCTGATACTCCGTCCACTTCTCCAGTCCCTCCAGCACATAGCTGGAGGCATCTGCTCCGATGTCTGTCACTTCATGACGCTCTGAATCTTCACCATTTACCGCCTGGTAGCTGATAGTGTAGCGCACAATGGCACCGTGGCGGCTAGCGGCCGGTGGGGCCACCCAACTCACCTTGATGCTGGTGGAGCTCAGACTCAGCAGGTGCACATCTTGCGGGGGTGCAGAGGGAGCTACAGGTGGGGGCAAGGCAATGGAAGGGCATCAAGCAAAATGAAAAACTCAAAACAAGCTTCTGAAATGAGACTGGCCTTACTGTAGCAAATGTCTCACTGTGGGTGACGCTTTGTTCTGATAAAAACTTTTTCTGATAAAATATAATTTGCAAACATTAATTTTCCAATAACTATAAACTGATTTCATGCCTTCAGCACCATTTAGGTTTTAAAGTTGCAGTCAATTTTGGTTTTGACAGCTTCTTCAAACTTGGTTTCACCAAATTTGCCTATTCATTGTTTTTACTTTCATTGTTTCATGGCACAGAAATGTGAGGCTGATACTGTCACAACTCAAATGACCTGTCTTTTCCGGTTACTGCCTATCTCTGTTTGAGTGTTGACAAACTGGGGAAAGGGCATTGGTTTGTGTGTTAACTGCCGTTCGCACATTCTCAGTCAGGCTTTTGGCTTGGAGACAACATCCCCTCCGTTTGTCAGAGTTCCAAGTGTCAGTGAGTGTGGCAGCTGATGCATCCGAGAGCATTCTCGGCCATCCTGCCTGTGCTAAACATGCTGCTAGCTTCTTTGGCAGGCTCAGTGCCATATCTGAGTGCCTGAGATAAGCACAGCACTACTACGGCATATTTAATTAAGTTTCTGCCGGATGAAACTCAGGTAAACTAGCAAATTAAATGTTCCTGCCAACACCACACAGTTCAGAGACATTTAAATAAATAATAAATGAATAAATAAATTACTATAACAGCATAACAATTTACGATAAAACAATGAACATAAAGCTATAGTGCAGTCATTCATGCAGCTCTAAGAAATAATGCATAAACAAAAATCTAAGAAAAATAAGGAGAGACAGTGGAAATGGTCAAGGGAACAACAAGTGAAAGGATAAACGTGCACTGGGATATTTGAACGGGCTCACATGCCTTTGTTAACAACCAGAGCAGAGAACAGGAGAGACAGGTTGGTGACACGGCACTGTTCTTTGTGCCCACGGTGGGACTGAGTGTGAGGTGTCTCTCCTCAGGTGGTTTTTAATCTGACAGCAGTGGGAGAGCCACTACAAAAGCCTGATGCTGCAATAGGAGACAAAAATATGGCAGCCACAGCTGAATATGTCTACAGATATTCGCAATGTAAGACTGTGTTTCGGGGTCCTGACAAATAACTCAAAGATCAAAGGGTCTTTTTTGGTCCTGGAGGATATGTGATAGACAAGCCTCTATAAGAATGTAAGGCTGTGAGGGAACAGAGCGCTGACAATTTCATGACTGTTCATCTTGTGAGATATATACTTTCTGAACTCATTTGAAAAGGTTGCCGTTTCATTCTACTCATGACAGACAAACATGGATAAAAAATATTTCAAGGTATTTTCATATCTTACTTTACCTTTACTGTATTGATATTCTTACACCAAAAATCAATGTTTTTAGTTTTTCACAAAAATAATTTGAGTTAAAGTTTCACCCCCATTTAGAGGTAGTCTATGAGAAGGAAAAAAGAACAACAACAAAGTAAACTCACACTAAATACTTGCTGCTTCACCAAAATCTAATTTCAAAATGAACTAAGAGTATTACAATTGTGCAAGACACCGAAGAGTGATGTGGATGTGAAACAAGTTAATAAAATGGCAATTTTTCCAAGTTTTAAATAACTAAACATTAAACTTAAAGAATCAAAATGTGATTATATCCTGAAATAGATAACGATATAACATTACATTGCCATTGAATCCCACCAATAATAAATGTCCTGTGGTCACGTGATGCATGCAAGAGTTAAAGTAAATGTACATTTCCTCATTCTCTTGACCAAGCTTCACTGCTCTGGTTTTAACATTGCAGGAATAACACATCACATTGATAGCCTATAAAACCCAAATTATTATGACAAAGGCACAAGCATACACCAAACATACCTTTTGCCCCTGTCAATGAATAAAGGTATTCCCAGGCTTAGATGTGTAAGATAATTAATGGTGGGGATGGGAAAGGCTTAGAGAAAGGGGGGGAGAGAAAACCTTTGGTTTTTCCCAGAAGGCCCAGTTGATTTGTCTAGACTGGTTAAGGATTGGTTAAAATAAAGATGAAAATCAAAAAGACAGCACTCACTGGATTGGGCGGTCCTGGCTTCAATAGGCTGAGTGAACACCCCCAGCCCCATTTCAGAGCGAGCCGCCAGAGAGAATTTATACAGAGTGTCTGGCTTTAGGCCTTCGACAGCATAGGACCCAGCAGGGTCAAAGGTGACATGGATCTAAAAAGGACAACAGACACTTTCAATCTGCATTCTGCATGCCTCATCTGCATGTTTGTTAAACACAGACATGACTGGAGTGTGTACAAGACATCTGATCTCAATGTGGATGAATTACAGTCTTTAAAAAATACATTCAAAAGGCTCATTTTGGCAAGAGTTAGAAGCACTGTCAGGGAGCTCTGATAAGTATATTCTGTTTTTAAGCCAAAAGCACAATCTAATTCTATCAACTGACTGCAGACTTTTTGCCTGCGGTCATTTTGTGAAATGTCAATTTTGGCTAGCTTTCATTTGTATCCATGGCCCAAAGCAACAGCTGTACACATTCAATATCTGGTTTGCTTGTAATTCTAAGTGAAATAAGGCAGGAACATGGCTCTGGTGCAATACCTTGTTTGAGTCAGCCTCCCAATACTGCAGCTCATATTTAATGATGGGGTCCTGAACGGGCCACAGCCAAGTTAGCAGGATCCGTGTATCCAGCTCAGCTTCAGCCTCAAAGCTGGATGGTTGAGCGGGGACTTTAAAACCGCAAGTCAAACACAAAGAGGTTAACAACAGTAGATGCAAATATTTTCAGGGTACTAATATGCAATTATACAAATAAAATCGTTGTGTTTGTCAAGCACAGGCCTGTGCAAAATCTGCAGATCTTGAACTATCCTGAACTATCTGTGCTGATTTTTACGGGAATTCTTGTGAAATGTACACTACCAGTCAAAAGTTTGGAAACACTTTTTCTTTGTTCATATTTTTTTTAATTTATGAATAATAGTAAACTTATCAAATCTATGAAATAACACAAATGTAACTTTAGGAATTATATGTTGTGACATATAAAGACAATTAAAAATAAGGTAAAATAGGATATATTCTAGCATATTCAATATAGTCACCCTTTGTGACCCTTCAATATAGTCACCCTAGAATCTACAAAAATTTTCTTGACATTTTCCATCATCCAGTTTCTTGAGGAATCATCCTGAGAAGATTTTTAAAGAGTTCTGAAGGAGTTCCCCTCTATCCTGCGCTCTTAGTGGCTGCTTTTTTCTTCATTATATGGTCCAAATCATCTATTTAAACATTTTTTTTAATTGTAGTTTTCTAATAACAAAAATTAAACTGAAATGAATATGTTGGCACAATTATATTTTTATTTTTACATTTTTAACGTTTAATCAAATGTCTTCAGATTAAAAGATTTTTAAGATAAGAAACATTTCAGTTAAGTGTTTTTTTAAACTTTTGACTGGTAGTGTATTTAAAATGGTATATGCTAAAAGAGTATGCTAAAAGACATAAAAAATTCCACAAATTAGACAAAACGAGATTTGCATGTCTAGATTCAGCAAAGGCCTGATCATACATGTACATCATGTAGCCAATTTACAAGGTAAATTCACCTCCTTGCTGTGTCTTGACCTGCAACACATCAGAAGGGGGTCCGTCCCCCACAGATGTGAACCCCAGCACACGCAGACTGTAGGTTATGTCGGTGGTCAGACCTGAGATGGTGGTGAGACGATGGTCGTATGTGTTGTGTTTCTGCCAAGCACTAAGGGGGGCATCCAGGTCAGATGTGTAGTAGACACGATAGCCTCTAATTTGACCATTAGGTTCCTCTGGAGGTTCCCACTGCACCAACATAGTGCTAGCACTCAGCATACGTGCTTGTACATGCAGCGGGGGTGAGGAGGGTGCCTGCTCACCAGTCCGTGTCTCAACAGAGTCACTGGGTGGTCCGCGGCCAATGTTGTTGACAGCCATGACACGGAACTCGTACTCAGAATAAGGGCTCAGACCACCAATGCTATAACGTGTGGTTGCAACACCATCGACCTCCTGGAAGCTGGTGTCTGAGGACTTGGCACGGTACTGAATAATGTAGTATGACACAGACTCAGGGTTTCCAGAGTCCCACGTAAGTGTAACACTTGTCGCTGTTGTCTCTGTCACAATTAGGGATGTAGGGGGCTTTGGTAAAGCTGTGGAGTACACAAAGGAGGAAAAGAAATGGATGACAGTGATTCTTCAAGGTATATCTAGAATAAGCTGCCTTCACTGTGTGTTTCTAAAATAGAAAAAGATAAGGCAAGAACATAAGATGGAAATAGAGGGAAAAAGGGTTCATATGCTGGTGATTCATGCAGAAACAGACCACTCCGCCTCATCATTGTGTCTTTAAGATTTGTGGCTGGACTCCAGATAAATGTCTGTGACATTCTCTGTCTATATTGATTGGTGAAGTACAAAGTGCAATCAATAGAGGCAGCCATGATGACGGGGAACTAAGTCTGGCGGGGCTCTGCACTGTCTGGTGGGACCAGCCATACTGATACAGCTCCAGACATCTGGTCTGGGTAAACACATGCTCAGAATAATATGAAGCCTTTCATTTTCTCTGAGCCCAGAGTAAAACGTGGGAAGTCCCTAAAGCTCACAGTCAACAGAGAGCAAGTGTTTGTGTTTTTTCTCTGTGTGCATTTGCCAGATGCACTAAACAGTTGGTCAGAACCTTGGGGTTGCAGAAAATAACTTTTTTCCATTCTGTGTTTACAGGGTCTTAGGTAAAATATCACTGTCCACAGATTTTTTTTTTTTAGTCATTACTGATTCCATCAGGCCACACATTAGAATAAGGTCTATGCTATCTGTTTCTAGGCAACATACAGTAACTATTAATGTTAACCACATAAAAGTCATAAGCATGGATGCTTTGTACCACAGTTACCTTCTTAGTCCAAAGGCAATGAAACAAATTGTAGTTTATAAAATATTTCAGGTGATGTTTTGTGTCAGAAGTGTAGTGTAGTGTCCATTCTGATTTCTTACCTTTGACTGAGACTTGTGCAGTTGCCTCGATCATACCAAGTGAGGAGATAGCAACACAAGTGTAATTGGTAGATTGACGGATATTGGTGAGCTTCAGAACATTGCGTCCTACAGGCATCTCCTCATCCTTGGTAAGCTCAACCTCACCAGCCATCCATTTAACATAGGGCATTGGAGAGCCAACCGCCACACAGGTGAGGTTAACGCTGCCCCCTGGCATCACCTCGTGATTGGTGGGTGGGATAGAGAAACGGGGTGGTACTCGTCGTACTAACAGAGAGAAAAACAATTAATTTCAGCAGGGCTGCATTATATTATCCAGTCTTGATTGTTGGTATGAAAACACATTGGAAACATTATTAAATGAGTCCAGACCGCAATATTCAACTCTATACAGAGACATCTACATAGGAATCTAGTGTGATTACAATGTCTCCTGTGGGATTACTATGTCACTAACATGAACAAACCAACATGAGGTTGCTGGCAGGTCAAATAAATTTTCTTCAAGGGTCAAGCCACCACGTTTTCCATTTGTTAAAGCCTGAAGCTTAGTAACTGGAGGCAGAGAGTCAATACTGTCTGATGCTCACGTGTACAGACAGAAGAGGGTGATAAACCAATATGTGTGAGAGAAAAGGTGAGGAAGGCATCATAATGGTATTTCATATGAAGTGAGATATTAAAATGTATGCCAAAGGGAAGATTTATTGAATAGCGGATTTGGGAAAAAAACAGGCGGGCTGAGGCAATGCAGAATGAGTTTTTTTCTGTCAGTTTATCACTCTGTGGCACTGAGACCTCAGTCTGCTGTTGCTCGGTCCTGCCTGGATTCAGGGAACCTGTCAGAAACCTTGTGGGAGATGTATTGTTCACGGGGCCCTCCCTTTGTGAGACTCTGATATGCAGATAAACCTGACAATAAAAGAGGTTCCCATGGAGACAAAAAGGAGTCTGTTGACAGTGTGGAGGAATGGGGAGGAGAACCATCAATGTGCAGATTGAAAGGAATTCAAGTCTGCCTTGACATAAATTGGCCTGACTTACTCCACAAGGCAAAGCATACAATGTGTCAGAAAATGATTTACGAAGAGCAAGAGAAACATAAACATTTAAAGATTATTCTGCTACCAATGTAAATACATGGCTGAATTATCTGACTACCTTTATATATTGTTTTAAAGCCCTCTATTGTATGCCACTAAGAAACTTGAGCTGAGGTCATCACTACAGAAGTTAATACGAAACCATTTTCTTTTCATGGCACATGAGCTTAAGAGACTTTTACCTCCAATCCTCCCAAAAATAGGAGTATAAAACAGCAACATTAAACAGACTCTTCCAATTTATGTTAATGACCTGCTGCCTCATGACTGTCTATGAAGAAATAGCATAGGCGATAATTGTTTTTTGCACAGGTCCTCATGAAATTGGATTTTGGAGTGTGTTCAACTCTATCTTTGTATTTTCAGACAGACACTGCAACCAAGCTTGGTATTTTCCTCATAATGTTAACACTGTAAAGGCAAAATAAAACACTCCCGGCCATTTTATCTGTGAATCAGGAAATGCAAAATTCAAAGTACACCAATTCCGCAAATGTGAAGCATGTATAGTATGATGTTGAAGAAATATAAATATTCACTTTACTGATTTCCATAGACGTCTATGACTAACAGATGCCAATCATAGACAATACCAATGCTATTTTGTCAGCAGAAGGATTACAGGAGTCTCCATCTGCAATCCATAAAAGAATTCTACTTGCATTGTGGGATAAAGGACATATAAAGGTGAACTTAACAAAAACAGGCATTCTAATGCATTGAAACTCCACATTAATGAATCCAATATGGTGTTTCCAGTAAACTGTGAATTTTAAAGAAATGGATGAAATGTTACTTTTTAGAGCCACTGCTGTTAAACAATAAAATTAAATGTCTTTAATGTTTTTTTTCTAGAACTGTGTCCTGTTGACCAAAGATTTTATTTTAGGGAAATCCCTGAAAACCAAGTATTTTGGCAATACGATAAAAGATAACTTAAGAGAAAACGATTGTTTGTGAAGATTAACGGGGGATGTCTTACACAGATTAAGATGAGATTAAGAGTAAATACCACTGCTAATAACAAAAGGAATTTTGTCCAGCACCAGGTGTAATCTATCAGAGAGAGGGCAGCCTTTTATAGACCACACTTAAAAGATTAGACATAGCACAGGCACTCAGGCTCATGCAAGTCACCTGACAACACATTCAGTCTGGCTACACAGGTGTGGGCAGCATAGCAAAGGGAGGGGGCTGGAGAACAAGGGTCATTGATTAAAGAGGGATCCAGCAGTCTGAGGTTTGCAGAAAATGGTTAAGAGTGTAAAGAACCAACCTCCTCGAGGGTCTAAGAGATGAGGTGAGAGTTTGACCAGGTGATTTGATGGAGATGAAATTGAAAGACAAAGACAAATATAAAACAAGAGAACATGAGAAGACATTTGTGAACATTCAGACAGTGGTTAGAAAAATGCAATGGAAATTCAGACAAAGAGCCCAAAGAATCAGAAAATCCATATGAAAATGTTATACAAGAACGATGTATAACGAATATATCCATGTACAGAGTGTCAAAATGATTTGTATATTATCTACCACAGATTTTATACTTACTGTAGGTGCCATCCTACAAAAGTGTCACTTCATGAAATAAAACAATTAGGCCTGTGTGTACCTTATTATTTCTGGCAGAAGATCTTATTCACTTCATAATAAAATAATAAAATATCCTTTCTATGTGAGAATACAGATTTAATGTTACAACCAAATGTTACTAAATGATGGGAACTAGGGGATATTAAACCCATGCAGAGTAACTTCTAAGTAACCAAATTACTTTCAAACTTGACAGTCTATACTAACAAATAAACATTTCTATATAATTTTAACAGATATGTTTGTATGCATCCGATCATACATGACTATATCTCCAGTGAGGCAGAGAAGACCAATTAGATCAACAAACAAGAGCCCTGGGCCTTATGCTGCCAAAGACTGCCACATGAAAGATGATGATGTTAATAAAAGGCTTGTTAGCACTAATGCTAGAATACAACATCATCTGAAAGACTTACGTTATTGTCAGCACAATATCCTTCTTAAATATTAAACAAAGAGAAGTGCGCACACACACCACACAAGATATGGTGAAGAGACAAGCAGGTATGAGGAGCTTGCTTGCTTCACTATATCTGATTTGTTGTCAGTTTCAGGAGGAAGGGGAAGAAGAGCAGACAGTGGCTGACATCCTTCCGCTGTGGAATAAATACGTGACAAATGAGCGTTCACATTTACAGCCAGTATACATGACTCTGATTCCCCTAGGTGATAAAGTCCACTGACAGACAGAGGGGGGGAGAAGGGCATAGAGCATTTAGACAGTTCTCTGTAATGCCCAGGGAAATAGAAACGGCTTTTGAAAAAATAGATCCATAGATCCATGGAAAGATGTTGTCTTAGACACTGTCGTCTTAGACACTCTGTGACGTCTTAGACACTCAACTCCTATTACGGGCCAGCAGATAAATGAGAGTGTTGAGAAGCTGAGGAATAGCACTGTGATGCTGGGCTGAATGCCCTTGAACAGTACAGCAACAATGGTTAGCCATTTTACTGAGATATTTTGAGAAACAAGCCAAGCTCAAAGCCAAGCTCAAAGCCAAGCTGTGACTGATCCATCCAAACTAACTCATTAAACATCTGTCCAGACTGAGGAGGTACAATAAATGCTGGTATGGGTGCAGTTGTTGTCTTTTTTTAACATTTTGGCTATCCCTTAATTAAATGTATTTTTAGTTAAATGCTGGACCATACTGAATGATAAAAAATACATATTCATTGATGGAATGCTTTGGATGAATGTCATGGTCATATTTCACCAAAATTTATAATGACAAGTCATTATGAAAATAAAGTCTATTTAACTAGACTTAGTTACCTATTTAAGAACATTACAACTATTAACATTCAAATTTTTAACATCAATTCAAATCACTGTGCTGCAAGGAACTCTCATTACTGTGCTGCGATATATTTAAACTAATAATGACAATTTTAGCCATATATTCATCATAGTATTTGTTGTGCTGCCTTTAATTCATGTTGAAAATCATTATATTATAACGTTTTACAGTCATATAGTAAAAAATTGTGTATTGCAAATACTTTACTGTAAAAATAATGTTATGTAATAATGTAAAATGTAATGGTCTGAAAATAGGTTTCCCTTTCTTTTTGCGAAATTGTATTTTTTTTGTCCTTTGGTTTGAACTCAGACATGTTTTTGTGAGATTGAGCCCTAAAACGGTTTCAGTGTGTTAGACCCTAGTCATGGCAACCTCTCGCGCTCGTGTTGCAAGATGACGCTTGCGGTTTAATCCCATTGTATTGATTATTTCTGGCCGTTTGTTTGACAGAAAGCATGAGAAGGCTCAGGCTTCACCTCTTGCGTGACAATTACTGGGTGGCACCGTAACGTCACTAGCTGGAGGCCATACTGGCAATCTGCCATAAGCTCTCTGTTATTACCTGTATGGAAAGAGCTGAAATGGTTGACACTCATAGCAACAGCATTCCCAGAGTTCTGTTTCATAGACAATGCCTGAACACCTTTAAATCCATGTATTAATACTGCAGGTGTTCTTTGTAGCACTAACCTTTGGTTAACCTTGGTTGTTTTTCCCTCTCTCATCAGAGAGTTTTTATAAATATCAATGTTTACCCGTTCGTCTCTTGCTATGAAGGAAAAACAGTGGCGACTTTTGTTCTGGGACATTATGAAGAGTAGACTGAACAACATCTAAATCTAGTTTTTCATTAGCTTGGCTCCACCCCCAAAAAGTCACAACAATTCATGTTTGAAATGTTGCACAAAGTTTGACATGTGGGTAAGTCAAAACAAAATTGAAATATTGTCAAAACAAAGGTGTGAAGCATTGTAAGGGAAGTTGTTTTGATGGGGGTGGCACCTGGAGAGCGTCTCTTACCTCGCACATAGAGATTGGCAGGGGCAGAGTAGCGTGTCCCGGCACTGTTGGTAGCCACGCATTCGTATTTCCCCTGGTCTGATTCTTCGCTGTTTTCAATCTGCAGAGCTCCTGAAGAAAGAACAAGGGTTAAAGTCAAATCTTTGATTTATAAACACAAATTATAAATCCCTGGCTACAACTTTCCTCACACACTTCAAAGTTTCGCAGCAAACAAACAGTAAAAATTCCCTCTTGAACTGTCAGACCTCTTCTGCTGGGTGTATAGTTTATTGGCCAAAAATGCAGTCTAAGACATATGCATATAGCTGATTTTGCAGGCTGAGGGAATCTATGGCTCTCAGTTATTAGAACAAGGTTTGTGGGATATTAATGCCATTGCTGGTGCAGATGATTACTGCCCAGGCAAATTTACACCCAGCAAAATGAATTTACACAACAAAATGCCAATAATGCACTAAACTATGCAGTTCATTTAGTAAAACTTGGTCACTTGAGATGGGGTGAAGGAGCACAATTTAACTACAAATGTTCTGATGAATCAATTGCTACTCATTTAGCAGTCATTATTAAGTAGATTTTACGTCTAAAGAAACAAATATCTAAAATCGAATAAACTTCCCCATAACATCAGGTATCAATAGAGAGATGTTTTACACAAAACCACCAATTATCAGTACAAAAATGTGTGAGATACCACTTAATATTACAACAAAGGGAGGATTATCAAGAGAAATATCAATCCATTTAATGTCCTAAGCACATATTCTGCTTGCTTCAACAAGACTTAAAGAGGCTCTCCTCTCTTAATCTAGCAAAATCACAAATATTTACCTCTTGCAGCATTTACCACCATAGCATGTTATCAACTGCCCCTGACTGCCTACCAGCATGCCAGGGCTGCAGGAAAGAAATAACATGCATCACTAACCTTGCCCAATCTCCAAGTTCAAGGAAAACTGATTGGTGGTGTTTCCTACTCTGACAAGCAGCAAATTACTAATCAATTCTCAGATTGCTCAGTGGTGATTGCCATCACCCCTCAGTCCTGACAATACACCTGACTGATGCCTCCATATTGTAAAGGTGGAGGGATGGGAAGAAAGGAAAATAAATCAAATTCTTTCTTTTTGAATTCAGTCTGAATGAAAGGAGGAAAGTGGAAACCACCATTTTCAACCACTGTTTTTCAATATTGAAGTTAATTTAAAAAAACAAATCAATGGGGCATATTTTTTGACAGTTACTGAGGAAAAAAATGTACTGCCTTTACTTAACATCAATTTCTTTTCAAATGTGTGGTATTACATTCTACATTAACATTTGGTAATTTCATTAAAGTGCTCCACAGAGCACATGCATTTTAAACAAGTTATAAAAAAACACAGCAAGACAAGTCTTAATGGGGACATGAAATCATATGAAGTGGATACATGGCCCTCATCAATAAGAGACAGAAAATGATATGTGCTATGAGCTGGATAAGATAAATTGAGGACCATATTTGCAAATGATTTCAAAGCAGAAGGACCTGTATCTGGATCAGTTGTGGTTTTCTGTACCCCACGAGAGAGCTATGAACTTCCATCTATCCCGCTGTTCTGAGATTCTTTGCAGAGACAAAGACCTGCTGTTGTTGAGAACTTGACATAAAAATCAACACCCACAAACATTAAGAATTCAGCCAGTAAAAATCAGCAGCCACTCGAAAACATAAGGCCATGTCAGCTTTTTCTCCCCTAGTGAGGCAGACGTACTTCCTGATTCATGAATTTGAGGTGAGTTATGCTTCAGCAGTCAACTATAACAAACAGGCCTTTGTTACATTCAGTAGAGTTTTCGTCTTCACTGTCTTTTTATTGTCTATTCAACCTCGTTTAACAGACAAACCACATGGCAGGGGCCCCCTAGTCTCAGCCTCAAACAGCATGCCTACAGACTGCCCACTGCTCATTCGCTGACTGTCTGATGCATACTACACACAAAACTGGAAATCAAATTCTTGATCTGGCAAGCTCTAATCTGATTGGCTGGCTTTAAGCTACTTCCTGGGGACAGGGATTTTTTTGTTCAGCCTGGAACAAAATTATGAAAAATGGGTTGATACAAATAATTATTTTCAGGATAAAATAATCACTGAATTTTGCCACGAAAAGCCAGCTTCAGACATCAAATTTGGAATTTGGAAAATTGGATACAATGTAATGTGATAAAAAAATGGATATCTATGAAGATGGCCTTCAGCATGAAATTCAGCCCAATACCACAACTTTTACAAGACTTCTGTATATGTCTCAAACTTGCTTAAGTCTATTGTTTTATTCACTTTAACAAATACAACAATGTAGATAATACAACAATATAATTTAACATTTTAATTTTGTCCCAAATCTGCATTGGGACTACATAATTATCCAATTACTGTATGAAATGAATGCAGTCTGATACCATTTCATTTGTACTGAATCAAGTTGGCACAACAAAACATATAGTCCATTATAAGTCCATTCAAGAAGAAATCAATTTTGTTTAATTAAAAATCCCTTATTGTGTGGAAAACTGTTTCACAGCTTAATTGTTATTTGAGCAGTTTATTTTTTGAGTGACCTCCTAAGCATTTTGTAAGTGAAAACACAATTTAAAGCAGCACATTTTTTGGAACAGTATATAGACATCAGAGCACAGACAGGTTGAGTGTTGGGACAAATGTTATGTGTGTACTGAACGAGCAGGAAATGACAGCAGTGGTGATGAGACAGATAATGGAGATGATGTTCTGTGAGACACATTCCAGCTGTCTTACCTCGTATTGGTGAACCCCCTAGGTGAAGTAAATTGAATGCAAACAAGATTGAAAGAGAAGAGTTAGTAGACGGGAGATACACAAAGAAAAGGAAAGTAAAAAGAGGGAATCAAATGAAAGCAAGCTTAATTAAACAGAAAGGAATAAAGCAGAGATACTGTAGGCTAGCGTTCTCTGAGGATTTGTTGAATGTAGGCTGCCTGGTGCAACAGAATTCACTTGGAAAGAATATCCTAGGGCAGATGTTCCTTGCGGTACAATTTTGAGTCAGTTCAGCTGCCTGCCAAATCTGATGCTTTAATGAATATTTGCAGAGTTTAGGAAACAATGTGCGCTTATTCTAAGTTATTTTGGCTCATAGCATTCTTCAGAGGCACAGATCAGAGCAAAGTAGGCGACAGGATTTTCTGTGGAGTGCAGCATACTGATCCAGAAGCAATTCTGTACAGGTTAAAGACAGCATGATATGGCATTCACAACTCCTTTTATTTCCCTAATGTGACACATTTTATGAGTGCAACAAAATATATAAAAAAATAGGACAGGATGTTCTTTACCAGAACACAGATTGTGGAGGTGAAAAATTTTGCCCATGCATCATTATTGTACATTACTGCTCTTAACCTCCTACATTAACATTAACCTGCAAAATAACTGCAAAAAACTGCTGGCAAGATTTTACAAGGCTGCACTACAATATAACTACAATATTAGCCCTAAACAATGACTAAACAGATTTTTAGATACTGGTTAACAATCAGATGGAAATGCTGCCTCATAAATGTGGCATGCATTTAGGTTTTGATAAAAAGTTAATGACAAAAGTGCACTAATCATGCACAATAAGATGTGTATTAAAGCAAATAGAGTTCCATTTCATGCAATCTCTGCAGTCTCCTGCCTCTCAAAACTCTTATCTTTCTGAAATAAAAGTCATCAAGCAACAAGTATTGTCATCCAGTGTTCCCCTAAAAGTTAAATCCAGAATAAGTTAGATAAGACTTGCTTTGTTGACAACTTTATGTCAACATGTCCTAAAACAACCATAAAGCTTTGCACCTCACGTCGTTGAGAGATAAGATCTTTCAGGAGGTGATGAAGGGTGCTTTGATCTTTGGTGAGGTAGTCTATGGTTTTCATTTAACTTTATGTATACCTAAGAACTATATCTCCTCAAAATAAACAAGACAGTGATAAAGTATCAAGTGATAAAGTATCTCAGGATTCAAAGTGGAAACAGAGTTCACCCCAAAGACCAATTTCTGAATCTGTTGACTGTGTATTTATAAGTGAGTGAGCTTAGATGCTGATTGCAGAATCCAGAGACTGAGCTCTTCTGCTGTGTTGCGCTCTAAATGAAGTGGATTTAGTGGAGGGGGATAAACTGTGGGTCAGTCAGGAGCCATTAATCCAGCCTGGGCAAAGTCCTGCTCATCCGTCTGATCCTGGGTCAGACCTGAGCTGCCTATCCATTAGAAAGGTCTACATTGTAAATAGAGCATTGGATTGATTCTTTCTGGTCGGTTCTCACATTCCTGCCAGGCTGTCTACAATTGGCACACCATTTTCACATTACTGCATCTTAAGACCTGTTTGATGTAACGGCCGTGTCAATAGTTTTCTCTTTCCATGGAAAGCGAAGACAAACTGGCAACCTAAAAGCCTAACACTGCGAAAACATTCACTAAACTTATTGCAGTTTTCACTGAATACAAACATGTCATGATCTATACCTACGCCATGGTATGTTTAAAACATTGCAAAGATGTCAAAGCATTTCTTGATGCTATTATAACAGATGTTGCATTATTGCTATGGATTGTAGGATGACTAAGGAAGTGTTTCATCGATACCTGAACGAAGTTGTTTGATTCGCCCATTGCTGCTGTTGATGTCTACAGGCAGGAAGTCCTTGAGCCAGGTAATCTCCGGGTCAGGGTTTCCACTGGCGGCACACAGCATTGTGGCGGTTCTTGTGCGCTCTACCACTTTCAGCTGAGGGCCCATGTCTATGGTGGGAAAGCCGTGAGAAATCTGGTTTTCTGCAGAATGAGAAACATAATCAGATCAATTAGGAGCAGAAAGGAATGATGTATGAAACACAAAGTTACAGCACTGGTCTCAATAAAATGTGTTCTCGCCAAGAACCAGGGGTGGAAAATGTGAGCCAAAGTAATGCAAAGACCTGCTAAGCAAATTCAAGTCTCATTAGTTTACTGAATCAATTTGCTGATCAGATAAAAAGCCTGCCTGTTCAGTAATAAGATCAAAAGCATGGCAAGCCTAATCTGAAAGCAGCTTGTTTTGTGTTCTGTTACTCAAACGCGTAACAACATATGGACAAAAGGCTTTACCTCTTAAGCTTAAAGCTTCACGTTAGTTCTAAATCTATATTGAAGTCTGCTGAGTAGAGATAAAAAAGTAAATTCAACTACAAATTAATTCCTACATGAAAGGGTTAAAGCACTAAAACTAAATTTTATTTTATGTTTTTGGAAATTTTTTACTATGATATTTATGTTTTTTTAATAATTAGCAATTAAAGCAATAAATGTGGTCTAAATAATTAAAACTAATTATATTATAAAAAAATGAAAGTGGGCGAGGCTGCAAACACACTGTTCATGTAAAAAAATGAAGATGCTATAGATGTGAAACTAGTTGGAAATTCATCTTTGCAGCTCAAGAATTCACACAAATATTTGGATGAAAGCCCAGCATGCGTAATATTTACACTCACAGCAGCAACAACATTGAAGCAAAATCACACTGTCTTTGATGCCAAGGTGAATCAAAGAGCAAGGCTGAATAATTTATGTTAAGACAGACCCCTGAATGTGACACACATTTCAGTGCAACACGAGTTACGTTCTCTCATCAAGCAATCAACAGACATCAATGGATTACAGTCTACTGTGATCTCTTTTTTCTTTTAATGCATTCAGAACTAAATCACTGGTGTATTACTTGTTAGCGATACACACAACGCAGAATCAGAGCTGAATAGCTCCCATGAAAGACATTGACTTCAAATTTAGGACCAGTGTTCCAGACCACAAAAAGGTTATTTTACGAATCGCTAACTCTCTTATGAAAACACTGAAGAGGAATAATTTAGGGGTGGAAAATGTTGTGTATTCGTGGATACTGACTTAAATTTAACAACGAATCTACACAGGAGGGAACCTTTCAGTACACACTAACTTGCAATATGAGGCTGTAGAAGTTCTGCCTCATTAGGAAGCAAAAGAACCAAGATTTTTTTTTTGCCATTTGTGATCTGCAGAAACCACAAAGGTGGCAAGTTGTCATTTACTGAGGTGTACAATTCTGTCTCTGAGACCATGAGAGAGATCAACTACCTGTATGAGTCTGGGCTGCATCACTGAGCTAGCCCCCCATTTCTTAATAAACAATGGAATACACTTTCTCGAAAAGTGAATCACTATGCATTATGAAGCCAGCAAGCAAGAGAGAAAACAAAACACAAACATCTGAGAGAAAACCAACTGCTTTTTCCTCAGAGTGAGGAAAATTTTATATTTTAGGTTCGCTAATCAAGTGTGCAAAAACAACTGAGTAGAAATACACTGCAAGCCTCTGGCATTCAGGCGATGAAGCAATTGTGAAAAAAAATCTGATGAACTTTTATTTGTGTCTTGAAGAGCAAACTGCGCTATTACGAGCTTTCAAATAAAGGTTCACACACACACTTTGTATGGTGGTTAAGTAATGTGTGGTTTGTTGCTAATATTTTGCTTCTTTGTATTGTTTATAATAACGACAGAAGCTTCCTAACGAGCACAGCAAGTTTTAAAAAGAAAAAGCATTTAAAAACATTTTGAGAATGTCTTAGATTTATTCCACAAAAGAACACTTGTAGGTAAAAAAAAGTGATGGTTTGGCTATTGCATGGCCTAAAGAAATACTCCATTTTCTCTCCCTAAAGCACTTGTTGCTTATAATTTCTTTTTAAATCCAATCCTTGTGTGTTGATAAAGTGTTAAGCAAGGACTCCATTACTAAGATGAATAGGTAAGAGGGGGAAAACTCTACAAAATGCCCCACTCCATCCTGAATCTGCCGTTTTGTGCTTCATAGACGTGGGTGCCACAGCAGATGGTGGTTTGAATTTAAAAAGCCTGCCAACGCTACTTTCATTGTTTCCCCGAAGCAGTTATGACAAGGTGCCTGGCTTCAACAGGGTGATACATTCCGTGGGTAATTGGGATGCCATCTTCTAAGGAGCAGAGAGAAACTTGAGAGTGGATGGAATGAGGAGGAATTGAAAGGAACAGTAAGAGAGTTTTACTGAAATGTTTCACCAAACAGTTAATACAAATGTTCCAGTGCAAAGAAACTGAATTTTGAAGATGAAGGTGATGTCATGTTCTGACATTTGTGTTGCGGAGTTGTATTTCACCTTTATCAAAAGCTTACGCAGCCAGCTGAGGTCATGATACATGAGAAGCAAAAAACCTGACAATTATAGACAAAGAGTACAGGCTCAAAGTTTTATGCAACGTCAACACCTTATTTTGTATCAAATTACTTTAAAAAAATGCAGATTGAGCCTACTAGCTTTTTGGGAGAAACAAAGGCTTGGCAGCTGAATTGTGATTCACAGTTTCGTGACTACCACAACACCTGATCGTGCCTGGATCGTTTTCAACTCCCTGTGGGTTTTCACATGGAATCCGTACTGTGGGTGTGGACAACTTTCTTCAACTTTTTGATTATACTTCTATTATACGGCTTCAAATATATAAATATATGAGAAAGGTCAAATTTAGTAAGCTCTTTAGTGATCCCTTTTGACATGGAGTCAGCATTTGCCAGTGCACTGAACTGTCATGTCAATGTGACAAAGTTCAAACAATTTTAACATTACTACTGATGTGAAATCAGATGTTGCCAACACAAAATTAAAGTCCTGTTCGTGTCTAGATAAACAGTTTTACACCACAAGATCACAGGCATATTATGACATTCAACGTAAAGCTGCTTTTTCAAAACTCAAATGTTACGCCTTTCTTTGTTTGCATTATTTTTTTTGTTTACAGTATACACCCGTTTTCTTACTACCTTCAACATCTTAAAAATTTCTCTTCCGCAACACTCCTTGCAATGTTTTTTTACATGGAGACCAAAGCAACCCATAATGCTTGTGTTAAAACGTGATGAAACCCCGATGTGAGACAGCCTTACAGTTTTCTCTTGCTTACGTAAAATGTTTTGTAGGTCCTTCTGGCTTCCTTAGAGCTAATGCTCAAGACCATGTGATAACCTCCATCAACAGGTTCCACACGTACAACAGCATCCAATTAAATTTCCTTTCTGAATAGGAAATCTACTGTTGCCATGCAGAGGGTATTTAATGAGACCTTAACAGAGCGATAAGCCCTTGCAGGCCCTTGCAGATGGTAATCTACTGTATTATCTCTTCGACTGTGGAACAAGGCCAGAAGCAGCCAAGCCAAAGCGTGACCATAAAAAAGAAGCTAACAAAGAAGCAAACCATAAATCCATCTATAATGAATTCCAGGAAAAAAAAGAGACATTCTTCACAAAGCAGTAACATTGATTCATAAGTGATCTGATAAAGGTGCTGACGATAAAAACAGAAGACAGAAGCTTCTACCTGATATTTAGATGAGTTGAGCATTAAGGAAAGCCAGTAAACACTGAGTGAAACAAATGGAAGCAATGACTGACAAAGAAAGTGTGTTGTTGTACAACAGAACAATAGGACTGCTATGAGAATAATAATGCACTTTCAGGTGGACAGATTGAAGGACAGAACAGCTATGTCTTAAAGACAGGGGAAGGGGAATGTGAAGTGAACATGAAAACTAGGTTTTCCATAAAAGTGCTTTAGAGATGCGTTGGCGTTGTGTCCTCAGTGTTGTGTCAAAGCACAAGTGATGCAATAAACATTACAGTAGAACAGACATGGGGATAAATACAAGTGTACCGCGGGAGGATAAAAAGGGCAACGGAGGACAGGAGGGGTACATGCCAACCTCCTGCCAGCTCCAATTACTAAGGAGAATACAGCATTACACATGGGTGATGGGTCTAATCAGAACCCCGCTGAAAAGACAAGTCTCTGTCCCCAGACCCCACTGTGAAACAGCCCAAGTGCTCTTCACGTTCACGTCAGGCAGAGTTATTCTCACCCTGCACAAACACGTTGCTGCAGAAGAGGATGCTTGGAAGATGAAGCAGCAAGGGGAACTCATGCAGATATTAAGCAGATCTTCTGAGATACATCATGCATGTTAATATCCATAAAGTATGTGAAAGGTTTAACTGCATGTCAAATGCATCCTACCTTAATATTTATACTCTGGTAAGACACGTTTGAACACATACTGCCCTAACTGATTTTTATAAAAAGACTCTTGTTTAAGAAAAATGTGAGCATTCCTTCAAGTCTCAGCAGTTCTCAAATGCCCTTGTAATTATCATATGAGTGTGTGTAAGAGTGATGGATGATAACAATTAAAGATGACATTTCTTTTGATGGAGGGAGATGAAGAGTAATCTTTAATGATATATGACAGCAGAGCACCATCCATTTGCCTACATCTCTTAATTTTAAGCGACTGTTAAAAGTCAAGGTTTGTCATCCTAAGAGATTTTTCATTCTTCATCACTGAGTACATGTACACACCATATTAAAACAGTGTTGTCATTCACTTATTATTCTTAAGGCACTGGCTTAATTCAATACAAAACCATTAAAGGTGTCGGGTACAATTTCTGTCAACACAGCCACCAAATGGAATTAAAAAATATTAAATGGGCCCCATTTGTAAAACACGAGCAAAACAAATTTCTTTGTGTTAAAATAAACATTTGGAGATAAATTACAGCATTCTTTGTAAAACATTTCTTCTGCTTGAATATTTTTTATAAATAAGGACCTGTTTTTGAACAGGTTTCTAAAACGCACCTAACGCCCTGCCCTATTTGTCTTTGTTTAGTAACAGGTAGTCCCGTTCTAAATTCACTTCATTGGCTGAGCCAGAAGCTGACATGTCAACCCTCTCAAATAAACAAAGCAATGTTGTGAAAGCACCCAAGAGACAGTGTTTACGTTCTGCATTTAACCTACAAATAATGGCTTACTTATAGAGTATCTGTATATTAAGATGGAATAAAGTATTTTACATCGAAAATCCATATAAATTTAAATTAGATCATTCTTATTTATTCTCACTGGTTATGGAAAGACATTCTAAAGAATGAAGACAATTACCAGTGAGAGTTGGCAGGCACTGCATCTGAACAAAACAGCATTCATGCAAGATGACATCAGTGTTGGGCGATATCACTGACAGCTTAGATATCAACTGGTCATACAGAACACTAGTTTGCCTACATGCTGATGTAAGACAACATTTATATTATATTACATTTGCATTTTCAGAGACAGGATGGCGTGCTTTTAACACAGTTCCAGGCAGACATCATTTAGCGTGAGAAGAACTTGTGGTCTACTGCCTACATAGGCAGCTGCTTTATAAGATAAAAAACTGAAATACTCAACAGAGGCAGTATATAGCATTTTCTTACACTATAATATAGCATTTTCTAAATAAATGCCATTAGCATGTTATTAGGCTAACAACGTTTTTAACAGCCTTAACACCTGAAAAGTGTCCATTACTACCTTAAAATTCTGCCTAAATAGTCAGTTCACTAGTTTTAAGAACTTGAGTGTAAAGTGATTATGTAGTCAGGATGGACTCCACTGAGGTCGGATCTCCTGCCACATTCAATTTAATTGAGAGCGGAAGCTGTAATAATCAACAGTTGCCTGAAACATCTTTAACATTTAAAAGGCATAACTGGACACAGCTGGCAGTGCAGACCTGTGACCTCACAGACATACGCAGTAAATAACAAAGCAACGCATGTAAAGGGGAACTGCATCCTAGAAGCAGCAGCGTGCCGTCTGCAGTATTTCACCAGCACACTGTTTATCTAAGTCGGTAGCAGGGAAAGAGGTGTAATGCATGCCATGACCTTTGAAATAATACACTTTTTCTTGCTGCACAGAATATTCAGCCAGACTTCTCAACCGGCAGTCACTTAATCAATGTTGGGCAGGTGTGGTGTTGGCCTCTCCCTCTTATATACGCATGACTCTGCCTTTCTGTTTTCTCAGTATCGCCCTCTTTTCTGTGTGTCCTCCAGCTTCTTGAGTCTTCAGATGATCTACAGCTCTGCCATAGGCACATGGGTGATATTTATGCTACAGAACACTGGTTTGTACATAACAGCACATGTGTGATCCATTACCAGAACTGAAGGGTGATCTGCTCACTCTACTCAAGCACAACAGTCAGAGTCACCTTGAGCGGCAACAGCTATGTGAAAATTCACGCTTTCATTTATCTGTTATGGAGCGTCTTGTTTCAATGTAGTGAACACGCCTCAGCCCAGCTACCTGTAAGCTTTCATGTCTTTAGCATTGTTGGATGAGGGATATTCTCATTCTGGAGCACTTGATTGGACAACAATCTGTATAGTGTATGTGTAGTACATATATTTGTGCTTCGTAGTGCTGGGAGACTGTAAATTTTAAATGTTTATTTGCTAATGATTAGGAACCGTCTAGCATGTAGAAGACCTCAAAACTAGCAGACAAGGACTAAAAACCCAACTCTCATTTTGTCATTAGAAGGTAGAGAGAATAGTATAGCATGGCAGTTGTAACTGAAAGCCTGTCCGCCGGTTTGTGTGACAACCTTTACTTATTCTTTCAATCTGAAAGAAAGAATAACACGGATCAAACACACAAACCTCTCTATTAACATATCTTCTCTGTAGACTGAGATATAGAGCTCTGACACTACACTAATTAAACTGTGAAGATAAGACAGATTATATACTATATCCGCCACACCTACACATCGAATCTTTCAAAATCTGAAGCATTGCCAATTTCCGTTCTGTCATTGTTTATTGCCAGGGACATCTTTTAGTATAGGAATGGAATTTAATGAATTTGCTTAAGAAAAAATGTTTTAATGAATATCTGTGTCCTTTATATTTTAATTAGGTTTCAAAACGCAATCAGTAACTCAAGGCCATTTTGTATTGTGAATATGCTGGAAAGGTGCACATCATGCTTAACAACATCCTTTACTCATGACTACATTTACAAAACAGCACATGGTCTTTTAACCCAAGAATTGTTTGTCCAATATCACTGCAGAAAACATGAAAATCACGGCTTTGATAAACTGCTCTCCTTAATATATAAATTCTGACTGAGCAAATACTTGTACTTCACCTGCTCATAAGACTTGATTAGTCCATTTGTTTAAGTCGTTCAACACACATGATCCCTTTAGCCTAAAGCTACGCTGACCAGACTGCTGGACATACAACTCAAAGTGTAAACTGCTCCAATTACTCAGCCCAGTGAGCATGGCCGCCAGAGCCACAGGGTTGCTTATCCACAACTACCAGGCCAACATCAGTCAGTGAACCGCTACAAAGTACTACAAAGAATACTGAACTAGCTCTACAGGCTTCCTTAACACTTAAAGACTACTGAGGTCACTTGGAATGGACCCATTCCTGTTTCTTTCACTCACCAAAACAAGCCACCTATATGGACAAAGGTTGTAAATGTATCTGCTGGGGTATAAAACGGTATGGCTACTGACTCCAATGAGATCTGACAGCTACAAACATGTTCTGTCAGGATTAATCACTGATGTTAGTCATAATAATGGAAAACAGCCTTTAATCTGGATTGTGATTAACACCGAAAGTTAAAGCATCAATTGACATTAGTCTTTACATAGAATCCAATGTGTTTAATTTAAGTCAACTGAAAAGCCCTTGAAGATGTGGCAGAAGATGCTGATATAGACTCCAGGTGAGTGATTCTACACAGCCATATTGCACAAGTCCTTGGGAGAGGCTGCACCCGACAGACACAGTTTGTATTTGTCAAACTCTCATGATCTACAGCGCTGGGCTTCAAGCCAGCAGATGGTGGGAGAAATTAACTCATGACACGGACCGTTGACTGGAGCTGAGGAAGCAGTTGGAGACCACACCTGCAGAGAAGTGGTGGTCTGCATACATTGCGTTAAACCCCCTACCTGGAATGTACACAAGCACATGCTACCCTACCAATGAAAGACCAGGTCGTTCATTCAAGCAACAGACCTGCACCCACCATTTATGATATGAGAAAATTGAAACGTGTGGTACCCAATGACAAAATTACTTTGGATGATGGGTGGTATTTACCCAGACTGGTCTTTGCCTGGAAAAATACTTAACACCAATACTGCTTAACTCTCACTCAGTGTTATTGTTGGCTGAGGATTGAAAATATGTGCAGTTTTCTTCAAAAAGCTAACTCTGTAACTCCCTCTCTACAAGCAATGTTTGGCAATTATACCATCAGGTTTAGACCGCTTTCATGGACAAGGGCTCCAGGTGTTTTGGAAGAATACCTGTGGAGTTATTGAAAGGGAAATCTAACAAGGAAACTCTATCCTCAACTAAGCAAAAAATATTCACTGATCCATCATTCAAAAGCATTCCTGTGGGTTCAGAGAACAGTGGAAGTCTTTCTAATTTCTCCCTACATGATATATGAAAGCACACACACAGTCATCTTCATGTCAGTCAGAGACAGAACAAGACCATGGAATGAACTGACAAAAAACAGAGAGAACAACTAAAAATGGCATGTACACACTGTCACTAAATATGGTTATCACTCTGTCTAAATGTGTTCAGTAAATGGAAAGGTTATTTTCAAATGAGAAAAGCGAAGGTGGTTTACTACAAATGCTGGGTGCCAAAACAGGAGTGATTCCTATTTTGTTCACCCACAAAGTGGTAATTTAGAGAATTCACTCCTGTTTTGAAATGTGGTTGTCACTCCCAAAATTTTGCAATGTGTACTTGGCCCCAGACTAAGTGCAAAATTACACCTTTTGACTGTGATTTGGTCAATTATTTAGATGATAATTGATTTGAACAATGTGAAATAAGGGTACATCCAACAAACTCTGCATTCTGTCTTTGCTTCAGTCCTTAAATGTCAGTAACGTCAAATCTCTCTGCTACAGTGAAATGAGGAGCAGAAATAGAGTGCAGTTAGACGGAGTCATTATGAATTCACACAGAGCCCTCTGTTGGCATCTGTACAATGTGATTACAAGGGAGGCATGGCAAATTTTTATTCAACAGCTGTGAGCAACCAACGCCCACAACCTTGGTGCAAGTGCAGCCTGGAAGTGAAACCTATTGGTATTCTTCACAACATCTACTTTGTGGAGACGTGGAGGCCCTGAAGGCATGTTACAATGCATCAGTGGCCTTCTGTGTTAAAAGACTTTATCACTCACACTTTCAGAGTAATTTTTTTCACACTTTACCAGTAATTACAGGCAAATTTCTTTCGCAACTGCCATCCGCTTGAGCTGGGATGAATTGTGTGCTGTTCACATTAATTGTTTAAGAGATTTAATTTAAGAGATTATTTAAGTAACCAATTAGAGAGGTATGCAGTGACTCCTGGGCAGTGAACGAAACAGGTGGGAGTGACTTCATTAAGTTCTAGCATGTTGACAAAAGTCAGCAAACCAGGTCATCTAAGTTGTGCTTTAAGTTTATGTGTAAAACCTGAACATTTAATTTCTTAAAGACAACTTTTTAGTATAGGACACTTTAGGATTAAATCAACTATGATTTTAACTAACAAAGATGCACATTTCAGTTGAACAGCAATAAAGAGAAATGTGCTGTATTTAATTCTAATATAATTTTTATAATCTATAGATGAGGTTTGAGAAACAATAGCATTTATTGGCCAGTTCTCCAAGACCACTGAAACGTGCCACAGAGGACATCCAAGTAAGTCAATTAGAGTACATCATTATAATTCAACTTCTCCTGTTCTCCAATAAGCTATAAATAAAGTTTATTCTGTGTCCTACAGTATCCTGTGGGCGTTCATCTTAGCCCCTTCACTGTGGAAACAGCTAAAGAGCCAATTGCCTGCCCCTAATATGGCACCTCTTCTTGTTTCTCTCTGAACCTGGCTGGACAGATCCTCCCAGCTCAAGAACTCAAGAAATGCTTTCATCATTAGAGAATGCTAATTTCAGCTAATTGGGCTTTGTCTGCTTTTGTGCAGGGGTAAAAATAGGATTAAAGTGGATTATGCTGAGGGCATGTGTAATACCAAGCACATGGTGGGGTGGGTTAACCATTAATTACAAGAAACCCTTCATCATTGCATTTCTGAAGTCTGAAACATATTTTAAACATATTTATACATAAAAATGTATTATTATTAACAATCAAATTATGTTAACAATAATAATAACAACAACAACAAAACAACAACAATACTTGTTATTATTATTACTAATAGTAATATGATAATGATATTTATTATTATTTTCATTTTTGACATCAATCTTTTTTGACTTGCATTTGTTATCACACAACAATAATGTAACAAGAAAGTGGCAGGACCCACAGCTTATGTGCATTCCTGGTCTATTCTCAAATCACGGTTTAAACTTAGGGTTTAATACTGAGTTTAATGCCTTCATTCAGCAGTCTATTGGGTAAGAAAACATCTGTCTAGCCAATCAATGTAAATGTAAAATCAATGTACCACTGCTACATCTACTTCTAACAATAGTAACAAACATAAACATTTTCACAAAAAGCCACAGTGCTGCTTACACTACAACGCGACATGTAAATCCTGTAATAATGAATATTACTTCAATAAAAAGCAGACAATTATCAGAGATGTAGTCAGAGACATGCCTGGCAGGTAACATACGTGCTCTAATCCCAATCCATTTCACTCCACTCAAAACAATCAATAAAAATAATTAAACAAAATAAGGCAAACTTGGAACAATTATTAGAGTTACATTTACACCTAAATCAAGTGCTAACAGAGGCACAAAGACTTACCCTCCAGTACTGTGAGTTTGGCGCTGGTGTTGATTTCTCCCAGGCTGTTGGTGGCTGTGCACTCATAGATGGCCTCGTCCCTGTGTGTACGCAGTGGCTGGATGCGGAGAACTGAGCCCGAGCCATCATCAAATTCAATTACCTGAGAGAAAGAGAGAAACAACATTCAGTCAAACCTTTTTCTCTCCTCTCGCTTACAGCAAACCCTCAGATCTTCAAAGAGCAGTGGGTGATTAATCACTTAATGTGAACTTTCAGCAAACGACGGTCTTGAGTTACTCTCATATAACTGCAATCAATGCCCAAGAAGGATATTCTGATAACATTAAGATTAAGAACATTATTTCCTCAAAGTTTACAAAAAGGTATTTTTACACAGATTTCAAGCAAGGGTATATGTAATTGATTGAGTGTGCGAATTTGCCTGGAGCATGAAGTGTGTTTTGTTGGATGTGTTTTCTCTGGTTCCAGGAGCTCTCTGATATCACTCCATCATGAATGAAACCTAACACGCAAATGAAGCGTGAACCACTTCTTCCTGTACTTATTTGCTTATTATTTAAGAGTTTATTTTTTTGTCCCAATATTTGCAATGTTAAAGAAATAAATGTATTTTAGGAACTATACAGTGGAATGGTGACTTGGCACAAATGTGGTTCTGTAGGCCTGAAGTCAACAAGGTGTATGCAGGGCTGTGAAATGGTACACTTATACACTTATAAAAACTTACCTGCAATAAACCTGCGGTAAATAGCTACTGTACACTCCTAACAGGTGGATACCAGGGTTTACTGCCTCATGTCGGTTAAGAGAAAGGTTGGGCAACATAGCTAAAAAATAATTATCTTTATGTATTTAAGTTTTTTGGCCAAATTCACACATCTTAATATTTATGCATTGGCTTTAAACAAGATGTAGTTTTTTGTAAGTGACGATCTCCACAGCAGGAAAATAATGGTGCTCCCTAATGACCCCAAACCACATGTGGTCATCATACCCTCAGTTCATGCAGCCACTTCAAATCACAAGTCAAACCGTAATACAGAGAGGGCAGGAAATAATGAGAAGGATTTGGAGGGACAAAAGAGGGAGGTGTGAGGTGGCTGTTGGCAACAGAGAGGAACATATCAATGTTAAAGTGTAGGTACAAATATAGCGTTGCGCAAAAGAGTGATGACGGAGAGTAGAAAGGCATCATGGGAAAGACATTGACATGACAAGGAGAGGCAGAGGAAAACAGTTAGTCACCTCAAAACGCTGGGAGCTAACTTTCTTTCCTTTCTTCATCCATGTGATCCGAGGCTTGGGCTCACCCGCTGCTTGGCACACAAAGGATGCCACTCCTCCTGAAATCCCCGTCTGGTCTTCTGGAGATTTGATAAAATTTGGCAAGCCTGGAGAAGTGAGGTGGAAAGCAGAGAGAAGGTTTAAAAATAAACAGAGAGAAAGAGAGAGAGAGTAGCTATTAATTCATGAATTGCAGTCACACAAAACCGTGTTAAAGTAGTTATCAACGGATATCGGATACACTGGAACAAAGTTAACAACTGATTCACTGTTGCCACGATACCTGCAGTTATGAGGAAAGCTTTCTTCCTTAAGTCTTTAAGGGGAAAACAATAAAGGCCTGTTCTCCCTATGAACACTCGTTGAATAGCTCCAAATGTCAATGTCATTCTCATCTTTACACCATTCTGAATGGCTTAAATTTTAAATTTTGGCTATTCCTCTCACAAAGCTATTGCATGACTTTCAAGAATATAGGTCATGAATTTATCATTTTTATAGTGTTTTCCTTTTAGTTGCTATTTTGGTGCTTGACAGGCATGAAATTTTCATTTTAAGGCAAACAATTTTTTCAATGGACACCGCAACATTACGAATATGCAAAACAGGCACTGTTTCTGACTCAAAAGGACTGGTAGGACTAGGACTGGTAGCTAAACAACCTCTGGGTTTGTTTTTAAATAGACCAGCCACAACATGCTCCAGTGCATAGTTTTTTGGGAAAGAAGCTTCACGCCCTGCATCTTTGTCATGCATTTACAATACAAACAACAATGGGACATGTTTCATCACTGCCCTTGCTGGGTAGGGCGGTGTGAAGATAAAGACCCACATGTATCGCCTGAGTCAGTTCAAACACGTAATGGCTTGTTTGGAAGAACATCAATGCCAGATCAGGTAGAGCAGGACTATTTGACAGACACATGGCTACTATGCAAAATTCCAAGGAAGTAGTGGGTGATGAGGCGAAAGGTGAATCTCACGGTACACCCAGATATGAAAATCACAGTACTCTCAGATATTATTAAAAGAAGACAGCTACAAGCTAGCCTGTTTATAGCTTAAGTATGGCTTGTATTACAGAACAACAGTGTTTGCTGAACAATGACAAATTACATAAACATAGTGCATCTTAAAAGGGTAAAGGAAATGAGAAAAATGAAAAACAGGCCTGAAATTGATTTCTGAAAATTTTCCTTTTAGATGACTCATATGGGGGGATTTATTAACTTTCCACAATCTGAATCAATTATGAACTTATGAAATTATGAGTTATGTTGATGTTTTTGGGAGATACTTGACTAAAAATGGTTTGAATGTGTGAATGACCTCTATGAAAGTGCATTTGCTCGCAGCACAACGGTTACCACCAAGACACAACCCCTACAGGGGCCACTATTATGAGATAACATGGCTTATCCGAATGTTACTCACTTTACCCCAGTAACCCCCCTATTATCAGGCACTTTCGTTTGCAAAAAAATATCATATTATGGGACAAATGTTTGTTTTTGTGCAATGCTGCATCCACACTAGAAAGCGTCAAAACAAAGGACCAAGACAAGAATCTATCTAACTATCTTTTACACCAACTCGCTTTAATTAAATATGAACTGAGGATAAAAAAATGAGGATAAAAAGAAGACCCTAAAAATCATTATCACATTTGTTTATCAGCCCCATGATTTTTCAATAATCTCTGAGATAAAAGGAGGACACTAAATCTATTATCACAATGAAACATCTTCAGTGAACGACATGGATCATGGTGTCCTAGCTGGAGGTCCACGGTGGCAATCTAATCCTCTCCTAGTCAAAAAAGACAAATTATGGTATCATGGGGACTACATGCAGTAGTAAGTATAATATTCTTGGTTGGAACAAGCCAAGGGATTGGACTACCACTGTGTCCTTCCTCCTTTGTACAGAATCTGAAGGGTAGCGCTGAAGACAAAATCAACAAAATCAATACCTAGTTAACATAACATAGGACCTACAGGCGGGGTGCTTGAGTTCTGACTAACAGGCAGGAGTTTGTTAAATCATCTCTACAGTGTCTCAGGCAGCTGATAAGAGAAGCTTTTTGAAGATGGGATGGTTGAAGCTGCCCTTGCTCTAGGACATAACCCCCACTGGAGCTTCATCTGAGAAAATAAGGCACAACTGTGAGACTGTTTGTGTGTATGCACCTTTATGGGTATCCTTTGTGAAATCTAAGCCAATGTGTACCTCGCTGACACCCTCTGACCCACAGGAGTATTGGTTGGCCTGACATTTAAATGACATTTATGTGTCTGTTCCCCTGGAGACTGGTTTGATTGGCACAGCAGAGCACTGCATACCCACATAAAAGCTCTTCCTGTCACTTTTACCTCAGTTTACCCTCACAAGAGAGGAGGGTTGTGTTGAGTGCTTACGGCTTCCTCCTAACAGCAGTCACTGTTAGCTACTGGTGGATAATCAGAATACCACAACAAGAAAGACGATAGATATGTAGACAAACATACAGACAGAATATATATATATATATATATATATATATATATTTATATATTCTGTCTGTATGTTTGTCTGTACATACATACATACATACATACATACATACATACATACATACATACATACATACATACATACATACATACATACATACATACATACATACATATACATACATACATACATACATACATACATACAAATACATACATACATACATACATACATACATACATACATACATACATACATACATACATACATACATACATACATACATACATACATACATACATACATACATACATACATACATACATACATACATACATACATACATACATACATACATACATACATACATACATACATACATACATACATACATACATACATACATACATACATACATACATACATACATACATACATACATACATACATACATACATACATACATACATACATACATACATACATACATACATACATACATACATACATACATACATACATACATACATACATACATACATACATACATACATACATACATACATACATACATACATACATACATACATACATACATACATACATACATACATACATACATACATACATACATACATACATACATACATACATACATACATACATACATACATACATACATACATACATACATACATACATACATACATACATACATACATACATACATACATACATACATACATACATACATACATACATACATACATACATACATACATACATACATACATACATACATACATACATACATACATACATACATACATACATACATACATACATACATACATACATACATACATACATACATACATACATACATACATACATACATACATACATACATACATACATACATACATACATACATACATACATACATACATACATACATACATACATACATACATACATAATAATACATACATACATACATACATACATACATACATACATACATACATACATACATACATACATACATACATACATACATACATACATACATACATACATTTCAAAACGTATATTTTAGAATACACTAACATGCTAGACCATAAAAAGCTGTATAATGTAACATATGGCCCAGCCAGTTATTTAAAAAAAAAACAAAAAAGAAAAGAAAGAAAGACCCCATTTTCATCACCAGCTGGGAGTTTCTTTAACATTGATACTTGGGTGGGTGTGAGCATGCCTCCGAGCTGGAGATCAGTGTCAGTCTGTCTTTCAAGAGTCCTTCTTTAACATCTGTCATGACATTTCTGTTAGATGTTATCAGCATGAGGGGGTTTTCCCTCTTTAAGAGCACAGATCAGTGGGCATTAACCATCCCAGGCACGTTCTGAATTAAAGTACATATAAACTGTTGAGAGTTTAAGCAGATGAGACGCATGAATGGCCTAACAATCTTTCAGAGGAAAGGCAGATATTAAGGGATCACAGGGTGATGCTAAAAGAACATCCTAAAGTAGGTACATTAATAGCCTCTCAAAGCATTAATCTGTGTACACAAACCGCCATCTTCCACTTCTGGCCTGAGAGTGTATGAAAAACAGTGCTAGAAAGACTTGGAACATAATGTCAAGAAATGAAAAGGTCTAGAGACCAGACTGTTACATTTATATTGGTGTTTAAATGGGGCGATAGTGTAACTGGGGTAGCTCTGACAAAAATTTCTTTCCATAAATGTGATTTTCAACATCCTGTAACTGTATTTTCTGCGTTTAGAAGCAAAACTTATATATATATAGTATATTATACACTTGTGAATTATATTTAAGTTGACTTTTAAAATATATTTAAATGGTTTCTAAATTGACTTGCTGAACTTTGACATATAAAAAGCATTTACAAAGCAAATAGTTTTCTCATGTTTGACCATCAACAGAACTTTCTTTCCATGACAAGGTCTCAAAACCAACAGGCTGACGTAGAGCAGTTGTGCCCTTAACATGTTTGTGAATTGACAGAAGAGAGGTTCAGGGCTCAGGGTCACTGGATGCTTAAAGAAACGTTGTTGAGAACAGAGGTCAGAAGAGGAGATGAGAGAGACCAGGACCTGACCTCCCAGGTGGCCGTGCTGTCATCCATGTCTTTTTGTATTAACCAACTCAATACATCCACAGGCACCAGAACAGGTGGCCTTGGACACCTGTTGACATTTATTTCCTACAGTCTAGAGTCATGTTTTAAACAGTAGCATGCGGCCAGTATAAAGGCGGAGAGAGACACGTGGGCCACAAATTCCTGTCTAGAAACTTTTACTTGTGAACCAATTTTACTTGTCTAAGTTTTCTTCTGTTTGCAAAATGGGTAATTGAGGCTTACTCCCTGGAGGTGACTTGTGTTGCAAAATGCATCTAAATTTTGTAGGGATGCATTTATGCGGCTTTTAGGAAGAAAGCGTTTAGAGTGGAGATGACAAATGGACACTGGCAATTAGCAGCATTCCCGCTCTGCCTAAAAACCCGATCTGAATTGAGTGCAAGGATCGATACACAAACCAGAGAGCCATCCATTCATTTTCATTAATAATAGATTAGCAAGTTATCATTTTCACTCGTGTACGTAGCGGAAATATGTCCAATGCTATCAGCTGCGGTTGTTTTAGTGGAACTTGTCCATTAACTGGGCTTTAGATCTTTTGCAGGATTTTGCTTTCAATTAATGCTACATCAAACCAGTAATTTTGCTATTCAGTTCAATATCTCTGGTTTCCTTTATTACCATGCCCAATTCACTCTCAGAATAAAATGCACTGGCATCTGCATCAGATACTAACAATGGTAAGAAGCTTTTAGACGAAGTGGCGAACTCCTGTGAAAATTGTCTAGATTGAAATGTATTAACACTTTATTTTCATAGGGCTTGTGAAGGTTTCATTATTTGAAATGTAGCACACATGGAAATAAAAAAATGATTGTTTAAAAATTAATAAATTAAGCACCCAGTTGGAATCCTTTCTCCGTGTGTATGCCATGTGGCTGAGTGAGCCACTTTCTAGCTTTATTAAATATTTATCAGAATGTGCAGAACACAAACTCTGAGTATAATTATGCATATCCCTCAGTGAGGGACATTACAGTAATGGCTCTTCTCCTAAAACGCAGATTATCTGCTTCAGAATTATCTTAAGGTTTGGGCATTCCCATGACCAGGGCTGACAGAAATGAAGATTAAATAAAGTTCTTTATGCTGCCTGAGTAGAAGGTACACAGTCAAATCATTTACTAAAGGCATTAGCTCAATGTTCCCACATGTGTCTTTGACAAGTTGATGAAAAAAGAGCTTCATGTTAATAGAGGTAAGCTGTATCATATGACCGGGAGGGTTTAGTGGAGGTTTAGCATTACTTTAGGTTTTTAAACCAGTGTCTATCGCAGAGTCTTCAAAGCCGTGACTTATTATCTGCGGTTTCCACAGTCGACATGATATTGGATCAAAGACAGAGACGGTCAATCATGAGGGAATATCATTACTACCTCATTACTCTGCCCTCATGATAGAACAATCGAGTTATTCTGTCTCGCAGAGAAAACCTTCCTGTTTAGACAGAGCCATCAATATTAAAACATACACTGGCGCGAGGGCATTCCAGCTGGGTTCTCATAGGGGTATTGTTATTATGAGCACAACATGTTGAAAGCACAAGAACAAAAGCTTGTGTCGTCCCGGACTGTGCTATTGGCAAAATGACAAGAGGAATGTGTGCATGAGAAAATAGATAACTGAGCAGAACAATCAGCCTATGGCATCACAAGGCCGTGAACTACATTTCAGAGACTGTACAGGAAGTTCTGGGTGCACTCTAAAGCTTATGGCAGGCTGGCACTATGAAAGATTAAGAAGCCATGAAATATCACCAGATTGGAATTATTTTGAAAGGTTAACCTAAAGTGATTGCCTGGGACCTACAGAACTTCAGGAGTATGGGCACTTCAAGTATGCACTTACCCGAAGGGTGCAATTATAACACAAACATAAATGGTTGTAACTCTGGCTACTTTTTATTTGCTATGACCTGCACATAATCCGAGTTAACCTGGTATTTTCCTCAGAGGATTCATCCAGTCGATGGTGAGTTGCAAGAGAAATATAAAATTCCAGCCCCTGCCTCAGCAGTGGTGCAATTCACTAGGACTCTGTGAAATGAAAATGTAGGAATAGGACTTCTGCCTGAGGTTTAGTTTGATTTTTCAAACAAGTTTTTAAGTGATGCTTGCATTCCATTATGATGACTTGTGCTTCAGTATGCGAGTCAGAGGTTAATTCAGGAATGAATCATTAGAATGATTAGAATGATTCAAAGTCTGAAGTTCCTGAGTCGTTTTGACCTATTAATTAAAAGAACTGGCTCACATTTGTGAATCCAACTACAGTGGTTAGGATATACAGTTTTGTTTTGCAAGCAAAAAACAGACAATAAATGCAATAGAAAGACTGCAAGTTTACAACTCATATAAAATGATTTACTTTGCCATGCTGCTGTAGATTTTCTGCAGGAAATAAGTGAAGAATAATCAGAATTTTCATGAAGCCAAGAATATTCCATATCTGAGAACCATGTGTATTAGCAACACAGGCCTGTGCCTTTATATTAAATGTGTGACCATATATAGCATTTTTCATCTTAATGCATAATCAGCCCTGGGTCATTATGGAATATCAGAAGAGGCAGGCAGAGTTCTTTTAAAGCTTTCAGGTAAAGGGCAGATGTCACCTTGGTGTAGCCTGTGTCACTGGCCGGCAGGTGTCCAGAGAAAGTGCTCCCCCGGGGGAACAAAGAACCAGAGATTAGTGGCTAGACACTTGGTGAACAGGGAACCATTACAGATTATGTCATCCATCACAGCCAAAGCCCCTCTAAAAACCACTAACCAAATTAATCAGCTTCCCAAGATAAAGGCCCCCTTTCAAGACAACCCATTTGCTGCCCTTACATCTTTACCTCTGGCCTTTTCTATAAGTCTTTCTAACGTTCACACCATGTGTCAGAAGAAAAATTACAGTCCTTTTGGGATCTGAACACAAATGAGTCTAGACTTAATTCATTAAAATGAATTCACCATTGCAGACGCGTAACTACAAAACACTGCAAGAGACTCAATTCGCGTATGCTAATTCAGGACAAGAGCCTGTCTTTTAGCCAAAAATGTGATAATACCCAACAACTCAATAAATATCTGAAGAACATATATAAATTATTCAATTGATTTTTTTTACAGATATTTTATAACTTTTTCCCAAATTTTTATCCTCAGAAACATTCTTGAACAATCTTTAAAACATTGATTTTTGTGTTTCACGCACAAAAACGTTATATTACAACATGATGGTATGTAAATGATGGCAGAATGTTTATTTTTTGGTGAACCATCACTTTTTTGTGTGTAAACTATTCCTTTAACTTTAAAATCCAAGTGTTTTCGTGCTTGCAACCAATCACAAATATGACCAGCATCTGACATGTAAAAGGGTTGTTTTCGGGGGGACAACCAGGTACATTGTTCTGGGCCCTGTGATGAACCAAGATCTATTTAGGTTTAACCTACTCATAGGAACCCTGAGAATATTAGTGGCGGCCATGACTAAGGTTACCCAAACAGGTAACCCAATATAGTACTGAATAATAAGCTTTAGAAAGCAGTCTCTCCAACACTGACAAACAAAAAGAATGTTTTGACTATAGGGAGACCCAAAGTATTCTACTGCAGGCACCATTAACTCAACATGTAGTGCATAATTTGGTTATGCTAAAACAATGCGTGTTTACAAAACCAACTCACGGAATGCATAAGACAGACAGAGTCAAAATGCAGCTTGATATTGCCAGCATCCCAAGTAAGTGTTTTACAGTTTACAAGAACAAAGAACATTAGTCACTGACATATATGAGGTCATCACAAAAGGAAGAAAAAAGGTTAAGATGGAAGCCAGTGGAAGATGAGAAGTCAGCTTTCAAACTGATGAGAAGCAGGGGCTCTGAATTCGTCACAACAAAATGTCATAAGCTTAGACGCAAGTCTGTACTAATGTGATTAGCTGCTCATGCTCATATGTGATTACATAAAAACGGTTTATGGATATTAACAAGCCAGAGTGCCCCCACAGCCTTCATCTCAGACACTTTGCAGAGGCTCTTCAAAGTCAATTCTTGACAATGCAAGTGATGTCCAAACAACTGCATTGTCATGGCAGAGACTGTGGACATTTTCTCACTGCACGCTACAGATTTGATGTGACATATGGAGTTTATGGAGAACAAGAACAAAAGCAACACTTGATAAATGGAAGGACAGACACTGAGGTCCAGATCACTACAGTAAAGGGTCCAGGCAATTAGTGAAAACGCTTTAATTTTGCTTTTTTTGCTTCGCTTTAAACTGTTTTAATTACTAATTCAATTATTAGCATAAGAACAGCTAAACAAAAGATTAACATAAAACTTCGTTTTTTGGTACGTCCTCTTTTGCTTTAATTCCAGCATACACTACCAGCTGACATGAATGCCACAGGTTTGGGCAAAACCTGATGATATATTGTGAACAATCCAATTAGCACATTCCAATGAAATCTGACATTTAAAACAAGGTCAAATATTTACAATGTAACACATTTGTTTAGAAATACTGCAGAATCCTAAATGTTTTTCATTCATTTTAATTTTTTTTTTAATTTAACGCTGTCTTTGTTAATTTTTTTGAATCCCTAAACTCTTACAATTTTCAGGTGTAAATTAGATTGGAAAACCCATATTTTTCTATTTGAATCCCACTGTATGTGACATCATAATGTGCTGGCAGGCATGTGGAGACATGTGCTGGTCCTGCAGTTTTAATCTGGTCTTAATGAAGTCCTCTTCACCACTGTAATTATAAGGTGTAGGGAAGATGACATATGCACAGATGTGAAGGTTTTAATGTTTTTTATGGCTGCCCTTCAATAAAGGACACTGATCTTGTGATCAGACCACAGTGCTGCATCCAAGCCCTGGCTGAAGGTTCGGGACCTGCTTCCGGCCCTGCTATCAACCACTGTAATTAAGCCATTAATCGCACATCATTAACCTCCACTGACCTGTACTTTACCTCATGGCTGCTATATTGTTGTTCTGTCTTATGCAAACCTTCTGTTTCCTCGATTTCTCCTGTTCTCTGTGCTGCTCTCTCCTCTGGTGGCTGTCATTGAATGATCACAGCTGGGGACTAACAAAATTAGCCTCCAAGTGCCACTCGATTGCGGATACGGTTACTTTTAATTAAAAAGAATCAATTTCTATCCCTGTCAATTTCACTCAGTGACCATATGGACACTTGAAAACACAATCCAATTTGCCGCCAACCACCTAGTCAGCCCTACCCAACCCTTTGGGAAAACAATACCTCACTTAATTGATTTACAGAGATGGTTTTCAGCAGAGTTCCAAATCAAAATGTAAAGGGCCCTCATTTAAACGCGTTACACAATACAAAATACCATTGGTAACTGTAGGTCATATGCAGTTGAGCATATGTGTGGTTGTTAATTCAACAATATCGAATTTTTAAAATTAAAATAAAAACACTATTTAGTATGTTTTTAAGCCATTTGGTTTATGAGGACACAGGAAATGTCTTCGGAAACCATGTTGAAATTGTTATATGTCATTATACACATTTGTGTCCTTGCAAACCACATATATCAACAGACGCGCGCGCACACACACACACACACCTGAGATAAAAAAAAGCTAGTTCGATAAATATAGCTAAATCAGATAAATGCAACACAACCTGAAAAACCTTGAAGAAACCTTGTACTGACATGTTTTAAGCAGCATCCTTTAATATGTGTGAGAAGGCCTGGATTTCCTCTATTACACAAGAATTAAGACACTCTAATACTATCAGATAAAAGTTTCGTATCTGATAAGAGTTTCTTTTCTTTTCCATTTCCTGATAAAAAGTTAGAATTTTTTTAGATGTCATTTCAGAACTGTTAGTGCTGCTTTTTTTAGTGCTGAAAACTACTACTTCTAAAAAACACCAAAATGACAGAGCTATGATTATATAAACCTTTTACGTAGACACTATGTCTGAGGGAAGCAATTATGAAGAAGACCCCAATCAAGCAATTTAGGCAGCTTTATATATCACAAATGAAATATAACCACCTAAATGGGGCTCAAGGAACAGTCTCGGGCTGAGTGCTCAACGAAGGCAGGATTACATAGATTGCACAGTAGCTAGTTGCATCTAGCAGATTGAGGGCTAAGAATCTGCCTTAATTTTTAAATCCTTCTGATTTAGATAGGATCTGTTACCATGGTAATCAACGTTCTGGAGGCCCCACCCTGTGGATCTGGCTTCACTACACTATAATTCAGTCAGTGGCACAGCCAGTTCTGTCATGTTTAGCAACTCAGCCCTCACTGATTACAGACAACAAGGCAAAAAAAAAGACATCTGTGGTAGTGTCCTATTTTTAGCAATTTATTTGTTTGAACTATCTTTAAGGAATATTTATATCCAAGGGATGCCACCACAGCACCGTAGCACAGAATTTTAGTGCCTGAAATCCTGTATAGCTCGATCTAGAGGAGAGCATCTGTAGACCTGTTCTCAATCTGTCTACACCACCAGAGCAGCTAGACTAGTATGTGATGACACTAATGAAAGTTCTGTGTTAATGTGCTGGGTCTAAACATGCTAAATGAAATACTGAACGAAACCCATACGGCTCAATACTGCAATTATTTTTATATATATATATATATATATATATATATTTTTTTTATATATATATATATATATATATATATATATATATATATATATATATATATATATATATATATAAGATTTTTAACACAAATGTGATGGTGCATGCTAGAGTGTTCTGGGTGGTTAATAGGGCATTGCTCTGTGGTTGCTCAGTTGCTCACATCAAAAAAGCCCACTTTCAAGTTTTTCCTCTTCTAATGAGGATACTCCTGTCAAATGTTTAAATCCGAAATGAAAGATTAATTTCACAAGATGTTCTGTATTTTTGAAACAGTCGAAATACTAAATGATTCTTCAAAAAACCTTTAAATGGCACCAGCATTTTTGCATTGTAGATCTATTTGAAAAAATTTTTTCAAGGCAAGATTATGAATCTCAAAGGCTTCCTGACTGTGAAAGTGGCAAAAGGAGTCGAGCAGAAAAGCTTCAAGGTTACCCTCATGCTGGCACTGCCTTTGAATGACTGAGAGATTTAAAGCTTAAACGCAGTGTGAAAGAAAGAAAGCCGGTGTGAGACAGAGAGGCCTAATGGAATTACAGCAGCCTTGTGACAGTGGTGCAGAAGGGTCACATGGAGAATTAAATGGCTCTCTGACCCATGCCAGAACTGAGGCTTGACCTTCCCTCAGCCCGTGGCACCCGCAACATTGCCATGTCACTCACAGCAAATCTCAGCAATGCGAACTACATGGCGCAATATCGGGGTTACTCTGTGAACCACTGTCTGTTCATTAAAACGTAACGCTCGTCCCCAAGCATGAGCATATAGAGTAACAGTTAAAAAAGAAGCACGGGCAACCGGTGGGTTTGGATGTAGCGCAGTGCTTTGTTTTAATTTTGGGTTCATTTTGTGCCTTTAGAGTGAAACATTAGCGAGTTCACCCATGCTTGCAAACAATTCCACTACGTGACAGACTTCCAATTCACAATGTATGGGCACAGGAATAAAATGACTAGTCAGCTGAAATGTTGTACTTACTGTCTGCCTGAGAGGAGAATTGCACGCAGCTCAGCAGCAGCAGAAACAGCAGCCCACTGGGCAGGATGGGCACTGATGGGCAAATATTAGGCACCATGTTCCAGGTTGGCACTGCTACCCCTCGGTTCCCACACTGCTTATGCAGCTCTTATGCAATCATAGACTGAAACCTGAGGAACACAGAGAAAACACACATTTCAGCAATAATAAGACACTTAATACACAGCCACACATGTAGAATGCTGAGTACAGACATGACGAATCCAGAGTTCTGCCCAGGGGAATCCAGGTTAATCGGGTAAGCAAATGCTCTTTTATCAAAGTAAAGTAAACTAAGTAACTAAACTAAAACTAAACCCATAATCTGCTGCCAGTAACTAAATATCAAAATGACATAAGTGAATTGGGAATTCCCAATAACCAGCCAGTACTAAAGGTGCCCATTAAGATTTTAAAGTGGCTCCACACAGATGGCTTCAAAGTGTATTGGTATTACTGTATACACACACACATCCCAGGCCCTTAAGGATAAATTCTAGTTTAAATCAATGCTCTAAGTATCAGAGGACTATGAAACTGCCAATGCTGTGGAAGCAACAATGAAACTACAGCCTGCCAAACTAAGACACACAATTTTAAATAATTAAAATAGCCAGGGTAACTACACTGGATTAGCTTGAGTCAAGTCAAGTCGAGCTATGAGTATGTAAGATGACAGTATCTTTTAGAATATTCTCAGATATAATAAAAAATAGGCAGTATTTATGTTTTACGGCACAAATACATTGAGGATCTTAAAGAGTGCAACAGCATAAAATTAAGACAAATTATTATACATTGTAAAATTTAATTGTCAAAATTTTACCATTTAAACAAAAAATACAACTGTTAAAACCAGTATTTTAACTATATGCACTATAACAAAACTTTGCACAGGTAACTGAGTGAAACAATAAAAGATTAAGTTTCAATATGGCCTCAGTTTAAACTTGTGTATGTGACAAAAAACAACATTTTTTTATTACTTGGTGGAAAAAATAACCTAATTACTAGAAAACAATACAGTATTATGAAAACAGCTGCTTTGAAAAATATTGCTATATCAGTAGCATTACTATTTTTGTTAGTAACTGATATTAGTAATACTAGTAATACGGATAATTAGAGAACGCAAGTAAACCAATTCAGGAAGATCCTTTAAAAAACAACCACTCTTCTTCAAAGTCTTATCAGTCTATGACAATTGAATTAACCAAGCCTGTATATTCAGGATAGCACAGTAAAGTGTACTCAGGTGTTGAATCCACTACACCCTTCTGACCATCTGCCTACATCTCTGGCTCAGGCTATATGGCTGGATCCAGTGCGACTCTAACACCTGAGATCTGCCAGGGCTTTGAGGCTGTTTACATGACTAATCATTCAACGCAGGAAAGCTACTCACCGTGACAACACTCTGTTGGGCTAAAACCTGCTAAAACAAAACACTTTTGTTTTAAATTGGTGCACACAAACACCAAGAAGTCTGACCTACTGTGACATCAACATATTTGATTTTGCCTGTATAAAACTGAGTGTTTGGGTGGTGGTGATTTTAATGAGCAAGTATTAGCAATAAAGATAAAGAAAGATTCTGGTAAGGTGAGAAATATTTAATTCTTCTTTCACCTGGGAAGGTGTTGACTAGCCAATTACTAACATGCTGCTTTCAGTGTGTGTTGGATGCATGCAGATACACCCGGTTTCTGGCTGCCATGTGCCAAGAGATGGTGCCAAGAGAAACAACAAAGAAAGATATGTTAATTTTATGGTGTTTAAAGTGCACGTTTATTTTTTCAAGAAAAAGGCTTTTGTTAATCTTTCTTGACAAGAGGGCTTGTATGGTAAGATAACAAGACATGACATATGTGTTGAGTCATAGCTCAGATCTACCAAAAGACCTGCAGGCATTTAACTCTGCAGCAATCGCTTGTAATCTCTACACTACCTTTGGAGGCATATCAAATAAAAGAGTAGTTCCTGCATGATTAGGTCACCAAAAGAGAAGATGCCAGGAATTACAAACAAGAAAGTGTTTGCGTGACCTACATTTTAAAAACGGCAGCAAGATTTGCCAAATAATTCACTTATTTCGTAAACACCACAAAGTAAAAAAACAATAATTGAAAGCCTGCCTGTCAATCACTAAGCTCTTGTAACGCCTGACTGTTTGCTCGAGTTGGGGTTACAAAGAGAGTAAGTAAACAAACCGCACAACAGCAAAGTGAACATGTAGATCAGGTGAAGTTTACCTAAGGAGCAGCGATACAGTGTAAAAAAAGAAACAGCATAATATTTAGAATTTACTGTATCATTGTCTACTAGTAGCTATACATTATTCCGGTTTATTAAATAATGCCTTTGAACAGTGCTTTTTACAGTAACACTAAACAGGACCAAACAGGTTTTGACATTCATATATTGTCACTCCTGTAAAGCACTGAACAGTTCAACTGTTGTTGTTTGTAAATGTGCTTTAGAAATACAAGATTTGACCTAGAATGTAATGATGCTTGTTCCGATTTCTTATTGATTGCATTCATGGTTCATGACTGCACAATGTCTTTATGACGCCCAAGAACCAATGAGGTATCATGTTACTGACATGGCCATATTTGATCTGCCCTCTGTATAAATTCCTTAATGAATCATTTTATTTAATTTGAGAGTGAATAATGACTTGCATTCCAATTTGTTCTTTGTTCAAAGCAAACAAATTGCTTCAGAAGACTCAAGTCCTTTATAGGAAGGAACCTTTATATCCTTTCAGTCCTAAAGAGTTTTGATTCCTATTCAGTTTCACTGTATGCCAAAAACAGCTGAGATATTCTTCAAAACAAATCAGCTTGTGTCCTGCAGAAGAATGAAAATCTTTGAGTTTGGAATGGCATGAGTGTTAGTAGGTTAGAATTTTCATTTTTTTGTGCACTATTCCTTTAAACCATTTACATATACAAATCAGATCGACCTACCGCTAATAAATTGTCCTCAAGAGCCAATCATTACCCTACCATCCAAACTGTAATAAGGAAGACATGTTAATACAGCACCTTAACTAAGGCAGGGTTCATTAGCCTGTCAGAATAGGCATCTCATCAGTGTGAACACACCCGGAATCTTGTCTTAAGCCCACTGTGTACCAAGCAGCAAAAATAAATAAACACTTCTCTCCTTGTCACTCTTAGGCTCATCTCCTTCCAACCACTCTGGCGCCAGTGATTGCTTTTCCCTTAATGGCCCATCCTGAGATAAAGACAACAGGAGATCTTTGGCGAGGCCTTGTGTAGACAACCTTATTGATGTCTTTAGGAAAGATAAAGCCAAAAAGACCTGAGTGGAAGACTATTCGCAGACAGAGAGCTTTTGGTTTGAGCTGGACTGTGAATGAGGCTTTAATGTTGCAGTTCAAGTGTGATCTTTCATACTTTAAAAAGTAAAAAAAAATATAGAGGAAGTAAATTGCTAGCTGGAAGACAATTTCAGTTAATATAGAGACCTGTACTAAATTAAAAAAACAACACATTAGATTGTATTTCCTCCACTATGGAAAAAAATATTATTTTAACACAGCCCTGGAACCTAAACAAAACATCACTGACTGCATGACATTGTACCTCTTTTTTGTGCTCATACCAGCCATTGTAAGTTCTTTGTTTATATTATTACTGTTACATTAGGCCCTCAAGCACAGTATGATGGAACATATTATGACTTGCAAACAGTACATGTGAGACATACAGAGATCAGCTATAAGTTCTTATTTGAGTGTCCATTGTTAGTATGCATGTTTCCTCTGGCCCTTTCCATCATAGCATGAGCCCGCAATCACATCTGACTCATAGACGGATGGCATTAGATGTAATGACAGCTCACTCATTTATTCAATATGAAAGTCAATAAAAAAAAGAACCAAGATCTGTCTATATAACCCATAACTAGGAAATTTACTGTCATATTTTAAAATTACTACCGGGCTTTCCGTTCTTTCCTATAATCACAAATCAAGCCCTGCGTAATTCAGCAGACACAAGATATATATATATACTATGTACACAGTAGGAACACGTATTGGAAAACTGCTTCGCATGGAATTTTGTACTTGATTTATTTATGAAGTTGCAGCATGAAGCAAAGGTTCAAATGGATTGTGCAAAGCGGTGTAGGCTAAGTGGTTTCGAAAATAAAAATCATTTACTTATCAAATGACAACAGTAAATGTCACCTGGGCTACACAAATTCACATGGTGTCTTGAACAGTGGAAATGCATCAGTAATGCAGTATGTGTGAAACGAAGGCTTGTGTAAGCAATAGCAAACTGAAATTGGACTACAAATCACTGTTTTCTAGCCTTCTGTAGTCAGACCTTTGACTAAATGGCATAAGATCTGGTCTACTTTAATACGTATTCCAAGAACTCTCTACTTAACTCAGGAAAAGACAGTCTGACTGACATGGAAAGTTCTCAACTAAAATTAACTTTGTTCATGTGTTTCTTTTAGTGGCAGTTTATTTGAAACAGATTATAATACAATAGTAGATAAAAAATACTAAAAAAGAAGAAGAGAAGTACAGTAGTACATTTTAGTGTAACAGTCCGACCGATGGCTGTTTGGAAATACTTAAACAAAAGCAGGTGATGTGTGAAGACTTCCTGATCTGACTAATCTAAAGGCCCTGGCCCCCACTGTTAACTCACAAAACACAAATCCACACAAGTCTATCAAGAGTCAAAGAGTCAACAACAGGCCTTAATGAACAACAGGCTGTTGTTGCCTTTATAACCTATAAAGACTGTGTGGTCTTGGGCAATCATTAAAAAAACTGAATTAGAGGCCCGTGTACACTTTTGTATTAAGATGCACTTTGGTCGATCTGATCACAGGCTAAATTAGGTGTAAATAGGGTATAAAATGTTCACACCCAGGGGGAGTCAAAAATGCTTCTGACCGGATTACTTTCATGGTTTAGACGCACCATGTGGTCAAATGTGTTCGAACACCCAAAAAAGAAAACGCCTACTCTCCGCCTACTACACCTAATGCGTAATCATTGCAGACATGTTGGGGAGTGAGCTTGTCACACAGGATTTGAACTTTGATGAGCCAAAGCAGGAAGTTTATTTTAAAACATGTTTGTTCACCAGTTTTGATTTCTTGCATAAACCCACAATGTTCAGCCGGGTCTCAAGGCTATCATTACTGAAATGAAAGCAGCTGCCCTCTCCCTCTTTCTCTAGTCCCATTTTAAAAGCGTGTGAAAGTTGCGTGAGCTTATTTCATCCTTTGCTCTGAAACATCTGCCAAAAGCCCATACAAATGAAGTACAGTACAGAAGTATACACAGTGCACAAAAGAGAAGGATTAAAATACTAGGTGTAAACAGGAATGTCTCTCCTGTCCATTTGTGACCCGATTAACCAAAACTCATCTTAATACCAGGTGTAAACAAGGCCCACGAGTAGACAGTAATATGGACACAATGCTTGTGAATCTCTTTACACCCTGGGTTTACCCTCAGCTCTGAGCACCATCATCAACACCTGATCCACACACAAACAAACCCAAGACATGTAAACAGAGACCTGTGTCACCTGAATCAATACTGCCTCAATCAAGACTGGATAAGCACTGAAACAATGAAACAATGAAATACACTGCAAATGCATTTGTTACATTTCTTACATAATACAATTATGTATTTAGTAAATATAGAAGTTTCCATTGTTAGGTTATTTTTATGCAAAAAAAAAAAAACACTGATGCAAAAATGACTGTGGCACAACTAGGTGTGTTCTATGAATACTTAAGATGCTGGAATGTCCTTGGCCCAAGATGTGACATTATTTGTTTTGTAACTTTTGTCAGTTCTGAGCGGTTGAAGTTGAACGGTTGAACAACATTTGTCATAAACACATTTGGGTCATTTCACTCCAAAATAAACAGAAATAAATAAATTTTATTTTGCCTAGAAATAAAAAAAAGACAGGTAAGGTGAGAAATTTTTTAACAATTAATGAAAATCTGGTGAGAATCACTTAAGAGATTAATGAAACTTAAAATATTACAATATCTGTCCACAGTACAATAACTACGAAAAATATTTCAAAAAAGCAAAATGTCACAATGCAAACCATTTATAAAGCCTTCCTTAAGGCTAAATATAATTTATTGTTCAAATATGATTGTGACATCAGATTTACACACTTTTCTGTCATCAGACAAAAATGAATGGTCAATGTACTAAAGAATTCCCTCTGTAAAGCCAGTCATTGTAGAAAACCAGAAAAAAAGAGTCCTTGAAACAGGAATTTCTCCACTTGAAAGAGATATTTCACCTAGTCATCAATTCCAAGCCCTCAATCACTGTTGAAGGCACAGCTTGCGAGCGAGTGCAACAAAGTCGAGCAGCTACCTGAAAACTAAGATCCAATCAATCTTCAGACAAGTGACTCTAAAAAGAGCAGCAGCGACTTGCATGAGGCCTGATGTTAACGTCTAAAAACACAGGTGGCTTTCATGCAGAATATAGACTTTTTAAGAGTCTAGTACAGCCCTGAAACACAATCCTCTGTTGCTCAGGTGTGGCAAGAATTCTGTTTACAATGCTGCTTTTTTGCATGATTTGCAAAAAAAAGCTCTTAAGAGGTGATTATGTGAACTAACTCTGCATGACTGGAAGGGAGGGAAGAATTGTTGTTTTTCTGAGAGCATTAGTCATTCGCCATGTTAAGACAAAGATGGGATTAACTTTGGGAGGCCTCTTAGCGAACACTTTTCCAATTTTCAGTGGGGAAGGATGAAAACAGGTGTGTCACCCTGGGACAACTGGTTAACTTGGAAGTCATTAGTAATTACGCAGCAAATACGGTAAATGAGATTTTGCAGGTGTGACTCATTCATTTCCACAACTGGATGTAAAGAAAAGCAGTGGTGAAGTTTTTAGGTTGACTCAAGGACTTCGAATAAACAAACATCGCGGCCAAGCCACTATTCCAACCGATCGCCCTGCCAAGCTTCCGTTTCCTGCCACGCTAGTCCTACAGGTGTGGGTAGACTGCAGTCTCATCTCACTGTGGGGTGTTGCCTCCTCTTTCTGTTTGCATCTCTGTTTCCATCTCTCGGCTCGACAACAGACAGCTGCGGCAGATGGAGCCATATATCCCCAGTAGTCTCGTGAGGCTCCGGATTTGAAATGTAAAAGAGCACACGGTGACAGGGAGAAGTCTGTGCCATGGGGCAGCAGACGTTGGGGAAGGCTGCCATTAGAGCGCAGGGCTAATTCAAACACTAACAGGCTCCCTGTCCAAAACAAACCAACAAACCACAGGCCCACGAGGTGGCAAGTGGCTGCTGCTTAAAGACGGCTGTAACTAGGGGACAGAATTTAAATGAGGCCCAGCTTCCAAGACACTGGCAGATCGGGCAAGATACTAGCTGCCTTTTTGTAAGAACTCTAAAATGGAGTCATTCTGGGCAAACCATTAGCATTCAGCGATGAATCATACAAACCTATAGTAGTGGCTTTTTTTTTTCCCCATTGGGGACACAGACAGGTAAGGAAACACATTCAGTTCCTTCTTGATGTAGTCTTTAGTTTCTTTTACTACAACTTGCTGACCAACTTGGTTTTAACTAACAGGGCAGTGTGCGACCAAAGCTGAGAGGAAGAAGAGAGGGATTAGACAGATTGTTGCTTTCACTGGAATGCTCCAGAGCATAAAGGGTTTCTCTGACAGCTTGTGACTCACTTTGACCGCGACAGGCAAATTACCCAGGGTTTCACTTGAAAGGAGTGAGATCAAAAGAGCCACCATGGCCTTCGTCTCCAAAGCAGAGTCAATGTGCTTTTCTACAAAATGGGTTTATATTGCAACACTGTTTCCTTGCCCACCAGTGGTATATATAAGTGCTGAAGGGTCCCTTGGAGACAAAAGGCACCTTTGTCTTCTCATTCATACTATATTCATACATTCAAACTACTCATTCATATTATAATAATAGCTTTTAGACTATACCTACAGAACAACCTGCATACTGAATGTGACCTAATATACCCGCAACAGAACGGCCGAGGAACAACTGAAGTGGGTGGACGAAGATGAATCAACTTAAAGAAATCTTACAATAACAGCAACTGTAAGGTGTCTACCATCTGCATCTAAGGCTTTAAGCAGTAGGCCACTTACTCAAAGGCCTTACTTACTTGCCTTTGCTGTAGATTTCACCTTTAAGACCACAAGGTTGTGGGCAAAAGGATGATGATTTGGTTGACACCAGACACCTGACAATATCCTTCCTATTCTCAGTCAAAATCTTAAAAGTAAAGACTATTTCATGCCTCTGCCATTATGTAGCAAAAAACAGAAATCCTTTAATCTGCTTGGTTGAGACATGCTGCCACCGTAATGTGTCACATGCAATTGATTGTACAGAACCTGACATAAAATCCATCTTGTTTAGGTCATCCATCTACTGCTTCTCTATCTATCTCCTGCTTCTTCCACACTGTCTAGACCATCTTTTTGCACTCATTGCTCTTTGATTTTCACTCCTCCTGTGCTTAATGTCACATACGGCACCTCCCCGCCATGGCTGCAGGGTGGCTGTACCTGCAGTAAAAACAGTTCTCAGACTATCAATTACCTCTCCAACAAACACGCAATGTGGTCCCAGCCTTAAACAGGTTCTGCAGCTTTGCCAACCTAACAACAAGCACAGACTTATGCTAGAGCAAACACCCACGTTTACCTGTAAACGGAAGGCCAGATGCATCACTGCCCTTATATGCAATGGGTAATTTACAACACGTTAAATTACTACATTATCTACAATTATCATTCTAGAAATGAACACTTTTATGTAAGTGAAACTAACTTGTAGGACTGCAAGATATATTGAAATGAAATATTTTGCAATAATACAGAAATAATTAACATTGCAGATGTGGATATCACAATATTGATTTCAATATGGTTTGTGCTAACTCAATGATTTTAATACTTATGTATAAATTTATGTATACAGGTTTCAGGTTGATTAAAGAGATGCGTGGGCAAAGTAAGTTAGAATAGTTTTTTTTTAGAAATAATGTAAAACGTATGTTGGTTATATAATATTATTTTTTACATTTACTATTTAAATTAAATATAATTTATATCGATTTTACAATCGTAAAGCATTATCGCATTGAGTATCGCATAATTTAAAACGTTATCGCATATCACACTGTTCTTCTACAATAAGTAGCATACATGTATGAGAGCTGAAACATGTTTGCTACTTGGTGCTCCTTTGTTATGGTTGCGGAAACAATTTGCAGCTGAACTCAGTCTGGTCATGTCAGAACATGTCAGGTCAGCAAATATAAGGGTTTAAGGTGTCTAACTGTCACAGGAGACTGACTGTAGTTGGTAGAGACAGGGAGCTGTCCACATCTCAGCTGTGGGGTAGACATGATTTAGTGTCTTGTAGTCAATGTTAATTAGGATCTGATTATGCAGTAGCATTTGAGGACACAGCGTGTCAGTGAGTGACAGAATCCCACCCATCAACATAACAGACATCTTGTCTTATCGTTTATGCAAACCAAAACGACAAGAAAAGACAGAAACTGAACTGCACAGTCAAACTCAAATATAATGCAAATATGACTCACCCAAAGGGATCAACTGATGAAATTATAAAATTAAAGAGAGAGTACTGGACAACTTTTTTACACAGCAATGAAGTAAAACACACATGCCCAAAAAACAAAGTCCAGGTCTACAACTGAGAAAGCAATAATTGAGAAATAGATCAACAACACACACCATGAGCAGCATCTACAGCCAATCCAGGAGTAAAACGAAATATTTAACATGCATATGATAGCACTGTCAGTCAATAACAAGCCTGAATATATTCTTTTGGCATGATGGTTGCAGACTTAACAATCCCCATCTATACCTGGACAGGCTACAAGGGAAACTAGCAATGCCACTTCTATTTTACTACCACAGGGGCATCTCCATCAGTGGAAAGATTTGCAAAGAAACAAACCAAGGATTAGCAATCCCATTAGTAAATCGAGTCCATCCACTGGTCTTTGAGTAAGGAACAACAGGGGGTGGCGAGGGATGTTTTTAACTATGATAAGATTCATAGGGGGCACTGGACTGAAAACACAACTAAACTCATCATGAATTGCATTGTGGGGGATTCTGTTAATAATCCTCTCTATTACATTCATTCAATGCACACCATCTGTCAGGTGTAGCACCTGTGCAAAGCGTCTGCCAAATTATGGAACCATTTTTGTTTTTTCAGGAGGCATAAAATGTTTGTTGAAGAAAACGTTGTTAAGGTTTTATTAGTGGATGACTTTGGTACATTGTGTCCTCTGGATATAATTCATTTGTCAAGATACAGTGCGCTGCACTGGCCGGTAAATAAAGACATCATGTTAACCAAATTAATTCATTTTCATTCATATATCCCAAACAAGTCACAGCGTTCTGGGAATCTTGCTGTGCAAAGCATTCTGGGGAAGGGTGACTAAAGCACGGGCATAGAGCCACTCATCATGAAAACTAAAGCGGTTGATAGGTAATGACATTTTTGCTGCACAGAGGGGTTGGAGAGGTGAATTCAATTGTCTAGCCAACAAACAGAGAGTCATACGCCCTTAAAGGTAATATAACGAACAAACAAATGAACAGCTCTGACAGGTATTACCCTCCCACTAATAACAGCTGCGGCCAAGGTGTGTGCTTCGGCCAGTGTTGTCTACAACTGTACCAAAGCTGTTTGGTTTCAGGAAATGTTCTTCAGCAAACCCTTGAAAGCTTTTCTTTATTTAAAAACAAAGACACATTGCATCACCTCATGATAGCGGCAATACTTCATAACAGACCTCAAATAAAAACTACAGAAAGTATTGTTACAGTAGTTATTAAATTCCTCCCTTATGAATTTCTACTAATCTAATCTTTGTTACTAAATTTAGGACATTCTATGCCTGTACATATGACCTGTTTCTACTTAATTCTTCAATTTCGCCCCTGGCATCAGGAACAATGTGGCAAAATGCAATCGCAATGCACTCAGGTTTAAATTTTGCATAGTTTTGCTGAAACTCACCTCTTATCTTGAAATCTTAAGTCACGTAGAGGCCTAGAAATGTTAGTGATAGATCATTCAAGCGATTGTCATTACAAACATTTGGACATTGCCAAATTTGGGTTGTTTCAATAAGCATGTCCATAACCAAATGATTTAGAAATGGGGTGGAGTTTAGTTCCGTGAATGTGTCAAGAAAACTTAATTTGCACTCTTAATAGCAAACTTGACTTTGTTATTTGGATGAATGTTAACAGCTGTAAAATACAAATACTTGAGTGGGAAGCTTTCAAAGTTAGTGAAACGGGCATGCTAATTACTGCAAGGTTCTCTGAAAGAAAGTATATGAACAATAGAGGTAATTACACCCCATTCAATGAAGCGTCTAGGACATATAGGGTTACCCAAGCAAAAACACAAAGCATTCTTTAAAAGATCAATAATAACTAATAATACCTTAATTTGAGAATGCACGGCTAGTCAAACTATGGGGTTTTACCCTACACACAGAAAATGTTACGCCAGCTGTGAGCAAACACTGAAGCAAAACGGGACCTAATATTAGAAGATGTGAGATAAATGAAAAGGAATTCCTTTAAATTTATGCCAGCGATTACTCAGTCACACTCAAAGACAGTCAGACACTCAAAACGAAAAGGAATTATGGTTTTTGGCATTTAAGTTTCATGTTACAGTTAGTTTAATTATATAAAATTATAATTCTAATCAGATTAATTATTCTTATTAACCTCCACTTTACTCATCAATGCTAACGACAGAGTAACAAAATACTTTGTTCCAGAGGGACCAGTGAGGTAATTAATTCAGGTAAAGTAGATAATTATATTTCTGTTGTTACAGTAATTCTTGACCCCTCCCAAATTCTACTGCATTAATAAACCATCAACAAGATTATTTAAGATGCTATTTTGAAAGGCCATCAGTCTTTGCGATCCCACACTTTACTGGGAAGTGCAGCTGATGATACGACTGTGACGGAGTTGTATAAGAAGAATTTAAGGTCACCAGTCTGTGTGTGAGAGGTCAACAGTCACTGCGCAGGGGCTCGGCCATTACCGATAAGACCAAACACGCCTGTGTCACTTTTCTATTTTTTCTACATGTACAGACACCACGAAGAGGTGGTAGATGCAAAGATCAGATTCGCTTTAGCTTCTTTACAAGGCTTTTATCAGACTCTGTTCTCCACCCCCCATGCCGTTTAACAGTTGCAAGTCTTTGCTGGTGAATGATTAACAAGAGCAAGAGAGTAATAGCTCCGTTTCTGAACAACTTTGAGAGAACAGCTCTCAGTTCTTTTAGGCACATCCCCAGGAGGTCTCAGCTTTTCATGCTAAACAAAGTGAGACAGTTGTGCTATCTTTACACCCTATTCCCTTCCTAACGTACCACCTTCAGAAAACTACTAAAGGAGTAACAAGCAAAAAAAAAAAGAAAGTTTTCTTTTTTGGGTTACAGCAGCGATCATAGTTGAGCAACAAACTTATTGTGCAACTCTCACTTGCTTCGCTTGTTGCGTTGAGCTACTGCACGCAGGTAAAAGAGCCAAAAATCACATTTGTCTATTTAAAATGGCCAAGCATTTATAATATATATTGCAGCAAACTGACAGAGGAACCAGACAAGCCAATTTTCATCCTTCTCCAATAACATGTAGAGTTATGAGGCCATTTCAACACGAATGTCAACATATCTTTACAACTGACAACAAAGGCTATAATCAACGGTGTAGCCTCTCTCTCTCTCTCCTGAGTTGGCGCTTTAAGAAACTTGCAGGGCCAGAAACCTTCTTAAAAACTAAGAAAGGATAAGGGTGGGGGATAAAGGCAACTGGAAAAACTGGTTGTTTGGCCTGAGACTTTAAGCGGTCTCACAGCAGGGTCTCTTACGTTGTATAGGTGGTAGCTAGGGGACACTTGACGGCCCTCTATTCAAAGTTCTGTGAAAGAAAAACCAAAGGAGGGCTCTTACCAGACAGGGGCAATTTGCCAAAGAGGTAGCCAGCAGAGCCAAGCTAAGATGAGGTTAAAGTATTGTTTTGGTTTAACAAGCGAAAATAAAAGAACAAAAGAGGCAGAAAAGGTTTTTCAGGAGGAGCTGCAGATAAACCTCCACAATGGTGCTGTAAATACCACAAACTTACGTTAATGATAAACAGTTAGGGAAAAAAACTGAAACACTTTTTTAGATAAAAGTTTATTTCAGTAAAACTACCAGTGTTAAATGTGTTCAGTTAATTTATGGTGTTTTTAGTCAAAAATAAAAAACCTAAAACAGGACCATGATACAACTGAGATTATAGGAATTATTTTAAACTCACCCATAGCAGTAAAATTTCAAAAAAATCCACCACAGAAAATCTGTATATTAAACCTGGTTTCAAATTCTGAAAGCTTTCTCCTCCACCAAAATTGCAATCACCACAGCAATTAAATCCTTCCGCACGTAACATCCAGGTGGAGAGATCCCTGTTAACGTCTGTGGAACAGACACACAAAACCCACTTTACTCCCGAAATTCAATCCCATGAATTTGTAATTGAAGTCAAAGGAGTTCTTTCTCCAAGGTTGTTCAATGTTAACTTTCTGTGGGTTCCCCTCTAGTGTGGTTAACTCTTGATTGTAGAGAAAGTTGACTGAACTCCTTTCAGAGGGAAAGCTTCTTCACACTGTGAACAGTGACTGGGGTGTTACTCTGGGTGGAGCCAGTGTGATGTCAGAGCAAGGAATTTCAGTGCTTTCCTGACAAATGGACTGGGATTATTTTTTTAAACTCACCTGCGTGCAAAGGTTGCTCTTGCCTGTGTGTACTCTAACTCAGAAAACTCGGCAGGAGGTAAAAGTTAATCATTAATCATGTTATGTTTGAAACAATTTCCTGTTGTGAGAATGTGGGTATAATTTTTTAAAGGTGGTGGCTCTAATACCGCCACTTTAAATGTGGTCAACCATTTATTAGAAGCCTTTAAAAGTAGCCAGTGTTCAACAAACTGTAACACCTTAGGAGCAAAAAATAAAATAAAAGCAAGAATGAGCAATATATTTTACACAGATTTAATATTTGATAAAGGATAAAAACTAGTAGTACAAGTATTGTTATTATTTACACTAATAACAGTAATGATCATTATATCTAATCTCAATGATCATGTTCTCATTTCAAAGGTAAAGCAGGAAATTTATTTTACCCCTGCACAGAACTGAAACTAAATGGATGCATTGCATTCTACAATGTTACAAATAATCATTATCAATTAATGGGCTAGGCAATAAAATGTCCTTCAGGGTTTAGTTTTATTCCTCATAATTGTTTTCATTTCATTTATAATTATACAGATGTCTTCCCACACCTCTAGGTGTGTGCTTGCTGAAGAAGTAACCCAGCATCACATATGCTTTCTATTCCTGCATTAACAGCAATGAATTACACCTGTATTTTCAAGCTGTGGTCTACTTGTCGTCACACTTGGAAAATCAAATCAAAGATCTAAAGTCATGGATGATGGAAAAGAGTCCTGTGAAATAATTAATGTTGTATTATTAATAGTTATTGTAATCACACATTAATTTAGTATTAGACTTTAAATACTAATACTAAAAAGTTAAGTGTACAAGAATAAGCAACATCACAAGAACAAATTGTTCTGAAAATTTAAAGTACAAAAATTGAGACATAAATAGTTTTAGAAAATGTTTCAATGCAATAGATTCAGAAAACTAGTCATACTTAGCTCAAGATGCCATGTCATTGTTCAGTAAAAGATATTAGAATCCTTGGAATGTCTGAGATAGCAAAGCACAAGAGAGCACAGTATGTTTTTTATTATCTGTCCAAACAATGCCATTCTGAGTGCAGATTCTTTAAGTGCAGGTTCTTATAAACAACTACAATTAGACTACAACTTGAAAATAATACAGGCCTAAATCATTTAAAATTCTGTACGGTAGAAAATTTAACGGTTAATAATGCCTCTGAATGGACACAAACAAAGAGCACTGTGAAAGCATCCAATATCTCTGAATCCTAGACTTCCTAAAGAAGACATTACCACAGCTCTCTTGTCTGCCTCTTGTCAGATGAACAATGTCTGGGGATGAGAAACGAGGACAAGACATTGCAGTTTCACGTCCCTCTAGAGGAGAGACATTAGGGACTGCTTTCTGGGGCATAATTACACACTTGGTCCCTCAGCAGTGGCCACCCCAGAGAAAACTTTAACCAACTGTATCTGTGCAGCGTTTAGTTACTGTAAAAAAAACAGCTGATGTTGTAGATCACAGAGAGAAAACTGTATATTCAATCTTCATGTATGCTGTTAAAAGTGAATGTAGCATGACCAACGGGGTAACTGCAAAGAGATGTAAAAGAAATGCAGCACTGCATCCGCTGCCCTTCCTGGCCCACTTTCACCGGTAGCTTTTCAGGCATCACATGCCAAGAAGATAACATGATGGAATAGCCTGCAGGCTAAATCCCGGCCTGTGTGTTGTTAATTTCTGTGGATGAACTGTTGAAGCAGCTTTAGCTATTACGATAAAGACATTAGTGCAGACGGTGAGCCCAGCACAGCTGTCAATTACTTAATACCCACCAGCACCCTCCCTGTAATTTAAATCAATTTACCGATACCTTATCCACAATTCAAGCGTAGAGATGGGTTACTTACTCTACTGACGGGCCAAAACAATTTTTGCTTTAACAGAGAACTTGCATGAGAAAAGATCTGAGGAACTCATTATTGGAAAAAACCCAAAGCCTTTGACCCCAATGTGCATTTAACGATTTCTGTTAGTATTTACTGTGTACGCATAGCAGTAGCCAAGTATTTTACTAAAAAATGAATATTGTATTCATGGGGATATATGAACTTGAGCAAATGAGCAATAATTATCTGTTCATTGTTCTCCAAAAATTGTACTTTTGAGACTAGGCTAAATGCAATGCAGACATTTTGTAGCTATAAAAGAGAGTGATAAAATACTTTTGTAAAGTAGCTGGTCATATGAAAGATGAAAGTTGTTGTTTCAAATGTGCACATCAGAGCTTCCTTTATACTGGATCATTATGCCTCAAATCACAACAACATAGGTATCTACTCTGTATATGCTTATGTTCAACTCTGTAAACGTCATGCGTAACAATGCATAACAAAAGTTGCAAGCCATATGCGTGTCCTATTTGGGCATGCATCATTTGCATGCATGATAAAATCAAACGCAATTGCAAATCCTCCATTTTGCATTTGCATGTACAAACATTTGCAATGCTTGCCAAATTTAAAAGAGTTCCATTTGACAGTTCATTTCCAACGTCCTAACAGATATGGCTGGGGAAATGACAAAAAAAAGGCAATAGCAGTTTTCATTTGCCATTTCACTTATCTCACTCACACCCTGCCAAAACCCAAAAGAAACTGCATTTCTGCCAATCAGTCAATGTGGGTGGGTTTTTTTTTGGAGAAGGGCATATGTTTAGAACTGTATTGTTAAAAATAACTCCACGTCACCATATCTACAGCCAAGCAACACATTTTCTTAATTCATTTGAAAAAATATTACATGTTTCTCTTCCACAGCACATGCACTTATCATATTTATATTTTTATTTATTTTGCAGATGCTTTTATCCAAAGCGATAGTTCATTCAAGGTATACATTTTATCCACTCATGTGTTCTCAGGTAATAGAACCCACAACCTTTGTGCTGCTAATGCAATGCTCTACCAATGCTCTACCCAAACACTTAAGAACTTTGTAAGTTTAAGAACTTATTTAAAGCAATATTTAAGAACTTGCATTCTTAAGATCAAATCTTCTTCCCAAGCATGGTTCACTGGATAAGTAACGTCTTTGTCCTTATTTTTGACAGTAATTTTATTTATCTGGCCATAAATAAAGTATAAATTTACAGCAATCATTAGGGACCATCTATACTTGTAGACCAGATCAATGACTGCTTTCCTCAGAATCTCAAGCAAAGCATTTCAGGACAAGCTGGAGGAGTTTGTGATGATAACAAACAACTATATCAGCAATGTCATCTTATCCAACCTCCAAGCTGTGATTGACAGACGGTCAAAAACTGCAGGGCTACATCAGAACTGTTTTATTTTAAATTCACCACTCTCTGTCCACACCGAGTCAATGCCTCAGGTGTGTCTCTGTAAGCTTCTCACTGGGGGGAAAACACCTGTGTACAGCAAAAATCACACTGACAGCAACTTGAAGACCCAAAGTCATTGATTTTCAATAAGAGTTGGCAATTTCGAGTGACATTAGCAAGTCAAGTTCGACTTTATGCAAATGAGCAGCGACAACCAATAGGAATGCCAGCATTGAAGCATGTGGGTTTTGTCTCCTGTGAGGCATTTTAGTCGGGTGTAAATGATGGAGAAGATAATGTTACTGTGAGCAATTTCACTGTTCTGTATGCTTTGCCTCTGCCCACATGCAGAGATGTAATAAAAAAATGATGTGTGGAAAACTGTGTTTGAAATTGTCAGCATTCTCAACTAGTTTGATTCATGCTTTGATAATCGTTTATCTTGTTCATGATATGAGGCATTATGCCCTGCTGCAATGTATATGTAAACACTTTCCCCTGCGGAACATTCATTTGTAGCAGCAAGAAGACAGATTCCTTAACAAAATACATGACATCTTGTTTTTACCTCCTATACATTTCATTTGTGATCTGATTTTTAAAAGCTATGGTCAGTTGTGCAGCAATCAGTTGCGGCAATCAGCGGCACAAACACCCACAACAAGCACCAGTACACTGACCTGGCGACCTCCTGCGATAAACCTCGTGTAAACAAGTCTTCAGTGTGCACAGCTGTGAAACGGCTCCATATACACAAACATACAACAACTGAATCTACAGATGCTCAATACTTGGCCTGGCTTATTCTGTTACAGTGTCAGTGTAAAGTTATAAACTAAACATGACACTTAGGGGCATCTGAATGGTCTGAAAAGTTGGAAGGGGACATTATAAGCCTTATCAGCTTGGTTCATGAATATTAATTAAGGGGCGTCACTACCCAGCAGTCCCTGCTGCAAGGCAGGTAAGATAGAAGATTACTGCTTATTGCCTGCTCGTTTGTCTACTCCATTGCTAAACTGATACAATTTTCTCTTTGCACACCAGAAGAAACTGAAGTATATAATTTCTACACCACTAGCACCATTATATTGTAATGATAAAAGATTGTTATGAATTTTCCTACACTTCCCAAACATAGTCACTTTGTCTGTAACTTATTTTCTAAATTGTGTGCGAGGGGTGGTTGAACTTAAAATTTCTAAAAAACATGTCACCACACCACCGGTACTCCACTTGCAAAGCGTTCCATCAATGTTGAATGTCGACACGCAGTCCTATTATTACCTTGAGTGTAGATACAGAGTCTGGGGGAGGGAATGGCACTCACTCACTGGGCTGTTCAAGATAATGGAGCTTCTAACAGCTGAGGCAAAAGGTGAGAAAAAGCACAGCATACGTGAGATAAGACTCGGCGCTCAGTAAACTGACCTTGTGTGTGTGTCAGAGTAAGCAGAAGTTCAGCCACGGAACCTTCAGTGTTTGTGGTGTGAATGCAGTCGTGAGGCTGATATGAGAGCCAGATGAGACATCGGGGGTGAGAGAGCGGCGGCGTGTATAAGAGCGACCCTACACTGCGGCTTTTTGTTCCCTTTAAAAATTAAAAACAACACACAGCCTCTATTACATTAATCTGGACGACTCACGGGCCATGTTCTCTGAGGGGAGAGGCAGAGCGTGTCGCTGAATGCGACAGACAAATCATTTTTATCTGGGACCCCGGCGGATATTGACAAACCAGGGATGCATTTAGATAGCCCAATTAAAACGGGGAAATGAACCGACATGAGACACTTTAAAAACGGCAGCCCACTTGTCTTCAGACTCTTCAAAGGCCAGACTCGCAACAGAGAGCAACAAGGGATGGTTGAGGGGGGGCCTGGGGTGGTGTTGCAGGGGCTTCAAAGGGAAGACATTTGCATGCATGGGTGAACGACTGGAGTAAGAGGCAAACCTGAGGCAACTGAGGTAGTGGCTTTCAGATGGACTTCACAGATGCATTTGATGACTGAGGCATCCCTCTGGAAGCCATGCCCCTCTGCTTTATTTAATCTGCAGCTTTGGTGCTTTAGCAATGATTGGTAATTGGACACATTTATGTAGCACCATGCATGCTGACCTGGATGCATTAAATATAATAATGCCTATTTCTGAAATCCATGTAATGAGTTGTTAAACTGTCAGGGTATATTATTCTTAAGTGGTCTGAGATTATTTATATATTACCGTTTTCTGCTGTCCTTAAGACTGGAATGGCTATAGAGACGCCACAACTCCGTCAATGAATTCCATAACTTATTTCATTTCACATTTTCCCCTTCTCCGTTTACACATTTACTACTGTTATGATTCACTTCTTCTGTCCCCATTTACATTCACAGTACAGAAACCCTCATGTTAATATTGGGCAAACTATTCAATTCATTGCTTGGTCAAATCACAATGTGCTCTTCTAAAGAGGGCCTATGTCTCCTCAGTCCAGCATAGGGTCAGTAGGGCTGAGATGTATTTGGGCTGCTGTGATGAATAGAACACAGAAGGCGAAGATTGTGCCAGGCCTGAAAATGGGACACTTTGTTTTTAACTGAGCCTTTCCATTCCCTCTCTGCTCTGTTTCTTATCCACAATACAACACTGCTCTCCATATAAAGCAACTGCTCTCCAAAACAGTGCATGGATATTCATTCTATACAGAAGATGCTTTACACGCAGGGACACGCACACCTCCACCCGCACAAATCCCAGTAAAACTGCTGTGCCCTAGTAAAATTTGACTAGAAAATTACTATTTATCCAACCTGAGAAAATTTCCTGACAGTTCTGTAGAATCAGAACTAACAATACCTGATTCTTGAATGCTTCACTCTTTTGAGTGTTCTTCTGATTAAATTAGTCAAACATGTATGTATTTGAAATAAAACCAGAAACATATAGCAAAAGTAAACTGTGACAATTACTGTTGTAATAATCGACTGATTATTTGTTGACCTTAAAAACGTGTACACGTCCATCGATTAATAGTGCTCAACAAATCAAGAAAAACACTTGGGAGCTTGAGGACCATGAACCTACATAACCTCATTAGCACAACACTGAGCATGTTTCATCAGAAGAAAATCAAAGTTTAACACTTCAAATGCATCGCTGTAAAGAGCACCTCTGCTACGAGCTAATGGCACAAAGCCAGGGAATGAACAGTCTTACAGTCTGTTTCAACAACCAAAACATCAGACTGCTTCGTCACTCAGGTAATATTACAGTCTCTTCTTTTAATCACACAATAATGGATTCGTTTGGCCCTGAGGGAGACAACACTTACAGTTTGTGGCTGCAATACAACAAGAGAATTTCTGATGCTTATCTAATGACGCAAATGGAGATATTACTAATGGCTAAAGGGTGAGAGGAAAAACATATTAAAAAGGAACAGAAAACCCCAATATATCCCAATATATCAAGTAAACGAACACAAAGGTGGTAATGAGAGAGACTTAATTTGTTTTGTTGGTTAATAGACCGAAACGATGACGCTCTAACGTGCTGCTTGGGTGCACAGTAAATAAACTTTGCTTGTCTTTCTGTCTCTGTGCGTCTCTCTCACGTACACGCTCGGACACACACAAATGAGTGAGATGCCAAATGAGTGAGTAATCCATCATGGCTGCTATTTATTAGCCCTTCTTTTTAACAAAGCCATGACGGATGGAAGGAGATAAGGGTCTGTGTGTGTTAGTGGAAACGTAAGCGCAGTTCTTTCAGGCAGACACATGCACACACACACACCTGCAGAAGTGTCAGTGGAAGCTGTGAAAGTCACGTCCACTCATCAGTCTTCAGATTGCCCTCTGAACAGTGGGGGGTGTGAACTCATGCATAGCCTATTCATTCCCCTCATATCCCCCCAAGGTCTTCTTCTCAAAGCACTGCAAACACAGTGTGACAGTGTGTGTGTATGTGTGTGTGCACTAAATCAGAGAAATTCTCAGCTGACCACAACCAGGGTCCAAAATTAACACTCAGAAATATTTATGGTACAATACAATACAATTTCTTAATTTACTTTCCATTGGCAGATGTGGCATAGAGTTGATTTTGGACACTGGTAAGTAAAGAACAAAAGCAAATAGTGGAACCTGTAAGAAAGACCAATAGCCCCTTTAATCTCAGGTCAATTCACTAAGTGACCATATTCCTAAAACCCTGTGGCAGTTATGTAGGCCACAGTCATACCTGTACAGCTCCTATCTCCTAATGAGGAAAGACTGAAATCTTGTGCTGGATATCAAGATCACAATGTTAAATATTTCAAATCTGCTATGAAAGTAAATAATTAAAAACAGGAAGCACCTCTATCTAAAAGATGATTGGCTTATTTTACTGAAAGGCGGGATTTCCTGTCCTACAGCTATGAATGAACAAAACAAAATGAAACAGCCTGTAATGGCTATAACAGTACTGAAAAACATGTACAATCATCCCTTACATTATATTGCTGCATCACAGTATACAGCTATATTTATGTTGCACAATCTCATAGTTAGTCACAATTAATGTTACTACATTAAAACTGGGGTATTAGCCACACCTGTCATTATAAAAAGCAACAAAATGACAATGTTTCGGAAATGTATTCCTATAGATATCATATTATTATAGTTGTACGGGAAGTAAATGGAAGTACAGAAAGTAAATGTAATAATTCTGGTATTTTTGTGGAAAACTATTTACTATGCTAACTCTTTTGTATGCAAGTCAGCTGATGAGACCCAACAGGCACCCAAAATATCATCTAGACATTTTATCTATTCACTAATACTATCATTTGAAACTTGACATAATATACCCTGCATTGACTTGTATCTGTCTCCAGGGGGCGACTAGCAAAAATCAGTTTGAATTAAAACAACAGGTTTATTTGAAAATGACATCCAGGTTGTTAGTCAGACAGAAACTACAGACTGCAAGAGGATTAATCTCCAGCACAGCACTAATGTAAAGGGCCTAAGTCAATTTCTCCAACATCTTTCAAATGTCTTATCCAATAACACATGAAAACTAAAGCAGTGGGAACTGCACGTGGGTAAGTAGGGGAAAAAAACTGTTTGAGGAACACAGCAGCACAAAATCACAGCACAATTAAAGAGGGTTCAAATCCTTTCCAACAGTATGCTGAAATTCTAAATTAAAGTACAATTGAGGTTTGTTAAAGAAAGTGTTGGTCAGACCACCTTTGTTTCTCATCTGCAGCATTTTATGCAACAGGTCAGAATAGTCATAACTGAAGGTCATAACAAGAGGAAAGGTGTTCATTTTCACCAAAGAAAACTATCATTTTTTGGCATCAAGCCATGGACTTACCCTATCAGTCATATATTTTCTTCATCAAAACGAACCAGATAAAGTGTCCGTATCTTACAAATGCTGCTATATTCTTGTGTCTAGTCTCCCCCTCCAATATTCATGCAGAAACATACACATGCTAGACTGTTATTATAGGGAACGGCATGTGGATGACATAGCACACACAACCCCACACACAACTGCCTGGTAACACAGGTTTATTAAAAGTAGGGTAGGCAATTTCAGAGAGGCTAGCAATAGCAACCCAGCTTTGAAAGCATAAGATCCCGTCCTGCCTTCAGAGCGCTCTCCAAAGTATCACCTCCTCCAACACACATTTTGAACAAACATTTTGTGGTCCTGCACTTTCCACAGAAGATATGTATTTATATAAATATGTCTCTCAATGGTAAGCAAATTTCCATCACATCATTTCAATGTGTACTAGTGACAAACTATGCATTTTCAAAATCAACATGGTCTACAGACTAGTCAAGTCTGATACTGATGGTACTGATGTTACCTTTGCACTTTTTTCAGTAGTCATCTTCGTCTCAACTCATCTTCCTCCTGGCTTTTGCAATAGTTGATCCCATAAGACAGGCTGGGTGAAATTAGAGACAAACCATAATGCAACATACCCAGTGGTTCCCCATGCATCTCGCTCACCTTGCCACTCAGTGGGGTCTTACCACTAGGAAAAGTTCAGATCAATTCACATCTCAGTGATGTGTTTTGCCATACAGGTAATATCAGCTATAATATTAAAGCAGTGGCCTCATAAACAAATTCAAAGCTGTTAGCAAATCCACAGTCATGATTTTACCCATTGAACTACTACTACACCAAATGACTGCAAAATTGGGTCACACCTGGACAATGGTATTGTTAATAGTGTGCAGCAGGGAGTTTAGAAGGTATATAACATAAAACTAGTATATATGGTCCTCAGCTGGTCAGATAAAGGTCACAGGTTCAATCCCAAGTAGGCATTACCTATGAACTGGAGTCAGACTGACAGGCTCGGCATTAGTGACCTTTAAGTTACTTTGAATTAAGGAAATAATAACCTGCTAACATGTTTTTGTGTTCCTATAGCTCAGTTGGTAGAGCATTGCATTAGCAGTGCAAAGGCTGTGGGTCCGATTCCAAGGGGAGCACACTTACTGATAAAATGTATAACTTGAATGTACTGCTTTTAGCGTCTGCCAAATTGCGTAAATGTAAATGTAAAGAAACTATACAGCAATAAGCCTAACAAATAAAGTGCCAAAGAACAAGATTTCATGATCACATGATTTATTCAATATCATGTTATATCTATGTGATCTCATGATTGTACCAGTTTTAATACTGCCAACAACACAGTATAGGAAAAATTTTATGCAGTAAGTTTCTTTACCTTTGGCAACAGAATGTGTCTGCAAAACGTTCTTCAGTTGCACTGTTTGCTTTAAGCACTGTCACAAAAAACTTCTTTATCAAAGTTGGTAATGTTGTAAATGACAAATGTACTTTGGCACTTTCGTGTTGTAAAGGGTCATAGTCAACACTGCTATTTAATTGGGAAAAGCTTAGAATTTATGTAACGCACCTGCGGTCTCCTGGCCAACGGCCACAGCAGCATTTCCAACAGCTCAGCTTCTCACAAAACTGAGATTAAAAAAATGGAGAGTTGGCGATTTGGATACCACACATTTCCCATCTGGTCCTGAACCGGACAATAGAGACATTCATGTGGTAAACGGATAAGTCTGGGAACAGGACCAGTGCAGACTGTAACACATCGCCTCACAAGTGAGAGAACTGCTGACGCTGGTAACGCCACAGCCGTCCATTCTGGGACCCTGAGGCTTTTAACCTCGAGTTTAAAAGGGTCAAAGCAATTTACTTCCTTAAAGGCAACCTACAGGGCAACCTAACAGGAAGTCATTATCATTTTCCTGAATTTTCATCAAGCAGAAGAATAAACAAGGGTGAATGTGCATTGAGATACATGAATAGAAAATCAACAGTGTGAATGAAAGGTGGCCCTAGACCAAAAAGAAGTGGACCAAAATGATGCAAGTATTAAATAGCTAACCACAATTACTTGTATAACAATTCATCATCAGCCAAATTTAATGGGCTTAAACAGTCTAATTTACAATCTCAAGGACCATGTGGTGCATTTTAGAATGATTGGCAGTGATAGTTTTCTGAAAAAAGGAATGAAATGTCAAAAGGGGATTTTTTAAAAAGAAACCATGTATGTCAAATCTGCCTGAAACTCACTTTAAGATTCTTCCTCACGACCTCCACTGTCTGTCAGTGTAGATGAGGTACCAGTGTACAGTACTGCCACACAGAGCGAGAGGCGGTGAGACAGACATGTCAGACAGCTAAGAGATGTCTGAGCGCTACACTGCAGAACGTCCTCGCTCCCTGCAGTCATCTCACTGGCAGAAGGGCTGAACTTTGGTCTCATGAAGATTTCAACAAATGGAAAGTCAACAATCTCCCTTGACAGATGGCAAGGGGCCAAGAAGGGGAAATAACAACAACAGGGATCTCAGGAACCAAGCACAGCTTAAGCAAACAGTGGACTGTGGCAAAACAAATGTATTATTCTTTTTCTTAAAGGTGCAGCAAGCGATGTTAGCTGGTCTGGAACTTCCACCAGACTTAATTAGATACAAGCTCTATTTCCAAAGCCTCACTCTACAAAAACAGTGTTGTACCAGTGAGACCAGTGAAATGAAAGATGGAGCAGATGGAGACTAGATTCCCGTCACCTCAATGTTGTCTCATCATCTCAGATTTTTGAAACATGAAAATGGGAAATCCGAACTCAACCATTTTTAACAATATTAATAATATACATTATTATAAAAATATTAATGTAAAACTCTGTACTGAACATATACATTTTTAGCATTAGAATATAGACAGTGTGTCATGAGGCAAAATATCACAATACTTGGAAATGTTATCCCCCCACCCCCAGTAGCCTGGTGTTAAATATCTAACAAAGTTAGAAAAAATTCCCTTTTTTCCCATATTTCCCCAAAATGACTGCGGCATTAGTGCAGAATGTAATCTGAACTCTGAATAGCTGAACTCAGACAAGTTTCCACAGCCAGCTGTAGACAGCTGCACAGTTCTGAGGGGCCACCTGTGCACCGGACAAGTGACGACCTTACTGGCACTGTCAATTGTTATTCTTCTACTCTTATTACATCACCAGCTTAGGTATCTGAGAAATCCATCTCCTAGTGTTAGATTCCATAGACACAAGGAGGTCACTGGAAGTCCCCGTCTGGAGTGTTACAGTCCTACAAAGGGCTGATTTACACTACTGGAGACCTTGGTCTTACTGTACGTGTTTACTTTATCAAAGTGATGGAGACAGAGGCCTTCTTCTTGAGGTCTATTTGCATATAGCTCTGAAAATTAATTATACAGCCTGACACAAACAGGATACAGTCAAGGCTGGGAAGTTACATCAGCTTGTGACAAAGTGCTTACCATGAAATATACAAATGAGAACTGACAGTTCCTGTGATAAGTCATATATCCTCATGAATAAACTCCATCACAGCCACAACACAGACAGAATATTGCACACAAAAGCATAATTCATCTGCACAGCACACCCTCATGGTCTTATACCAAATAATATAGAAACTATCTGTGAAGGCTGTGCTTAGCTAAACTTAAAGACCCCATAAAGACCTCACCCGCAGACGTGCTGTAATAAATGAGAAGACATGCTGCTCAGAGCAAAAATACAATGCACATATTTGTGTGTTCTTTTATATTTCTCACAGGAAATAACTCCTGCTTAACTCAGGCTGTTATATTGTAGCACATGCATTACAGCTGGCATAGTTTAACAAGAGAGAACAAAATATCTCATAAACAACATAAAAAGCCTATAACTCCATTTCTAAAATAAACAGGAAGTCATTAGTTGCCTTTAGCACATTCTCAAGATTCTACACATGACATGATACATAACTATTCTAGCTATGCCTTAATCCATGAAGCTGTGAACGTTTTCATGAAGATGGTCCTACATTTCAATGTAAAATCAAAGGCTTTTTAAAAAAGTGATATATAAATATACGCTGTTGTAGAAATCTGCATTTGTTTGCACATAGTAAGACAATACTGTATATTTAAAAAAAAATACAGGAATTAAATACAAGCAATTAATGAAACTTAATCACAATTGAGCCATATACTAAATTGCCAAAATTTCTCCTTCATTCATCATTCAAAACTTGAAATTACTGAAATATCCCCAAACTAAAACCATGCCGCATGCCGGACCCTTCTTCTCCATCCCATATGCAGAAACAGTTAAACATCTTTTAATAAAATCCACCAGCTTGCTCTAAACTGGAGCTTAAGGGGACAGCTGATCTCTCCAGCTGAGAGATGCTGATGATGTTAATGCTGAAACAAACACATCTGATGGATTATATTAAGGGATGAAAAGAGATACATGCAACGCTTCCTCCCACTCGGGAGCGGAGATCAAAGCTGGAGTGCAGGCCTTGAGAGCATGAGGAATGGTGTCAGTTCAACCCGACTCAAACAGGCAGAGACCCTGCGTACAGGAATGCACCCTAAGGACTCTCCTTTTATCTGCCAGTCAAATAACGTGGTCAAACACAGTCACCGGAGCACAGACTCCGGTTACTTATGCTCACATGTAATATATTACTGGCTTATGAAATAAGGCATCTGCGTATTCCGGCTCACCTAGATGGCAACCTGCCTTGGTATTCTTGATGAGACAACAAAAAAGCGACGCAGTGCGGCGAGCCAGCCGAGTCACCTTTAGTAAAATATGGGAGACTAAAGATGTGAGTGGAGTATGTAATGTCTGGAAAGCCAATGGGTTGGTGAATGATATGAATAGTACCTGATTGACAGTGTTGATGGCAGAAGACTGGCAGAACTGCTGAAGAGGCTCTTTTACGCACTCACAGGGGCTGATGAGTCTCAACATGACCCCTTAACAAACTGTTTTGACAAGCAATTGTGTGTCAGTTATTTCTTGGAATAACTGATTACTCTTTAATTGATTAATTAATTGATCTTGCCCAAAGCCCTCCTTAAAACCATGGGCAAATAGTATAATAAGATGTATGCAATACACTGGGTATAAAAACTATGTCAAATATAAACGTTATAAAATGTTTTTGCTGTTGTGCTAGAACGTTCTGCAGGAACATACCTAATCCCTGTTTTGAACATAACTATTCCTGTTATTGAATTAGAATTTCCAAATTCAGCCATAAAAATTTTAATGGCTTGCATTGCATATACAATCTTAAGGTTCAACTGTGTCTATTTAAACCTTACATGTTATGTTTAACAAGGACAGCTGTGTTGATACAAATGACTGCTGCCTTTCTGTATCTATCATTTATTTAAAATGGCATCGCTGCTTCGTGCACAGACACAAATAATCGATTATCAATTAGTTGCTGCAGTCCATATATAATCTCCCTGCTCCCTTGACTTTTGAAAGAATAGGGAAATATTGAGGCTGTGGTTAAATTCCCTCAGGCTGCAGGGTGACAGCAGCGCTGGGCTGGTGAATGTGAGGGCCAAATTGTGAAATGTCTAAAGATATTGATATGCTTTATAAATCACTTAATGTCTTCCACATCGAGATTGGAATGCGTGACGCTAAGCTGGTGAAAACTATAGCCTGATGCAGAATCGTGTTTTGGACATGAGAGGGCTTGTTACCGCCGCATATCGAATCAATCAGCCTTGGCTATGTAATGCAACGAGGAGCAGCAATGTGGCATCTGCTGAATTCAACAAGTTATTTCCTCAAACAGGGGATGTTGAGACACGAGAGCAGCCTCTCGTGCACTGATACACATAGGAGATAGAGTGTTTCTCACGGGTGAGCTAGAAGCAGGGCCTGCTGCTGTCTGTAACCATGAGACAAAAAATAAAGACTCAACTGCTGAAAGAAACACTTAAACATGCCATGCAGCCAGAACTACATAGTGTGTTGAAGTTTCTGTCATTTCTTTGTGTTTCTAAGTGGTTGTTAAGGAGTTGCTATGTGGCTTACTATAATGGTTTCTTATTGGCCCAAGATTTTTGATTTAACACTCCAAGGCAAAAATCTTAAATGTGTGATTGCTTTAAAATGTAATAACTCTCTTGGAGTTATGTACCAAAGTTTAATACTATGTTTATAAGTCTTTCAAATTCATAATTCCGGCTCTGTTCAATAGTAACAGAAATACCTTAACAAGCTCCACAAATAAAATGAACCAGAATCAAAAAAGGATACATCTGTTGGCTAAGAAAGACATATGTCCAGTAACTCTTGCAAAACAGCAGTCATTTTTATCAAATACCAGAAAGGCTAGATGGTTTGGCCTAAACGTGCGCAGGAGTTTGGTTAACATTATTACGAACACTTGCACTAGATGTCTCCACACCAGTAATTATGGTTGGGGAGAGATCTTTTATAGACACTGCTGTCATTGCTTTAATGCCTCCTGCTCTCTTTAGAGACTTTAAATCCCTCAGTCTAGACACTCAGCTGGTCTCGCACCAAGCCCTGCACACACCAGCGATGCAGACGCGCCTGCTATTTTCAGCACAAGGAATGAAGATGAATGAAGGCCCAAAAAGAACCACAGAATCAGTCCAGACCCCATACAAACAAGGTCTTGAGAAAATACAGCCACATTACGCTGTGCTTTACAGCTCTGTATGGAAAATAATGATATGTCTCGTCTTTGCGAGCTGGAACATGCTGTTCTGATAAACTAAATTTAAGAATAAAGGAAAAGAAACATACTTATGAAAAGATTTTTGTGAATACGCTCTCTAGATTAGGATATGTAGTATATTGCTGATGGTTAAAGAGAGAACAATACCTTGTATTACCTGATGGATACCCTAAGTAAGAAAGCACCCCTCTGCTATTTGCCAAAGATTTCTGAGGACCACATTACAATGAGTTGGTTCCAAGGCTTTCTGAGGCATTTTTGTCGAGGTAGTGGGGGGGTGCTGGACCCTTTTCCTCTCTCCTCAGGGTAATGTGTTTCTTTCTCCTGTAGCTCAGTGGTAGAGCATTGCGTTAGCAGCGCAAGAGGTCGTGGGTTCGATTCCCAGGGAGTACATGTACTAAGAAAATGTATAACTTCAATACACTGTACATCGCTTTGGATAAAAGCGTCTGCCAAATGCATAAATGTAAATGTTTAACCAATCTTTGTTTACAGCAAGCTTTTGAATGTTCTGTCTCAGTGCAGTCCATACTTCCCATCCACTGACAACATTGCTTCTCACTTCATGTGAGATGGGGTCAAGTCACACCACAGTTCTGCCAAGCATGCTAACACAACACTTTCCATCACTGACAGATTTTTCCTTACATCACTTCAAATGCACTTCTTTCTTGCATTCAAGTAAAGGATAACTGGAATGAGAAGTGACAAAAAGACATAAAACAGATTGAATATGGAGCTGAAACTCATCACCACAAAGCAAAGGTGTTCTGGGTGTTGCCAGGGCATTGCCATGCAGTTTCTAGTGGCTGGTTGCTAGGGTGTTACTAGGTGATATTCTATCCAGTTTTGTTTTTGCTTCTGCAGTGTGACTCTGTGGGTGTTTTACCCATTTCAAAAGGGCAAGTCAAAACTAGCAGTCAAGATTGCGGTTTGCTTTGTATTTATTTGTTTTCAAATCACTGATAGTACTTTAAAGGACAAACTTAACTCTTAAATGCAGATGTTTGGACAGAGATTGTGTGTAATCCTGCCTGTAGAGACGAAGCAAGAAATACCCGTACAGCCTGGCAGAGCTCAAACGACCACACCACCCCAAATTCATCACAGTATGGTTGTAAAGTTAGTATTCACTGTTATTATAGCGGTAGTGTGGTTGAGGTTTAATGGCTAAATATCTGGGCAGGTAAGCAAAAAGGCATTTGCTCAAATCCTACTAAGTGTGATTCATAAGATGCACGATCACTATTGTACTATGAGAAAGACGCTTAACCCCAGGCCACCCTGGGGAACTGCCCTTATAAAAATGCACATTAATTTTTAGAAAAGCATTTTAAAGCTTTAGATTTAAATAAGTTTAACATTCTCCTGAAGAAATAACCCTTCACAAATCAATTCAGACACTACAAACACACTACACACATACTTAAATCGCAGCCATCCCATCTATCATCATTAGAGGTGTGAGAAATCTGCAGAAAATGAAATACCTACTTAATGTCAAAACAACCAAACACATCAAAAGCGCTCAGGTTCATTTATTCTAAACTTATTTAACTAGAAAACAGCAGTTCACAGATCACAGTAAATGGTTTTAAATGTCCCTGAAGTGCACGGACAACAGAGTAAATTCTAAAAAGATTGAAAGTTAAACAGTAAACAGGAAGAAAACACCATTTACATACTGATCAGTGATACTGATTCTTACTACAATTCCTTCTTTGACAACATTTTCAAACTGTCCACAGGCTGACATGTTTGTTATCACCAGGCAGTTCTTGGTTATTAACATCCATGACGAAACTAAATTTCAACATAACAGAGAATGAACAAACATGTTGATTATTACAGAAAATGGCTTTACGTCTGGCTCATTTATCACAATCCAGGACACATTTAACACATTGTTTAAAAATAAGGTGAGGAAATGTTAATTCCCACCATGCATATTTAGAGCCATTCACACAGAAATGTGTCATTTCATTTTCTCATTGGTGTTGCTTAGGTGCCACTAAAATTATTTTTCTGTAATGTAATCAACTTTTAGATCAATATTTATGCTAAGAACAGGTTGGTGACACAAGTGCTCACATCTCAGGTTAGCTTCATATGTTCAGTTCTCAAGTATGAAAACAGCTATGCAAGCTAATTAGATAAACATTTCTGATGAGTTAATCAGTGTCATCAACTGCATTTTTATAACTATATCATTTTAGTACTTTAAAGCCTTATGCATTACCGTATGCATTGCAAAACTAAGCCTGGAGGGAAACTGTCCACAATTTGGTTTAATCCACTGCTGCATTTTTGAGTGTTGAGTCATGATGTTAGTGTAGTATTTAAGAATTCTGCCTTGCCATTGAAGTCCTTCAGAGGTAGTATTGATACAGGTCATTTGATTCTGTCAATAAAGCAAGTGTAATTACTGACATTAAAAGATGGATTAAAGGAAGCTCTTCATTTGCTAAAAGCTGTTAGGCATAAAAACAAAACAAAAGCTTAATTGATAACTGATAATTTATGATTTCTGTGACCGGTGCTCTTTGAACATACCTACATCCCCACATGTGGTTATATTTTCTCTGAAATAGAAAGAATACAGAATACATTTATAGAATACATTTTGCTCCGCCTATGCAAACTAATGTGTGGAATGAAGAATTCAATATTCCTTCTGTCCGATAAGCAGCATGCCTTCAAGAGTTTCAAGATATTAATTAAAATTCCAATTATTTTTCAATTATAATTATCTCATATTTACTCAAACATAGTCTGATGTTGATTTGTTTAGTCTTTTCCTGTCTAGCATACCGGACGGTTCACTTGTTTCAATCAAAGCATGAAGGGTCTGTGCACAAGGTAAAAGGGATAAGATTTATCAACAAAGAAAGGTGGGACTTAAAGAGCAAACGTTTACATGCGTGACTGTTGATAATGCACGACTGTCATTAAAAAAAAAAACACACCACAAATAAACAAATGAAAAGCAAAGTCTAACTCTAGTTTAACCTTACTGGTAACTCAATTAGCAAGAAAAACTACACCTAACATAAACGCTTCCCCTTTATACAGACACCTTTAATTTATTTTTTAACCTCATATGTCTTACTTTTCAAATTGCATCTTTTGTTACCTGCTGAAAAGTAATTTCCCCAACACACCATATGCAGTTATTAGTAATAGTCTGTATCTGTAAATGTTCACAGAAGAGTTCACGTTTGAGAGAAGATGGGACATCATTACCCTTTATCCACCGAATGCAGGTCAATTTTAGCAGTGGCATGGAAATCTGTCAAAACTAAAGGCAACTAAGGGAGTCTACAAGCTCTAAACGCTCAATGAGTAGCACCACACAACAACAATAGTTGTTCCTTCAAACCGAAAATGGCTTACCTCTGTTTGAAAAATTGCCGGTTACTTTACATACTTTTCATTGCACACGTTGAAGTCAAATGAAGCCAAACTGGCATTTCCTGGGAAATTGGTCCCAATGGCTCAAATCAGAGTAAGGTAAGGAGATCTTAAGGTAAGGAGTGTTTCTGAACACTGATCTGTCATGCACTTGCTCAATAACTGTTTTTTGTTCATTTTTAACCCCAAAGCTTTAATTTTTTTAAAATATGTATTTGTTTATTAAATTGTTCATATTTACTGTTTATATAATTGTAATATTTACTGCAGAATATTAACAGACAAAAACCTTATTTTTAATTTTAGAAACTAACATGTGACTGTAAAAAAACACTGAAAACCACAGGATGTGACCATCTCTGCATAAACATGAAAATCAATGTCAGGTAGCAGCAAACCGAATGAGTAATGAGAAAAGAATACACCTGTTCAGACTGATGAAAGTACAATGAGAGGAACTGTGAGAGAGGGAGGTGAATTGGAGCATGTCTGAGCATCCTTGCCTGCTTTATTGCGACCATAAGTTACCTGGTTACAAAAAACAACAGCAGTCAATCAGAACCAGTGCTGCTGCCTCACATTGCTGCCTCTGGGTCAAGCAACATAAAAGCAATGAATACCAAAAGCTCAGATCAAAACATAAATCTGCATTTACACTTTTCATGTTGTGAATAACAAGAGCTTGACATTCCCCTCTGAACGCTCTCATCTGTCCAACTAATTTCATTCAACAACCGGGCAAATGCCGAATCTGATGTTTGGTTTTATCCAAAAGATGCTCAGTACATTTTGGTTGGTCTAGAATCTAGACCCTGACATTTCCTCTCATTCCTCTACACCTCAACTGTTAAGGCTAAATAAAATATCACTGTCAATGTTCTGCCATTTATATTCAAAAAGTTTAGTTTGTAAATTGCATGAAATGCCAACGCCATTCCTGTTCTGATGGAGGCAGAGAAGGATGAAAATGCCAACTGCCTCAAGATCACTGCAGCTGTGAAAATACATTACATCATTATAGCCACTGGGGTCTGGGTTTTTTGAGCAACTTTTAATGACTGGTTTAAAGGTGTTGCTGAGATGTTTATGTTAAATGGTCCATTTCCTTTGCCCTGAAACAATAGAGCTGCCATACAGTATAAATAGTGGCCCCAACAAGTATTTGGAGACCAGAAAGTCACATTTAAATCGCATATAAAAATGTCTAAATATCATTACATTAGATATTAGAACAAAATATCAAAACAGGTGCCATCCGCAAACAATAATGCAAGACCTTTTCCCAGAACAAACTTCTCTTCTTAACAATTTTGGAATGAACCAAGAATGTAAACAATTATTCAATATTTGAAATCAGCTTGTGTTTCTTATTTTACTTCAAAATAAATACCATTGGTTTGATATTTTGTTATCTAATGTAACATCATTTATTTTGTAATCTATTGTAACATCGTACATTTTTAGGTACTTAATATTCATAGTATAAATAATAGCATAAAATAGTAAAGTATTTAGTTTAGTATTTAAAAAACTCTTTAAGCCCACTACATTTGAACCAAGTGGCATTCTTTGCCCTACATACCCCATCTGTGCATTTCCTGTCAAAAGCAAATTGTGTAAGGGGTCATTTGGATGATTTCCCATAGTTCCATTCATAAACAGTATGATTTCAACATCCAAAGGCCATGCAACATCCTGCTGTGTTGCAAGTCCCTGGGACTATCATGCCACAAACATAACCTTTGTATTAACAATGAGCAACAAAGTCTTATTACTCAACCCATTTACTAATCATGCATTATGCCGCTGGAGGGTTATACAACGCAGTTACACTATCAGTTTGGTGTTCTAACATGCTCTCTTTTCCTTGGATTTTTGAATCACATTCATCATGTCGCATCATGGGGTCTTGATGTATACTGCCTACATGCTTTTAACGTGTCATTGAGCCGTCAGGAGCGAGAAGGAGAGGCAAGCTAATCAGCATTCAAAGACGCCACGCCGAGTCCCTCCAACTCAAGCTGCTAAATCATCAGATAAAGACCAGCCTGACGCGGTACCTTTTAAATAATCCACTCATAAGAATACCATTTAATAATATTAACACCAACCTCCAAGCAAAACCAAGCTCTGATGTGGACAGGTCAACAGGACTGAAACCAAAGGCCTGTATCTGTTACAAAAATATCTATGTAATGGATGTAAATGTCACAGAGTACAGATCTTAATGACAGGAGAGTCCTCAGATGTCCACCATCAACAAGGACATAACAATGCTGCTTTCATTCAGGGTAAACCTGGACTGCAGTGTTGGGAGTTCATGCACTAGTGGCAGGTGAGGTTGAGGAAGCATCTTCTGTCAGTTAACATTTGAGATGCTTCATGAATTCAGTCAGATGAACTTAGCATTACTGTGTTCCCTCTGAATCCCTGGCTGCTCATGCATTCCAACTCATTGCTGGAAACACGATCGGACAAAGGAGCTGGAAAACAAAACTCAAGATGACTAGCTGAGGTGTCTATTTAACATAATTCATAATCAATTAACAAACATAATTTATTAAATAATTTCAATAAATATTAATGCTAAATAAGTTAAAATGTTTAATTTAAGCTCCTTTAAGAGTAAATCAGGAAAATAAAAGTTTAATACCCAAGTGCCATCAGAGCTCAGCCTAACTATTACAACCCAATTAGATCTTTTCTATCAAATACTGCTAGAAAAATTGTTGTCCTTTAAGAATAAAATTCACAGCCTTTAAAAAATATTCAGATGGATAAACACTGGCTTCTTATCTCAAGTGTTCAGGTCCCACATGTGGTTACCGGCTCTGTTACTGAGATTCAACCCACATAACTAATCAACTATCACATGATTTAACACCAGGTGTAATAAACAAAATACACTTTTCATAATGTGAATGATCTATGTGGATTTCATGTTACCTGTAAGTGCAAATGGAGCGTTGGTCCTTTGAGGCTAAAATCTTGAAAAAGAACAGAGGAAACTCACAGAGACTCACTGTGTGGTGTCTTTCCTTTCAAGCTATTGTGGCAGCATTCCTCTCATTCATTAAGAACAGCTGTGAGGTTTCATAGGCTATTTAAATTCATTTTAATTAAAATGGAGATTATTGATCGGCTCTGACGGATAGCGTTTGACTGTTTTTAGATGGCTGTTCATTATTTGCAGCTCACCATGTTGAGACCACTAATGTGCTGATCTGACAGGCACAATCATTATTAAAGTTAAATTTAAAATAAATACAATTCTAAATTGCTTTGTAGCTCGATGTTCTATTTTCACCATGCACTGCTGCTAGTTTCTGCAAACTATTCAACAAACTATAGGGCATAATTATAGCATACTATACACATTTCACCCCCCACCCCCCAATTCAATTTTTTCCCAACCTCACACCATTGTCACCTCAGTTATTTATAGTACTCCTCAGCAGAATTTTGGGGGAAATAATCATAACATTTCATAGTTGGCTATGAAAGTAACCTACATAAAAATAAAAGACAGCTGACCACCCTTTTGGTTTTGCTTCAGTTTTCTCATCAGAGGCTGATTTCCATTTTCACAGAAGTAAATATAAAGTGCAGTTTCCTATAGCAATCATGTGGTAAAGTATGGAGAGTGGGGGGGAAAGGAAAGATTAGGATTAGTGCATGTGCGACAGCAGAGGATTTAATAGTAGAGATGGAGGGAGGTGTCTCATAAAACTGTGACATGAAATAAAAAAGGTCACGAGTGCAAGATGCATGCTGGAAAAACAAGCAAATGACAAGCTCCTTTAAAGAAGAATTTCAGCTCGAAAGATTTACACAAAAATTAATTATTGGGTAAAACTATGTATCTTATTTGTGATTATGGATGCAGTCTTGCTGGCTGAACAGGGAAAATACATGCCCAAGCAAGAGATTACAGCTAACGACTTACAATATCTTGGGTAATAAATCAGAGAAGTGTCTTTGTGGCCTAAAGCACTTTCAAACCTATTTGCAAGAGATAATGCCACCAATTCCACTCAGCCTCAGAGCAGTATAAGCCTGACTCGTATATCATCAGCCTTTTAGAACAGCCCTCACCTATACCTATTAACTAGGTTTATCATCTCCTTTGTTAGCACAATAAGAGTCTTGGATGTAGGGGTTAATCTTTGAATAATTTACTCACATAATCCTCTCAGATTTAATGTTTACATGTTACATGTTGACAGTGTTAACACTGAATCTCTCTCATGCAAACATTTGCCTGTCAGGCTCTTGTTGAATGATTGTTGCTAAACACGCTAATGAATTTTTATGCTTCCTTCACTAATCATATTAAACTAATAATCGTGTAATCTTATCAGGTTAAGCCTTGAAAGATTTCTCACTGTTTGCATTGCACATATTCTCTGAAACAAGCAGAAGTTGTTTGTAACTTATTGTCCTTTGGTCCAGTTGACCACAGGTTACACACCCTAGGTGGTCAGTCTGAGCCTCGTGTGTCGTCAGCTGTGACTAATACTGCAGATGCTGAGGTGTCGGTTTCTGCCACACTGTCTGCATTTATGTGCTGCTTCCTGGTAGGCGGTGGCACTGCCTTGCATCCAGGTTTTACTGCTGTGCTCTGTCAGGTGATGAGTTTCTTCACCCTTTCTTTTGTTGTTGTCTGAGAACACATCTACACCAGGTCATGTTATCTCCCCAGCACTGCATATGAACACCCAAAGGTTTCTCCAGAGATATCATTGTAATATATCTGAGGACTTCCAATGGTTCTTTAGACGCATGCAAGATATCCACAGAGAAGACCTTTGTGTCTTTTTAAAAATGTATTATATGTATGTATTTTAGCCTGCATTGCTTGCACAGCATGTGGTTGGCAGGGTGACACTCAGCAGCTATGGAATACAGATCAGAAGAACATGACAAACTCAGGATGAAGGTTTGGTTTCACAGCTCATGTTGCATACACTGTCTGTCTTGTATATAAGAGTGTAATCATTAGAAAATAATTAAAAAATACATGGTGTAAGAGTTCTTGATTAACCACACTGAAGTAAATATAAGATGTCAGTTCTTTAATTTTCCCAACATAAGTTCCAATTTTAATACACGGCGTAACCAAAGAGACATGTGATGCTTTCAGACACTTCTAAAGTAGACATGGACATTTAAATAGTCTCTGTGTGGGATATATTTATGAACGTTAATGTGTTCTCACTTCCTTCAGTAAGCAAGAACAAAGAAAGCAAATCTACCAAAATGTTAACATCCTCCCTGCAGTCTGTTATTTGAGCCTACTTGAATATTTTTGACAAAAGACATTACTTATATTCTGTGGGGAAAAAAAAAAACATACATCTTAAGAACAAGATTCTGACAGTGTCTTTATGAGTTTCTTATTGCTTTACCTTGGTCAATTTATGAGTCATTTGTCTGGATTTAATCCAATCATGGCTTTCTGAAAAACAGCCCAGTCCTTCAGTACGAGAGACTTTCAGCATCGAGTTTCCAGACATAGAGTTTTGACCACAACATCACTTCTTGTTGCGGTTTATGAAATGTTTCTGACAGTAGCTCAGAAATATTCAATCAGCAGAATTTGTAAAGTCTCCAACTTTGGCTGTCTTAAAGTCCATTACAGTAATTACAGAGTGTAAGATGACAATGAAACTTTTCTCCATAATCATGTTAACATAAAGCTCCAAACCAGTTACAGTAACAAAAGCATGCTAATCTACAGGAGACATGAGGTGGTTGATATAGTTTAAAAAAGATGAGCTCAAGAATTTTTAGCCTGTTATACTTGATATGCTAGATATTCAGTATCTATTAGATTAACACACACACAGGCCACTTTATTACGTACACCTTGTTAGTACCGGGTTGGACCCCTTTTGTCTTCAGAACTGCCTTAATTCTTCATGGCATAGATTCAACAAGGTGTTGGAAACATTCCTCAGAGATTTTGATCCATATTGACATGATAGCATCACGCAGTTGCTGCAGATTTGTTGGCTGCACATCCATGAGGCGAATTTCCCGTTCCACCACATCCCAAAGGTGCTCTGTTGGATTGAGATCTGGTGACTGTGGAGGCTATGTGAGTAAAGTGAACTCATATTCAAGAAACCAGTCTGAGATGATCTGAGCTTTGTGACTGTGCATTATCCTGCTGGAAGTAGCCATCAAAGGATGGGTACACTATAGTCATAAAGGGATAGACATGGTCAGCAACAATATTCAGGTAGGCTGTGGTGTTTAAACAATGCTCAATTGGTACTATGTGGCCCAAAGTGTGCCAAAAAAAATATCCCCCACACCATTAGTCCACCACCACCAGCCTGAACTGTTGAGGCAAGGCAGGATGGATCCATGCTTTCATGTTCTTTACATCAAATTCTCATTCTACCACCTGAATGTTGCAGCAGAAATCAAGACTCATCAGACCAGGCAACGTTTTTCCAATCTTCTATTGTCCAATTTTGGTGAGCCTGTGCAAATTGTAGCCTCCGTTTCCTGTTCTTAGCTGACAGTAACGGCACCCAGTGTGGTCTTCTGCTGCTGTAGCCCATCTGCTTCAGGGTTCAACGTGTTGTGCATTCAGAGAAGGTATTCTACATACCTTGGTTGTAACGAGTGGTTATTTGAGTTACTGTTGCCTTTCTATCATCTCTAACCAGTCTGCCCATTCTCCTCTGACCTCTGACATCAACCAGGCATTTTCGTCCAAACTGCCTGAACTGCCGCTCACTGGCTATGTTCTCTATTTCGGGCCATTCTCTGTAAACCCTAGAGATGACTGTGCATGAAAATCCCAGTAGATTTTGAAATACTCAGACCAGCCCGTCTGGCACCAACAACCATTCCACATTCAAAGTCACTTAAATCCCCTTTCTTCCCCATTCTGATGCTCGGTTTGAACTTCAGCAAGTCATCCTCACCACATCTAGATGCCTAAATACATGCCATGTGATTGGCTGATTAGCAATTTGTGTTACCAAGCAATTGAACAGGTGTACCTAATAAAGTGGCCGGTGAGTGACTGTGGCTGTTTAATTAATATATATATATATATATATATCTTAAAAGGGCGAGGAACCTCGTTTCAATTAAACAGCCACAGTAGCCCAGCAGATTCATAATTGTAAATATTTAAATTTTATTTAATACAATTCATACATTATTTAATACAATAATTTACATACATACATACATACATACATACATTGTATGTATGTATGTATGTATGTAAATTATTGTATATATATATATATATATATATATATATATATATATATATATATATATATATATATATATATATATATATATATATATATATATATATATATATATATATAATTATAAACAAATTGTATTTACCTCCATTTTCTTTCATTTACTTAAACATTTTTACATCTGAAAAAGTGTTCCTGTAGCTTCATGGTGCTAGCAACGCCAGGGTCAAGGGTTTGATTCTAATAAAATTAATCTTTGGATACAAGAAACTGCCAAATGCATAAATTAGCAGTTTACACGGATTCACGAACTTAAGTGTTTAAAAGTGATTGAATTTACAGACACAATTTAACAGTCTTATACTCGTGAGACATTCAAATGAAAAGGATTACAATCCTCATGATATTTAAAATGTTGCTTAATTTTAATATTACCATCAAAATCATTGTGAACACATCACCTAATTCTAGAACAAATCTGCAGATATTGTAATATACATCAATGAAAAATGATCAGAGCTGGTGCAAAGTTTTGTGTGCTCAAATATAAACCTCATCTACACAAGAAACCATCCATCCTTCTGCCATGGTTGCCTTTTCTGTGTAAATGGTCTCTTTTTGTCTTTGTCCAGAGGACAGACACAGTTGGCACGAAGGGGGAGTCTGTGGGCCCTTCTGTGATGGTTCGACAGTCACCAGCACCCCTCTATGCCAGGCCTCCCCCGGTCTTCTCCATCTGGCAAGACAGTGGAAAGATGAAGCGCCAGAACTGCATCTTCCCGTCCTCCAGCACGCCGCTTCCTCCTGTCCTCATGATACAGTCTGGAGACTGCTCTCAGTGGGACTTCTCCCAAAACTACAAAACCTTCACAAGAACCTTTAAAATCAGCTTAAGACAGCAGCTACCTTCCTATACAACTCCAGGCTTTGTGTAAAGATTTCGGTCTATAATAATTGCTGACAGAGAAACTGGACTTGTTTTTTGCATTCAGTCAGGATGAATAAAGAATATTCCAACTTGTTCATTTCAAAGGTAATTCTCCACTGAAAGAAGAGAAAGTGCTAGCTGAAGCTTTTTTGTGAGTATAAATAAATAAATAAAAACATTCTCTTCACTAAATTCTACAATTGCTACATTGTTTCAGAGCATATGGTCAGTAGTGACCTTTTGATTTAACTCTGGATTGCAATTATGCACAATTACAGAACTAAGCCATATTTTCATTGTGAATATCAAGTTATAAACCAAGAAAACACTATCATTTGATTAATAGCAAACCTGCAGAACAGCAGCATGATGTCTGATTTGAAGGCAACATTTCCCAAGGACAAAGTTATTCTGTTGTTTTGCTCTAATAAGCAAATAATCTCTGAAATAAAGAGAAAAGAAATGCCATGGGATACATATTCACACTGCCGGGCAGTACAAAAATAAAAGGAAAAACTTTCCTCTTTCCATGCTACCACCAAAGTAACATAAGATCATTTAGACCTATGAACTTTCATGCTCCAGAGCTTTAATCTGTCCTGTTTGACAAACAGGAATAGACTATTATTTGTTGTACAAATGCATTCCTTTTTATGTTGGGACACTGTGTATAGCACCTGGACTACATCTGGGCAATAAGAATTTAAATTGCATAACGTTATGTTCTTAACTTTGCTTTAGTTAGTTAGTTACCTTTTTTCAATTTAGTGTTTAGTTGCGACAAGCAGCTGCACATGAATACAGTAATGCTGACCTTTAGGGGCAGCAAGCATGTTCAACCCTGGAGAAATTTGGAGAAATTTTGGTGGCCATGCACACAACACTCTTGCGTTCAAAAACAGCTATGGTGTGAGCAAGTGAAAAAACACTGAGATGCAATAGCCAAAGAAGCCAATCTGACCCATATATATACGCAGAATAACAATTACAAAAAGGTGCATATGGAGCTTGCTCCATAACCCCCCTCATGCCGAATTCCTGGCTGAATGAGCAGTCAAAAGACCATAACGCATATCCCTAGGCTAAACGCTTGACCACCAAAATCTGCGAAATCTGCGAATCTGCAAACCAAACCAGTGTTTGACAGTCAAACCACCTACACCATGCACAACAACTGCAAAGTCATTGCTCTCTATAGGGAGCTACAAAAGAGCTGTCCTCATCAAAATTCAAAGGGGCCCACAGCAGATTTTTAATTGTTAAATACACGAGGCCATAAATGCTGCATAAATGTTAAGGAATCTTTATTATTGGGGCTGCGTCTTGCAACCCCTATCTATCTGAGTGATGGCGCTAGGGAATGTGTGCATGTAGCTGTGACGAGTGGCTGGCTGATTTTATATATCAAAAACTGCAGTGACAGAAAAGAGTAGCAAGAAGAGTTTTAACAAAGATGCTGAGGGAAACTGTGCATGTGTGTCTGGGTTAGGCTGTGGAGGGTCAGGTCACCTTCACATGATTCGGTGGCAGTAATCGTACATTGGACACATCCGTCAGCCTAATGCAGTCAGCACAGTGGGTACGTGGGCCTGGTGACTAACACGCAAATCTAATAAGTCACACTCAAAACTACCAGCACAAACTGTATTTTATGCTTTCCCACCACAGAGGCACGGTTGAGACACCTAGACGCAACCCATGACATCACTGCAATCACATGCCACGCTGCATGAGCTTTTAAAACAGCTGTACCGGAATCTATGTCAGCTGGCCTTTAAAAAAGCACACTAAAAAAAGTTTAGTGGGTAGCAATATTAACGTGGCAAAAGATTAGAATAGGCATAAAAACTACAAAGCATTTTTATGCCTTTCTTTGGTTCTGAATGTTTGAATGCTCAAAAACTCTCCAAAATAAATCATGCCCTTTCCAAATACCTCTCAGGGCAAACTATTAAAGCTGTAATTTAAGCAAATAATGTAGAAGTTAAACGTGGGAAGGGGGCTTTAAAATTCAGTCTTAGTTATGGTACTTATAAAGGGTCTGGGCCATTTCTGGGACAAAATCTGTTTCCACTTTTTGTTAAATGGAGATGTCCTATAAAACTGCAGTGTAAATGGTTTATAATGCCACCAGCAGGCCCACTAATGGTGAACCTGTTTTCAATCAGCAGCCAAATTACTGCCGAATTAGCTTCCAGACACTTAACTACTTCACAGGCCTCTAAACACTGAAGACGCTGAGAAATATTCAAAACTTTGACAGCAACTTGGGAAAGCAAACACAGTGGATGAATTCCAACCACCATTCATGAGCCCTTAAAAGAACACTATGAGAACACAACACTATTCACAAGACTGTTCCAAACAAAAGTGAGCTATGCAATCTCTTTACTGTGAGGTCATTGGAGAAGCATCCATATAACGGTCATTTTAGGTAAGGCTTTTTGCTGTTTATGATCACATCCTGGGTACTGGGTGGCAAATCCTATTGCTCTGGTACACCCAATCATGCCAATCTGTGGCAAACAGTCATAACATTAACATGTTATGACTGTTTGTTTGTTTGTTTGTTTGTTTGTTTGTTTGCTTTTACAAAATAAATTTAATAACAAAAACAGTTGAAGCAAGCGTCTTATTTGTCACAACAATACCTATAACTATAAACTAAACAACTCACAACAACTATAAACATTAATTTTTTAGCTATGACATCAAAATAACGATCCAATGAAATCATGTATGGTTTTGTGCAGGGGGTTCAAAATGTGCACATATGGTACAATGATGCTTTGTACCCTACACAGTACTTGCTTCAATCAGTACAATACCATGTCCTTTAGAATGGCACAGTAATGCTCACTTTCAAATGAAACACGCACAACAGGTACACTTTTTTTCTATAATCCATGATTTGATCTACCAGATTCAAAGGAAAGCTTTGTTTCATTGCAAAGAATGAACTGCTGTTTTCCTTTTTTAAATCCAAATGATTAAATCTAGCCTTTGAGACTACTGACATTTATTCAGGTGCTTATGACCCCCTTCAGTAAATGAAATAAAACAAAAAATGAAGTCTGACATGAGATCTGAATCATCCCTAAACAATTTGACTTGTAAAACACAAAAAGTTTTCTACCACACTGTACCACAGTGTCTCCTAAAAAAAAAAAAGTGTTGACTGGGTTGAATTGTCTTAAATGAAACCGTGTATTCCCCTGCCAGAGACCAATGTGCCACTGAGCGATCCAAAACAGCTTCACTTCCCAGATATGAGTCCTATAAATGTTGATCCCCAACACCACAACCGATGCACTACAGAAATAAATCTCTCATTAGAGCCCATGCCCTGAAATTACCCAAATTCAGCGCATATGGAAACCATAAGACAGCGTCAGCAAGGGGGAAGTTTGCACCCAGTGGCTTTCCAGCATGTGGCAACAGAGGGCTGGGCATTCCAAAAGTGCCAATTAGTTCCCACTGCCGGAATGGAGTAGGTAAGAGGAACATACCAAGGGGTATTGACGCAAACATACAAACACACACTGGAAGGGAAAGAAAAATGTTCAAGCATACACATTAGAAACAGCACTATCTGGCCTAGAGGGTATCTGCTTTGATTTTATGCTCATGCTGGGACACTTATGTTAGTAATGTAAACCATGCTGACCTAAACTACATCCTGGAAATCATTTTCAGGCATGTTATTTCGATTAGCCCAAACATCTAGTCTATTTATTTTATTCATTTAAGCCAGTAACAAACTTCATTTCTGACTGTTGTATTGTGTGATGCAGCAAAGCAACACACACAATGACATCAGTGTGCATCTGATCCGATCAAACGTGTGTGAAATTGGAGATTGGGGGAGAAATTGTCAGTTCATCTTAATGCCTGTCAAAATATAGTCCACAAATGTTCTCCAACCAGCCATTAGCCGCAGGAACAATTCTAGCTTTCTGAACAAAACCAGAACTGACAGATATTAAAACTAATTACATAGAATGAACAGCAGTACCGGCACACTGCATAGGCTCAAGATGATGTTGTCGTACTTGGCCAAATTATTTAAGACCTGTGATGCAATTGCATGAAACTTGCTCTTGGGCTTTCCAGTTTCACTAGATCTATTGCTGACATGTCTGATGTATATTTTCACATTCATGATACATGCACGTTTGTTCGTACTAAATTAATAACAACTCCCGTTATGCGCTCTCATGTATATGCGAGCTCTCCTTAAAATAACTACCGACGGAAAAAAAAAATCTCTGTTTGCAATGGTAAAGGATACCTAATCCAGGAACAAAATAACAAATAACGAAAAATGTCCATAGGATAACAAGTGTAATTGTGCTGAACGTGCCCGCAGCGGACACGATATTAACAAACAATGCTGTCTCCTGAGCTTTTACTTCTTATTCCACCATATATTTTCCTACCTTATTCCATCTCACCATAACAAACACTGACACCTTTCTGTGAAACCCACCAAGCAATGTGTAGAAACTGGGCAAATTATACTTAACTACGTCTATAATAGTTTTGTTCTATAAAAAAAATTAATTTGGACATACATAGATCAAGTTTATATGTGATATCTGGACGTTTAATTGTAATGCGGTGAGAAACTCGTTGCAGATCGGCGTCCTTGCATGTAAACTTTAGCCGAAAAAGACACAAAATGTAATTTGTGCAAATGATCTACGTGGGTGTAAGGTTCAAAATATGCACGATCATCCGCAGTCGGTGGCATCCTGAAAAACGCACTAATCTTATTCACGCCGTACCTGTTTGGAATTAATTTCTAATTCAATTTTTCATAATCACACCCAACAGAATTAGCTGTCCGATGTATGCACAAAGTAAACAAAACATAGTATACACAGCGCTTAAACAGTTACAAACGATTTTCTACATAGGATTCAAAACGTAAAGCGCCTTTAAAGAACCGAGCTTGCGCGCAGCCAGCTCAGTCATAAATGAATATCCCGCGACACTTGTTCTGCGTGTTTATGACTGTGAGCTGCATTTACCCGAGAAATACGTGCACTACGATATGAATTGCATGTGTTTAATAGTTCAACAAAGTCATTTTAACGAGTTTACTCCTGAGTTTGCTCCTCTTCAAACGCTTAATAAGAAGACGCAATGAGAGTACGCAAATGAGAGTTACGGTGACAAAAATCTGCCTATGCTTGCTAAATAGATCGCTACCCTGGGAAAAGAGCTTGTATCTGCACTTGTGCAAACCAGCCCAAACTAACGATCCTTAAGTTTTTAAATGGCTTGGTTAGCTAATGAACTAGCTTAGCTGACATCAACATATTAGTTAGTTTCACGCTGCGAATGCTAATTTCGCTAATTAATGCAGATACTTATCACCATCAAAGTACAGCTTTGCGTCGGTCAGTTTCGTCAACGAGACCGAATGAATGGGTAAACGTACTGAACTCACCGTCTCTCCGTTCCGCCGCGGTTTGCATTTCTTTCCGTGCAGGGCAGCCGCTCGTTTCACCCGGTTCAGTTGGCCACGTACAAATCCACTTTTTAAACCGACCGGGAAATTCGTTTGATTCCACAGAGTAACGACTCTTCTCCTACTATTGTGCCACGCGGCCGTTATAATCCCGTTTTTCAGAGCGGTTGCTATAACTACGGTGGAGGGAAACGCTTCTATTGTTGCAAATCCTGAGTTTCTGTCTCACGTACTTCTGCTCCAAAGCGGTCGGAGGCTCTCTACCGCTCTGCTTGCAGTCCCCTCAACCACGCTCTCCCTCCCTGGCTGCATTACAGGTTGCTTGCTTGGGTTTTCGGAAACTTTCGGACACGTTCGGGACCATTCGGCCATTCACAAATCGATTACACGAGTTTTCAGATTTTATACGTGTGACGTTAAAGTGTGGTAGCTTTACGAGAAACATAGTGAGGTCTGCCTTTTAAAAACCGAATTTATTTTACCCTTAAATATAATAAAGACAATTAATAACAGTTTACCCATAAATGATATAATATAGTTACCTTTCGTAATATATATATATATATATATATATAAATAATAATAATATCATTATTATTATTATTATTATTATGAAACATACCAGCCCTAAACAGACTGTGGAGGTGGCAATAATATAACTTTATTAAATCTATATGATGGTCATTTTTACACTACTTAGTATGCAGAAACAAAGAATATCTTTCTCAAATTGAGTCACTGCACTCAGAGACGGTGGTGTAGAAAATATTTCCTATACTTGTTATCTCATTGTTTCATTGTTTTCAGAAGTCAAGTTCTGAGAAGAAAGTGAATAGTAGATTGCACTTTTAAAGTAGGCTGACAAATTTCTGAGATGAATGCATTTTATTCACATTTTATTTGATGGCAAAGTACTTTCTAAGTGTTTTCAAAGTGTTTATTTGTTAAAAAAATGGTGCAAAATTATGCTCAGTGAAATATATAATGTAGCCTGCAGAATAAGCTAAAGCAACTCTTCCTATCATTTGATGAATTTTGCTGTGTAACTATCATGGACCAGCATGAAAAATGCATAAATTCTAAAAAAAAAAAATACAATCAAGGTCAAGTTTCAAGGAGGGGCTGGAGAGTGTGCCCTGTGTGGGTAGCATATCTTAAGATATAGTGACAACATCATACTTATCTGTGCATAACTGTCTGGCCAGATATGGGAATATAGCAAAACTCCTTGAGTAATGATTGATGCTAACTATATTTGGCCTAAATCCTAATCTAAATCAAAATTACATTAAAAAAAAATAAATACATATATTGACAATGCCCAGTTAAATGGGCTGACGCAGGTTGTATCTAATGTATGTGTCATAGCATGCAAATGTGCATACCTTTATTTAAAGGTATATTGTTTGAAGGCAGTCCCTAAAGCTGTATATGTGTTCCGGTGACCTGTCATATACCCCCAGTGCTAGCTGATCTACTAAGATCACTTAAAAAGGCTGTATGCCTATGAAATGGAAACAGAATCCTCTTAAAAGGTAAGGGCCAGCATGCACTGGGATTAAGATGTAGTGTTAGTTATTTTAAAATGTGAAATATTAATCAATTCCATCTGGTGGGATTTTCTGCTTTGAGATAACCATGTGTTGGAGGATAACTTTGTCTAATAGTTCGGGACACTTTAAGAATTAAAAGAATATTACTAACAAAGACAGAGACCTATGGATAAAGAAAACTTTGGGTTTAGTGTTGCAACTGTATGTTTTTAATTTTAAGCCTTATGCTAAGCACAATGGAAATACTCTGCTTAGCATATGTTTTCAACTATGAATGCCAAGGTCAACACTATGTGCCAATGTACAAAATATGTTCAGTTTCTCTGGGTGGTCGATCTCTCTGGGTTTATTATTTTACAGTAATGACCAGGTGACTGTACATTACCTTGCTTATTAAATGGCTACTTACCAAATAAATAAATAATTGGACGTGAAATATTGTTTTGAGTTTAAATTATTTTGTTATGTGAGAGGAGACCGCAGAGTGACATGAGAGTCCTTGAACTAGCACAGCTATGTAGAAAACATGTTGCCTAGGATGATAGTCAGTTTACTGAAGAATGCAGCGATTGTCCAATCAGCAACAAGCTGTCCTGAAACTGTGTAATGAAATTCAGTTTAAACAGTACAGGTCTTTTTCTTGTCGTTTCATTACAGCTGTCATCTTTGGTATAAAATCAATTAAATGAGAGGAAGGGGAGGAGCATGTCAAGAACCTGGTAAAGCAGAACACAAACATGATAACAGATAGACAAATGTCTCTGCATAGAAGAAAACAAATAGCACTTTCCAGTAGAAGAGAAAATGGAGGTAGAACTGACGAAGGTTGAGGGGAGGAGAACAGGTTGATGAGCTGGCATCTTTGAGAGGTGCTGTTAAAAAAATGAAATATCAAAGCTGGAATATTCCATCAGGGAGGAGAGCCATACTAAGCATGTCAGAAAAAAATGTAAGAATTTCCTTAGAGTGTGTAAACGTGTGAAGTCAGTCAGCTTCTCTGCTCAGGAGAGATGCTGTGGTGGAGTGGGTGAGGATCATCCTTAATTGCGTGACATTAAAGAAATGAGCTTTAAATTTTGAGTGCTAACTTTTCAAAAAATATAGTGGAATTTTTTTATTTTAATGTGTGTTTGTTGCATAGGAAATATCCTAAAAGAGTAAGTATATTGCATATGTAATGTAAATTTAATTAATAACCTAGAGACAGGTTTTTACTTCATGAATGTAATCTGGCACAGTTATCATCTGTATAATACATTTGTTTTGCTTGTAGTTGAACTCAACAATGTCTTGAAGTCTCTTATTTGACAGTCTTTGCATAAGCTGCTAGTTTAGCTTTGTTGGGCCTGCTTAAGAAACTTCACCCGCTCTGTTCCTGTTATCACAGTCAGACTTTCCTCCACATATTGGGTTGCAGGAGTCATTTCTTCTTCAGAAAGCCTTGAGGGAATCTGCGTTTTCACTTTCTTTTGTGGGAGCCAACAGCAAATAGATATTATATAGTTAATTTTTAATTCTGCATTCGTGAAGTCATGTTAAGATAGGTGGAGAGAGCGCTAATGGGGTCAGATTAGGTATCACTGCAGATATCTGGGAACAACCTGTGGGACTGCTCTGTGGATCTTGGCTGAGCTCCATTAACGTCTTGAAAAAGACAAGACACTTGGAGACATGCTGTCCAGCTATTAACCCTAATTGGAAAAAGTAAGGCCTGTGTTGATGGTTTATTGAGTGAACATTGTGAGAGGTTCATTAGAGTGGAAAGAATTTGTTGCTGCAACTGGAAGGACTTTAATACATACATTTCTCATGAAGGATCTTGATCAATGGTTCCCAAACGGTATCCCCACAGTACCATTAGTAAAACCCTTCATCAATGCACATTAGAAACATATTTATGTATATCAGATTAAAATGTGGGAGGAGCTTTGCATTGAGCATATTCATTTCCTGCATTTGAGATTTGTCACAGCTTTGTGATTGGCTTAACGTCCTACTTACATCAGCGTATTTTTTGAAACTCAGACAAGCTTACACCATTACTCTTAATCTAAACAAAAGCCCAAAATGAAACATTTCCAGTAATGTTAAACTTCTCATTGCGGAAAATACTAAAACTTTACTGAGAATTCAAAAACAGATTCTTTTACACATGACCCCTAAACAGGAAAATTACAGTTACATTTCTGAAAATGTCTGTATGTGTGAAAGGCACAAGTCTAGTTTTCTTGCAATAAACAGTGATAGAATTATTTATTAATGCATTCATTGCAAAGTGTTTAGTAATTTCTAATAATTGTTAGTAGTTTTATCATTTCTATTTAATAAGAGCCTTAATTTATTATACATCACTAATCTAAAGCACCTTGTGCAGTAATCATTAGTAAATTCATTAGTAAGTTGTGAAAGTGTATCCAACTCTGACATTCAAATAATGTAAAAAAACTTTTAACCAAAGAGACAAACAACATTAGGTCTCTAGCCTCAACACATACTTGACCAGAATAGTAATAAGTGCATGCTAATTTCAGAAGCGACAGATTATGCACCATAGTCATGCTTTCTTTGAGTAGTTAAAATGATTTCCCGGCTTTCATTGGCAATGAGTGTGATGATTGTTTTTATTGACTCAGATGTTCCATTAAGGGAGAGTGAGCAGTTGCAAAGAGAAGCTGACAGCAGCTTTGTTGTTCTGATGCTCTGATGGTGGACTTTACGTCAGGGTCATTAGTGAACCTTCATTACAGCTTAACACTCAGTGTCCCACCATTACAAACACAAAACTAATTTCACAATGCAAATGCATTCAGTTCTGACATTGACTAAAAATAAATGAGAAAATGCTTTGGATTAAGGAGGATAAAGCAGGATCTGTGTATAGTATCTTTAAATGTCTGGGGGTAGTTTATGTATTTTTTTTTCTTTGATGTTATTATGGATTTTGCTGGTCTGTGAGGATTACAATCTTACCTCACATAATTTACTGTGTCTTGTTAAAAAGAAAATAGGCTTAGCTGAATTATCAAATATGTAAAAGTAAGTAAGTAAATAAAAAGTAAAAGTGGCTAGGTCTGTAATTTTTAGCACTAACAAAGAAATTCCTTAGAGCACAACATCATTCTGATGTGGCCGGTATACAATAATTGCTTCCTGTTTGTCAAATTTAACCTGCTGTAGCCATAAACGGAAAACTGATCCTACCAAATTAGGTTAGTGTTATCTATAAAGATTATTACTGGTTATTGTTTATACTTGCTGCACCTGTTACCAGAAATAGATACAGAGCTCAATATTAAGGATGCCCTGGGGTCTGTGTGAGAGTAAGAGTATTGGACCTGTTCATGGATTTGTCACGTGGGCCAGTGCTGCATTGTCACCAGTAATGGCTTACAAATCTTGATTTTTTAGTATGGCTTACAAATCTTTTGAATTTTTAAATGTACAATATTGTTATTAAACTGTGCTCAATATGTCTGTCAGGTAATTCTATCTAGCCAAATCAGTAAGTTTAGGCATATGAATTTGGAGTTACAATATAGCAGTGGCTCTCAACCAGAGGGCTGGAGCCCACTAGGTTGCCGTAAGGTCTACATTTTGTTGGAAATTTAAAACAAACTTTAAATGATTTATAATGTATGCCTACAACATGACAACACTAATATTTTAGTCATGTTTTTCACTGAAAGTGAAAATCCATCTCTAATTTCTCACAACATTTTTAACAAATTTTCCATCCCACTTCCGCAAGCTTCATTCAACACCCGCCCACTCTTGCTGATTTTTACTCTGTGTACGTTCACTCTGTCCCTGCTTACAATTAATTTGTTTTTGCACGGTTCTGCTTAATTTAGTTCTTCTTAATGCAATATCACACTTTAGGGGGACCCTTTAAATATTGTCTTGGAAAAAGGTGGCAGGAGACAAAAAGTTTTTTTATTCAAATAGAGTTCATATTGTTCAGCTCTGAGAAAATAGAGAAAAAGCAGAAACAAGGGACATTAAAAACATCTCTGACACTTACCAAACAAATTCCACCTGTCTATGGTATTCTCTGCCCCACTAGAGGTTTACAGAGCTTGTTTAACTTTCACCCATATGGGCATATGATTAGTATCCCTTTCAGATCTCAATCCCATGTCCCCGTCCTCTCTCCACAGATCATTACAGTAATAGAGCAGGCTCTATTACCCCAGCACGGTCAAAGACAAGTCCCAGAGAAGTGGGACCTGCCTCACTTCTGTACAAAAGCTTTAATTTCACGCTTTGTTAATGTCCTCCATCTCCTCATGTCCTGATCCATGCCCTCTGCGAGTAAAGCAAGGATCACATCCTTCCCTCCCCTGGCCTGTGTTGAGTAGCTGATTTGACCATGCCTGGGGAAGTGGTGTACTTCCCCCTCTTACACGATGCTGTCTGCTGTGCCAAATTGGTGCCGCAGTAGCAGATAGATAAATCACGCTGGATGATATCCACACAAAGTTCTCACGTGGCACTATGCAACTGCAGAAGAGGGGCTGTATTTGATTTAAAAAGTTTTGCTGAGATCTCACATCTCCTGAACTTATCAATTTTGAGTCTATCTTCAACAGTGACAGCTCTGTTCCGAAAACCTACTGAGCTGCCTCAAGGGGAAGCATTTTAGGGTGTAATAGGCATACTCCCAACACAAATTCACATAGTTACACATAGTAGGAAACTTAATTATGCTGCCTCTTAAAAAAACCTGTTTTCACCTAATTCTAATACAGCATCACATGTATCCTTCATTTCAGAATGCAATCCCAGAATGCATTGTGACAAGCTCAGTCAAAAATATCAATCCGAAATAATGGATGAAGCAAAAGAAATGTCGATTGAAAACATTTATATAATTTATTTAATACTGAAATGTATCAATAAAATGTGTTTAAAATGACCAAAAAAAGGTGATAAACATATTTATGTCAATTTGGGTTGTTCTTCTCATGTTGCCTATTTGGAAATCGATAGTGAGTTGAGTCTCCTGTGCGCTTCATGTTTAAAGCACTATTTTTATGAGCACATAGTTACTGCCTATGTAAAGCATTCCAAATCAGTCATTAATGAGGTTCTATTTCAGTTAGTATGCTGCCATAAAAGGCAGCTGTCTATGTAGGCAGCAGGCAGTGAAGCAGCCCACTACATTTTAAAACAGACCTAAAGTACAGTATGTTTGTTTGTGTCCAAATATTGATCATTCTAAATATTGAAGGTTATTATCTCACACCCACATTGGTCTACAGAAAAGTCTACAGCAAACACTGTATGTGAAACAATGAGTGCTCTTCTTTACAGTCAAACCAGTGGCCATGTAGATCTGACCTTTTTGTATAACCATGGCTGCCGGAGGAACAAAGAAACCTTGGTAGAAATATCTTAACACCCCAGCTTTTCCATTTTAAAAGCAAATGTCTTATTTCTCTTGCAGCTTTTTTGTCTTCTCCTTGCCAAACTATTTAGGGACTATTGCAACGCATTTAGGCCTCCGTACCAAATATGTGAGGAAAAAATGTACAACAGGCTGGGAAATGGAATGGGGGGAAGAAAAAGACCCCCAGGTGTGCTGGGGGTCTTGTTTTCCAGACAAGTAAACGAGTATCTTTTTGTGGGTGAAGCCAGTTTGACTGCATTGATCCGCGTTGGAAGGCTAAGACAGAAAGAGGAGAACAGAAGCCTGCTGTACATGGGGGACATACAGAGAGACTTATCACAGGCCACAGATGGTCCATTTCCAAATCGACCAGTCGATATCTTTACTTAGTTACCTTTACTATTAATGGTAGTCACAGCTCTGCTGATATTCAGTACATTGGTTCAACTGAGTGTGATATTTCTTTAATAATACAGTTCACCAACAAAAAAATGCAAAAAGAAACTGCATCAACTGTTGTGTGTCAAAGACTTTCACACAGACTGACAGCCTGTCTGGAACATATCATACAGATATGTTAAGTGATACAAGTAGTGGAATATTCTGGTGTTGGTGTATACATTGATATATGCTAACACTCTTAGAATGCTGCTTATGCAATCATATTAGAGTATCTGAAATATTGGGTTCATTATTATGCAAGTACAGCAATAATTAGGTACTGCAGGATTGGATTGTGCTTGTGTTGGTATACACAGATGAATGGGGTTATTTAGACTTTATTGTAAGTATCTCCTTTCAGGATGGTTAATAATTCTATGAAAAATGTAGTCTCCAGAAATTAAACTCTAGACCAAAAATTCCAAATCCAAAATTATGCCTGTTATCCCACAGAATTCAGCCTAATTATGATAAGTGAATGAGTTTATTGTGATTGTATGTGACCACTTAAATAGGCAATTCTTCAGTGTCACATATTAACCCATGAAACCAATTACGTTTTGCTATGATAAATGTGAAGTTTTCAATCCATATGTCCTCTTGTGGTTATGTTTATGAAAATGTTTATGAATAAATCTCAGGTTGTTCAAATTTCTCCACCAACAATGGCCCATTTATTAACAAATGTTTGATTAACACTGAGTTACATAAATACCTTTAATTATTGTGTCTACATAAAATGTGTTCTGTATCAAAATCACTGTGTCAGCTGAAGTCAACTGGTTCTGAATTTGTCCACTTTTACAGCACTTATTTTTGACAAATGTTGTGACATGCCAACAGAGGAAGGACCCTGTCTATTGTCTGAGATCCCAGCATGTCTTTTGTTGCTTAGGCACCACACATAATGACCCGGTTCCTCCTGCTGCCCTGAGTTTTTGAAATTCTCTTTATCCTGCTTTTAAAATTTGGTGACATACTTTTACTGCCACTTTGGTTCATTGCAACATCTGCAAGGTCAGTGGTCTATTTTGACTATTTTACTGACTTATTAACAATAAAAATGCACATATATACTGGAATGTCATAATAAAGATAAAAAATTAAAATTTTATTATCATTTAATTAGTCATTATTTAAACATCATTTAATTATCATTTAATTATGTCATTTCCAATCCATGTCAGTTACTTGTATGTCCTTTATCTTTGTTTTCCTTGTGTTAAGTTAATTGGTCATTATCAGTTCTTGTTTAAGTTAATTAGCCCCTCCTCCATTTACTTGGTTTCCAGTTCTGTTCGCCTGTGTCTTATTTAGTTGTATTTATACTCTTTGTGTGCCATAGTTCCTTTTCCTGTCTTAACTCAATGTTAAGGGGTGTGTTTTCTGGATTAAATACTATTTCTGTTTATTCATCTTCTTTGTGAGCTTCTTATACAACAACCCGTGACAATGTCTTTCTTTTGTCTCTGAAACACAAAAGGTGAGTTTATTTCCTAACCCTAATGCCTTTAAAAAGGCCTCTCGTCTTCAGCCAGGCTTCAACATTTCAAATGCTCCAAACAAATCATGCCATACATTCCAAATCTTCTGAAGTAGATTAGACAATAGTGTGTGGAACAGAGTAATTTAATTTGTTAATCTCTGATATCCTTTGTTTCAACAAGCTGTTACTAAATCATTGAGGCAATGATTACTTGAAAAACAAATTAGTCTGATTTATAATCGGTTGTGAATTTGCTGTATTACTATATTTCTCAAGGACACCCAAAGGAGATCTAGGCTGGATGTTAGGACTTTACATAAACATTACATTTCGTTCCGTTCATCACACAAAGCAGAAAACATGTAATATAATTTCTTGTATCTTGTCTTTTTTTTTAAATGACATAATGGTGAGTAAATGATAATTTTTCTTTAGAGTGAATGGTTCCTTTAATAGAAAACTGTGTATCATGTTTACCCATTACCCAAGTAACAGTTATAGAAACAAAGTATGACTATGAAATGATCATAGTCATACTTTGTGACTATGATATATGTTTATATTTTGCACATAAAAAGGGTGTGACAGGAAACTTGTGGCAAGGTGACCCTTTTTCTGATTTATGGGCTGTGGTTGACAGGCCCTCACAAGGAGAGATTTGTCATCAGTGTCCCACCAGTGTACGGTTACAGGCTTTAAGTTCTCTGCTCTCCAGTTTGGGCTTTGGCGGTACAATAATACAGACTGTAAACCCTGTGCATTGCTAAACCTTCAAGCCAGTTAGTGATTTGGCACATTTGCTTCAATTATTTCTTATAAAGTATTCTGGTTACAAAATTTATTTACTTAAAAAAAAGGTGTACACTGTGAAAAACCAAATTGCACATTTTTAAATAATTAAATGTATAACAGATAATTAAAAATATACTGCACAAAGTACAAAATGTACAGCGACTTGAGCTCCCCTTCTTTAGTTTGCTTTTGTAGTACCTAAATTACCATCTCTGATGTGTTTATGCCTTGTATAAAGATAAGCTCAAGGGTCTGTTGGCTTCCCATAAAAGCCTCTGGTGACATTGACAGCAACACTATACATGTAATTAAATTTCCAGGTATTAACTATGTCCCCTCAAACAACAGCACCTATACAGATTAATGGAGGGTTACTCAAAAGAAAGAACAGAAGCTATCCCTGCTAAAAACACCATTGTAAACTATAAGTTATTCTTGTAAAGAATAAGTCTTTAGTTGATTAGATTGATGCTGGTGTAGCTGTTGGGTTTTCTGGACCAAATAAATCTTGTGAAGCTTTTTAATATGGTACCCCATCATACCAGCATCTAAAGCACAACCTACTGTATGCTGGTGACCAGCAACAATGGTCTTTTCAGCAGGGATGGATTACATAATCACCACCTTCTGCAGACTAAAATTGCTATTGCAAAAATCACGAGAGAGAGTCAAGGCTATCAGATGCCCTTAATCTCATGGGAAGGACCTGCCTGCTGAAAGCTCACCTCAGAGCCTGCAGATCTGAGCCATCATTGGGTAAAGAAGCTAAATAAAGACAGCCATATCAGCCAGAATCCCTGAGGACAAGCCATGGAAAGATGGCAGAGCTGATCTGAATATGCAACTGGGTGGGAACAGCATTAAATAATGTAAGGAAGAGGATTAGCCATTGATCTCTTGTTGATTTCCACGGCTGTCTTACAGAAGCTCCAGGAAGGAGATAATGGTCAACACCCCCACAAACACTGGTCTTTGCTCACCAGGCTTCTTCCAGGAACCACGGAAATAGAGCTAATGGTCTAAAGCAGAGAGTGGGTGTCGTTTGAAACTTGTTTGCATCCATACCAAGTGGTTGATGTAAAGACATCCATGCAAAGGAAACCATAAATATGGAAAGAAATTCAGATAGCCCACATCCGCATGACCTTTTTCAGACGTTCTTGCTCCTTTCAGAAGCTTTCACACCTGATGGACCAAACCTTTCGACCACTGAATTTCTATGACTTTTCCAGTTGTTTGTGATGCCTGGATGTGGATTTTAAAAATAATTTCATAGAGATTTACACTCACACAAAAGCTATTTTTAGCTGATGAAATATATTGGAGCTAAGAATGTTTATGAACCATGAAAATGTCCATAACTTTTCCAAGACTTTATAAATTGTACTAATTTCCATGACTTTTCCAGGTCTGGAAATCATAATTTTAAAGTTCCCTTATATTATTAGGTTTTCCATGACCGTGTGTACCCAGGCTACTGATGAACAATCCCACCACATAAGATTTGAAGTAGAGGGAGGAATTTCTGTATCGTTTAAGAAATGACTGTATCAAAAAACAGCTGTCTGCTTATTTCTCTTTCAGGAAAATAGGTTGGCATAGTACTTGAGTTATGAAGCATCCTTAAGAAGCTCAGTGCAATCCAATTAAAAAGAGCTTCCTGGTGCCTATCATTGCAGCCAGCTTTGGTTCTTGGTTAGACAGTAAAGGCCTATTCTACTACCACCCACTAAGACACCTCAAAGACAGGCAAATCTGTTTTCGTCACCTTACATCATTGTCTGTCATAATGGAACACAGGGTGTGAAGGTTATCAGCTTAATTAAATGACTACAAAAGAACCAATGGCGATAAAAAATACATGTAAACCATGCACAAATCACTCAAAAAGCCTCATAGCAGGTTTAATAAAAAAAGAATCTGTGACAGTTTTCATCTGTTTTCTCACCCTGTCGGCAAATAGTTTTTTCGTTTTAAGGATAAACCTCACTAAATTGTGTTGGCTTTATGCGTAAAATGAATAAAAAACAAAACAAAATGCCAAAAGGAAGATACAACTAATTGGAGATATATATACTTTGTATATTTGTAAAAGTCTTAATATCTTACACAGTTTTCCCTCTCAGGTAAATTCTGTTTTTTTGATCTTCACTGAAAAATAAGGCATTTTTTTTGCAGAGGTTAAAACACTCCTTGTAGTAATCTATCTCCTTGTAGTAGCAAAGAAAAACATAAATATACCCCATATATATACCCTCTATATTAGATTCTTTTTTTAATAGGAGGTATTAAAAGTACTTAATATTAATTAGAGATTAGACCTCATCTGCATTTATAATCCATCATTATTGTCTGTTAATGTTTATTTGATCAAGAAGAGAAATCAATGGCCAGTCATAATATTTTACAATGCTTTAAAGTTCTCCCTCCTAATTTCAGTCTCTTAATCATTAAAGTTTGACATATCCACTAGAAACAAGTGTCTTCAACCATTCTCTCCCTCTATCTGCTTTATAGATCCCATCTGTTGGGTAGCAGGCTGAGCGATGAACTGTGTTTGTTTTAAATACATTCTGAAAGCCCTCTGGCTCTGCTGGCGAAATCAGATGAGTCACAGAGAGGTGAACGAGGAGATAAGAGCAGAATGAAACCACGTCTTTCTGCTAGCATCACATTGAGAGTCACCCCCCATTAACCTGAGAGATATTGCCTGGATCCTCTCTGGTCGCCTAAGGGCTGGTACAATAGAAACAGGATCAAATAACCCTTCAACCTAAGGTAAGGTACTGCAGACATCTCTCCTTGTCTGCAGCATCCGTGTACCTGTTACTTTAACTGTGTGTTATAAAAACTACAAATGCTGGCTGGGCTGGAGTTCCCGTTTTCGGCTTCAGTGGTGCTGACACAATGACACGTCTCTAAAAATCCAGTGAATTAATAATTGGATGGTGTAGAGATTTACACTCTCACTGGCCTTTTGCTAAAGATTCTTATAGAGGTCTGACAGATTGTGTTGACTGGAGAGAGTAGGGGGGTTAGAAGTTATATCTAGTTCCAAGGATAAAAAATTCATGAGATCAGACTGATCCTTTGCGCTCTTCAGTGAGACTGCGGAGAGGGAAGGAGACATCAGAGAGCAGGAGATAGTGTTTGGAAGCAATCAGTGAGACTTCTATTCTGAAAAGCAAAAAAAGGATGATGTATGCTGCACTTATGTTTAGTTTGTATAGTGGGTGCAAAAATAAAATATCAGAATCACTTTCAAACACAGACTTGAGAATCTGCTCCAGACTTCACAATCCCATCATATGTAAACACAAAGCACACAGTATATACCCACTAAAACCATTATATTTCTTTTGAGGTCTTATTGTATATAAAGCTCTTTGGAGCTACTCCATGGCCTGTTGGTATTTGCCAGTAACATGATTTATTCGCTGTTTCATAAGTACTGTAGCTTTGGAACAAAAGCACAAGGAGCAAGCTAACAAGGTAATTTTGGTGATTGATGTCATATGACGTTGAAAGCCATTGGATTTCAGACTTTGTTTACTAAAATCTACACCTGAATGCATAAAATAAAATAAGCCCAACTTTCTATAACTCCTGTTGTAGCTTTAGAAGTTCCTGCAAACTGCACACCAATATTGCTGAGGTGCATCATCCATCTGCAGCATTCCCACAGAACTAAATGTCAAACAAACGATATTGAAATGAGTCGGTATTCAGTCAGTGTAGTATGAAACAACTGTATTGTTTAATATAGCATCTTACAACCTACTGTTGTCGTTGGCCCTGCAAAGGGAAAATTTAACTACATATTCCATCAATTCCATGTTGTGGTTACTGCATTTTGTATGTGCTTTGTTTGGCAGGTTTTGCTTCACAAATTAGATGAAAAACTGCAAAGTTTTGTCATAGATTAGAGGGCAGGAACATGATAATTCAGCAGGAAAATGAATTATGCTAGCCATAGCAAGTGGATGATGAAATTAACTAATTCTGGTCTGCTAGTTCCAAATCATCTGGGACGCTTTTATTTGACAACCATTGGAGACAAAAACACTCAAGGTGCAGCCCATTGCAAAGATCTTTATTTGAATAGACAGGCCCTGGTCATCCCACATGTCATGCAGATGTAAGATGACAGGTTCTGTGCAATGAAACAAGAAAACAACATAATATATAACATATATCAACATATAACATCAATCATCTATGATCAAAGTGTTGAAATTAATCCTGACCTTTGCATGAACAAAACCAACATCTTTATGGTTTAGCAGACTGTTATTCTAACAGTGTGTTTGATTTATTGAGATTGTTTTACTCTTCTGTCTACCCTGATCTCTATACGTGAAGCAAAGCACTTATGACAATGTAAAAAGCTGCTCTGACAAGCTGGTGCAATCATATTCTCTGATGATACATGTTATATAACAAATTCAGGTTAAAAACTATCTCCAGAATGGAAGGATGATAACATTGTGCAAACATGACTAACTGGTTAACCATCTACCAACACTAATGCACAGCAAAACAGAATCTCAAAGAGCACTGTGTAATAAAATCTTCAGCAGGCACTAAGATTGATTATTTCCCATAATATAACAGTCACATCTATAAAGTGCAGAATATCTTTATCTCTTGCACATGCAGACTGCTGTGGGATGCACAACAGAAAAAAGAGCTGAACTCTACGGTTATTGCCTGAGTAATTTATGTAAAGTAATACTGTGGGAGCAGAGAGAGAATGTGCAATCATTTGAGCTCAGGGATTTGCAAGTGTTTTAGAAGTTTAGGGAAGAATGTGTAATGCTCATTCAACCATTTCGTTTTCTTGCTCCTTTTTTCTCTCTCACTGCAGAAAATGTTTCCCTCTCACCCCATCTGCATCTTCTGGCAGACACATGCCTGTGTTTCAACCATGCAGTCACACAACAGAGAACTCTCAGAGAACTAGTGTGACAACCGTAGTATAACCGAGCCACACTTGCAGCAGTTTCCTCTGACATCAGATCAGCCGAGACATTCTTCTATTCCAAAAACTTGCTCTGACATCTCCACCCGCACAGTCAACAACCTCAGCTTCTCTCTGTAATTCCCCTCCTCTTCTGCCAGCATCATTCACTACTAAGGACTTTATCTACTTTAAGAAAGTGGGCACATCACTCGCCCATTTTCTCTCCACCCTGACACAACCCGTTGTCTGCCTCCTCCACCACCCACTACACACAGTACTCATGACTTCCTTCATGACTACTTCAATGAGAAAATACTCTAGCTCCATTGCCCGTTGTCTTCTCTCCCTGTGGGTGTTATATACAGTACTGTGAAGATGGTGGTCGCATGTCGCCACCACTTTTTGCCATGGATATATTTGCCTACTTTGTAAAATGACTTGGAACATGGATGTCTGCTCACCGCCATGACACCTCATGATGTCACACGCATTGTTTACCTAACATTCTAGAAATGCTGCACAATTTACAACTGTGAATATCTTGGGTGGTTTATTAAGTATTAAAGTGAGTATTAAACTAAATTATTTCCTTTAATGTTCTCAATTAAGAAAGTCATATGGCAGTACTTTAATTTATGAATTAACTATTCCCTCAAAGTAGTTTATAGAAGCACACTACAAAAAAACTTAATGTACAATGTCCAGTCAAATGCTAAACCTATTTACTGAGACACTTTCTTGATTCTGAAAAGTCAGGCTTCAAAACTTTTAACTGAAACAGTTTCCACTGGAGCACTTATAGTCAGCGTCTGATTTTCCTGAACATATGTGTTACTTCTGACGCTGGTTTGGATTAGAGGTCAGAAGAAGTTAATGTGCTGTGTTTACTATTCCTAAAGGCACACAGCAAGCATGTAACAAGTCAGTTTTATTTATATAGCACTTTGTAATATACATATCAAAATATACATTCTAGCATTGCAGAAATAATGCCAAAGACGACTGCAGCAGGTCAAGGTGAGGCAGATATTTGTGGAAATGGAGAAAGATGGGTAGAAATAGAGAATCCAGACCCAGCAGGGGGAGCCCATTTGCCTATGGCAAGGAACACAAACAACTAGAAACAAACGCTGGATTATGAAGTGTAGAGAAACACTAACCTGAGCATACATGCTTTAGTTGACATCTACTGAGTATACTAGCACTTACCAAGTAGATCTGAGTACCAGTGTTATATACACAGAATGGTAAAGGGTAACTGCGTTTGTTAAAGTGGCATAAACTCTCAACCTTTTGACATATCTCTCACGGCGAGATAGAAAACAATTCATTTGTAGTTCACAACTGCTTTTCATTATTTACTCAGTACTGACCATCTTTTTGTAAGCAGATTGCATTCAGTTCCTACAGACTTGTTTCCATAGGAACCTAGGTTGTATTTCCAAAAAGAGGTTCAATTGTCCAAGGAATGTGACAATATGCATGATGTGTTTTAATAAGTACATAGCTATTAACAACTTTTGTTGAGTATTTGACAACTTTGAACATGACAGACTATCCTTTATCTGTGTGCCAAATTTAATAACTTTTTACCATACAGTTCTATGGGCTGCTATAGACTTATAAGTGCAAGAAGAATAAGAACATTAATGGATACAACAAAGGTCTTTGCCCCAATGGGGCTTGACCAAAAATTTAACCAAAATATTTAATAAAAAAAAATCGCATTATGCATTCCACAAATAATGGACGTTCAAATTTTGTAAAGCTTTCTTGTAAATTCTTTATATGAACATTTTGTGCAGGCCTGGCAATTAGTAATTACACACTAGCTGTTTCACTTTAGGTATTGTTGGACACAAATCAGTCAGACATTTTGTGATACTGCATGCCTGGCACAACCCATAATATACAAGCACGCAGGTTTAATCATTCTGAATAATATAAATTTCTTCACACATTTTCACAGGTCTCCTATCTGCCCCATGTCTGTGTTTGTGAGTGAGAATGTGCACAGACTATGTGCTTGGCAAACCTCTAGGTGGAATGGGCCATGCTGTGGCTTTTCTCCCCATGCCAAGCCCCAGAGCTCGCCAGGATCCACAGCTTTTTCCAGACCTGTGGTAGAGCCAGATTGAGGGAAGCAACAGAAGGATAAAAGAGACAGTGGGGTTGAGAAAATGGCAGCTTCCAAACCTCACCCACATCCAATCATTTTGGCCTGAACATCTCAATGTAAAAACAAACCAATTACATTTAACCTCCATGCCCATTTCTGGACAGCAGCAGGAACTAATTACAACGAAAACTTTCCCCATCTCTGTTTTGCCCCAATGATATGTTGGCACACAAGGAGGGATGGGAGAAGGTGGTTTGAGCTCTAAACAAGCCAACCCATTTCACTGGACCTTGACATCCTGCCTTTATTAAGCCCTCCACTAGGAAAGCTTCAGCTGTGTCCAATTCTGCCTTAAGCATTTCATTCTTTCTGGGGAACCACTGTTATTATTTAAAGTGCTGTTCAAATACATACATACACTAAAAACTAAAGGCAAGGTTTGATCTGAAGTCAAGGAGTCTGACCTAGCATGAGCTCAACCTGTGAGCTCACAACTTCTGCAATATTCCACCACTGCTGCTTCTTTGGTTGTTTGATCGTTAGGTGTGAATCTTCTCAAGTATCTAAAGGCTTCTTGCTGGAGACCTCTGGGTCTGTGTTTCCTTAACCAGCTAGCAAGGTCAACTGTTTATCTCCTAGAATCAGAAGCCCATCCAAAACATATGCTGGAATAGATCCAGTTTCCACCTTTAACTTATAGGAAATATAAATTTTTAAGAGACCATATGCTAGGTGGTATTTACTTCCATAATGGCAATTATACAACCTAGAAGAACATCTGTGATGGGGTTTTCTGGGCTATTGAACCAAACATTCATTAACATATCAATTACCACAAGTTCAACGGTTGACCTCACTTTTGCACCAAAACAATCAGTCATTAGAGAATCTTAACCCTGGGTTAACCATTTTTAACCCATTTTAACTCCAGTGTATCTAGTCGTAAAGTAATTGTGAGAGTCATTTTTAACCCTAGCAACAAATTGCAGTGCCATATGTATACAGTGCGAAACAATGCAGGGCTAAAAAACCTCCTATACCTTTATATAGCTTCAGTACATGTCATTCATTGTGTTTGCGTCAGCATTTAAAATTAAATGAAAATGTTGAATGGCAACAACAAACTCATTGAATGGAGTGCAGAAGAGATTGTACTATTTGTTTTTAATTGCATGTTTTAGGAGACTTTTAAGAGACAATGTACACATACCCACATTAAAACTATACATAAACCATGCTGATGCCATAATCCTCACATGCCATAATGTATTGTTTGGCAAGTTCAGTCATCTGTATTCTTGGCTACATTACCAGGAGATCTTTCTTCCATTACATATGTGGGTAACTTTTGGGTAAATGTGAATGTTTTCTGTAATTTTCATTTTTGGGTGAACTATTCCTTTAAGAAGCTGCAAAAATAAAAATAAACAACTGTGTTATAGAAGGTTTAGCCAGGTATTTTACAAAAACAGTAACATATGTACAAGGCTTCAGTTTGTCATAACCTGTAACCTCATATTAACTGCAAAACTGACAATTGAATCTGTTTCGCTATCTTAACAAGGATCATGATTTGGTCCCAACTGATTCATTGCATCTTGCCTCCCACATTCATGCAATGTCCCCAGGCTCAGCGGCAAAGCCAGGGGGTATAATAGCTTGTTAAACATAGAGCAAGACTGACTGACTGGTAAAATAAGCTTGACTTGCGTAGAATTGGAAGCAGCTCTGGACCAATTACCCCATGGTGATGGCAATACATGGCCATAAGCACAACTTTTGTAATTGATGTTGCTAGGTACCTGCAAAGGCTGCCTGCAGACATGCAAAGGCACAGGTGTAGTTCAGTTATATAGCCTTTAAGAAGGCCTTCACGTGACATCAGAACAGATCTCTGGAGAATAGCACTATCTGCTGCCTTCCTCCTCCCTCAGGATTGTGAAAATGGGAAATGAAGTGATGAATTGTTATTTTTTGAGGAACAAGGTATGACGTTATCAGCATTGATGAAGTTGTTGATGAACAGAACATCTGAGCCTAATAATGGAATATGAATGAAGTCAACAGTTAAGGGATAGTTTGCAAATACTTGTGACATAAGAAATAAATAGTATATCGTAAACGTTTGTGTCCATGGAAACAGTAATTAAGATGTGACTTACCTAGGCAGTCTGCAGGCAAGATAATTTGGTTATAAAACAAATTTAAGGTTAATAGCAGAAGAACAAAACAGGCTTTAGATGGTTAAGAGAACATAATCTGTAAAGGCATTGTAGATAAAATTGTGAGATGGATTTCTGAATATATTAATGCATTATTATTACTCGATGGCTTTAGTATCCTAAAGATAAGGATATGATTAGAACGATTAGATACAGTCTTACTTTACTGGTCATTGTAAAAAGCTCCATAGTTTTGAGATCCGTGAGACACTATATTCATCTAAATTTACATTTGTGAAGATATTAATAGGATACCAAAAAATACACCCTTCTGCAGGGAAAGATACAGATTTTTACAGATTCTTTTTAATGATTTTGTAAAACTGTAATATTTTTTGCCTCACTGGTGGCATTAGTTGGGGGGTCTCATTCTGTTTGGTTACACCCAAAAAAACAAGATACATAATTTATATTGATGTATCAGGTGTGTATTGACATTTTATAAACACACTTAATGACATTTTTATCATCTTTCAGGAGCACATTAGCATATAGAAGGCATCAACACTAACAGACATGGACTAACAACAACTGCAGTTTTGATTTCATGGGGTCTTTAGTTCCTTGTCTTCCAATATTTACTTTTCCTCTGATTTCCCAAGCTAAAAGCAGTTTGGCTAATTTGCTAATTAACAGAAATGCTGCAAAAAAAGTAGGTGATTTCTGACTAAGTACTTAGTGCGTAAGCTGAATTTATCTAGACCATTGTATTAGCAGATAATGAAGCATGTCAACAATGGTAAGATTAAATTAAGTTTTACGAATTAAAATATAACTTGACTTTGAACAATAATTTGAAAGAGCGTGAGTTTTTAATTAATGTTAAGTATCTGCAAAAGATTGCTTAAGTTAATTTCATCCATCTTGCTTTATGGAGGCAGACACACTGACTTCTGTTTTGTCCGTAACACATATCTCATTCGAAAAAGACATATTGCGTGTCACCATAATCTGTTGAGGGACCTTTTTTCCTCTGCTAATGATTTCATTTGTAGTCAGGCAACATGTGGTATTTGTTATTTCCTGTGGCCTGCCAGTCAGTTGTGCATGAAGCCATCCTTTCTGGTAATGGGTCTATAATGCAGTGTGTGGACCTCTCCTCTATTTCTGCTGAAAAAATGTGGGGCTTAAAGCACCATCCCTCATTAAGATTTCACTGTGGTAGGTAACCCTGTCACTCATTACATCCAGTCGCTTCCTCACAATGTTTTCTTCCCTCTTGAGACAGAATGACACTGTCTATGTAGAATCTTAATATGCCTGGAAAATTGTAGAACGTGTGTGTGTATACGTTTGGCCACATTTTTTAAAATGTCTTCACATATAGTTAAACATGTCGAAGACCAATTCACAGGGACATTTGAAGTGGTCCACACTAATTGAAATCTTCATAAATCATGTCACCAAATCATGTTTTGCTTGAAATTTGCTTGAATTGAATGTCAGTAGGTTTAAGATTTAGAGGTTGGGTGTAGTAAATATCATATTTGTATGAAAATCAGTCGATGAAAGGTCCTCACTAATATAGCTTTAATAATGTGTGTGTGTTTAGCTGGCAAATAGGGACTATGATTAATAATGAGATGGACCAAGAGCAAGAACTGGTCTGTGTGTATGTGTTTTTAGCTGGCAAATAGGGGCTATGATTAATAATGAGATGGACCAAGAGCAAGAACTGGTGTGTGTGTCTGCATAAAGAGATATTGAGAGAAAGAAAGAAAGAGAACTGAAATGTGGAAAGGCTGCATAAGCTGCTTAATGCTTTACGCTCAATCCCCTTTTGTATTATTAACATCTGTGGACATGAGACATCTGACTTTCACATTCCCTCTAAAAATCAATGCTTGTAATCTATGATCATTGATTTTGGAAGACAGACTGTAGTAAATTGAGCCAGCGTTCAATAAAAATGATGGCATAAACATGCCTGTTCGATCAGGTGCATAGTGACCAATCAGGAAATGGCTTGGCAGTGCTGATGCCATGTACCCAGAAATCATAGCAAGCCCCACGGAATACAAGCTAGTCAGGGACTTGAGCACGTAGCCTGCAACTGGCCTGCCATCCCCCTCTTCAACGCAGAGGAAACAAGTTCAGGCCCTGCTAATCGATCATACCTTTGTACTGTTTTCATACAACAGATCAATACTGTGGGCTAGTAAACACTTTCACAGAGCCCCTGCTCCTGTACAAAAGCATTTTCAGCCCCCATATGAGAGCACTGAAGTCCTATAGGCCTGTGTGTCATGCTGTTTGCATGATGGCCTTATTGTGTATCTCAAACTCCAGGGGCCAGGAAGAGTCAGTGAAACAAACTTATAACTTTGAAATCATTGAAACAGTTCCTAGAACAGGTCAAATATTGATCATATAGTCCCAAATAGGTTCGCTTTGGATGTCACTTAAATGTTCCTTACATTGCTACATACTGTATAAATCAATATAGCCCATGTAGTCAGTGTTGCAGTCATCTTGGCTGAGAACCAGCTGCTTTGACAGGAAGAGATCATCTGACTGACAAGTAAAGTGACCAGCTACATTTTGTTTATTGTTGTTTACTACTGATATTTCTATACTTCTATACTACATCTAGTTAATGGATATCTAGTCCCTGTCATACAGTAAAATAATTAGCATTAGAAAGCTTATGTTATTATTCACTCATATTAGCAACACTTGAGATTAAATATAGTCCCTTTTAAATGGTGCCTTTTAAAGTTTGGTTTAAAAAGTGAAATGAGGAAAGTATGATAAGATTCATCACTTCTGAGTGCCTCAGATGCATCACAATATGGCTCATTGTGTTGAACCTGCTCATTGAAATGCAGTAAGACTAATGATAGCTCCCTTTCTTTCAGCTGAGAACTGCAGTTTTCATATTTCAACCCTATGCCACGTGTGTTTTACAAGCTCTGTTCAGAGACGTCCTTGAAATTTAACACAACACAGTATATAGGACAATGTCTGCTGAGACCCTGGTACCATTGAAGAGTTGCAAACTGCAGGAAATAAACAAATCGGGTTTAATCTTGCCTGTAATACACCATCAAGGAAAATACTAAGGCAAAAGATAGACGGTATTTTTACAGCACCTTTGACATATCTTGGTTATAAAATTAAAAAATGGAATATATACATACATATTTTAATATATACATGAATATATACAGTACATATATATTATGGTAATTCAGTAGCATGAAACCAGTACCACCCCATTAGTAGTTTGACTATGGCAGTTTCTCACTTCAGAGGCACTTATGTGTCAAAAGCATCACATCGTAAGTAATGCTACCAGTTCCTTTCCTTCCAATATGACTATTGAATTTACACTGTTGACTGGATTCATTTCGGCCCATTGCAAACACAATCAATTAAACAAGGGCTTTTCCAGTCCATAAAACACAGAGAAAAGAAAGTCTGTGGGTGTATTATTCTTTTTATGTGGGAGACTCAGAATAAGCAGCACTCTAAATCTTTCTCCCCTTTTTCTTTTTCGTAAGCCACTTACATATTCTTGCCCAAAAGACACCTGCCGAATACAAAAAACAGTGCATTTCAATCACAAAACATGTTTCATCTGTACCTCTGCAGTTTATACCTGCCAGCTGCCCTGTCTTTATCTACCCCTCTCATTCCATCTTCCTTTGGGCCTGTGCTGTGGGTTGTCATTACTGCTGACTGTGTGTAATGTCAGTGGTGTTTTCTCTGCCCAGTGGAGGGTTGGAACAGGCCATGTGAGAGCTAGATCTGGTGCTATGTTGTGATTAGGTTTGACCCAGTGCTGTCTACTGCCCTGCTGTTGGAGAACAATAAAGGTCATTCATACCTGAGGTGAACCTCAACATCCAACATGCTCTAATAGACTTGGCCATAGCTTGCTTTCTCACTTCACAGCCTGTGGCTCAAGGCTTTAACTTCTTAGTGGACTGATTGGCATTGTAATGCAGTGAAGCTTTATGGCCCAACATTAGCATTCAGGTCTTGTGAAACTGTCATAATGACCTTGAAAAGCAGCCTGGTAACACAACGAAGGCGGTGCTCATGGTGGACTGAGAGAGATGGTCCCTGAGGTCTCCTGGATAAGGGTAATAAAGCTCAGCGCACACCTAATATCCTGTTCAGAGGGCAGATATTCTGGCCGATTTTCATGCAAAAAGGGCAGAGGAGACCAACAATTTCTCTTAATGCCACACACAAACTTGCAACCAGATTGGCCTTGATTGACATCACAGGTGCAAGACAATTCAAAGCTACATCTTTGGCACAATGGTAAGTGCATAGCACATAAGATAACAAACAATGGGTAGGCAGTTGTTGGCAGTTGTTGTTGGTAGGCAGTTGTTGATCATTTACCCACAGTCCAAAAACCCAAAACATTAAATGCGATTGGAGTTGCACACCATGGGATATACTGGGTACTCAATGCCACTACAATACAATGCTGTGATGAGAGAAATAAGGGAAAATTGTATTTAAAGACATTTTTATATTTAGTCAATATTGTTAATGATATTATGAGGCTGAATTTCAACTTACATTTGAGTCTGGTTCCTCACAAGGTTTGTTCTCATCTGCTTAAACATCCTAAGAATTTTATTGTTACTGTCACCTTAGACTTGCTTTCTATACAAATTTAATTAAGCCATGTGATGGTATATAATGTAGCATTCATGTCAAGCAGTGCGTGAAGTTTTACCCGCCAAAGTTTTGGGCTTGCCTTAGTAATTACTACTAATAAAAAATACACGGGGGGGGCATTTGCTAAGGCTAAAAAAAGTGAACTGGCATAAGGTGAGGAATTTGTAAAAATTGCCCTCGTGAGGTGACTCTGGGAGAGATTGTTGAATGGATTCTTCATGTTCTGAAAACAGAAGAGGAGGACATAGGGTGCCGGCTGGCTCTGGTCGAGTCTTTATCTTGAGTGGGTGGGCAAATTTCCATGTGAGCATCACTGTGCCCTACCTACTCTGAAGGGCAGAGCACTTGAAGTGAGTGCTCAAGGGTGCAGGGCATTACTGTCTCATACTGCATGTGTGTTTTTGGTACAGGCTACCCAAGGCTAATTAACATTGGCACTGTTTTTTTTATTAAATATTTCAACTGTCTCCAGTTAACATATATTTGAAATTGTGTATGTATCTCTGTTACAATAGCTGAAAACAAGCATGAATAAATATGTAAGAAACACACTATTTTGAAAGTAATTTAAAATCCAAGGTGAAAACCTAAATTACCTTATGTTTTAAAATGAATTGTAAACATGAGCCACACCCCAGCTAATAGTTTGCTTGGGAGTCAAGAAATCTTTTATGATTAAAAAATGAATATGAGGCAAAAGTACAGAATGTCACAATTTGGCTGTTTCAACACAAATGTTTTACCAATTTAAAAGAACAGCAGTTTCATCTCTCTTTCTAATGTGGGCCTACGTATATTGGGACAATTAGCTCACGATTGTGTTTCTAAATGATCAGCTGTGTCCTGTTGCATTATTTGTTCACACATGGAAAGCAGATAATGTGTATTATTAGTTCTGTCTATTGCTCCACAGTCTTGCATTCAGTGAGAACACACATACGCCAAGTGAGCTGACTCTTACAGAAAAGCTGTGAAAAATGTGACATTCTGTACATTTGCCTCATATTCATCTCTTAATCGTGAAATATTTCTTGTCTCCACAGCAAACAGAGCAATTTTCCTTTATTGTCCCAATACTTTTGAAGGGCACTGGGTAAAGAAAACGAATATTCTATTTCTTTTACCGCTAAGAAAACAGACTGTGGAGGTCAACATAATTATGAAGACAAACTATTTTAAAATAATGTGAACTAAGTCATATACAATTTGTAAATATAAGAATAAATAGGGTCAATCTGAATATAACAAATATGCTTTTACAGATATATAATATTTGTTTGTTCTGCTATGGTAAGCTTAAATTTAATATAATCACTGCATTTAATAAGACAAATAAAAAATATTTCAAAGGCCTTGATCCGTGGTATAATTAACATGCATTTATATTGATTACTAGCATTGATTTTACCCTAAGCTTTTAAAATACATGAGGCTGCACATACTATTTTGTTCTCTATACAATTAGTTCTCTGGAATAGTTGGTTGGTCAAACATAATTACAAAAGCATTGTTCATTTAAAGTGGTGTCTTTAATTAATGAGATATATACAAACCTTAAACTCCTGGGAAATCCCCCTTCCCACCTCACAATTTTTACAATGTTCACAACCTCACAATGCATTTAAAGGAGAAGTTCATCCTAAAAGCACAGAAATTTTGAAAAATTGGTCACTGTTTCCAATGCAACTGCAATAAAATGCAAACTTCAAAAAGCACCTTAAAAGTATTTTAAAAAGTAGTCACAAAGTTGTATGACTGCAGAAGGCTTGGAATGTAGCACGTATCACATGACCAGTTTTAAAGATTCTTTTATGGTACATTTGCCTGTTAAACGAAAGCTTGTTTATAGTCTCTGTGCATAGTAATAGAGTGGCCGGCAGAGTTCTTTAAACTTTTAAAAGTCATGTGAGTAAATAGTGACAGGATTTTTATTTTTGGGTGAACTATCCCTTTGAACTGCAGTCCTCAGCAGAAAGGTCACATAATCTGTGATCTTGACGAGAACAATGCTTCTGTCCCTCTGGCCCAGTGACCAAAGAGTCAGACAGCCAGCGGTGTGCAGGAGTCTTCTGAAGTCCACAGAATGTAATGAATTATTAATGGATTAAATCTCCAACCGAAGGACAAGAAAAAGACAAATGTCTCTTGGCATGAGCTGCAAAAAATGAGTATAGTCTCAAGGCTAAGCAGGTAGACAAAAGCAAGATATATCAGTAAAATAGCAGGAGCTTATAGGAATGTAGTGCCATTCTCCACATATTTCAGCCCCACTATGAAAATGCAAAATTACTTTGTTACAGACACTATGCTGGCTGTGATTGTACGCTCTACTTTGACAGACTGTGAGGCATATCAGGTCTAATAAAACATGACGAGATGAAATATGGTTTGTAAATATAGAAAAAAAAATCACCCAAATGCAACATGAAAAATGCCTCACAAAATACAAGGCTGAAAACCATGAAACAAAAATATGCAGGGGTCATTAGAGAAAAATAAGGAGTGGTAGTCAAAACAGGCTTATCTATTTCTTTCTGCCCTGAAGGCCATTCGAATGGACTTAAAAGCAGCCAGAAATAAATGAGCTGTCTGTCTTTGGTAAATAAGGCATGTGTATGTAAGAAAGATGTTATGATGGGATTCTTGTTATAATGAGGGAAGCGATTACATTCTGACTGATGGCTGTCAGAGCAGAGTTGAGAAAGCAATCAACAAATGACACACAATTTTTTATTTTAATAAAAAACGAGGCAGGGTTTGATAATGTAAACTTTTTCTTCTACTTTGTTTCTGTCTTTGTCTCTCTTTCTGAATCTTTGTTGTTGACAGACAACATATATACACGTCACATAATATTGCAAGATCTCATTAAACTGTAAGTGTATATTAACATACAGCTTACAGCAATAAACAAAATATGTTTTTATGTTAAATAAATGCAACATTTGGGAATATTATACGGCATTGGTATGCATATTGTCTGTCAACAACAAAGATTCAGAAAGGGAGAAGTCCTCCTGTTGCTTAACCAGCAGAGCACTGTGCTAGCAACAACGGGATCATGGATTTGACCCCAGGAACATTTGGCAAACAAAAAATGTTTGCCAAAGGCATACATTGAAATTATTTTAATTTATTTTTGAATCAAGTTGTTGCCTGTTAAGCATTTACAAATCTGAATTTGGACATCCAAAGAATCCTTTTTTAATTTAATTGTTTTAAATTAATTTTTTTTATTTACCTCAGCAATGAGCCTTCTAGCTAGTCAGTTGCAGGTGGTATTAGGAGGGATATTCTCATTCAAGGAAAGCATATGACCGGACAGGACAGAAATATGTGTAGTGGTCCAATATTTTCTTTCCATTTTTACAGAACAGAGACTGTACATTCTAAAAGACTGTAATGTAGTCAGCTTTAACACTAGCATAAATACTCAGCTTTTGATTTTATTCGGTCTTTAAGCACAGGGCCCTGTGCTAAGAGAGGTGGTGCTGGAGAAAAGTATATTAGCATTAATCATGACAACTTACAATGGGCAGGCTGCTATTGTCATTCCTGGTATAAGTGATGTAGGCAGTCACCTATGGCTTCTGTGTTTTCTGCCCAGACATGCACTTCTGTTCATACTTATCTGCTGCCATTTTACAGGATCAGGCCTACTCTGTGTCCTGCTTTCCTGTCTCAATGAAAATGAATTGTGCCCTAGTGGGAAACTGTTTCAGAATAGCTCTTGTGCTATTCTTCACCCCCACATCCCACTATGGGTTCTATCTGTCTGCACCATATAAAAAGAACAAGCAGTTTGCCACCTGCTAGAAGCCCAAAATGGGAGAAGAATGGATGATAACAGTCGCACAGAGCAGGTTAAATAAAATAAATCAAAAAATAAATGTGCACTGACTCTTAATATATACATATATTCACACTATTTCAGGTTAGTTTGAAACACACTATTTTCACACTATATATATATATATATATATATATAAAACAACAAAATAGCCAAACACATACAGCAATCTACATACAATTGCCCATTGTAAACACACTGCTCTGATGAGGAAAAAGGCCAGTCCTTGGCAGGAAGTGTCATAACGTCAGAGAGATGACCAACTATTGAATGTGGAATGCTGTAACTCTGCTTTAGGCTTTGCAGCCACACACATACACACACACACTCATCCCCTTGAGTCTGCCCTTCCAATCTACTCAAAACTATCCCCAAAACTGCACATCAAAGGCAGGTGAAAGTGACAAACATCCATCAATACACAGCCAGAGAAACACATCTGAGAATATGATGGCCTCACATTGCCTCTTGGGGTGTCCCACCGCAAAACAGAAATCCATTTTCACCAAATGCCCATGTTCCCCAGTGCAACTCCTCCAGGAAAAGCATGATATGAAATTGGTGTCTGGAATAGTTTCACTTGATCCCTTTAATGCAAATACATAAAATTCTATTTTTATCCCATCATTTTTCATGAAAAATATACCATCCATTCCAAACAGGCAAATGATATATTAAGCCAAAAAAAGGGAAGTATCCTGTATCAAAGAGTAAAAAAAATGTAAATTTAAAGGAAAATTAACCATAAAAATATCATTAAAATGCTAATAAATACTCCATTAAAATCATTTTTATATATTTAATTGTATTATTCCTATATTGACTGCAGACAGTATCACATTTACAAAACTGAAATTAATACGCTCAGATCTAAATACAGTCTACTTATTAAGACCACTGAAGCTAAAAGTGCTTTCACTGACAGATTATTGATGTTTGAATGGACTCAGAGTTCACCTCTGCTGCACCCACATCTGGTCACTCTAACTGTTGTAAAGGTAATAGACCGCACTCAATCCACCACAGTGGAAAAAATGGCCCTAACCATTTGTATAAATGGCTTTCTTAATGGTCTGTGCTTTAATGAAAGTCAAAGGTATTTTGTTATACATATTTCAGACATTTTCAGACTGTCTCAATATACCAAACTATATTGAGCTGTCTCACGTTGCTTAGTTTATAGACAGCTGCCTTAAAGTGGCATCCTAACATCAGAAAAGATTAGTAATAAAATTGCTAACTTTACTTCTGGAAACTCAACTGAGTTCACTAGCATTAGTGTTAGCATGTTGTTAACAATTTGATATATTAAAAGAACATAGAAATACAAAGTACACACAAATATAGGCTATCTATATCTATTTTCATATAATTGAACTGCTGTTTGTTGAATAATCTTCATTACTGAATGAAATGCAAGTTTATTTATAATCAACATTCCACACACCTCCATCATCATGCATTCTGGGACAGTCTGCTAAAATTATATGTATGATGCAGCCTTTAAATTTGGCATAAGTATCAGCATAAGAGATGTTTACCCTGCAAAACAGCATTAGCAGCAACCTAGAGAGTTAAAGACTTAAGTTCTGCTGCTTGCTAGGTTTAGGAGCAAAGGAAATGTACTAATAATGCATGTATTAGAATGACTACATCAATGTGTATTCCAATTATAAGAATCTCACACCCAGAGCTTAGCGCTCAGAAGGCTTATGTCCCTTTTCTAATGAATGTGTCCTTTCTCTGTTTTCCTCCTTATTTCTTCTGCATAATAATATGATCACTTCTGACCTTAATTTTTTTACATGACTGATTCTTGTAACCGGGAGTCCTAAACAGCTGACCTTAATCTGCCTAACCGCTATTTAAAAATTACACTTGGTGAAATGGCACATTTGATCCAATGGCACAATGGTCTGTCACACCTTTAAAGCGCTTGATTTGCTGGCATGATGCCTAGATCATGCCATTACTACTGAAATTAAAGCGCCTTGTGATTTGCTTGTGATTTTCCTTCGCATTCTGAGCTTTAGTTTTCTCACATGAAACGCCTTCAGTTCCCCCTATGTAAGCTGTAAGTACTTTATCTGATGATTGTGAAAATGAACACATAATTAAGCACATAATATTCTCACATTCATATTGTTTTAAGTTTTAAAGTATAGTATATTACATAGTTTTACAACTTGCATAACTTTGTCATACACAGTGCCTTGCAAAATCATTAACCCCCCGTTGTCTTTTTCCCCATTTTCTTGCATTACAACCTGGAATTTAAATGGATTGATTTTCAGGTGATTTACACAACATGCTTACAACTTCTGAGATGCAAAATATTTTTTTTATTGTGAAGCAAACAAAAAGACCAAAAAACAGAAAACTTGGGTGTGCATAACTATTCACCCCCTCAAAGTTAATACTTCGTAGAGCCACTTTTTGCAGCAATTACAGCTGCAAGTCTCTTTGGGTATGTCTGTATGGGCTGGGGGTGATGAGAGGTGTTGGGTTTGCGCCAGACATAGTATTTTCTTTAATGGCCAAAAAGTTCAATTTTAGTCTCATCTGACCACAGTACCTTCTTTCAGACGTTGGGGAGCCTCCCACATGTCTTTTGGCAAACTCAAGACATTCATTCTTGTTTTTTTTCCTTTAAGCAAGGGCTTTCTTCTTGCCACTCTTCCATAAAGTTCCTAATAGTGGTCATATGGACAGACACTCCAGTCTTTGCTGTGAAGCTCTCCAGCTCCTTCAGGGTTATTGTTGGTCTTTCGGATGCTTTTCGAATTAATGCCCTCCTTGCTCGGTCTGTGAGTTTTGGTGGGTGGCCCTCTCTTGGCAAGTTTACTGTGGTGCCATATTCCTTCCACTTTGCTATGGTGGATTTAATGGTGCTTCGTGGGATTTTCAAAGTTTTGGATATTTTTTTTGTAACCCAACCCTGATTTATACTTCGCCAAAATTTTGGCCCTGACCTGTTTGGAGAGCTCCTTTGTCTTCATTGTGCTGCTTGCTTTATGCTGCCTTTTGCGTAGTGGTGTTGCAGACTCTGGGGCTTTTCAGAGCAGGTATATATGTAAGACGAGATGATGTGACACTTAGCCTGGAGACAGGTGGAGTTAATTTAACTAATTATGTGACTTCTTGAGTTAACAGATAGCACCAGAACACACTTAGAAGCTTCATAGAAAAAGGGGTGAATACAAATGCACACACAAATTTTTTTAAATTAGTTTTTTATTTAATTTCACTTCAACAACTTGGAGTATTTTGCATAGATCCACTACATAAAGGCCAAATGTGGGTGAATACTTTTGCAAGGCACTGTATGCCAATATTTGGGTACTTGCATAGGCTTTTGACACTGGGCCAAAGACACATTTTATCCAAGGTTAAGCAATGTTTACACTTATTTTGAGGTGGTTAGCACCGCTTTTAATCTTAGGTTATAAAACTCCAGAACTGTTGTGTAAGTGATATACATCCTGAAGGATTAAAGTATGTCCAAACTACAGACAGGTTATTATTAACTTCAAGTATGAAAAGCGTAGTGTTGAACTGATGATTATTGAATAGACAAACACACAAAAGCAAGCAAATAAACAAATAATTTGTTACCCTGGACAAACTATAAAATTGTGCAGTGTTCTTGGTCTTTTCTTTATTGGCACTTTTCTTTCTAAGACAATATTCCGTGAGCATTTCTGACTCTCTGTAGAGAGTGTGCTAAAGCTCAGTGCCTCTGACCAGCAGAATGTTTTGTCTCTGATTAGCAGGAAAACAGCTCTCAAGAAAAGACTTTGAGTGATGCCTGATGTGGCAGGTGATGAACCTCTAACTCTGCACACAGGCTTTAAAGATGATCTTTCTTTGATACTATTACTATTCTGCTGCTCTCTTTGAAACAGTTATTCTGCTTTACACTATATCTCAACTGCTGCAGTGCCCACATCCCACTCAGTACTAGACTATAACATTAAGTGGGCAACAGGTCTAAATGGCAGAGATAATGGCCACAGAGGATCTATTCAACGGTCTCTTAGAGAGCGCTTAGGTCTATTCTAACTAATGCACAATGTTGTACAATGTATCTAAAACCAGTATTCTTGTACCAGCAGTAACAGTGCACCGAAGAGATCACAGGAATAACATTCAAAATCATCCTCTACTAACAAAAGTGTCAAACTCGCACTGTAAGAGCACGGGAACACACGGACAATTGCAGTGTCTATATATCAACAATCTTTTATGAAGCTCAGCGTTGAGGTGGCATGCAGCTTTAAAAGCCTTGAAGCAGCATGAAACTTGACACAAACAATATCTGCTCACCTCTGTCTATATCCTTGGCACTCAGCCCGAAGCTTACTAGCCTCATGTGACTCTTTAATGACAGTGTTGTGGACACTTTTCCCCAAAATAGTTCTTTAACTAGAGTTTGACACCCATAATCGTGAAGGCATGAATCTGTCTATAATGGAAGTATGGAAGCTGCCTTGTTCTTATAATGTTTACTGACCATAATGAGGTTAATGCATGTTTACCTAAATATATGATATAAATGATATTTTTAAGCAGGATCATTTTATTTCAGACTAATTGGGAAAGTAATGTACAGACAGTAAATGCTTTCTTATTTCTCATGAAATTCTTATTTCTAAAACTTGAGACCTAGAGTAATCCTGTCTATGAAACCACAAGGCAGGTTTATTCAAAGAATTTGGATAAAAAGAAAACAAAACAAATAAATAGAGGTTATAGAGGTTAAAATGCCTAATTTTCACTCTGTCCAGTCTGTAATGAAAAACATTACTCAGGAATTCACAGAAGCAAAGAGGTACAGGCAAAACTTCAGCTGCTTTATCTACTGAGAAGAATAAGGGGGAGGAAAGTAGATTTAGAAGCATTCACAGCAGCCTGAAACCTTTTACCAGGGCACAATCTGTGGGTTTTTTGTTTATTCACAGTTGTGGAAAAAACACATGGCTTTTGGAATGGAACATTTCTAACCCACAAGTTTACAAAGATTTTATATCATCACAGGTGTTGCCGGTCCACAACAAATACACAGAATAAGAGGCGTAAAGATATGCAAATTAGATAATTATGCAATTTGGCCAAGCGAAGGACAACCAAAAGTTAAAATTACTACAGTAACTGTTTGCAAAGCATGAAGAAGGCACATAGAGAGCCAATTGCATTTCCATAATAATCTACACAAACACAGCAAATTTAGGGGAAATAAAGAGTGTAATATATTCATATCAGCAACTGCACAAGTACTAGCTTGTGTTTGTGTGTATGTGTGTGGTCTCATCTCTGACTATCCACATAGCGTCCTTGAGGTCGACCCTGAGGTCAACAAAGACACCTCTGAGAGAGGGACCTCATCAATGTACAACACAAAGAAACCCAAACGACAGTCTTTTCAATGCCCTGCTTTTGTGCCACAGAAGGAATCAATTATAAAAACACATTTAACAGAAGCAGTGAAAGTGCAGTCCGAAGCCCAATTTTAAGGGGGTCTCGATCCATTCCACCAATCACTTTCCTCTTCATCTGAGATCCCATTGCTTTTTGGAATTGGATTTACCTGATTCATTCAGACGGTGAATAGACTCTCCTTACCAAAGCACGAAAACGAAGGAATACACTGTAAAATTGCCCAGCTGGATCTGGGGGTCTCTGAGCGACAGGCGCACTGTCAGAATGTCATTAAGCCTCAATGAGAAAAAATGTTCTCATTATGTAAGGGCACAAGAGAGGGAGGCATGCCGGCGCAGAACAACAGTGTGAGGCGGGAGGGAAGCGCAGCTGAGATGTGAGGTAGAGGTCTTCTCAGGTCCTAAAATCCATACTCGATCTGAATCACTTCTTACCCAAACCCGATGTGCATACATTTTTTTTTTAAAAGAAAAACCTGACCCGAGACAGACCCGATGAAATTAGACCTGAATCCAACCTGACAGCATTTATTTTTAAACCCGACTGGACCTGAATGAAGGAAAGTAACTCGCTTTACGCACTACGCCAATAAGGCTTATGACGTCTTTTGTATAATTGTCTATCACAAGAAGACATTGGTTCACCAACAAGGTGAGCTGTTTATTATAAATAGACACTCCTATTGTAAACAGACAAAGCGCATTTATTTTAAATTACTCGAGACCTGAGGTAACTAATACCGAACCTGACCCATGTCCGAGGCACTCGTCAAAGTTTTTAACCCGAGCCCGCTCAGGTCTTCTGATGCAAGTGGACCCGTGAAGACCTCAAGTGTGAGGTCACAGATCTGTTTACGGCATCCTGCGAGTCCTTATCCCAGTCACTTGCTTTGACACAGTTTGCTTGCGGCTGTGAGGTGCAATTCATTTCTCAGAGTACAATTCGTTTTCGACCCCTTTCTTGGGATAGAAAGGGGTCTTGGGTTCAAAGAAGTATTTGTAACCCAAGTTTCTAAGTAGCTAACTGATTAATAGAGCACATTCTGTGCTGTGACTTACAGAGACCTGCAGTGTATCACAGAACGGCTCCAGTATATGAAACAACAGGCAGATTCATATGAGAGGTGAGATAATCATGTTTGTTCACACAACATAACCTGGCACTGAAGGATTACATGAACAGAGTAAATGACAGCGGAAATGGGTTTACTGCAATCTGGAAACAGATAAATGGATTTAATCTTGTTCCGGGGACCTTCAGCGGGAAATGGCTGCTGACACCTGAGACCCTGCAACATGTCAGGCTTCAGTCGGGGCCACACGCCTGGGTTATATATCTCAATCTGTGAGGACAAGAAATGAATCTCAGTCTGCTGTTACAGAGCCTTGTCAAGAGCAGATACAAGAAGCCACAAAGATGTTCTTAACTGGCAGTTGAAATGGTATTAGGATCATTTGGATATAGATATGATCTAGGTTACCAATCCTCAAAATGATGGAGAAAACTGGGTAATTGAATTGCACTATGTTTTTATCCAAAGTGATTTACAGAACACTTATTACAGAGACAGTACCTCAAATAAAAGACAGAGACAGTTACTTTCAAATAAATCACTAGACCACCCACTAGACCACTGTTTTTCAATTGGTTTTGCTTCAGGATTCAGATTTTACATCAAAATCGGACATCAAAATTGTTAATCATTCAGAAGTGTAATCAAAATCAAAAACTTACAATTCATAATATTGCCAAGAACCGCATAAGCCCAACAAAAAAATAGCAAATTTGTGACCTTGGTTAACAACTGACAAGCGAAATAAACACTGGGCATTATTATGTTAGCATTAGCAATATTACAAAGTTTCTTTAGAATATGGAATACTACAGACTTTAATTTGACGTCAGCAACAAACAAAACAGCTACAGTATGAGTAAAACATAAAGTTGCAATATGTAACCCAGCTATCTAACTTCTAATATCTGTAAATGTATGTTTTAAATGTTCATTTCCCTCATCTATATACCTGGGGTTGCACAGCAGACATTATGATGTCATCCAGCTGATGTCAGATATCACATCACATCAATAGACTCTCAGAGCTAAAGTGACTGCGGCTAAATCTTAATGTTTTTCATCGTTCTCAAACTAAGTATAAAGAAATTAAGGTTCTGATTCAGATGTAAGTGCAACAGGGTGTGAATGACTGTAATTAATGGATGCACAAATAGGTCTGGATGATGAGATGATAATGAAATATATAAATGAAAATGACAGAGATCCATTATGTTCACCCAGAAAGAGGCCCATATTTTCATCCCGTGAGAACATTATTAAAGGAGACCTGTAGCCTAGAGCTTTTTCTATTAAACATGGATATAGAGCAGCTTAGGACAGAAATTTTCATTTTGACCTCCAAGTCACCAGTGAACAAATGGTGTTCCTTATTTATACTGTATGAGAGGAGCCTCATATTGAAAGTGTGCCACATTTGGTCAATGTTTAGTCTCAGAGTCTCTATTTTGAAAACAGTTCCTGTTTGAACGCACTAAAGTTCAAGAGCTTTCCCTGCTCTGAAATGTAGCAGCCCAACTGAATTTTGAGCAAAAAGCACACTTAAATATTCAAGATGTTTGCAGTGGCCCTCAGGCTCAGTTAGATAATGCTGAATATCAGCAGAGAGCAATTGCTGCTGGAAGCACACCTGCCTGATTACTGGTTGAAGGGCTTAGAATTTTTCCTGGAAAACAGCACATGGAGAATAATGATAATAGGGACAAACTGCCTTTACCAGAGGCTGTTCTCAGTGCCACACTTATGGTGTCAGGCACAAAAATCGAAATGACAGGGATGTCCAACTTCATTGCACGCTAACATGGCAGGAACTGAGAAAATGACAGAGGTTTTTCAAATCTACACACTGCATCCAGCCCTTCTTATGCAAATGTTCAAATTAAAGAGCATTTGAACCAGTGTGTGTGTGTTTTCTTTTGTGGAAGAAGAGATTCACATGACTCAGACCAGTATTGGTAAAGCCTGCTGTGAATATCATGAGGTCAGTATTGCACATTGACCTGCTCTTGAACAGAAACAGGGTTATAAACAGTCCACAAAACCACAATCTCAAACAAAAGCATCACTAACAGGCAGACTGAGGCACATTTTTGAACCAATATTATTTTTCAAATATTTTTCAAAGTTTTGTAAAATATTTCCCATTTATCTCTGATAAACTGCACAATTAAAAAGATAAAAGGGTGTTTTCCACTGTGAAGGAAAACATCTCTACATGTCTAATCTTGGTCAGTTCAATCAAGATCATTTGCATTCGCTTCTGTGATCATCAACCCTTCCTGGTGTCACTACAAACTTTTTCTCTGTGAAACACAAAAGGATTCATTACTGAAATGTCAAAGCTGCTTGTTTCTATATACAATGAAAATGCATGGCAATTACTGCCTGTCAAGTTTTGTTGCAATTTTGCTTGGTTAATTAAAAAAGGTGCCTATATATAGAATAATAAACATCTTATATGTTCTGATGCCATATTTAATTAAATGAATACATGACATACTATAAAACAGGCCATGTAACAAATGCCTATTTAATCTGTAAGACACGGATGCTAGCATTTCAAGCAGAGGCTTGAGAGCCTAAAGACAACATTACTCACGCCCCCCATACAGCAACTGCAAATAGAGAATATATTTTAGAGAATATTGGTTGTTCACAGGCTCTTATTATAGCAGAATTGGATGAAAACGGGGTCTGTGATCTATATGAGGGAAATTACTAAAAAAATGTCAGGGAAAATGATTAACGTCACGTTTAGAAATCAATTGCTTTTCTTCAGTGTAATCGGATGCATTCTAATGAAACATTGAACTTAATGTTGCCCTAATTTATCAAGTCTAATTATACTTCTTCCTACCATGAATAACACAAATTCCCTGCCCTCTCATTAAGAAAGGTCCTGACCCCTTTAATGTGTTATGTTAGTCAAAAATAGCATAGTGGAGCCAGTTGGAATGATTTAATCTACTTAAAAAGGAAGTTGTGTTTTACTTCACTTCCAAACCTCTACATGTAAAGACAGACTTCTCTGGTATATGTTACCCTCTCTCTTGATCCAGCTGCTCAAGGCCCTTATATTTCTTGACAGAATCAAACAAAATCAGGACATCTAGCTTGATGGAGACAGGGAGAAAATTCCTATGATTTACTTGCTCTTGATTTGACTCTAATATGACAATGTGCTCCATGCCAGTGCACATTAGGCAAGGGGAAAAAACCACATGCTTGTTTTTTCTAAGATTTAATTGGCAGGATGATTGGCTGTCTGTTCACACAATATGTGCATCTCAGTTTATGAAAGACCCTATTGTTCGCAGTTTAATCCGGAATCTCTGCAATATGACTCGGATCAAAGCCCTATTCATGAAGCACCTCAATGTTGGGCCGCTCTTCCTCGTGTCACAGATTTTTACAGTGAAGAGGACATGCACTCTTCCAAAGAAAAGGTTGGTTAAGGATGTGGCAAATGTGCAGGAATTTTGAAACGTCTTAAACTGACTGCCAGATATAATGGTTTGGTCCCATAATTATAGTAGTTCAATGCATATTTTTAAATACATGCATAAAGGTTTCTGAGTGGCAGCTGCAAACCAATACATAATGCAATTATTGGTTAACTACTTACATGTAGATTAACTCTGCCCTTTAAAACACAGAAATACAAAACACAGAAGTATGCCAACGCTGATACTTAGAAAATGGCTTTGAAGTAAATGGGTTTAACTGTGAATTTTGTACTTACTGTAATTTTTACACCCTGTTTTCTTTGTATTCAAATGTAGTCGGATGAAACCTGGAAAGACCACAGTTTTGAGGACTTGATTTTGGTCTTAACTTAGTTTTAACAAAATCTGTAGTTTCTGTGTTTTGCAGGCTAGGAGTCATAGAAGATCCTCAAGAAACCAACAGCAGAACATTGTTTTGTTGATTTAGTAAAAGATCCTTTGTTATATGTTGCTTTGTATATGAGTTTCAGAACAATATAAACATAATCATGTCTCACAAAATCATGTATCACAAAATGCAGTTTATGTCATATTTCTGAATGGCCAGTAAGGACTTCTAAAGATCTAATACAGACATGCATATAGAAAAGAACTATACATGTTTTGCTAAGGAGAAGCCATTGTAATGGTGTCAGATTGAATCATTTTCATTTCTGTTCATTATTGTTTTGTAATAAATGTTTGCTGCATTTCAAGTGCAGTTGTCAAAACCCCACTGTGTGATAAGTTAGATAATGTCTTATGGAGAAACAACAGCTAATTAATGGAAGACATTACTGTCTCTAATGCTGATGTAAATACATAGGTCAGGTTCTTGGTTCTAGGTCAGACCTATATGAAGCACAGGAGGAGGCATAGTTCCTCACTTTTGACCTCTGCAGCAGGGGTCACTCCATATGGGGGGCCCAGGTTAATGTTCTCTCACTAATTGATGCATGGGAGCATGCTCATCTTTGTACGGTGTGGCCAAACACCACATGCCCATAATGTATGTCTTGCTGATTATGACAGTTACCATAATGTAAGGTCGGACTTTAATTGCTGCCCTGAAGCACAGAGGTCAGATGTCACATATGATCTCATGTGAGCATGCTTTTTTATTTTCATTGTCTCTGTTCAGAGAGCAACAGCAACAGTCACAAATTTCCTCAAACTGACTTTGCCATATATGCCAATGGTGAGTAAACAAAAAAAAGATCTTTAAATATTTCTTACTAGCCACAAAACTGTACTTTGCATGTATTTTTTTTCTATTTTCTACTGTCTATGACAGTGGAATTATTTAGCTGTTTTCAGGTTTTCATTATTTAGCAGGTCACTGCATGGCACAAAAATATCAAGATCTACTATAGTGATTTTGTTCTTTATTACATTTATTTATTTAGCAGACTCTTTTGTCCAAAGCGACTTACAAAGAGAGCGTTTGTCATTTTGCCCTAAGAACCAACAGGCCTAGTCTACAAAGCTACATTTACAAATAGGAATAGATCTAATGCTAGGGACAGCTTCTATTTTGGTGGAGCACTCCGTGCATATCCCAGCATTGGAGTTCCAAAGATAACAACCAATTCTGGTAATAAAAATGTTTGACTAAGGTAAAACATTCTTGTCTTTATAATAAATGATACATGACACGTACATCAGCAAGGATCAAATGTCATTCATATAGTTTAACAATATAGTTAAACCACATATAAAGTTGTGGATTAGCTAATTGGGCTTTTATTTACTAATCTTTACTAGTATTTTGTGTGTTCATTTTGGATTGTGGCTACAATAATAACAACAACAGCAAGATTAATCGAGAACTTGTTAGAACTCATTAAAACCTTTCTCTTTTGATTTGAATACACATTCAGCATTCCATGATGTGATGCTATTGCTCTGAACTGTTTGACAAGCAGCAGGAAACATACAGTGAGTGATAATACAGTACAACAGGCACCTTATGTGTGACCTGAGTGTAAGATTAAGTCATTTCTTTATTTCATTCTGCAGTAACGTGGCATTAAGCATGAACACTCAACTAAGAAAAGAGGGTAAAATAGAATATATATACATGAGGAATGAAAGTGCTGAGCTTTATAATGTGACTAAGGAGATGTTTCATATATCAAACATTGCCTTTATAGGTTACACACATACACAAAGGGACCTTACACTCCTGCAGTAAATTAGGGGACGAAACTAGGTTCCAGGCTATGGTAATTGGCTTGGCAGTCTATTGTTATATTTTCCCTATCCAAAGAGTTGCTATTCCAATCTTAAAATACAATGACTGAACATAATGGTATTGTCAGAGAGGAGAGATGGGAGCCATTTGAATATATTTGAGAAAGATCTGCCTGAGTTGGTCTGCCTGCCATGCCATAACACACAGCATTCTTTATAGCTTTATTAAAATGTGGTGCCCAGAGTTGCCATGCTGTTCCATTGGGCGGAGCCAAGTTCTTCCATACACCAAATTCAGAGCAGCTGCATGGATTTTCTCCAGAGAACATTTGCACAGTTACATGCATTCAGTCACCACAGTCACAGACCATCACGACAGCCTCCTTAATCTCACTGAATCAAGCACGGGGATGACAAAAACAAACAATCAAGACTTTGCTGGAAATTTGTTGGTTATACTTTCGTAATCAATGTTCTGAGTGTAACAAAGGTGATCTGCAAAGCAAAGGCTTTAAAACAAGTTATTTTCTTAGATGTGGTAAATTAAATCGTGTCCTTTTTTAATAAATCTAACATTGCAGATTTAGCTTAGACTAATAAAGCACTTTCACTTAACCTTCATTTAGAAATCATATTTCTGAGAAAAAAAAAAAAATGCATTCTGTTACTTGGTATACACAAATTTTTCTTTTTAACAAACAAGTGCACCTGTTTGTTATTCTACGTCAATTTGAAGGCTACACACCCCTTCATTAGACACACACACAGTGTGTCTAATGAGAGGGAAGGCCCAGTCCTCTTATCTGTGAAGATTCTGGAGTGTTCTGAATCAGTGTTGTGAAAAAATCTTCCTTTTTTCAGTTGATTCAATACAACTGAAGCTTATAGCTTGACTCTCACTGTGTTGCCTTATTCTCTCCAAGTTCTAAGTCTAGAGTTCAGAGACAGATAACAAAAAGTCCTGGAGCCTACAGCATGCAAAGAGTAGAAGCAGAGCTGAGAAACCACATAACAACTCCTAAGAGCATCTACTAAACACCACAGACACCGGATGATGACAGTTATTGCTCAGAGGGATTCCCAATCTTCATGGCAAGTGTAATTTTTCAGGCAAATGCTGCTTGCTAAATTGATATTCACACCATGTTGCCATTATTGGTGCATAATATGTTTGAAAAGACTGTGGGAAAAACTTTCTAGTTCGAACGGATGTGAAATTAACAAAGTAACTGCTTGAAATCTTCTGTTTTACTTGCTGAGATGCTGGCCAGGAATGGAGACTACCATTTTAGCAGGCCCCTCCTCCCACAGTGTCCTTTGCTAGCCATTCCTCCCCTCTAAATTCCTGATGGCAAAGAAGACTCATTCTCCCCGAGGTCTTTTCATCTCCACAGAGACAATGTTTCTCGGGCCTTTGGCGGCCCTTTCTCACGCTTTCTGTTTAGCGGCCTTTAAAAGATCTTCTCCCCCCTGAACAACGAGGTACAGTAACCTTTCCTACCATGGTTCTCTGTCCCTCCATCTACAAAAAGGATTTAAGACACGCCTACTTTTTTCTGCAGGCAGGAGGGACAGGAGTGCAAAAGTGGTCCTCAAGAAACACTGCATGTGGCCCGACATTTAAACAGCAATTATATCCAGGCTGCCACTTCCACAGTGCACTAAGGAAGCGAGCTCCCTCGAGAACACAGGGGGACTGCGGCGCTGGCACAGGAGACGTTGGCTCAATCCTCTTGGCATCTTTGTTATTCATCCTTTTCATGCTTATTCTATTTTTCTGCCGTGTTCTGAATTCATGCGATCACTTTTTATCTGCTCGCTGTTTCATGGTAAGGTGGGAGTTTACTGAATCATCCAGCACCCAGTTTATGTTGCATGTCATCTGTTTGCAGAAAAACAGAATTTAATGTGTGTATTTCTTCTGCATATTTGTCTCTGTCATGTGTCTGTGAACATTTAGAGCTAATAGCCCACAACAGTTGCATGGGGAGCAAATAAATTATTTTTCTTTAGCGTTATCTGGCTTAGAATAGGCAATTTTTAAGAGTCTTTGGAAACAGCAGATACTTGTCTAGTCAAAGTATTTATTCATTCAGAGCAATGATGTCTGAGGTACAGTTAAGAGTACCTACTGGCATTTAGTTAATTAAACTAGCCAAGTAAACAACTGATATTAATAAAATAGGCTGTTGCACTTAGAGTATAATCAAATCCAGAATTATTTTAGGTGAATTACTAGATTCAACCTGTAACTAACACATAAATACACAAATAGTTGCAACTTTTTGTAGCAGCATATGTGCTCTGGGGGAGAGCTGTGGTGCTCTTACAGACGATGCAAGTTTGAGTCCAGCATTTTCTGATCTAATTCCCGCATGCTTTCCTACACTATTAATGTTTTTATACAGTGTGAATGATAACAATATGGATATTTTGCAGAAAAGACAATCAGAGATCAACTCTTAAAACACTCTTCAAGAACTCTCCAACACACTACATCACGGCCCTCAGCTGATAGTGATTATACTAACTGATGGCTACATTACACTTAATGTACATATAAGATAAGTAGTATAAAATGGGAATGACATAATATGAAATATTAATAAAACAACAAATGAGCGCTCTGTAGGCAATCATGGTCCTGTCAAGTTTACATAAAGCCCCAGTCTAAAGAAATGCACATTTAAAAAACATTTCCATTTACAACATTAAAACAAAACAATTCCATTTACAAAAGCATGACATAGTAGCAGGGCCATGCGCAATGTTATTGTGCCTATTTTCAGACTTTCTGAATAAACATAGTACAATAAATAAGCTCTGGGCATTGGGATGCTGTCTACAGTGAGTGATGTAAATTTGCATCAATATTGGCTGATAGAATGATTTATTCATCATGAATGTCCTATAATTAAATACACAGAAAACAGGACATAATTAAATCACGGTCAGACTGTGCACACTGAGCTGCATGTATATACAGTAGCAGGCAGTGTAGGAGAACCTGGTGACTTACTGTTTCCATCTGTATAAACTGGAAAATGGTGTCTCATTTATGTCAAACAGAAGTCGGAGGCCCATCGTTAATCAGATGAGGTAAACCAGGTGCATTTACCCAGAATTCAATGTGCACTTCTGTAGTACTGACCTTGCACATTCTCTCGGGATTAAATATATTCCTTCTGGTACATGAGCATTCACATGCACACATTCACCCATTACACCTTCTATTGTCCTGACAATGGATCTATTACTCCTTACACACTATGCACTTTTGTGGGGTGAGCAGAATTGTTTCGCTCATGGCAAGTGGTTTACACTCACTAACACCTTCCTGTAAAGTGCTAATTGTATCTTCCTGAAGGTGCACAGAATTCAAATGCTCACTTCCTTCATTAGCAAAATGTTATCACTTCTAATGTTTTTCACAACCTCTTAAAAAGTTAAATTCTCCCAGTCTTATTCAGTAATAGGCCTGTGCTTTTTATGACTATTCCTCTAATGAATTGACCACAAGGGCCAAGATTTCAGCCATCAGACTCCAAGAGACCAGCTACACAAACATCTCATCTCAAACCTTTTCTCGGATAAATAATTTTTTTTTAAATGATGTTACACTGTGGTCACACTGAGAATGTTCCCCATCTGTGAATGCTTTCCGATGATTTTCAACTCGGGCCTGTGCTGCACAATTCTCAGGCTTCACAAGGCAGTGAGCTGTTTCTTGATGCAATTAATATGCAAACATCTGTCGCCCGTTTGATGCTGAGAAAAAAAATAAATCTCTGCTCGTGTTTGAGCATCTGTCAGTGGAAAAGCTTTCCTTTGGACTTAGTCTTCATAGCTTTTAGCAGCTCTTGACCCTGTGGATGGTGCCGATGAGAGTCAAGAATGAGTAAATTACTGAAGAAACACCACCATACTTTTGGAACGAAATCACTTCGGTTATCTCCACATCTCCCCCACACTCACCATGAGTAATAAGCCTCTGTGGATGGATTTCTTTGCCTACAACTGATTGGGATTTGACTCCAAAACAAAACAAATTTTCTCAGAAGCATATAAATGAATGATTTGATTGCATTAAAGACATGCATTACCTTGAATGCATTCCCTCCATTATGGAAACCCTAGTAACCAATTAGTTTTCATTACAGTACTGTATTAATTTCATTACTTTGTGTGATTGTCAAATGTAGAACTACATGCAATACTTGAATTTCTCATGAAAAACAAAAATCATTTGGAAGGCCACAGTGGGAAAGGACATCCAAAGAAATAAACAGGCCTTTTAGAATAGTCTGAAATAGAATAAATAAATTTTACTAACTGACATTTGAGTGGTCTAGTGTACTGCTTAACAGTGAATACAAACACACTTTCTTATTAAGGAGCCACAGTACTGGACATCTTTGTGGGCCAAATTATCACACATACACTAAGACAAATGTCCTTTAAGCCAGATCTTTGAGGAAAATCAATAGACCCAGCCCTGCTTCACCAAGAACCTGCTATGTTTTCTCATCTTTCTCACCTTATCTTATATTGTGCTACACTTCTTTGCTCAGCAGAGGTTCAAATCACTACAATTCCTGTGAAATGAGGCTGTGCAATAGATTACAGATCGTGGCCTAGTCCTCCATCAAAAAGCAGTTCTAAGAGAAACGTTGGCATGTGCAGGAAGCCATAGACTGCCAGAAACCCCATTCAGCACTCTGATTATTACTGACCTTGGGTGATGGTACATTTGCATATTATTATTTAGTAAGTTTTTGCTAAAAAGCATGTGTGACTCATGGTGCATGTTGTATAATGTTTCTATGAGGGTTGACAATTCAGATGTAAAAATTGGCTATGGAAAAGAACTGGCTATGAATTTGGATGACAGAAATCCAGTTGTCATTAATGTAAAAAAAGTTTATCGTTAATTTTGACTAATTATTGATCTTAATTTCTCATAGATGTTTTTACTGATCTATTCCTAACTATATCAATATATCAATATCATCAAAATATAATTACATTTTTTCCATACAATACCACAAAATGTTCCAATGTTCAACTCTATTTTGATGATTCTGGGAAATTAACTGTTCTTTTACCAAAGTCCACAAAATAGAAAGTAATTTAAATAGTAAAATATATACAGGCTACAATTACATACAATCTTCAAACATAATTTATTAATATCGTCTAATGTTTCTAAAAACAACCATTTACTGTGCATATAACAACATGTAGTGGCTAATCCATACTGTAAAATAAAATGTATTACTTAAAACTACAATTACAACAGTTCTGTATATTTTAATGATACTTTTCTGTCTTAAATTTGATTGCAATTCTACACCCTGTTACTACTACCTCAATTCAAATTCAGACATTTTTAGTCCAGTTCTGAATGTTGTGTAATCCTGATCCTTGTGCTACTCTGAGGCTGTGACATGAAAAGGCTAGAAGCCAATAAAACTGTTCTGTGCATTTACTGCACATTTTATGTAGCTGTGCTACAGTTAAACAAAACATTCCTTGAATTACAAGTATTTACAGTTATGACAAATAAAGTTAATATTTAATCCAAGCAAATGGAAATAATCTATTCCATTGTATGCAATCTGAACAGTGAGCTCCAATAAAAGACAACAGAGGAATTTGTTCACTTTCATAGCTCAGGAGATTTGATTTAAGAATCATCTAAAATGTTTCTCTTAAAATTGCTTAGGAGAAATAAAAATAGAAACAAATAAGAAAATAAATACATTAAAATACATAAGAGCAAGGAGCTATATGATGAATGTAGATTTGTTGTTAAAATAATCTGGATTTGTGTACATTTGACGAGAACTGTTTTGAGTTCATATTGAATGTTTCAGGAATGTTGACATTTGATTGCACACTTGAAAAGTCTGAGCTCAGTTTTTGACATTGTTGAGATCTCTTCTGAAACTCAAGCTCTCTTCTGAAACTAATAGAGGAATTTTTATTATTTCTGGCACTTTTTCTCAGGAGAAATATCTGAGAAATGGGAGACAAAAGTTCAGATATTTCTTTTCTATGGGACTATAAACTCAATGTAAAGTAGACTTGTGTTGTTAAGGGGACAAGGATATTTAAAAAATGACTATTGAATGTTAAAGGACCACATTTCATTATATTAAGTCTCCAAAAAAGACGTGTGTGTATATAAATATTTATTGACATATTGGCATTTAAAAAAGCATATAATTATGATATTTCCTGTGGTCAGTTTTGTCCTGTCTTCAATAGTGTTAAAGGTTACTGCAGGTCAGGAGACATTGATTGAGTTGAGCACAATCAGAGAGCTCTCTTTGTTCAATCAATAAAAGCAACAATTTGAAAGTGCTGAGTGTCTGAAAGCTTTTGTCATAAACACCAGGGTTTTTTACAATACAATCAATCATTATTGACATTGTAAAGAAACTATAAGACTATTTTCAGATCCAGCACAGACTTATCAGTCTGTAAATGCTGTTGTTACTAAAAGGCTTTCAAGTGTTAATAAAGAATAACATAATTTAGTCTCTCCTCAGTCCTTTATCTGACCTCTGCCATGAATCTGAATCTACTCTGTAATTACTCAAAGAATGCTTATATATTTTTCTTTGGGGCTTTATCTGGCCTTTGAAGGAAACCCCTTGAACCACGAGGGTGTTTCTCCTCCAGAACTCATCGATCTGAAACCACTTCTAAACTTTCAGCATTTTATTAAAATATGAGTTCCACAGCTCTGAAATTTCCCCAACATTGACTCAAATTCAAACTGGAACAGATGGCTGTGTGTTTTTGTAGAGAGGTTTGGTGTGGATTTTTGGTGACTTCTGCCATGCCGCAGAGATCTTTCTAGGTCTCTGATTTTTGTACTTTTTTTAAACATCGGTTTACAGAAATTTCTCCCAAATCTTCTCTTATTTCTTTTAAATTTGGAAAAGAAGTTATGATCCCATGCATATTGCCTTTCCATTAATATAAAATGTAGTTGAAATATTAAACATTCATGTGGTATATATGATAATACATAAAATATTTTATCATTCCAACACTCAAAATATTGTTTAATCCTTACATTTTAGTCAGATAGCATCACTATTCAGAAAGATAAATGCATTACTCTAATAATATTGTGAATCATTGTGAAAAGAATGTGAATTGGCCTTTTCAATATAACTGCAAAGTAATTTTCGGATAAGCAGTCTATTAGATTGTGACACCACTAATTTCCTACTAATTTCCTGCATATCTCCTGCAGTTATCTCAGTAATATTTACCATCCAAGATGAAACACGAATTTCTGCCATCCTGTTTGCTCGTGATTGGACCCTGTAGTATCTGAGACAGATCAGACACTTAATAATGAGTTATATTTCATGAATATAACTACATATACCTTACTCCACAAACAAGCTATGCTCTTGAAGTGTCTGTAAAACTACCCCCACATGTTAATTACCATTAACCCACAGATGCAGAACCAGGCCTCCAGTGACCATAGCAATGTATAGATAAGACTGTTTAACAACCCAAAGGAATGTAGAAAGATTCACTCTCACTTAATTTCCTTTAAGAATACACAAAGAAACCATTTTTACTTGTGAACATGCATAAGAGAATGCATAACAGAAAAGCATACACACATGTATCCAATATTGCTACAGGTTCTTTATGTTCATGTGTATATATATATATATATATATATATATATATATAGCACTTTTAAGTGAATGTTTTAGTCACCCTGTTAATCAAGATCACATGTACCTGTGTTTAGTATCTATGAGTTGCATTTTTCATACCCTGGACATTAGTGTTCATAACATGTTGATAACTTTGGTTGATAATAATATTATAAAACTTCTGAAGATTTCCATCTTGACATCCAGTCAAATTCCATATGCAAAACAGCATGTTGGAAGACAAAGAGTTAACTTTCCCTTTGAGAGGACAACCTCTGATTGGATCACACAGCTCTTTAGGGTGTGACATCCTTATCATTTTAAAAGACCAATGTCCAAGAACACAACTCTCCTGCCTTTTGGTCTTTCGCCTTTGGTCTTTCGTTTAGTCTTTTGTCTCATCTCTCATCTTCTACAGTCCTTCAGGGACTCTCATCAGGATGCTGAACTAGAGAAAGTTCTCAGAAGACATCTAAGCTTGTGCCAGGCTGCGGCCTAGTCTTTCCATTCATCAAAGACCTCTGTATAAAATTGATTTTCTCTCTCTCATCAATACAGCATCCAGCGAAGATCAACTGGAGACCCAACTAACTAAATCAGGACACTTTCCTTCAATGGGCAAGACATGCAAGTATCATACTTTGTCTTAGTAATTAAGGCATTAACTCTCATTAACTATCATTGGCCCTTTCACTGAGTTGTGTTGGAATTAAGAAACTGATGGTTCGTTCAGGCTGTTGATCTGCTGAGTTTCCAATAATCTTACACTTTGATCTTTACCTTTCTTTAACCTCTTACAATGCTAAACTGTATGTGTGTTGCGTGTTTGTGTATGTTTGAGTAGTATGTGTTTAGTGTAGTTAATAAAGTCTTGTTTGTATCACACATAATGTTGTGGCTGTTCATTCTCATAATCTGGAGTCCCTAATTCTGCTGATATTTGCTACATGTTCTATAAGAGTGTCAAAACAATGTATTACATTGATTTACATTACATTGACAAGATTTCCCCAAATCGTCGACTGATTCTAATCAATTATTAATGTTTCCCATTTGGAACAATGTTTGTTTCACTTACACAGGGAATGGTGGAGAACATATCTAGTAACAATCATTGAGTGAACTTCATAGAAAATTACATCTATGGTGGAGAAAGCTTTATCTTTATCTGTGAACAAACTCAATATTAATCCCCTTTTTACATTTATTACAACCCTTAGCCAATCATTAGCATCCCTTATTTAAAGCCTGAATCATTTTTAATTTAAAGCGGTTCAGGTCAATTCATCAATAAGCTGACCTGACAAACCACCTGAAATAGGTTTGCACAGAGGGTCATGATCAACACAAGCCCGCTGCGAGACATTATTATGCTGTCATCATCTCCAGTCTGAGTGTCATCATCAGAACAATTTCCTCTTTTTTCCCATACAGTACCACACAGGAACAACTGTGCCTTTGCCACTTCATCCAGTTCAAATGCCTGTAATTCTGCCCTGCTCTGTCTTAAACAGGATTCAGTTACCATAATTGAAGAGATGCATTTGTTAATATTGATTCTTCATGCCCACATGAGACAATATCAAGAAGGGTATTTAATATGTGAAAAATAAGACATTTACATTGTTTTATCATAGAGACCAGTGCTATGCAGCTGTAACTCAAGATAAATTGCTTATTCTGTGCCCTCCAAGCTTGTGGGACCCTGGCTTAATGAAGTGGAAAAGTCCCTTTTGTAATAGCTCTCATTCATTGTGTTGTACTGTCAGAGCTGGAATGGAGAAATCATTGTGAATGCTGTCAGAGAGGTGGACAAAAGGCAGAGAGAAAGGGTCAAACCTCAGAGTCATCAAAGACAGAAAAGCCCTTCCTCCTTTTTAATGGCACGCAAGCAACAATTCCGAAAAAAATGAGTACTATTGCTCCCCTCTCCTGTGGGTGCTGCCGTGTGAGTAAGTACTCAATTGCTGATTTTAAATTCTGTACAGTTTCATCACAAGATCTCAGATTGTTGGTAGGATGAGTATCTCTCCGCATTTAAATAATAATATTTTAGGCTAACGATGAACAGTATGTAGGCTACCACTGCCATTGTGATGTTTCATAGCAATAAAGGATAATTAAGATAATCATTGTCATTATGTTTCTATGGAAACCATAATTGAGAGAATAAAGAGGAATAAAATGTCCTTGCTTTATGAGTTATTTTGTGCATGGCTAGATGAATCAAGGCCAACTGAAAGCATACGGGACTCTCTCTCTTTAAGACACCGGACAGTGAATCGCACTTTCGTACTTCATGCGCTAATGAGACAAATAAATCACAGCAGCATCTTGCCTATTTTCTGAGATGGGAGCAGTAAGTCCCAGCCTCCCACTGCCTGCTAATCACTGGGTGGATCCATCCGGATGCAACCTTTTGTATGGCAGCCAGCTCTGCCCGCTCCCACAATATTTGCATCCTCTGTCCTATTGAGATCTGTTTACTCATGGAGGCAGTCTAGAACAGGCCCTCCTGCAGTTACCGGGCTCTCTGAGAAGGGCTAGCCAGAGACAACTTAGTAAACAGCAATCAACAACTGATGCCAATCCACATATAAAGAAAACTGGGTGATGGATGGTGCACTACACTTGCTCTTTGGTTTCAAAGCCCTGTGGTTTTTCATTGTTAGATTAGACTAGTCAGACAGATACACAGGTACAGGCAGAAAGATCTATTGGTTTCTCTTACAACCTGTACGTTTAATTGAAAGTGTGATGTAATTAATTATCAGTCAGTAACATACACCTGTTTTCCTTTTTGAATCCTGGCAACTATTGATCATCTGACATGTATTTAAGTCTCACGGAAATGAGGCAACCAAATGATGAAACCCCCCATTTTTACTCCATAAAGCCTAAATAATACATATTGACACAGATACAGATACATATTAAATGCTATATTAAAATATTGCGAATAGTGTTTAGCAACTGTGAACCCAGTTTATTAAAGAGATAAATTAAATATTGATAAAGAAACTGTACGTCCAGGCCTTTGTAAAAAATTGAAAAACATAATATAGCACAGACAGCATGAATTGTTTCTGAAAAGTTATTGCAGTAACAAAGATGCAGGACGTGTAAGAGAAAGAAAGAAAGAGGATAACTGAGCGTGTGTGATTGTGTCTACCATGACATGTTCACACAGGAAATTGATAACTGTCATAGCATTGTTTCAGTTTTTACTGTGACAGTGATATTAAAACAATGAAGGAACCTTAAAAACCTAATTTAAACCCCAAACATCATAGTATTTTAAAAGGCTTAAAACATTCCTGTATGTTAGAGGCTAGTGTCTCTCCTGAGGTTAACCTTCCATTAAATATAATCTTTTCTTCTGTCTTTAATGGATTTATATTGCTCAAAATTACAAAAATACTGTCTATTGTGAGCAAGATGCAAGACAAGGAAATTGCAAGCGGACATTTTAAAATGCATTTCAGGAGCTAGTAAAAAAACAATAGCTACCATCATTTGAATGGAATATAATGGAATATAAGAATCCATTGGATCTATAAGAATCCCATCACTCCCACCCTCTGCAATTGGTCAGTCAAACAGATAAAATAATAATTATGTTTGTTTGTCTCTTATAGACAAATAGTCTGTAAGTTTGTATATTGTTATATATTCTTGTTACAAACTGAAGACAGAATACAGGACATGGTTCAGGGCAGGACAGCATACACAAGCACACAACAAAACATGAGGCACAAGAGATATAGAGCGTGAGTTCTAGAAACTAACATTAGACAAGAACCATGAACAGGACTGTCAGGATCTAAACCACATCTTCAACACAGAACACAGGACCTCCACGATCCTGTCTAGAAGAAACACTCAATAAGGAAGACAGGAACGAGACATTTGTAAATATATTGTCTCTCTCTTCCCATGCATCTCTAAGAGGAAAATGAACTAGCACTAACAGCTTGTCAGTAGAATTTGTTTTATAGCATAATGACCACTCTTATCCAAAATGGCTAAATAATTATATTCATATACCATACCACTGCCACACTACAGCTTTATATAACAATAAATTTAACAATATATAACAAGCAGCCTCCGAGCCCCTTGTAATCCATTTACCTTGTCTGCCATATCTCGTTACCACACAGGTCACTGTCAATTGTAAGAAGATTATTACAGCCAGAATAAAACCAGTTGACATAAAGATCAATGGTTTAGTCGATCTATTTTACCTCCACCCAAATGATTGGCATCCTATAGACACTCCTCTCTTGGTCTCCCTCTGTCAACTGGATAGATAGTAAGAATACAGATGATCTGATAATCAAGGTCGGCTTTAAACATCATTTCCAAACAGTAATGTCACCCTTGAACCATTTGCATCTGCTAACTCCAGTCGATGCCTTTTTTTTAAAAAAAAGGTATCTAATAAATGATTGGTCTTCAGGACTGTAGAAGGCACATGGGGTATGTAGGAAAAAACTTGTTTTGTGGTTACAATTAAATGAGTGTAAAACTACAATCACAGTTAAGTTAGAGGACATTTTTTCTTCAAGCTTATCAATGTGGCAATGCTCAGACATTCATGCTGATGAATAATTAAGGGATTGATTTTATTAGAGGCCCAGGCTTCTCCTTTCGGTAATGTGCATGTTGTCCCCCACCTCCCACTATAAATCTATTGTTCAAGGGATGATGAGGCATCATTTCACATTGACACTGATTAAAACCTCAAAGATGTTTGGACAGTGGGGCTATTGCTGTTAATACTGTTTCTCATACAGTAGATGCCCTTACAGGCAGGTCTGTATAAGGAACACATTGAGCCTTGGGGGTATAGCAACCCCAAGGGCCCCCTTCATGGTAGCCATAACTCTGCCACAGAGTCTTTTGCCACAGTTTTTCTTATTTTTTAATAAATCTCTTTAAAGCATTAAATAATTTATATGTATTTAAAGCAGGCACATAATCATACAGCGTGACACAGAATTTGCATATAAAATGTTTCATGTTATTTAACACAATAATACATTAATCCAGATTGTAATGTGTATATGTTTTGTTTTAGTGTCATGTTTTTTATTTTAAAGTCATGTTTTGTAGTCCATGCCTCTAGTTTTTGTAGTCATTAGTGTTACCCCACCTGATTAGTCTGTGTATATGTGTTTCCAGCATTTTGTTGGTTATTGTTCATGTCAATTTCTGCTCTTGCCATGTTCCTTGTTCCGTGTGTCTGGATTACCTTTTTGCATACTTTATTGATCTGAATTCAGATCCTGCTTCTTCATTTTATGGTTTATATAATGCATTAATACAGATATAAACTCAAAGCTCACAGGTTTCGATAAAGAAAGATAGCTTTTCCATTTATCATCTCCTTAGGCCATGTGTCCACCAAGGCTGCTTCTCTGAAAATGCCAGCTGTGCAAACTTGAGAGCTCTTTTACGGAGCAGCGTTGCTATGATACCGAATATCTGCAGAAGTAATGTTTTACTACTATAATTTCAAAGATAGTTTGTTTTATATGGAAATATCATTAATATTTAGGGAATGTCATCTAGTACAGCATAATGTATTCAAAGATCAGGTCAGCAATAATAATTGTTAAATAATAAATGTTGTTCAGTTGTTGAATAAGTAGAATGTAAAGATTTCTTTTGTAGTGTTCTTCTTTGTGATTGGACAGCTGTGATTGGACAAAAAGTGACATTGATGAACATTTTTCAACTCTCTGTTATCAGAAGAAAACTCTTTGCCAGCCATTCCAAAAAATGTAACACATGGCCTAAAGGATTTTACTTTAAATTGGATCTTACTGTTAAATGGTCTTTTTCTAGCTTTAGAGGAGGAGAAATCCTCAATGATATCATTAAAATGAATGTCTGGTAGAAGAGCCAGCACAGATATTTCATTGTGCACTGGACTATTTCTGTCATCTATATCCAAGGGTCAAAGTCAAGGCATTTATAAAACACCTTGATATCTAACTAATTATAATAACAACTTAACAGCAGCTGTTAACTAACTTACCTTCAATGTGTAAATTAAGCTAAATGTTGATTTGACAGTGATTTAATTGAAGCGAGTTAATCAGGCATATTTTCCAACCCTGTCTTGTTATTGTTTTTTTTATCAACCACCTGTGTCATGACTTGTCAATCAATGTGTTTATTCAAATAATTGAAATTTGTATGAGCAATTTGTATTACTGGTTTTTAAAATAAGTGCCCAAACGGATTCTAACTGGAACTGCAATAGCTACTAAACAGATAAGGGATCTGAGTTAGAATGTTTCTTACAAATAAAAAAATAGTATAATAATAAAAAAATAATAAACAATTAGGTTCTGAACTACTTTAACCAGCAAACAGCTTCACCAGGAAGACCATGTTGATCAACCAACAACACAATTTAGATTTTGCTAATGAACAATTTGGCACTGCGTCTGACAAGACGCTATGGGGAACGCCTCCAGCGTGACTGGTGTCTGAGGCATTGTTTGTGCATGTGTTGAGGATGATCTATATGGAACCCCATGCTAAGCACTTCGAGAAGTGTGTGCCTCTGTGTATTTTGACGCCTGAGGACATACTTGACCTGAGCAATGTTTGCATGGGTTAGTTTTAGTTCTTGAGGGACCTGATTGTGCACATTGTGAAAGCTCTGTTTACGCCTGCCTTTTTTCTAGTAATTAGAGCAGGCCTCTGTACCCTTCACTTTGGAACCTGCTGGAACTGAGACATGGTAGACATTCAGATCATTCGCCACCATGGGCAGCATTTGTATTAAGTGGCTGAAGCTAATTTATTTTAGCGGTCCTCTTGGCATGCATAGTATTAGCTTGTGTAGTGGTAACCTCCCTTACTGTAGATATTTATCTGGGCACTAGTCACTCTGAAGGCATTCCCCATTCTTAGGGAACTGGGGTTCAAGCACAAACCAGCAAAAAACAGCCTGAACCAGCATAGATGGTTCATAATGATCAAAGCTGATGTTTTCAGCAAGGATCGGTAGAGTGGTAGAGAACTGTATCTATAAATGTATGACATTAATTTAAGATGACATTTAGAATACGACAAACTTTGACCAACCCTTTGTAATTTTCTTATAAGAATTATCACCAGAAATTTGAAGAAAATATGCTGAAGTTCACATTTCTGGAGCAACATTATAATATGCTCTCTGAAGAGCACATTTAACACTTATGGTAAAAATATTCCAGCTACATAATGCATTTGCCCTGTTACATACTGATTCACTGATTCAAATAAACTGGAGTGGCTCTTATTCCATTTCACACCAGTCTAGCACAGCACCACAGCGCAGTAGATGGTACCACATTATACATGTGCGCACATCCTGCAGTTTAGCAGAGGTCTCCAGAAGAACAAATGTCCATGTCTTTTCTCCATCTTTACTTCTGCTAAAAGTAAATATAATTATCTTATAATGGGATCCATAGTGATAAAAGTAGTCTTCTATCAAACCTCTGAATGTTCCAGCATGTTGAATGGACAGAAACTACAGTTTAAGTGCTTCCTTTTTCAGTGCACCTTTTTATATGCAAATGTGCTGAGCTGTCTACTTATTTACTGCTACAGGAATTCATGTGAAAATTCAATGGCTGCTCTCCTCCAGCTGTGGCCTGTAATCAAGTGCTGACACACCCAAATATATTCCAGTTGGTAAAACAGTTTTGGGTTCATAAATACATTTGTAATAGACTGTTAAACAATAGAAGTGGGTTGAAGCAGTGGCCTTGTGGTCAGTGTTGTGCTGACGTATTGTGCTGATGGGAGGACTGGGTTTGAGTCTGTACCAGGTCATGTTATTGTCTCTTCTGTGTCTTTACTACTGTGTCTATCAATAAAATGGCAGAATAACAATAAAAGTTGGTATGAAATTTACATTTTTTACAGTTGGAAATTGATTTGCTGTAATTGAGATACAATGGATCATTAAAAACTAATTCTAGCAAGGCTGTCAGTTGGACATTATATTTTTTATATTGTATTTTTATTTGCTGTAAAAATGTTCATGATATATTGATTTTTTTTATTTCTTGTAAAAACTTGTTTTGAAGAAAGTGTCTTTTGCACAAACTCAGTTCATTGGACTTTTGCAACATCTTGGACCAGCTACAAAATCTGGCATAAAGCCCTTGAAGTTTTTGTACAAACAAAAGAAGCGAGTAGAACAAGCCATTAATGCTGAATAAGGCCACAGGTCTTACTGAAGGAACTATTGAGGGATTACTGGCATTTCAGTGCAGAAGGGCCATCCTGAATTCAACTAGATTTATTCTAAGCCTTCCTTCAAAGGATGAGGCTTGACTGGCTATCTTTTTCCTTTTTTATAATTTGTTCAGATTTACTGACCATTTCATTCTAGATATTCTCACAGCGTGATGAAGGAACTGCTGATAAAGGGAATACTTTTTGCAATTTTGAAGAAGTGATTTTTACATGAAACCTGTAAAGAACATATTTTGGTTTAAATTATTCATTGTGATTTGATACTTAGGGATAGTTCACCCGAAATGAAAATTCTGTCATTAATTACTCACCCTCGTGTCGATCAACACCCATTAGACCTTCATTCATCTTCAGAACACAAATTAAGATTAAATCCTAATTTTTATAAAATCCAAGAGACCTCTGACCCCCTGTTGAAATGAACACAAATACCATTTTCAAGACATTTTGTGGAACCCACCGTGGTCCTTCTAAAGATGTCCAAATTAGAGGTTGACCAAACATTTAGAGGTTTTACTATTATAAAGACACAACTTAATTAAAGTGTGGGCAACTCCAGCAAGTGTGACTTGTTCCCTGAATCCCCAGTGCATTCAGATAAGTGTACTTTACTAAATAGTACGGGATTACATGAAAAAGCACCCAGTATAGACTATATCTTGGGAGACTAATTGACGAGGCAGATATTGGCAAGTTGGAAAGGCCAATGTATTTGATTAGATTACTGGGCAATCCAATTCTTTTGGGCCAGAACAATTAGTGATACCTCATGCTAAGCCAAGCTAACAGAAGTAGAGATCAATACCAGTTTTCTTTTCTGTTTTAAAAATGTCTATAAGTACTGTACAAATCAACCAGTTTCCCAGACTTTTCAGTACTACTGTGATACCCTTGTTGTCTTGTTACAACAGAGTCCAATAAAAGTAATTGTTCATTAAAAGCAATAAATGAACATGTCACAGTTGCTCTTGAACATCTGTACATTCAAATATTTGCACCTCAGTTCACCAACATGTGTATTGATGACCAGAGCATGAATCACAAGATATTTGCAGCCTGCGATGTTTGAAGTGTCACAGAGCTTGCTTATATCTTATATCATATATTTTATATCTCACATCTTATTGTGTGACTGCAGATCTTTTGCAGCTCTGAATGAGAAATCACACAGCCTCACCGTCACCTGTTTTCACAGTTTTTCTTTAAAGCAGTGTTTTTACAAGGCAGAAGAAAGGCTTAATGCTATTTATACTATCACATCAATAACATCTTATCTTTGAGCCTGCATCAGTGCAATTAATTTAGTTTACATTTAGTTGTTTTTCTTCATAGCCTCTGAAAGAGAGTCCTGGTCAATTACCAGTTACTTTTTTTTTTAAAAAAAGCAACAATTCTTTACAAAAGCCACATCCAGAAACGTCACGTCCATTCAAATTAAAGTGGATTTTAAATGGAAATTTTAAGGCACATCAATTTTTGTAATTAAACATTCAAATGATTGCTCACATAAATCTTTGATAATTTACCTTTGCATTGTCAAAAATAAGAAAAATCACATTCATGTGTCTACATTTGTGTAGTCCAAACGATTTTGCCCACATTTTCCCATGAAAGCTGTCATTTTAAAAACATGTAAAACACATGATCATCACTAGCTGTTATGTTTCCTTTTGAAGAAATATAGAATATTTACCAATATTGGTTTATAAAAAGCTGTAGCTGCATTCTATACAGTACATATGCTTCCCTTATATCAATCACAGAGCAACACAGAATTAAAAAAAAGAAAAACATTGTCCTATTTTACAAGTGAAATGCTGAAATCCTTTCTTCAAAGTTTCTTTGAAGATGATCTTCATAAACCCTTAGTTTGCATGTGGAGAAAGTTTACTTGTGAATGTCTATGCCCAACAAAAGCTATTTTAAATGAGACCCAAAGGTGTTTATTATAATTTCGCAACATCACAGTGGAACAATTCCTCACTAATGGAATAACTTTCAATACTAAACATTCTTTACAAGTTGGTTTATTATTAGTTTTATTTACTTATTTTTGCAAATGAACTGTACATAGCAGTTTTGAATACTCAACAGTACTAATAAAGGTAAACAAAGCAGCACAGAATGATGATTTGAAACCTAAGGACATAACCAGCACAGGTGTCTCAGTCATCACAGTAATAAGGAATGTAGCAAATTAAATTTGCACACTAAGTCACTGCTAAAGCACAAACCTTCTGGAGCTAGAAATCTTGGCAACTAACAGCAATGTCTGCTTTACATCCACAATATTTACCAAACAACCGAGAAGCTCACTGTGATTCACCTTAGCAAATCACAGAGCCATTCATTGAGCAAACAGATTAGACGCACCAGCCCTGGCACATTACTTTGGGTGCAATGCAGTTTATCTGTGTCATTCTGTTCTCAAAAAAAACATCTTCACCTGACCACCTGTGCACACCATGAATTTTGTGTCTCAGAAGCACAGATAAACACAAAAAGAGCAGGGGTTTTTAAAGTGTGGTGCAGGCCTCCCCAAGTGGGCGTCAGAGCATGCTGTGGGAGGTGCTTACAGGGGTAAAAAATATTCTTGGTGCAGCAGGAAAACAATTAAAGACCACATTTGTTCACACAGCAGTAGAATGCGGTTGTCAGTCCTGTATTTTAGCCTTTAATGTGGATATATATGGGCACAAATGCATATAACTGAACATACCATATTTTTGAAGCTCAAACTGCATTTTTGGCAAACCGTGTTGAATTGCTTTGTTATGCACAGTCTTCCAAAACCAAACAGGTGCACTATAGTGCGGTATTGTGTAGTGCAACAGATCAACGGCAACTATCATGTATAAAAATACAGCTCGTCGTATCTGGTTATTGCGTTTTGTAATGTGCACCTCTAGCAATTCACAGACTCAAACTTGTAGTAAATGCGGCTGTCAATTTATTAAAAACGTTGCAAATGCTGCAAACGTGTAAGCATATTAATAATAGAAATGTTTGCATCTTAGCTTAGTGTCCCAACTCTGTTGCAGATCTTCTGACGATTTTCACTGGGGTGGACAGTAGTTATTGTTTGTTTTTTATATGGAACTACAATTGTTTTTGTTCCATTGTTTTCAATTATTTTAAAAAGTGATAAATAATGAAAAGGGAGTAAACAATTTTCTGACAATTGCAGGTTGGGTGTGTTTGGGGGGCGACGTTAAAGGGTGGCCCACTGTCTTTGACTTTGAAAACCTGTGGAATTGAAAAAAGAGATGTCTTTAAAAGCTTCAGAAAGCTCCCTGGAGAGACCACAAGACTAATATAATGCAAAGTGAAAATGTTGCAATCCTTCCCAAAATCAATGAAGCTTACAGTCAATCCAATGACTTATGTCTCCTGCATCCCTGAGATGGGACACATTAAGGTATACATAGAGAAAAACATACATACTAACAGTATATACATACAGAGCAGTATATGCACTCAGAAAATTCAGACATTCTGTGTTTGTACAGTACACATGTATATGTACATAAGTAAGAGTAAGAGTATTGAGACTTAATATCACAGGGTGTTCCCATAGCTCAATTGACAGAGCACTGCATTAGCAGTGTAAAGCTTGTGTGTTCGATTCCCAGGTAACACCCTGAATGCTCCAAAATCAATCCTTAAATGTAATTATCAGCTGTCATAGTTCACACTCACACAGCTTATTTTTAATGTCATTTTTCGGGCAAATCATTTATTGTTTCCATAAAGCACATATGCCTTATTTAATTTAAATACACTACTGAAAAAATATTAATGATAGCTATAGTACTAATTATACATTACCGATGTAATGGAATCTTTAATAAAAATGTACAACATCCTTGCAATAAAAAAGTAAAGCCCCAAGATTACTGATATTACTTTTACTAACTGAATCACTATTGACTGTTGCTGATTAATCTCCCTTCCCAACCTCCATGTTCGAAAACAACATTAATCTGGTGTTTCTGTGTGAACAGTTTCTAAAGAGAAATGTATTGACAAGTGCATGATTGACAGTATAACAGTTAATTTTTATGAAGCATAACCTTTCAATTTGATCAAGCACAGTTATGATTTGCTGGAAGCCCCTACAGAAATGCAAATACATGGCATACGTATATGTATCAAATTTAGATTTTCACTGTAAAGACTTTTTGGGGACCTACAGGGACCTGAGTCACTGTTTGTTTGCCATAGCCTGAGGTATTAAAGTTTTTATCCAATGTGTCTTATAAATCAGTGATCTTTGTTTCTGATTCGGCCACTGCCCCTCAAAATGTCTTGAGAATATCTTTTATTGAACTTAGATGTTATTTTCTTCTGGATCTGTCGTGTGCCTCATGTTAGCCATTACAATGTGCACGCTTGCTAAATTTCTATGCGCAGCATGTTATGAAGGCGAGCAACAGCGGTTCTAGACCTGAGGTCAAGCATGAGACCCACACCTTTGTTATTACATGCATCAAAACGAATAACAAAACAGAAGCAACAAACAAGTTAGCTTCTCTTTATTACAGACACTACTTAAATGTACTCTAACCTGCAGGGCCTTCAGGACTACATGTGTACTCATATGCTGTTAGCAAGCATACATTTGTTACCTTTAATCACACTAAATGTTAGATTAGAAAGAAGGTATTTACACACACTGAAAGTTCTACACTTTTGATCTACCCTTTTTTATCTGCCCTTTTGAGGGGTGTAACTTGTGGAGGCACCACTGGGGATAGATGTGAAGGCTGATTCTCTAAGATAAAAGACCATTTCAGCCACTGTTCTACATCACTTATAATCACAGTCGACAGCAACGTGTGGTAGTTCACCATCAGCATCTCACGTTGATCATTAACTCACTAACAACATTCATCAAGCTCATCAGCCTCTCACATATTCCTACACATCTTTATTTGTCTTGCATAAAAGACAAATAAAGTAAAGACAGAATCCACTGTCTACATTAAGTATAGAATACAAACGTATAAAACACAAAGAATGGTCAAAATACCTGAATAGCTATTTATCTCAATGGCAGTCGCTCAGATTGTTGATTCAAGCCAATCGTCAGATACATAAAATGCCTGTGACTGATGCACAGGAAAATGTCATGCTGACATTGCTGATTCGCTGATGTCGCACCACTCAGTTATTTTCTGTGTTATTTTATCCAAGTCGCTCTTTTGATCTTCGCCATATGCACTCATCAGTGTCTACATACTTATTATGTTGCAATATTAACAGGATCAGTCATTTTCACCTCTCCAGATGGTTGTGGGGAGAGTTTAAATGTGTTGAATGAAAGCCATACTCAGGACCCTGAATGGCAATGTCATCAACCACCATTTGTAGGGCGTTTCAAACAGGAGGTGCACACAAAGGGCTCTCCAAAAAAGCACAGATAAATGACACTTCCTAGAAGTCTGACCTTGAAGCAATCATATTCTTCTCATATAAAATTTACATAAATTGGAAAATTAAGAAAATATGTCTAATTAAAATATCTTAAGTCAGAATTAACATATACTCACAGTAAACTAACAAAATGCAGGTAAATGTTGTCACACTTCTTTCACAGTAATTTGGATACTAAATGTACATACTAATGTACACATTAAATGAACTTCCACTGTGTTGGTGATGTTAGGCTGGCTTCTACAAACTGAGCCACAAGTAGAATGAGTCATTCTAAAGCGATGTTTTGCATCTATTTATTTGCTTCAAAAGATAAGTGATTTCAAATGAATATGTTTAGCTAAACGAAATATACCCTACACTTGTCATATCTGACTATAAGTGATGGTCAGTAATGACAAAGTATTTATTCTATCCTATACTTAATGTAGAAATGTGGGTGAGCATCCAAATCAATACTGACTGTTTTTTGTCCTTTGTTCTCACATTATTACCCTCTTACCAGTTGGCTGTTTTATAAGAAAGAGGTTCTATCACAATTTTGCATTTCCTGTAAGGCAGTAGCAAACAAACTAACACCAAAGATGAACTATGACTAAAAATAAAAGAACACGTGCCTGTTTAAAAGCATAATTTGTTTATGTAAATTAGCTCATAAATTGAAATCACAAAAAGGCAGCAGAAATTTGCCCCTAGTCACCAGAACAAGAAATTAGCACATTATCTGCGCACTCAGGTCATTGCAATTATAAAGCTAAATACAGAATAACAGAGCATGAAGTGTCAAGGCAATTCACACTTTATAATTACCCGTCTCCTTCTGATAGTTGAATGAGCTATTAGTAAACACCAAATCAGATCATCATTGTAGTTTGTATTTTTCTTCAATGTTTCTCTTCTCTATCCTTTTCTACATAATATTACAATTTCACTGGTAAAAAACATTTTCTACTCTGTCTTTCTGTGCCAATTTTTGTGTTGCGGATGAATGTGAGCACAAGATTTCCACCACTGAAGTTGTTTTACACTTGTTATCGTATATGGTATTTCTGTGAAATTGAAAAACACTACACTAATTGCTAATTAATTAATTTACAGTATCTAAGTTGGGTTTCAACAAGAAATTTCAACAAGAAATTTATTTTCAGGCGCTGTGCTGTATCAAAAAAACACTAATTATTTATAGTTCATAGCTGTCTGTCTAATTTCATTCGCACCTGCTCAGCATTATAAAACACCACCTTATTAGCCCCAACAAATCTGCTGATGCTTTTGTCTCCTGTATATAAAAGGCACTTTTATAGCAAAAAGGAATAATGCTTCCAACTTTTAATGTGACGTTTATATAACAAAAACAAATAAGATGCAAGTCTCTTATTATTAAAATTAACCCATGAGATGTAAGAGAATGTAGACGAATAAACACTGTCTTAAACAAAGAGATTCTTAAGGCAAATAATGTTTACAAGGGTTACACAGGCTATCATGTTGAAGAAAGTCAGTGTGGCTCAGATCTTCACATCGATTAAAATTTCCCTAAGGTTTTATCTGCTATATTGCTTTCCAATGGGTCCTCTGTCAGCTTTTCCTCACAACTAAGTGTCAGGATATCTCCACTTACACACTAAGTGTCTTTCTCCTAGTTTTCCATACTCCTTTTTATATTTTCTTTGTGACAACCACAGCTATGGTTTGTGTGTTTGTCTGACAGCAAACATATGAGAAACAGGAGTTATAACAGAGGATGAGATTACTGTCCTTTGCCTATTGGCTCTGAGCTTTGTGGCAGGGGCTTACGTCCCATGATGCATGTGTTTGTCACGAGCTACCATCTGCCCCATTCCATTATCTACAAGGCTGTCAGTCTCTCTTCATTCAGCACACTATTTACAGTAGGTGTCATGAGAATGTGTGGTCAGAGAGGGCGTTGCTTTGAAATTGCTCAGGGAATCCTTCTAGCTATTTTACCCAAGTTATTATTGGAACACCACCATATCACCCTTTAATGTGTGTGTTTTCCTCCCTCTTAAATCAATTTTGCTCTAGCTTCTGATAAGTATGATCTCTGCTTGAAATCCTTCACACATTTAATGAGAGATGATATATAATACTCGCTAGCCATAATACTGCACGTGTGTTTGTGTGTGGCTGCATTCATGGTTGGAAGTACAAGTGTGTGTATGTTTGTGTGAAGTGTTTTGGGGGGATGCCAGTTGTCACTGTTTTCTGATAAACTGTCAATCATCAGGACATGATAAAGAGGGTTGAATTAATTGAAGAGACAGTTATCTTAATGAAACAGTTTAACATGCACATTTGAGAAGCTTATTGTCAGCTAAAACAGTGATCCTGTTTCAAATGACAACGGAACAAATGTCATTGTTATGTTATCAGATTAACGTGTCACATGATGTGATCATGCTACAATAACTTTTCATTACAGCAACATCACTTCCACCCTGAACTTCTGAACACTGAAATCTGTTTCACCTGAAAAATGACAATGATTTATGTCCAATTCAAAAGTCCATCCACACATCCTCTGCCTTATGAGTGTCCATTCATCTTCTGTTCTCATTCTAATTACATTTAAAAGAGTTTTAAATAAATGTTGTTGAAGGAAAATGTAGATTTTGTATATTTTTGGACTATTTCAAGAAAACGTTATAAGAGCAAAGCCTTATATAAAGCAAAGCCTTAATTTTAATTGGCCTTAAATTTCTGTGCACCTATAGTATGTGCAATATTTTACACAAGCAGCATACAGTACTACAGTAGCCTAAAGCAAACTATTTGGCTATTACATTATGATAAAAGATTGAAAACAAACATTTTTCTGCTTTGGAGTAACTGCATTATAATCGTGCACTAATAATTCATGCACAGCAAGACTGTAATGTGTCTTTTTGAGTACCTAAAATGTGTCATAGGAAAGTTAAAAGGGTCAAATCTGATTTCATGTTGACCTCACATCAGTTTCCCAGATCCCTCAGACTGATCTCATGACTTCCTTGTATAAATGCAGAGACCAGAAATGTCTAAATTATTGTCTTTGCCATGTTTGAGGTACAGCTGACAGAGACAATTGCATTACAAATCAAAATGGAACAGTTTGCCAATGTTGAAGTGATTTTCTGTTGTTCTGGAGTCAAACAGAGAAGAAAATCAAATAGAGGATTTTTATATTTTTTGCAAAGTGGTTTTATGCTGTTCGTGGATGGGCACCAGATGGATTTTATAAGACTGATATCATAACTCAATTTCACCATGATACATAAGATCAACATTGACTGCATGAGTATAGAAATAGACAATATGTCAGTAGTTATATGGTTATTCATATTACAGTAGCATAGATTTACTACATATTGTACATAGCATGGAAGAATAGATGCTGTATTCAGTTGTAGTCTGAGTCCTGCATTATATCTCTACCTGTTTTACAGACCATAATAGTGTGCTTACTCAGATAGTGTTTAGGGATGGAGATTGCTGAATCTCTGCACTGCTGGTTGCTAGCTGTCGTTTCTACTTAAACACTGTATGCAGCTATATCAGGCAGCAGATCACTGTCTGTTATATGGGTAGGCTATTAAAAACAGTTTAGTGAGTGGGCCACCTAATGGGGGAAGACATGCTGGAATCACATGACCAGCCGAAAACTATTTGCTATATTTCGGTAATCCCCATTGGATGCTTATGTTTCATGAATCATGAGAATCTGTACTTTCACACAAGCATTGATAAACAAGTGTTGATAAAACAAGTTACGTAAAAACATACATTCTCAGTTGGTGAATTGTTGGTGAATTACAGAGTCTAAAGGCAACAAGTCACAGCTTTGCCCATCAGTATTATCAGGAAAAAAACCAGTATTAAAGGTTTACATGTGGTCACATGACATAAGTCTATAATGTGAACCACCACTTACACAGACAAACAACTGAGTGAAGTGTCACTTGACAGAGGAAAAGCTGTGGAACAACTCGCAGTGATTGCCAAGCACACTGTTTTCCTTGATTTGAAAGTGCACTATTTACAAACTTCTTGAATATATGCCCGTAACTTTTTCACACAATCTTACAGATAGATCCCAAGGTGAAAATACATAGGCGCTCTATGTTAAATTTAACATATATTCCCAACACCCATTTCCTTATCTTCACCCTGTTTTGGCACCTTTAAATCTCTTTGTCATGACACCAAGAGTGAATGTGCCTTTTCTCACCACCATCTTCACACCCCATATACTGAAGCTCCATAGACCTTCTCGCTCTTCTCGTCATCTTCGATGTTATCTTTCTGGTGATTCTTCCCAGCTTCTCTTACTGCTGATACTAAAACCAAACTGATTCATGATCACTTTAAATAGCTTTCGGACATTTGTTATTTATATTAAGCTCATTACATAAAGGTTACATAAAATGAAAGGAAATGTCAAAATGATACTAAAGCGTTCACATTGCCTGAGGGCAGGTAACACAGCCCTATGTAAAAGATGCTGGCTTGTTCCTCGATTGGGTAATTTGGATATTTTTAGTATAAAATTTTCAGAATGAAATAATCAAACAATTTTCTGCACAGGCCTTTTTTGTAGGCATCTAAGACTACTTTAAATGTGCATAACCATTTTTTTAAAAAAAGTAGATGTTTGTTTCTTGAGAATCTATTAAGTGAATGTTTCTGTGTAGGACTTAGCTCTGTTAATGGCTGAACGTTCCTTAGATATTCCATTTAAGTGAAGAACATAAAGGGATAAGAGGTCAAAGATGAACCTCTTAAGCCACTCCAGTGTTCCTCAGCATGAGGAAAGAGAGAATCCTGTAAAATACAAACAGGATGGTAAAGGCTCCAGTATCATGTATATACCATAACAAAGTCTCCTGCCATTGTTCTTTCATTGTTATGTTGTATTGTGTTATCTATAGCATCTGCTTTGCTTGTGGCCCATCATACTGTAATGTCTGAAAATCTTTGTCATTTTCATTACATTTTCTCTCCAGGTCTCTGTGCCTCACTTGAGAAAAATTACATTTTTCCATTAAGAACTTCAAAACACTCAGGTCAAAAATTCAATGACCTTCCTGAGGTTCTGCTTCAATTGCTCTGCTGATAGTAGTGAGGGGAATTATCGGGCCCTTTCATTAACCCCTGCATTTAATGGCAAATCCACTTCACTTCGTGAAGTTAATGTATTCAAGTTAATAAAGCTAATCTGAGCCCCTTATAATATCTGTTTGTTTACTTGGTTGATTTGTTTTACTAACATTTAGAATCATTCTTACACACTTCTAAGCAAAGGCAAAGTTACTACTATATGAATTGTTCCTGGTATTGCAAGAAATACTGAAATTTAATACAAAATATAATTCAGACTTTTATGCAGACGTGCATTTGGGGAAGCTATTAAATGCTATTAGAAAAATACAGTAACCATACACTAATTCAAATGATGTCTTTGCAAGATATTTGCAGATATTTATTTTAATGTTTCTGATGCATTATTTAAAATAATTTGTAGATTTGTTTGGGATAAGAATCTTCTTTCAAAAAAAAAAATAATTTGCTGGTGAAGAAAAAGTGGATCAGCACAAATGATAAAAACTGCTCTTCTGCAACTATTTTCTTTGATATTTTTGCACACTCACAAAATGTGTTCTGGTACTGACAGTGTTTTTCACTGCCAAATCTCTAAAGTTTCTGTACGGAAGCATCTTCCACACGGTCTCTGAGGCTAAGCAATAATACAGATGGAGGCATTGATGAACTCAATATTCAGTTTGTTTCTCAGTATTTTGCACTTATTAAATTGAGCAATAAGGAACTAGACATACTGTAATTGTAACTATAAGTGTAAGTGTAAATGTACTGTAAGTTTGTGATTTCCATTGCCAGTTTGTTGTGTCTGCAATCACAACAAATAAAGTTACATAATACATATGGTATATAAGTTAACACATTTATCCAAAAACCTATTTCATAAAAGATAATTATCAATTGGTGCTGAAACTGTTGTGAAGAATCATTGTTTTCGCTTTCCAAACATTTTGGTTTTCAGTGCACATGAATACTGTAACATCAGACACAGGATTTGATGAACCCAGCTTTTATCTCTTCTGTATTAAATTAAAATTCAAGTTAATTTTGGAATTCTAGGCATCAGAAGAGCATATCATCCTTCCCTTTTTAAAAATGTCAAAAGTCTGTAAATATACTGGTCCTGGGGCATTGATGGAACAACACAGTTCAATTTTTTAATGCCAAGCAACAAACTTTTAATTTATTTAATGGCAAAACCAAACAATGTCATATTTGAAGGGATCATAATGTCCCTTTATTGTCATGCAGTTCTGCTGTCTCATAGAAGATACATGCTTCCAGAAAACACCTTTGAAAGCAGAACTCCGCCTGCAACTACACAAATACCCATCCAATCTGGAAGGGGTGCCAAAAAAAGTTGGTACCACATGTATGCCACCTGTGAATAATTCATTGTTAGCCATTGGCATGTTATGATCACTTCTGGTGATAAATATTTCACATTGCATGTGAGAAGATAGCATTAATGTTCATCAAAACCAGAAGCCACCCAACAGTGGAAAGCCTTCTCAGGGAAGCCGGAGAAACAAAGCTCCTCCCAAACTGCATGAGACTGCTAAAGATCACTGATCTTAATAGATCTGATTTCACGCTGACATTCTCAAAGAAAGAGAGAGGTTTCACTCTGAGCAAGAAATGAGATGTGAACTCATGAAGAGCAGCAATGTGGCATTATTTGCAAGTGTTGTTCTCCGAATTTGATCTTGTCTGTTATTAACTGTATGTGTTTTGTTTGAATTTCACACCATTAGAACAAGAAATCATTAACAATGTGAACACAGCCACTTTCGTGTTTTCATATGAAGTTCTGAGGCTTATGAAAGGCTACATTATTTTCTTTGAATGCACAGCTCTGCTTGATCTATCAAGTTCACTTAGAGGAAAAATGTTTCTATTACTGGGAAAATGACGGGAAAATATGCTTCTTCAAATGAACTCAATAAGACGCTTTTTATTCACTTAAAATATGTCTGGGGGGAGGGTTGTGCCCACCAAGTATGTTGTTAATTTGCAAACTCTTTCTAGCACCCACTTTGCTAATTATATAAATCAGATAACGCCCACAAACCACACCCCCCCAGTGCAATTTGCATTCTAATTTCCCATCATGCAGTTGGTTGCGAGTGCTGGGGCTATGGAAAATGCAGCAGAATACTGTGATCCAGCATGTTTTACTGGAACTGTATAGCATCACCCCAGCAATCCATCCTCCTGAGTCGACTCTTTAAAATGCAGCAAGTGGGCTTGAATGCCCGGTGGGTCTGGATATGTGCCTGGTTCTAATTCTCTTCTGGATCATTTGATGAATTAGTGCTGCCATGATCACTAGAAAATGTACACAAACATCTCTTTTTAATTATATTCATTATATGAATATAATTCAGCATTCCATAGGTGATTAAAGAACAACGTTAATTGCACTAAGGCAAACAGCTTTCACTTGTGGTCATAAATATGCTGGCGGAATTGACAACAGTGGCAACACTAACCTTTTAGTGACTTGCCCTCAAAAGTGACAAACTCTTCAACACGCTACATGACAAACTTATGACCCCCAAAAATGTTCAGCAAATGATTCCCCCTCAAAACAAACAATGATTTTAGTTTACATCAAAGAAGTAATTAAAAAGAATGCATCAAATCTGAGCAAAAACTGGTGGGTATGTCTCCAAGATACAAATCTAAACTGTTCTTTAAAAGCTAATTAATTTCAGCCCAAAGAAAAACCATAGCCGCTGTGAGGGGCGTGAGAAGGTTGAAAATACAGAAGACAGATAAGGCAGGCAGACAGACTTTGCTTCAAGGGAAATTTTAACATTTAACAGAATGCCTCGATATAATTAAGAGGGCACAGTATTCACTCCACATATTGAATACTGTTTTTTAATAAAACACATTTCAATCTGCCATATTTAAGTGAATGATTAATGAATAATTTTTCCTCTAGCTCTGCAGATTGAGATGAATATGAAGCCAGTCTTTAAGTTATGCAGTGCAAGAGCAACAGCTAATTGATTTCTGTCGTCTTTCTCCCTCCAAAGTGCTCTATGTTGCTGAAAGCCTGCTCTTACAATGTAGATGTGTTCTTGTGACAGGATGTGTTCTATCCCCAGAAAGTCCCTTTACTTCATCTGTAATGTACGATCATTTATGACAAAAAGCACATTTATGACAAAAAGCATCTCGTTAGCTTCAAAAGATGTTGTCAAATGGACATCTGCCTGTACATTTACACAACAACCTTACAATGGGCTTTTTAATTGTACTGCTGAAGCCACAAGCTACATCAGAAAGTTTTGCTGGTTTTCCCTTTTTTATTTCTGCCATTTATACCCACTAGAGATCCTACAGGTCTGAAGTTCAAACCTAATAATGCAGGACTGTCACCAGATCTTCAGTCACTGCTTTCAGTCACTGAGATGAAACCAAGAACTTGCCTGTCTGGTGCTCAGAAAGAATATGCTAGTAAATCGCACTGTTTTAAAACCAAAAATCATAAAATATGAGCTTGTATAACTTCTACCAAAAGGTTGATGGGTTTAATATATTCAAAAATATTCTGTATCTTAGATTGGAATAGGTCACATCTCAATGAGAAGGACAGTAACATCACATTACTGTACCAAATCTGGCAAGATGTTATGATTTATGGATAATTCATAACATTACAATAACCACACTTTTGAACATTAAAATACCGTCATGATTATCAGGCTATTTCATAGCTGATTAAAACTTAATTTTTGATACTGCTGACCATTCTGTGCACAGCATTAAATGAAAACCCCTCTTTTAAGTGCATAAACCACATATCGGACCATCACTGCTGAAATGAGTTAAGAGCACTGGAATGTGTCTCAGCTGACAGTATTGCATTCAGCAGGCGAACTCTTTTTTTTGGCAGTCAAGCCCTATAGAGAGAGACGCTCAGATACCTGTCACCATTCTGCTCTCAACATCCCAGCAGGAGAGTCCCTAATCAGACTGCGGAATGAAGAATTTGTGGGGGCGACTACAAAGGCTGAGATGTATTCCAGCTCTGGCTACATGGGAGAGCGGCTGTTCTGTGCTGTCTGCTGAAAGCATATGAGGACTTTTTAGGCAAGATCTCCATACTTCTGGCTTTGGTTAAACAGAATTGAAATGAATAGGTTTGTACTGTAACCACGAGCTATCACACACACAGTTTTTGGATTAGTTTAGCTGTTATTCGTCAAGTTTATGATTAACATTATCAGATATGATTTGATCTGGCATGTTTGGATATTATTACAGAAAAATTGTACACCTTTATTTACACACTCCCACATAAAAAACTAAAATTAAGAAACTTTACTTTTTGTTATTTTGCTATTTAAAAAACTTCACAAGTGTGGATTTATGTACGTTTCTTCTTTACTTTTTTAGTAAATAAAGACTACGATGCCTGAAAGCCAACATGTTTATCATATGATTAATTTTAATTTAGCTTTAATTTAATGCAGATTCTCACTGGGTTTTCTAGCACACTTTGAATAATACAACACCAAAGCAAACACCTTTATAATTAACTGCTTCAGTAATCTATGTCTCTACTTAGGCCTCTAAGATATTGTTTTTCTTTTTTAATTAGTATAAATTAGAGTGAGTAAGTGAGTGAAGCTCTGTGTACCCCTGTGGGGTTGTGTCACAATGACTGGGTGTTTATTTGTTTTATTATTTTATAACATTTTGAGATAAATTAGAAAGGTGAGAAAAATCTGAATGTCTCAGCATAACCATAAATATAAACAATAAATAAGAGTTAATGTTGTATCGAGAAGGGAAAAAATTACTTTGGTATTAAAAATCCTGAACACCTCTGTGAAATCTTTAATATTATGAGGTTTTAGCGGCTTTGATCAAATACTATTATCCCTAATGAGCTAAGCATCTGTGAAATGATTATACATCTGTGACTCTAGACAGTTCTGTTTGAAATTGAATATTGAATCTCCCAACCAGATTTGGAGGGATACTCTAGTGTATTGTTACACTCCACTGAGTTAAAAATGCAATACTATTTAACAGAGTCTTAACCAATGGAGACGAAGTGCAATTAAGATTCAGTCCCTAGAGTGAACAGGTCCATTAACTATATCATAATATTGTTTAATGCTCACTGGTCAATAAATAGTCCTGCAGTGTTGTTATCCATGCATCACACAGTAACTCATAAATTCTCTGCTTATTTAATGAATAATAATTGGTCTAATCATTTTCCTTAATTTGCTTAGTGTGATTTATTGTCTTTTATAAAGGCAAAAGGTACACCAGCAGTGTGTAGTAGACTATAGATATACTCTTGCAATACAAACCACAGCCATACATCTGTGCAAACACATTGAGGGCCATTGCTTTTCTCTGCTTATACCAACTATGGGACATAAATGGTGGTGTGTTACAAAGCAAGGTAATTGCATTTTTTTAATTAAATGCTATTTATATCTGTTACATTACTTATTAAGATCATTAATATTCATCTGTCCTATTAGTGTAAATTCAACACATTTTTAAGGGTTGAATTAATTATTAATTTATTTGAATATTTTCTAGCCCAGATTAATGTGCAAAGACAACAATCAGTAAATCATTTGTCGACTGACTTCACGTAAACACAACACCAGTGTGCCACAATTAAAAGAACAGCCGGACATGTCAACTTAACCCTCAACCAATGGTGCAGGACTACCTGTGTAATAAATGTAAAGGGGATTAATTTTGAGTTTTGTTCACAAATAAAACATTCTCCACCAAAGATGTAATTCTCTAAGAACAAGTTCACTCAATTAATGTTAATAGATCGATTCTCCACCATTCCCTGTGTAAGGGAAACAATAATTTGTATTATTCCAAATGGAAAATATTAATAATTAATTAGGATCAATCAATGATTTGGGGAAATCTTACCCAATGTAATACATTGATTTAACAGTCTTATAGAGTGTGTTAAGATTAACAGGATTAGGGACTTTTGCAAAACAGATTATGCTGTTTTGCATATGCTCTTTTCCATCTGACTGGATGTCAAAATGGAAATCTTCAGAAGTTTTATAATATGAATATCAACCAGTTATCTAAATGTTATGAACACTAATGTTCAGGATATGAAAAATGCAGCTCATTAATACTAAACACAGGTATATGGATCTTGATTAACAGGGTGAAGCGAAAACGTTCATTTAAATGTGTACTTAGCATTAGTATTCAAACATAAAACATTAAAGACATTGCATGGGGAATATTGGATATGTGTGTTTATGCATTTCTGTTATGCATTCTTAAGTGAATATGCTCACAAGTAAAAATGGTTTCTTTGTGTGTTCTCAAAGAAAATGAAGTGAGAGTAAATCTCTTTACATTCCTTTGGGTTGTAAAACAGTCTTATCTATGCATTGCTATGGTCACTGGAGGCCTGGTTCTGCATCTGGGTGTTAATGGCAGTTTGGGGATAGTTTTACAGACACTCCAAGAGCATAGTTTGTTTGTGAAATAAGATATATGTAGTTATATTCATGAAATATAGCCAGTTATTGTGTGTCTGATCTGTCTCAGACACTACACCTGTTTCTCCAAACAATGGAAGATTCAGATTCATATTGGTATTTGAACGACATAGGCTTTCAATGTTGATTTTGAATTGATTACATTCGGTTCTCACAAATATGTGGTTACATTCTTAAACTGAGAATGCATTCTGTTTATGTTGATGTCCTTTTTTGACAGTGAAAGCTCCATTTGTCAAAAACAAGCAACAAGACAAATAAAACAGCCACAGAAAAAGTCTAAACCTTAAAAGCAGCAAATGATTATCAAGATGTCAAAACAGCTCTTACTCTGCTGTCAACTTCAGACAGAAGTTTGTGCTGTGGATTGCTTTTGCAATTTGCAGTTCTTCACTTAGCAGAGCACATATCTTTAAGTGGATCAAAAATGCATTGGACATGAAGTGCTGCAAAGACAGAAGTTTGAAAAATCATCTTTGCTTTGATTTCCGATTAGGCAGGAAAATGGGTAGCTCTCATCACAAAAGAATTCCAAATGACCACCAGGTCCATGCATCCGGCAACCTTTCCAGAGATGAATCACTTCAAAACCTGACGTCCCAGTAGAAGAGTGAACAATGCGCTGATTGCTGAAAAGAATATTTCTCCAAAAATGCACCATGAAAAGATTGGGAGAGTAGATTAATATGACATACTTCCTTTTATCATCCCTTTCTTTTGTTTAATGCTATTTAAATTAAGAATTTGGGCCCTTCTTTTATGATGCAATCTAATTGAGGGATCAGACACAGGCATGTAATGGGGGCAGTCCGAGCTTGGGATTGAATTATGACCATACCATTTAAGTTAGTGATTTCATTTCCTACAGCTATAGGCCACTTCATACTGAAGCTTTATTGCCTTTTTTAAAAAGAAATGTTTGAAAGATTCAAAATAATGAATCATAACACAACAGGATTACTTCTGTAAGTGTAAACAAGTTTTTCTGATGTGTTAGTGGCAAGTGGGAAAAATAAATTATGATGCATATCAGATGAATGCATGCTTATTGAAAATGCTGTTTTCCTAATTAATGAACACAAAAGTAATTTGTTTTAGTTTTTCCATGCATATTGCATTCTTCATATAAGAATAATTCAGCTGTTCTCTGATTTCTTCAAAGTGTATGCTTTGTTTCTCTGCTGATATTAACATTACACCTCACATCTGAACAGGTGGTTTCATTTCTAACCTTGTCAAAGTAAAATGAATTTATGGGTAGCCCAGTAGCTGTTGCTAATTGATTTGTGAAATGTGTCACTATTCATTTGTGAAATAGACACTATTCAGCTGCAGCACCTTCATTGATACAGTATTATATAAATCAATAATATGTGGCATTCTGTTGCTGTCATGATACCTGAACACCTGAACCCCCCCTCTCTCTCTCTATCTCTTTCTCTCTCTCTCTCTCTCTCTCTCTCTCTCTCTCTCTCTCTCTCTCTATATATATATATATATATATATATATATATATATATATATATATATATATATATATATATAGCGGTATTTACATACCTTACAGTAATGATGTATATTTTGATGATGCATGTTTAGTAGAATGTGCAAAGAAAGATTGACAGAACACACTTATTTGAAGGAAAGTATTTCATTTGGCTTCCCCAAAAAAGGTTAGCAGGCGTGAGGGTCACCATAAGGTGTTGTTTTGAGAAGCTCATGTGGCTCAGGATTATTGAGCCACTTGTCAATGGTTGTAGTCACTCTGTGAGTGAGTTTTCACACTCGGTAGAGCAGAGCACTTTCCTCCAACAAATCAAGAGCCATTCAGCCAGAAACAGAATCACCTACTAGGTGCTAAGAGTACAAAGTTCTACAAAGGCAGTGCATCAAGGTCCTAAATGTCATCATTGACATCAAGCATTTGATGAACTGTTGAACCTTCAGCCTTGGCCAATATGGAGCAAAATGTATTAGGACAGCAGAAAAGTTTTAGACAGTATATACAGATATTACACTGTATACATTGCAAAAATGAAACTGACCCTTACTAAATTGCAATATTTAGCTCTTTTGATTCGTTTTAATGATCATTTTTATTTTAACAAGTATTGTTTTGATACAGTTTACATTCCCTGTGTATTCCCTGTGTCTGTTCCTGTATACAGTATTATGTTAAAACTTTTTTTATCTTTAACTTTGCATGGCATTGCTTTAGAGTTGTTTTTTTAATACAGGAATTACACAGATGTTCACATTACATCTGTGATGAGATTCCACATCAATTCATGCAGGTTCAGGAAATATTAAGAATACACACACACACACACACACACACACACACACAAAATCAGAACAATTATTTTTCTGCTGTCTGGATTGATCAATTATTCAGACTTCCAGGTAATGTGAAATACAAAAAGCCATAAAGTCAAGGCACTATGAACTAATGGATGCTCATTGCACTGTCATAGAGATGACTGCAATACAAGGAGAAAAAGATCCAGTGATAGGCATGAGAACAAAAGCATTACCAGAAAAACACATTTTCAGCCAGTCATTTGTGCAGCAATCAGAGCCTTAGACAAGTTTTTAAATGATCCTCTCTTATTTCTTGTAATATATCTGGATAAGTTCAAGATATGAGGACATTGCCCCAGAGCCTGACCCATTCCAATTAGACAGAGAAGATAAAAAAGGAAGGATGGTTAAGGAAGATAAGGAAAGAAAGAAGGAAGTGGAATCTATAGGTTAATATTCAGGACATGTACAGTGAATTTGACCAAAGGGCCAAAGTGATCACTGAGTGGTCAGTGATGCTTATCATGGCAATGAAGTCATGAACTGTAAAGCAAGCTGCTGCTGGTCTGGATCTGAGTACAGTACAGAGAGCCAATATCCAAGCAGACCCCACAGAAAACAAATACAAAATATAGGTGATGAGTACATACTGGCCTAACAATGTGAAATATACTCAGATGGGTAAAATGAGGTAAAACCGTATATAAGGGAGAACATGCCACAGTGGAAATGTAAAATTAATGTTCCTGTAGCTCATTTGGTAGAGCATTGTGTTAGCAGCAAGGTTTATGGGTTCAGTTCCCAGGGAACACGCACAATAGCAAACCATGTGTAACCTGAAGCAAAGGCAGTGATATTGGTTGCATTAAAAATGTTAAATTCAAGTACAAAAATAGTCTAAACTGCATAGGGACAAAGTGTTCATGAAAAGTGTTCACTTATTGCAAAAAGTGCATTCAGTTAAAAAGGGGGTGTGGTGTCCTTACATTGAGGGGAACAGTGATACAGTAGTTTGTGGACATGGTAAGGTTTCATCTATCATGATTATTTGTTAAACTGGTCCAGGGGCTTGGGCCCCTCCTCTCATTCCCCACTCCAGTCAAGAGCCTGGCACTGGTAATGGTAATAGGGGTCAGTGCAGATCTGAGGGCCTGGGGTAATCTATAAGATTATAAGCAGGAAATAGAACAGTAGGTAATTGTATGAATAAAGCATGAATTTAGTTCTAAGTAGGGCCAATGAAAGCTCGACCCCACAGTTTAACAATGTCAAACATAGAGACAGAGGCATTAGAGAGCCAGCATATTATTTAACAAAAATAACTCCTTTTACAACTGACCGCATTCAAATGCACAATGAAATCACAACTGCATTGTTTAATTTTAAAGTTGTCCTACAACATTAATAGTTACAAAAAATAAATTCTAGATAAACCCAGGTAAGCTATAGTTGCTTTTCACGATCGATCTGTGATTACAATCGATTAACTATTTAGCTAATCCTGTTATTTATATCTGTTTTGTGTTATATAGCATATCTGTAATGTGGTTAGCTAATTTTTAGTTAGAAGCTTAAAGTATAGCTAACTACTTTTCTAAAGGATAATTTGACTGTAGGTAAATTACTGGCAATTATAGTTTGGCAAACTTAAGTGTCGAAATAGCTTCCTCAGCACTTATTAGTACATCTACAACGTCAATTTATCTGTCAAAATATAGTGAATCAAATTAACTCTAATTGCACCTGGGCTGTTTTTATGACCTCTGTGGGACCCATTAAGGGTGATATGCAGACACCATCTCCTAAGTCTTTATATGATACAGTACACGGGAATCTTTTCATTGGCTCAGTTATCACTTGCAGGAAATAATTTCAATAGAACAAGACAGAATTTGTTGTTTATTCGATTGTACCTTTTAATAGCCCAATGTGCTTTACCTGAAGTTAATATATTGCACCCATTTATAAGGGAAAGGTGAGAATTCATTACCTTCATATCTTGTGTCAAAGGAGGTAATTATGATTCTTGCATCTTGTAGATTAATCTAATGCATATTCATAGCATCATTGCTGATTCAGAGAGCATCACCCTGTTGTGTATTGTGTAAATGGTAAATGAATGCAATAAACCGCTGAGTGCTGTGCTGTTGACTTGAATAATTCCTTTGTTCTCTACTAGTTCTGTTCCATACAAACCTGTTATGAAAGATCTGCTTTTATGTTTAGGTCGTAACGGTTTAGAGTTTCGACACAAAACACACATTCAAATATAAATACCCTACAAATAGAAAAAACAACAATGTAACGGTATGTACCGATAAGTATACTCAGACAGCAGTTTATTGATAGCAGCAGGAGAATACAAACAAATAGGTATATGTAACTGAATAGATTAAATTTAATATCAGTGATCAGTCTCTTCAGTGATGGTCACACTGAGAGTTCCACAATGAGACCGGACAACAAGAGTAACGGCTTTGTGTGCTTAAATACCATGGTGATGGGTGATGCAAATGAGAAACAGGTGCAGGTCATTAGAATTCAGGAGAAGCAGTTCTTGTATGGGAGTGAGGGTGGAGCCTGGTGAATTTGTGATACAGTAGCTGTTAAACAAACACATCCAACCATCCATCCGATAAGTATTACCATAAGTAACGAGTGGTATCCATTAGTAACACTGACTATTTTTTACTTGCTATTTTTAAGTGTGCATATCAAATAATACATTTTACTTAACATATTCTGTAATTCCTATTGTTGAGGTCTGTGGATATAGTATTTAGCTTATCTCAGTGCAGAAATTAATTCTAGATTTAATTAGGAAGTAAATCACTGGAAAGGAAAATGATCAGTGTATTTTTAAAGCACTAACTTCACTAAATTTATATGAAGATACTAATCCCCAGTATTATGGTAATCCTCTGACTGCATTAATGGTTTTAGAGGCATTATTCAATTATAGAATTCACTCATTATGGCCACCATAAAATTGCTTTCAGAGCAACTGAAACAACTGTTCACTGTCTCTAATGCAGAATGAAGAGAATTCTTCACAAGTTCAACAATAACAGCAACATGCATGTGGGCTTTTGTTGTACACTCTGTTGTACACTGTGTGTGTGTGTGGTGAGGGTCAAATAATAAGTAAAACAATAAAAATTAAAAAGTAAACTGTTAATGTGTGCATTGTTTAAATGTTATAGAGATAGTTTTAAGTTAAATTTGTTTAAATATGTGATCATTTACAGTAGCCGAATATTGCTTCAGCACAGGCTAAATAGAAGATATTTACCGTCAGTAGTGAAGGGCTGTTTAAAGATCTGTGTGTATGTGTATGTGTGGCCCCCCAATGTTAGTGCGCATGACTACATATTGCATTGTTGCCAACACCATTTTGGCTGACAAATGATTTCATAGTAACAGAAATGCTAAATCGAAACCTTTTACAGAGTGTGTTTATCATTATTTACTCGGAGGATCAAAGACCTGACATCTCTCTTATTATGAATTATGAAATTCACCAGCACCCAGAGGACAGTGACACATTTTTAGCCCTTCCAACTGATTCCAACTGCATGCATGATATGAACTTTAATAAGAATCAGTCTGACCTTTAGTTTAATTATCACCTACCACGGTTACCATTTGGAGAAAAAAGCTGCAGTTTTGTTACACACTTCATACTTCCATGGACATGGGAAAGCCTGGAAATCCAGATTTATAAGACCATTATGTTCTCCTTTCTGACATTTAGATTACATTCTAAATTACACATGGGGGAAAATTGCCTAAAAATACAGAACAATCAAGTCATTTGTTAAGGTAATATGTTTACATCTCTCAGGCCTTATGCAATCTGAGTGATGTAATCCTGAATAAATGCTCTTACAGTACTTTAACATTAGCACAGCTCTTCATAAGAACATTCAATGAATAACTTTAACATGACGACATGACAGTCCAAGCAATGCAGGCTGAAGATGAATATTGCCTGTGCTTGTTCTTAATTACAGAGTGGAGGCTAATACAATTAAGTATCCAGAGGGCAGTGTTCTACATAAATTATCATTAAATATTACACTTAGTAAAACACTGCAAAGACAATTAGACTAGTTGGTAAATGGCCTGTTGTAAAGAAAAGTTTCAGCACACTCTTTAAAAAAATCCTGGGTTATTTTAACCCATGGTTGGGTAAAATATGAACAAACCCAACCATATTTGACCCAATATAGGTTGAAACAACCCAGCATTTTTAAGAATGCATGTTTGTGTCATTGGGGACATGGCCTGGTGGTAATGCACATGCTTCAAGACATAATGAGATCGAATCTGGCTTTTTTATGTTTCCATTATACACTCCTCTTCCTAAAACGCTTGTGGCATTATAAAAGTGATATTTAATTCATCCCTTTAAGGTAAACACATAATTATCCCTCATTTCATGACGACCTGCTTCATCAATATGTACATGTCAAAATAACTAAATCTCTAAATGAAGACAGCTAAATGTAATGAGTTGCCTCGCTACTGATATCCATCTTTGCCCTCCCCACGATAGAAGGGTCTTCACCGGGGGCATCACCAGAACCAGTAGCCCTATTAAACAAAAACAAACTCCACCATGAGATTATTCCACTGCCACCACAATCCATCAGTGAACACAGGAGCAATGCCAACATCAGGTTTCATCACATCAAATAAGACCCTCGGTACTCCATACTTGGCCGTAACTGCTTTAATATTCAGGAAATACGCAACCTCAGCTATCACATACTGACAGACACATGCTGCAAGCAGTCAAAAAAGTTTAATCTCATTATAGACTGGCATGGGTGAGTCAGATTGCCTGGGTGTCAGATGCCCGAAGAGGCCCTTTAGATATGGGAGTGTGGAGTGGGGAGGATCTGATGTATGAGTCCTGGATGCTGTAAAGTGGAGATTTTACCGTATGTTCATCTCTAAAGCTTCTCCACAGATCATGGGACTCAGGAAGGCAATGACAAACATGAAAAAGTGAGGCATTTGCCAGAGCACCTAGTTTAGTTCTCTATTCATGCTTCATGTTTATGTGGAACATCAAACATCTTTGATGTAACCTTTGGTAAAATAAAATATTTTCTTTGTAAAAAAATTTTCTGTTGATGACTTAAAAGTAAGGATAACATATTAAAATACACCATAAAGTTGTCCAAGAGATGTGCTTTTCAAAAATTACATTGGTTTTAAAACTTATAGCAGGGTTAAATTAAGACACACATGAATTGCCCCTGGTGATAGCATCATTTATTTTCATGCCTGCTGGAATTTTTAATCAAATGTCCCAAACAGAAAATCAGGTAAGACACAAACACACCCAATATTCCATTTTGACATGCCCAGTCAAAATGCATCTCCTCATATGGTAAGTTATTGCTGCAATGATCACTAGAAAGTATATACAAAATATTATTTTTGAATAGAATTTTGTTTAATGTCCACTATCCATGGGCATTATTACCAATATGTTAATTTTGCCAGAGAAACAGCAGTTACTTTTGTGAACTTGGCATAATTTATAATAAGCCCTATTTCCAAAGGAAAGAGGAAGTTTGTTTGCCCTCAAATGATGATTACTTGATAATTCTAATGAATTCTAATGATAATTATTGAAATACACATTTAGTGGCTGACTAAAACGAGGGTGCAGGTTGAATTAGAGATTTAGTAAATTCAGCCCAGAAAGTGGATTAAAATGAAGTTGTATAAAAGAGCAACACAAACTTTACTTACAAATTTGCTTAGCGTCTGCTAAGTACATCTATCAAAGAAGCTTTATGAGTGTGATGATCCCCGAAATCTGTTTAGAATTAAATACTAACTACAACAGAACCTTTTAGAAAAAATGTACCCTGTACCCCAACAAAAATGTGTCTTCTGTTGAATATGCAAACACTGGTGTGGTATCTATTAACAGCAAGTCAACTTTAGAGATCGGCTCTGACAAAGACCCTATAAGAAATTAATGAAGCAGGATTTGAAAGCGCCTCAGGCTGTGGGCGCACACGTTGAGATGATTTCAGGCAATTCCTTGTTTTCAATAAGTAATGACCAGTCTCCTCCTTTTATTCATGGCAGAAGAAAGGTTTTACAGATTTTATGATAGGCCCGAAGCTTCATGTGCTTACTGGAAAACGAATCTAAAGTCTGCCACATCACCTATAACAGACTTCACATCATCCTGACAGAAGGAATCACAGCCTGTTTAGACTTAACTTTTATAGTGTTGCACACAAACCCCAGACCTCATTTTAGCTGACAAGAAACAAATTACAGGCAAAATGTGTATCCACAGCAAGACAGAAATTAATATTGACACTAAATGAAAACCAAATCTAATCCTGTACAATAGGAGGCGCTATTGAGTAGGATCTAATTCTATTAATTCATCATCAAATGAAGAAAATGACCAATGAATCAGTGGAAACTATCAGTGAAAACACAGTCTAGTCACAGTGGTAGACAACATTACTAAGATTATATAACAATATCAAGACTATATAACAATATCATTAGGCTGTGGCTAAGCTTGACATACTTTACAGGCATTCACAACAGATATTAAAATTTACTCCATGCTTGTGTTCATTCGTCTGAAACTACTTAAGTGAGGAAGATGAAAATTATTCCATAAGTTCACTGAAAAATCAGCGGAAGATACATCTAAAAGGGAAAGCCTGTTTTGAGTCTACTCAACATAGTTTTCCATTTCTCTCCTGTCTGGTTTTGATAAGCTCATAAGTGCATTTCAGCGAACGCAGGCATCCTCTTCAGCATTCCAGTAACAGGTCTCTACCAGGTCAATTAGCTATAATGGTACAATAATGTGGTTTACTTGAATTGTAATTGGATTTGGATAGTCAATGGTCTCTCTAATGTCCTGTATACATGGATAAAAATGCATATCATTTACTGCAGTTATTCTCATTATATAGGAACCAGCCTTGAGAAGATACATCATAAACCTTCAGGCTTAATAAGGCACTGTGTTGATGTCAAAAAGTACGCCAGATAATGTGTAGCATGCACAGTGTGATAAGATAAATTAAGTAGCACAAAACAAATCAAAAAATAGAACAAGCACAACAATTCCCTATAACATGGACAATGTCTAATTTCAACACATAAGTTGGCCTTTATTGTTGAAGCTAATACTGGGAATACATTCAACGTGCAGTGTTCTGAGGCAAAGGATTAAAACAACAGTTCTCGAAAAGATTTTCTTATTCCCAGCTGTGGAATAAACATGCTGGCATTAAAGGAAACAGCGTTCCCTCTGAGATTAGATTGACTTTAAACACTCTTGGACTTCCACTTGCTGTGATGCAAGCTATTTTTCATCTATAACTTCAACTGTTTTATTATGCTAATGAAAATACCCATCAGAGGCTTAGAAGTAGAACATAAAAGCCTAACAAACAAATTGACAGTATTATTCAGACTAGAATAAAAATACATTAATAAACATTTATATCAAAAGACATGTTAGAATAACATGAGCCACATCGCACTCATTAAGTACTCATAAATACCAGCTGTGTTATGTACAAATATATAAAATATGTACATTTTTCTTTTTTTGTGCAGAGACAACTACATCAAAGCTATTGGTTAATTTTTAAAATACTGTAAACAATGTGGTGAGATCTGTTTGAGCATCCCAACCAGCCCTCCACAGCAATATTAACTTAATAGCACACAGGAAAGTGGCATTTGTTGGAGCAAAACATTTTACAAATCTATTTGGTGCTGTGAAGAACTGAGAATTGCTTCTTAAATGCTGTAGAACAGCATCATCAGAAAATCTTCTGCAACCAAAAACTTTTTGACTTGATTTTTAATTATTTAAAAAACATACTTCAAAACTTGAAAGTTGGTGTCTCACTCTACTAAAGGGACAGTAAGAGTATTACTCATAAAACTCAAGAAATAGCTAGAGTGAGCACTTAAGGTTAACTTTTACAAGATGTATTATTTTCTGACACTCGAGGCCTTTGTGTTTCTCTGAATCCTTCTCTCCCTTCATCACATATGAGAGAAATGAACTGCTTTGTACCTTTTAGCAATATCTACGAGTTATGTCTGAGCAGTAAAAAAGTGTACCTGATTCTTCATCTGCTTTTCCCTGCCTAGTAACATACAGTGTATTCAGTGTATTTCTCATTATAAAGTGACAGATTTATCTCTTTCTGTTACAACTTGTCTGAAATGCCAAGCTTCAATTTTCCAAGGCCTAGCTGTTATCGTGCAGCCCTCTTTCCAGTTTCTTCCTCTCTGGCTGATCAAAACAAATAAAAAACTTTGGCAAATTTCCAAGAGCAGCATAATTTAAGTGGCTGCAATTTTTGTAGGATATCTGGAAAATGATTGCATGTTCCAAAAAATCCGGGGATGAAAAGTGACACTTTTCCTTTGGAACACAAAATTAAACATGGAGAGAAAATTGTGCTGAGATAATGATCTTTGACAGCTGCTTAATGACAGTATCTTATCACCTGTTTGAGAATTTTCTAAAAGTGTTTGTAAGGGTCACAATTATCATATTTTTGATGTGCATATTGATTACAGCCATGCCTAAAATAGTCAATTGTTCAAACAAATACTCCACTATGTATGTCTGTGAATCTCTAAGAAATAAGAAAAACCTCTTTTCAAATTCTCTGCATCTGGAATATTCATATTCAAAACATTGTGCTTCCATGCACATGCAATAAACAAGAACAATAACAAAAAAGAAACATAAGAACTGTCAAACTTTTACAATGAAGATGTAAACAACCTTTTAGTAGACCTTTAAACTTTCATTGCTCTTTGCCTGTAATTGCTGTTGAATTGCTATACTGTGGGTCTCCCGGCAACCACTCAAACAAAGAGCATAATTCATAAGTGTCTCGCTTTCACTAATGACTGACTCCACTACCTCACAGACGCCCATCACACGAACTTGGATCGTACCCTGAGGAATGGATTAGGTAACCAGCAAATGGAAAACAATCCATTTTCTAACTAAAGCTAAATTTGGGGGAAGCTGAGCAAAACAGATGTAAATCACAATTGTTCAGCAATTTCACTGTGAATTATGAAACATTTGTTGGGACCACAGTAATCAATGATGAAACCAGACACATAGTAGATTCCCAACAGGGGGTTTGTACACATTAGGGGACACATAAGCAGGTTTCAGCAGGTATTTGGAATGATTATGATTTTGATTTGTGACCTATAAAACAGAAATGATAACTCAATAAGATTTCATTTATAAATTCTCTGTTAGGTCTTTCTAAAGAAAGTTTCTCCATGAACTGTTTGAAGTAAAAGACAAACTCAAGTGTCTTGTTAAATAAAGAAGCTGATTAGTGAGTCACAATATTGATTATTTCTTGTTTAAAACTGAATCACTATAATCATGCTTACTTTATCAAAATGACTAATAATTAATGATATAAAGTATGATATGAGTCAGGACTGTTGTCATGTTTACTAAATGTTTACATTTAGTGTGTTGATGAGGGGTTGGGAAACAACATCTCACAGTCAAATGACAATGCATCATTCCCACACCTCCTCTGCCTTCATTTGCATTTTAACTTTTAATAACAGTTACAGAACAGACACGGGTCACCTCCCTCCTCCTGAACCGTTATAAACAATGCAATGCATTACACATGAAATTCTGTTCACATGGCTCCTAATGTATGTTTCAAGTGTCTGGATTTAATTACCTGCACTACTCCAAGCACAAACGCTTGACAATGGTTCAAGCATACTGTGTGGAATCAATACAAATGACTTTATTTTCTTCCTTGTAAAAGCTACTTAGATTCTGGCTTGTTCTATGGATTGACACTTATTCACCTGTGGGGATATCTAAGAGCTCGTATAACGGACAGGCCCATGAAGAATGATCTCACATTACACTAAGCATCCGCAGACACGTTCCACATTGCCTCTCATAAGAGGATGATCCTTTCGTTACTTTGCATGGCCGATTCTCATTTCTTTGGCTAATATGCCATAAATTAATGATAAGCCGTCACCCATGCTGTAGGTCCGAGGGCATGTTGAGGAAGCAGGAGGGGGAGATAATTTTTCCATTTCACACTTTAAATTTTAATAGCACTGTTTAATCCAGGAAGACCAGACAGAGCCCTGTAGCCTTTCTCAGATCCCAGCATGATTCAGGACGGGCAGAACTGGACAAAACAGATGTGATTTATGTCTTAACACACACATAATTTTCCCATTAAGCTCAATATTCTGGTTAAGGTTTATTCTGAAACAGTTGCTCCATGGCTGTTAGAATTTTCCTGTAGACATTTAATCAGCTGAATCAGCGTGCATGTTCTTTGCTGTTATTCTCCTTTGGAAATACAAGAGATACTTGCTCTTGTTATTTATGCTCTTGTGGTGCATTTTGGTAATTGTGGATATTAATGTAGTATATCTTCAGACTTACCAATGGCCTGATATTTAATGTTAAATGTTATTAAAAGAGAAAACTTGAGTGCCCTTCTGTCTACAATGTATTTGATCACAGTCTTGATTCACTTCAATTTACAGTAATATTACCCAGAATTGTGTGAAATTTGATTAGTGCAGATACAGTATACATGAATGTTCAGTTTTGTGTATTTTCTTGACTTAATTGACTTAAATTGACATAAAATTCTGAAAAATACAGATATGTACCAGCATAAGTAAGTCTTCTTGGAATATTAATGGAAAATGGAATATTAATCTGACTATAGAAATCAGGCTGATGCATTTACATGATGGTTATATAATCAAAAATTAGTGTGGAAAGATTCTTGTGCATGTAAACATTCACTGTTTAGCTGTTTGACAAGAGAGATTTTATGGTGGACTCATACAGCTGTTTTGTGAACGTCTTGTTTAAAACAAGAATACTTTCACATCTCAGACACTCATTAAAACCACTGAACCTCATTATGATTCATACCTTTTGTCCTTAAATTAAAATCAGAACTTTCTTTTTGACAAACTGAAGAGAAGTATTTTTCTTCTCCCTTATCTTACATTTGTACTGAAGAAAAATGTACTGGCGGCATGAATGTCAATATAGCCCACATGCAATGGAGTGGGGCCTGTTGAATGGATGATTAACCCTGAATTATTAAAAACTAATTTCCCCCATTTGTTTCAGATGTCGGCTTCCTTTCACTGTCAGCATTGCAGTCATTTAAAGAACACTCAAGTGGAAAAGCTCTGAGAAGCCAAATCGACAACAGCCATTTTGCCCTTCGCCCATGAAATTTCACACAAAACAGCTTAGTGTCCAATTACCCTCACAGCTTTATTTCAAAAGACATTAATGGCAAAATGGAACAAAAGTTTCAGGCATAATCAAATATAACCAGTCTATAAGCCTGTTTGGGCACAACATTTAAATGGATTTATGATGTAAATGGACATACCCTCCAAGGTTTAATCTTTTTAGACAGTCTTCTGAGAGACACGGAACAAAAATTGCATTATGTACAAATGGACAATCGTCTCAACTTCTGCCCAGGGCAGAGCATTTTTGGATGTTTGAAGCCAAACATTGCATGTCTCCAAAACAGATTTAATGCCATAAAAATTCAAGGTCAGTTTCTCTATTGGGCTATTGTTTATAAAAATTGAATTACATCAACTCATCAAACCATATTATTTCATGACAAAAGAATGAAAGCTGTCAAAAGCCCTATTTAGACTTGACTAGTTTTCCCAGAGGAGGTAAATGTGTTTCACACACTTACTTTGTGCCTTTAAAGACATATTCAGACAATAGACACTCTCAGTTTTGTAGTAAATACAGAAATCATAATCCCATCTGAACCAGTTCATAAAATGACAGGCATTCTGGGTAAATATTTGTAACTTAATTGTTGTTCAGAAAACTAATCTAGTCAATGCAAAACTCAAACAAAAAAAATCATATGGAAAAATGTGTGCCTAATATAACTGATAATTAATAAATTATTAATATAATGAATAAATTCTCATTTTTTTACAGAGAATCTCTGAGGTAATTTCCTAGTAATAAGATGAATATCATCTTATGTTCTATATAAAATTTAGTCATGCATAAAAGATTTTGCAACAATCCAAACCATGCTGTAAGTTGGCGTGACAGAACAACTAAATCTAATCAAAATCCAAGATTAAACCCACTATACTAAACCAGTGGTTAGTTAGCATCGTGGCTACCAAGAGAGGAATTTATTTACAATAGAAGATGTAGTACATAACATTTAAGATATAGGGACAGCTAAACTGACTGTGTTTTATGTTCTGAGATCACTTAGTGTTTCCTTTACTGAAAAGCTGTTGTCTTTGAAATGAATCCCGGTGCCTTAAAATGGCTCAACCGCAACAGCTTTTAGACCCCACACTTCACTGCATGAATAGGAATGATTGTCATTTACCATCCATTGTGCTTTTCTGAAGCCTGTGGAAACACTTAGACAACAGTTCCATGCTATTTTGTTTTGGATAGTAAGTCTTTAAGTTTTATTGCTTTTAATTTCAGCCCCAGATAAAGTAAAGAGAGACATGACAATCTAAACAGATTATTGTAGATTCTAGTTTACTAGAAAACTACTGTACTTTTTCTACAGAGAGCTAGTGAAAATTGTTTGAAAGACAGATAATTAAAATGATCTTCATTTGAATTTTTGTTCCTCAAACACTTACTGCCTTCCATTGTTTGAACAAACACACCATTGCTTGAGACAACTGTTATTTTGTACTAATATGGATATGCTAACAAATGGAACAATATTTTGAAATTTTGACAGAGCCGCAGTGTTTATATACTGGGATGAAATCAACCTACAAATAACTTATTGTAATAACTGATCATGCCAAAGGAAGCTAGGATGGGAATAAAATATTTAATTAAAATAATTAGACACTTTCCTTTTAATGACATATTATTCACATTTATTTAGAAGTGTTGCTGTTCAATGAGGTCTCATGCTTTATTGCTAATTACTCTCTGCGCTGCCTGAAGATTTGATATAGTTTGTGCTGCATTTCTGTTGCATTAGCTGGAATTCAAAATGAGGGCACATAAACTGTCTGTAGTATGTTTTTTAGTTACTCCCCACCTCCGCCAAACCAACACCAAACAACGGAATGATTAATTATTTGAACAGACATTTTTCCATAGGCAAAGTGAAATGTCATATATAGTTGACTGTATTAAAATAAACATGAAAACATGACGATAAAAAATGCAGCTTTGTTGTGCCTGCCACCGGCATCACTGACCTAAATTATGAAGTCAATCTGTAACTGTTATTGTCATATTTGTACAGCAGCTCAGTTGGGCTACATGCAGAAGAGAGTGAGTAATTACTGGTTGCCCTATGGAGGAACTAAAGCATGTGATTTTTGCATCTTCATGCTGATAAAACTGCATAAAAAATGCATGCTGTTATGCATTTTTATTCTGGGGCCAAACCCCACTGCACACTCTTATCCCTGACCCAATTCTCCAACAGCCAATCAGTTGTGAGCACACAGACACATAATTACTGTGATTCTATTGTAAAATGTGGGATTAAAAAGTTGTCTGTATTCTATTCTTGTATTTCTTTTTCTTCCCTAGCTATTCTAGTTTATACGGATTGAATGCTATATCTGACAGTGAGATAGGGTTGGTTGAGATGAGGTTGGAACCCTGAGCAGAATTAATGCCAAATAATAGTCAAAACCATTCAAAAGATCAAGAAACTACAAACTTGCAGGACCACTGTGACAAAACTCAAGGCAGTAATCAATGGAGTAAACCAGGGTCAACACCACCAAATAATTACTGCAACTGATCCTTAAACTGCCTAAGCACTGCAAGATAAACCGAGCAAAACTTTCTAAAAATAGAAAGGCTCTATAACTTGATACTTAACATTTACATGTATCCACTTGGCAGACATCTTTTATCTAAAAGTGACTTGCAATGTGCATTCCTTTGGGATTGAAACCATGACCTCAGCGTTGCTAGTACCGTGGTCTTCCAGTTTAGCTGGAGATGCAGCTACATGAAAACTACATACTTTTGTTACGATGGAGGCTCCCGCACCATCAGAGGGACCCGTCACCTCAATACCGAACTCCATTTCCCATAATGCCCCATACCTGGGTTTGATCACTTCCTGTTTCCTGTTTGATGACTATTTAAACCCCAGACTCACATGTGCTTGGGGTGATCTGTCTGTCTGTCTGTCTGTCTGTCTGTCTGTCTGTCTGTCTGTCTGTCTTGACCCATCATTACAGAAAACTTAGAGGAAGTATGTCAGGTTCAGGTGTAATCAAGACAAGATATGGGGCATTATGGGAAATGTAGTTCGGTATTCAGATGACGGCTCCCTCTGATGGTGTGGGACCTTTCATCGTAACAACTTTATTGTACTTCATCTAACATACCTCAATGCTTCTCAGATCCCAAATGGAGCATGATAGTTATTTGTCTCCTCTCCATCAGTAGAATCTGTACAGTATTGACACTGTGTGAAATATTATTACTCTGATCAAGAATAATGTACATGCTACGCAACCCACTGGTGGCTCATTTTCCCTGCATTTCTCACTTCCCTTTGTCTTTGACATCACCTCTTTAAATATTTATAAGCCATGGCAATTTACATAAAGTTTAAAGCTCCTGATTAGTCATATTACAGCAAATTCTGACCTATATTAGCCCACAAGGCCCACACACACAGCCAAGTTTATGGCTGTATTCATGGAATGAAGTAGCAAGCTCAAGTTGCCACCTTTAACAGACATTTATTATTTCAAGATACGTAAAACACTACATTTATATGCATATTATTATAGCACATGTAGAGTGTGTTCCAGTTGTAAGAGTTTAAAATAAGAAACTCTGTCTCACCCTAATGGTTGTGTTGATGCAATGCTTGTAGATTTAGTATGTGTGTGCTTAGCTTTTATTACAAATACATTTTAAGATTTTAAAATGCCCTCTCTTATTCCAGCTTAATATGAAGGTAGAGGTAAACTATAGTTGGTTGGTTGGTTTTTCTGAAAAGTGTAAACAAGTGACTATGTGGCACTATCAAAACATTGCCTGGCTTGTTTAATCATCCAGGGTGTGGTGGAGCAACACTAGCTCAACCAATCTCAGCCCACGTGTACAAAATAAGAAACAAATAACACCAGCAATTGTGCATTGCCAGATCATTCACTTTTTAAATCCAATGCATGCCCAGAGCTTTCACAGCAGGAGACACCAGTTTTATGAAACACTGTACCATGTACAAAGCATCCCACCTGAACATGCCCACACCAGGACACCATATAACACACTAACTGCAGGTTTGAACTTCACAGCACCATTGTATGGAGCCATAAAGTGGTGATTTGCATTTAAATTGAGACATTTAAATTAAATAATTTAATATCTCTGTTGACTTCAATAGGCTGTTCATTTATAACAGGCTATTATTAGATCTGAGTAAACCTGAGTCATCTAATGGCAGGAACATTTGTAAAACATTTGTCATATTAAAGATTAAAAGGACTTTGTCAAATTCTGGCATCACTCATATATTTTTTGTGATGTCATTACATTTTGTGATGTCACAAAGCACATTGCCACACAAAGAATATAACGTGCATTACATGTCCCCATTCAGAAATGTTCTTTTTTTGTTTCGAACCTTCTGGTCCTTTTCCTTCTCCATATGTAAGCCTCCTAACAGAGGGCATTGGTACAAAAAAAGAAGAACATCTAGCAGGCATCCACTCTCTTGCGTTTTGCTTTGCCTACCTCTTGGGCTGCTGTTTTTCTTCCCGGCGTATGTGTTGGGCTGTCAGGCAGAATAATATCATCATTTAACACACTGCGGTGTGTGCATATGAATTTTATGGAGGGAGGGCAGAGCTCAGTCTCGCCCTAATGCTGTTGCAGAGGCAGCGGTGGAATTTGTTATGATCTTTAATTGCTTGTGACTTTGGGAGAGAGAGACTGGGCTGGCTTGGCAGGGCAGACCGATTCTTAAGGGTTTGAGGCACAGCAATAGAGAGACAGCTGCTTTGAGTCACATGGTTATATTGGCAGTGATGGCTGCTCCCACAGAGTGTTTTTCCAAGGCAAGAACAAAACAATAAAAGAAAAGAATAACTACATAAATGAAAATCACAAGTGCTTTCTGAGAAGTGACTCATACAAACTTTTTTGTTTCTCAATAAAGCCATTGTGCTCCACATGTTTTTTATAAAGTTGTGTGTGTGAATGCCTGTAGATGCATGTGCATAAACCCTGACAAGCAGGCATAGATTGGTGCAGAAAAAAAACAGGCGGGGATCAATGTTGCCCTATGACAATCCAACAATATGTATATTAAACACTATTGCCTGTTGTATGATCTAACGATGGACTCAAAATAACCCTCTCAACAACCCCCACCCACCTTACTGAGGTAGGCTGATGTTTAAATAGTATCACAGTTTTACTAAAAGGATTAGACCCTATCAAACCTTTGTTTACAAAAAATTACCCACTAGGACACAATTCATTTTTAATGAGAGGAGCGGATGGTTGTGGAATTTAGAACAAGCCGATCCTATGAATGAACAATATAGTAGTGGAGCGTGCGTAGTGCATTGTGTTCTGTTCTAGAGAACTGTGCCACTATATGTCACTGAAGCTTAGATGCTGCATGGATAAATACGCCACCCTGTCAGAACATTTTCTCCATTAAATCTTTATATATTTATGTTGTATGTAAATTTTATTTCAGTAGCAGCTCTCAAATTGTTTAGCCCACCAAGAAAATTTGGCATGCTCCATATGGCCAATCTATTCTCCCTGACACCCTGAATATGTATGCTGACTTCCCAAATATTACGGTCTAACAAGCTTCATCTGATGCACGTCGAGTAACATCACGGGCCATTCCCCGTGACACCCAGTTCAGCAGGCAAGATTTTGATCTTATTTCTTTCATAATGTTATCTGCAGATACTGATGTTTAAACAACAAGCTAACGAATCCCAGAAGTTGCACAGGTCTATTGATAGATCATGAGTATTCACTGCCAGTGGCCTCCAAAACTTTACGCTAAAAGGAGGGAGCAAACAGAGATTACACATCAAGCAGGAGAGGACAGAGTGATGCAGGATGGATTGGCAGATGGATGAATGGAGGGAGGGGGAGGAAACGGGAAGGGGGTGAGCCAGACTCTGAGCTGGCACAGGTGTTTATCAGGGATGACGAGCGAAGGTCGGGAAAATGAATGAATCATTGTAACTTACAGGCTCAGTTCTGCCTACTGTGCAACAATTTCCTAATGCCTGGATGTTTTAATGCCTGGAATATATAGAAAAGGAAAAAGAAATATAAATGTGGATGGACTACAACATTTTACTCAGATTGTCACTGTGTCCTGTGATGTCACCATTACACCTGAATTTGTTGTTGTTTTCATACATAATTGGTTTGTACTTGTTAATTTTTTAAATAAAAGTTGAGATCCACAAGGAATTCCACTTACCGTCCGGAGTTTCACTTACCATCTTACTCTGGAATGTTTATGACACCAGGAGATGATTGAAAAAATTATATTCAGTAAATCTTATTTAATTAGCTCTTTTTACTGAAATAAATGAAAAAGACTATGTTATTCTAATGTGTTTTTGTACAGTCTAATAGGTGATATTTTGTCCTTAACTACAGCATTTTATTCACTTTACCAAAAATATTGATTAATCCAACAAAAACAACATTGAATCATAAAATCAGCCAGTTCACTGTTTGTTAAAAATATGGAGTCATATACATATATAGTTTATTGTGTATGTGTAGATGCAGAGAAACTCTAATTTTCTTGTAATTATGAGCAGCTGATTATGCACAGATTTTTGCAGATTATGAACTCATAATCTCATTCATAATCATAATCGTGAGATTATAATGGTGAGATTATGATCCTCATTCACGTCCCCTTTTTTCCCCAAATGTGTGTTTATTCAATATTTTGGCTAATATGATTATGCTTTCAGCTTTTAATAAGTGTGTAATGCTCTCTGTTCCATTTAACAAACTTTTCCATGTGTTAATCATTCCACATCAGTCCATAAACTTTCCTTTCCCATCATGGAAAATAGCAAAATGTCATCAGATTCTTCTCGGGATCAGGTAGCAATTCAATCAAAAAACATAATAGGTGTCTAATGTACATTTGACTTTGTTTGTAGATGTCATGCATGTTTTCCAAGCATAAATCTTAATGTTGAATTTTTAAAATAGTTCTAATAAATATTATTATATATTCCTTGTGTTACTGAAGCAGAAACATACAAAGAAGCATGTCGTTTATCATCTCTTTTAGACACAGTCTAAAATTAAACATGACAGCACCTCAGAATACATTCTGCTATCCTGAAAGCAAAATACCACCTGTGTCTGTTCTCCAAAGAAGCTGACAGTTCTGAGAATAAAGATCAAAAACAACAACACTTTTTTCCCTCATGCTCTGCTGGGGGAGTCAACAAACATTCCAATCTTATTTGCTCATCATCTTTAAATCATGTCTTATTTTTACCATTGGACTGTTAATGCGCAGAATTACTCGCAGTCATGGTCAGTCCTCGACCACCCCTCCAAACCTTCACATTCACATGGCATCACAAACAGCCCAAAGTCTGAATGATCTTTCTCACCTGCTGCTGTTCTGAGGACAGCTGGGCTTTGTTCTCCCACCAGCACTGGCAGGTTCTCCTACTGAATTCTTTCACTCTCCACATACATACTGACAGCCTATTCATTCCCCATCTCATGCCGTGCCCCACCGTGACAATGACACCCAACACAAGGATGGGATTTTGAAAAGACCCTCTTTCGAGTGATAGAGAGAATCATTTAATCCGATCCCTGAAGAGCAGAAAATTGTGTTTATTTTGATTCTGGCTTTCTAGCCCCTCTCCATGCAGTCTGATTTGATAACTCCATGACAGGAACCCTCCCAACCATTGAATTATTAGAGCTGAGGTTTGCTGAGAAGGAGGGGCGGAGACGCGTTGTGTGACAGTCACAGAGCAAAACAGCCTTGCAAAATATGGCTTATACCTGTAAAAGGACTGTCCACCCTCGATTCCGTACAATGAGCTCGGTTCATGCCTGAACGACTTCTATTCTGAAAAACATCAACCTACCCGAATGTATTCTTGTATCAGCTTTTGAGCAGGAGTTTGTAGGTATTTTTTCCCCTCAGTGGTCTGTGGCCTGAGAAGCCAATTTTGGAAAGAAAAGTCTCCAAAATCTACCTTTTTACAAATGGGTTAGAACACCAGTAAAAAGGGAGACAGAAATAAAACAATAGAAAGGCAAAATGTACACCTTTGGTCACGGCAGAATTTTCAATTTCATTGATTTCTCAGTGAGGTTCGAACAATGTAGGGACCTGTATGTATAGTACAGTACTCGTCTCACTGCACACAAACAAAAGGGTGCAGACTGAATCTCTCAATTACAAATGTTTCTTCTTTTAGAGTTGACAAAGAAAGACTCACTCCCTCCAGGGTCATTTGAGGGCCGGCTACCAGGCTGCTTGGATCTGCTGTCAGGCTTCTGATTTCATGAGACAGACTCCAATTAACAAACAGGCTATGCAATGTTTCTATGCACTGCCAGATTTATTCTTATTTACACTGACTTACACGACACCTCCGTGGTGCAAGGGAGCCCGTGCCATATGCAGCATTATGAGCCAATTACAGTATGGTTACACTTGCATCTAGAGCTGTTTATTCACTGCATAGACATGGAATCTACAGTACACAACACATGCGGTACACATAGAGACTTGTAATGCTGTACACATGCGGTGTAAATGCATTCAGAATCATAAATATATTGCCTTCACAAATGACTATAAATTGGCATGCACAACAGAAAAACAGCAGAAAACAAGCTGTGTGCTGAACTGCTGTACTGCTGTTAAGGTTATAAAACAGAGCTTGATTTAAACTTGATTTGCTGCTGAATTGCTCTCTCTGATTTAGATTTTGGTCAAATGTTTAACATCCAATGTCAACTATAGCCCGATCAAATTTACAGAAAGATAGAAAAGAGACAGATAAAGAAAGATAAAAAGATAACACATTTCAGCACAGAATTGCCTTAACATCACTAGTTCAGCTGATACAAACTTTTGTATATGACATCACCACTCGTGGGTGGAGCTTGATTTGTGGTAGGTTACTGCTTTTATTGGAATTTACAGGGATTTACCAGAATCCTATTCACACATTGCTACAATGAAATGAGATTGGAGGTTGGAAAGACAAAGAAGCAGAAAGACAGACAGACAAGTAAACTGCAGCAAGCAAAAGACAGCTAGATGGACAGGCAGACAGATTTATGCTTTGATTATTGATGCACCATACAGCTATTCTAATACGGGGATTGTCATAAGTCTCTGACTTACAAACACTAATAAACCCAAAGTAATTACATGTTGTGGTCTCATAATGAGAATATAATATTTCAAATAGGGTTAAATAAATGAGTGGCAGATATCTGCAATCACTGCAGGGTGTCATATGATGTCATATTGAGGAAATTCTGTCCATCCAGGTCATTCCACCTGTACTCACATCTCCCCCTAGCGGCCATAACGATTACTGCAGCTGTTTTTATGAAGGCCGAGGACAGAAAGGCTACATGATGCCCTGGTCTTTAGAGAGTGGCTTCAGTAGATCTTGTTGAAGTGTTAGTCCAGTGACATGATGTGTCAGTGCATTAGTCTGTATTAATATATAATGGAGTAGATATTAAACATAGTACAAAATGTCTCAGGTTGTAAGTCTATGGAATTATATGCAGATTTTTCATGTATTATATCACCATGCCATCTGTGTTGTAGGTGGTTTGCCTGCTTTGGCAAAAGTGCTGTTCCAAACACCCAATGACAACATGCTGCTGTCTGCTGAGTCAGTTATAATAGGTCTACAGTACCAGTAGCATGCAATATTAAATATTTACAGTAAATTAATTACAGCACACTATTTACACATGACCTCTGGCTTCAGAAAATATATGCTCATCCTTAAAGATATGAGTGAAAACAACTGCATATAAAATATTACACCATACTAAGCATAGAGGAATAATTTAAAGCTCACATTGTTAAAGACCATACAGTTGGGTCCAAAAGTCTGAGAACACACTGAACAGCTTGGATATAAATTTAGACATAGAAATAAACAGTCTTTTAATTTTGAATATTAAAAATTAAAAATGAAAGAAATACACTTCCGATTCAAAATGACAAAGACAAAGTTACAATTCAGCACCATTTCTAGGTCATTTACCCAATAAAAAAATGTCCATACATACCAAATTATGAAATTCATATAAGTTTTTACATGAATATATAAACTTGTCATTTAAAAAATATTTAAATTAGAAACTGCAAAAAATACTTTTCTCACTAGCAGTCTCAGAGTTTCCGATCCCACTGTATATAAGAAACAGAAAGCAACCTACAATGAATGAATCTTATGTATCAGATGTTTTTCCATTCAAAAGAAGGAAAACAGCAGACAAATCAATATTTTAAAAAAGGAGGAAGGACAAAAGAACAAAATAAATAAATAAAACATATTTCATTCCAAATATACTGTACATTAAAACCGCTCTGCCCACCTGAGGTGACAGAAGGTGAGTTGGCAAACTTCAACTTAAAAGAAAAAAATGATGTAGAAGAAAAATGGAAGCGCAAGCCTCCTAGCGTTCACTGCCAATGCAGCTGTTCAGGTATTCTGCCAATGACACATAAAGCCCTGACTTCCCACACAAAGCCCTGCAGCTGTACAACTCCCCAGCACTCTGTCACAGGGATTTATTCCTATCTCTCTTTAATCTAGATCTTCATAGTGATAATGGCCATGTCAAAATATTTATGGCAGCAACGGGTACTGTCAAAATTCATTTGTATTGTTTTGTCACTTATTATCATATATGATATATCATGCCGTTGCTTGGGGTATAAGCATCTGCCAAATGTATAAATTTAACGTAAATAAAGGTAGAAAGTGATGCATCAGTTGCTGCATTTTAATGCAAAAATGTTCTTCAAAATATTTGGGTTTTGAATAAGTTCTCAGAGGACAGATAAATAAATGAATGAAAAAATAATTGTGACTTGTGTTAAGTTGTATCATGGCCTCTAATTTCCTTCACTTCAGTCTCCATGGAAATCTCTGTCTTTCACTGCGTTCTAATGCTGTAGAAGCCAAATGATGGATGACTAATTTGTCCTGGTTACTTGGAAACTCCGGAGATGCGTGTCATATTAAAATGTCTGTGGACCAAAGTTGGGTTTCTTGGATACAATGTTAGGAATTACTGATGATGTTGTTTCCCTCAGCTCAGGAAACACTGGAATTGTACATAGATTTATCCACACCGCACTTGGGACTCTCCGATATCCAGCGACAATCCAGTGGTTCTGGGTTGGCAGTGACCTTATGATAAGGAAATGAGTCACCACAGTATGGCTTCCAACATAAATGCAGACATAAATGTCTGTCAAATATCCTCAAGATCTGTTCAGTTCATAAAAGGGTCATTCTAAAAAACATGGTGACCAACACGTCCCATGTCTTTTTTAGTAACAAAAAAATGTATTATTCCATATTCACATTTTTAATGAATCTATACAGTAGTGTATATTTAGAAAACATATCAGGGCCTGAGATTAACGCATAAATTAATTTCATAACAAGTAGGCAGAATAAGATATGATGTAGAAGAACTGCTAAATCTTAGATCTTAGATGATCCTATGATCTTAGATCATGGCTTACAAACAAAATTCCAAGGAATTATTGAAAAATGGGTATATCACAGTATATCATTTTTTTTGGCCTTAGGACAAATGTTTGAATATGTAATCAATGAACAAATGACTTATATATGCGGATTGGTCACATTCAGCATGCAGCCACAGAGTTTATTCACTAAACCTTTTATGTTTGTTAGTTCCAACCTGTCAGCTGTATACTTTACATATTATTTATTTTAATCTACAGTTTATCTTTAATATACGTCATAACAAGGTTTTCTATATCATCTGTTGAACTTAAAACTTATTTCTGTGGTGAACATAAACAAGCTTGAGTCTTGCTTGGCATTGGCATTTGGATGCCATTGAGGCTCTGACCTCTAATCACAAACCATATACATTAACCACATACATTAACACCAGCCTCCTTTATATAGGCCCTATATTAAAATCTCACACGCTCTCTAAAATAAACTGAATGTTGCCAATGTTTTCAGATCATGTAGCTGAGCATTCACTTTGTTGAGCTGATATTCAATCCGATATTCCACATTGCATTAAAGCATGCAGAGTTTCTTCACCATTTGTCATATCTGCAAAAACCATTTCACACTGCCTCCTGAGTTTCTGCAATGCAATGGCTTTGGAAAAAGGATAACCTTGAAAGGTTCTGGGTGAGGAAAAAGTCTATTCCTTTGCAGGCATTACCTGGAAAATGCAGGAGTTCTCCTAGAGTTAGAGAAAAGTTAAAAAGCTTAATCATGGATACATTGCCATGGATACATTGACATGAATTTCCTAGTTTTTTTATATTTGTCATGTTGAATTTCTGATCTCTATGACAGATGTTATATGAGCTCAAGAGTAAATGCACATCTTGATTTGCAGATTCAGCTTGGTTTTAGTTGATTTGTGATTTTAAAGTTTCAGAAAGTTTCTCTACATTCTGATTCAATGTGCTGCATTTAAAGGCACTGTAAAACACACCTATAAACCCCCAGCATAAATGCACACTTATGTCTGTCCATTTACTATCAATGTGCCAAGTCACAAGACCGTAGCCAACAATAAGTGTAACCTGCTTTAGGCTGTGCCCAAAAGCACTTTTTACATTTAGTAAAATCTCAATCAAAAAGAGCAGAAATTAACATCAGGTAATATCAATTGAATCAGAACTAACTACTGTATTGTATCAATTGATATTTTGTAAGTCTTCTCTTTGTTAACTGTCCTGTCTGTATGTACATGAGAGTACAGATTGTAAGAGAGAGCAGAAATTACTGTAGGCCATTTCTGAGCTGTCATGCTCCATTCACTTGCATGCTGACATTCTTTCATATATATTGATGTATGTCTCAATCAACCAGCTCTCATTCAAAAAATATCGCAACTTTATAAACAAAATAAACATTATGCTCTCCAGCACGCTCACCTCATAGAACAAATAGCAGCAGGTGATGGTTCCCAAATGTATGTACACACATATTGCTTTGGCTGGAGGCCACAGTGTGACCTTTAGATTCAAGAACAGTGAGAGTGCAGAGCTATCATGTCACTGCCTGGGGTGACTGAATAAACATAGAAATGGCTCTTCAGTTCCATAAAGGCCACATGAATTGGAGACAGCTTTAAAGTACAGCAATGTTTTGACAAAGCCACACAATGTATATACTTTTTTGGAAAAATCAAAGAATCAATGTCTTACCTAGAGCTGTCACTGCATATTAAGCTGGGTTGGCTTAATAAGAAAATGAAAGATGGCAATAGAAGTGGGCGACTGAGCATTTCATAGAAAGACTAATTAAACTAAAGCAAGTACAAAAACATGCAAAAAAAAGACTTGAGCACATAGCACATATGAGCACATAGAAGACCTTTTTTTGAAATTGGGCATAAAACCACCTATTGATTTTTTGGCACCTAAAATGGCTCTGGAACAGACTGTATTCTATGCATTCCTTTTCTTTCTCATCTATCACACTAAAACATAACCCTGTGTGGTCCACAGGTAAAGGAATAGCTTCTCTCCTGTCTGCAGAACGTGTTAATGTGGCACACTTTAACCAATGCCATGTCCTACAAATAACTTGACATGAAGAGTGGGTAATGACAGACCAGGGATAACTTCTATTAAGACTATGGCCCAATGTCCTTGGGGCATGGCAGCAACACTCAAGCGTGGAGGGATATCTCTAACTGAGCTGCATGCATAGGCTCTTAGGACATGTCGGGTTTGGTACACCAGGCCTTTGTCTCAGTCTTGAAATTCTGTTGGGTTATAACTCAGACTGAGGCTTTGTCTCAGGTCCACACAGGATAGCAATTAAGATCCATTAGCAGCACAGCAGCCTCACTGTAGACCAATGAGTCTGCTGCAATCAGAGGATATGAGGTTTCTAATGTGTTGAATCCTCCAAGCTATCAGCTGGATAGCTCAAAGTTTTCTGGGCAAAACTTTGGCCAGAAATCAATAATTTAGTAAAGCTAAAGTTTAGTAAAGTCACCATGTACTGTTAATAAAGAGCAGTATGAACAAAAGCCCCCCTACACTAGGGGTGAGTAAATGCTAACATTATTGGCATTTTGATTAAACCTTTCAGTGACGACTACTGCCAATTCTCATGTTCCCAGAATATAGCAAATTTCCAGCTAGTACTTATCTCCATGTTCTTCCACCACTGTTGTAAGTCCACACAGCTGTATCAGTACATAAATGGCCACCTTCACGCAGGTGCTTTAAGGCAATCTGCCACTGTTTAACTCACCAGATTGTGCTACATAACTTTAAATGCTTTAACTGCTTTCTCATCTAAATCCCACTTCTATTGTTCTAGTTTCATGAACAGTCTACTGCTTTGTTTGGCCATTCTCTGGAGATCCCTGCTGTTGATGAAGCACTGCTGTGTCTTGTGCTTATCTCTGATTAGAATCCGCACACTCCTGCCTGGGGTGCCAGTCTTGTTCACTAGAATGGATGACACACTTATAAACATCCTTTCCCATCCCATCCTTTCACAAAATTGATCTCACACTCTTAGAGATCTTGTAGTTCTCTGAACAACCTTGGAACTTCGTATTGCAGCACTTCTCATTATTGAGTCGCTTTGGATAAAAGCATCTAATAAATGAATACTGCACATGGTAATGTAAACATCAGTCTTACAAATCTACCTGCTAAAATATAGCTGGTGAATAATTTGTGTTTAGGCATGAAAATGGATCTCAACATTTATTCTATTAGCAGTCACATTAATCACATTCAAAGTGTCAGATGCAGTTTGTAAACAAACTCCATTCGATAAACTCTAGCAATCAATAATCCTGGAATCTGATTCTGATTTTTAAAATGCATTTATAATATCAAAATAATTGTAATAATAATACATTTTTACACAGAACAAGGCTCTAGGTCCTCTAAACAACATGGGACATAAATTACAAGTCAATACAATGTATTTAAACTTGACAAACTAAAAGTAGAATTGGCCAAAAAAAACTGTCATTGAAAATAAGTGATGGATAAATAAAATACCATTGACATAAAGGGGGTTTGATTCATTACCTTATTTTTTGCAGTAAAAAGATGAGCCGAAGGTAATAAATGAGTCTTGAAAAGGCCAAGCCTTGTAATATTAATCTTCTAAGATGTCAAAACAGCAGAATGAAAGTGCACTAAAGGAGCACTAAAGGATATGTCTACTTTCCTATGCTATATGTAAGTCACCAAGAAAACATGACTGCAACCCTCAGGCAATTATTCTATTGCAGTGTCCACACTGCAGGATGTGTAGAAATGTAGATGGGGCTAAAACTTCCTGATATACTGAGGCTTACTCTATACTTGGGATCTGCAACAGATGGAAAGAAAAATCGAAATGGCTGACCTTTAAGAGGTGGTGGCATGCAGCAACAATGGCTGACAAATAACAATGAGGATTAACCATGGACGTGGCCTTCTGCAGTTAAGGTCACATCTAATCGGCTAAACCAAGAGAATGCCATAAAGTGCTAGACATTTGCCATAGCTATGCTGTGGAAAGATCATAGAAGAAGCCCTTTAGACAACAACGTGCCTAGAATTGTACTATAAATTGACAAATGAACTAACAAAAACAGTATTGTTAAACACAGACTGTTGTTGCAAAGTTTTGTGCTTTCATTGCAGAAGAAACTATCCACACAAGTCCACACAAAACACAAAGTCACAAATTATGCATAATAACAGAAATCAAAGATAACTCGTCATTTTCTTTACATTTCTTGTCAAAGGCAGTGGATTTGTTGCACACAAGATTTGGTTTTGGTTTGTGGATTTGGTCTGTGAATTTCAGTTCTGACACTATCTAAAGCTATATCTACATTTCCTCTGGACTGCTCAGATGAGAACAGTCCTTCAGCTTCTGAGTCAGACAGCCTGCTGTGCCTGTATCTGCTCCCGAGTGGAAGTGCAATTAGGGAGCTGTAGTCCTACCTTATTACATTAGGCTACAACCCTGTCAGTGTGCTGATATGTTAACTAATGAGTCTGGCTTCTCTCAGCAGATTAAATGGGCAGTGTAATCTCCTGACCTTCACGTCCATCTCACAGGTCTTCCTAAACAATAATTAAAGCGTCTGTCTTTCAGATAGTCATGATATAGGTAAACTTGGGTATCATGACTTTCAAATCAGTCAAAAGTGTATGCAATAGATAAGTAATGAGTTCCACAAATATCTACAAGATTAAAACATAAAGCAGCTCTAGGGGAAACATTTCCCCAGCTAGCGTGAACAGCACAGCGGAAAGCCCATTCTATACTTAAGTATATACTTAGGATGCAAATATTGTGACTCATAGTCCACAAGGTGAAACAAAACGCAAATGAGAAAAAAGTTATTTACGTGACTGATGATAAATAAGCACAGACATATAGACAACTACAAGCCTTGTTAAATTGTGTCTGTTATTATTTTTAGAATGCAATATAGGCAATACTACGGGAATGAATCACCTGAGCCTCTACCTGTTTAATAACAAATTTAATCACTACCTCCTGAGCTTCATTACCTTAAGAAAGTGAAAGTGTGAGGTTTTATTAGCCGACAGAGCCTTCATTAAGAGCCAATTAAATAATAAACACAACATACCTTCTAAGGGATGGATCAGCTGTGAATTTCACAAAATACAGAAACCAACACTAAACATGGTAACTTTCATAAAATATAATGTATTATGCTTACTGCTATTATAATGCTGTTCTTGATCACTTGATCATCGTTTGATGAATTACTGTAGCCATGATCAATAAAAAAACAAATATCTTTTTTTTAATTCAGTTTGTTTACTTAACTGCATCAGTCAAATAGTGCAATGTTTGTGAATAAGGCACAAAAATCATCAAAATTTACATTTATAAATTTGTGTGTGTTTGCACTGAATAAAATTACTTTTTTAACAAAATACTCACAGCATAACACTTTCTACACATTTTTGCTTAATGAATAAGATGCAGGTTTACGCACTCAAATACTGCACTGTAAAAAAAACTTTGCTGCCTTTAATTTTTAAGTTTAATCAACTTGGCTATAAAAGTCATTTCAACTTAATATTTTAAATCCTGACTGGTATAACTTATCATTATAAAAAACTTAAAAATAACAACACAAAGCCTCTCTAAATATATATATATATATATATATATATATTGTATAAAAATGTGCTAAGGGTATTGCGTGTTAAGTATTGCATGTTACACGTGTACAGTCTTAAATGCTGCAATCACATTACTGATACACAACAAAGATCTTTTGTGTGTCTTGGAACCAGTAATTTTCTAGTAATTGGAACCACCAATTTTCTGGGCGGTTACTGAAAAAACTTTATAAACATTATAAATCACCTTTGATTTTACATTGATAAAACTTTGATTGAAACTTTTTACTTAAATAAAACTTGATAGTACAGTATGCACCAATTTAACAATACATAGTTCATCCACATTGCAAACTCATTGCAAATATTCAGCACTTTGTCCTGTTGATGAAAACTAAATGTACGCATAAGACAGGTCCAAAAAACTTCTCAACAGAGAAAAGAGACATTTCCTCAGCAATAAGTGTAGGTAGAAAAACAAGAGCTAAGGACAGCTGATGAGAGCATAGAGTTAAGATGTTTTCCCAGAACTGACAGCTAATGTCTTTCCAATGAGTTGTGTTGATGGCTGAGGGTAGATTCCAGACTTCATGGACCACAATACTCAGCCTCACATCCAAACAGGATAAAGTAAATGACACGGCACCTGTAATTTAGAGCAATCTTTCAGCCTGTTGTTTGTTTTCCATACACATTGCTGCCAACACATTCAGACAGCTATTATGTGCTCAATGTTTATAAAGTGCTCTCCAACAAGAACATTAGGGACTATGAAACCCACTGTAATTACTTATCAGAACAAATGCCCAAAGACAGGAGAGCTCCTGGCTGCCCAGAAAATACATAGGCATATGGGATCTTATTCAGCATTATTGCTGGGCTTATGCACCATTCCTATTTCAGCCTATTATCTTAAAAAAAACTGAACAGAGTGAAATGGCCTTTTACGTCCAAATAAACAGACTTTGGACAGGCATAGAAAAGGAATCCAAGCTGATAATAAAGCCCCTGTATCTAATAATAGAGCTGTGAGGGAATGCCGGGGGAAGCAGGCTTATCAACATCGGTGATAAGTTGTTGAAGTGGCAGTGACGTAGAGATTAAGCCTGTCAACTGCAAAACTGATACACAAAAGAGAGAAGTGAGGAACCCCATGGAGCCAGAAGTGCTCTTTAAATCTATAACCATGTGCACTGTTACCAAAGTCTAACCATTGTGTTTATAATTGTTTAACAGAACCTCTTTCCATTTTAAACTCAATTATTGAGCAGCAAACATAAGTCAAAACAGATTGTCTTTCTGCTTTTATATTCGTATTTCTCCTTGGCCTTTAACAATGAATCAAAAAACGAATGCAAAGGGGTTGTTACACTTCGTCACTGCATGTGCTCTTAATGACTGAATCATGAATCATATTCAATCGTGAAAGTGTAAATGCCTTCCAAGAAATATTCAGCGCCAACTCTGTCGAGTGTAAATGCATTTGGATGTTCAAACCCAATATACAAACAGATTTACATCATTAAACAGTTTGAAGTTTGAACACCCTACAATCTACATGTGGCAGTGCAGTAACGCAAAAGCTATTTAAGTCGCCTCCTGTTTTTAGTTTTTATGAGCTTTATCAAATGCAGCAAAATTTTATTGCCTACCATTAGCTATATCACAGAAGTGAACCCTGTTGTATTTTCATACAGTGTGGGAATAGTACATTGAGTTTATGTGGCCATTTGCAAACAGAAAGTGGATACCAGACTGGATAGCATCGGTAACCCCAGCAAAGGCCCTTAAATCCTCTTGAGGATGTTTGAAAGAAAATTACAGCTCATCACATCCTCGAATGTTACTAATTGCTGAAAAAATGAACTGTTTACTGTCACTATGAGAAATATACAGGAAGTGTAGGCTGATGTTCAGCCCATAACTACATCCCTTGCCTGGAAATCACAAGTTCTTCAATTATTCATCATATCATTTTCTGAAAGGAAGAATTTTAAGAAATAATGAATCATAATGTAATTAAACCTGATATGACTTTTCATAGCTGCGCATTCCTACCTCATTCAATTTATCAGTGTAACTATTAAGCTAGTGCTCAAAGTGTTAATTAGCATGTGTGACAAGGTCTTTTTGGTGTGGAACTAAAGATCACCTTGGAGCGATCTTTAAAGGGGGGATAAATACTATGTAATGAAATACAGTAAAGAGCATATTTAAAACATTTGTGTTGTAACGTATGAAATACATTGAAAATACTAGAAATTTCAGTCTGCTAAGCCATAAATCTAGTAGCATGTAGCAAGCCAAAACATACCCAAACTAAAAGTGTGCTGTATAAAAGAAGATATAGGGCTTAATGTAATTGCTATATGGTAAACCTAAACACACAGATTGGCTGCATAATTATTTTGTTATCAGAAAACCAACATGCACACACAAGACTCCTCCTCTAAAAATCGACCCAATAGGTCATTTTTGCAAGCAGCTTATTACAATCTATAGTTACATTTTTAAGTTAAGCACCGTCTAGCTCATCATTTCCAATTCACTACATTTTTATTTACCAATCTGGCAGACGCTTTTAAACATAATTTACAGTGCATTCAAATACACATTTATCAGCACATGTTCTCAGGGATGTAATGATACATTTGTGAAAGAAAATAAAAATGATTAATACTTTAAACGTATTAAGTGATTGATGCGCCACATATTCATGTAAACAAATCACACCAATAAATTCGGACATAGGGGCATAGCAATAACTTATCATTGGTTCAATGTGTCTTGTGACAAAACACAAATATTAAAAGTAGTGACGAGGCACACAAGAACGAATTCTCAAAAGTGCCATTCACTCAGTAAGCTCAAAATAGTAATAGTTTTCTTTCACACGTATTGTTTTGTTTCAAAAGACATTTATTAACCCACAATTGCTGTCAGTGGGGGCATTAATTTAGTAAATTCTCCTATAGGTTTTCCTATATTTCAGGGAAGTGACAAATTACCTATGTATGGTTATATGGGTTGGAGGACAGGTGGACACACACATACTAAACACACATTCACACACACTCAAGCAAACACATACACATGTCAGGTTTGCAGTGAGTTATTAGTTGGACTGATTTCTCATCCTGTTGTGCTGTTTTCCTCTGGGTCTGGTCATCATGCCATCTCAGTGTAATAATCTCTACTAACAGCCTAGCACACTGCACTACTACACTCAAAGGAGATCTTACATTATCAGCATGATACAAACAGGTCTAGCCCTGCAAATAGATTTATATACGACCTGTTTATTTCTTAATACTCTAGAATAGAATAGAATAGAATAGAATAGAATAGAATAGAATAGAATAGAATAGAAAGCCTTTATTGTCATTGTTCAGCTGTCATTGTATAGGTAGTTCTAGAGTAGAAGCATTTCAATAGTGCTTTCTTATGTGCATTTTTTTAATTATTTGGTAAAGCAGCCATGTAATGAGCTGGTTCATGTAATCAGTACACACACTTAAAAATAAAGGTTTTTGGCAGTTATGCCAAGTAAGAACCAAAGGATCTTCAAAGAACCTTTTCTACTGTATCTTTTAAAAGTCTGTAGAACCTTTTTTCCACTACAATGAAGCACTAAAGCCTGTATGTGGGCTGATGAGTGCATAAGGTTACATGAGTTGGTTACATGAGCTGCTTCTATGACTAATCTTCTCATGGCATATAAGAACTAACACTTAACTAAGGAAGCTTGCATGGTAAAGCAAACTCTTTTCTCTCTGAACTGCAAAGTGCAAACAAAGGCATGAATATATGGACAGCTGAAAACAGGAAAGCTCCCCGCTGCTTATGGTGTTTCTTTTTTATTATTATTATTATTAGAACTGCCTAAACTAGGCTGTGTGCTTATTGTTTTCTCTTCACTGTCTGCTGTAATGCATTGCTTATTTGTAAAATGTTTTAACATAGGAAACACTGTCAGATGAGATTTTTTTAACTGCAAACCAACCTTCTACAGCTATTACTGGATCATCTTGCCTTATTTGTGTATTTAGTGTATTTAGGGGTGCATCAGGGTAAGACATACATGATTCACAAACAGTAACTTTTAAAGTTTATAAATAAATATTACCTAGACATGGTGCCATACACAGCCCAGTTAGGAAAGATGCATCCAAGTAAAGATGCAGGTGTATAGTGCCCAGGGATTCTGAATCTTCATGCTCAGGTCAATCAATAGCACTGTAAACTAAAAGCTACTTTATATTTTAAAGACTTTTAAAGACTTTAGTCAATGAAAGATAATTCTGCAGTTTTGCTTAAGCTAACCCACAGTATTTTTTCATTTATATAGTTCATTTATATTGTTAATGAACCCTAAATATTGACCCACATTAGTTTTGTCAATCCTAAAGCTGTTGCACAATGAAAAATATCCACTGCCAACAGTAAATTGCTTTAAAATCTTAATAATTGATTTTGTGCTGTCGATGAAACCTTGAAAAATAACTGGCTTATACCAGGTCAGTAAAAAATAAAAATCTCATGTTTTCTTCCCCAAGCAGTAAGGTTGTTTTCTCTCCCCAACACTGATAAGTTGATACAGTCAACACTGCATCCAACTTCAGTGTTTCCATTCTACTGTATGGGCTGACAGTCTGGTAATTAATGTCTACCTGACTCCTCTGGCAGGCATCTCCCAAGGCTGCTGATTAGGACTCTACAGAGTATGACACCTGTGTAGACGTTTTACTAGGAGCCCAAACAAAAAGAAAACAGCTGAGCTCATTAGTAACTTGCAGCAATGAATTCCAGCCTGTTTGGATTTGTCTAGGTGAACATTGTTTTATCAATCAGGTCAATGAGTCAGCTGAAAATTGAGTTTGCTAATGAAATTCCTCCTGGTGTGAGTTAACACACGCTAAATGGAAACATTAAAGCCGCTCGCTTGTTTGCTGAGAATTAGCACCAATGGGATGACACGTTTTTCCATATGTTCCGTCCTTGCCCTTCCTGGACCATGGGGCAAGACTTGGCCCCCATGAGGAGAAATAACCAAAGAGAACAGAATCCTTTCATGTTGCCCTTTCCACCTCCAGTACACTTATGATTAGAAAATTGATTTTTCCTCTTCACTCAGGGAGACATGCTCTGTCAAGTTATTATTGCACCACAGTGATGTAAGAACAATTTATATTAGCTTCTTGTACAATTACTGTACAGCTCTTTAGAAAGGAGGGCAAAGGTGTCAAGCCTTTGATTTATGGGAGCAATTTGAACGGTGCTTATTAGAGTGATCCAGTAAGGTGATCGTGGTGCCTCCACAGGATCTTAACATTGTTCAATAGTGCAGGGGCAAAACAAGGCAAACCATTTGTCCTTTTGATTCTTCCACTAATCCAATAGTTCAGAAATTACTTCTAACTCAGGGCAGTCAGGTGCTGTGATTGCTCATATCAAGACACAGTGATAAAATGCTTGGAAAATGATCAGAGCAAAGTAATTTACAGGCTTATTTGGTTTAGAAACTAAATCAAGTACATAAAGACAAAATATTGTCAAAAAAGTATCTGCAAGGCGTTGTTGCATTGAAGTCAGTATTTGCAGCCCACTCACAACAGGATTCTAGTCTTTCCCCTCTGGAGCTTTTGGATGATTCACAAAGACTGCCATTTATAGAGTCATTTTACAACTTCACCTGTCTTTTCTGGTTCTGCTGTGCTTTCTCGCGTGGCTTATGATGACATTTAACAGCTGACCTTATCTCCGGGTGCCATCATCTTCCTCCCTCCCAAATGCATGTTACGACCACATTTCTGTCATGATTAGAGACAACTATCTTGTGGACGTTACACGCCCGCCACATAAAACTAACAACTTCATAGTAATCCAAAATGGCACTAAGAACTGTGTCATGGTTGCACTAAGGTCATCAGTACATCTTTAACACTGGCAAACCTTTAAAAGCTGAATTCATTTCATGAGCCTTTTGTACCTGTGACATCAAAAGCAAGATGTTTGTTTCCTGGATACTAGATAATGGGTGTCAATGAATTCACTGTGAAATTTTTCTTAACTGTTTCTGTTTTTCCGCTTTGTCAGTGTTGAAAATCATCTGCTGTAGTATCAACATCAGAAAAGCATGCCTTTTCTTAGCTAACTTGCTACTTAATCATGATTTTCATGTGGCTTTTTGACATTTTTAATGAATGTAGATGTGGCATGTGATGTCTCTATTGCAAAGCCATGAATTTTGTTTTAATGGTGTGTCCCATAGCTATATCTGCCAGAAACATGAGCAATGAGGCCTGAAACACAGGTCACACAGTCACATGTGCCATTTGTTTATGGCACAGTCAGGGCACTACTCTGCGTCTTTTCCCTTCACCTACATCCTCAAAAAAACTGAATTTGCTTTCTGTAAAAGCTCACATTTAACAGCAGAAATTATTATTTCAAGGGTCTGTCTAGTGAAAACTGACAACTGTGGTGAAGAAGAATAGAGGGTCCATGCTGAGGCTGCACAAACAGAAACAAGTGAGAAATGTGCAGGACATTTTTAAATTTGCTCAAAATGATGAAGGTTCATGGCCTATTTTTCCCCAGCAGACCTTGAACACATTAATTATTTTGCGTTTCAGGGCCACAGTAGCTATATTATCTCTTGACAAATGCTTCCCACCTCCTGTCTAAAACCTAAAAACTGCAGGGTAGCAGGGTAGTTTTTAAAAGGCACTTTACTTTTAGCAGAACTGGAATGCTAATAACCCAGTGTGCTAACTTGCAGACGTTTTTATCAGTCCAATATTCCCACCATGCAACACACCAAATGCAAGCATTAGATTGTGTTCAACACACAACTGTTGCTTTATCTGTACTGAGAATAAAAATTGGCTACAGCACCTATAATGGCGCATATATATTATCTGCTTTAAAAACTTCCTCCATCTAGACAGGAAGGACAACATAAAATTTAACACAGACCTGAGAACAATGTGTAAACTGCTATACATAAAACAACTCAATGTTCATTAATTTAGAGTGAGAAAAACATGACAAGCTTCTGAAGATACATGCCTAAATTAAATGAAGCGTATAATAATAATAATATGCTTGTTGCTTCAACGTAATTACATTTACATTCATGCATCTGGTGGACGCTTTTGTCCAAACCAACTCAGAGTAGTCATGGTATATATTTTTGCAGTTTGTTTGTTTCCTGGGATTGAATCCACACCCCTGATGTTGCAAGCTTTAATAGTCTACCACATGAACTACAAGAACTAGATGTGTTTGTGTGGGTGTAGAAGGCTACAGCAGTATTGGGTTTGTTCTTTAATGAATATGTTTGGTTGGTGACAGGGAAGGTGGATCACTGGTCTGCTGTAGAACAATACAGTCTGCTTTTGAAAATAAGAAGCAAACAGAATGTGATGACAATCACAGACTAAAGAGTCTAAACAGTAAAATGAATGCAATGTCAATACAGCCGGCTGGAGGCTGAATAGCAGCCTTTCCCCAGAAAAGAGAGTCATTAGTGGATAAGCACTATCCATTTAAATAGCTCCACCTTTAAAATATGATTGGATGATTGGCCAACATGAACTTAAATAATAAATAGCATATAGTTTACAGGCGTACAGTGAGCTGACAGCTAAATTATCAGGTCCGAAGTGAGCTTTCAACTGATCATAAATCATAAATGTCCCAACCTATCCAGTGACAATCCAATAACAATCCTTTTGCATTCTTTCCCTGCAGACAAGCTAGTAATGTTTTGGCAGGTGAAACATGAATCCAATAAATACACGATTAAGACAATATATGGTTGGTCTATATTCTTCAAGCAAAACTCTACGCAGGAAAATAAATCAGAAATGTCTACATCGACAATAGATCTTTGTACAATCTCTGGTGTTTTAAAGTACGTTTCGAGCAAAAGTAATAGCATTAATCTCATAAATTGATGCCTATACCTTTTGCTTCGGGCTAAACTAAAATGCTACACTGTATAGCACTTACACCTGAGAATATATGTGAATATTTTTGTCAGGCGAATCCATGCAAGATCATAAACTATGTTTTTGTTGAAAGATACTTGATATAAGGCCATTAATGGAATGTAAGGAATGTGGATGAGTAGGTAAATGTAGAGTGGATGGTACAGAAGTACAGCTGCAGAACACATAAAAATGAATGATAAATGATGACATACTGTTGAGCCTCACTCAGGGCAGAAATAGGACATATTTGAGACAAAGAATCATATTAGTCATATGACAAGTGAGTGAATAGTAGCTCAGAGTATACGAGTCTACTCTGAAAAAATATTTACATGAAAAATATTGAATTAACTAATTCTCAACAGGGCCAGTATAATTTTTTAAGTGTCATATATTAATAATGTTTCTAACTATTATTCTGCATGGCTTTTTTAAAATAATAGCACAAATAAAAACTCTAAAGCGATCAAAGTGTCATGACTAACATCTAGAAGGAAACATTTAACAGTTGTGCTAGCACCTTTAAGACAGGCACCAACCAACCTGATGAGAAACTCTTGCTGTGTTGTAAAAATAGAACCAATGTATGATCCCAATCAAACTAAAAATGTTCACAAAGAGATTCTGACAGTTTCACCCTGCATATATATTAAATGCAATTATTGTCTAAGCACTTTAATAACAGTTATTTTCAGAGCACTGTTACAACATTAAGAACTTAACCTTATCAGAATCTGTGGATTTGCAGCTTAATGAGGATTCTTGCCTCTTGAATCAATGGCAGATGGTGTGAGTGAGATGCATAACAGTGGAATAACTCTGCCATTCTGGGGCATTTCAGACAGGGCATCATATTATTTTGCTGCTTTTGTGTTGGACAATAAGTGGCACAACACAAAGGGCGGCAATCTTTCTATTTTAATCAACAATTCCGGGGTGATATCATCTCAGAAGGCTGAGAGACTCACCAAGCCATAAAGTTTCATAAAGCCACAATAAATGATTTCCATACCGAACTTTCATAAACCATGATTTTGCTTTCCTCTCCTGCTATAATGGCATAAAGGGAGCAGGGAACATATACAGAGTTCTGTTTTCACTCAGTTTTTATTAGAAATTAAATTCTGTACAAATGACTTTGGAATTTCACAGGAGGCACTTAGCTGTTCGGCTGTGACCCATATTAGTGCTGCTAGCTATGCTTTGAATGTTGTGCCTGCCAATTTAGATCTGACTTTGAATATTGGTCAAAAAAGTTTTATTTACTGTAAAAACAATCACTGGTTTCCCATGCTTGTGTGGCTCAGCGTACAGTTTAGTGGTCAACAATGTCAAAGAAAGCAACAATAAAAATCAGCTTCTGCAGTGGTTGACTGAATTGCTATGGATCAGGTCAACAAGACCTTATCTGAAAAAGCTTCACACTTTTAAAAAAAATAAAACAAAGTAAAAAACAAATGAGCCTTTAGAAGTTAATTTTTTTAAAAGGTCTGAACAACCTCTGGTTGTTATATAAAAGTAGTGCAACTTTTTTATATATGATAAAATAATGCATTTAATAAATCACTGCAGTATTATTATCTAACTAATATTGATATTTTAGAGTATATCATTAAACCCTCTCTCCATTGGTCTTCTATTGAATCTATTTGACACATTAGTTTGACACTGGATCAATACTTCATTTGCAGTTTTTAAAAACAATCACTCAAACACAGTTTTCATACATGTTGATCCATTGCACAATGTTAATTCCAGCGTTTCCCACTGACTTTAGGTAGCAGCATATATGACGTCTTTTTCTTGGATCCCCCCAGCTTCAAACATCCGTTAAGCATTTAGAGAAGTGCTAAACAGACCCAGGTAACAGTAACAGTCTAAATCTTAAGCGTGAAATTGATGTGTGCAACTCCTGTCTTCGCAAACAAGACTTATTAGTGGTGACATGCTAAATCTGCCATCACTCCCCTTTTCAATTTCCTGCTTCACTGCACATCCCACAACAGCAGAAACGTCCACCTAATATGCCTATACTGTATACAAAGTGGCATCAATAGCCTCTTCCGTAAGAAATATAGGAGAAGAGAAGGTTTAAGTTGCAGCAGACTGAACTGCTTGTTGAAGACTATATTTTCTGCTCTGGCACTTTTTTCAATGAATCTGTCTCCAATTTGGGGTCTGTATTTTTTCAAACACAGTATATAAAATCCATATATTGTGCCAATTATGTCACATTTATGATGAAAAAGAAGAAAGAAATTTTATCTCTGGTACTCTGGTTACTTGCAGATTTGGATGAGTCATTAGATGTAGTTTTTCATTCAATCAATGTGATATAGGAGTCATTAGAATTACTTTCCACTATGTTGATAAGGGCAGCCACACGGCATGGTTAGAGCTTATTGGCTTTCATTAACACCGTAGTACCTTATTACATGCTATTTAAAAATAACTTAACCAAAATACTCAAATGCTTCATACAGTAGGAACAAATCAAGCACAAATGGAGCACTTTGAGATAATTACTCACTGGTTTCATTCTATAAAATGGCACACTTTATTTTACTATGTGCCATGCAATCACTGTTATGCAAACACGATTGTTTTTAAGTGTGTCGGTATCTGTTAGTGTCCATTTACAAGCATGTGGTATTAAAGAGAATTCTGATTTTCCACAGTAGGATCATGATGGAGCTACAATTGGGAAGCAAATCCTACATTGATGCTGCTACAAAGATGAATTAATGCATTTTCCCTCTATTGTTCCGAGCTGCTTCGAAGCAGAACAGTTGTGCAGCTGGTATTTGCTCTACGGGGAGATGACCTTTGACTGTGGTTTCATTACTCATCATATATGCTCCCTCAACCTTGCTCAAACGTCCAGGTCTGTTAAAGAAGACACTTTAAACAGTTTGTCTCACACTGTAACTCTTTGATAATCTAGAATCACAAAGAGAGATGAATATTTCAGGCCCTAACCATAAAGATGGCCAAATGCCCTGGGGCCAGTTCGGGAGAGTGTAGGTAGGGCCAGTTGAAGTGTGTTTATAAATTTATGTCACCAAATTTTACTTTACAGATATAAACAGCAAAGGATTTTGCTATTTTTTTAAAAATTACTTTTGTGTATGTTTTTCTCTGACAATCTGATCAAAAATGGCAGCGCAGATCAAAACATGAACTAGACCAACGAGTCCAGCAAAAAATATATAAGTAAATAATCTTTTGGAAGACGCTCTTATAGTTTCCCCATGATTTATAATTTTTATGGGTATTCTGAGGGAAAGCTGAGATCTATTAAAAGCTATAGATGATGAAGCACTGAGAGGGGTAAAAGAAAACAAGGCAACACTTCAGCTCCATGTGGACTTTCAGCCACTACCCTGAAGAGAACTGAAAAATACATGAGGGGTAAAAATATATATCACACATTGTTGCATCTATGAAAAATTTAGTGGGCTGAAAACAAACATTATTACAGAAGCATAATATAAAACTAATAAAAGATTGCAAAAGCCTGACTGGTGATTTTACAGGTGTTTTCTATGCTGATTAGAGCAGTTTAACTAATTCATTGTGGAAGATCAACCTGTGACAGTGGGGGCAGTCTCTGTCTTTACATCACAAAAACAACACATTGTATCTGACAGAGGGGCAACTTTGATTAAGACTAGACAGTGCAATATGCAGATTCTGCACATAATAATGTTTTGTCATGAAGATATTACCACCTAGGCAATTGGTTTATTTCATATTTGCTAAAACAAATAAAGATTATAGAAGTTATATGTAAATGCTGAATATCTTTTTGTCGAAAGCTATAGTTTTAGGCCGGAAGATTTGGGTGGAAGGACATAATTTACTGTATTAATATGACAGGATTGTCTGTTTTGATTTTTTACAGCTGTTTAATCTGTATTTTAAATTTTGCACTGCATTGTGTTGTGTTTCAGGTTAACGGAAATGTTCGTAAAATTAATGGATACGTCCTGACAGAGAATTCCAGTATATTTTCTGTTATTATTTATTTTTACAGTGCATGGTTTTCTCAGGTGTCTTTGTGGCCTCTCTTTTTTTTGGAGGCTTCTTTACCTGTAGGGGTCTCGTTTCTGTTCAGTGTTCACCTGTGAAGGCAGTCTACATTCTCTTACCGTATTTAGAATGAAGAGACCTCAGAGGTCTGTAAATTTTTTTTAGATTTCTATATTAACATGTTACAGAAATGAGATCGTATGATTAGTACTGGTTAGTACTGTCTACACTAAATTTGCTTCCAGGATCCCAGAAACATTTTCTCAATAGGATCTCTGGGGCAGACAAACAAACAGATACAGTATATTTATAAATAAATTACAAATTTAACATGATAGACACATTTTTTCATCTCATTTCAGCATGGTACGCAATGAGCCAGCAACCCACTGTACGCAAACAGCTCCAAGCAACATAACCTTTATGTCTCCAATAAAACAAACCGAAAGCCATTTAGCCTGCCAGTGGGAGGTACAGTAAATGTCCAAGACGGTTCATGCCCATGGAGGCTTGTGCTGAACAGTTTAGAGATTTGTCATGACATGCATGGCATCACACAGACCTCCAAGATCCATCTCCATCTCTCTGGAAAATATTAACTATTGCCACCTATTGGCAAATTCCGATAATATTATGTGGTCAACTGCATGCAAAGTGGGTCAACTGCTGCAACTCCAACTTGCATCATCAACATCCATGAGAACTTTAAAAGAAATTCCATCCCCTGGTCTAACTCTATAAATACACAGTGCACAACCAGTGGGGCATCACGCTCCCTTAGCCCTGCCATCTGTCAGGAAAGAGCAGGCAGTGAGGAGCGCAGGCCAGGCAGACCACCAGGAGCAGCAGGTTCAGAGAGAGCCACATGACTTGGCCTTGTCCCTCAGCCCTGCTTTATAGTTCAGACTATTAGGCATAAGGACAGTGATGCTGTGTTTAGACTGTAAACTGGACACGGCTGTTAACCTCTACAGCCTTTGGCCCTTGGTCTTTGGTAAGAAAAATGAGAGTAAATGAGATCTCAGTTGTTTTTCCTAGTAGGCAATGAGAATAATGGAGCAAATGGAGACTTTTGCTTAAGTTTCATGCTTTTCAAATGTTTCTTCCTGAAAAAAGACCCTGGTAGTTTAAAGTGTGTCCTCTTCAGAGATTCAGAAGAGACCTTTAATCTACCACATTCATGAACTAATTGAATTAAAACATTTATTTCATGTTCTTCTTGGACCATATCTAACCTATCCACATTGTTTACATGTATACCCTTACTTATTTCTTCTAATATTAAGAAAAAAGAAAAAAGTTTATAGTACTTGCAAGATATTTTCAAATAAAAATATCTAAAAAAAATAATGTACTTTTACTATAGAATCAAAATTATGTAAGACAATAAGATGTTTTTTTCTGACCTGTTTCCGGCCCCCCAGGCAAAATGTTTTTTTTTTTAATTGTCATTTATGACAGCAAGCTGCGTTAACAGCCTCCGCCATCCTCAGTTCCACATCTGACAGTATTAGCCTCTAGGCCTCCTAACATGTGTCTTGTTCATTTGTGCTCTTAGGGATTCTAGACTGGCAATCCATTGTTAGTCTTCTTTTTAAAGCGTTATTGTACTATATTCTCAATGTAGCAACTTTGTTAACTTCTTGAAAGTGTCCACTAATATATATTATGCTAAATAATTAATTTGTACAGTGTTTTAATAAAATTGTGTTATACTGCAGGATCTGTCCTGGATGATTGCTCTTGGCACGGCTGCATGTGTGGGCCAGAAAAGACCCATAGAATTGCCGACTTAATTTAAAAAACATTCTGTAAAAATAATATATACTATTTGGCTTCTCAAGTACAGTAAATGTATTTTATTTTATTTTAGGAATATTTTGTATTTTGTATAAATGTATTTTATTTATTTTAGGAATATTCAAGGATTTTCACCCTTGCTGTTTTTTAAAGCCGCTATTTAAATACTTTGGAAAGAATCAGTTGCCTAATTTCCGCATGAGCTGTTCTTTATTCAAACGGCATACTTTGTTTTCCAACCAAAGTAGCACCCCTTTCAATAGCAGTAATGGCTGCATGCACAAACAACTCACAAATCAGCCACTCATCAGGAGGGACTCTGACTCCGCCCTCAAATTAACTTTTGCATGAATATACAAATGTCACAGCTTATTTTGGTCTCTTTTGCTTAATTACTTCTCGCATGCATTCTGAATAAGATCATAGCCTGATAACTCAGGCATTAGGGGCAGGCAGAGCGAGAGTGTCCTGAAACGGCTTAATGAAGTGCTCTTGCCACAGGGCCCCATTGCACTCTGTTTATCTCCCTCCGACCTCATCGCTCACACTTCTGTTATCAGGACTGTTTACACTGGCGCTCAGCTCACAGGCTGATTAATTAACCACCGCCTCTGCCATACAGCACAAGTCACATTGGCAAGAATTTTGCAGTGTGAAAGTGCAATCTAAGTCCTCCCTCCCTTTAAATAGCAGATATATGGATACGATCTATCCTTTTGTTGACACCATTTATTAACTCACCAGCATTTTTTACGAAGTATAATGCAAGCCAGTCCTTCCTGATGACATCCAAATTGCATGATGGAATAGAAGGTGTTGCTCGTCAGCATCACCCGCCTTCTGCCTGAAAGAGGGCTGTCGCTTCTGCAAGCTCATTTCCAGACAGCCATTTCACTATTTGAGTAATCAGAACTTTTTTGTCACGACTGCTTGTCAGTGGGATCCAGTTGCATAGAACGGCAGGAGGTAGGATTATAGCCGAAACACTTTGATTACTGGAGTACCAGAGGTAAGAGAACCACAGCTCAGTGGATAATTAAAGCACGAGTTGAGGAACAAAAGCAGCAGGCTCTCTGTAATCCAAAACAGGCAGTGACTTGAAAACAGGGAATTCCAAAAACAGCCAAAAGTAAACACAGAAAACATCCAAGACGACGCAAAACAAGTGGATCTCAATCCTTTTCGCTTAAACAATATTCATCAATATAATTTGTTTAATTTATAGCTACTACAGTACTACTACACTGTAGCTTACAATAACGATTGCTATATGCCACTGGTCTTTTGAAATGAGAAAACGGATTTGTGTAAACTTGACAATTAATTTGGCTTATGCCAAATGGAAAAAAGGTAATAAAATGCAGGACTGCACTATTAGGACCAGGAACAAATAAATAACAAATAATTGTAAGCAGGTATGTGCTTACTTTGTGGGAGTGGGGGGGGTTGTAACTGAAAAGTAAGTACTTAAAAACAGTGAAGAGTAAATCAGCAAACAAGAAGCAGATGAAGGGAGAAGATCAGAGGAAAAAGATGATGGGTGGATGTGGCCAGGTGATCTTTAGGAGCAGACAGGAAACAAAATATTTCAGAAATACAAAACACAGAGAAAAGTAAGACGAGTGGAGACAGAGGGGCCAGGAGCCCTCCTGACAAGTTTTTTAAGATGTCTGATTGGCCATGAAGTTTGGATTTTACTATATTTTGATCCCATCCATTGCTGAGAAGCTGTTTTTAAGTTAAATATGATGTTCCACTGACGTTCCAAGGCTTCAAAGATGCTGGTATTGACAGTGCAAAGAAACAAACTCCTGCAAGGTGTTACATCAATTTGTTTCTCAAGGTATTGAGGTGTAAAGCAAGGACAGGCTTAAATAAAACTCTGAGGGCAAGCCACAGAAGAGCTGCAGCCAAACCAGAATCAAAGATGTTTGATTGTAAGACATGCTATATTCTGTGATACAGGTTAGAAACTGATACAGGTTAGAAACTCTGCTAAAGTTCAACTTTACCATCTCAGACTTGTCACTGACTTTGCTTGAAACTAAGTAATCATTTGCCTAGTGTCTTTATTGTTGTAAACACTGCTTAATAATCAACAACGGTTCTCACGATAGTTCTCACGATAGTCAAGCTCTCTGATGAATCATCCTTGTGATTCACAGGTATCAAAATAAAGTGCTGAAAATTAAAGGTCACCTAAATGTTGTCCTACGCAATACTTCTGAACTTTGTTCTGAAGTATGGGAGAAACTCTAGAATAACTTGTTAGTCTCAATGTCACTTTTAGACCGGTTTTTAATTTTAACATTTTATCTGTGTAAAAGATGTAAGGTGATGAATATCAAACAGGTCCAACCAGTAGTTTTTTCAAAAGGCTATTGCGTTTAAGTGCACTTTCAGGGCAAGAAAAGTGTTACCTGATGTCATGTTCCTCCAGCCACACTTTTTAATGGAATCATTCCTACAGCAAAAGATCACTTAGGACAAACTATTGCATACACCAAATAGCAGCTAAGAGCACAAAAAACTGAACAGTATAATCTGTTTTAAAGTCCCCTGACACATCCATTCATCTCAAGTTAACAAAAAATAAGAGAACGCTTTAAGACTCTTAAAGACCCCATGTTGGTGTTGATAAATTTCATAATGAAAAAAGTTTGGGTTGGACATATCCAAGGGCTCATCTTTATTTTTTTTCTAAAAGGTTTAGTTTTGTCACAGCTATGAATCATGATTTGCTACTTCCAGCGGAAAAGACATTCTAATTAAAGACAGCATGTGATTGGACATAAATCTGTGTAGTGCAACATGTCATCAATTTCTCTGGTCAGATTTCCTGAAGGGGAAAGACTGTAATTTAAAATGTGTATATCTGCTAAAAGTTACTTTTGACAACTTGGAGTAAACTAGCATATATATATATATATATATATATATATATATATATATATATATATATATATATATATATATATATATATTTTATATCATCTCTATTCATAACACACCTGCATAAACCCTAATGTCTTAAATAAAAGTATAAAACTGTTATCTACCTCTTTAATATCACAATTTTATCCTTCTTATTTATCTTTCATAATTTGTCCACATTAAATTTGTCTAATTTAATGTGGTACTGCAAGCTCTAAAGTGCCCACAAGTCTTAAAGTACAACATTGCCACCTGGTGGGTCGTGGTGATACTGCACCATCTTTTAAAAATCCCACTATAATTCAACGTGAGAAAATTAATCAGGCCTATTTCTGCCACCCCCCATAATCATGTTGTGTAGCTCATTAAGTATCTCCTGGGTGGAAGCATATAACAGAAACACCGTAATTCATGCTGAACCACCACTGGCTCTTTTTATCACGGCACATGATCTTCCACTGCAGCCTGTTTGTGCTTATGCACCCCATCCCCCTCACCAGCTTTTCATCTTAACTCATTCAACCACCTCACCTAGAACTCTGCCACACAGAGAGAGCAAACGAAAATGGAACAGAAAGGGTAAAGCCAGCAAAAAGAACTCCAGGGGCACTGAGGCAAAGAAAAAAGGGGAAAAACAGATAGACAGAGGGGGACATGGTAAGTCTTGTCCTTGGAAGATTGTCTTTGATGGCTATGCCCACAGAGTTGTTGGCAGAGAATAAAAGAGAACACCAGTGAGCTTTTCTCATGTCGTATTCTTTTGGAAGTGTGCAGCCCTCTGGCCTCAGGAAACAAGATTGTGGGGCTCTAGATACTTTGGAGATTGGACAGCCTATCCCAGGCTACTGCTGGGATTGTTCTTGTCATCTGCTAATTAGCATCTGAGGGAATTTAATGAGTAGCCACTTCCTCATATTTATCACTTTTTTCTCTTTTGTCCACTAGCTTGATTTAAAAGAAACCACATTCAGGAAGGAATGTCTGATTACTGGCATATGTATAGGGTGTCTCAAATACACAGACAATGGAAGGCTATTTCACATTCTGTGAAGCTTGCCAAGATAACAAAGGAGAAATTATGCCATTTATTGGCCGATAACCCCATTACTGGTGTTATTGTGTTCAAAAGAGTTATTCTTTCACAAGTGCACAAAAATCCTCTTAAAAGTAGGAATAGAAATCATCCAAATGCCAAATACTGATTTAGGGTCATCCCAGTCACATTCTTTGGAGTAAATGGCTTGTAAAAGAGGAAAGGCTGGCAGCACTACGTGAGTGCTGCAATCTTGTGTGTGTGACAGCATAGTTGAAAGGTGATGACCAACAATCCATCAATACATCACACACAAGATCAAACACATCATCTCTAAACCCACACATCCTCTATTAATGTATTATATCAACAGCATGATGGACACCTGTCCATACCATATATTTCACTGTTTCGTTAGTTTTATTATTTAAAGATTGCAAGAGAACACAAAACTTTGGATTACAAAGTCACTTAAAATTATTTGGATAACCACCTTAAAATCATAAATCATTTAAAATCATAAAATCTTGTCCTTCTAGGGATCAACAGCAATATAAGTCTCTCTCTGAAAGAATATAAGCGATTTGGCAGGTGCCATGCTGTGCTGTTTGTCTTACGTACAATAAAAAGTCTGCAGCAATTAAAAAGTATCATTCATGTCTCCCTCTTGTGGCTGAAGAAAAAAGTACTGATGTTTACAAATGTTCTGGATTCTCCCTCTACTAGTACCTCACTTCTGCCTATACCATTTCTCAAATTATGACATAGGTTGACACCTATAAACACCTATGACACAATTTGAAATGGGAGAAACATGTATACATGTGAAAGCAGTCCATTTAAAAAACAACGATTCATAAGGAGAAATGGGAAAGGACATGATTACAAAAAACCATTATATAGGCTACCACAGCACCATTCAAAATAAAGCAGTGAATGAAAAGAGATGATTTTAAAATGATAAAAACTAAGACTATAACTAACCTTGCACTTGCACTACCTAACATGCACTTGAAGACCATAAAACTCTTATGGACTTTTGGTAGTACCAAGAATCGCAAAGTCCACTAAAGGAGGTTGAGCATTTTTGCTTTTGCTCCTAAACCCTGGAGTAACTGGGCTCTCTCCCAATTCAAATCTAGATTAAAGACATTTAAAGACAATTTCTTTAGTCAAGCATTCACATAATGCATCTCATAACTTGACTTCATGACTTCATCAGATTCAATTCAATACATGTATAAAATGGAAATTAAGCAGCAGCCCCAGAAAGCTGGGTATTTTATTATTTCTTTAACTTCCTTTGTAATACTATGTCTGAATACACATTATTCAAACATTCTGCTCGGCTGTGAGTGAATAAAAATATTTGAGAAACTTGTAATTATCAGATTTTAACAGATTATTGGATCTGCTTTCCTCCTCCATATCCGACAATCTTCTTTAAAAGATTTTTGGGATTTAACATTTAATGTTTTAATGTAAGTACTAATATTGACCAAGTTACTCTGCTCACCTTAAAAAATAGAAGTCCTGTACGAACAAATCTGAGTGTTAGCGTTAGCATTAATTGTTCACTAGCGCTGTTAATCAGCATACATTGGTAACATGATTGAGAAAATTAAACGCAAATCATTATTGATAAAATACTAGTTACAAAATAAGCAAAAATAATCACAGCAGAAAACACAATTATTAAGCTCAAACTTACCTGATGATATGGATCTTGAACTTCCTGTCAGCTCACTGTGATAGCTTAAGTTTTTTATTTGTTTATATCTATTTTAATATTTATGTTGTATGATACATGACCTATGAAGCTATTATCATCAGGCAATTGTAAGCTACTTTGATTTAAAAAAAATATTAAATGCTTATAATTCAACATTTATTTATCATTTGTTTATTTATTTATATAATATAGAATTATTTGGCTACTAAACAATACTTTGGGCTATGGCGGTTATTATTGATGGTTAACTGACATGGTTTGAATACATGCTTATTTAACAAACTGCAATGAAAAGGTTTTTCATTGTTTTTCATTTTCATTGTGAAAAATACAATGAAATATTTCAATTTCATTGTAATTGTATTTTTTAATTGAAGCAAATTTAATGTTACTGCTCTGTTACTGTCACTTTATGTACAAAAACATGAAATCTGTGGGGCCATTTTAGTGTCTTTGAAGTCCAGTCATTTGGCCCTGAGGGACTCAAAGAAAACAGTTCCTGAAGTTAAATCCATTTGATTTCCCTGCATGTTGAGAGTTGGCCTGTTACCCATCAGCCTGCGGCCAGTCAGCGGTCCGGTGCCATTTCGCCATTGTTCAACAGCCAACCACAGTGACCATCCCTAGCCTTTTTGCCTGGTAGTCTTCGCTTTGGCTGACTATATTTAGTGGATTATGAATATGCAATAGTGCTGAGAGTAATGTGGCCAGACATGCCACTGTCCGGCCCAATAATGTCAAAGTCATTAGCAGCAGGAAACAGGATCCACATGCGGGGGGATCAGGCCTTCAAAAAAATGTGGCCTGTCCACTTGGTTGCCTGTCTCATATGGATGTCACACTGTAGAACAATGACTGCAGCCAATGATATGCACTGCTGACTGACCTACATATAAAAATATCTACCATTTTCACAGACACGCATTGCCATCCAAGAAAATCATTGGCGAAATGCTATAGATCTGTCAGGATGGATGTAGCATAATGCTCAAGGTCTTGTGGTTCTTCCTGAGATTATGAATCTATATAACTGTCAACATATAATGCTGTAATACGATTAAGATCTCATTTACCCTTTATGATGTGAACCTCTCTGTATGTCCAACATAATTAGCATGGCTTCCACAAGATATTACAAGTTTAGACAAAATAATGGACAGGACAGGCATTTTTATTCATGCTAAATTATATTCTGAAACTGATTTATCAATATAAACAGTAGGTCATGTTCTTGATAAGCAAAAATATACTTTCTACCAAAGCATAATCATCAAAGTGAGGGCACATATGTTTAGGTCAGATTCCACTTCATAGTCACTTTTTGTGTCTGTAAAGAAAAGGGCAGCAGATGATGTGAGGGTCAGGTGTCAACCCTTGTACCCCTTCGATGATTCCTACAAGAAATGACTGTACGAGACTGTGTTCCTCCTGCCTGCCATACCCCATCCTATCACCCATCTGGGGTCCATCTGGAGCAATAGAGTGGTAATCCAGCAATATTTGGAGGTACAGCTGACAAATGCATGTTCTATTAAATGATCTTCTAAAATTTTATGAGTGATTAGCCTTTATGGTCTCTGATTAACTCTTATATAATAGTTAATCAAAATTATTATTCTATCATTGAGCTTATGCAGCCACAAAAAACATTCTGACAAATTTCTTTTCTAATGTCAACCATTTTTTAAAGTCAGTTATTTTATCTGTTATTTTTAACAGATTTACAATTCGCATATGGCTATAAAAGTTTATTTGGCCACATAATGCAACATACTGTGCCATTTATGTACCAAATGTTTGTTTCTTACAAAATGGTGTGTGCAGCAAGTGAAAATGGAGTATGTGTGAACATGTTAGAGTGTGTGTATTGATGTGTGCTTGTGACCCCACTGATGGGAGAAAAAGGGTGAGATGTTGATCAGGCCTGACAGGGTGTGATCATTACCAGGCCAGGCCAGTGAGATCTCAGCCCTGCCGCTGTAATGAGATCAGCGGGAGTCATGGCCGCTGCCACGCTGCATGACCCTGCTCATGCACAGCAGCGCACTGAGATGGCTAATTTAGCGGCAGTCACCCAGGCATCCACCACCCCATACTGAGCTGCTGTTTGGGTAGTGTGACCACAAGCGTTTGCAAAGCACATTCACGGGAAATTGACATTCGTGTGACTACGACATCTTAATATTATTTTAAACGCAAAATAGTTTTTCTATTTGAGGTTTTGGCATCATTTTTTCTTAATGGATGTCATAGACATTCAATAATCTTTGATAAATTCATTTTGCACAAAGGGAACAGTGTGTCCACTATTTAAATAAATGTATAACCAAATAATGAGCATATTATATAGGCTGTTACACATTTATTGATCTAAGACTTGAACGCCATTGTTTAACACAACTGACATGTGAGAAAATTAATCCTATAACATTTGCCAAAACATAGTTAAGTAAAGAAGATTTCAGTTTAACCTTCTAGGACCATAAAATATTAATAAAACTGTAGATCACATAAAGATTACATAAACAGTAGAAAACTGGTGAAAATGGTGGGGCAGCCATGGTCCTAATGTCACAGCCTGCATCACAGTCTCCCCCAGATTTGCTGTGAAAAAAGGACATGGATTCAGTATAACTTAAAGTTGGCTGGGAGAGCCTCAATATTTGACTGGCACCAAAGCTTAGTGTGTGGAGCAGAGATAATTCAGCAGGTTTTACAAAGAAAGCCTCTGCACATGTCAGGAAAGGGATTTCTGGCCCCTCCTGCAAGTGGCTGATATGCAGAGCCTGTGTGACTGGACCAGACGGCATATCTCTGGGATTTGTCCTGTCTTTTCAAACCTGTGAAGATCAGTTGTGTGATGGAAGACCAAATGACACAGAGGCAACCGGAGAGGCTCCTATAGTGGCAAACAGATTTTAACAGCATTAAACTGAGCCAGCCACAGATGTTACTCTGCCCATTGCCCTGTATAATTTCCCAATATACAGTGCTGGATTTACTGTCAATGACAATGTGTTTTCCTGGTATATGGATGCAACAAAACAAAATAGCCCACAATATGAACAGTAATTGTGATGAAAAATGAAAATGACAGGAATGCAATTATATATGTATACAAGAATGTATATCAGCTTGTTTAAATGTTTTTTTTTACAGTATGCCAGTCACATCAAACAAATGTCCGAAAACAATGTACCTTTTTTTAATTAATAAAATAATTCAAAACTAAAACTGAATTTTGTGAAATTTCAAATGTTTGAAATAAATTAGATTTTATTGTAGAAATTGTATACCTTTAAAATAATGCTCAAATGATTTTGTTTAAAATAAAATATGTATATTGGTAGGACTGAAACAAAATAATTTATTAAAAACCTAAAATTTACGTATTATATATGATTCAGGGACTTGCGTATTACTGTTTATTTGACACAGTACACTGTAAACACAGTATTCTATTAAGCAGAATGTAAAAATAATCCAGATTTTAATCTACATCATTGTTAATGTCCTATGTCAGCAGATCTGGCATTTTTAAGCAACAATATCCTCCCCTGTGAAACTGAAATAAGAACTGACAATTTAAAGGAGAATTTCACATTTCATTTCTGTTATCGTTCACATCCCTCTTACGTGTTGACAAGCAGCATCTCAGAGAAGGATGTGAATGAGTGATATTCAGGATGTTTGTGACATGTGGGGTTGTTTGGGCCTGTGGAGGTGGGAGACATGGGTCAGTTTGGGCCTGTGGAGGTGGGAGACATGTTAAAACCACTCCCCCCTCATATTTCCCGAAGAGAGTGAGAAATGGCTGCCAGAACACATAGGCCTATATATAAAAACAAATTGCCAGTCTTCCTGAGGCCAGGCACCCCAAAGCTGTTCTGTGACCAGAGGCAGAGACCCTGACGGACATGTGAAGTCGAGATCTGCCGCTGACCACTGACCTTGGCCCACTTTCACTCTCAGCATGAAGGAATCAAGCAGGAACACAATGACATTTACTGAATGCTGGGTGAGAGGTACAAAGTGACTTTAGTGATGTTTTATAGCTCTGGTTCAGGACTAGACAAAAAAGATTAACAAAAAAGATATCAAATATTAGTCAAATATTGTTGTCAAGTATTATTGAATAACCATTTAATTGTTTGTGTGTTTCTAAAGCACAAGGTTTTGGAATAATAATGACTATTAATTACCATGAGAATATTCTGCACTCATCATCATAAAACATAATAAAAACAGGCGTTTTTCTCCATTATGACAAAGTACATAAATGTGCACTGAACTTTTTTCTTTAAAAAATGTGCATTTTTTGTAACAATTTATAACTTTTGACCAATAGGTGGTGCTTTCATCAAATTTTTATGAGGCTGCCAGGACATTGACGATGATGACTACGGTGATGATAAACCACACCAAGTTTCATAATGTTATGCAGTTGCATTTGTTGACTACTGTAAAAATGTGAAATGGTCGATGCCCAAAATGGCCCACCATGGAACATAGCTTGACTTGGCATGCCTCAAGGTTTTAATGACCACTCATGATTTTAGACCCAATTTTACAAAAGTTTTAAGCAAAAACAGACCTTGTTCACATCTCTGGGCCAGTACATGGTGCTGTGATGAAACTGTGCATGCACCCTTATATCATGACCATCATACCAAGTTTCATGTCAATGCACCAAAGCATAGCAAAAAAACAGCCCCCACTGATCTACTTTTATGTGCTCACCGTAAAATTCGTAGATGCAGTATATGAATACAGTAAGGGGTTTGTCAGGGGTGTCTCTAGATGCTACATACCAAGTGCTGTGCAAAAAAAGAAGGGAGTCAGAAAATGTAGGTTTCTCAGAAAACTCAAAATGGCAAAAAAATTTTCATGATAGAAAATGACAAAAGAGTGTGTTGGAATCAGCATGAACCAGGGTATTTTGTTTCTAAGGCTTGAGGGATTGAGTTAGAGTCTCCAAATTTGGTACAGTAATCTGTGTGCCAAATTTCATAACTTTCCTATGTACCTTTCTATTGGCTGCCATTGAAATAGAATAAGAACACTAATGCACTCTGGATCTTTGCTTCTTCTGAGCTTAACCCCTAATAATGTGCAGAATAAATACATTCAGGATTTACTCAAAACACCAGTATTTTATTTTAAGCAAACCACATGCACCAAAGCAAAATGTGAATATTTGTTAATGTAAGGGCTAACCCTAAAACATAATATAGATTAGTAGAATGATTAGTAGTATGGAAATTTCAGAATTGAGTGAATTAACATCAAATGTACCTTTTATAGGCGTGCCTTTTATGTCTCCCTAATTCCTTTAAGTGCATGAGAAATTGGTCACTAAACATAAATTGAAAAAAATCATCAAACCCTGTAAAACCTTTATAAAAATGAATAACAAAACAGAGAATTTCACAAAATACATACTGATGTGTATCAGTACTGTTCAGTGAGCAATACAACATTTATTGATGATAATCATGGCAATTTTGAGACAATGTTTGTGGGAATTGTGGGGGAAAAGCCAAACACAACTGTTTGGACTTGAATGCTTCATATTGTACATAACTGTGTAGTCTTTTAATGCATTTATAGTAGGTGTGGTCATGTCTATTTCACAAAATATATACATTTTCACAATGGCAACCATCAGCAAACTAGAGTGTTCTTTTGTGCGAAAAATGTCATTCAAATAACAGATGACATATGTTTGTATCTTCATATGAACTAGAATGATTAAATACAAAAAGTCTCATCCAACAAAATAAGTTGTCATATTACAATGAGGGATAAACAAATGATAAAAACAAGAAATATCAAAAAAGAAACATCAAAGTCATTATTGAAAGCAAAAGGCAATGAAATATTTGTCAGATATTTCTGATTCTTATACATACATAAGCTACTTTCAGTTTTTACATTTTTGGTTTTGATAGTGACTAGTGATGAACAATCCAAAATGCTTCCCTTAAAATCCATTAAACAGGCATAGCTTCTTCCTTTTTGGCAATTGTTCAAAATGATGTATTTGGTAGAACACTTGTTAGAGAGCACAAATTAAAGGGGGGCCATATGATATTAAACACTGATGTCATATTAATGACACATTTACCAGAGCAGAGATGATTTGCTGTCCTCAATTCAGGTCAGTTTTTGGAATGTATGCCAATGAGCTGGATTTCTGCATTCGGAGGCAAAGGGTCCATAAAGACTGAACAGTTGAAGAGCGTGTTACCTGCATCACACAGCTAAGAGTGACCGTTGAAATGTCCAAATCTTATTAACTTAATGACTTCCCCATTTAAATGGATTCTGATTCAATGTACTGAAAGACAAACTTCATTACCAGAAGCCCTGACAGACAAGGATATATTTTCAAAAAAATTAGTTATCTATTGGATTTTTCAACATCATTTTTTTCAATTAGACCATAGCTACATCAGTCATCATTTTTAATCGAAATAGTGGCATCAGCAACACAAATTGGTCAGAAGATGATACAGGACACTTGTACCTAATCAAGTCTGAAACGAATACCAACTTCTTTACAAATGAAACAGAAAACTGAGAGAATCTCGTCATGTTTGAAGAACTATGACATTGATATTTGATATGACATATTTCTTGATACTTCTTTTACAAGGTTTATACAAACGTTTTTGGTTAACAGAAACACTGACTGTAATGTTAAATGTACAGCAAGCTTGCTTGGTTTTAAAACTGTACACTTACAGTGGGCTCTCATACATTAAATTATAGACTAAATAACATGTTGTCTGTTTCTCTGTCAGGTAAAACCTCAAGGTCTTTAAGTCAATGAAAGCTGCCTACAATAAGAACCATATCAATCTTAAAAAGAGATAATAAAACTAATTGAACTAATTCAGAGTTGTTTTTCATGACATGGGGTAGCAGAGAGTATCTGTCTGTATAAAACAAAAGACATACAGAAAATATATTGCTGTTTATGTCAAATTCCTTTACTTTGGGGAGTAAGAGACTAAGTGAGCATTTGAAAACAATTCGAAGTGAGAGCAGGGAGGAAATGTCATTACACACCATAATGACTTGATGCTTCCGCCATTTCCGAAATCACTTATATTTTCATTGACTGAAAAACAAACAGTGTGAGGAAATGACTCCAAATGAAATCTAAGATGACAGAGTTGTGTTTGGACTCTCAGCTGAAAGCAAGAGTTTACCTTTAACTATGGTACGTGTAAGGGATCTCCACACATCCAATTTAATGCAGAGTTTTATACAAAAATGTATATGAAATATCTGTTTAAAGGAGGGTGCAGAGGAAAGCAACTCATAAAACAAGTTTGTAAAACAAACAAACACAAACTAGTAACTATCAATGAATTAATAAGAGGCAATAATGATCAAACGTACCGGTAACGAGAGCTTCCTCTCAAGCACTACACATCACCAAGTGGCATCTGTTATTAACCGCATTTTAAAAAAAAAATTAAAAAAATTTACTTTTGCATGTCATGTTCTTTTTCTTATTTTTTTCTTTTGCTGAGAGGTAGAATGAAGCATTTGAATTAAAATACAATGACTGGTTGTTCCATCATTGACAATAGCCTTAAAAGAATGAAACAATCACAGGTTAGTTGTCCTGTGCCACCTAAAATACACTGTGAAAACTGTACAAACACATCTTTCATTTTTTTTTGTTTTTAAATTCATTATTGTTTTTGAAAATCTTGTAAAGTATTCCAAATGTTCCATGGTGCTGTAGATGACCGTGTATGACCGGTGTGGGATTTTATTGTAATCCCAGTCTGCAGAGAGTAGCAGATCTTTAATGAGACCAGTCTGGAGATCCAGCGTGCTGTGAGGATGGATGCTGCTGATCAGTTGGAGGTGTCAGAATGGACACTTCCTGGTCCTTCTGTGGGCGAGGTCACTGATGAGGGTGTTGGGGCGTCCTGCCAGCCACCGTTTGCCTTTGATAGGTTAAAAAAGACAAAAAGTGAATAAACAACTAGACATGGAAATTTGGAAAAATGCAACCTTCTAAAATATTTCACCTGCAGAAAAATTATTGGTCATATCCAATGAGAATAACAATAACAAATTGTTATATACAATAAACACGATTTAGTGAGAATCAAAGGGGTAACAGGAATGATATAATGCTGCTTATTACGAGTCATACTAAGTCATTTTCAGGACATGATTTTCAAAGACAGATGATGGAGGAATCAATTATTGCAAATTATTACATTGGCTAAAGGAATGAAAGTATAATGGGCACCTAAAATGGAGGCCATTTCATGTCCACAAGACAGGTTGCCTAAAGAGCATTTGGGGCATTAATAGCAATTTCCATGCCATCAGAGAAAGGACTAGAAATGGGCTTTGGCAGCCTCTTATTTTCCCAGCCTGTTATTTTAGATAGAGGCAGTCTGTAATCAAAAAAGAAAAAGCAGAGCAAGAAGGAAAAAACTTTTCAAATCTTCAGCTTTGGTGACACCCTATGTCTATTTCAAAGGCATAATTACAGCGCATGGGCTAGAGGAAAGCTCCCCCACATAAATGCTTTATGTCTCAGGCCGTCATTATCCACAACTGGAATAAAGAGAAATAACTTATTTGGGTGGGGAAGGAAAAACATCATGTTATTTAAGACAGTGAATTGTTGAAGAATTGAGACAAGAATTGTTCTCTGGCTACATTATTACAACGTTAACATGCAAATGTTCAGCTACTGCTGTATTTTTATTTATTTACTTATTTTAGGAGTTTAGGGACAGGATTTTCTATAATATATGAGCATTATTTTGGCAATAAGTACTATTTTGGCTTTAATCAATACAAAATGAATTTTTTACATTTTTTGCAATGACCACAAGAAACATATTGTAAATGCAAAAAGTACACAAAATACCTACAACAGAAATATATTCAAAACTAAATGTATTTAAAACTAATGTTTAATAAAAGTTTATAAAAACTCAATATATAATAAAAACCTAAAATTTAATCAGGAGAACAAACAAAACACATTTCTGATAATGAAAATTGATGATTTATATTATCCCAACGTAATTTGACAAAAAACAGCTTATCTGATTTGCTAAACCTAAAATTCTGCAAAATCTTAAAGATTTCATATTCACTTTAGGTCAAAACATTTCTTTTGTTTAAAAATTATTTCCGGGTTGAAATCAGATTTTATAAACATAATTTGTAATGTGGTTTTTGCACCTCACTGTCTTGTAATTACTTACAAAATCTATATGATTTCAAAGATATTTCGAATGAAAAGTCCTGTTCAGAATTTCTTGTAACGAATGAAAATGAAGCGAAGATTTTTTTTGCATTGTCGTAAGTTGTCCTGACAAACGCGCACACATTTGTGAGAGAAATGGCACAGAAACGCTGGGTCACTTCTACAGGATTCGTCAGGCTCTGCTTCTATTTAGAGGGGCCATGTTTGTGTTTGCCTTTCTTCCTTTTTTTCCCTCCTCACACTTTGCTGGCTTCCTGTCATTGCTGTTAAGGTGGCAGATGTGTGATATGACCAATGCGCTTGGATTGCTGTCCCAAATCTCTACTCAAGCCTCCCTTGAGACTGTCTGATCAATTTCCTCTACTGGCGACACGGCTTGTCGCTGTGGATTTTACATGCTGGCCTCTGCTGCTTGTGCTCTCATTTTTCTGTCTCTTTCTCAAACACTCCTCCCCCAGTAGAAAACTGATGGTTTAAGCTGTGGTCCTCTGGTTAACACTGAAAGCTGCACTGGATTAGACCAATATGGGCTTTTGTATGTGGAACAGAGTTTGAATGGTAGGAGTGGCACCTGGGTACAGGCTTGTCTGATGTTGTTGGTGTTTGTGTGACTGAAAAAGTAATGCTGACAATGTTCAATGTTTAAATGCACGGTCACCATGGTGACACTGATCAGTGGTGCCAGGGGCAACAGGAACCCTGGCAACTAAGATGCTGCCCAGCTGGGGTCATGTAATCAAATTCTGATATCACAGAATGAGTAAATTTATATAGCTCTATTATCACAAAAGGTACTATTTGTTTAGTTATATAGTATAAATTTTATTCCACATAAACATGTAAATAAATGATAGTGGCATCAGTTTAAAGAGTTAAAAACAAAACACTGTGATTGGATAAGCCACATTTAAAGTTGCTGTAACATAACCGATATCGACACACCAATGACTGTTCACAGCTGTATTTACCAAGCAAGCTGCAATATATATATATATATATTTGGTATTATGGGTACAAGAACAAAACAGACAGAATGCCGGTTTGGACTTACATTGATGCCCTGTGGACTGTATATCTGACTGGCAGCTAGGCTTTCATTGTATCCGCCTGTCTGACTGATAACATGGCGAAGAGTATCCACCTGCAGACAGAAAGAACAAACAAACAAAAGACAGGGTCAGACAATACTGATGCAAACAAAGACGTCTGTGCTGAGAAAAGGTCACTCTGATATAGAAAGGGTATTGGCAATGGAAAGGTCATCAAACACTGCCTGAATGTTTGTATTGCCAATATCGAATGAAATACACAATTTGTTAAAAAAAAAAAATCATGTTTACAGTGTTATTAAAAAATGGGTGTGAAATTAAAGATTTTGTTAAATCAAATGTAAAGAAAACAATTAATGGGATTCAACTGGCATTCTATTAAAAGCATAATATAATGCCCCAAGTGTTTAATTTATTTTTATTGCCAGACAGTAGCACAGATCGGGGTTTCAATTATATTCAGTCACATTCCACATTTTGATAACAAGGCTGCAAAATGAATATACCTCATTAATAAAAAACTCCTATATTTTTAAAAATGACCTCCTGAGATTGACAGTCAAAATGAACTAAACTGAAGCACCTCTTTAACTGACTATTTGTTAAAAGAATGCAAAAACAAAGTCTTTATTTTAAAGAGTATTAGTCCCAATTTTGCCCCATTCATGTAAAGTGACTGGAAATTGAAATGAAATGTAAGACTAAATTATCTAACAGAACCCAACATCATAATCCAGTTTAAACATATACAGCAACTCAGCGCCATCAAAACACGCTTAATAACCTTGCGTAAAATAAACTCTCTCTCATGTAATTCTTGCACCACATGAACTCATTTAGCAAATTTCCTCAGGGACACCAGCACTGAATATTTATGAGGCACCCTGAGCCTTTGGAGGAACCAATTCAGATGGGAGAAAAACAATACGAACGTCAAAGGGAACAAACGGAAGAAGCCCATGTTTGGACTGCAGTGTGCCGGGCAAGGTCAGGCAGCCGCGGTGGCGGCTGTGACAGCATGACAGATACGCAAACCCACTGATAAGTGCTGTATTGTTTCCAAGACTGTCTTTGATGGTCTATTCATTTGGAAGTTGACAATGGCCACAGAGCAGCGAGCGCTTGAGGCAAACTGTAACCTCGGTCACTTCTCAAGGTCGAAAGGCCTGTTGTGAACAGAAACCTAGACAAGTAGGACACTGAGATGAGCAGGCTGAAGATGAGGGATGAACTTTGTTGTGACAAGGATGAAGGTATGATATATTTAACAGAATGATGACTACTTGAACAGTTATGACAGAGCACACCATTGTAACAAAGCAGGAATGTTCTGTATAAAAAAATACAAAAAAAAACATATAACTGTTTTCAAAATAGCTCTTATCTGCATGTGTTTGCTTCTTAAAAAGCTAAGGCCAATTAACAAAAGCACCCCACAAAAAGACAGTGGCACAATTCACAGGGTCCTTTCTTATAATTTAAATAAATGCAACAAAAGAATTTGAGTAACAATGAAGCAAGGCCCGCTCGGTAAAACCGAAGACTTTTGTGAGAGGAGTAATCAGAACTGCCATTATTACAGCACAATGTGTGATTGGATTTAATTGAATTGAATTAGTTACGGTCATCTGCCTTTTATCCTAACAGCTCTCCCTACCTGTGACTGAACGTTGGCCCCCACTTGGGCCCCCTGGTATGAGTCCCCATTCAGAGACTGCACACTCATGAACAAGTCCCCGGAGTTCATGTTAAAAGAACCAGCAGAACCTAAAAGAAAGAGAGACCGAGAAAGAGAAAGAAAGGGAAAGAGAGAGAGAGAAAGCAAGATAGAGAGGAGAGAAACAGACAGAAGTAGGGATAGATAAAGACAAGAAACACAGTCATGCAACAGTAGGCCTTTAGTAAAGAGGGTTAGTAGTGCAGAGTTGTTACTGTAAGGATATGAGAGTTATGTGCTAAAAACTATACAGGCAAAAGTCATTCCCTCTGTTTAGGAGCCTAAAGAGTTGCCAACATAGACGTCAGACATGATTAAATTTTCCAAAAAGTAGGAAGCAACATTGACATGCCTTGTTTTTCCACATTCTAAAGTAGAATTACATATATACGATAGCCCATCCCAGAATGCACTGCAACATTTTCAAAAAGTCATGATAAAGCTGACGATAAATGCTTACAATTCTATCAATATTTAAAAGTATAGATGAAAGCTCAATATAATTAAACATTTAGTAATTCACCAGATATTTCTGTAATGCTTTATGGTTTTTGTAGTATTACATTGTTGGTTTTTGGAATTAATAGCAACTGGATTCCTTTTTTTGTTAGGATGATGCCTATGTAGACAGCAAATTGGGTTTTGTAAGGATGTAAATGCCACAAGCATACATATCAAGTGTTAGCTTAGTGTAAAAAACTATAATAATTCAAGTATTTCAAGAACAATTACAGGTGAAAAAGAAAGAGGCTTTTACTGATACTACATTACATCCATAATGGAAGTACTGCAGCTACACCACTGTAGCCAAGTTGTTTGGGATGTGTTAATTGAGTCACATAAGGAATCAAAGAATGTTATTTGTCTTTTAATGGAGGAGAACTCCCTAGATGTTTAAGAAACAGCAGGGCTTAACCTAATTTCCGCTTAAAACGCTGCAGGGCAGTAATCAAATGTACATGGAGCTCTAATCACTTCAAGGATATAGGACAAAAGACTTGATCATCTAGTCATAATGACATCCATGAGGTCAACTAGACAACAGCAGCCTGGGAGGCTGATACCTTAGGTGCGTTTACACCAGCAAAATCAAACACTCATTTCTATCAAACAACTGTTTAGTAATACTGGAACACACAAAGTCTAGGCAAGAAGAAACTGATGAGTAAGAGAAGAATTTTTTCATGTTTAAAAAACGCTTTAAAGTCTTGTTATGCAAGCTACACTGCAGGGCAAGTTGCTGATGTAGGGTAAGAACAGTAGAGAGGTTTGTTCAATAGAGGTCTCTCATTGAGATGCATTATGGAAAACTACAGTAAAAGGTGCACTGAAGGTAGGCAACTGTGGAATGTTTAAAACATTACCATGGCAACATACTGTATGATATATTTCTCTACACACCGTTTCAGTTGGTGACATTAAGCCAGTAACATGCATACAATTCCACGAGTTTATTTGCAGTGTGACCGCTCGTGTAGCTACAGAGGTGATTTGTAATGACTTTCAATTTGTGTCGTTTGTGCATGCTCACTATAATATAATCACACTACAATTACCCCTTTGGAGAAGGACAGAAAAAGCTATAACTGAGACATCCTGAAATTGGCTGGAAACTGAATAAACGAATGAACACATAATGCTGTGTAGCTGTGGTGTGTTGTGTTAGCACAGAGCTTACCGGCTGAATTTGGTGTGGAAGGCGAGTTGGCTTGGCTGCCGTGGGTGGAGACGTTCGTTGCGTTAGCTGCGGTTCTGGCAGCATACATGTTGGCTTCTTCTTGGAATTTGCCAATGTTTTTCTTGTATCTGATCCTCTTGTTTCCAAACCAGTTGGATACCTGAGAAGGCCAACAATTCATGTAGAAATCAAAAGAAATGTTCGGTCGTGTAACACTTTTAATGAAACATTTTGGAGTCCATTGTATTATGATTATCTAAGCAAACTCTCAATCTGTGCTGGATTAAAACATATTTAATGTCACAATATTGTTAATGTCTTTATTTAATGTTCTGTACTAAGGTAGTTCTTGGCCAGTTTAAGCTGCAGAAAGCCCAAGCACAGTGAAAGGTCTGGCTATGTAAGACTAGTGCAGGTTGTTGTGTCTCACCTGTGACACTGTAATGGAGCATTTCTTAGCCAGCTCCTCCTTGGCCTCCTCGCTGGGGTATGGGTTACTGAGGTGTGAGTAGAAATACTCGTTCAGGATCTCTGTGGCCTGCTTATTGAAGTTTCTCCGTTTTCGTCTAATGAAAAATATAGACCAAAGAAAGACAAAAAGAGAGAAGGTAAATGAAATAAGGAAAATGAAAGAACATGTATGGAGAATCCTTCACACTTTCCTGCTATGCAAAGACATTGTTTTGTATTTTACCAATTATTTTCTTCACTTCACATACATTAAAATGTATGAGAAGATAGTGTGTACAGACCTGGCGTCTAGGAAGCGTGAGCGCAGGATCATGACGGCCTCGCAGGTGCTCTGCTTGAGCTGCATCTGGATGGAGCTGAACTTGCGGTGGATGATGTTCACCATGCGCTCGATCTCTTTGGGTGAGATAGGCCGAGTGCGAGACTGCTCTCTCAGCAGGTTCATTACATGGGTGGTGAACTCGTTACATGCCTGAACATGCACAGAAGGGTGGGACATGGATCAATCGCTGTGCATATAAACACATCTACAGGAGGTGCTCTCATTTTCCTCCATCTCCAGACCAAGCTGGTCACATCAGGACGGCACGTTTTTTGGAATTCTTATTATCCTGCTACAGTTACAGCTATAAAGCACAAATCGCTAAGTCATAAATTTCAGCTTACACGGGTCAGCTCTATAAAACACTGAAATCTTTTATGGTGTTGTGACTGTGATTAAGACGAGACTTAGAATCTGTTCTCTTACCTGCTCATACTTCTCTAATTCTGTGTGGTAGATCTGACGGATCTGGGACAGTTTGGCCCGGTAGTCTGAGTGTTCGGCCGAGTTATCTGACCCGGTCCCGCCCACCGCAGCAGCTGCGGCTGCAGCTGCAGCAGACCCACCCCCTTTCTCAGGTCCAGACACGCCCTCAGCTAGAAGCATGTTGTCCAGTCGCATGAGCTGAGCATCTGGTGGCTCCTCCTCCTGAGCTCCACGGATACTCAATACTGTAAAATACAAAGAATAAAAGTTAAAAGCCATGGATTAATTGTCTAAATTTCAAATTCACACATTTCTCATTATAGCACTTAAGGTGCAGTTCTGGAAATGATAAAAATTTTCATCCTAGCTTAATACTGAAACTGTAGGCTATTCATAAACTAATTCCCCAAAACCTGTAGTTCCTTCAAGGTTTGTATGGAGAATTGGATCTGTTTGTTCAATGAAAGCAAGAGGATTTCTGGAAACCAGTTTGAAATTAGCCATTATTTGGTAATGCTATTTAGCGATTCCAGTGGCATAGAAATGATATACTTTACCTTAAAAATATTAAAGACACGTATTCAGATAATTTGAGTGACCCCCATAACAGTAAAGTTAAATGCCTGTAATAAAATCAACATAATAACATCACATTCTCTGCCTATGAGACTTCATAGAGGTTGAGGCTTGATATATGGGCTTGCTTTTAATTGCCCTTTGTGATAAAATGTGGGACTAAACACCAATCTTGGCAGGGTTTGAGATCATAAAACTATAATTTCATTGATCTACACCATAATATTAAATAAATAATTATATCTGCTTCCATCAGAGCCCGTTTTTAAATTCTTTATCCTGTGATTTTACTCACTGAAGAGTAAAGACAGCAAAATGTAACAATAAGAGTAAATTATTATTAAGATTTAATAAACCCATTGCAATGACAAAAACCAAATGATTTGTCGGTCCACTGCTATTTTATAGCTGCTAAACAAGCAGGATCTCCAAAAAACATTTCCATTCCACAACTCAGAATAAGTTAATATTCCATGCTCTGCTCTTTGATTTTAAGACTGTACATTTGTCACTGTTTATATTGGCTGTATTACAGAGGTTCTTAGTCCTGTGCCTGAACCTCAACATGTACCTTCCTCTAGCATTCAGCTCCAATCCAGCCTACTCTAAAATACATGTAAATAATAAAAAAGCAACTAACCATATATTTATGAAGAGTTATCTTCGTTGGGCCCTGAAGCAAAACCAGAATGAATAGAATCTCTGCTCTATGGTAAAGCAAAATGTTTTGGCTTGGCCCCTTGAATTTGAAGAGATGGTCCAGTATAAATACACAGAGATTTTTTGTCGACGTTTGTTCTCTAAAAGATGTTTGCATGGGGCAACAGTACAAAAAAAGGATTGAGTCTGGCTGCAACTGCCATAAACCCCATTTAAATGTTAGTAAAGTTTCTACATTTGAGTTTCACTAGAGAATATTTCCACAAAAGAGCTCTCTCAAAGGTGTCTGAGTTTTGGCTTGTCTTTATGCATGCTGTTTGAGCCGTTGTATCTTTGTGGGCCACTAGATGTCTCTGCTTGTGTTCTGTTGAGGGAAGGCACATCCACAGCACCTCCTTAGCTATTCTTCCAGCAACAAAGAACTTCAGACAGCACATATATCCTGAATTATAAATGATCTCACAAAAGACTATTCCTACATTGCTCTCCAAGACCTGCTTGGCAATATGAATTGTTTCAGTTACTGCTGTGGAACATTAATGTTAATGTAAACTAAACCCATAAGAATAGCATAATGCAGTGGGGTTGTGCTGGTTTTTCTCCAGGATCCAGATTTTACACTGAATATTATGTAGCAACCCAGCACCATAGGAATATAGGAATAGAAACATTGACTAACTACGGTAAAAGCGTGATTTACTATAGAAAAACACTGTGTCAAATACTGTATGATTACATAATTAATTCAGGACTGTTTTTTACTGTCTGTGTTAATGAATGAAAACCTGCAAAACAACCAATGTCTGATGCAATTCCATATTGCAGTGGATGCCGTGCAAATCATTCTGTGACATCATTCTACACATGACATGCCGAAGGGTGAGGCAACCAGCATGTTGCAAGCTGTTTCCAGTACCCCAAACTCAATCAGGCCAGCTTCTTCCAATCTGCCCACCCTCAGCCCACTCCCACAGCAAATGTCAGAGGGCTCCAAGGTTCAAGAGTTCAGAGCCCAGGCTAAGCAACAGCGGCAAGGTCAGATTTCTCCAGAGACCGCTGGTAGTACAGCAAACAACCTGCTTCATTAGCACGTGCATGAGCAAGCCTTCACGAAGTGACGTCTGCTCTTGTACGTGTGTAAAGTAATTGTTTTTGTTCTTCCACCATCTCAAAGGCCTCGTTCAACTCTTTCACAATGACTCCAGCCGTTTCTCAATCCTGCTCTGCTTTTCAAAAAAATCCTGACCATCCAATTTCAGGCTCATCTCAACTCTCTGCCCACTCAACTATTTCATAGCGAAGAAAAAATGCAACTGTATATCAATATCGCAATGAGAGACAGAAAGAGCGAGTCTTTTATGCCTTTATAATAGAAAGAGACAGCGACAGGGGAACATGACTAGCGCACAGCAGCAAGTAAAGAAAGGCAGGCACAGAAGTGGGGTATGTTCATCTGGAGAGGAAATCTAATGAGGCAAATAATGATTTATTCATTCCAACCATATCCTCCAGTGCGCAATTAAATGCATGAAATATATTAAATAAATACAATGAATACGGATAATCATACAATTCACTTTGCCGTTGCTTAATTACCCCAAACCGCAGCAATGCACTTTATTTATGTTGATTCTGTAATGGCATGCCAATCGATTAGGCCGTAATGCCGCAAGCCCTGTGCGTGTGTGCCCAATGTGCTTCTGATGTGAACTGAGCTGAACTCAACCACCCGCAGACAAACATTAACAATCCTTTGAGGGAAAATTCTCTACGTTTCTCTCTTTATATCTTCTGTTTTGTTTCTAATTATAGCTTACTGGATGCTGTTTCAAAGGAGTTCTCAGCTGGTTCAAATCCATATACTTTGTTTCATATATTTCTCCTAAATTTCATTAGTAGAAATAATATAGACATAAACTAGACAATTATTTACAACAGTAAGAGTTTTTGTTGTGATAACAAAAGAGAAATATCTGAGTTTACATTGAAATTGCTCAACTGTTTGCAGACTGGTATCTTGTGACAGATTACTTGGATCTGTTTCCCAGGAGAAAAATCTAAGCTGAAGGAGATTTAAGCAAAATTCTCCTTTTGCTCTTCATTTTTACTCATTATAGTCCATTAAATACACTTGTGAGATCTCAGTTGATGCTTTTTCTTTCCTATGTGCCGTTCTTTCCCTCACTCGCTTATTTGCATGTGTTATTTAGCATGATGAACAGCAGTTTTTGGAAGTCTCTAATAGATGTTTTTCCCTTTTGAAGGCTTTTTCAGCTGTGACTTCCCCCTCAGAGAAGTCTTAATTCCAACCTTCCAGCATTCGCTTCCCCAAACATTTTACTTATCATAGCCGATTTGCCAATCAAGAACCCACACACCTGATAGCAGGACGTAATTTTCCTCTCTTCACTTCAAAAACAAGACAGAGCAAGCCTGGTATTCCCCCTCATAATCCTGACAAAGCTCTTGTCTTCCTAATTTTTGTTAAATTGTAATTGTTTATAAAAACGTGTGCTAGATCTTGTAATCCTCCTTTGAAAAAAAAAGGCAATAAATTGGTTAGTTGTGGCAAGATGTGGCATCAGCGCTGAGGCTTCAAGCTAGGTTTAGTCAGGAAGGGTTTATCCTTTCAATGTCTAAACCAAGGCTGGTATCAACTTGAGGGAATTAAGCTGGAAGTCAAAGAGTAGATGGATTACTGTTGAGACAGGAGGATTTGGCCTGATTTTGTATCTAAAAGACAGACATATGGCACACAGCAGACTCTCAGTACTTTAGTTCTCCTCAAAACCTCCTAGGAGAGGGATGTGTGAACATTTTTGCTGAGATGCTCAGCATTGCTAAAAATCATGCTGCAAAGAGACAATTAAGAGACGAATCACTTAAAAGACTATACAGTCTAAACTAAACTAAACTAAACTATACAGATATAAGATGTAGTGCTATATTGTAAACATAGGCTGTGTCCTAAATCTAAAAAAATGCTGCTTTTCAAAGCTGAGTATATTTTGAGTATATGGTGGCGAGTCAACTTGACTCCGTCAAGGAACCTATGAATTCACAATGCAGAAGTCTTGAGTGACTAATTTCTTAAATAAGGACACAAATTGTCATCATTGGCATATCCTTTATGTTTTACTTCTGATGGAAGATATAGTGCCTGACATGTATGCTCAAGTTAATAGCAGACCTTTATGGGTGCCGTGAGGTGGCATAAATATACAGCGACTAGATGAACAGGTGATACATTGTGTTTTAGAACATTAGTGTATTTTAGCATTTTAATGTGCATTTTGGCTGCAGCATTTTACTGACCATTCGGCATCCAGAACCAGAACTATTAGTTTTATAATGATAGATACAGTAATGTTGGTAATATTTATTTATATTGCTATATACTTCCTACTTAAAACCAGAAACAAAAGGTCTATCAGAGCAGCAAAGTTTATTTGTTCCTGAGTGAGAATTATATTGTTGTGCCATGACTAAGGGGGACATATAAAGCCAGAGATGTATCAATCGTCCGACTCTGGCATGTTTTAATTGAATGGTGACAGGAGACAAATCCCACCTCTCTTTGTACTCATCTATAATTAAGCTGTGGATGGAAGGGGCCCTATCAATGACATTACATTGTGTTAATAGCGCTGGAACAAACACACACATACACAAATATATTGATGATGGCCAGGAACACTCTCATGCAGAGTGTAGCTACTAGTTACTGTAGCTACATTCTTAAGGTGAAACCCTCTAGAAGTCACTAATTTTTATCTTTTACACAACTACAACCCAATGAAAACTAGGCCGACGGACATGACCGTAAACCTTGCAAGAGAAAATAAAAAAAAAAAGACGAGCAGAAAATATAAACAAACCGCTTTTGCCACTGCTAAATTTTCGTTCTATGATACTGCCCAGACTCACCCCCCCACAACTCCCTATGAGCGCCTTAAATGAAAGCATGTTTAATTAATGATGTTGAAGTATTCTGTCACAATTAGGAAGATGTATGGTCAAACAAGGTGCTTGTGATGGCCCTGACAAGGATGATGAAAGTTGCCTTCCTGGACTGGCACTGGCAGCCAGCGCTGGGCCCTGGAGCCCCTCCAGATGCAGTCAATATGGTAACCTGAGACTTGAGATCTCCAAGCAGACACATGCAGTCAGCCAACAAGAATGTACTGTACCTCACTCCACCATAGACTTTAGTGCTGCTTCACTCACAGCAGGATACAAGTATACAGCAGGATATACGGTAAACACGATAGTTACTACTAAAGAGCAGTAAAAAAAAATTATATATATATATATATATATATATATATATATATATATATACATATATATATAACACCTATATATAATGTCTTATATAAAATTGTATATAATATTTATATTTCATATTCAATAAAAATGTTAACACTAATGCTTTAAATCAAGAAATAAAAATAAATACATAAATATATATACAATGTAATGCACTGTAAAAAATATGGACAATTTCTGACTTTTAATACTTCTGAAAACTGGATTAGAATAGAAAAACTTTACTGTTTAAAATATCTGATCAGACAGATACAATAAGTTATTAAATGCTAATATTTTCTGATACTAGTGTAATTAGTCACATATTTTTAATCTCCTAGTTGACTGCGAAACCATAGTAAATTAAAACAGGAACTAATTAACTAATTTGGGGCAGTTTAGGTCAAGATAAGATCTTGTTTTTTTTATTAGTATAATTATTATTTTAAGGACAGTGGAGGCTAATACCAAGTTACCGCAGTTTATTGTAGCAATAATAATTGTAGTAATTTTATTTTGGCAGATATCATGGTTACCATAGTAATTTTCTGTTCACCAGTTTCACCAATTCTAGGGAAATAGTGACATATAATGTTAGCAGTGTTTTAGGCAGCTAAACAAAGAGCAACAAAACTTTAAACATCTCTGGGACATTAATTCTGTTTTCCTTTATTTCCCTCTCTCTCTGTGTCTCTGGGCCTGTCACTACCACGTTCAGGAGACAAAGAGGGACAGCCACATGCTAATGTAGCACCACTGTCTTTCATTACACAGTCTGCTTACAGAGGCTGAATACATTGAGCGAGACAGTAAGAAAAACTGTGTCTATGGCACAGGCAACATAATAATAACCTCCATCTGAAGTCACTGTGCACAGCTCTGTTCTCTCGCTCTTTGACTGTACTGCAGGGATTCTAAACATGTTTAGCTGAACTACTGCATTCTGTGTTACTGCATCATGCAGAGTCTCCTCCCAGTATACAAATAAAAGATGCTTTACTACACTTACTCATATTTTAAATTAAAACAATATAGCCTTATGCAAGTGTCATTGTTAACACACCCTCATGTCATTCCAAACCCATATAAAAATGTTCTGTGGAACATAGTGACTATAAAAATGTATTACGTTTATTATGGCAAGAGCTATGTAACAAACACTTTTGTGTTTCACTGAAATAAAACAGTGTAAAGGTGTGTAAACAATGACAAAATTTTCATTTTTTAATGTCCTGTTCCTTTTAAAAAAACTCATTTCACGGAAATACACTTCAGTGTCTACTGGGTACCAGCCATCTCAAGGGCTGTGACGTTTTTTAGAGGGACTCTCCAATCAAAATGACAAAGAGGCTCAAGAGGCTACAGTGTCAATTAAAAAAATGAACTGGAATACGCTTCCGTGATGACAGCTGGTGGGAGCCGAGATGACAGGCATTATCTTACGCAGCTTTGGTGGCTCCTCTGCCCCCGTTGTTTCATCTCTTACCCCCTTCCGCCCACCTCGAGTGGGGTGGGTGGACAACGGAGATCCTGTGCTTGAGTGAGATCTGGTGCATTTAAAACACCACTGGCCCCCCAAGCTGCAGCTAATAACCGTGACTAGCATTAGCAAGCTTCCACCATGCGGCCTGGTGAACACCACAAGACAGTTCAGAGCTCTGCACTTTCATCTAGAGACCTTCATTAAAAGAATTTGTTATTCAAAACAGGAAACGCAAGTGTCCTCGGGCTATCAAAATGCTGTCTTCTAAGGTGCCTTGAAAATATACCTAACCAGATCTAATCAGACTACAGCTCGGTGCATTAAGCTAGACGAGTCTTAATAGCCTTGGGGCTCTATTAGTTATCTTTCGCTTGGGTATGTTGCCAGGACAGATCAAGAAAAGAAGGATACATGAGACTGGTTCATTTAATTCAAGAATTATGACACATAAAACCATCAAAGGATAATTGAATTTACGAAACACTAAAGATGTTCGTAACTATTATCCGTTCAACAATAAGGCTCAAGAGTGACACTCTGAGGCAAATTTGCAATTCAAACAGTTGCAACAATTTTGTATGCAGTATTTTAGCGCTAAAGCTGCATCTTACTAACCACCTGAAATCTGGTTTACTACATGCTCTAAGAAGCAATGTGCAATAACTATTTAAATTAAGTAATTATCACTTATTTCAGCATAAACATGCTTCCCTTCTTTGTAAATTAAGGCTTAAGGTGCCTCATTCATAAAGCTCAATTTGTCTAGTGCAATTAACGGCACGCTATCATCACTCCTGGAAAGCAGGGGGAAACTTTATTATATTTGTGTACATTTTCTATTGATCATGGCAGTCATAATTCATCAAATGATGATCATGAGAAATTCATGCTAACCAAACATACATACAGACTGGGTCACAGCTGTGGAGTGATGCTGTACAGCCCCAGTAAATTATTCCACAACACTATAGCCAATTGCATCCTCCACATCCAATACTTAGAACCAGACAAGCAAGAACTGCAACGTGCAAATTACGTTCAGCACTGAATTTTTGCTCGTGTTTGTGCTGTTACCCAATTTGCCTAATTCCGTTAGTGAACTGCGTGCTAAAACATCAGCGGGCGCAATTTATTCTCAGCGAATTTCCCCCCTTTGTATTGGTTAATAAGGGATATGTATTGAGTTTCCAGAGTTGCTCTATAATGTCTGTCTCTTAAAGAGCCCGAGATGGGAAATGATCCTTTTGAAAGACAGCGACAGTGATCAAAGTCAGAATTAATTATGCACGCTTGTCTCTCTTCCCCCCTCCTGCTCTCCTAGTGAATTTTGCTAATCTAATCGAGCCGGAGCGGAATGGCTTCCTTTCTGTCATCCCTTGCATGTGTGTGGTGCCTGTTTACTAAAGAGAGAGGTGCATATGACTTAATCTCTGCTCCGTAGGGAACTCGCCTGCTCACTGTTTATTGCCTCTCTTATGAGGATTGCATGTTAGAGAGGAATTTCTCTGTAACAACCAACCGCCAAGGAAATCAAGTCATCTTTCTCCTCAAATAAAGACCTGCAGAGTAACATTTGAAGGCTGACATATACAAAGTAGTGAAGATACTGTTCGCATTAAAGCTAGTGTAAAGCATTCAGAGCTAATATTCCAGATGATTTACTTTAGTATCTAGCAGCATTGAGGAAGTTACTTTGAAACTGCCGCTTACCAGGCCAAAAGCTACTCATAATATTTTATGTAAAATTATACGTAAATAAATAAGATCAAATTATATAATGTAATAATTTATTTAAACAAACAGAGCTGTTTCTGGCTTAAAAACAGGTGTTCCTGTAGCTCAACTGGTAATGCACTGCATTAGGAGTGCAAAGGTTGTGGGTTCTATTTCCAGGGAACACATGTAATAATTGTCTACTTTGAATGAACTGTATAAATCTAATGTAATGCAAATAAACAATAAAGTTTTTAGTTTGAACTACTCACTGGAGAAAAGCAGATGGAATTCAATGGAATTATTTTTAATTTTAACAGCTAAACTACTCTCACACTCCAAAAAATAAGTTAATAGCATTGCTGATTGTAGTTGCCCAATACTGCTTTCAAATGAGGGAATTCCTCTTAAATGACTTGGCCTTTAAACAGCAATGATGTTGCAGTACAAAACATGGTTGTGCTTTGATGTTCTGTGCAGGTGGGGTGGAGAGCAGAGGTGAGCATGTGAGAGCAGTAACCCCGTTCTTTTGTGGCCCTAAAGAGGGTCTCTATAGTCGAGCGACTGCATGTAAAGGGGCCACTGCACACTGGCAGAGGTCCCTGTGGTGCATGTTTGCACGCGTGGCACATTTCATAAGGCTGCGGTCTTTGACTGGTGATGAGTTTATGCGAAAGTAATTAACAGTAATTAATCCTTAATTACCATAATTAGCCAAGTCGCAGTAAATTAAACCACATCTGGAGGCAGATGAAAGGCTCGGCAACCAAATCGGCCTTTTTATTCATTTTTTTTTCAGAGGACCGGGAGCGAAACCAAAGCCATCTGACAGCATTTGGTGGCAGCTACCTGTTTGATCAAGACTGTTTTCTGCTCTTGATCCCATAAGAACAAATGAGTGAGTCGTGCTGAGGGGGATGGAGCATGATGGGAAGGGGGAGGGATGAGAGATTTATTTCGAACTACAATAACTTCTCATCTCCAGGGGAGCATCTCCCTTAAGCTACGACACGAGGACGTGCAACATATGGCCACTCACAGACACAGAGACAATTGCCTGTGGTGTCTGGCTCCTCTGGAACATGTGTGTCTGGCATCTCACATATGACAATAGAGTCTCAGAGACAGCGGGCGCTCTTATCAGACAGCTCCATCTTTATGCTATTGTGAGTCATTTCTATTCCTTTTCTATTTTTATACTATTTCTATAGTAGTGACACTCAAACTTTTTCAGGTGGTGGAACTTTTCATCAGTACCACAAAACAACAACACCCCAAATCTTATTTGGAGATTGTATTGTACAGATCCTGTTTTGAGCCACAGATTTATAATATTGTCAAACTGCTGTTTTGTTCTTATTTCACTGATGTTAAGTAGACTGCCACTTTCAGCTAGTGAACCTAAATGAACTAACCACTACGAAATTGGACCAAACACACAGTGAACTTTGAACACACATACTTACTTAAACTGACGTGTAAATGTCACGTACAGTACTGAAATAAGATGACAGAAACATTAATAATGTTAACACAATCAGGTAATTCACTGTTATTCATTCATTGTTGATGCTTTTTGTTAATTATAATTATCTATGTCTATTTTTAATTTGGCCAATTAATTTGCTGACCATATGATGCAAACCTCGACTGGTAGAGCATTGCGTTAGCAGCACAAGGGTCAAGGGTTCGATTCCTAGAGAAAACACATAGTGATTAAATAAACCGAAGCATATCTTTAATGACGGTAAGTCAGACAAAAGTATCTGCCAAATGCAAAAGTGTGTATGTAAATGCAGAATCTGGACCACAGCTGGAAAACCACAGTTTAAAGATAAATGCAAACGTAAGAGTTTTATCAACTAAATGAAGCATCAATGTACTAAACACTATGAAAGAGAAATAAAAGTGCTCTAGGCTGTAAGTATCTGTGGATGCTCGGCATGTGTGTCACTTTCTAATCAGTTATTTACACAGAGTGTGAGCAGATTAAAGTGGGATTAGGCCATTTGCCACACCCGCAGGCAGCCTATGTGTCCATGTGTCTTCCCAGCCGCCCACTAAAGCATAAAAATCCTCCACAGCTTTACGTTGCATCCCCATCCAACAGTTCCAACTCTGGCACAACATCCGGCAGATAAATACTTATCAGCAAAACATATTCACAAACATGTCATGTGTCAACATTTCACCAACATTCAAGGTTCCAATCATATCAATGTTCCACATCCAAATTTGTCCCACATTCAGTATTTATAATGTGTTGGTATAGCTAACGACAGAGAGAGAAAAAGATCAGTGGAGAAAAGTAGATTCCTAAAGGGACAGTCCACCAAAAATGTCAATTTTGTCATTATTTACTGACATATCAAATCTGTATGTTGATATTTTCTAATGCTAACTTTCTGTGAGGAACATACCAAAATGTATGTTGTTTTTGACTAAAAATTAGCTGTAACTCATAAACCTCAAAACCTTCCATTGTGCATGTTCATAGGGTGTCTCATTAATTCCAAATATGGGTGAACTATCCCTTTAATTATGAGGAGGATTAATGAATAACAGATCTGTGTGTGTTCTCAGAGCTCATCCTAGTCAACTTTCAAAACAATAGATCTGCATGTCTCTGCAGAACCCGCAGATCATTTTCTGATGGGGTGTAAATTAGAGCACTGACAGAAAGCAAGGAAAGTCTATTAACGCACACACTTGGACGCAATTTTGGCTGAGAAACAAGAAAGCTGATTCTTAAATGCCCCTAAGGTGAAGAGCGTTAACAGAGGGTGTCAAGGCAGGGCTATACAGGTAAGTCTGTTAGTGCAGTAACCCACTGCTAATGTGACCTCGCTGCAAGAGCAAGCTGGATCTCACACTGTGAACCGGACTTGACACGTCTTATGTAAACATGAAAAATGAGGTGGGCTGCCAACACTGACACAAGCACAATCTCTAATTGGACTGTAGCATGTAAGGTTTTTTATTTTGGTTAACATAGTTTCACTATACAATATAAATGTCTTGTGGAAACAGGCGTCACAAACACTTTTTAATCTTACTTTGTAAAAAGTAGCAACTGTTATCATCTGAAACCTGCTGAGGAGAGACACAACATTTGCCTGCAAAACATTCACCACTTGAGAAAGAATATTTGGCCGCACACTTTTTACATCCCCTCACATATTTTTTATATTCTTGTTATCTGTCTGTGTAAAATGGGCTCCCTTTTGAATTTTCCATTTGAGAGCTGCATCGTGCTGGCTTTAGTAACTAAAAGTAAAACTATGTGAGCCTTCAAATTTCACTTCCATCCACAAGACACCAGCACACTAGAGACCAGGGTTTTGTGTGTGGTGAGCAGCAGACCCTGGAGAACAGTGGTCTGTGCTCGGCGCTGGGACTGTTTGTTTTAATCTGCCAGTCATAATTCTTGCTTGCTCTAAAATAACTAATGCCTTGCTTCAAACTGAAAATGAGAAAACGTGTCAATACAAAAACATTAGGTTACGAAGCAAATATGTAGCACTGCACAAATTCAAAAAAAAAAAGTAAATGTAAACAAGAGAAAGGTTCCCAAATTCTCAAATTTCAGAAAAAGTCAGACCCAATAGCTACTTCTGTAAGAACAGTACAATCAATCAAAATCAATCTTGTCTCAGAAATACACAGCATCACTTGATTTCCCAAACCTCATAAAACAGAACGAAAGCAAAAAAGAAAAAACATGTGATCCAATTTTTCACATATTCAAAGGTAATTGTCACAACATGGGATTTTCTGTTCTGATTGTTTTGGGTTGGAGATTAGCGGCGCAGCTAATCTTGCTAATTAGTGCTAACAGCGTTACTCACTTGACTCCCCAGTGAGATGGGGACTCCTGCAGACTGCACAAGTTAAGAACCGAATGTGGCTGAACATGCAAATGAGGCCTACACGGACTGAGCTCTGCAGAAAAGCCGACCCGGACAAAACCCAATGCGCCCCGAGGTTCAGAACGCTTCAATCACTCAATCTTACTGGCTTATGTGGGTCGCATAACAGATGTACATATGGGTCAAAGGGAACCCCTGTTGTCAATCAAGAGACAAAAGTAGAAAGAGGGAGGTCATTTGTATATGAACTCATTAGAGAAAGTAGCAGGGGGTCAGTTTTACATCTCCTTCTGTCCTTGAGGCGATATGTATGAAAAATGAGAGCAAAGTCTAGGAAGGCGAAGGCCATTCTTGACCCCAAAATGCATTGCGGTGTTTGGCGCTAAAGCTAAATGGATGTGCGGTGACAGAGCTACAATACAGGACGCGTTATATGAACACAAAACAAAACAGAGAAAGAATCCTGTTTTGTCTAAAAAAATAAATCCCTTATCTCTCAATGCGAAACCCAGTGAAGTGCATAACTGTCAAAGGGAATCGGAGTCTCGGCTCAGGGGCTGGTCGATTGCGCTAAGACCGCATAAAACATCCCTATTTTCTGACTCTCTTTCTCTTTCAGTCTTCCCCATTTGTTATTCTCCTTTTTCATCCAGTTTGCTCGGAAGCTTTTTCCCCTACCCATCCCTCACCAAAATGCCCACCGCAAATAAGCTATGCATGAGTCAACACAAAAGGAAATTGAGCAAACGCTAGGCGTGTTTGCATGGCATCTGCTTTGAGGGATTGCAGTGTGACTAAATAGGCAGCTTTCTGTCCGTCAGCCCATCTACACCTGCCTCCCCAGCTGGACTGCAATGCTCTCCTCTGCACACAGCCCATTCCAAATAACTCCCAGCTGCTGACTGTATTTTTAGCCACGGCTTTTATTTTTGCACCTGCGGGAGTGTTTTCACAGTCGACTTTGGGCTTTCCCCCCTCTGGGTGCAGGCAGGTACAGTAAATGGAAACACATGTTGTTTACTTATCAAGTTTCATCAGGCTGTTTGCGTGAACAACAGGCCTGTTTCCAGGTTTGACCCTGAGCCAGAAGTAAGCCTGGTTTTGTGCTATGTGGCGATCAGTTCTGAGGATGTGTGGCATGCAAAACCTGGGCAATCTTCAAGACACGAAAAACAACAAACCTGGCAAAATTATTTAAGCGTGCCACAATGGCACCTGGTACGTCTGGGAGAGTGCCAAAATTAGTAGAACAATGAATACCAATTTCTAAACTTATAAATATAGAAATAGCATTTTGGTGAGAGGCAAGAAATTTAAATGCACTGGGGGAGTGGTAGGTTTCGCTTATCTACACCATCTCATCTATAGATGGTTAAGGGTAGAGATGCTGGGATTACATTATGAGTCTGACCTAGTTGGGAGTTGCCTCCAGAGACTGAGATACTCTCGCCTCAGTGGCTGAGACTGGCTGTAATTTCTCCCTGCTGCTGAAAAAAGACAACAAGAGAGAAGGAGAGGCTGGCTGAGATGGGCAGGCAGGCTTTGCTTTAGAGTTTCAGTGTTGACTCTGGGGCTCTCCGGGATATTGCTGTGTGGGGGTGGCAGTTACAAAGCATGACTGTGCCGTGGCTCAGGGGCTTTATGAGTTTCATCTCTCTAACACACACAAACACACAACCTGTGCCTCTTAATTTGCGCCTGTGTTTGTTAAACTCACATGAACTTCCACTGAGGTTGGATCTGACCTTCTGTACATGGTGGATGTTTTTGATGCTTAAGTGGGCACGAAATTAAAAATGAATAAATAAAATGGGAGGTTGAGAGCAAGAGAAACACTATATTTATGGAAAATCAATAAACAAATAAAAAAATAATAGTAGTCAGTGAGTGGAGGACCAGTTACCTCATTAATATATGGCTATACCAAATAAATACAGGAAATATTGACAAGTTTAATTATTTTGTTAAGGAAACAGAAAGAATGCTATGCGAGACATGATGTGAGAGAAATGTGAGAATTGTAAGTCAAATATACAGATTTCGCTATGTGACTTGTTCAGTGCATGTCAATGTTGTTTACTATCCAATATAAAGCAAAATAAATGTGCTAACTCTGATGGTATCTATGGTAGGTAGTAACAAATATCTACATGAATAATGAAAAATGAATGGAAAGAAAGCATTCTAAAATAAAATAAAAACCTGCACCATCACAAAAGTGCATTTAATGAATTTCACAAGCAAATTACAATGCAAATTTGCACTGTGTTCCATTGAAAATCTATGAATGAAGCAAAATACTGGATATATAGTATTATTTTCTTCAGGTGTGCTTCTTTTTATTTTAATCTCGTGTCAGAGCCAGCTAGCCTTTATCAGAGGGGTTGAGGGGAAATGTGTTCCAGCCAGATTAGCCCCTGCTCTGTGCCAAGGTTATAAACAGCCTGTTATCGGTCTCTCCAACAGAGTAATCCACACTGTATCAGCACCCAAACATATGGGGCCACACAAAGACAGATAGGACCTGATGGACACCTCATTTTAATTCCAATGAAAACAGGGTTTGAACGTTTCCCCTCCAAAAAACTGACAAAAAAGGAACTGGGGACTATATTTTACCTCGTCCACCAGAGTCAATTCTTTCTTGTGTTTGCCATGTACATACACCATGTTTAAAGATGAGTTTTTGTGTTGTCTCTGAAGGCCATTATTCATCTTTCTTGTTGAACTTCCATCACATTTATTCAACTTAATTGATCTTTGTTCATCATTAAATCTTGTTCCAAAGCTTTCATCAGTGTGCACAGCTCCAATATTCAATACCTGCGTTATCTAAGACACTTCTTAGTTCATTTTATGGAGCAATGTGATTAATATTCACACAGTGGCAGTTAATTCAGCTTAGAAACATAAAAGAGGACTACATAAATACACATGATGGGGCGCTTCACATGAGATAAGACACCTATAATAATACAATGATAATTGAAACAAGAAACATGTATTCCTGCAAATTCTGCAACAGAGCAACGGAGGTAATATTAGGTCTAAAATAGTATATATTATTTTGAGTGAGTTTGGCCTATGGTTTATAACAGTTTTCTCAACCATTATGGAGGACAGCAAGACTGAGCAGTAATGGCCTTGGTAGCCATGGAAACATTATCACAGTAGTAAAATGCTACATGACTTTAAGAGCACAGTGAATTGATGAAACTAAACTGCATTATATCTGGCTGGCCATGAAATTCCAGTGTTCAGAATGCAAATTTATGAATGAATTACCTGACCGTCAGGTTTAGCGGGACGCTTTGACAGAAAGCATTGTGCTGACGCCTCCGCCGCCACCGCCTGGAAAACTCATCCACAGGAGAAAGCAATAAATTCCTAAATTTTTATATACTGCCCACAGATTTGAAAGTCTTGTTCAATAAAGTTTAAAATGTCACAGAGGGGCAATAACCGGGATCACATAAAATCCCAGGGCCTGGAAAACTATGCAAAAATGGCAGAGTCCTCTTCCTCAAACGCAATAAACTTTTATATGGTTCAATTGGCCATAAAAATGGTTTTGCTGTTTGACAAAGAGGAATAATTGATACATTTTATTAATATTATCACATTTTCCAATAGGCTCTTTTTTGCTGTGTCAATCTCCCATCAGTCCATTTTATGGAGGGACACAATACAGAACTCATGGGCATATTTAGACATACACTATCAGTAAAAAGTTTGGACACACCTAACTGAACTTGTTTTTCATTAATATTAAACTTAGGCTTAAATGCTTTACATTAGTTAAATATAAAAACTTGTTAAATATAACTTTAAATGGACAGGTTACTTTAGACAGGTTTAAGCTGGACGGAATAATGAAGAATAAAGCAACCAACAGGTTCTCAGTATAATACTGCTTAAAAGTCATCCTATAAATTATTACTCTAGGATGGCTAGTTTGATTAAGCTAAAATATGACCATTTTAATGGGTTTATTTTTAGTTCTTCTTCATACTTCTTAAAGTCTTCAATAGTTTGGAGAACATTACTATTAGTCTATAATGTTCAAAAGTAGTAACAATACAGAACAAGTAGGTGTGTCCAGACTTTTGACTAGAACTGTATGTCTTTCTAACTACTACCACCAATAAGCGACTAAAATCAGACATTTCTTACGTTATATATTCCTTTTCTCCACTATCATCTTCGCTAACATGCAGAGCTCCAGTCCAATATAATCAAGCAAATGTCACTGCCCTTTTCTTAAACATTATTTAACTATTTATGTAAATGTCAATGTATAAAGCATATACGTAGTTGAGCGTTAGCATCCAAAGCCCTTATTAGATCAATGGCTGCCATTGGGAATGCCCGCCCAGCCGCTCTCCCGCCGGTGTGCTTCTGCTCTGGCTGGCTGGCACATAAACACTCCTGGTGCCTGTGCATCTTCAGCCACACATAAAAAGAGCAAAGCGCTGGCATTGAGGGGTTAACATCGGCTCTCATCCACACGCGAGCTCAAACATTCTGTTCCAGCAGGCTGCTTTAAGCCATTACCTTTCGCCACAGTACCGCGCCAAATCATTTGCTGGATGGCCTTTCTCTCCCATGAGCACCCTGCTCCAGACCGTTACACAACCCAACAACCACCCCTCGACCCACGCGCACACACCCCATCTGTCACCCCCCAGGTCTATATATCACATTTAACACTCTGACAGTAACAGTCTATAATGTTTCAATTCTACAAAATCACTTTGCCAACTCCAGGATAGCTGAGCGCAGACTGAGGAAAATAAATAACCCCTTTGGCCAGCCACAGTCCATTTCAGAGAGGAGAACGAAGAAAAGAAGATGAGGAGGGGGCAATTTTAGCCCTCATAGACTTTTCATTTCCTGTATGAATGATTACAGCATGCTGGCAAAATGAAATAGGGTAATTAATTTGTCACTCGGTTTGTTTCGGCGAGATTTGGCACCCAAAGTCGAGCAGGTTCTTGAGAGTGCAACACAGGAAGTGTTTTAAAGTGCAAACACAGTATTAGGTCAACTGACTATATACAGATTGAATGGTTGAATAAATCAAGGGACGCTCACTGAATGACTGAGGAGGTGAAACCAGACTGTGTTGGTTTAGCCATTGTTAACCTCTACACGAGGGCAGTTTGCCTTTAATAAGAAAAATCCCCAGAAACAGAGAAATTAAAGACCCTAGTAGCTTGTAAAAAAAAATAGTTTAACAGCTAGCCTTTTGACTAATTTGCACATTGTTATACCAAAACCAGACAACACACTGCGCCACGTTTTGTTTTTTTTTGTTTTCACCTGCAAATTTCAATGTTGCCTACTAGGGAAAGATTTACCTCAGCTAGATTCAATCATTTCAGCTGTACACAAGCTTCCTGTGTTTCACATGCAAACACAAACATTTGTTTTGCTACATTGGGGTATTAACATAGACATATTGTCAGCTGCTCCTGTTCTTAGGAGCCATTCATTTAAATTCACCCATTTAAAACACTTCAGTTTGTCACCATTATTCCTTCCCAGCACACCACCAAGTCAACAATAACAATGGCCCTATTTTTCAAGCTAATGGTAGGGCTTGCCTGCCATTAGCTAAAAGGCGTCTGCCTTCGAATAAGCTTCTCCAAATGCGACTTCTGTTTAAAAACAAATTTCAATAATTAATTACACAACAAACTGGGCATAAGTAACAGTAACAAAGCTTTGGGGTTCAGGCGTTGAGCTTGAACTGTTTTTTCAGCCCCTAGGCCAAAGAGATTTCTCATTTGAGAGGTAATCTTTAAGGATAGTAATCTCAGCCAAATTTAATGAAACAGAAGTAAAAGATAACGTCGCTTTAGATCCCATCAACCCAGGAGCGCTTCCTGTGCCACGCTGCTGAGGTGGTACTCCTTTATAATAGGCAGAAATGCGTGATTTCACCGTAAAGAGATGAATTTGCCTGGAGTGCTGGTTCTCCACTTCACTGCAGTGCTTTATTTGCTGACTCCTGACCCAAGGTCATGACCTGCACTCCAGCTGTCAAATCAAAGACCGGTCAAATCATAATTATGAGGGCTACACTCCAATGAGAACTTGAGTCATAATCTCAATGAGAAATTTAATAATTAGCCTACAGTCATCTTTAGACACGCATACGTGCACATGCTCAAATGTAATCAAATATAATAGACAAGTATTTCTCAGAAACATTTCAGTAACCACAATTATAATAACAACTGTAAGCAATTTCTTTAATAGGGATGGATTGAGTGTATTCTATTGGTTGTCACATGACTAGACAATTAGCGAGTATAATAGTTCATTTTTTTAGCTATGATGCCAAGTTCTTTTGCTGCTAGTTTACACATGAAAAACCCTTTTAGAGAGGTTCATCCTCACCTAATATTCATCCTTGAGGATCGTTGACCATACTGATCTCCTGCCATTTTTAGAGCATCCTACCACCAGCATTTCCCATGATGCTTTGTCAAGTTTAAAACAGTTAACACATTTAACACGTCCGATCGGAAACCCAAAACCTGCCTAATAATGCAGGACTTCTTTGAGGCTGTTTAGCCAACTGTATTTGATTTAAAAAATATGTAGTTTTGCACACAAATCCACATTTTAGCATGACAGATTAATGCATTAAATTATTTTACCACATAACACTACTAAAACAAATTCATATTTCTCACCCTATCTAAAATGACCCCACCAGCATTAAGCATATCAACCGGACCAAAAAGATTGTTTGAACCAAAGCTAATATCCATTTACTATCTCACGCATGGGTTTATTTAATAAATCATTCAGTTCTCCATAAAAAGCCTGCAATCCTCCAGCAGCAGACTTATGGTCATCCCACAAGCTTTTATTTGTTTATCCTTTTTCCTTTATTCTTGTGGAGCGCTATGTCTGCGGGTACCGGCGCTTCATTATACATGAGCCTTTCTCGTTCCATTCCTTTGCAGGGCCACACTGTCTTTATTATTTAATTAAGTTGCAGAGTTGTTACATTAATAATTGAGTGTGAGGGGACACAGTGCAGCCCGTGGCTGTGGCGGATGGGCTTTTCCTGGTGTGGAGTGTATTAAAAAATGTGTGTATTTATGCCTTCAGGGAGTCTGTCCGGGCTGCATAAAATTGAATTGGTTATATCTAATATATCCACCCCCGAAGGGGAAGGGGGGGATGGAGCAAGTGTAGAGAGAGAGGGTGAGAGAGAGAAAGAGAGAGCAGGAGAGAGAATGACTGAAAGAGGAAGCAAACGGATGGTGTGTGTGGGGCTGAGTAGATGAGGTGCTTGAATCCAGCCATTGAGGAATAGAAAGCTTGGCTCTTGGATTTGGCAACATGTGCAAGGCCTTGACGTTAATGTCCCTGAATCAAATCAATGGATGTCCAAATCCTAAGTGTGTGGTGTGTACAGCCTTAAGGCTTAGACAGAGATTAAGACAGAGAGGAAGACAGGGCAGAACGACAGACAGACAGAAGAGAAAGACAGACAGATTAAGTAGATGCCGGCCTCTTTGTTCTTCTGGGATATGTGGATATGAAGAAGGCTTTGTGTGAATCAATAAGACCAAGAGGTGGATCGTGTCTTAGAAAGGATTAGTGGCAAAAACAAAGCTCGTATAAATGTGTTAAAGACTCCCCTGTAGGAGCGCATCAAAGAGCACAACGCTGACATACACGATAATATGCGCATGGATTTGAATGTACCAATAGTGTGGTGCACCCTTTGAGGACTAATGGCTCTTCAATCCTTTCAAACAGGTGTTTGAAAGGAAAATATCTTGTATTAATCCCTCATGAAGGGTTTTATGTCAAAGTCTATTTGTTCTGCACTGCACCTTTAAGCAGCCGAGCCTCCAGGCCTGTAGACGTATGAGCTTTTAACGCAACCATTAAGGCCAAGGCCTAAATTATTGATCCACTGCCTCCATCAGCATAACAGTCACGTCCCCGGTATCACAACCTAACCGAGCCGTGCCGGGCCATTCTACCGCCGCAGTCTCTGATCTCTGGAATAATTAGGGGGATTGGATAAAGAAGTCTTATGATCTGGTGGTGGTGGAGGGACATGGAATTGTGGGCAGTGGGGGCGGGGCTTGTGTTGGGGGGGGTGATATCTCTCCAATCAAATCCGTTAGCAGTGCCTAAAGATTCTCATCCAGGTCTCATCCAGACCCAAATACAGCAGATAAGGCGGCAGTAAAGAAATAATAAAAGAATAATGTGAGAAGAGAAAGAAGCGCAGAGCAGGGGCATAAATAAAGATGTGGCGCGGTGGCGTAATGAATTCTGAAGGCCGGGATCAATAATATCAGCACTCCGACTCTACCTTATACATATACAGAGGGAGAGAAAGAGAGAGAGAGAAAGACAGAGAGAGAGAGACAGAGATGACTGATCAAATATAGCCACATAGATAAGGCTTAAGAACCAACCAAATGGCTGTTTGCTGAAAGAATTTTTTGAATTAAAATTGCTACTGAGAAGCTGTGCGATTTGACACTGTGACTGTCCCACTGCAGGCGCAAACAATCCTGCTTAATGTCGAGTATTGGGGCTATCGAGGAAGAGTCTGGCAGCTTGAAACAGTGACACACACGCATACATACACGCTGCTGAAGTGAACTGGTGTGGGGGTGGGGTGCTCTTATCTGCAGCAGTGAGATCAGACGATGAAAGAGCAAATGAGCAGTCAGCACTGATGCTGTCCACCACAGAGACATAAAATGAGACAGACAGATATATAGAGTGTGAGCAGGGTTCAGAATTAACACTTATCAGGTGTCAAATGAGAATAAAAATGTAGCTGTGGTAAGTAAACAAAACAGATCTGTAACTTTATTTAGGAAATGCAACAAAATACACGGTTTAAAATACAATGTAGGAATGACTGTGTGACCCTGGTTGTTGTCACCAGCTGATGAAAGTGACATGAGCGAATAAAATTAATGAGAAGGTTACAGAACACTTGATCTTTGTGCAGTGACATATTGCAGCATTTTGAGCATTTTAAGATGCTGTGAATGAAAATATAACATGCGCAATTTGCTGCAAATAATTTAGGAAAATACAGGAAAATGATTTAGTTTAGGACTTAGATACAAGATATAGACAATATAGATACAAGATAAATAACAATAACCATAGATATAACGATAAAGATACAAGGAACAATATCGTTGGAATCAATTTCTAAACAATTTGTTCTGCTGATGAACAATAAAACACTGTCAATCAAATCCATTTAAATTTAAAAGGCTCATTCATTTATTGCATCGTGCAAGCTTAGAATAAACAGTATTATTGTGTGTTGGTGTGGACGCTAATATAGTTATTGTTATAGTTATCTTTGTAATGATCGTTCTTGGTGTGAATGGGCCTTTAGGATGGAAAGCAATGGAAAATTTGGGTTTATTACTTTGGGTTTATGAATAATATTTATATATTTATAAATACTTTTATAAAAGCATTTATGCCCACTATGTTGTCTTTATTTACCACCACTGGCAACTGTGACAAAAAAGTCGCTTTGAATCCAGTGTGTTTTTGTGTGTGCGGTTGCGCCACACTACAACCATCCCCACATACCATCATCTCCAGCCCACGATTCAGTCACAAATGGGAACAATGAGTGTGGAGGGATTTTCAGCAGGCCTCTGGTAATAACAGACCTCATTATGTCCTCATTATGCCGCCATGCCAATGTTATGATGATGTTTCAGAAATGTTATGAACCCGCACTCCTATAAAACTCCCTCAGCAGACCTCTGCTTCAGGTTACAGTCCCATCTGGCTACACTAAGACATACGATGTCCACCGCCTGCCGCATGCTTGACAAAGCCGCGCAACGAAGCGTCACCTGGCCTTTGCAAATTCCACCCCGTGTTGTGGGAACAGGGTGGTGCTTTTGCCAATGGGAGGGGTTATGCTATGCAAATGAGTCTGCTGGAGTTGTATCAAGGAAGCCCGGAGGCTGTGATCATTTTCTCCCACCATACCAGCTCGGCTCCCTGATCGCTCATACAGCACCACAGCCTAATGGTAGCCCATTAACATAATTGCCAACACAACTAGTGTTCCGTGTCTAAGAGTCATTCCCTATCCTTCAGGAGGAAAATATGGAGCAAGTGAGAGAGTAAGGGAGGGAAAAAAGCATACAGAGAAAAGGAATGAAAGGATAGAGGGAATGTGAGTCATAATGCAAACCATTTAATGTGATTATCATATTAAAACTATCTATAGTTTCATTCATATAGGTGAGTTAGAAGCATTTCATAGGATGTAACTGGATAAGATGGATTTAATGATGGGAAGAAAAGTTTTGAGAGAAAGGAACAGACAACAGTTGGAGAAAGAAAAGGTCCTTAAAGAGCAGACAAAGTGAGAAAGGGAGCTGATTGGTGGGAGGTGGGAGGCCGATATTTAGTCAGGCGAACGTGCCAGGTGCATGCTGAAGCACAAACCTGCCAGGCAAAATGAAATTCCCATTATTTTTAATTAATCCCTAATTAAAATATATTACTCCACAGATTCCGCAAATCTCTCTTAATATGCAAATGCAGCCCATTGAAAGATATTTACATATCATTAATTAAAGTAGTGCATTCTTTCAGTCTAACGAGCTGTGGTCCAAGTCTGCCAAAGAAAACCCCAGCCTACACAGCAGAGAGAAAAAGAGAGGCAGAGAAAGTGCAACAGTGTGCTGGACACCAACTAAAACAGGACAATGGCAATATGGCTGCTAGCCTCACTAGCAAAATATGGCTACACATTCAGTGGACTCCAAAATCTGAGATCACTAGTGAAGATGCTTCCATTTTGATCATTTAATATTAACATTTTAATGATTAAACAGTATTACCCATATAACAATTTAAGTAAGTAGCTGAATCTTGAAAAAATAAAACATTTCTCCTTTGTAGTAATTGTAGTAGACTTTGTAGTAATTGGTATGTCCCCCTTTCATTTTAATGAAAGTATGTACTCAACCTGGCATAAACTGCACAAGGTTATGTAAATGTTTATTCATGGTCAGGGTAATTATAAGAGAGAGACAACCAGGATCTTATTTATTTACAACATTTCTTTGCTTAACATTTTTTAAATTCTAAAATGACTTTATGTTCCAAATTAAATACAAAAAATCTGAACTTTTCCACGTGGATTTTCTGTGGATTTTTTTATCATCTTTCACAATAATAATAAAAAAAGATCTGCATGTTATATAGTAGTAAAAATGATTGTACCAAGCTTTAATATGACATGGACAGGGTGAGTGCTCCGTTTATATTCTGCAGATATGCTGTCAAATTTGACTCACATACACACACTGTAAGTTTCATTTGAGAAGGGGCACAATAAATGGAGGCGACTGGGCAGAATTCATTAAGTTGATAACCGCCGGCTCCATTACACAACTCCACTGCACTGTAATGACTTCTGAGGATTGGGGGAATGAAAAACACAGCAGAAAGAGTAAAAGAAAAAGAAAATGAAAGCTCTGACTGAAAGAGAGAGAATGACAGAAAGGAAGGGAGAGAAAGAAAGGGAGAAAGAGTAGAAGAGGTTGGTTAGTGGGTTTCCCTGTAGAACCAAAACCTGAAAGCTAATAATCTTCAGTAACGCAAACTGTGCATATACTGTATTATATATTATATAACATAGGTTGCTTCCTGGTTGCTAAACTCAGTCCCAAAAGATAAAATGGACGTTAGATTACAGAAAAAGAATAAGCTTAATAAGTTCTGTAGTTCACTGGCGTAACCTCTGCCCACCAGATGGTCATTTGACACCAATGGATTAGATAGCTAATTGCTAAAACAGACATACTGTGCAGGGTAAGTGCTAGCATACAGTCTAGGAAAAATGATCATGACACCCACAAGATTTAAATTTATAGAACACTGTGTCTGCCGTTGACTTATTATGATACTTGTGAACATCCTGTTCAGCATGAGATATAATGTACCATATCGGCCCCTGTACTTCCTGTACTGTTTCAATGCGTTTCTCGCTTTTAACAATTTCACTTAAATGTATTTATTGAAACAAGAGATTGCTACAGATGAAATTTTATTGTTAAAAGTTTGATTGTGCTATTTTGGTTAAGCTTAACTGTATAACATGATTAACTCTACTTATAGGAAACACCACTTAACTCCAACTTTAATGTTTGAGCCAGCTTAAAAATTCAGTTGTATTTCGTATAGGTCTTTTCTTGCATAGGACACTCATCCTTTAATTATCTGAGACTCACGTATGTTCAGAAAACCTAAAAAAGTCCCTTAGCATTTTTTCACTTTATTCAGAAATGTGTCTGTCAATATAGTTAAAAGGACAGGCTGGTATTCAAAGGCTTTGAATGATCACTGATCTATCATGTGGACCTGGCTAATGATAATCGTGATTCTTAATGGCAGGCAATTCATTTCATAAATCCTATCGGGCTTGATTGCTGAAGAAGTTTTAAAACCATCCTTCATTAATGTTAATGGGCTTTTTTAGTGGAGGCCAGTTGTGGTTAGGTCTACATGGCAGATTTCCCAGGCTTGTTACATTGATTCCCTCTATACCCTACCCTGATTGGCAAAGAGATCCATCAATCTTGACTAGGATCCGCCTAGTTGGCTTATTCAACCTTCCTTGGCTAAGGCTGACAGCTTATGAAGTGAAAAGGCTAACACTGTATTCAAGATTCATTGTTTTGAATGGCTGGTTATTGAAATCACACAATAGTAATTGCTGCTATAAACCATAATCTTCTATAAAGAGAAATCTTGGTGAGGAGACCAAAATTACTAACAGTAAAAATGCACGCCCACTCACTACCTGCACAGCAATTATAAATGGGCAGCTGGTTTTAGGGCTAAACTGAATCTTCAGAACAGCACAAATGTTAACATGCATACAACTTCATACAAAGTGGACTGTGTTTGTTAGACATCTTAAGATGCCCAGACTCAGGATCATCAGGAGGGGTCATTTATGTATTTGGATAAAAATGTTTACCAAAGTAATCTACAGTAAATTCAAGCTATACATTTTGTCAGTACATATGTTGCTTAACACAATGAGCACAACACAACATAAATATAAAAAAGTGTGCTATAAAAATATACAAGCAGTAACTGACATTTGCAAAAAAAAACAGCTTGCTAAGAAATAACAAACCCTGGACCCTGGCCTGACAATATTTATTTTACTTCCAATGAAACTACCAGCTTAGTGCAGATTGTTTCACAGATAACTGATTTAATTTGCTTTCATTACTCCCTTTAACAAACTGCAAGTAAACAAAGCAGCAAGAGGTACCAGATTAATTTCAGATTTGCAATAAAAACAATGTTTTGACACTTTATTTTCTGCATTAATGTCATTCTAGGGGGCCTGTGACCATGCTATTCTGGGACATTAAGCATTATAATTAGAACAATTCTCCAATTAACCACACACCCATTTTTCACAAACAGCTAATACTACTCACATTTGCTAAGGTGAAAAAATTATTATAGTAATAATGGTAGCCTGCTGTTAAAAATTTACTTGCATTTGTTGTCAGGACATCCTCACACATTTTATACACGCATAAAAATCCAGCAGTACTTTGATTCTCACAGTGTGTGTGGCAACTTGTATCACACTTTATGCTGACACATTTGAATATGAAGAAGTATGTGGCAGCACAAGAAGAAAAAGAGGGTATTAATATTTTATAAGGTGCCATGTTTCAACCATTCTGTTGAGAGTAATGGGTGTGCGAGTGTGTGGTCGGGGTACTATCAGGTGGGTGGAGGGGGGATATCTGTGAAGACACACTAAATTTGGACAGTAAGGAGTATCGCCCTGTCAGCGTCGTGGAACACCGCACATTTGAAACGGCCCATTTAATGGCAGCATGCGCCTATCAGCTGCGCTCATTTGCATACTTCAGTGCGGCTCTGATGGATGAAGATGGATGAGAGAAAATCAACCTCACTGAAACAACTGTTATATCAAGGTTAAACTATCCACAAAGCTCTTAACCTGCACAGCTTTATCTCCCCACCGCCTCTGCCGATATCAATTCATCAATAGCACCTTATCAGGGAGGATTTCCGAAGGACACGTGCTATGAGGTCTGGTAATAAAAAAAATCAAATAAAAACAGCGTGTATGCAGATATATGGAGGCGTCTGCTTACGATGCTGTCAGAGGATATTACGGAAAACAACAATGGACTGCAGCAACAGGAGACTCCGGGATGCTTTACCTGTGGGTCTGATATGCTGTAGTATGTTATGTCATAAATATAAATCAAATACAAACACTGACAAGAGAAAGCAAACAACACTCAAGTGCTTTTAATTTACTTTTTATTGCTGATTACTTCAAGTTTATCAATTATTAAAGTCCATTTTTACTTAACTAAAATACTTAAAGGCTACATTGTTTACATTAAAGCTTTTTAAATAAGAAAAATCAGTTTAATAGCATATTTGTTTTTGATGTGGTACTACAGTTAGCATCAAAAATGATTCCACAAGTATTGATACAGTTTACTGAAATACTGATATTGTGGCTAACCCAATTTTCACTTACTGCTAGCCCATGGCTTCTAAAGTGTGCAGAAGGCCTAAACAGCTATAATATAGTTGTTCTAATAAGTTGAAATAATAGTTGTCATGTTGTACTATTATGCACACTTAGAGAGTGTCAAAATACTTTGAATCAGATGTGCATGCTGGTTCTTTGCTAAGTCTTTTATAAGAGAGCACAGAGCCTCAGCCTTCGAAAAGACACTCAGTATGGTAGAGTACACAATGTCACCAGCTGGTGTGTCAACACAAGCTTTTCGATGAGAGCCATCCAGTAGATAAGGACTGAACGATGGAGGTTTAGCTTCAGGTCGAGGTAAACTCTACTGCACATGCCTTGACATCTCACTGTTCTTTTTTCTGGCAGGAGGCTTGAAATGTAATATATCACTAGAACAGCCTTCTTCCTCCCTAGCTCCCCAAATGCACACACACACCTGCCACCCATGTTTCCGCTTGTGCTCTTAGCAACGGAAGACCTAGACAAGAACTGCTAAAAGTGGCTATGTAGGACAGGAGAGCACAATGCTGATTATGCAAAAGGCAAAAAAGGAAAATGACAGTCATTAATAGGATGCCAGGAGTTAACTGTCCATAACTAACACTGCCAAAGGCAAGCAGGAAGACAGAAGGAATAGGGAGTTTGTGTGTGTGTACAGGGGGGTATTCTGGAAAAGCGAGCACATGCTGTACAAACAGTTCTCAGTTTAAAAATGAACTATAATAGCAAACACGCAATTAGCCAAGAGATGCGAGCCCTGCACTCTCAAGGTCAGCCGCTATTGAATATTTTGCATTCAGCACAGAGGAAATAATTGCCACTCTGACTAATTACAGAAGGTGACTGTGTTGCAATTCTAGCAGAAATGCACTATTTTGCCTTAGAGTAAATTCCTTCTTTATCTAACATGTTTTTGCAAGGGGAAGCCCACTGAGCTATTGCAAGACCTTGAAATCCTTGCCACATGAAGGGTGTCTGTGTTTCCCCTCGATTAAGCTTCCGTCAGCATTGAGGGCATAGTGTGTCACGGTTCCTTAGTGTGTGTGTGGTGTTGCCAGGCGGCCATGGTGAGCACTGACCCCTGCTAAAGCTCCTGCTCCTCACCCCGCTGTGCTAAAAGCTACCTACGCACTCACTGGCCACCATGTTGGGAAGTGATCCAAATCCACCTCCTCGTACTCCCCCTGCAGGCTCCGCTCCTTTGCAGTCCGAAACATGTTTGGTCTCATTTAAATGAATAAGACGATCTACAGCAGTAATACAGGCTTTAAAAGTGATTGTGAATTTTTTTTGTCAAATTTTTTGTCAAACTTAAAATACATTCTTTTATGCCAGATTAATATGCAGTTGATTTGTAGGTGGATTTCCCAATGTTAACACTTCGGTCAAACAAAGTAATATTGGCTCGAACAAGGGTGCAAGCTTGGGGGAGGGCTATCTGTCAGATGGCTGAATGTTCAGTAATTCTGTTTGAAAACAATCTGCATTTTGCTATTACATTAGGTGATGTGAGAGGCACAGAAATATACACTTCAACTTTAACTCAACCTGATCTTCTGAAGTGGTTTACATAGTGTAAGGCATAGCAAATTAATTACCAAATTCAGGATAACAACAGATATTATGAAAATATTATCTAATGCGTCAGCGTCAGTCACTGCTCTTCATTCACCCACAAAACTCCATTTTAATCTTACAAACGGAGACTTAAACTGTTTTAATACTATAAAGTTTTGCCAATCATATGCAGGCATCACACAACGATTGTGCTGCCTTAATTCATCATTTCTCTCCCTCAATCTCATGGAGAGAAAATATGTGTACTCGTGTATGTGTTCACCAAGGGGGTTAGGCAGGCTCATAGCCAGCCCTTTTGTTTCTCACGGCAGCGCCAGCTTCATTAGCATAAATTAGAATATTTCACAGCAAGAGAGCGACTCATAGCTATGCGTTACCTTCACATAACGACACACGTCCTCCCGTATCCCCCCGACACCATCTCCTCGCCCACTGTAACATCTAACCCCCCACTGATTAAAGAGAGTGGAGGGAATCTTTAGCAAAGCCACACCATGCCAACAGCATTACATTAATCTACATTAGAAACATTCATTACATGCTAAACCACTCAGGCAACATGCCTCTTCCCCAGTAGACTCTGTATATCAGATCATTTGGAGTAAGTATATGGAATGAATATGAAAATGCACTTCCCTGTTGAGACATCGCCTCAAGTGCTAAAACATGGCTGAGGCAACACTTAAATTGTTTGGTGAAATCTAGCAAAGGTAGAAGATATCTGTGTCATTTTATTACTCTAATACAAACTATCTGTGAAATAAATACACTGAAATGTCATTTTGGGGGGCTTTAAGAAAGTGTAGCAGGTATGGTGGGTCACACTGTATCTGCTGTGTGTTTGTGTGTTTGTGTGTGTGTGGGTCTCCGGTCCCTTGTCGTTTCCCTGAACACAACAGTGAGTAAATGTTGATCTGGGCTGATTCCGTCCAATGAGCGCGTGTCGACTGACAGTGTTTTTAAACTGCAGCGAAAGCCGGCCATTAATCTTGGTCTGGTTTAAGTAGCATATATTAATTTGTGTCATTTTTACTAAGTCGAGTCGGGAAGGGGCGCTCGCCAGTCCATGTTTGACTGTTCACAGCAGCAGGGAAAGAGGAGGGTGGGTTGATGGCTAGGGGGAATGTAGGTGGGTGGGTGGGGGATCTTTTATGTATTGCACGGCTGCCACTGCTGTCGTCAAAATCAAACAGCGGGACGCAGGAGAACAGCAATCCGCGGCCCTTGAATTAAACTAAATGAACTCCTGGGGGGTTGGTATGGCAACCATAGCTGAAAATGGCCCGACTTTTACACTTAAGGCACGTAAGGAAATGAATGAATTGAAATGTGTTTGTAACAATGAGGATTTTGATTGGGTGGAAATGGCAGATAGAGCTCTAATGCTGTTATATGGATCACAGCCATTGACTGCACTGCTGAGGGGTTGAGACTGACTCCACAGAGACAATAACAGCATCTGCAGAGCCTTTTACTGTAATTCACTTTTTTTTTTTTAACATCGGCCTACAAACTGCACCACAGACTAATATCAGACAGAAAAAGCTCCATCGCATCTGCAAGCAAATTTCCTCTCTAAAGCAATTTTTAATCCAATAAGCGAGTAGATGTTTTCGCTGTAATGGCCCTGAATATGATATCTGTCAAACAACTATGAACAAAGCTCGGTTTGCAGAATGGCTGCTACTGATGCAGCAGATATCCACACCGGACAGTGCTGTGTTGCCTTTGTACGCTTCAGATGCATTCGAATCTTTTAAAAGGAAATGACCATTTCTATCACTGTCATAAAGCAAACAATGACTAACAATCCATTTTCTTACAATACGGCATGACATCTGCTTTACTTCATGTGAACAGTATTTTAGGCAGCATTTTGCTAATTCTTTTATAATTATTATACATGCAGCTTTTATGAGCTTTTAAAAATTAATTTGTCACACTGCAGGACCATTTATTTGCAATGAAGGCAAAATGGTGCTTAAAAATGGTGACAAGGTTAAAAGGAATGGTAACCAGTTACAGGACTTGAGATAAAAACTTATACATATACATTAGACATCATAAACATTTATTTACATTTAAACCAAAAATCTTGATGTGAATTAAGAAAGGTCAATGGACAAGTTGTGCATCCACTTCCTTGGATGGTCTTATCATTTACTAAGTGTTGTGCTCAAACTTAAAATAAAAAGAATTTACAAAGTGTAAATAAAAAACGGCCAAAAATTTGTTTAAAGGGTAATATGTGAAAAGACCGAGAAAGTTAATAACAAGCCCACCACAAAATCCAGAAATAACATTTAGTCCACAGGATGATTAATTTCTTGTGTTGTGATGCCCTTCACACAGTCACAACAACAAACATGAGAGGGAGGGGGATGAATAAAGAATTCTGCTCCTAAAGCAAAGTACATGTATATTAACATCATGTTGGTCAGCTGTTCGAAGTCTCTGACCAAAGAACTTCATCTACAGTAATCAAAGGTGACTGTTTCAAACACATGCGACCCCCAACCCTTGCCACATCAATAATCACTCCCTAAAATGAGGGTTTGGGTTTCTTCGTTGACCATCCACAAGAGGAAAACGCCTCCAACACAAAAAACACTCCTTCACTATTCACACGGGCAACCTGTTATCAGAGCTAATTAGAGACTCCCACCTCCGTTATATATTTCTGTAATTAGGCTCTTAAAACATGATTAACATGTCTCAATTACGCCAGTCATCATTTGCATAATTTATAAGGAGCTCTAATTGCGAGTGAGTTTAGACTTGAAGCTGGGTAATAACAGAAACACACAGGAAACATTATGCTGCTACTGAGGCATGTCCGTTCCAGCGGCCCAAGTATGATTAGCAATCACGTTCCAAATAAAACAGGAGGAGGAGAGACTCCCCTCATGTAGCCATAGCAAGCGCAATATTTCTCCACAATTCACCACGACAGTCGTTAGATATCTTGCCAGCTTACAAATCATGCGCCACGCAAACAACAAATGATTTAAGAAATGAAGCCCAAACTTTATTAAACGCCACGTTGCAAATGCTACAATAACGCTACAAAAACACTGACAAAAATATAAAGGTAAGAGATCATTGTGAAAGAAACATTTGAATATTACAGCATATGAATATTACGCCAGAAGTGAACAATAAGCCTACAAGATGTATTAAAAATACACTTTTACAAAATGTACTCTGTGATTTTATATTGTAATGGCTATATTAATATATGGAAGAAAGGTCGATTTTTGAAGCTGATGGTTATTATGGAAGAATTCCACAGCTGAGGCTTGTTAGGGGTAATTAATCATTAGGCTGAAACAAGCATGGAGATACATATGAGGCAGTATCACTCATTTGACATGAGATACAAGCAAGGACATAACTCTTTGTGTGTGCATGTGTCAGGTTAGATGATAGCGGTATATCAAACAGCTCCATATTTGCCATCCACCAAAATGTACTAATTTATTGAACGCTACAAGAAATGAACTCTTCCTGTTCATTTTCTTAACTGTAACTGAAGTACCAAACACAGGAAATGTTTCCCCTTTGTATCACATTTAACACAGGCCAGTTATTTAAGATCTGATGAGTTCATGCCAAGGTTAAATTTAGTTTTAAAGGAAAGTTTTTTTAAGCACTTATTACCATGGGGCAAATGTAGGTTCATGCGAAACAGGTCTAATGAAGGCCCCATGGGTAAAACGGAGAACAGGTCTGCAACCTGATACGAACAAACATGTTAATGTCAACCTTTTAATACACATCAATCTATAAGTGCCAGTTCACTGAATTCACACACACAAACAATACAGCGGCCTCACATTTCCAAGAACACATGCTACACACACATACACAAATGCTTTAAATAATCTGAAACACTTGTGGCCCTAAAGCAGTCTTGTTAAAAGCCCCCACCATGGCATCGCATCCTGTTCCTTGAGCCGTGCTAAAGCGCCATGCTTGTTTATACTTGCACACTGCCTTGTGCCGTGTTAGCTCGGTCAGGGCCTGTGTAAAAATACACGATGAGGTCAGAAGTTCATGTCTGCTCTGTCCGCTGCTGGCACACCGTACTGCCCCGCTTGTCAGCTGCTTGCCAGAGGACGGCTCATCACCACAGCGTCCTCCCGCCTGGCTGTCAACACGATGACGCCACTAACACACAACACGTGGTGCGCCGGCAACTAGCAGCCGCATCAATCTCTGCATTACGGCCATAGGTTATGAAGAAGCACAAGAGCAGTGTCATTCCACACTCCAATAACGTGTCTGCAGATTAAAAATTTTAGCACACTGAGAATTTATTATTCTTGTCGAGGAAAACACATTGTATTTGAATAGTAATTATGAGCTGAGTTTAAAGCGCTAAGCTGAGGTGACTGGGCAGCTGATTCAAAATTCTAAGGTCGTGTAAATAGTTATTGTGAGGTAAATGGTTATTGTGAGGTAAATGGTTATTGTGAGGTAAATGGTTATTGTGAGGTAAAAGTTCATTTATTTTAAACAGAGCCACTGTTTCATTAAGACTATCTCTCAGTTGATTACATGACCTCCACAGTCTGCTATGAAAGCTAAGACCCCACAGTTCCACAGCGCGCTATGCCATTTCAACAAAACAAAGAGGCTACGGATTTAATAACCTCGCTTTTCTGTAATCCACCTGAGACTCTACAGCTGTGACAACGTACAACCCTAAAAGTCGCTGTCTTTTAAAAAAAAGGAAAACATTTAAAAGGGCCTGATAAAAATGGTAGCTGCTCTCGTTTGAGCACTCTGCACTCAGCACATTTGCAGTAAATGTCACAACAGAGGTTTTGAGCCATTTTCTTTGTGGCAGTGCCGGATTTTTTGTGGTGTCTGTCTGCGCAGTGTGAAATTACACACTCACATTAAGTGGACGGAAGCGAACTGAGGTACAGCTCACAGCTAATTCTGTAGGAGAGAGCATGAGGTTTATAATGTACAAGGACCTTTCAAATCAAAACCTAAGTGCCCAGGTTCATATATTTTTAGTGTTCACTAAACTAAATCACCTACAGCAGTGAAACCAAACTCGGAATTTCAACAGAATCGTAACTGACACCTAGTCACTGGATCTATCAAGTCACTTTCTTATTTTCTATTTTTGGAGTTATTTTTTGTCGTAACCAGGGTACTATCAATAGCATTCTCTTTAAAGGCATAAAAAGCAGCTAACATTTTTGTGAAAACTGGGTGCTTAAGAACTCAATTCCCAGACCAGGGCTCAGAAAGTTACCAAAATAGCCTACAATAGCCCGCTCAGGGCTGTATGTGAATGTTTGAAACTTTAAATAAAATATATTTATAGTAAAAAAATCTTACATGTGTTTGCCCTCTTGTTTTATTTGACAAGTTCTCTTTCTGTTATTCCCTACAACAACTGCAAAATTAAGCACTTTCAAGCTTTAAAAAAGAACTAACAAAATACATAAATCAGCTGATATTCTATTTTTTTTTTACAAACACTGATCAAATGCAAGTAGGTTTGATTTCAATGATCCGACGCTCTTAATGAAGTCCTGAGAGAGAAAGAAACCACAGCACAACCAAAAGAGCCCCCCTTCAAAAACAACACCAGAGCTACGTTCAAGTACAAACAAAAGCTCTACGTGAGGCAGAGGGGGGGCATCTCGCATTGTGCAATGGGGTATGAAGAGGATAATACATACAAAAACAAAGACATTCCCACCACAAACAAACAAACTAATTCAAGCACAGGAGAGCGACATCACACTAAGCTTCCACTAATATAATACTTCAAAAAAAGCCTGTCAGGTTGAGGTACTTGCAATGTTACCACCTAACATCACTAGTAGTGCATTTGGAACTTCCTGTGCCTATCACGGTTCCTGTCTCTAGTCAAAAGCCCCACAGGTTCCTGGTTGCCAAGACCTGTGGGAAGAGACAAAGGAGCAAAAAGCCAGGAAGAGGTCCAAGTCACTTCGTTCTTCATCTTGGAAACGAACTCTGAATGAACCCAGGGTGACGCCAGGCAGTTCAAAAGAGCCAGGCATAACTCTTTTCCTCCTCTGAGAACCTTGCTAAACAACAGGAAGAAAAAAAGAGAGGACGAGCGATCCTAGTGCCATGAGGCCCCTCTGATTTCTGACACGGTGGCCCTTCTAAGCCTTCTTCATACTGTCAGAATTTTACTGAGGAGAGGGAAAGGCACTCACTGCAAAACCTTTTAGACGGTGTGGCAGAGAGCCAACTTCAGCTTCCAAGTAATGAAATCTTTGTAAATTACACTTTGGGGCTAATTAGTTGGAAGATATAGTGGTGTTTTCATTTTACTTTGTAATTTGTTATTGTTTTTCACTGTACCAATCTACCTCAAAAACTCCAATGCATAATCAAAACAGCATGTTCATTTTGCCCTAATGCACAGTAGTGCTGTTGGTCTTTTTAAGTTGGTTTTGACGTCTGACGACTTCTGGAAGTCCCTTACTCAGCCGTAGCTACATTTCTGGTTAACAGAAACTCCAAAACATATCCATTACAAACTTTAGATCTGTATCTAGCGCAGAAAAAATGTAATGTCGCAAGAAGTTTATAAAACTCAGATGGACATTTATCAAAACCATGAGGCTGAATATTTAAGACATTAAGCTGTTGGCATGAGGAAAAACTGAACAGTTAAATATTGAAAGACAATGAGTACAATGCCATAATAAAATCATGTTTTAACTGAAGCCACTGATGTTTTCATAAGATAAAGGAAAAAAATCTATGAAAGTTATAAACTAAGTAAAATAACTAAGATAAAAGCCACATCAATAACGCTCATTGCAGCATAACTTAAAAACGCTATTTTGCATGTACAAAGCTGTATTAAGTAATGTGTAACACATATGCACAGCTGCACATATTATAACCCTATCACACAAAATAACAATAGTTATCTGTTTGAGGAATCTGAATCCTCAGTCCACATTACAGAATATTTAAATAGCATGAATTTTAGTGTTATTATCGTAATATCAAATATTTTCATACATGGACACGATCCATCTTGACTCTAATTGTGAATTTCCAATCTAAATATTAATATATTATATAATATATTAATATAATATAATAATGTGCAATCTCATAAGACACACAATAAATCACTGTATTGAAGAGCTCTGTAAAAAAAAATCCATATTTCAATCTCAACTTTAATGTGATAACTGGATTTGAACAAAGCAGAGCATAAGTACATGCTTACAAGTTTCCCCTTTGTCTATATGTAAGACAAGAAAAACCCACCTGTTTTTTCTTTTATTTCACACAGGACATTGAAAAGAGCCGGCTTCATTCTGTGACAATTCAGTGCATGTTTCCTAAAAACACAAACAGGAAATAAATACCAAAATTGCATGACCTGTCCAAACTGTCAAAATACAGACATTAGCCATTAAACAAGTATCTGCTGTGTATAATACAGACACACTTTTGAGCATTTTACAAATGGTATGTAACAGAAGACAACTGACAAATGGCTATAAATTGTGCAGCACTTTGTGGATGTGATGCATGTGTTAAATAAAAAATGATGTCAGAGCATCTAATCTGCATCATGCCTAACAGCATGAAATGTGGATTGCAAAGTAAAATTACTATGAAATACTCCATTTGGTGATGTACCTTCTTTTAAAGAAAGCAGCTTACTGAGTCACTAAAATTAAATATAGATAAATATTTTTTAAAAAAACACAAACGTAAATTACATTAGTGCAGGAGTATTTCAGGAGTAAGACGGCTTGTAATTACAAGACTTAATATATCAAAATTAATTTCTAATTCAAATGAACCAGACTATTTAACTGAAAATGATTTTTACAGATATTTGGATAAACACGTTTTCATTACAGTGTTTCAGAAACACCTGTGCAGAGCTGCTGGGTTACAGAGTCAAGAAATGTTTTCAGACAGCCACATAAACTACCTTTAAATATCTCGATGACTTCTGGCATTTATGTACTTTAATTTATATGAAAATGATAATGTAATAATATAGAATATCGTATTCCCCTATAAGACAAGAAAGAAAAGAAGAGATACTAAGGCCTGTGGAAGCCACATTTTCATTATACAATTATGGACTTTCTGACAAATACCTGTGATTGTAAATTTGTAAGCATGCAATCTCAGTAATATTTATTTCCTTGTTTGGCGCCTAGGTTTTTGCGGTCCAATAAATAAACTAGGACTGGATCCACTCGCAACATGTAGTAAGTCTATGTGGCACTGAATCAATGCGTTTTCTTATTTGTAATCTGCGGGATCCGGAGCAATTGGAAATCGAAACGGTGCATCTGGAAAGAAGACGATCCAGAATGAGCACAGAGGCGCTTCGATGTGACTGTAACATTTAAATGAAAAACAGAGTGTTGCATTTTTACGCCTGAAATAAAGTTTCAGAGGAGACGTAAACAATAAAGTTTGCGACATTTAGTCGGTGCGCTTCGAGCGGCGCGTAAATGAGACGCGAAAAATAAACCCCGACTGACTTGTTAAATACTGTCGACGTGTTTCTTGACAGTACTGTGAAGTTAATCATAAAAATACATTGTACATAGATTCGTTTAAACATACCTCGCCTGTGCTTCGTCCAGACTTTGGTCGGTTATGGTCATGATTTGTTGTAATATGTCTCCAATGTCCTGTTTTCTTCCATCGGCGTCTGCTCCTGTGCCATCCTGCATATGCTGCGCCAGGCCGGGGTGTCCGGCCATGCCCACCCCGTGAGAGGAGTGCATCAACCGGGGCTGATCATCCATCCTTGCCGTTGTTCTCTAGACTCTGTAGACTTATTTTTTTCTTCTTATCTAATAGCAGGAATAGCTTAGAAAATTCCTTCAGAAACCCCTTGAACTCTCTCCGTCACTCCCCCTTTTCTTTCTTGATCTCTGGAGCTCGCTTACAACATGGAGAGGGAGAGGAGAGAAAACGCACAGCTCTCTCTCACAGCTGGTTTGGGTGAAATCTGATCTTGAGAGCTGCTTTAGGATCAAGCCACTCCTGCTCTTGCCACCAAAGACAAGACAACAGAAGCCAATTTTGTATAAGGGAAACTCTAATCCTGTGTAATCTGCGACACTGGCGGGTAACTCCAGGTTTCCTTTGACAGCTTTGCAACTGAAAGAGGTTTAAGACGTGCTTTGAAGGCGTAAAACGCGTGGAGAGAAGTGCTTTTGTTTCGCACAGGTCTGCTGGCAACACTGACACGTAACGAGAGGCTCCGCCCACCAACCATGATTCATAACGCGAACCACGCCTATCGACGCTGATACAGTCGGTGCGGCCACGCCCACTGCTTCGTGATTGGAAAAGAACGCGCTGATGGTCCCGCCTTGTATCTTTCACGACACGTCAATCATATTCCCGAGGAAGGTGGGTCGTCGTAATAAGCTTTAAGATGTGGCGTTAGCGCTGGGACTGGACAGGGTGGTAACACGGTGATGGATAGGGGTCGAACATGAAAATAAATAATAGTGCTCGGCGCAAAGGCTCTGCCTTTGCTTTCCTCCACTGTGAAAAAAGACCGGACCTCCATTTTATCTCAATGTGTCAATGAATATAGTCATTAAAGATCAGCATCACTTATTTTTTTATTTGTCTTACATCATTTATGTGTCTGGCTGGGCGTGTAAAGCAACAAAACATTAGAAGTTACAGTCTTTAGTTAAAGGCTGTTGCCTTTATTAGGCTATATACCGCATAGTATATAGTGACATTTCTTAAGAAAACACCAGGTCAGAAAATAACCCATTTTCTTAAATATATTTTTAAGTATATATCTGTCGTTATCTATTTGCAAAGAGGACCTCCATATTATGCTGCTAAAAGACATAACACATGCCATGGCCACTCAGTGTATCTTGGAAAATTTATCAGACAGGCAGTTTGCTGAGCCATGTGGTCTATTTAACAGTATTAAATTCACTGGGTATTGACATGGACCTCAGAATGTGGCAGAAATGTCACGCTCTGGCTGCAGGTGCCGGGGAAAGGACCAATAAAGAGAGTGTTAAAGAGGCAGTTTCTGATGCTTGAATACCCATCAGTGCAGCAAATATTCCAGGAGCACGGCTCAGACTATTCATGTAATGTCTCATCTCTGTGCTCGACATATGAGCTGTGTCGCCTTTCATTATGTTCCTTATGAGAAATGACACCACTTTAACCTGTTCCACTTACACGGGATTGCTGATATATACTGATTGTGTAGGAAATATCACAACTTTTTTATTGGATACAAAATCATTAATTTCTGAGAGCAAGCGGGGATGTAGGATAATGTAAAAATCATTCATAGCATTACAACTCTAGATAGTATTCTAAGTTTATCTAATAAATTTAGGCCTGTTTTTGATTTGAAGACAATGAATGCCTCATTAGGCTTCTAACCAACAAAGCTAAGATAACAAGTGTAAAATTAAAATTTCCCAAGCATAAATGTAATTGTAAAACCTAGATTTACAGATTCCTTTCATTCTACGCATAGAACTGAACAGTTCGACATACTGACACACCATCCAAATATCTATCTATAGAAAAACCTTGATGTTGCTCTATGAATGATGACAAAACCATGATCTGTACTCTTGGTTCAAGACATTTTTTACAGCACAGAAGAAGTGAAATCGATCCATCAGATTTCTCATTAGTTGAAGACGAGGAGGAACTAGTTAATGATACTAGGAATTTGTGCTGCACCTGTGATAGTATCTAAGAACTGCTGGCCTGGAACAGATGTATAGGCTATGTGACCTTCCTCAGTGGAAGCAGACCTCAATGATTGTCTGACCTCTTCACAGCTATTGCCAAGAGCCAGAACAGCCTCTATAACATCATGTACTATAGCCACACAGCTCAAACATCCTTAGAATGAAAAAGAAAAGAATGCAGTGATTTTGCACCAAGTGTTGATTAGCAAACAGTTAGCTTCATGCACACTTGCATGAAAAAATGAGTAAAAATATGGCAAAAATAGAAACTTTTGTATAAACACGAGGAATATCTTCTGTTAATAAAAAAATGCCACATTAGCCTTTTGATACATTACCCATATTTCAACATTTTCTGGTCATTCTTGCAGTGTCAAAAACTGCTCGCACATTAAAAAAACTGATGCCCGATCTAAATTTACAATGAGCCTCACACAGCAAATAACACACATAAGGATATTTGACATTCTCTTGTAGATGCGTAAACTCCAGTGGTTTGAATATAGAGTAGCTCAGTTTTCCCTGCCGATCAGCACTTCTGTATTCCCAGTGGTGAGACGAGCACATTGCGCTACTGCCGAACACTTTTCTAGCTCACTCATTTCATTCATATTTATGCCAGCTCATCTAAATTGTCCTCTCTAATAATGTGTGATCTGCATACTTTTGCTGATATCAAGCACATTCATCTTTTTCAACGCTTCGGGAGCATTTAATTGTGTTAAATGGTGGGGCGTAAATGTGTAGCTGAATAGTCACATAACTATCAGAGAATTAAATATAAGCAAACTTTGTTTTGCCCTGTTAGTCTCGCTATTGGCAATCTTCCACACAAAAGGAAAAACACAATGACAAAAAGAGACGTAAAGTTATGATGTCACGATAAGACGAAGCTACGATGACAAGGAAGCTGATGCTATTGGTGTGTTACAAAATATGACAGTGTATTTTACTGCGAAGAACACTGCAGACTTCCAGAAGCTCTGAGTATGATGTTGATCTGCACAAGTCATTTACGATTATTGAGTCAGATATTCAATTCTTATCACCTTTCTTATGTCACTGAATAACAAAGAATGAGTAAAGCAACTTCATGACACGTCTATTGATCACTGTTGTGCGGCGACTGTGCCGACCAGGTTGAGGCGACATTGCAGCGCTACAAGCTTTAAGTACATCTCTCAGGGGAGGTTGTGATGAAATATTCAGTTGTTTGGGGCACAGTATCCCCCAAGCATGTATAAAAGGCAATGTGAAATAGAGAGTCCTGAACACAGCTTGATTCTGCATCAAGTACAAACCTTCAAACCTCTCCATCTCACTGACTAAAAACAGGGCTGGAGGAATTAAACTTTCATTGCGCTTTAAATGGGTTACAGGCCGGCAGTTGATTCAGCATTTTGCATTTTCCTAAGGCTTTGGGGATAAGAATGAATATACCTGTTTACTTTACATTGCATCTGTGAGGGACAAATGTGTGTTTTGTCAGTCATTACCTTCTGTAGTCACGTTATAAATTTAGGAAACACGTAAACACCACTGTCTGACCAATTTTGGACCTCATCAAAAACAAATGTTGACCCGTTATTTCATATGCAAAAGGCTGTTTTGCATCATAAACTGCTGCAACGTTGGTTAGTTGGTAACTGTAACTCATCTAAATGCGCCCTTTCTGAGCATCTTTCCGCATGGCTGTCAATTTTCTGGGCCATTGTGAGGACACATGCCATGCAACTTCTCCTGACCACAGAAAAGAGGGAGAGGGGGCCTGTCATAAAGCATTCTCATTTACGGCTACAGGGTGGATGCCTGGAGGAATAGAGAGAGAGAACTCTACTGTAAATGTCAAGAGATGCTACTGGAAGGCCACTCAGCACCTCCCACCCTCCCATGTGAAAAGGCCACTTAGAGCAGTGGGCAGATAGCAGGCTGAGTTTATGTGCTGACCCAGCGCTCCAAATCAAACTTACAAATAGCAGGGGCTGGGCAGTCTGGGTTGGGGGAGGTGAGAGTATCAAGGGAGAGAAAGACATTAAAGGAAAGGGAAATCAAGAAAATAAATAAAACTACCAGCAACCTACATGTTTAGCCTTGGTGAAACATCATCCACCTTAGCTTATAGGTTTGGTTAAAATAAACATGTTTGGACAACATAACTTTGTAAACTATAAAACTGAAGACTTCTTTATCTTCTTTCCCTTTTAAAGTTTTAGGAAGATAAAACAATAACTAACGCAATGTTTTCAAGGCGTTCTAGCTGTTAATAGCATTTTTTGGGACTTATTTGCATTAATGAAATGGCTGTTCCTTGTCACAGTGTGTTGTCTTTTATTCACACTCCCTTTCTTTATGCCGTCTGTAAAATCCCTGTATGACTCCTCGCGGGAGTGCTGTGGGAAAATCCGACTGTCAGTAACGACAAGACAAATGAATCGCGGTGTCAGGCGCGCGTGACTTCAACGATGACAGATTGAGAAGAACTGTCCCTCCGTCGACAGGCATACTTCAGTTTTGAATTAATAAATCTAAATAAAATATTTCCCCTCCAATGGAAAGGAGCGCTTCCATATGGTTTCGTTCCTGGTGAGTATGTGCAGTGAGTGACCGAGGTGGACACTGATGACAGCTAACCGTAATTCCACCTGGCCATCAGGTGCCAGTCTGTCGCTGTTTACGTGTATGTTTTGTAAGAGAAACATGAGACAGCACCCCTCTGGTTTTTCAGAACATCTCCCAGTGAGGTGGCAAGGCCATATTGTAAGAGATATTGTAAGAGATATTCTGAGGCTCCTGAGTAATAGGTAGAAAAAAAATTAAAATGTCCAGAGATAAGAAAAATATTGTAGAAGCTGTAAGCTGGTTTGCCCATGCACAGTAAAATGATAACTTATTACCAGAAAAAGCTGTTTTTAAATCAAATTTGATTTTAGAACATTACTTAAATCATTTTAATTGGTATTAGCAGGATAACAAATTCATTTTACGTTATGTATTTTACTTACAGAAAACTAATTTCATGAAATATTTATATATTTAGTTACCATGTCAAGATTGTTTTAGGCTCTTTGATAAAAATGTCTGTACACTGTATATAATCATCATAATGTATAATCAGAGTAATTAGACATTACAAATGCATGTTGTGGAATACTTTATAAATATGCAGACAAGCGGATTACATACATTTTCAATGAGCAAATATTGTGTAGAAGTGCAGAACACTGGCATAGATATTTGGATGTCCAAAAAGCACTCTTGACTGTATAGCAGCATAATAATATCACATAAAATTAAGCAGAAGACTATATATCTGTCTCAATGATTTTCCACAAACTGAAATGATTTATCGCAGAGAGCAGCCACTTTAATCGCCGTGGCTAATGACCTTTTAGACAGGAACACAAAATCCCTTTAAAATGAGTAAAACCACGCAGTCATATTGTTAAATAGGTATAAATGGTGCAGGAACAATAGGGAGCTTCTCACAAAGTGAAAGCATCCCCTGGAATCTGAGGCCCAAAAGGAGCAGGATAATGTATGTGAACATCTGCTCTGTGCAGAGGGCTGCCAGGACAAGACAAAGCCATGTGTCCAGGCATGGATGCACACACATGGTCCCCTATGACACACACATAGACACCTCACCTGGCCAGCCCCAGGAAAGAGGAATAAAGACTCACAGGAACAATGGCTCCTGTAATAGAACTGGCTGAGGCTGAAAGGAGCAGAGAAGAAAAGAGAAAATGCTGAAGGAAATGAGATAGAGAAAGAGAGAGAAAGAGAGAGAGAGAGAGAGAGAGAGAGAGAGAGAGAGAACGAAAGAAAAAAGAAAGAAAGTGAAAAGAAAAGAAAAGAAAGAAAATGCATACATGCCTACAGGGCAATGAGTATAGAGCTGGTGATGGAAAGAGAATTTGCGTCTAAATGTGACAAATCTTTATGCTCAAAGGCTTAGCAAATGAATATGCATGAGAGAATAAAATTATATGCCTTTAAGCAGGACACTTAGTCTGTGTGTTCACCCTCAGAGAATTTTCAAAGGTACAGCTGAATATGAAGACAATATACTATCAAATCAAAAGTGGTCATATAAAAAAGCCCTTGGCCAAGTATAAATGTCATGACACCATTCAATGTCATACAGACTGCAGCTTTAGAGGGTTGCAGCAATGTAAAGAAAGATTAGATATTTGTTATTGCAATCCATTAAGTTATCATTTTACAAACATCTGCACCCCTCTAAAAATCTGTCAGGGATACAATACAGCACAGACATAAAATTTTATTATGCATATTTATATGGGTTAACATTCCTGTAGTTCAACTTGTAGAGTATGACACATTCCCAGGGAACACACATACTTCACAAATATATATCTGGAATACACAATAAGTCTTTTTTTGTTGTGTGCTGTGACATGTGATATCAACCTATTTTTAAATCTTTGTAAAATATGTAATGAAAAGCTTAAGGAACTGTCACACAGGACACAAAACCTTCACCATTAAACTATTATAGTTTTGAAGTGGGATCTGGCAGCTGTAGCCATCATGAGCGGCCATTTTTGGTTTGGGGGAGGGGCGTATGCAGACAGAATATATTGATGTAATGGACTATGTGGAGCGATGCAAGCTAGACCACAAAATGTCTTAGCCTCAGGTGAAAGGTGCTTGGCTGTTAAACACAGGCACGTGCAGGGGGGTTAGAGATGAATGGGCCATCAAATATTGAAGAAATGTCAGATGAAAACAAGAAGCATCATTTCAAAAAGGCAGTAAACGTGCAGTGCTATCAGCATGAAGATTGTTGGGGAAGAGCATATAATCATGGAGCTTTGTGGCAAGCAGTTTGACAAAAACCTCTTTATTATAACAAGTTCTCAAAAGTCTTCACTCAAACACAAGAACTCATACCATGGCAACTAGATGCAAAGTATCTTTTGACCAAAGTACCTCACATATCTACAAAGTTTAGCTTTGTGCTGTGAAAAATGAATTAGTTGAGAAAAGTTAAAAATAAAGAAAACATACAAGAGTTCTCTTGTTTGTAATTGTCTATCAAGAATAATTGTCAAGAACAGTGGCCAACTTGGATTTGTTTGTTCACTACATGTTAAATGTTTCCATCAGCCAAAACCTCTTTTCATATCAGCTGTGAGCAAGATCTTTTGTTCAGCAAATGTTTAATTAGCAACACATAGCAATAATTAAAAACGTCAGATGGGCTTTAAACCAGAGGACATTTGTAACATAAAGATGTATAATTTATTATTTTCTTAAAGACATAAACCCTCAATCTTCCACACCAAAATACACCACCAACAACAACATAAAATAACAACAGTGAATACTGAAACAATAATCCTATAACACTAACCATATAATTTATCAGTGCCACAATGCATGCTGGGGATTTACAAGCCTTAACAAATCAGCAATCGTGTCTGAACTACCACTTGTAAATTAAACTACCTTAATGCAGAATATTGCATTAAACTCCAAGATACGTATACGCAACAATTACTTGTATTATTTGTAAATTATTCTAATTTTTACAGTAGACTAAATAGTTCATAACTAAATTTCATTTAGCAGTCTGGATGAGATGAATAAACTCAAAACCCTAATCAGGTAATAAAATCCACCTTTCATTTCTCTCTAATACCAGAGCGACATCTCAATCAGTCTTTGATTAACACCCAGGTTAAGCGTTTGTCCAGTGAAATTGACTATAAACTATAAAACTATAAACACCAGCCTGCCTTCATCTCTGCTGGAAGTTCTCATCTCTCATATGCAGCCACATTCAATAACTTCATAAACAGACCCAGTGCTTGTTTGAAAACAATGTTCCACATCCACAAAATAAGGTGATAAAGCAAGAACAAAACCACAAAGAAAAAGAACAGAGGAACGAAGCCAAAGGAGCCTAGTGAAATGTCTCTGGTCAGGAAGGAGTTAAGGCCATAAAGATGTACCTCAGCCCTGACCCTTCACACACCAAGGTATCCCCTGCGTGGAATTCTTATTCCCCACCAAACTGACAAAGTGTTTTTAATCTTTTCCTCCCCTGTCTCCTGGAGATTGGGGAAACAAAAATCAATACTCGCTGGCAGGCGATCTAGCAAGCGGGTGAATTACAGAGGCTGCACTCCGGCCACAACCGCACGGAGGGAGGCCTTGGAGGCAAGGGACCTTGGGAGTTCAGTTTGAGATGCAGGGGTCAGCGGTTCAGCCCGGGTCCGCAGTCTGAGGAGTGGCGTATTTACTGCAACGGCTCACCGTAATGAAAAATAACTCCAGGAGAGAGGAAGAAAGAGAGAGAGACAGCAACTGACTGAGGATGAGGAGATGATGGTGTTTGGGGTGGGGGGGGCTCGATTTATATTTGTCAGCAGGCAGTCAAATGAAAGCCAGTGAAGACAGAATCAAAAAGGTGCAGAATATGCCATTAGGCATAAACACACTCTGACAACAGGGTAATCCTAGAGTGCACTCTTAAAAAGGTTCATTAGGGTTCTATATAGAACTATTTCTTCTAAGAGTGTAGCATGTAGTTTGGTGGTTATGTGGTACCAACCACACCACAGCTCATACTAAAAAGATGAAAGATTTTGTTCTGTGCACTATATGCTTTGGATGAGCCTTTGAATTGAGCCTTTTGTTGGCATACTAGAGGTCATTTATAGTATAATGTAAAAATGTAAAACCACAATAAATCGTTCTGATATTAACACACTGGAAAATGCCTTATAAAGACACACTGACATTTACAAAGTGATGGAGTAAAAAATGTACCTTATTCTGTTATACTCTATTTTCTTAGTGAAACTGAAAGTATACACATGTTGATGTATATGTCTCTATGAAGTTGTCACATTTATTATACATTTACATTTATCAATGCTATACAATAAAATACCAAGCGCTTATTGAAAGCTAAATTTAGAAGGTTTTCACAATCAATAGACTTACTGGCACCTGTCGATTTGTTTCTTTCTTAAGTAATTATCCTCTCTGTCCAAGCAGCTGTCACTGGCAAATTAAATAATACAATCTTGATATCTATAACACATAATGCTATAGATGCTGTAAGGTTTGTATAGCTTTAATCAGAGTTATTTTTCTGATGTGCTTTCATTGTTATTGTTTAAATTGAGTTTTCACCAGTAGTCAGCATATTTACAAAGGTTTTGTTCCACAGTTATATGAAAGATTCACAATAATTCAATAACAGTAAATATAAAACTGTTTTGTAACCTTAACAAGAATTGCTTCATGTGGTAACATACAAATTAACTGGTTTAATTCAAGCAAACATTATTACATATTACCAATATTACCCATTTTTAAGGGTAGGATTAAAAAAATAAATCCTTAAAATAAGTTTGCATTTATATACCATTCCAAAAGTTCTTTAACAAGCAAAAATGTCAGAACACACTCATTCATATATTTGGTGTCATTCCCAGCGAGCTCATTCATGACTGATAAAGGCAAGCTATGTACTACCACTTCGCCAAATTTATTTTCTCTATATGAAATAAGCACCTCATTTAGGTAAACAAGCGTTCTGTGTTGATGGGGAGATTGTTTCAGGAAGCTGTTGCAAAAATGTCAGATTACTCAATTACCCCACCACCCGACAGCTGGCAGCCAAACAATTAGGACTGTGAGGATGATAATGGTGATGATGATGAACCAATCTATAATGTCTTTCTTTTTAAAATGAAGCACAGGAATCTCTGTTATGACCCTGGGCTTGCAGGCCTAGAACAAGGTTTGTTTCAGATCAAGTGGTGAATGTCAGATGCAGAGTTGGGACACAAAGAAACAGGTGCAGAGATTCCAGACAATGGTAATTATGCCATTTCTCCTTTAAAGACATGGATCCAGTATTGAGGTCATTGCAGAGTATCCAGCACCACTTCCATTGAAAATTTGGAGCCTTGGGAGTCTGTTGCAGTGGATTGATTCAGACAACAGGAAAGAGGTGGATCTTGCTTCCATGATCAATGATTGAAAGTTATCTTGTGCTCGCTCTCAAAGGGCCCTTTATTGTGGTGCTAGCAGAAATACCAGTTCTCACAAAAACATGCAACATTGAGTCACATGAGATTGCATGGAATATCAAGCAATATATAAAGCAATGGTGATGAGGTAAATCATTCATTAGACTGGTTCACCCCGCCCCAACAAACACCACCAAACACCAGATTTTGATGGATGATGGGTTATTATGGATCAATGTGTTAACCCTGTTGGTGTTGTTTAGGGCAATGGGAAAATGACAGTTACATTTCCCGACATTATAAATCCAGTCCTTTAGAATGCTTAAAGTGTCACAGTTTATTGTCCTTTAAACAAAAACAATAGTTGTGGAGTGATGTACTATTGTTCACATAGATGTCCGTATTTCTCATTAAGCTCCAGTAGTCCAGTGGGGTTTCAACCATGAAAACAAGCTTCTGGACAGAGACTTGTCAAGAAAAGCCCTTTGAACTTCTGGGCTTTGAATATTGTTTCTGTTGTTAAAAATTTCATGTTGCACCTCAGCACTTATCGGAACACTGTGCGGAACTAAACGAGCTGAACTCTGGTCAACCCCCGCTGAAGGGCTGTTCTCTTTTTGTGTCTCTCATTTGCATTAGCATATTAGAGTGTTTTCTGGGAAAATGAGCTATAGAAATTAATTCAGGATTAATTGGTGCCTTTATCTCGTTAGGACAATCTAATTTGGGGGATGATGGAATTGTTTAGACTCCCTTTTGCATAATTGGATTGCAGTGAATGACTGTCATTATCGTCTCTTTAGCGGTGTCTGTGGACCCCCTCTTCCTGGCCTCTACCTCGTAAAGAGCCATCATGTGTTCCGCCAGTATTTTGCTAACCCCTGAAACACAGCGCTGAGCCAGAGACGAGCATGTGGCTAACAGCACAGCAGTGATTAGCTCTCATATAAAACCATTAGTACACAGTCAAAACTGTTCATGGCTAACTTGTAGTCTATATCCCATCTGACACACAGCATATAGGTGCTAACAAAGGAGACAAAGGATTCTGCATAGACAAAAATAGATGTCTGGCTTTGTATGTGCCAGTTTGTATGTTTTAATTGTTCATCATTTTTGACAGAACATCAAATTTCACATTTAAGTTCTCGGGGGGCAAATGTACTAAAGCAGCAACTGAATGTGCAAAAGGTGTATTTCATCATTATCATAGTCCTATATCCATGTAACAGCAGTTTTGATTGGCAGTGGCTTTTTACAGCAGCCTAATTATCTGACTAACAAGCAGTTTCTAATACTAACAATAGTATCAAAGAAAATTTCCAATTTTGTCATCCATCAGCCTAGCTAGGTGTATGCAGAAGATGCTAAGACAAATGCTTTAAAAGGAATTGATTAAAGAAAGTGCCTTAAATACCCTTGATGCTGATGGTTAACTGAGAAAAACTTTACGCACGGGCAGATATGCTGTTCTTCAGCACACACTAATGTTTAACAGCGATTTACCACTGTACACTGTTCTCAGAGCTGCAGCATTAAGACGTTCCATTAACAATCCCTGATGGAATGAGAGGTCACTGGAGTATCAGTTGATTCACTGTTGTCAGCACCCACAATTCTTTTCTGCCTAAACGGCTTGGTAACTATGGCAACAAGGCTAGAGGGCCCACCATTGTCTCACGTGGTGAAAGAAATCAGGGATATTTTTTACACAGCCGGAATGAGCGTGTGACAAAAGGGAAAAGGAGAAATGAAATGATACACAGCCAAAGATCGATTTAAGATCACAAAGCACTTATCAAATTTTATGGGCTCATAATAACTTTTTCACCCACACTGAATGTTGATGACTAAACCATCCAATGAAGTTTGAAAGCCTCTCTGCCTGTCTTTCATCTAGACATTACGAGCTGCATCATCGCTGATGTGCAATCTGAAAACATTATTATTCAAGCACAGCTCCTAATGCTATTATCCTGCGGGCCATTCCAAGTTGTAAACAACAACGAATAGAGAAATGAAATTCAATGTGCTAATGCCAGGCAGCATACAGTCCATAAAGCCTATCCCTAAAGGACCCGTTGTAGGATTACAAGGCTTTGGGATATCATTGTGTGTGTGTAATCAGTATGTGTGACCTGTTTAGTATTGTTGAAATGAGTATATGATGGCCAGTTTGAAGCTAAAGGTTAAATGTGCAATCTCTGTGTCAGTAGTATCACCAAGAACAGTTAAACAAAAAAAAGATTGTTTTAAACAGGTTTCCTAAATAGTCCCTCCATCTGCTACTGGTTGGACAGATAAATAGTCCCGCCCCAAATTTACAACAAACGGAACAATGTTTTGAAAGTGGCACAGAGCCACAGCTTAAACTTCTGGGAAAATCAACATACAAATGGCTTACTGATAGTTAATTGCATTTTAAGCTGGGATAGGAAAAAGTACACTGTGATAGGAAAAACCTACACACTACATATAGGTTTAAAACGTTGTTGCCACAGCTACACATTCTAATCCCATTATATATTGGGGGTCCTTCTCATAATATATTTTCAATAATATGTTTAACACTATATATTCCTGATGTATACATAACCTTTCTGCCCACAAATTCTGGAAAGGTCCAATTACATACATCATTTTGAACATAGTGAAAACAAAAATCACTTTAATGTTTATTCACAATCCGGATATAAGATCAAGCATTGTAAACTATACTCTTCCATGTAAAAGTGGTCTGTCAGTGGAAATATTGCACACTGACTCAATATCGATGACTTTGACTAAATGTCTTTCAGGTCACTGGTGGTCCATACCTTATGAGGAGCAGAGGAGAAAAGAGGAAGATGAGCAGAAATGGAGGTGGGAAGGCAGATAGGGAGCTAGTGAGTGAAGCAGCTCTCCTGTGGGAGTTGGAGACATTAGGACCCATCAGCTTGACATACGAATCATTCTCTCATGTAAACATAAATATGAAAGTGTGTTCCTGAAGTCGTGGCAATTTCTGTTGCTAGGCTACTATGCATTAAGCAGTGTAGCTGTCCCTGTTCATTTCGCTCCAGGGATTTCAAAGACAGCAAAAGAACCTGCCACCTATAATGAAGATTTTCTACAACTATGCAGCCTATGTGAGCTCATAAACATGGCTTTAAATGAATCAGTATTAGGTTCTGAAAATAGCTTTATTGTTGTATGTTACAAGACCACAGATTGCATGCAGAAATAACTTACAACTGCGAGTGGTGAGGTGGGAGGTGTATCATATGAGCATCAAAGGTATTAACATATTAAACTAAAAACACATTACACGCAGCAGAAATATCTCATTATTTTGCATTAGGCTGAACTTAAGAAGAAACTTGCTTCTTTTAATGGAAAACCAAAGGTGACCAAAACCAAGCCAGTCACCAGATTTCTACCATGTTACCAGCCCAAAGCACTGTGTAATTACATAAAAAAAATATTAACCATTGACATCAACTTTCTTTTGTCAACAGGTTCCACACAACTGACCACAAAAATGATAAATTGATCAAATTTAACAACCTTACATTAGAGACAATATTTTTGAATTGACATAACCAATCCATATCACTTCTGGTTAACAATAAGGATTTGAGTTTAACCAACTCACACTCAAAAATTAACTCATTACCCTTACCTAAATTAATTAAATCTTTAATGCACAACTTGGCTTATTAAGTTCTAATTAAACGGTTTTGTAGGGTCAACACAATTGAACTAGTTTGCATCAAATTTATTTACTGCAATGTTTAACTTCAATACACTTCTCAAACAAAACTTCTTATGTTTGTCTTGTCATGGGGACTCAATGGTTGATCACAGCATTGTTATCACAGAAAGTTATCACAGCACAACCTGATCAAAACAACATTTAAGACCAAGATTTAAGAACTACAATGAGCTTGTTCTGAGTCTAAGCAAATGCTTTACTTTTTTTGCATGGTGGTAACCTCTTAAAACTACCAACATAACAGAAACTTTTAAATACCAGAATACAATACTAAACATTCATAAGTTTACTCCTGTTCTCATCTTGATTAAAGATGGATAAAATAACACTTTATTTTATAACACTTTATAACTCTCATTATCCAGTCACATGCAAAGCATACTTGGAACTCGTCTGGCTAGTTGTAGTAATGCTACTTTAACACAAATCATTTATGTACTCAAATTGATTAACTTAAATTGATTAAAGGCACAATATCCCTGCATCTAAAATCACATACTGTAACTGTATAAACTGAATTGGATTAAGTACCTACTTACTGGCCATTAAAACAGTATATTCTATATACTATGTGTGAATGCAGTATGCATACATTTTGGACATACTATATCTTCCATGTTTTCTAACAACATGCATGATTTACTAACAACGTACATGAAAATTCATCAACACATCTCTCCACACTGGCATCTTCCCTTCCGCATTCAAGCAGGCTCGGGTAACCCCACTGCTTAAAAAACCCACATTAGACACTTCACTTGTAGACAGTTACAGACCTGTCTCTCTCCTACCATTCATAGCAAAAACTCTTGAACGAGTTGTTTTCAATCAGGTGTCATCTTTCCTCATTCAGAACAACCAATTGGACACCAACCAATCCGGTTTCAAGAGCGGCCACTCAACAGAGATAGCACTTCTGTCAGTCACTGAGTCCCTACGGATTGCAAAGGCTAACTCAAAATCATCAGTTCTCATTCTGCTTGATCTATCCACTGCCTTTGACACGGTCAATCACCAGATCCTTCTGTCCACCCTCGCGTCACTGGGCATCACAGGTACCCCACTTCATTGGTTTGAAACCTACCTTACTGGTAGGTCTTTCAGGGTTGTCTGGAGAGGGGAAGTATCCAAAGTTCATCAGCTGATCACTGGGGTTCCCCAGGGTTCAGTTCTTGGACCCCTCCTCTTCTCCATATACACTACATCACTGGGTCCCATCATACATGCACATGGGTTCTCCTACCATTGCTATGCTGATGACACGCAGCTCTTCCTTTCATTCCATCCAGATGATCCCACAGTAGCTGCACGTATGTCAAGCTGTCTGGCGGATGTCTCGGCATGGATGAAAGAACACCATTTGCAGCTCAACCTGAGCTTCTCGTCTTCCCTGCCAACCCAACTCTACAGCACGATTTCACCATCCAATTAGGTAAATCTTCAATTACCCCATCAAATTCGGCCAGAAATCTTGGAGTAATCTTTGATGACCAACTGACCTTCAAAGACCACGTTGCTAAGACGGCTCGGTCATGCAGATTTGCATTACATAACATCAGGAAAATCAGGCCTTTTCTAACAGAACATGCACCACAACTTCTCGTCCAGGTCCTGGTCATTTCTAGGCTTGATTACTGCAATGCTCTTCTGGCTGGACTGCCTTCATGCACAATCAAGCCTCTACAAATGATTCAGAATGCTGCAGCACATCTCGTCTTTAACAAGCCCAAAAGAGCCCATGTCACACCTCTCCTCATCTCTTTGCATTGGCTACCGCTCGCTGCTCACATCAAATTCAAGGCCTTGACACTTGCTTACAGATCTATCACTGGGTCAGCACCCTTCTACTTTCACTCATTCTTACGAGTCTACGCTCCTACCAGAAGCCTGCGATCACAGAAGGAACGAAGGCTTGTGGTACCATCACAGAGAGGCACAAAATCACTCTCCAGATCATTTTCGTTCACTACTCCATGTTGGTGGAATGATCTTCCTGCCTTCATCCAGAATGCAGAATCCCTGGCAATATTCAAAAGACAGCTGAAAACAAATCTCTTTCGTGAGCACTTAACCTTATCATAAAAAAAATCCTATCCCTTCATTTCCTATCCCTCTTTCCTTTAAATCTCTCCCTTGTTGTAGCATATGATACTCTGAGCAATGTCTGAAACTTGTATTGTGAGCACTTATTGTGTCTAGTTGCCTCTTCAGGTTGACTCGCTTGTTGTATTCCGCACTTGTAAGTTGCTTTGGATAAAAGTGTCTGCTAAATGAATAAATGTAAATGTAAAATAAATCACTTAGGTGTTGTTAAACATGTATAATTTCACCACAAGCAATACATTTTTGGTACAACTTACATTGAAAAGAGCTGCTCAGGTAGTTTTAACGTTTTGAATTGGGCAGCTTCTCAACACTGCTTACGCATTTGTCCTCATGTATTGCTATGGTTTCTAAGGCAATACAAGCAGAAACCTGTGGTAATGCAGATATCACACCATTGGCAGGTGGCAAGTGATGGTGTAAGTACACAATTAAACAAAATTTTGTAACACTGTGCAAGTGGCTTTTGGATACTTTAATATAAAAAATTGTGTGTTTCAATTAAGGAAATTGGACAAGGGGGAAAATTAATTTTCTGAGTGTATTTATATAACAAAGATAAATAGTTACTTATGCTTTTATAAAACAGTTTCTGCTCTAAAATCAAATTTTTAAAGAAATGCATTTAAAGAAATGCCACCAATGTAAATAAATTGAAACAGTTTTGTGTGGCTCATTGTTTTAATTTGAATTAAAAGCTATGTTTAGTTCAAAATATTTACTGTTGCCCTGTGTCGGTTTATAATGTAACATCATTTATAAAATACAATATACCAGGAGAGCTAAAATCCAAGAATAACATGGTAATGTACAGCACTAGTGTATTCCATAGCACTAGAGGCATGGAAGCAGCAATCAAAGTTCATTTGTATTTTGTTGAGTTATCTGTTCTCTTTGTCTCTCATGTTATTTTATTCCTGTCTTTTTTAAGCTCGAGGCTTCTGGGATATCCTTTATGCTGGGCTTGCACACTTCTCTATTCATGTGTTTGAATCCCTCATAGAATTTCATGAACCTGGCCTGTGAGAGTAACCTTATTTCACTCCGACTTTGCTGAGCACACACTGAATTGCAGCCGCTGTATGGCAGCACTCACTAAAACAAAACTACAAAGATACAGTGGCTACAGTAGAGATATTAGTATGTTCTTCAGAGTTATGAGCAACTAACCCTACAGAGACAGTTGAGAAATTAACTCTACACCTGTTCACTGTTTATCAAATTCACCCAGTGATCTTTAATATGTTGGACTGAGGTTGAAATTAAAGCTAAGCAAATGATATCGATAATGCTGTTGTGAAGGTACATGTGTCTGCACATTTAATAAGTGTATAGAGCAGCACAGCGATGGTGCTTCAATGCAATTTGAGCGATATGAAATTCTATATCCCGGTGTTGAATGCTGCATCTGATCCTTTGCGATCGGCATCCATCTGTTTATGCGCTCTGCATCACATTAGGTGAGGACGAAAATGAAAGACATTTTTTTAAACCACATGCCCACGGCACAATGCTTTCTCCTCACAATATTCGTCTCTGTTGTTATACCAAGATAGTACACAGGAATGTGAATTCCTAGGATGTTTTTAGAAAGGATGTTTTTCCTAAACAGATCTTGTGAAACTTAAATTCATGTTCATTTAGGCAAGTGAATGTTCAGTGACTTTAGTAAAATCTTGCAGCAGGTAATCACACCTTATGGAAGAGCTCACACTTCTAAGCCGTGTTTTGTTTGATGCTGAAAGCTGGTAAATAATACCTGGAGAGAGCCATTAGGCACAAATCTTCTCACAGATGCCATGAGGTGCACAACCTCCTCGCTTTTGTTCTGTAGATCTGTGTGTGTGTTCTTCCTCATTACTAAAACTGTTGCTGCTGATTGTGGCCATATTTGTGACCAGCACAGATGTCACCCCTGTTGTGTTAACCTGGTGCCGCTGGTATTATTGTCCTCGGAAGGCTGTCACTGTTTGCCGCCAGCACTCTACAATAAAGTACTGACTGAGACATTTGTACTAAGAAGCAACAATACACCAACATTGTGGCTACTGAGGACAATACTACTACAGTAAACATAGCAGTTAGTTTAATCGTGTAAATCATACTGGTGTACTGAAGTTTTGCCCACTAGACACATTTTTCTAGTTACTCCTCATTTCTTCCTTCTCTAAAGGCGACACTTGTTTACACAAGTGTAACACAAGTGTGTTACAATCACAATCAATTTATGATTGTAAAGCTTCACTCTGACATATCTCCAACCAACACATTGAACCTCATATTGCTCCTTTTGAAACGAATCTGAATATAGAGATTTGTGCTGTTGAAGGTCTGGCTCATATAGTTTGCTGGTTGATGTCCAAAAGAACCTGCCATCCTGAAGCAGAAGAAACTTCACACTCCTCCACATCTTTTCCTTTATTTCTAATCATCTTGTCTTTCCTGAGATTTGATCACTGTCATGCCCTGATACTTGAGTGGCTCTTCTACACAATAGACCAATATGGTTTCCTAATATGGAGGTGAGTTCAATGATCAATAATGCTTACAGCCCCTAAAATGGCAAGAAATAATATCTGAGGCTAATGTGCCTGAAATTCTCATTTAAGAGTCTGTGTGCTAACCTCCTTAGCACGTCCCCTTGAGGAAAGGGGGGATATGATTAGGAATTCGTTAGCAGGCTTCTATTTTTATGCTGATGACACACTTTTCTCTCCTCTCTCCCAATGTTGCTGGCTCTTGACTTTCTCAACGCTTCTCAAACTAGATCAGCTCTTTGCCACAGCTTCCAGAAATGTGATACGCTGTTCATTAAGAAAAAAGCCAATGGCCCCAGGGAGACACTGGCACTGGCATAATGGATGAATATGATTTGCTTTTAAAATTGTAGCAAATGGTTGAGTTTGAAGTTGCTTGATTAGGCTTAGAACTCAGGATGGAAGGTAGCCGTAGGTAGTCATATCTAAAGTGCACATATGTGCAATTCTGTATGTTTAGAATGAAACCAAAATATCAACATATTTACAGCATCCATGATTATAAATCTTAAAATATGTACAGCTTTAGGGATGTACAAATCTCTGCAAATGTTTCGATGGACCCACAAGAACATTTGTAAAGTTCTCATTTTTGGGTATATGATGTGGAATCTCTGCCTAAAATACAAAAATAGACTTTATATTTCATTTATTCATATTTATTTATTAATAAACAAATTCAGATGAGGCTGTTTAAGTATTCATAAACAGATTCAGTAAAGGCTATTAAAATTCATTTGCATTGATGATTTAATTTTCATCAAAAATTAAAAAATATTTTCACTCAATTTTACTCAATTACTGATTTGTATATGTAGTTTCTGTTACAATCCTTAGAAATTTCACAGAGTAGAATGAAACCATTATTTACTCATTTATGTAATTAATGATTAAAAAGAACTGTTTAGTACACTCAAAACATTTCAAAACAGTTTGTATTACATAAACATACAATACATCTAAATTCAGTTTTCCATGTGAAATTGTGCAAATACCCACACATGCAATGAATACATACGCACTAACTTAACTGAAATACAACTCTAACAAAAGTACTGCAGGTCAATACAGTATTCCCAGATGCAAAACCCAAACTAAAACCCATCAAATATTTATACTTTCTGACATTAGTCAAATTCATACAAACATGTATGAACAGATACAAACCTTGGGGCAGAATCAACTGTATCTATGAAGCATACCCTTCTTTCCGTCCTGCCCCCGGTGGCATGGGTATTGTGTTCGTGTAAACAGGACACAGGGCCCTTGGACAGGGTAGGTGTGGAATAAACGGTCTCCACATTTGTTTTTCATTGAAAGGGGGATTGCAGCTCCTGACAGGTATGATTAATCACCGCACGCCAGACATCTGAATACGGCTCGGGAAAGGTTCAACTTTTTAATTCATCCTACATGCAATCTATTCAAACCAGCTGCTGCCTTTCCTTGTGCTCATTTTCACTTGTTTTCTCGGTGACCACTGCTTCCATTCTCCCTCTCTTCCTCTTTCTCTTTCCTTGGCTTTCATAATTATCAGGGGAGAAGGGGCATTGAAAGCTGTTGTTTCTGAGGAGATTTCGGTCATGTCAATGGCTTGCGCCGTAGCCAAGTGTCTTCCTCTCTCCGTTGTGTTGAATTATTATTTCGGGTTCACAGATATGACGAGGAAAACAGTCATTTTCCCAACAAATACCTTTGTGAGCAAGGCACTGCTCTGTGTGATTGTGGAAAAGGTAGGAAAAGTAAGAAAATACATCTTGTTGAGCGCTCTGTATTTTGTGCTGGATTGATTTTCTGTTTCTCTTATTACCAGCAGACAACCCCAAGAGGGAGAAGTGGATCAAAACATTTTTGAAATGGTTCTGTCTCCGGTTCCCTTATTTTGCAGCTCACTTTAGAGTCAGTCCAATATTTCTCCTGGGAAGCTTGAACATACCCATCAAAATCTGTTGGGCAGCAACAGCCCACTATAGCCACAGTGTGGTTGCTCCAATTGTATAAAACATCTCCTCCATTATAAGAACAGGCAGAAAAACAAACCACAGCATGCTTGGCATCAAAGTCATTTAGAAAACAGCAGACAGACATGGAACTATTTCAATAAACCCACAAAGATCCCACAGTACAAACATTTGGTCCATTAAACTATGCACATATGGCCTAACCCTTTCAAATACAATTCATTTCCATCTCACAATTTGAGGTGAGATTTTAGCTCTGTTCAAAAACCCAGTGAGCTGCCTCCTGCCTACATAGACATATTCTAACCATAATAGAGCCTCATAAGCTACTGATTTAGAATGCTCTACTAACAAATTTGCATGTCACACAAAGATAGAAAGCTTGATTTTAATAGAGCTTGACATTAGCAAGATACATATAAATAAAAATACATAGCACTTTTCAGCACTGAAAGAAACATGTTTTGATCAACATCATTCATCAGTCTTAGGTAGTTTTATTCACTTGGTTCACTGCAATGCATTCTGGGATTGTACAGAAAGACGCATGCAGTGTACATACAGGCTGCCTTTAATTTTGTTTGAATCTGGGTAATCTGGTATCCTCAATAGGCTGTATAATTAATTTGCAAGGTATTTGATTTCCTTCCCAAAATAAACAATTGCCTATTGGTAAACCCATCAAGCATTAGAAATACATCAGATGGATCTATATTTCATTACCCCTCACTGGAGGCCATTTAGAATATCTATGATGGGATCTCCTCCAATGCAAGTAACACACATATCTGTTTAAAGGATTAGTTCTAAATATTGTTGAAGGCAGAGTGCAGATTCTGTCTGTGAAGGCAACTGCTGCATCCTCAGGTAAACAATTCCATGAGCCTGCTTACCTCTTGTGCAGACTGACCTTGAAAGACCCCTGTTGTTCTCCTGCACCACCACACAAACAGACTGCAGATGATTTTATTGTTTGCCCTTTACTGTCTATGAGACGAGTGCAGGGTCTACAAGCCTTATGAAGAGATAGAACATCAGTGCTACCCATTCCACTTTGACATGTGAACAAAACAGCAGAAATTATACATTTTGCTATTCCTGCTCCATGAAAACAGAAACAGTTGAGAGAAAATGTAAATAGAGGACTATTCTATTGGTATTATTCATTTAAAAATATTGTGGAGTTTTTTTCCCACAGAGTTTCTCCTCAGCTTTACTTTGGAATGACAGTCTTTCATCTATAGCTGCACCAGCGAGCGTGAGTCACACACTTCACAGAGGTTTCTTCCAGCTCTCTCACTCTCGCTCATTCTCTCTGACTTACTCTCAAACTGTGTTCACTCTGTCTTGTTCCCTAGGGAAACAGGTTGAAGGATGAGTGGCTGACTACGGTGTGTCAAGATCCTGAGAAAAACAGACATTATCAAATGCGCAAGGCAGAGTTTTAATAGCATTTGCAATATCAAATGCTCTGATAAGCACTCGCTTGGCATCAGCCGATGTTTAAATAATACCTTGGTTTACCAGCACTTGTGATTGTGTTCTGTGCATACTTCTGGAAGAAGAAATACAGCGTTTGTCTATCCTGTGCTGCTGGAATGTACACAGCACTTGTGTGAATGCTCAGTGTGCTCATTCATATGGTCAGCAGACTACAGGGATAGACCACTGATCTTTATAATAACTGGACTGTGCATAGGACGCTAAACTAGTGGCCAGAGGTGAAGCAGTGTTTAGTTTTTAAGAGGTGGTCAGGATGTTGTGAGAATGACACATACTAAGTTCCTTGTCAATACACAAAAGTTTTGTAAAGATACAACCTTAAGTCCATTTTATATTCTCACAGTCAAATTTGTTGGTATTGGTGGTATTAGAGAACGATTCAAGCAATCAACATGGTGGACAGGTAGTATCGTTGACTAGGACAAAGTTGCATGACAATATGCCATTTCAATCACGTTATTTTAATTTTTACCTCAGACTATGGTGGTGATGAACCGTACCAATTGTTATAATTTTACGCAATAGCATTTGTTGAATCCTGCATTTTACAGCAAAATTCAAAATTTCATATGTAAGGACATTCAATGTCTTCAATGTAAGGACATAATGCACAATCCAGTTATTAAATAGATCAGTTTGATACACACTGAAGTCTTAAAAGAACAAAAGTTCATCCAAAATGAAAGTTTTGTCATTATTTACTTGCATTATTTACTTTGCTCTTCTCATTTCATGCTTGCATGATATTTTTATGCCCAATGCAAAAGTATAAATATTTGATTAATTGTAATGCAACTCTTGTCTTACAATTACAATTCATGGTAATAATATAAAAACATATATACATTAAAGTACTCCATAGGGCTTGTGTGCAATATTCTAAGTTCTCGGTAGGCTTCAATAGGCTGTGAGGAACAAAAAAAGTCAGGGTTTAAGTGTAATTTTAATTCAACAAAAAGACAAATATATTATAATTCCTCTTATTACTTTCTGGGTATTGTTCAGAAGTTTAAAAATCTGTTATTCTATAGGTATTGTGTGGTTCTGGTATCAGAAATGGATTCCTACTAGACTGTTGTGCCTCTTAGCCCCTCCCTTATTAACATAAATCATATTCAAATGCACGAAAACAGGATGGGATTTAATTAAGCTGTGAAAGCCAGCTGAGAAAGCAGAACACTCAGAGATTTAATGGAGTGAATGTTTCAATGCTTCATACTTTTCTTTGTCTTTCCCCCCTCACTACAAAGTTTCATTCGACTCATTTCATTTGAAGGAATCTTTCTGCCGTGATGGGGCTTTTTGATAAGCTCCCTTTTATTGCGCTTTTTGTCGGAGAATGACTAGTGCGCTTTTCTCCCACCTGCTCGCCTGTCATGGTGTCAGCTTGAGTCAGAATGCTGTGAAATCCCAGCACACTGCCACGCAACCGTGTGGAAACACCGCAGATAGAGCACCAACAATGGAGAGAGGAAAGACGCCGGCAATCGGATGAAGATGTCAGTTACAGTCAATAAAAAGAGAAGCCTTGATGTGTCATCTTTGTGTTAGAAAAAAAGAGAGTTGAAAAAGGGATTACATTGATGATGGCATGTGTTGAAGTCATTAATACTAATAATACAAAACTACATGGTTCATTTGTTCTACTGTACTTTAAAATAGGTCTACAGTAGAGAATTGGTCACCATTAAATATCACAAGAAGAGTTTCACACTTATGCAGCTGGCTTTTTGTTTACAATCAATATGTTCTAGTAGGATTTAAACCCACATTTTTGGTATCGCTAGCCCTATACTCTGCCAGTTGAGGTACAGCAACAGTTCTCATAACATAGGTCAGATATTTAATTCATAACAAAAGCCTTAAGAAAAGTTGCAGCACAAACTAGGTATTTAGGGTCGGCTGTGGTTTGTTTTTTCTGGGTACTCTGAAGCTGAGGAACGGGATCAGGAGGTGAGGAGTCGAATCAAGGCCAGGGTGACTGATAGGAGCTGGGTGACTGGGTCAGTGTGTGGAGCCTGTATCACCCTCTGACAGCCTGATTTCCTCCACCATTATCACAGCCATCTTTTAACACAGCACCACAGCTGTGTGTAATAAAGAGAAAGAGAGAGAAGCTGAGAAAGAAAGTGCTTTTCCCTCCCCCTACATGCCTTTCTCTCTTAACAAAGCAAACATACGCCGTTAGATGGGAAATTATATGATGATGGAATCAGGTGAGTATCTCCCACCCCCCTGGTCCAATTTTAAGGAGTTATGATCAAGAAAGTTTTGAAAATGGCCCCTGAGGCACAATATAACTCACATTTAGACAAAATATGCCTTTTCAACAATTAGTTCTTAGGATATTCAAGTGCTCCCTTATGTAACTCATTTAAAATCCTTTAGACCAGTGGTTCTCATTTATATTTGCTTCAGAACCTAGATTTTACATTAGGCACTATGTGGCGATCCAGTGTAACAAAATTAATTATAAAATTATAATAATGTCACACTGAAACATTAAAATTTGTAATCCATCAATTTATTGAACCAATAATTCACTACTATATATATTCACTAATAATTCATATCTATACCACAAATGTTTGCCTATGTGTATCTTTGTTGCAAATCAGTGTGTATTTATATAGTAGTGTGGGTCATATTTCCTTTTACCTTGGTTAGCTTTGTTCATAGAATTGGAAAATGGAAGTTTAAAGTTTAAACTTAAAAGTTTAAGTTCAAAATTTTAAATCGACTAATTTTGCAATGTTAATTATGCATGATTATTTGGTTAGTTGCATTTTTCTTTCCCTGCTGTCCCTGACTCAGTCACAGTTATCAGAGAAGACCTGATAACAGCCAGTTGAGAAACACTGCTATAGATTTGAGTACAATGGACATATATTAGGAAACTCTCTTTCTGAGGGAAATTCAGTTCAAATATATCCTTCCTTCAGTCATTTGCTTTCCATTTCATTCAGGCTTTTCATTACAAAAAGGAAAAAAAATCAATTACATCGAACACCTGAACTAACAATACTGCCAGGCCAATTTGCAGTTGCAGGAAACTGCCTACACAGGAATTAGTAATGTTAATGAGGAGATTGATTTGATATTTTTGGCAATCTGAGAGCACAAAGGCAAGCCCGTCCTCTTGTTCCCATTCCCTTTTGTTGACTAGTAAATTAAAGAGCTTAGACTTGATCAAGGAAGAAAAATCAAATTTCCTCTTTAATTAAGGCCAACCAATATGCCTCAACTTCACAGCAAACTCATCATTGTCTTGGTAATCACTATCAAGGAGTATTCAAACTTGTACCTTTGAAAAGACTTTTGTATTTCACCAAATTGTAGTTGTTGAATGTCCTGAATAGCCATTCATTATTAAATTTCATATAATACCTTTGTCTGCAACTTGTAAAATTTAATGAAATTCTGGTAGTTATCATTGGTCTGGGAAAGTGCAGTCATCATAATGACCTTCGGTGATAAATCTAGATCAGTGGTTCTTATTGGACAGCAGGGAAAAAAATTATGCAATTACCCATATAATTATGCATTTAGGATAACAAAATGAATACGCATATTACCTTTTCAAAAAAGAGAAAATGCTTTGCATATCTTTTTTGACAAAAGTTGGTGCATGCTCTCATCCTCAAAAACCATGAACAAAACTATACAAGATAAAAAATAAATTAATAAACAGATATTGACCACAATGTGTTTTGCAGTGAATTATTCGTTATAAATATGATCATTTAAATTATTGTTTCTTTTACCATTACTAATATTTAAAAAATTATAATTGATTATAAGGACACTTGTTTACTTCTGTAAACAAAATACATTTTGTATTGCCAGATGATGTGCAATGTAAATTCTGGACCCTGAAGAAGAACAGTATAGATCCACTGTTCTAAAACAGATTTTTAACGGATATTAATACAGTACACACTGATTGGGCATTTTTCCAACCATCCTCACACCAGCAATAATGAACACAACAGAGTTATCTTACAGACTCACATTTCTGGATTCACTGACCCTGGCCAATCCCACAGTGGAGTATATTCATCATATCTGTGCTCACTTAGACCTTAGCCATTCCAGAGGAGTCTGCAGAGAGACTGGAGTTCATAAATCTAGTACCTCTCACTTAATGAAGCTCCCCATTCCTCTGCAAAGCATGCTGGGCTTAACATACTGTACGAGTGTCAGAGAGAGCTAATAACTGTGGTCAGACTGGAGGAGAGTAAATCCCAAACTGTACTGTACAGTAACACTGTGACAACTTGACAACAAATATTTAAAGGAACAGTACACCCAAAATAAAAAATCCAGTCATTATTACTCATGCCCACTCCAGCCAAAACTTTCTTATATAATCTTATTAGCCTTTGCATTCAGTTTTAAACATTCAAACATGTTGCGTTCAGTGACAAGATACTTGAAGCACCAGTTATGTTTGTCACTGATGTGTCTACAGACACTTCCACACTCTTTTCAAGATTTGAAAGGGAGTGGAAGATTTTTAGAGAATAACACCTCTGGTTTCTTCCTTTCTGGAGCTTGGCAGTATAATTCACTATCCATTTCATACAAAATCTTTTTGTGTTCCTAAAAAAAGAAAATTATACAGGTTTAAAATGATATAAGGGTAAATCAATTTTCATTTTTGTGTGAACTACCCATTTAAATTTGGTATTTTGGCAAAGGTCTTAACACTATGATTTATTAACCTACTGAATGGGGTGGGTAAACCAAGTCTGCACACTGGTGCTGAATAAAAACCAGTAAATCTTTATCATTTTAAAAATCTCAGTTTGTCCCTGCCTAACTAGTGCTTTTTTAGTTCAACACTCTTTTCTTAGTCTTCCTATTTTCATCACAACATAGTACCTGCTGCCAACATATTGCATTTTCCCAGGTATCCACCTTTCAGTGGCCGGTGAGCCGTCATGTCATTGAGCTCTGCCGCTGCCTCAGAAAGGAGTCATATCTGTCGACTTCTCAGTGCACAGCTGATCGGCGCAGGGACGTGCTGAAGCGAGGAGGAGCAGAGAGAGAGTGGAGAGAATCTGTGTTTGCCATCAACAACTCAAGAGAGCAGTGCGCTGGCAAGATTGATGATCCCTTCCCTGAAAGTAACAAAAGATCTACCGCCCGTGAGAGCTGCTTATGGAGTCTGATAGACTTGTCATTCTCTTAATAAACGCCACAGTTATGTCAGGCGCCGACAGCGGTGCAGCCTGATGTGGACCCACCCAGAGACAGAAAAGCTCCATCAACCCCCAAACTCCTGAAATAAGCATCCTAATGGGCAATCACGGCGATGCTTTAAAAGGACATGCTGCTTGGTTCTTGTTGTCCAAAAAGCTGGTTTGATTTATTTTAGTGATCTTAAGACGGACCTTTGAAAGATGTTTTATTAAGTAAAACATTTCCTAAAGGAAAAATTAACAGAGAAAAATTTAATACTAACCATATTATTTACTAACCCCTAATGTTGTTTCAAACCTGTATGCTATAGGGCTGAGGTATCCAAACTTTTTATTCCAATAGCCACTTAAACAATTATAATCTTAAAATGCACCAAGATATTTTTAAATAAAAATATAGGGGTGATACACTTCACGGAGGTTAGTGAATACTGAAATTTTCCTTTCAAATTATCTGCATTAAAGCTATAGATTTTTTGTTAATGCTTTTGCCAAATGTGTCAAAAATATCCTCAATGAGAATTCCAGATCACACACTCCAAGAATCTCACGTCGATTATATATTTCTGGTAATTTAAGGAGAGAGAGGAGAGAAATGTACATGCCATATGCGCAGATGTCAAAAACAATTGCTGCTGTAGCCATTGGCTTGAGACTGACAGCTTAGGCCTCAGTCTCTTTACATAACTGTCCAATCAGATTAATCCTGCAGGAAGGCAACCTAAATTATGCAAAGAGACTAGGAAATGACGAATACGTTAGCATATCATTTTTGTTTGCCCGTAAGTTAACTCTAATAAAGAGACTAATAAAGACAGTCTAATGGCATATATACAAATAGTGACTCTTGTGTATAGTTACAAAATAATCTGCTTTTTAAAACCACTTATGTAATATTATAGTTTAATATGTTTTAGGAGTTCATTTTTCAAAATTGTTCAAGTTTATTGCAAACAGACTCAAATAACACCATCCTATTGTCAAAAACAAACCAAAATATTCCATTAGACAAGTCTGAATATTTGGGAGGAATGAAAGAAAGACTCTGAATTTGAAGAGAAGCGTGGGGAATATTGTTTTGATAGCCAGAGTGAATCTAGATTGTCTCAAGCAGTAAACACACATGCAACCAGACACACACACACACACTAGATATATAGGCCTTTATGCAACCAATTGAAATGAAAGGCAAAAAACAGAAGGAAAATCATAATCTTCAGCCTTGCTGTTTTATAGAGTCTGCTGCCATTTACAATATTTTGTTATTTTTCACGGCGAGAGCCGCTGTCTCTGTCACAATTCAATCTAGGCCTCTCTCCCCACACACTGTATAATGCCTAGTTAAAGGCAGCAGTGTGTGAAATGGTATTTTAAAATAAATGAAAGTGACTAGGAAACAGAGGGCTTGGGAGATATTACTGTGTCAATGCTGACAGACAAGCCCTGGGATGGGCTGTGAAGTTATCAGGCCAGGGGAGATGACAATGGATTAAATAAAACTCCAGTTTCACTGCTCTGTGTCACCATCACACACTCCGTGACGCTAACATTGCTACAATACAGGACCATTTTTCTTCCGCCCATCAAGATAATATGCTCTGAGACATAATGAGATGGCTAATGTTTCAGGCGCTCTTTCAATGCATCTCCTGAAATTTCCATATGAAATGGTGCCCTGGCTCAGATAATACAGCTAATACAGGAAGTGAATTCTACGGCTTGATATACAATGGAGGGCTGACTCAACAATGCCAATTAAGGACCAGAAAATCATAAAATCTTTTTTTCAAGTCACTCTTTTGTATAGATAAAGGTGAAGTGTGTAATTTCTGAGACATTAGCAAGCAAATGGAACTGCAACAACAATGGCTGTTTTTGAACAAGTTCTCCTAGCACTCCCCCATCACCCATTTTTGAACAAACAAATTGTCCCATCTGAGGTCTTGCTATAGGCTATACCAGGCTAGTTAAAATGTTCAAACATTGTGCCCAAAAATGCCACAGGACCATTGTGTTTACATTTTTCATAGGAGTCAGACTACGTACTGCTTGCTTGTAGCTATCTTTGCATATTAAACTGGGATAAAAGACATAAAAATATTACACATTTCACTTTTAACATAAAAGCAACACAGACAAAATCTTTACATGCCCTTTTCTAGCAACAGTATCTATCCTCAGTATCCAGCTGCAAATCATGTATGAAGAAGTAGTTACTTCATTCTTTCTCTTATTCTCCCAATCATATCTTTATATTTACAACTTGGCCTGTGTCCTCTGGGTCTGCTACGGGCAGAAAAACTCTGTGTGTGGTTTTACTGCAGTCCCTGTCCAGCTATCAGAGAGAAATCTCAGAGCCAATCTCCTGCGTTAAAGAAGACCAATTTCCCCACAGGGAGCTTTTCATGCTGGACAAAGCATATTGCCTTGCCTGGGTCCACACATACTCGGCTTTAAGTAAGAACTGCACGGACTATCGCAACACTGTCACATACGTCACCTTAGCAGTGAGCATGTGCGAAGTATGTGGGGAAATTCAAATACGTGGACTTGATCATGATGCACCATCAATAAGACATATCGCAATGTGCAAATCACCATATGCATAGAATGGGAAACATATATGTTGGTTATATACATTTCAGGTTCTAAATTTATTAAAATATCATTTTAATTGATTTGACACATTTTAAGCATTATCGCAACTAATATCGTACATCATTTTGTTGCAAAAAATGCCTGTGCGCATCCAATGATAGTTTACATGTTTTACATGAATACATGACAAAGAAGCACCTTAAATAATAAGCGCTATCACGCGACGCGCTACTCTAAACATCTGCAAGTGATGGCGACAGTTCAGAAAATACAGATGACGAGACTGATTTTTTAAAACCTGTTTTGACATGTTTCTTCTCACTTCTCGGGAGTGTGTGGCTTATTCAACTCACTGTCAAGGCTCTATAAATATTTATCTTGCATGATGCAAAACATGACATTAGGGAGAAAAAGAGTGTGTCACCTGGTGAAACAAGAAGAGAGGCAGCGTTTGAGTGACAGCCGTGCCAGATGTCGTCTCGGTGCAGATTGTCTATAACTGCGTCTGCTTGTATAAACAGCTACATGTACGCTGAATAGTATCCTCACATACTCAGTATGCCAGCTGACAGCGTTAGAAATCTGAGGGAAGGATATGAGACGGAAAAATGAAAGGTAGATTAGAATAAAAACTGCCGTGAAAGGCCAATCCTAACTAGTCAAGGGTCAGTAACATTTTTTCCACATATCGAAATAAGAAATACTCAATACATTTAAAAGCATTTTAAAATGCATTACCTGAATTCAATATTGTAAGCAGTTTGTTCACCCACTGGGAATTTTACTTCTGAATCCTTATAAAGCGTGTCCTTTTCTAACAAACGTAATTTCATCATGCAATGCAATGCAGTGCATTTACATTATTTGCATTTATTGGTATAAACACACCCAAGTACAATCATTGCAAACTATTGTGATACTAAATAAATGTTTTGTACATTTGAATATTAGCCCTAATTGGAACAGTACATTGTATATTGCATAATTGCAGTGCTTGGTTTCAGGGCATCAGTATTCCTGTTGTGTTCTTTTGCAAACTCTCAGGTGAAGAGTTTTCTCTTCATTAATAAACATAAGACTGGGGAGAAGAGTAACCTTTTCACAGAGGATTATAGGAAAAAGGAGAAAAGAAAAAGCAAAACATCATGTGTCAAAACCATTTCATATTCGAAACATGTCTGACAATAAGGCTTCTGTCTCATCATGGGAATAATAAGCAGTCAATTATGATTTTTTATTCAAAGTAAACATAAGATTTCACCCAATAAATTTCCCTGCAATAAGACTAAATGGCAGAAATAAGCCCTAATTATCAGTCCTTATATGATTCATGACATTACGTTTATATTATTTTTTATTATTAAGCACAATTACGACTATAATGTATTTGGTAAATCACTTATGTTGTACTGACATACAGGAATGCAGGGAAATAGAACAAACTTAACCATTTGGTGTTTTACTAAAGAAAAACTAGTAGGTGAAGCTGTTGGGGAAATGAAGGACAGTCAAGTTCTTTCCACAGAAACAAGCCCAAAAACTAAGTAACCAGAAATAAATGCTGTAATATATGCAAAACATACAGCAGACCTAGTGCTATTATTATTATCCTCCTGAAGCTACCAGTCATCAAATCATACTAGCACACCCTTACTTCATCTCTGTACGCTTTAATTTAGAAAAGTGCTTGATCACACAGGTGAGATATGCACGGACATTTAGACAGCAGTCAGGAACAAGCCTGATGTTCTATATGACTCAGATAGTTCTTGTTTAAACAAACCAACAGGACAAAGATATGGAGGAAATCACGCCGCTGCACGACATCTGATTGTCAGGATTTGATTCACTCAGTAGTAAACACTGCCATCTGCTGCTGTAATCATGCATTAGCACTGTTTTATACTGTACTGCTTTGTGCAAAAATTATAGCAGAAGTGCAAACAAAATGTACAAGTTGGTTTAAATTACATTTTCTAGTATTTGTAGCTACAGATGTTTTCTAGAGGAATGCTAAAGTTAACATAAGGTTTAACTGAGCATGGGTCCTTTCTGAACATTGACTCTTTGCTAGTGCAAAGCCTACAATAGCAACTGTATAGTGTCGTGTTAATGTATTTACATACTTTTGATGGCTACAGTGCCATTAAATAATACTGATTATTATTATTAATGTACAGATTAAAATACTTGTACATTACATTCTAGTTTTACTTAATATGTTTTACTGTAGAACTGACTGCATATATATGGTACTTTTTTGTATTGATTTATTTTATATAGAGACAGTACATCTAAAATCATTTACTTACCCACATGTTGTTCCAATCCTGTATAACTTGGTTTCTTTCATGCATCTGGCAGACAAACTGAATGTTCTACCTTGAGAGCCATTTATTGCTGATCATGGCCCGATAGAGGCCTGTCTGGTATCCCTGGCTTAAAGACAGCATCCACAACCCATCTGCCAGAACCCTCACATCACAGTGTGTGGCCTCACAAACAGACAAGACCAATTAGTGCCTGGACAACAGTGATTACTGCCAGAGCAACACACACTTTCTGCCCCTGTCATCCGTCTCATGCTCAAAATCACATGTGGCATTTTCGCTGATGATTTTTATTGGGTGGCTTACCCTGCTCCATCTGTAAAGTCTACTCCAGTAAGTCATGCTGCTGGAATGCTGTGAAGCAGGCTGGTCAGAATGATCGGGGTCCTTGGCAACAATGACTAAGCAATCAGTGAGTGAATCAATGGAACTTGAGACTAAATAGGGACAATAAAAACACCACATTGTTGTGTAAATCATGTTTTTGTTAACTGTAATTTATGTTTATGATGTAAAAAAATAATACATTTGAGGCAAAATAAACTTTATGTTTTTACATTATGTTAAAAAGTATATGATCAGATCTGGGCTATGTTTCATTTAATAAAAGTAAAATGTTTACTATATGGAAAAACTTGCAATTTACAGATTTTCCAAATAATGACTTATTCTAAACTGAATTAAAAAGAAACATTATCTAATATCTTGAATTAAGACAATAAACATTTTCACCAAGCCAGGGGGGGAAAAAAAGGTTTTGGGGAAGGGAAAAGAAAAGAATAAAAGTCACAACAGTTTAGGAAAATCCAATCAAAAAGTCACATAAATCATGGACTCCCTATAGAATTAGTTTCAAAATTCATAAAAATAACAACATCCAATCCAAAGCTATCAGAAAAAGGCCTTATTACTTCTTTGTTAAAAACACATTTCTAGCCCAAACCTTAAAATAAATTAAATGCTTAAAATAAATGAGACAGTAGTGTTTTGGAACTGTAGCTTAGGTCTTAGTACTGGACAAAGGTGATAAAGTAAACACAAGAGGTAGGCAGGTAGGTAATACAAAGCATTGTACACTTTGCCTTTAAAAATGGGGTATATAAACAAAGTACCTATAAAATATGACTATCACAGCACACACAAGTAAATGCCATAAAATTCCCTTTCTTGATTCAAACAGTTCAATATGTCTCACACAACACATCTGTGCCCATTAAATTTTTACACTCTCCAGACCCGTCCACAAAACATCTGCTGGGAGATATGTGCGGTTTATGGGCAAGTTATGATCCAGAAACATGCTGTAAATAGAGATAACAAGTCCTGGATGCCCAGCACTGCATGTGACATTCATAAAATAAAACAACAAATCAGCAGAACTATCCAGAATGTTCTTCTGAATAGAGTTAGCCTGATTTAATAATGTCATAACATTAACTTCATAGGAGGCTTCTACCCTTATATAATCTAAAGACTGAGGTGATAGCATATATATATAAACAGAGAGAGAAAGAGAGAGAGAGAGAGAATGTATGTATATGTATGTATATATACTGCTGCAAATCTGTTCCAATTGTTCTATACTATCAAATTCTATAATTTGATGACCTGACACTCTACCATTACAGGAGAGCATAAAAATCTCAAATTTATAGCTCAATAAGCATTACAAAATGGCCTCTTAAACCTTAATGTTTGTCAAAATTTTTGCCAAGAACTCTCAAATATGATTGTCTCATCTGAGGGACAGATTCTTAAATTATAAAGACAAGTATATCATTTATTTCACATAGACCCATTTATTGCATAAGAAAAACATTAAGCTATATGTTTTAAAGACAGCATGTTATTTGCTAAGAGTAACAGGTGCAATAAACTCCCTAAAAAAAACAATACAAAATAACCTTGTATGCACATAGCACGTAAGTAGAGATGACTTATGTGTACTTCAATATAAATAAACATTTATGTTCACAAAATGAAATGCAATTGTTTTTCTTTAAGTTAAAACATATGACCTAAAACCTAAACCTAAAACCTGTCAGAGACAACTATTATAGTTAGAGAATAAAATAAGAAGCGTTGACAGGATTATGAGCAATCGTTTAACAAACAGTGTTGTATCACACCAGGAAACTACAAGCATATTAATTGCCTCTGATTACCTAAGATAACACCCCTACCCAACCTGTAATCTTTCTTACCAATCAATCCAATCAAGATTAAACAATCAAGATCAAAACCATGCCACAAATATAGTTTCTTCCTTTGGTGCCCTGTAACAATCTGCCCAGCCTACTACACTATTCTGTGCAAATATCCAACACTTCAATGTCCAATGTGCATCTACAATGAAAAGCTAAGACCCTAACACTACACTACCCTATATCAATGGTAATATAGAGATATTGCCAGAATAATTAAACTGCCACATCTTTTGTGGCACAGCAAAACTAGAAACAGAGAAACTCATAATCTTGACCTGTTGCACTGGAATGTTTTCTCCACCAGAGGGAGGCATCTGAATACAAGCAAGGTATCTCTCTGAGCTACACAAAAGCAAAAAAAGCTAATGTAAAATGGGGAGAACTGATTTGCTTGTGCCATTGCTTGTTCCATTTGCATTGCAAATAAAACATGTGATGTTATTTGACATCTAGCATCTAGCAAGATTGCACATTGTTGTTTACATATTCCTGTCCTGTACAATAAACATCCTGAAATGTTTATTCAGCTCGTCCCTTATAAAGATAATAAAGATGATAAAAGATGATAAAACTCATCTTGTGAGGTCTGGGGTAATTGATCTGTTCTGATCTCACAAATCCGACTTTGAGTTGTCTGGAACATACCATACATCTGTTCACCTCAGTATTAGTGTTGATGAATCAGGGCTTTATCATATGGTACTAAAAAACTCCTAGTTAAGATTATAGAGCTGACTTTGTCAGCTGCTTCCACAGCACAGGTGGTAAAGTTGCACTCTACGGTTAATTTCACCATAAAATGTGACACGGTCTTCATAAATCTCCCTTTAGGGTTACTTCTCTCCCTGAAACAGTGAACTACTGTAGCCTATCAGAGTGTATGATGATCTTCTTGATTTGGTGCTTCCCCCCACCCCTGTGCATTAAAAGCACCAACAGTGTCCTGGGTTATTTATCCTCTACCTTTTAGTGTGTAATTTCTGTACTAGGTCATGACTGGCCTCTTGACAGAACCAATCCAGAGCATCAGCTGTCTAGTGTGCTTTGTAAAAGCACTCTGTCAAAATGAACAAAAATTAATCTACAGTGGCCAGGACTGGTACAGTGGCAGCCTGTAGTCGTAAACAATCTTTATGAAGCATTGGCTGTCATTGCCAGCATGGCTCTTTAAGATCTTAAAGAGAAATTAGGAGAACATTGTCCAAATGCAGGTTTGGCACATTTGTTTTAAAAAAAATAAACTGTGGCAAGTCACATGGAAATTTGATTAGAAATGTTTGTTTCATTTCCCCCTTTTTGTCACAAACATAATTTTAGTCACATCCATGATGCCTGTGGTACCAAGCACTTAAACTTAATCAAAACTTAATCATTATATAATCTTTAAAAACAATTGTGGACAATCCTTGTGTGGTCCTGACAAAGATACTGGTTTAAAAATGTCATGCTTGTACCTCTTTAGGGATGAGGATCATTTGTTGAGGTTGTTAATCCCATCAGACAACCAAAATCAAGTGCAGCATTCAATAATTATGATCTTTATATTAGATATTGGATTGTAGAATTTGATCCATAGACTGCAAAATTTCACCAATATCTTCTTTGTTTGGGCTTTATATAATTAATAATAAATATAATGCAAGTAAGTACAACAACAAATGTTGTCCTGCTCATTTACTCAGTTACTGTACCTGATGTCAATTAAACACTGATAATATGAAGCTAGCTAACCCTGGTTTACAGTATATGAAGTACATCAGGCAGTTTGATAGAAAGTCATTCACAAAGAAATGGATTGAAAACTACAAATACCAAATATTTAACAACTTCAAAATATCTCTTAGAATGTTACAACAATAACTATAAAACTATTTGAATTCAAATGCAAATTGTCTTAGTGTGGTGTAAAGATTACTCTCTTTTACATTTCGTAAGGTCATTCATATATGCTGATCTCATCATGTTTGATGCCTTTACAGCAATTACATCATACAGTTAAAGTTCTATGAGTGTAGAAGGGGCAATTCTAAGTGAATGGTCATGTGATTTATTAGTTACTTGTGTCCTGGTTCTGGTTAAGCTGGTTGGTTTCTTATTCTTGCATTATAAAAACAAGAAGAAATGAGGAAAAGAGCATTTATTAAAAAGCATTTAATAAATGCTGCAGAGTATTTTGCATTTAAATATCATAATTGTCACAATATTGCATAATAACAATATCATGTTGTTACCACCTGTAGTACAGCAATGAACAGCTCACATTTGTCAAGGATAAGAATTTCTTATCTTTCTTATAAGTAATTGAGACAGATCTGCTCAGTTCTAAAAATACAAAAAGTGAATGAATGTATTCACAAATTAATTACTTGATGAAAATAGTTGATCTATAGATATAGGGTACATAGAACAAGATGAATTAATACAGGTGATAAAAATTAACACGTTGACACGTTTATTTTAGGTACACATACAATAAAACGTCGCAGAGAATTATTATTATTATTATTTAATTGGGACAAGTTCTATGACTTATTCCACGAGCATCAATCCATTGGGAAAACATTTTACACCACATGGGGGCATTCAACATCTTATAAAACATGAGGCTCGCTAGCATTAAAAATGTTTTGTTTATCTGTGATTAAGATTTCGATTAGATGGTAACACGGTGTTCTTAAAGCTCTTGTTTAAACAACCCGAAAAGTTGTGACCTTGGTGGGACAAAACTTGTAATCGCTCTATCATGGGAATGACCCGCAACAAAAGACTATTCGTACCAAATGTTCTCAAGCTGAAATAGAGGGCGTGACTTCAGCCTGGAGCTCCATCCAATGAGCTAGCCGTTCGTCCTGTCAATCACGTGAGAACAAACAGCTCACACTTTCCTCTGACCAATCAAACGCACCAAGATCCTGCGGCTCTACATATAAATTAGACTTAAAGCCGAGATTCCTGGTCAGATAATGAGAGACAACCAAACGCAAGTTTGTCAGTCAAGTAACTGGATTTGCCAGTTTGCCATCATACATTTTAAGTTCTATTGGTGTCCAGGTACGTAACCTAGGTTTGTTTGTTTTGTATTGACCAGACTGTCGTTTATGTCCATTGTGCGAGCTTGTTTTCTTTGTGAACTCCCTAATAGCCGTCTGTGCAACGTGTCGTTGTTTTGTTTATGGTCATTACAATTTTAAACACGATTGAGCATTGTTTATCAATGCTTTTCGCTGTGATGTAATTTTTTTTTCTTGTTGTAACTATGGCTACGGACTGCTACGAGCGTAGCTGGGGATGCCCTTATAAACATCGCGTAGAATCGGGGCTACTTTAATATACTTGTTAAAATGAGGACAATGCTTTTTTTTCACTGAACTGGTGATATGAATGATCTATAGTGATGGGAGTTTATCGAACTGATCGATCGATCGATGTGACTGTAAAAAGACCTCTGAACGTGGATCCTAGAACACGTGGTCCCATCCAATCAATGTTTTTTACTCATGTTTTTAAGGGGCATTAGCCGAATCTATTGTAACGAAGTGGCCATCGTCAGGTTGTTCTCCCCCCACCCCCAAGTTTTGTTTTTTGTTATTGTTAAACAGTTTGTATTTAGGTGAGTGATTTTGTTTAAGGCTTTTAGGTTCACTGTTTAAATGCCCGTTTCAAACATTACATGAACGATTGTAACGTTAATGAAACTGTCTGTTTTCCGTTTAGGTGTTTTATAGTAAAAGATGGCCACGTCTGCCAGTGCTCAGTTGAGTAAGGTGGTAAAACGGCAGTATATGGAACTGCCTCAGGGAGATAAAGTACAAGCCATGTATATCTGGATAGATGGAACTGGGGAAGGACTGCGATGCAAGACCAGGACGCTGGACACGGAGCCCAAAAGCATCGAAGGTAAGCCAGACAAAGCATCAACAACATAATATCGGAGGCATGGATTTGTTTAAGTTTTAATGATCATATTCCATTATTCAGATCTTCCAGAGTGGAACTTTGATGGTTCCAGCACGTATCAATCTGAAGGCTCCAACAGCGACATGTATCTCATTCCCTGTGCTATGTTCAGGGATCCTTTCCGCAAAGACCCCAACAAACTGGTCTTGTGTGAAGTGCTTAAATACAACCGGAAGCCTGCTGGTATGTTTGTTTTTGAGAATGCATTTATTTCTTTTATGATGTGGTCCATTATAAAATGTTGCTATACCCATTTTGAACACAGAAACCAACCATCGTCAGACATGTAGTAAGGTTATGGAAATGGTAGCCCATCAAAGCCCTTGGTTTGGCATGGAGCAGGAATACACGATCCTGGGCACTGATGGACATCCATTTGGTTGGCCCTCTAATGGTTTCCCTGGTCCCCAAGGTAGGAGAGGCTCCTTTGTTTACAGTGATCATGCAAATAAAATTTACAGTGTCTCTGGTACATAACGCCCTCGTCTTTTATCTGTAGGGCCTTACTACTGTGGTGTTGGAGCAGACAAGGCCTATGGCAGAGACATTGTGGAAGCACACTACAGGGCCTGCCTGTATGCTGGTGTAATGATCTGTGGAACTAATGCCGAAGTTATGCCAGCTCAGGTAAGCTCAGATCCATCTTATTTTGAAGCAAACACAATAGCCAGCAAAAAATGCAACCCATTTAGAATGCAAATAACAAATGTGTTAAATTTTTCCTCCAGTGGGAGTTCCAGGTTGGCCCCTGTGAAGGCATTAACATGGGAGATCATTTGTGGGTAGCTCGTTTTATCTTGCACAGAGTCTGTGAGGACTTTGGGGTAGTAGCATCATTTGACCCCAAGCCAATCCCTGGCAACTGGAATGGTGCTGGTTGCCACACTAACTTTAGCACCAAGGAAATGCGGGAAGATGGTGGGCTAAAGTGAGTACCATGTGTCCAAACTATAGTAAGCATTGTATCTATGTATGGCTTAACTGCTTCTAATTTTGTTGCATAATGTTATGTGTATGATTTGTATTTAACAAAGCCACCTCTTCCAACTGTGGTTTTAATTTTGTCATTTGTTTCTCCCTAACTAGATGCATTGAGGAGTGTATCGATAAGCTTGGAAAGAGACACAACTACCACATTCGTGCCTATGATCCAAAGGGAGGCCTGGACAATGCTCGCAGGCTGACTGGCCGCCATGAAACCTCCAACATCCATGAGTTCTCTGCAGGTGTGGCCAACCGTGGCGCCAGCATCCGCATCCCACGAGCTGTGGGACAAGAGAAGAAGGGCTACTTTGAAGACCGCCGACCATCTGCCAACTGTGACCCCTATGCAGTCACTGAGGCCCTGATTCGCACATGTTTTCTTGATGAAGAGGGTGACGAACCTGTGGACTACTAGATTTCTCTCTGGACCGAATTTACCCCACCCTACTCTTAATTTCATCCCCAATCATAACCCAACGTGTGCGCACACACACCTTTTCCCTTATGGCCATGAAGCCAATTTAGTACTGTATTGTTTCTATCAGGGTGGTTCTAACCTGGCATTTTAATATTGCTAAAGTTGACTGGTCAACTTCACATTTTAAAATTTAATGTTGACGTGATCTTACTTGGGGACACAGTGTTGCAGGGCATGTCTTTTCCTCTTTTTAGTTTAGTGTTTTTAAAAAAAAAACTGCAGTTTCATGGGACTATCTGTCAGTTGTTCATTAAGATGGATTAAAATGCACTAGTCAAGTGCACACTAAGAACCTAGGACTGCCAAGACTAGACAATGTGTTTTTTTTTTTTTTGTTTTTTAAACCAACAGCTAGTTGTTCTTTCATGTTAACTTGGGTTTCCTGAAGTATGTAATCCTTTTTGTGTACACTGTTCATGTCGTGTTGTACACTTCACAATTGAGGTCCAATAACTGTCCTGTTTTTATACTTGTGGCTCTGTTATTTGTCATGATTTGTGTACTACTATGATAATGGCACCTGTTTTGGTAAAAATCAGTTGTTAAAATAAGACTTAAACATTTATTTTTACCACACTCTGTGCTTCCATTTTTGTGCTGCTCCTGGCATACCCAGGATGGTTCAAACTTGTTCATGTGTCTTGTAACTCTAGGATTGTTTGAGACTTGCACAGGTCAGTAGATGGTAGCTTTCTGTAGTATGAGTCTTCATAATACTAAACACAACACTGTGTTACGTAAATGCACATACCTCAATCTGACAGAGGTTTGTTCTGTTTTTTTTTCTTTGATTCTTATGATGGTCCTTACCAAGTTTGAAACCTGTTCCACCTCCAGCTCTGTGCATGTTACAGGGTACAACTTAGCATTATAAAATCATTAACTGCTCATTTCAAAAGCTGCAATCCTTAACTTTTATCTCTGTCGCCATCTGTTTAACAAAATTGCAGGTTACTGTACATACTTTTGCTTATTATATAATCAAATGCAACCAAACAGAGAAATAGAACCCGACAGCCCAAGGTGCAAATCCTTATAAACTTACTGTCGTCAGTGTACGGTAAGGAGACCGTTTTGAACACTGATCTGTATGTACCTAAGTGGTGTTTATTTCTAATGAAAGTTACAGATTGCAGCTTTAATAGTGGCTTTAATCGTCTTGGTGACACTCCGGTGACAAAGCATACGCACATTTAACGCCTATGCCACTTCTAAATCAGATGAATTTTGTCTGTGCAACAAAACGCAGTTGTGGCCATAGGAGAGCATTTCCTGTTTTATTTAGTTAAAAGAACTTTAGTATAAAATGTAACTTTCTGAAAACTGTTATAAGTTTGTTCGAAGTATAATAGACCGCTGTCATTTCGACAATTAATTACATGCAATCTGTTGCATTATCTGGCTCATCCACAGTCACGTAAATAAAAAAAAAATCCCAAAAAAACAATTGCTGACGACATCGCTGGAATACTGCAGAGTTCGCAGCTCAACATTTGCAACATCATCGATATCCCTATATAGACTTTATCTCGTGTTGCGAGCACATAAACACGGTCACATTCCCTAACGCTGCACGACTCTCAAGTGGGAACAAAGTGGTGCTTCTCTTTCATTCCGTGAACTGTAGGAACATCAAAGCCTTGGACAAAAATATTTTATGTGCTTTCCTGTGAGGTGGGGGCTGGGTTAACAAGGTTGTTGTGGACCTTTTACCTACATTCCCATGTCCGGCTAAAAAGTCATCCTGCTTTGTTCAAAATCATTGATTAGTTTCCCAAATGCCCGCCAACCAATCACAAATCAGAATTATGTTTAGTCCAGCCTTTGGAAAAAAGGTTGCTGGGCGACGATGTTATTCTTTGTTAAATATATAAATAATACAAATTAAAACAGTCTGTGTAGTGCTTTTTGCACAGGTTGTTCAAAAGAAAGTGACTCTGAATCAACAGGTAAAATTGCATAATTTATGTTTTAATTACATTTTCAGCTTGAAACAATTAAGGGAGGGTATTCACAACAGTTTACATATGTTCAAACTTGTCTTGTGTCAGACGTATCTGATTACCCTTACTGAGTAATTCTTCTAATTTATGCAAATCATCAGGAACTGGTTAAGGACTTTTACTGAAAGAAAATTTACATTTAGTAGACACTTAGCCAAATTGGCTTGCAAATTCAGGACATGATTAATTCTAACAAGGTAGTAATACAAAAAAAGTGCTGCAGTAAGTTACAAAATTGCTCAAATGCATTTAGTTTGGATGTGCATTAGGTCAGTGTAGTGACCTAAGATTTATGATCAGTGAACTGACAGACGAACAAATCGGGTAGGTTTTAAGCTCAAATGAAAATAAAAATGTACATTAATGACAATGTAAATGCTAATTGTTCTATTTATTTGAATAGTCAATGAGGCTAATAATGGAGGTGTTGATAACATGAGGCTTAATGGAGATTATTTCCAATTGGGACAAATAATAAAACAGCATGTATCTCCATAAATCATGCAGCGTAAAGCACTTCAGGCTGCTGACCCAGTTTCCTATGTTGCTTTTAAGAACAGATACAGACAGTAAACACAGGAAAGTGTGTCATGGAAGAAACATGTTTATTTTTCTGTCTGCTTTTTGCTGTCTAATACATTGAGAAGGTGTAGTGTGCCACTTGACACAGAATGCATGTCAATTGCCACTTTAGTGCTACTTAGAACAATACTAGCATATGCAAAAGAGCAGCAAGTGTTGTTTTACTGCGTATCATCCTCAGATACACCTTATTATCCCCAACATTACTTATGACCCTCTGATAACATGCTCTCTAAGATGCTCAGTGATGGCTTGGAGAAGAGGGATGATGCTCAGTTGCCATGACAACCACCGGAATGCTCAGGCTCAATCGAGTTGGTTCTAGTGTGGAGAGGAAAAACACGGTTAAGCAAATAGAATGGGGAAGCAATCACCATGTATAGGACTACTATACTTGCTACAAAGCAACAAAATTGACCCGAAGCTAAATAATAGTTTTCATTTACTCAACATTGGTGATAAACATCACCTGGATTACCCAGTGCTTTAGACAATGAATTTTTTATTACAAAATACAATGTCATACTTCATTGCGAGGTGGCATACATTTATGTATGTAAATTGTGTTTTCCCTGTTTGTTATATAACAAATATATCATGCTATTGTCATATACATCTGTCATGTGTTTTGCAGTATCTGCATGTTGCATGTCTGAATTTCAGTGAATAGAGGTAAATGTAGAGCTTATATGGCAGAAAGAGAGCAGAAATGTAAAAAATAAGACTGAAAGTGATTATTGCACAGAGGCTAAATAAACAGAGGGGGTAATGAAGCAAGCTGTAGACTACTGATTGGGTTTGCAGACTGTCTAAAACAAGCTCTTTGACTATGGCTGCCTGTAATCCAGTGAAAAGACAGCATGAAATTATGAGTGGAAAAGGAGGGGGTCTGCAGCAGTTCCTTCCGGGCTGAGGGTTCCTGCTGTATGACTGAACAAAATCTTCATGCTCTCATTTATAAGCATGATGAGGAGGTTTAAAACATTCATGTACACGAATAACATATAATGTAATTATATGTAATGCCGCTGCATGTACAATCACATACTATAATGTGTATGTATTATAATCTAAGTGTATACAAACAGATTAATTCAATATGCCAAATCAATTAGCCCTAATACCTATGTACCTAATACCTAGAATATAAAAAATAAAAATCTGCAGTAAACAACTGAACATTCAAGCTCCAAACTGACATAAATCATCCCCATATACTTTCTTTTGATAACGAAGATCATGCATGCATGATGCACGTGATTTAAATATCTCATATAGTGGAAAATGCTGAAAATAAAGAATTAAGCTCTGAGTGCATTACTAAACAGCACCTAACAATTGCAAAGAGTCATCTAAAAATATTTGGTCTTAATTGGTCTTAATTCATTAATATTTGGTATTAATGAGTCTATGAATTCCAATGGTTCAGAAGTCTGAACCATCATTTTCCTGTGCCAACCCCCTACAAGACTTACATTTAAAGTCTGGGGACTTTCATGACTTGCTGTGTAAAAGCACAGGCTGCTTGAACAAACATCCCGGAGGCAAGTGTAACAGTTGTAAAGGCTCATGGGACATAAATGCCCACAGCCACCCAAGCAGCTGCTAGTATCTTTAATTACAACACTGGCTACTGGTGCTACAGCTGCACTAAAGATGGAGAACAGCAGCCAAACATTAAATGTTTGTTTTGAGGGTTAATATTTTCATTGGCATCTTTTAATAATCAACACACTCCACAGGCCACAAAAGTCTTGGTTTATGTTATGCAACACCATAAAATTCCATATCCTTTTATTTTAAGTACACCTTTGGTCTATTCTCTGGCTGTGCTCAGTATAGGATAGTACTTAAAATTTCTGCTGTATGTAGTATGCATACTGTAACATTCTGAATGAATTACCTACTATTTAATGACCTACCACATTTGCAAAAATGTGGAGTGCCAAATGTTAATACATTTTCACACACAAATTCGACAAAAAAACAAAATATAAATTTAAGACAATAACTAGACAACACTAATCACTTAGAATTGAACATGAAACATTGTCATGTGACAATGTAACATACTTTTGAAAAAACAGCAGGCAGTATATACTACAGTAAGCAGTAATCTAGCATTCCATTCTGAATGATTCCTTTCTGTTCTCATGTCTGATTGGATGAGCAGTCAAGTTGTTTTGTAGCACTGTGTTGTGATTGGTTTTCTTTACAGATCCTCTTAGTCCTCTTTTAAATCCTCTTAGACTCTCACCTGAAGTGTGCTTAGATCAGCCCTCTCTCTATGATACAGTGACACAGTTTTCACTCTCTTATGTACATCAAGCTGATGTTTGAGAATTACCACAGTAGTACATTCATTGTGCATTGTACATTTACAGTACAAAACATAACAATTAAAAAATCCACGTCAGAATATTGCATTGTTTTCATTCGGTTTCACATATACAACTGTTGATGTTGAGTCATTGCTTTACACTTCTATATCATGCAAAGGTCAAGAAGGGTAAAATATCCCCAGAGCCATTTTAAAGCATAAATTCAAGGAATCTGCTAAAACACCATACAAGGCAGACAGCTGGTTGACCTTTGACCCGTGGTGAATCCAGACCAATGAATCTAAGGCTGCACAGAACAAATGGGGAACGGGGGGCAATCAGTTAACTTGATTGTCTTCTCATATTGTTTGAGGACCTAAAATATGAAATCAATAAAAGTGATACACTGGCCCTCCCGGCTTCAACTTTGAGTGGTGCAGGTTTTGTTCCGATAGTATAGTAATTTAATGCTCCATTTCCCCACAGCCCCTGTTGTCAAACATCTCATCATTATCTGTATGGCACATGTTTTAATGGACTATGGTGAGAGGCAAAACAAGATCTGTGAGATTGCGTGGAAAACAAGCATGTGCCTGTTGCAGCATCTGCGTAATAAAGGATGTACAGCACTCAGCAAAACAGGTCTTGACAAAGCACTGGTTGTGGCTGGTTGTGTTTAGGAACATGGGTGTAAAGCTCTGTGTCTAAGCATGTCAAGGGTCAAAAGCTTCGGTTGCAAGACTAAAGGAAAATGCTGGCATTAGGAAACCAGACATTTCCTGCTGATCACATGTCAGTCTCAGAGCTCAGCCCTTCCCACTTCCCACTGGTGGAACTGCCCTTTAACTTAAAACTGCACAGTACAGAGCCCCACCCTTTTCCAGAGTTTCCTAGGAGAGATGTATTATTTATGATAGACAATAATGCATGTGAATCATAATTAAAATCACCACCCCTCATAAAATCTAATTTGTATAAAACTGGATACTAAAGGTGCAGTGGATACTAAAAGTTCGCAGTCATGTAGTGACTGTGTGCAGTGAATAACTGATTATATAATACTAAGTTCCCCATTCTGCCCATACTTTCACTCTCTCCTATCCTGTAGAGTGGGATCAAGCCCTATAAATCATTTAAAATACAGAACACTAACAGAAACCATGCACGCAAACAATTTTGCATACCACTGTAGGAATTCGGTTACAGAAAAACAATCAGAGGAACAGCGTGTTCTGTTTTTAACAAGACAGTCTGATCCGAGCTCCTACTCCCTTTTAGTATACCAACAATATAGGTCAAAATATAAACAAATGCCTCATAATGTTTAGCATAAAGGGATGTGTTGACAGCTGAATCTGACTCTTAAAACATGCAATTGGTTTTACCTGAATTAAATCTGACTTCACTTATCATGTTAACGTATTTAATTATTTGTATGACTGGAATACATAAGTCATAGGTAATGTATGTGCTTCTGCTGCTTCTTCTATGCACCAATGATATAATGATATATCTATGATTTCATATCTATGATTGCATATTTTAGTATAAAACATCAAGAATGTTAACTCTCAAATCCTGGAACCCATTTTGGTATTCGCTATTCCTATAAGCTGTACACTTTGTTGTAAGACAAATTAGTTTGTCACCAGGTTACAATAATCTCCTTGTAGAGGAAATTACCACATCTTTACCCTTGAGAAGGAACACAACCACTGTGTTGCCATGATACGTGGATATGTCCTGCTATACAAACAGACTGAATGTTAAAGGGGTAGTTATGTATTATGTTCCTTATAAAGGCATGTAGCTATAAACAAACAAATCCATGGCAAATCCTTGTTAGGTTAATGCATACAAACAACATTAATAAATACATCTGACAAACCTATTGGATTCACATTACTTCATTACATTTTTATTACATTTTCAGTTGTGAGATTTGGTGGCCACAAAGCAGTAAGAAGTCTCCATGGATCCAGAATACTAAAGATGTTTAGGATTACCTAGTTACTAAAATTATAAATGACACTAAATTTCATTTTCTCCTGTGAATGTGAGAAGTGCTCAGCCATGGGTAGACTCAATGCTAGGGTTCTCTGAGTGGCTTTCAGAGCACTGCTTTGCAGTTATTAAGGTGTCTGGAACAGTTTTAATGGCATTGCTATGTGGTCACTATCATGTTCTGGGAGGTTGCTAGGGCATCGCTAGGTGGTTGCTAAGCTTTTTAACAAAAGGAAACACTGTTAAATTGTACATACTACAGTGTTATATAAGTAGCAGGTGTTGTCAATTCACCACCTTGGAAACATCACTAAACAGCGGAACATATTCGTTCCAGATGCAGAAAAGCTAGTTCATGCATTTATGACTATTATTATGCACTGCTAGGCCAAGAAGTTAGCTCCTGTGTATTTAACTGATCTTCTATCATGCTAGAAGCCAACGTGCTCTTTAAAATCACAAAATTCTGGACTGTTGGTAGCACCTAAAATCGCGAAGTCCACTAAAGGTGGTAGAGTGTTTACGCTAATTATTCTATATTTTGGTCCCGTTTTAATCTGGAGATACCTATCACAGGGTAGCTACAGATCATGCCAGCTTTAGTGTGGATCCAGCATCTTAAGATGACTTCAGATGACCCAACACTGTGTAGAGATGATGCCGACCTCTGCAAAGACTTGGGATGATTGTTACTTCTGCAAACACAATATTAGCCAACTGCATAATGTGTATCATCTCAGACCTGTAAAATTCTAAAATCACTTCTAATAACACATTTGTCTGATGATGTACAACATTCATTTTCTGTACAGCAGCTATGAAACAATATGTATTGTAAAAAACGCTATACAAATAAAGGAAAAATTAATGCATCCAGGCAACCACAGAGTCACAGTAGACATTACCTCTCAAAATAAACATGAATCAAGGGAATTCATACATGCATCATGTTTGCAGACAGCTGTTTACGGTGACAGTTGTGGCAAGGCATGCTGTGCTGGTTGGTCGATGGCTTGGGCTGGTTGTATATTTTGACTTGGGTTGAGAGTTGGACCAGCCTGTTTAGAACCTTGGTGCCAGGACAAGAAGGTTTTAACATTTATCCTAGGTAGGACAGGTTGGCAGTGTAAGATTTGTATGGGTTATGTGTAAATTTTGAGGAAGCTGAAAATTATACGAACTGCAGTACTCTGAATCAGCTGCAGTGGTTCAGAATAAGCAAAGCTGGACCACCATAGAAATTCATGCTAGTCTGAGCCATCTTACTGAGTAGCAATGAAAAAATTATTCCAGGAAAGCTTTAGATAAATAAATAGAAAGTTGTCAGTTATCTCAACTGATGTTAAGAGAGGTACTCACAATGTCAGTCAAAAAAGCCAATCCAACTGGACACTGGGGTGTACAGAAGTACACAAATGAGTCTTCTGACCACAGCAGGAACACATTCTTTCTCTGACTCAACTCTGTCTTTCCATTCTGGAGGTCAGATTAAAAAAAATTGCATAAGCGCTTATACTGTTGTATTACAGTTTGAGAATGGGGATACAGTTGTATTCTGGTGTTTAAATTCAGCCTACACATTCTGTGAATGTTTTGATGGTCATCTCTATCATCAAGTTTCAAATGCAGGTAACGACATCTGCAAAGCTGTTTACCTTGTGTAAGACAGGACAGCAGGCTTAGCAAAAGCAAGGCTTCAATAATTGAAAACAGATTTAAGGCTAATCAGGACCTTCACTGAGACTATTTGAAATAGTGGCCTCTGCTGGTGAGACAGTGACATGCAATAAAGTAATGTATTTGGAATGATAATTGTTTAACGTAACCCTGAAATGGTAACAAAACACAGCTGTCAAGCAGCTGCAGATACTGTATTACACACAATAGTTTATGCCTATGGTAGTCAGCAGTGGTGCAACAGGATGTAATAAAAGGGTTATCATTGTAAGAATATGATAAGGAGAGATCCCTCATGACATCACTCTTGAGGTGGGATTATGCCAGTTCAACTGTTTTTACAACACGTCAAGTCAAGAAAGTGTCAAGAAATGCTCAAGATTAACATTGAACAGTCCTACTGTACCTGAAATCATTACAAGAAGTATTCATCACCATCAATCAGTTGTTTTAGCTGACATTTTTAAATGTATTTAAAAAATCCTGTTCTAGTAAATGCTCTAGTCATTTTGTTTGTTAAGTTAGAATAAAGTGCAGAGGTTGAAAGTAAATTAATAAATAAATTCCTATATTTCACATGCTGTGACTCCGTCAACACTGAATGTCTCTGGCCAGCATGTGACACCACAAATGACAAAACAACAATTATATCACGAACCTGCCCTCAGCCTCCCCTCACACCAAAGCTGTGCTTTGCGTCTGCTGTTCTGTTCTAATCTTTGTAAATCCTTTATTTTCCTCAGAACAGAGTGGATTTACATTTGATATACACGTCTAAATGTCAAACAACAAACCAGGCTGAAAGAGGACAGAGCACACTCCAGACAAACTGTTGCATTCAGAAGATTGTCTTTGAATCAGCTGTCTAATCCTGAGCAAGTAATCATAAAACAGTGATGCACGAAAGACAGAGAATGACGCAAGTGTGCAGAAGTTTCCTGCTGAAGTTGCGTCTTTGTGTCTGTAAACTGGTGTCAGTGAACCGAAGATTTGTTTTAATGCAAAAGTAACATGCAGAAATATAGGCGCCGACCTCATGTCAATATGTCTCTCTGTTTATTTCCAAATTTGATCCATTCAGTTACCCACATGGAAAATATTTGCATGAAATTCTTAAGGAATCTGTTTTCTGTTACTCACCTATTATAGTAATTTAAGAATCAGTGTGTAGTGTGTCTAGTTTTCATTCATGAACACATGCTTGTACTGGAAAACAAGCATGCAAGAAAATATAATTAACATTTGCAAAAGTGAATGAAAGTTGAAAACATTTATTGTCTTAGTAACTCTAAAATCATATCTTTTATGTGTCTCTGCTTTGCCAGAAAGGAGTGCTCCTCCTCCTTCTCTTTTAAAAATGAGATGCCAGTGTTTCCTTTTTGAAAAAAGGGCCATGTTATGATTTTCAAAATTCACTGCAAAACTTTTCCTACCATATTATGAAGTGACTGGATGCATATTTGCTGTGCAAGAGTGTGTAACAGAATTCAGAGTGAAACAGAGTTCACAATGACATTTTAATCAGCGTACGTGTCAGAACAATGAAATCTTTTACATAAAGGCAGCAAGCATGACGTCAATGTTGGTGTTTGAGGTTAGTAAATGAAAGCTACAGAGATTACTACAATAAACTCAAATAAAGAACTCTAATCCACCACACAGATGTTTCCCTGCGTATGCCTTAGGTCAAGTCTCAGATAAAAAAACGTTATGTGACAAACATCTTGACTTTTCAACCACATACAGATTAAATGTTATCATTGCCATATAAAAAATGGCAGTTTTAACAGGGGGAAATTCTAGCATGTCATGCATATACATTTGTCACCTGTGTGGCTTATATTTGACCTAATAGCACAATTATATATTCCTATGAAATGGTCTACCAAACATGTACAAGCATTAAAGCCATGCAGCAGGTCAAGAAATCATTAACCAGAAAACACTGGTTCAGAGTGATTTGTCACTGCTTTTCTCTGCACTGTCATGCGGTTCATCTTAATTTTTATAATTGTTTTATTATCTTTGGAAAATCATGTCAAGACAATTGTGATGCATACAGTTAACATGATGTCACTGAATGTGATTCCTTATCAGTCTGGGCCCCAGCATAGAGAGAAAGTGTTATAATAAACACCATGATTTTTCTTTGAGCTCAAAGTTCTACTGTTGAGCTGTGACTCAGCTCAAAAAAACATCAGTCATCAGTCAGCTGAGGATGTGATAAAATGTTAAAATGTCATTTAAGGTACAATGATACTCAAGGCCTTATGAAAGAAAAATATGTTTGTCTGAGTCCCAAGAATATATTTCTTTTGGTTAAATATTTATAGAGCAACATAATATGTGTTAGAGGAATGGCCAAAAAGTTTGTTTTGATAAAACAGTAAATATTAAACAAGTAAATATAAAGGCAGCTAAAGAGGTCTTTCGTTTGTATATGCGGTAAAAGACTACAATGATATGGTAAAAAAATACCATATAAAAATGTGTTTTACATATATGTAAGTTACATGTAGGCACACATCTATTCAAGATGTGTTCACCACTTCAGAACATGCTGCAACAATTACACAATTTTTTAAAATAATTTAACAAAGGACTCTATAATTTTAATTACATAATTTAACAAAGTAACTAAGTACTATAAGAACAGTATCATTCTGCTTTGAGTACTGTACATTCTGGAGCTACAATGTTAAAACAGGTACATTGTGAGCAGTTAATGTGAGTCAATTTTGCACATCCTTTGCAACAAATTAACGTTACCAGGGGTGGCCTTTAGACTAGAGAATGAAATAACTGCTTCGAATAAGTGTGACCCACAAAAAGGGAACGGTCTGCTTCAATCAGCACATGAAAAATGTTAGCATTTTTGGAAGAAAAACCTCAAAGCCTTTCTTAGGTAATCCTGTTTTTTTAAGCATGGTAGGAATTCTTTCATTTTTAAGTCTATTCTCAAAACAGTAATCAATTAACTGCAATGCTTTCTTTTTCACTCTCTTGTGCAGCAATGCTTGGATACAAGTCAGGCCTCACAATCAAGCGTGTAATGCACCTATTTGCTTTGAGGATACCCTGATCACATGACCATGTTTTAGCATCTTTGAAGTTCCATATATTAGAGCATGATCTGTTGGTCAAGTAGTAAAGTTGTCATGAGGGTGGAAAGATGACGACAGAACAATGGATTTAAGAAATGACATCAATATGTTATTTCTGACAGCATTTTTTTTGCTTGATTTATTTTAAATCATGCAACATCAGTATTAAAGACGAAATCTTTGTACTTGTAAGCTGCATTTGAAGACAGATTAGTTCAAGTGTAGATGAAGTCAAGTCAAGTCAAGTCAAGTTGAGCTTTATTGTCATTCCGCTATATGTGGGGACATACAGTGGAACGAAATGTCGTGCCTCACAGGACCACGGTGCTACATAAATACAGACATACAACAATGACATGAAACAGTATAAATCTAAACACAAATACTAACAGAATAAGATTATAAATATACTATATATAAAGTTGCCTATACATAAACTATTAAATACAAACTATACAAATGTTTCACATAAATATTGCACGAGGAAAAAGAAAGTCAAGCACTGTTCCTGGCTGGAGAACAGTACAAGATGATCTGTAGTGCATGGGCTTGTAAACATACATATGTTATGAGTCTTTTTTGTGGGATTATGTACCCTCGGTTGAAGAATGTTCTGAATAGACATAGGTGCGTCTGCTAACAATCATTCATTCAGCATCAAGTCCAGGGTCAGGCATTTAGAGAGACTGTATGCTTAAGCAAAAAAAGTTCACCTTTTAGACAAACACAAATATATTCTGGTTTGAATCAAAGTGAAAAAAATTGTTTATGAGAAGTAAACAATATCATTCTCTTCATTGTTTGCAGCAAAGGCTTTAGAGAGATTTTTGAGTCATAAATGCCTTGCTGACATAGATTACGCCATAGTGAACACTATGTTTACAACCTTGTTTTATCATTAAACCTTTGATTTACCACAAGACAGATGCATGACCTGAAACTGATGAGTTGCTTTGACTGAGAGTTACCTTGACTTGTATATTTTGAACCAGGCCTAGCTATGTACTTTCAGCCAGTGGTTTTGTGTAAAAGAAATGGGTAGTTCTTTTATGGAAGTCTCCGCACTAGGCAGCCATCTTTGCAAACACCTCTGGGCAGCTGTCATATATTTCAGTCATACAAGACCAAGTCTTATCGACTTAAATGGGGGAAGACAGATATCTCTAAAATTGCTGGCTTAGATTACAATAAAACAACATATTTTGAACCAACTATTAAACCTGATACTACCTTTACTATAAATGATGTTTTATTAAGCTCAAATTGTGCTATAAAAAGAAGTTTTTCCAGACTGATTCAGGCACTGCACATACACAAATGTGTACAGAGCCGTTCGCTGAAGAAGAGCCGTTCTTTCACTGGAGTGCTGCAGTTTCCCCCCTTTATAGTAACAGAACTGCAGTATCTTGTTAATTCTATAATCTATAAACATTGAAAAGCTTCTCGCTGTCCATTATAATGGCGAATGTAGCAGCACAACAGGAAGTAGCTTTAACTTCTGGTCTCTCTCACTATATTGTGAAACAGACCCGTTTATTCCTCTCATGCTTTCTGACTAACATGCAACCCTGTGATTTTTCTGTACACCCGCTCTGTAAGTGCTTGGAGCTTACGATTACTTAGGCCAGTTTTTGTGAATATTAAATGAAATGGTCGAGATATATATATATATATATATATATATATATATATATATATATATATATATATATAGATAGATAGATAGATAGTACAGTAGATATTGTGACATTTATATATATATATATATATATATATATATATATATATATATATATATATATATATATAAAATGTCACAATATCTACTGTATACTTTTATAGGTAAAGGTTGTATCTATTTTAAAGAAAAATGTTAACGAAATTTTTTACATTTTTACACAAGTTTTTACATTTTTACACAAGTTAGCTGTGTGTTCAAACAAGAAGGTTTTCTTTGCTGAGGAAACACTACACAATTGTACTGAAACTACAAGGCACACTAAATAACATTTAAATGTAAGAACTTATGGCAGGCTTCAAAATCTGGATCACTTAGTAAAATGATTCTTGTGAACAGGTTATGGAAGATGTGTGATTTGAACATGACTGAGTGCTTATCTGAATGAAGAGTTTGGCATGAATATGAGATGTGGGGTAATTGTTATGTAAGAGGAAGGTCTTTTTGTTGCTTCTCACAGAAGAGACCATGGAACAAGCAACTTGTCTTGTTTCTGTTTCTTTTGTACCTTTACTCTGTGGTAATTCCCTTGTGTTTAGTGAGTTCCCTTTCTCATTATTCCCACTGAGATTATCTATTGTGAACATGGCACCATAACTACTGTTCCTAACAGACCTGCAGTAGCAGAATACCCAGTCTAGACCTTTTCCTTTCCTATTATCCACCCCTGGTTCTCACAAAGTGTGCCAGTCTTTTTTTTCACACATCTCCCAGTGGATAAGCTGCAACATTTACCTTTTGCATCAGGTAGGCATCTGTTCTGTGGGAAGATTGTCAGTCTTTCAGTGCTGCTCTTGTGGTCAGTGGCGCTGGAGCGGTCAAAGAGAAACCAAGTATAAAGTTAGAATTGTGCTCTGGATGGGTCTTAATTCCAGTTTTGGCAGGATACTGCCTTTTCCATGTTATTCAAGCTCAGTTTGTTGCTGATGAGTTTGTTGCTGTTCCCAGTGACGACCAATCAAAAGAACTTCTTCCTGTCCTAGACTCGTTGATCAGCCTGTCCGGTCTTAATTATAATTCTAATTTAGTATAAACAAAGGCCATTTCATAGCTCAAAGCTTGTCTTAAAGCCATTTGGATGGAGTCCATGAATACACTCTGTGTTGGGGCCTGTTGTGTTGAGAGTACACAAACCCTTCTCAGTTAGAACTGGGTCGTTGTATTCCATTGCTCTGTTTTTGTCTTGTCTTAATCTGAATGGAAATGACACAAATACATACACTTTAACTAAAGAAACTTTGAGCTTCTTAATGAGGTTTAAAAAGGTTTATGTACCACTCTCTCATCACGTTTTAGACATTTACCGTGTATGCCTGTGCAAAACATGATAAGTGTACAGGTATGGTAATTAATTTGAACAACAATTAAATAAGATGTTCTTTTAGCTCTGGTAGCATAACTGGTAGCACATGGTACTAGGAATGTTAAGGTCATGGGTTCAAGTCCAGAGCAAAACAGCAGCAAGAGTTAAAAGGACAATATGCAATTTTTACAGCTATGTAATATGTAATTGTCAAATATTCAAAACAATAACAGAGACACAGCTCATTGTCATAATCTCCACTGCCGATGATAATCAATCCGGCAGTACTAACAAATCACGTTCATAGCTGAGATAATTAAATTAAGTTTATAACTGTTACGTTTGATCACATGATTTTATTTTATTATAACGAATTAGCCACAAATACCGCAATGTTTAATGCTAAATTATGACAAATGCATGTCACTGCAGCACATTTTTATGTGTTCTAAACAATAATACTAAAAGTATTTGAATGTACCCACAACATTTGCAAATTTCTCTGGATTTACAAATACTTTTGTGATTTTGGGAAACATTTGTGATAATTTAAGCACACAATTGAACAAGATATATAACACTGTACAAGTTGTTTTGGATACTTTAATACGAAAATTTTACATATTGTGTCTTTAACCACACATAAACATTAAATACAGCTTTCTTTACTCACTGTACCCTAAGAACAGAGTGTGTAGCTCTAAACTGCAATTTCCAAATCTTTATGAGTGTGAGATTCAACCTGTCTATCATAAGATCTCCTAACAGGGCCTAGACTTACTTCGGAGCATAGGACTTCTGTTCAATGACAGAGCCGCACTGGAGGACATAGTGTGTGAGTGCTTGGAAGTTTGCTTTCAAGCATTCAGTGTGACACGATGAAATGCCATTCAGATGCGTATTGTGCTGTGCTATGATAATTATTCCTTCCAGCATTTGGAAGGCTCTGTTACATAAGATGGTGCTTGTTCATTCATATAAGGCTCAGTTTGTGCAAGGCCCCTTGAATTTGGAAAGGCTGCATTATTGGAAATTCGTTTAAGCCTCTTTGAAACGTTAAACATGGGAAGTCCTGCTGATGTGTTAGCGTGCCAGAAAGGCAAGTGTGAAATCAAATCATGCTGTACATGCTGCTGAGAAATAAAGATGTGTGCTGTGTTGAAGCTTGTATAATAGTAATATTAAATGTTGTTTACTACTGATGTATTACTGTGATGTATGACTGTTGTATGTATGTGACCAGAGAGTCAACTGCTAAACATTCATGCGTTTAATTGAGAGAGGTATGAACACTATGTCAAATTTAAAATTTAAAAGTCAAGGTATCTAATCAACAATATGTTTCCTTACACAAACTGTGTACAGCAACTTGGTTAATCTATGATGCTAACACACCAGATGTTAAAGTGAAGTCATATCCTGAAATGTGTCACCTAAAATTGTAAATTGTAAAACATTAACCAGAATATAATTATTTAAAGCCTGGATACTGGCTGTGATCAAGCTAAGTTTGTTTTAACAATGGTTTTACCTTATAACACGATTAAAACACTAATTTAGTTTCAGTACAAAATCCTCAAAACAGTTCTTATGTGAAAAGTTACCAAAAATAATTGAACTGCCTTCAAATCAGATTCAGGTCATTTGTTTAAAAACAAGCAAACAAGGCCTGTGAAGGGCAGTTATTTCCAAAGCAGGTCCCAACCTGTGAATTGTATAATCTTCTTACACTAACTCCCTAAACTGTTCAGTTATGGGATAATGCTGCCAAGGTGAACCAGGTTTGAGTTGGCATTGCGAAAGAACTGCCAATAAGACTAAAGGAATCCAGCCTGGCTTTGTGGTGCAAAGAGTTGCAGAGTTCATTTTAAGAACGGGAATATTTATCATCTGTAAGCAGTTTTTCTTTGAAAAGAAAGAAAAAAGATTGAAAGAAAAGATTACTTTGGACTTCACTTAAAAGGACAAATAACTGGAGAACAGCTGTGAGCAGCATGGCCATAGCAGTCTATCCCTGCGTTTTTCACTGTCTATTGTTTATATAAGTATATACTTCAATTTCAGAGGTACAGTCAAAAATGATGCTTGTATTTTTAAGACATTGGCCAATCCAGCTTTGAAGTACAGAGCAATCTTTTGGGTCAGTCCAATAATAATCTGTTAATCTGTTTTTAATAACAGATAATAATCTATTTATTTGCTAAAACAAACTCTGTCATTTTTATTGAGTATTTCTCTATCTGCATTATGCCATTTTTATTATTCCACTGTGTTACATAACACTATAGTTTAGATGTTTGTTGCAGATTAGTTACATTATAATTGCATTATAATAGTAATTTCATGGTATTAATTGAATTTTTATTCAGTATGCTTGCCACAATAAATAAATAAATACATTTATTTAATTAATTGTTTATTTCTCTAGCCCCATAGTAAATTGTTTTTCCTCCTTTAACCATTACCATCACAGAATTTTGGTTGATTTATTCTTAATAAATTTGTGGGTGTGAGAGATACCAAAAATAGCTCTTTCAAACATTAGTCTTACATCTAAGCATGATTTGCTGAGGTCACATCACATCAGGGAAGACAAAGTGACACGCGCACCAGAGACAGAGACATCATCATACTGAGGCTTTGCTTCCTGTGCAGTCAGAAAAGCTCAGCTCTGATGATCTAACATGATCTGTCTTTAAAACTGAGCAAAAACAGTTGATTGTTAATCCCGGCCTGATAAAAGATCAGCACAACATATCTACACTGATTGTACAAAATATTACACCCACACTCTGACTTTATGACTTCAGTGATATTTTAGTATACACAACAGAATCGAATCTCAGTCCCCTATTTATAAACCTCTCTGTGAAGAGACAATAGATCAATCATGCATGGCCAGTGCCAGTCTGAACAGGTAAAGGGCATAACATGGCATTCCTATAACAACATATTGTACACAAACACCAATCGAACTCCAAACTGTAACTTTAAGTAACTCTATAACACATTTTAACATGATCTGACTTTGGTTTCACTTTTCTCTTTGTTTTTCAGCCCAGCAGGAAGTGTAAGTGGATCGGTGAAGGATTAGGAATTCCCAGGAAAGCTGAAAGCGACAGGACAGAGTTGCCCATAACACCCTATAAAACCACACCATCATTTGGGAAACATTATATGAAAGGCTATTATGAGTGCTAAACATTGCTGCATTATAAAACAAAACTTGTAAAGTCTCTGTGGATCTGTTGTTTGTTGCACGAGAGACTGTTCTATCTCTGAAATCTCTGAGGTGGAACTACACCTGTGTTTTGTGTCTGTAGGATTATCTCAGAGAACAAATTCAGTGGCGTATTGTTTATAGTTGTAGTGTAAATGTGCACCTAAGCTTTTCACACATCATTTACTTGTAAATGCTGTAGTGACAATAAAAGTAAGTTAAACCTGGAGTTTTAGTTATCAATAGGTTGTGTTTGAAAGGAAAAACACTGGTGTCTGATCTGATGTACAGTAAGTACAATTCAAATGGATTACCAAATATGCAGTATTATGATCTCAACGAATGTCTATTCATGAAATGTCAAACCTGAGAAGGGCCAGTTTAACGTTCCTGTCATGAGCAGATTTTATGCAACAACCAGGTATTGAGTTGCACTAAGTCTTGCCGTATTGCTCAAACATGTCCACAAAGGGAGAGATAAAACAGGTTTCCATAGGCAGTATGTCTGTGTTAGGTGAGCTTTACAGAATGTTATGTTACTAAATACTGCATCCATGTAGTGTTACATGTCTGTGTCATTTTACGCCCACTAGATATTTTCAGTGCCTTTTGAGATTTGTCGAGAGGTCAGGACAAGAAGTTTACTGGTTATCATAGCCTAGTTAGCCCCTGCTGATTACATAACTACATCATCTGATTTCAAAAAGCATCTTTCCACAGACATCAATTCAAAAGGAGCTGTGAATTCGGATGAAATATGTTTTCCAAGCAACTTGTAAAAGTAACTTATGAACCTCCAGGTCGTAAAGACCTCCTTGCAGTAGAGTTTCATTGCATTATGAATTCCATGGATTAACAAAGTGGGTCCCTCTACTTAGATTGGTTGCTTTACATTTGTAACCCTAATTGTTGTAGGGGTCACTGAGTTCATCTTTATTTTGTAAATATTATGTTTGCACTTTTAAAAAACTTTGTAGTACAATGCCCAATTCTGTGTTAAATTAGGACTCTGTTGCTTAGCAACAGTAAGGGTACTAGTGTGGCAGTTTTGCTGGCTGTCTTTTGCTGTTAAGAGCAAGGTGCTAAGACCTTCAGAAAAGTGTTGTGTTGATTTTATTCCTGTAGACAAACTTCATTCACAGAACATGTATAGTTTTCTTTAATGCCACCAAACATAACAACATTAAAATTAAATTGAATATTAAATGCAATAATTGTATCCAATTTTGGATCTTTGAATCTCTGTTCAATTTTGGAAATATAAGAAACTAATTTTATTTAAATGAGACCACAAATAATATAGCATTTATATAACATGGCCAGCATTTCACAAGCTGCCAGAATGATTGCGCAGCCAGACTGAAACCAAATGTAGCTATGTTAACAGTTAAATAAAAATTCTTTTGAAAGCAGTTTCCAGTAATCCAGAAAAAGGAAGGCTTTCAACAAAAAAACGTCAATGAGCCATTCACATTTTTAACAGAGAAAATTTTTTGTTGCAGATTTCATTGCTAACCTAGTTTATTTGTAACATATTGCAAAAATCCCATATCATCCAAAAAAAGTTAAAAACGCACTGTTTAGGTGATATGCATTTTTTCCCTGTCAGTAACACTTTGTCCCCTGAATCATCTGAATGAAACATTTCACAAGCCAGCACCCCCCCTGTGACTGAGTCAGTGAGGAGGCGTCAAGAGTGCAACTCTCAACACATAAATCACATCGCTTTAAAGCAGAGCCTTCACTCTCTCTTCACTTACTCTCCCGGAATAAGCCAGGCCATCCCAAAGGCTTCTAAAACTTGGGGTCCCGTAAAAGATCCTTAGCTAAGAATTATGTGCCAAGTGAAAAGGGTCTGTTTGTGCTGCCTGTTTTCACCCAGTACATTTACTTAATGGCTTGAACAATCTGCTTTTTGGAGGGGGGTTGTTTGGGGGGATGGACACTGATCGGAACTGAAGATTGGTGGACCAATGTGACTACGGCAGAGGCTCAGTTTGTCCACTACTATGAGGAAACAAAAGGGGGCCATAGCGAGAAAGCTGTCCCTAGAGGTCCCTGTCCACATAAAAGCATGATTATTCCCCCTCTTGGCAAGGGCAGCTGATGGCAGGGTTGGTCAGACACTGGACTCAGTATTCTTTAGTCTTATTAGTTGAGGTCCTGGTCACAGCATCAGGCTTGTTTGTTTTTTGGGAACACTGTGGGAAAGTAATTTAGGTGTAAAGCTTCCCACTTTTCTTTCTGAGTGATTCTTTAGAAATGAGAGAGAGAGATGATGGGATCCTGCTTTAATGAATGGAGACATGCCTCTATGCTACTATGCTACTATGGCAAAGAGCTATTCTGTTAAGAGCCGCACCAGCTAAACAGCACTGTTCTCTGTCAAAGTGACATCCATTCAGTTTTTCTCCACTAGGAAAAGCAATAGACACACTACACTGTTTGATCTGTGCTCCTTTCACTGATATTTTATTACAGAGGCCCTTCCTTCCAATGGAGCCCATCAAATCATCATTTATTTAAGTGGCTCCCATACACACCTGTTGCATAACTCATCCTGGTGAGCTAATGGAGGCAGTTATAGACGTATCGCAAGCTATTTAGCCTTTACTGCTGAGCAATTGTGAGGAAAGTGCTTTTCAAGTGTCAAGCAGGTGAATTTTGGATCTTTGGTCCTTTTGTGCAACCCACCAGCTGCAGAAGTTATATATGTAATAGAGAATACACAGATTAGAGAACGCTTCAAAAAGCGAAATGCAGTACAGAAGAGATTTTAATTATTGGGTGAACTATCCCTGAACTATCCCAAAACATCATAATAATATGCTAAACAATTTGCATAATATCATCATATAAATGGCTGGATGTGTTCGGAGTTTGATTGCTTATTTAAATGGCTGCATATTCACAGAGCAAGAAAAAGACACATGCTCAGAATAGAAATAGGTCTTTAGAAAACACAGGGTTGAACCAGTCTGATGCAGTCACTATTATGAATCACATCTGATCTGGACTTGTAGTGGAGGCCTCTGCTGGTGAACAATAGTAATGCAACTTGTTTACCACCGTTACTATCCAAATTAGCAGTCTGCCAAAATTATCGTGGTGAATGAAGCGCCAATGCTTTATTAAGTTTGGTGAGCTAAATATTAAGTGAAAAATTCTTTGCATATGCTGCAGTCACAATGTTTTAATGAAGGATTTGGAACTGTCCTGTCAGTTAATACTAGGTCACTGGTCTGAGTACAAGAAAAGCATGTGTTCTGCAAAAGCGGACATTATAAAGTTCAAATGATAATGTGTAGCTGGGCCAAGTGTACATACAAAAGAGGCAACATGTCTTTACAGTCTATTTTTGGTTACTCCCCCATTAATCTGTTTGAATAACATGTAGTCAAGGAGTGACAGTTCAGACAAAATAAGACAAAAATCAATCTTGTGCTTTCTTAGAAAAGTCATTAGCCTAACATATAAATAGCATATTTTTGCATTGATAAACTGAAATGTTGATCAGTTTCACTTTGGGGACTCAGGAGAGGAAATTCCTTCTCGTATGAATGGTTGGAGCAACATGGAGTCCCCGCCAACAATCTCTGTGTAAAGTATATATGTCTGAAAGCATTAAAAGCATGCAGTGAACCTTAATCACATTAGTGTTTTTTAGGGTCTGGGCACATGTCTAAAAAGAATCTTACACTGAAAGAATCGGGAATCGGGTCATTTGTGTAACATGTGCTTACTATCGGTTGGAGGGAGGTAAATGTTGCTAGTTACTCTTTGTTTATGGTTATTCGTATTCCAAATAGATGAGCAAAAATCACCTCTTTATTAAGCAGTTTATATGAAATTCCCACACTTTTTAATCCCTTTTTTGTGGTACCCAGCATCACCACCCAGCATAGTGTTTCCCAGCAACAGAAGGCTGTGAACTGTCATTTCTGGAACATTCTGAGGCAAAGGTCTCTACCTACAAATTACATAACTTGGCAAACACTGCTGCATTAAATGCAACATGGCAGTTGCATATTAAACTCAAGCAAATATTGAAGATGGTTCAAGTTTGCACAAAGGAACAAGGAAACAATATAAATACATTCCAAAATATTTCAGAATAATATACTGTCTACTAATATACTGTTTGTTCAGCGTAGGTGCACCTTGATTAAATGTCTTAAAAGGGCGGAAGTAGATTTTAATTTTCAAGCATTGAAAACTTAAAGCCAATATTACATAGGTAAGGCACAAAGCTGATAAAGCAGGACCTGCTTATCATACCACAACAGGAAACTGATAAGGAGTCACATTATTTTCCAAAGCCATCAGGTGCTGTGTTTTTCTGTGACTGAGGCTGTTCTCATGCAACAGCTCTCCTCCGGTCTTTCCCAGTATGTTCTTTGTTACAGAGCTGGGCTGAATTCAACCACAGTTACATAACAGCTGTCTGCTTGCATAGGTCTCCTGCAGCTCGTCTTTTCTTAATCTCTTCTGCTTGATTGCTCTCTCTCTCTCTTTCTTTCTATAAGCCCCTCCCTGACTTACTCAAGCTGGGGGGAAAGAAGAGGTTGCCTACTTACACACAAACAAACTACACACACACACCAGCAGCCGCCATGGTCCGGTTCTGAGCGGATTGAGAGGGCTGAGGACCCTGTTTGTCCCCCATCTGCACAAGAGGATTCGAGATAGAAGAATCATGCCATACTGTCACACAAACACCCAGGGAAAAACATCAGCCATCAACCATCTCACTAACAGTGCTGGTTTTGAGCTAGCCTCTCACAAACCAATGACATGTTAATAAGATTTGTATGTTGTGAATACTTACAGTAATTTAGAGATTATTGGATAAATGAGCTATTTAAAAGTCTCAGTTAAAATGTCTTATTAGGGAATCCAATCAAACAAATGCAGTGACACAGTGTCCAAACATATTTAGACAGGTGCAGAATGCTCATTAGCATTCTGCACCTGTAATTATCAGCTTGCTGTGTCCCAAATCAGTGACACCATACTAACATGTGCAAGATTATATAAGATCAGGGCTGTCATTTGGGCAGTGCAAGTGCCAAAAGGACCATGGGGGACACTTCTAGCACGTGAAAACATTCTAAACAGAGCTCATGCTGGGTATGGTGGTCTGTTATTAATATAAGGAATATATAGGGAATATAAGGATAGACCACAAAACCCTAAAACAGGATGTCGAATACATGTTTTAGAGATTTTAGAGACAAGTCACAGGAACTCAAAATGTCCCGGTATATTTAACTGACCCTGGGTGACTCTGTAACTTAGCCTGGCTTCAGAGAGGACAGCTGAAATAAGAAACAATCTCTTCTTTGAAGTGTCACAGAAAAGCATAATAATCAAATCCATTCAGCTGCAGTGTACTCAAAAACAAAAGCATTGCCAAATAACCTTTTATACTTGTACTTCAAGAGAAAGTGTCTGTTTTTTGATGAGATCATTTGACATTGGATAGAGTGAGTTTATTATATCATAAGGTAAAACAATGGGTCAGGGAAAACAGATAGACTAAGGTAAGACTAAGCTTTAGATTAATCTAAATGGCCTTTCTATTATTTAAAGTACTGCCCTGGTATGTCTGGTACAAAGATGACAAATATGTGGATTTACTCACATGTATTCAAATGCACATATTCTTTCCATATTCTTTCTATGTGTGTGTAGAGCTACTAATTTTTATAAAAACATGGTTTAGCACAGAGGTCCGGCACAGACCAAGACAAGTACATATTGTTTAACAGATGGGTAGATTTATATTCCACATTGATGGTCCTCAGACTTGGAATTAAACAATCTTTAGACCTAATTTGACAGAACTCCTGATGATCATGCAGACAAATATGACAACAGATATGACCCAGACAAGATGTCAGTGTCTCTGAAAATTGATCTTAACTGAAACGAACCAGTCGTTAAACGTTATGTAATGGTAGGTGATGGCACGATAAATGTGTGTCTACTACCATCTGGTGGCAAAAAGGTGTCACTACATAAAAAGTGTTTGAAAGGTTGAACCAAAAGCAGCAGAGCTAAAAGATGCACAGGAAGAGTCTATTGTTTCTTACTTCAGTATCCAGCAGCTTATTCATTTTATAATTAAAAGCTGAATACAACAAATAAAATGACTGTTGCAACAAAAAGACTGTTGCTATTAGTTACATTGTAGACCTGCAGTTTCATAAAAGCCAGGTGGGGGTGCTGTTAAACAATTCATTCTGCTACAGATTTCTTCTTCATTTGATGTCTTCATAGTCGTTTTAAAATATACACTGTTCTTCATTTTCAGGTTTAAATTAGATTGTGAATCCTAAATTTTTTGATATGGTCACAAATTGTTGGAGTTATTTAATGGCATATGTGGAACACTGGTTGTTAAATCTACAGTATGTTGTGAATCTTTAATAAAACCTGCTGTTTGTGACCCATGCTTAATTCCTTCTATGATGTTTATTAGGATTTTTAGATGCCACAAAAAAGAGATATTATTTGTTTTGTTACTAGAAAGTGTTTTAAAAGTGTATCCCAACATTTACAAAAAAGTATATTGAAATTTAATTTTATTTTGTATACCTAAGCAAAGTTCAGGTATATTTTGAAGCATACTTTATGTAGTAAGTGCTAGTACTAGTATACTTTATTTATAAGCGTACTACTTGGTACAAAACTGGCTCACTTTTTAGTTGATAAAAGTGTACTTTTGAATATAAGCTTTTTTAAACAGAAGAAACAGTAGAAACTATTTTTTCTGAGATGTACATAAAGTATATTTCTAAGAAGTGCACTTAAAGTACACTAAAAGCATTTTAAAAATTATTTTGAAAGACGTGCACTAATAGCACACATGAATAAACGTCTTTTTGTAAGGAAATATATAACACAACTTCAGCTTTGTTTTATCCTGTAGTATTTTTTTGACAGTCATCTATGATAGTGTTTCTATTGAACATGCTATTCATATAGCATGTATATGTCAGTCATATGGCCCCTTGGGAAAAGAGAGACAGAGCAGGGACACCTGCTATATTGTATTTACACAATGTTATGATGATTGCATTTTAAAGCCCTGGGACCACCTGGGACCACTGTTATCTGATGTATTATCCAATTGTTTTAAAGCAATGGAAAAGAATAGGTTTCTAAACGACCCCCTCTAAACGGTTCTGAATGTGATCATTCCTTCCAGACCTTGTGTATCAGCCATTGATTTACATCAAATCGCACAGTTCCTAATTATTTAAACTGACTGTATTTACAAATTTCCTTTTAATGTATGTTCTGTTTACTCTGTTCACTTTTTCTTAGTAACTTCATTTTATCACATATATACTTAAAAAACATTTTAGTTCTGGCACATTTAGTTCTGGCAGACTTTTTTAAAAATGTAAATAATACAGATGAAACAGGACACAGTTCACACAATTAAATTTTGGGAGTATGTGTAAGTATAATGTTTACAAAAAATTTAATTCTGTAACCATATTGTTTCAGTGCCAACAATATCTTTAACAAGCCACCATCCATACATCATTTTACTCAAAATGGCCTCAAAATGACTCAATATTGTTATCTGCCATAATAATAATTATAAATAAAATGTTTTTATCAAACCTTAACAACCTGAATCTCATTGCATCTTTCTCCATTTAAATATAATTTAAATACTTTTGTACAAACACCCACGACAGAAAAGAATAAATAGTACAACATCTCAAGTACAATAACACCACATGACCAAATGTTCTTATTGGACATTTGTGTAGCCCTCACTTGTTTGATCCTGAGATCACAGTCATTAAGGCAACATTCAATTCATTCCACTCAAATACAGCAGATGTGTAGATGCCCAACAGCAGTGTACAAACAGAGATGTATGTTATTAGTCCATAGAGCCTATCAGTATGTAAAATAACATGTTTCAAAGGTCTTCTGTCCAGCATCATACTTCATACATGGAAACTCATAATACTATGAAGAACTTGAGTTTTTTTTCCATGGCAACAGTGCACTGTTTGTAAGCATGCAATTCATGTTGTGCTATGTTCAGTATTAATCAAATACTGACCCATTTGGCCATTTGACAATCAATAAAATGCACTACATTACACAGATAAAGGTACATAAAAGTTACAGTGACAGAATGACACAAACTCAGAACTGAGACAGAAAACACTAAATATAGAATTAAGCCATTGAAAATCAAATATATCAAGCCCTTTCTGCTGGTTGTTAACTGATGGTAAGATAACAGAAGTAAAATGTTTAGAAGGTTGTAAAATACTTTACAAGTATATAAAATGTTGGAAATATTTATTTTACTTAGAATAGTGTGTTTATATTAATTTTTGCAATGGTGTGAGGTACTTGAATGATGTCATTATATGAGTGTGCTGCTGTTAGCAGACCTCTCTGATAGAATCAAGATCAGGAAAATTGATTAGGGAAAGAATAGTGTAAGCTGTTGCACACTCTGAGATACTCTAATGTTGCCATAATATTACCATAAGACATCCAGAATGCTTAAAAGACAGCAGAACAGAGATAGTGGAGGGAACTTTGGCAATTATAAGAAAGAGAGATATTGGTTTATTTAACATAAGAAATAAAACCTTGTAAGTTGCTTTGGATAAAAGCAGCTACTAAATGCCTAAATGTAAAACAGTATAAAATAAAGACAGAAGGTTTGTGGCTTGTTAGAGATAAACAGGCTGTTTATCAACGTGACAACACTCAACAAAATGCAACTATACTTACAATTACAGCTCAGAAACTCAACAACATATCTGTTGATGTGTGTTTTCGCAACATGGTGCAAGGCAAATTATAGTGTGTTATTTTCATGTTGAAATTGAGCTGTTTTTATACTGCATTTCATTGAACTCAAACAAGAACAAATATGGCACTGCTTTGCAACCTTACTTTCAATAGCTGTGTGAAAAAAGAAATTGGCAGAGCTTTTACACAGTGTCACGGCTTATTTGAGCATTCAAATTAACATCCAAAGCATATGGCCATGGAAAGTCATCAATAACAGACGCCTTACAACCAAATTTATTTTAGCACTGAAATGATGATAGTTAAAAGGAAATACACAACATCTCTGCCATAGCTGGATGGTTCATGTAGTGTTTGAAAAACACCAATGTTTTTGGACTGTGCATTGACATAAAATTATGCTCAGTGTAATGTGTCTCTGTGCTGAGCTACTGCTTCTGGCTCATCTCCAAAGCAATTTTTGCACAACAGCTGATTCTGTCTCTTTGGAGCGCAGTAACTGTGAATGCTCTGAGTAACAGTGGCACAGTATGAATATGTGGAGCATGCCACCGTGATTCACCTTTCAAGTCTGTCTCTCTTTGGGTGCGGGAGCACAAGACAACGCTTCTCACATAGCACGCTCCATTATCCCATGGCCCTCACAAACGCCTGAGACCAACCCATTGAATTAATGTCCATGTTATTGCCCCTCATGGCAAGTTGTGATAATCAAATGAATTCTTTCCATCTAAAAACATATTTACATAATGTAATACCAACCCTTCTCTCAAGTTACACTAGCAACATTAAGTGGCAGCACATTCTGAGGGTAAGATGAGACAGACAGCCCCTCCACCTCCTGTAGAAGCAGAAAAGGCTGCCAAAGTTGAGTTGGGTCCATTGGCCTCCATAGTGAAGAGCTTGCAGGATCTTGGAGGAACGTACTCCGGGGCAGGAACAGTAGCATTGGCGGCAGTGGCCGGAGCCTCTCTCTCTGGGCTGGATGCATGAGAAGCGCAGGGGGAGTTGGTGGGGCTGAGCTGCACAGCTGTGGTGTCCTGCATGGTGTGCTCACTGGTCTCAATCTCAAACGCTGCACCTCCACCCAACGCTCCTCCTCCTCGGCCCATGAAGCCCAAACCACCACCTCCTTTGGCCCGACGAGAACTTTGAGGAGGAGGCAACCGACTGCAGATGCAACAAGCCCCAAAGAAGGAGAAAGCCACCAGCAGGAGTATAGGTCCAATGATAATTGGAGGATTGCTGGAGGGCACAAGCGTGCTAAAGGCAAAGGCGCCAACTAAGGTGATGTTGACGCCTGCCAACATAATGCACAATCCACATGCACAGCAGAGGGCTGGAGAGGGCAGACTCTGAGGACGGGATTTCCTCTTCTTGCGGCTCTGGATGTCCTTTTTTGGCACTGATGTGCCGGAACTTTGTTCACTGCAAACCATATCGATAAGGGTCACGGGCAGTGTTGCACCCACAACTCTTCTCACACCTGCTGTGTCCTTATCAGAAAACTGAAGACGACAAGCATTGCATCTTCATAAGTGCTTGCTTCAAACTCAGCAGAGAGGATACCTGTGCAGAAATAAATGTCCAAAAAAATTATTTTGCACCATGGCTTATTACCTACTTAACACCCAAGACTCATATAAAGGAATGATTTCCCCATATACAGTTTCAACCATTTGTCCTTGTTTAACTACACTGGACATGTTAACTACACTGGATCCTTTAATTTCAGCCTGTAATGACCAAGGTCACATTTTACAGAGAAATAACACTATGGAAACTTATGCCGCTAATCCTTTACCAACATTTCTTTTTGATCCAAATGCATCTGTCTGTAAAAATATTATAAATGTGTAAGTACAACAATTACAGCCTTTTAAAGGCTGTTTTACCCCTGCTGGTTAATATACGATACGCTAAAATGTAGGTACAACGATCATTGAGAAACAAAACATACATGCTTTTGTAAGCTGTAGTGAATGTCAGTCTGCCTAAATTAAAAGGTGAAAGACATGCAGTGGTTTACTAAGATCAACGCGTATTTTTAGGAAAAGAAAATGTCTTACCGCTTAGTCGACGTCCAGAGAAATGATTACACAGACTTGATGAAGGTCTCCCGTTACATATGAAACGCGTCGCCTCCGTTAATCGCTATGCAATGAGGTACGACGTCTTTAACGCGGGCTTCGCTGTCATCTTTCACAGCTGCCCGAGTCATCCCTGGATCAACACTCACTCGACCAACCCTCCTGCCACTCAATACACATCATCCTAAAAGTGACTTAGGACCAATGCAAAACAGAACATTAACATAATAAGACGCATTAGGCGGCAAAGTATTAGGTAAGTGATCGTGGCGCACCGCTTTCTTTGGCATTTGCTGTAACAGGTTGCGCGGAAGCCTTGCAGATCATGAAGAAGTGTTGAAGATCCAGTTAAATGGCGTGTGAATGAACTGGGTGGGAATGGCTGTCTGTTAATGTGGGCATGTGTTCAGTGAGCGTGTAGGGAGGAGGGACTCTCACCATGATTGCTGTGTGGAGTGTGGACAGCTCCCAGTGCTGAACTCAATTTCTGATAGTACACTTTCCCTTTAGACGGATATGGCTAAAGCCGATAAATAGTTAACATCTTTAGGTACTGTTGCTATGGTAACCACAGTTTTCCACCAAACTAGAGTACAATTGTAATAACTTGCCATCAGCAACCATTGCAATTTGAAAATAAAAGATTTTTAACAAAAAGAGTCAAAACTTTGAAAGACATCCCATAGCCTGTTTTGGTGGAAACCATGGTAAGGGCAATTTGCAAGGGAAATATTTCTGTGTTAAGCATTCCCCTTACAAAAAACGAACCATGCTAACCATAATTTCCACCAAAATGCCATAGTTACTAGATATTGTTACTGATATAATTATAATAATCTTGTCTATAGGATCTCTTGTAAACAAGTCTTGTATTTTACTTGTTTTACCTGTTTTGCTTTTTTTCTGTAAGACCCACAGTTTTTCTTACATATGTGAATTCATTCGGCAGATACTATAGGAGTAATGTATAACCACTGTTAACGTTATACATTCAAATTCATCATTTTTAACTGTACAAGATTTGGTGATTGACTTTCCTTCACTGTCTGAATAAGGTTTCCTCAGTTCCCCATTATTATTCTTTATTAGCCGACTAAAACATTTGTCTGGTGCTGTTGTGTGAGACAGCCAGCGCAATAGTGTATAATTCAGTCATTAATGCACATCAAAGATCTTAGCAATGGAAGACAGCACCTCTCTGTGTCACTGTGCAGGAAAAGGGACAGGGACTGCAAATTCAGCCTTATTGTGTCACCAATGGTCTGTGTGGGATGTACAATGATTGTGTACTGTGCACACTGCGTGCTCTTACATGACAATCTGAGTCATTTCTAGATGAATCTTCAAAAAACCAAGAGTAGCTACAGTAGCCAAGAGTAAGTCAATGTGCAGGTTTATCAGGACAAATATAACCTTTATTTTTTGCATGTGTTGTCATGACATCATAAAAGTTCAAATTTTTACATATTTACAGTTTTTTTTATCTTATTTACTAGGTCTCAAATACAAAGACATTTTAGGAATAATATTGAGCTAATTAGAAATCCAATTAAAATGAAGATTACAGCAGAAAATACAAACTACATTAAGAACACTGAAACAGATTTGCACGTGCAAGTGCAAATCTGTGTTGCATGCAGATGTTAACACAAAGATCTATTTTTACTTAACCCTTACCATGAATTTTATTGTTTGTTAGGCTGTAATTAGGTTGATTTAGTCATATTAAATTCATTTAGCCTTGTATATAACCAGTTAATTTAAATGTTACCACAAAGTACATTATTCAGGTTACCTGCCAAAGCATGTTTATTCTGTAGCTTATTTGGTTTCATCAGGCATTATTTTAATATTACAACAGACATCATGTCTGATTAGACAGTAAAATCAGATCGTATACTGTAACGAGCTGTAAGCAGAGATTAGTCTTGCTTATTGTGAAACGAATACTGTTTGCTCTTTTATGACACTGTTGGATCCAGCCATTATGAAGGGTCTTGGTCAGAAGATGGAGACTTGAACTTTCGTCTGCCCAAGATATCCGGCACATCTGTAGAAGGCCTAAAAAGAATAAGAAGTATAATGTAAAAAATGTAAGTATGTGGGTGTGTGTGAGTATATGCTTTGTTATATTTGTTTCACAGTCTAGGTTGAATAGGCAACACCATGTCTGGTCCTTTTGCAACATACATGGTATTATGAGTAAAAGCAGTGGTGTAGGTCACCATGACAACCACATCCACAGCAACTTCTTTGTTGGTTTGAGACCAATAATCTCATAATGGGAAGTGGTCAACACCTTCCCTTTTCAATTTTTAAGGGAGGCATATTCACTGCAGTAAGCAAAAAAAATGTAGTTGTATGAAGATGTGCATTAAACGCAGAAGATCTTGCTACTCTGTAGTGGTTCTTATATGAGCATATATATAAAAATTATTATTTTACGGACAGTCAAAATAATGCACTGGAAGTTATTGGCTCCTGGCATAGAATAAAATGTAACCTCAGTAGGTTATCCCAGTCTCTCCATAGCACCAGCAAGCCACAGAGATGTGGGCTGCTTGGCACTGCTACCTGCAAGAGGAATCAAATGACTCTCGGCCCTAGAGAGACTGCCATATTGAGAGAGGGAATTCATTGTGTCGCAGATGTAATGAAGGGAGTGTGTGTGTTTCCGGTATGTGTGAGTTCAATTTGTGTCTCATTAACTCACTGTTTATTCAAAATTATGAATATGAGAATGATAAAATGGTTTGTACAGTTTGAAAGCTGTATGGATGAATTTAATTACTCAAGTGTTTCAACATATGTTGCCTTTTCAAACTCTTATGTTGCTGTTAAACATGAAGGTTGTATTGTAATGCACTTTTGGGCTGTAAAGAATGCCTCACCCATCATCCTGTGAACCTTCAGCTGCTGTAGGGACTGTCTCCACAAATGTTCCCATCCGGCTCTTCGACCGCTCAACATTTAACTGGCATTGAGTCCCTGGGAGAGAATAAGAGAGAGAGTCAGAGCAATACTGCTGTTCATTCAGTCAACACATTCTCCCTGTGGCCTGTTTACATGATTCACTGCATGACTGTGCTCTGAGGGCATAATACAGGCCATGAATATTTTGCGCATAATCATACTTATACCCTTTCGCAGCCAAGTCACATGTTAATATTCTTGAAGAGATCTCATAAAGTCTGATTGTCTGGTAGCATAAAAATACAGCAGAGCCCTTAAATCTGAGACCTAAAAGTCTAATTTAAATCTAAAAATGAACAGAAATGTTTTTAAATAATGTTTAATAATACTTACTTAAGTAATGGTTTGTACAAATCTTTGCCATTAATCTTTCAGTAAAACTTGTGTGCTAATAAAACAATTTGCAATGATTTCTTTTCAAATGAAATATTTTTGTAAGCCATCTCGTGGACCATTGTATAATCTTTCTCTGCAAATAAACCCAAGAAACCAAAAAACTGTATGGAAGATGGAAATAGTGCACATCATGTTTGAGACAGACTGTAAGAAAAGTTCAAAGCACATACTGTAGCACAAAACAGTGAGTGAGTCATAAACTACTTGTGGGAAGGACACTGGGCTCCTCAGTTGACAAGCCAGATCAGCACAGACTGACACTTCTCAATATATTTCCACAGCAGGGTGGTATATAAATTTTCTTATTAAATGAACATTGTGATTATGTAGCCAACATTGCGATACTGTTTGCAAATGTTTGTTTTAAAGTGGTCTCCAGAAACACCATATTGTTGAACTATGTTGTAAGAATTTAAATTGCAACTACAGTTGGCTATAATGATTCTTTTGGAAAACCCACTCCTCATTGGTTCAATGAACTGTATCTATTTCACAAATTGCGCTAAACTATTTGTTAAACTGATTTGGTTAAGTTTAATTCACTTAGCTACTCATAAGCAATTAAAAAAACAAAAAAATGCATTTTTTAGATATAGTTTAATATGTAATCATTTTGCCACTTCATGTGTAATGACCTGATGGAATGAATTTGTATTAGCTTAAAATAGAGATGATGACTTTGTCACTGCCTCATGCCCCAGATCTTGCAGGTCAACAGTGTAAATGAGAAACAGGGGACACCTCTACACTGACCCTGAGAAACTGTTGTCAAGATCTAAAATGCTATAGAAAACCAGTCTGACTGTTAAACTGTAGCTATAAGCAGGGTGTGTCTGAAGGGGTTTGTGGGCATACCCATTTGGAACAACTACTCACCTTCTCGTGTGAGTGTAGCCACAGGCTGTTCTGGGGCTGGATTTGAATTTGTAGTCATTGGGTGCACTCTGAAGTTACCTGAGAAAATGAGATGTTGTGATACTACCCCGAGTGGTGTGACACAGTCTTAAGAACAAACAAATCTCATGTTACACTATGCATTCAAGATTATGTGACAGCTGATTAAGCTTTTATATAGCATATAGCTTTTATATACCATGGCACTGTTAAATGCTTGGTTATGATTAGCTGACAGGTGTTAAATTTCAACAACGGCACTGTGGTTCAGATCAGTAGTTCAAATCAACTGATCACATTACAGCTCACCATACAGGGTCAGTTATTTCAAATAACATATCATAGTTAAAAAAATTATGATACAGGTTACATAGTAAGACTAAAAGCAACACTATACCCACAACAAACAAGGAACGCAGTTTTGAAAACCTGACACTTAATAGTTACAAAAATGAAATTTAACATTTTTGCACTTGCGTAAATGTTATGTAATACACATTTTTAATATAATTTCAACCACAACAAAACACTGAAAAGACACTGGTGTCTCACCTATATTGGGCAGTATGTGATGAAAATTGAACCATGCTCTTATAAATGGGTAGACTGAAATAAGGAGACCTGCAGAGCACACCAAGAGAACAAGAGTTAAAAAATAAGGCCAACTCAGATGTGCACACAGTTTTTCACTCAATGCTGTCATTAGGGAAATGTTCAGCTCCAGTGTCATAAACTGCACTTTCTCTCTGCTCAATGGCTCCCTGAGCTAGAGCTGCGAGCAAGAGCTGAAGACGTGCCCCATGCATATTGCATTACATTTCAAACTGATGAACAGCAATTTAAGCTTCATAATGAGAATGCGGAATAGAACAGATCCCTTGTGAGAACAGAATTGTCGTAAAAAAGGCTTGTACCTCTCAAGCACTGATTCACACTGAGAATGAACTCTTACTGGTTCTTGTTTATGCGGAATTAGGGTCTTGTCATCCCCTCTGACTTTATGTGCCTTCCCGAAGACACAGTGAAAACATCTTTTAAATCCTTGTGGCTCATGAAGGCATGCATTTGATATCTTTCTCTCTGAATCCTATTGTTTTGCAATCTTTTTGTTTTGAGAGATCTGAGACTACAGAGGAGACAACCACAGACGGCAGGGGCTATACTGGATTTTGATTACACGCCTACTTTTCATGCTGGGAACCAATTCCCATTTGAAATGGACAAGGCACCTCTGCTGGCTTTGTGTTTTGGCCAATTTCAGTTAAGAGGGGCCTCTGGCAGGCATGACTGCTGCATGCTGAGGGCTTCATCAACACATGACTTGCTTGTGTAACCTACTTTTTCCTCCCTTTCCTACAGTTTCCCCTTTGTGGCTCATTTTTGTCCTTCAGTCCTCTAAACTTTTAAGTTGCCCCAAACTCGTCACTGTGGTGGAGGCTTTAGAGTGGACAGCAGCAATGGATCCATTCTGTTTGGCAGGAGAGCAGTTCACCAAAAAAGAGGCCCAGGTTCTACAATATGTGCATCCATGCCAGCAAGATCTTCCTACCTTATACTTAGAAATAGGTCAGATTGATTCCACTTAGGAGGTTGAAGATCGTGTCTTCAAGATAATAATGCTTGACACATGACAATAGAGCAATATATCAGCTTAGTGGTGTCTTGTGGAGCTGTATTGTGGCAGGGTCCTGTGCAGATTACATACCCACCATCATGAGCTGGTGGCTTGGATTACAGACCTGGATCAAATGATGGATGAAGAACTTTAGTGACTGTAGCTCTATATCTCATATGAAACATGCAACCATTTCTTATTTAACACTCCCACTCATAAGTGTGTAGTTTGTTGTATCATAAGAAAGTGTTGATATGGAGCAGAGATTAGATGTTAAAAATGCATGATACGCAAAATAGCCATGTACTGTTAAAGAGTCAGGACAGCAGTCAGTATCTTGCAGTTTAAAAGTGGATCAGTTATTTCTGTATACATTTAACATGGTTTATATGACTGTTGGTCTTTTGGTACATTTTTTAACATATCAGCAAATTCCATGACAACCAGGTGCATTAAATTAATGGACAGACTTTAAACAGATGAACAGAAATGAAATAACCAGTGAGGTGAATAACAAAATATACTGCGTTTTGCATAGGCTGTTGGGCTTTAGAAATGGTAAAGATTTAACCACATATTTTGGATCTGAGGGGACCTAATGTAAAAAGCTAAATCAATAGTTCCTCTAAAAATGACAATTCTGTCATCATTTACTCACCCTCATGTCATTTGAAACCCATGTGAAACCCCAAAAGGGATTTGGAAAAACATTATTTAAAAACATTAATTATTTTTTTTTGTAATTTAGAAGAATGTCATGGTTATTCTTGTCCATAAACAGAAAGTCTGAGTATGAGTGAACTGTCCCTTTAGGGAATAACCATTGCAAACCCATATCAGTTGACCATCTAAATGAGAAATGGTACTCACCAAGTCCCCCTGCCCCCAGGAAGATGCCCCCCACAGCATCTGCATCGCAGTCCTTTGACACACCAATGATGATGCAGCCTGCTACAATGCTGAGCAGGGCCGAGCCTACCCGTAGCCCATGGTACTCCCCAATACTGACCGCGTTCATTCAGCAGGTGGAACCTCCACCTGCCCAGAAAGCTGCATTCACACTGGGTGATCGCAGAGGTGCACGATTACTGTCGCACAGGAGCTGAATGGAACTTTCAGTGTTAGTGAGACGAGTTAACAGAGTCTCTACTTTCTCCTCAAGAGTGTTCATACATCTTTAAACATGGAGCTCTTGTTACCTTGCCGGATTCATGCTCTTCCCCTTCAAACTAATTGGGGTCTGATTGAAGCTGACAAGTCATTTCATTTGGAAGGCCAAACCAAGCATGGCGTACTACTGGAGTATATGTCTTCTCTGGCAAGGCAGAATTACCTTTTAGAATTACATTTTTGGTTCATGCTCATGTATAAATCAACAGAGGCTTTCTTAACAATGAATGGCCTTATACTTACCGCTAAACAAAATGCTACAGAAGGCCCCATCCTTTAACATAATAAGGCCTAATTAACATCAAATTCCATTAACATTATCTTTACCTAAGACATTAATCCTACAAGGGACCAGATCATTGCATAAAAGTTTGGTTTGGTGGGTACCTTGTGACATTTGTGTTCTTTGATCTGTTTTGTTATAGTGAATGGCTTACAAGGCCTTGCATTTGTATTGGCAACTACTCTGAGAGTGTAACATATGTTCTGTTTTCCTGTTCCACTGTTTTTTGGTTCTGTCCTGTTTGACCTAGTTTTCTCTTGTTAGTCTCATTAAGTTCCCCTGTTGTTTATCAATTAAGCCTTTAGTCCTTCATTTGGTTTGGTATATATTGTCTTTGTGGTCATTAGTTCCTTTGTCCTGTCTCAAATCAATGTTAAAGTTTGTGTTTCCCCGTTTCCTGTGAGGTTTATGAATGAAAAAACTTTCTGTTAATTTCTCATCTTTGTGAGTTTATACTATAACCACCTGTGACACTGATGTCTGTGTGAATAATATTACTTGTATGCGTACTACTGCAATTGTTAAATTTAAATAAATAAATAAATTTATAATCAGGTGTGAGGAAAATTAGTAACAACTTGACCCCACACATTTGTTATCTGTCATCTCAGCTGCCAGTTTTAACATAATAAACATACACATTCATACACATTTACTATGCAAGTCAGACAGGTTGATAGGTAAACCTGTTTTCATTTAGTGTGTTCGAAAGATGTGTTTTGTCACTGTGTTAAACACTGCATTCTTATTCAATGTACTCATCTGCATAAAGGACTGAAACGACCTGATGCTCCCCATTTCAAACAGAGGATGTTTTCAAGTGCAGCCTACGCAAGAGTCAGGGTGTCACCACACAGGGACAAAGACAATCATAAAAATAAAAACAGATTGCATAACGTGGGTTGAGGTCATTGACAGATGCTGTGAAGCTGTCGGCTTTATGAATTAAGCTGTTTTTCATCTAGTACATGTTCACTATGTAGTGAATTAGCAGACTATAAATAAGTGTGCAGAAGGCTATGACTGTGTCATGCATACTAAAGGCCTAACTGGACTTTATCAACTCAAAAGGCTTAGCCTGCCTGTTTAATGGCATTCACAGTCAGTTAGAAAAGTCAGAACACCACAGTCAGACAATCTATAACTGGTTGTTGTGTTTTTTGGAACAAGATTATTGTCTAAGTTGGTCACCAATTTAGAAACAAAACTTAGCAGCAAGGTCTGTATACTAGTTACTTTCTTCATAACCTGTTTTGTCATTCTGTCTCTCTGCTAATTCATAGTTAGCATGGATATCATATGTGTTTGGTTTTGGTTCAATGTTTTCAGCAAACAATCTCTAAAAACGATATTTAGCATTGAACTATTCATAGTCAACAGGTTAAAACATTAGAAATAAAAGGGTCATCTTAATTTCATTTCTTTGATTTAGTCCACGGATGTGAACAAACTGTGGTACACATGCTCTGCAACATTCACAAAGGTTTCTTTATTAACTGTAATAGAAGGCATATGAGTTCACATTTTGACTGATTTGACTTTGAGCTCAAAGGGAATGTGTAATGAATCCTCTGCCGTCAGGACCCGAGACCATCCACAAAGGCCCCGAGTTGCCATAGGGATGGCATATCCATGGCAACAGAAGGAGCTGGGGTTGAGCAGGATTAACACCATAGAGTTGGGTAACAAATGACGTTAATGGGTGAAGACGAAGTGACACATTTCCTGTTTGTGTATCGGGCCCTCAATGCCATACAGCATCTTTAAGTAAGCGCCATTAAAAATGTATTAACTGGACAATAATAGGACAATAATCCAGAGGATCTTATGTAACAACAGTTCCATTAAGTTAGATAACCTAAATGAAACATATCAATAATCCTCTTTTTGTGAATTTAACAAGCATTCTGCTGTATATTACCTATACAGAAATAAATAGCAATATGAGGCTTCTATAGCTTTAAGAGAATGAAAATACAATAGTCCAATTACATTTCAATGTTGAAAGCATGATTAAGAGCCACAGACAAAACATCAACAAGCCATCATGTAGAAGCTACATTAGAACATTGATCTAAGATGACATTCATCTGAAGGAAGAAAATGGACAGAATAAGGAAAATTAACAAAACTTCTATTGAATGTCACAGATGTGGCTATTTTAGTTTGCTGTTACAGTTTATTTTCACGCATCCCATCTCTAATCATTATGCAGACTAAATGTCTGTTGTTGTTAATCTAAAGGATATTTCATAAATTGTCATAATTTGTTTTAATAATTATGTTAATTGCCCTTCTTCTCTACCACCAACATCTCCATCATCTCAGTAAAAAAAATTGGGACTCTTCTTCTGGTAAGTGGAAACCACCCTACAAAAAAAACCATATTAGTAATCTTCACATCATCATCCCTGTCAGTCAGACTTCCGTGAAAAAACCCACTGAACCACCTGATCTTTATAAAAAACTCAAATCCTGAACGGAATCATCTTCCTCAAACTTATGCCTGGGCCAGACTTATGCCCAGGAAGAATTAATGCCTGATCCATTTATGTTGATAGAAGATTTATCTTTAGAGGATTTCTGTAGCTATACAGTAAACATAAGACCAAAGCATTGTGGGTTTAAATCCAAGGGAACACGGAAAAAGAAAGTATACAAGTGTAAAACAAATATTGCAGTGTCAATACTCACTGACTTAACTGCTATAATGCAAATGATCAATATTGTTAATGAATAAAAAATATCAGACTTTTAATTGCCAATGATACCAAGATGTTTTTGAACAAGCTTATATATGAACATATCTCCAATGAGGCACAATAACCGCCCACAGCTGCAATCAATATTACTGTCATGGAGGAAATGGCATCCCCTCAATGAGAAAGTTTAGGAGATGTGGCTATATTAAATAAACATTGCACCAATGTTGCCTCAATGCTCTTTAGATTCTCAGCTGACTGGGGAAGACATAGGACGCTGTGGATAAATGAACAGTGTGGGCTATCATCACTAAAGACCCTACATCCCCCGACAATAATTAGCCTGTTGGACCTAAGTCTGAACAATTGATGAGCCACTCTGACCTGTTTGGGAAGAGACTGGCCTTTGTTCCCTCATGGATGATAGGTCTACTGAGGCAAAGCTAACAGCTGTGAACTCAATTACCAGGAAGGTTGTGATACCTGCTTTTTGGGAGGATGAAATTGTGAGAGACTATAAGATTGTGTGAAGTTCAGTGACAAAGCTTTTCACAGATATAAATAAAGAACAGAAAAAGAAGACATTGTTAAACATAGCTGCAAGCAGCAATGAGACGAACAGATTTAACAGAATATTACACAGATAAAATGTAACAGGCATTTCACAATTTTGCAAAATCATAAACAAACACACAATTCAAGCCCTATATATATATATATATATACACACACACACACACACACATATATATATATATATATATATATATATATATACACACACATATGGTAATGTTACCATATAACATTACAACACTTCTGAGATGTACAGTTGACTACTCTCAGGTCAGAATTTCAGTCACATCTCAGATAATACAAACACACGCATGTCTTTTTCAAGAAATTCTGATCCAAAGATCTTTCAGTCTCAAAAGTCCAACTGCATATTTGTATGTTGGTTTTGTTGTAAATTAGGTCAGTGAATTTTGTCATTGTTTTTGTAATAGCTTTGATAATAGTTTAACAAAGAAACAAGTGAATACAATAAAACTCCGGTGAGATATATCAAGGCAAGGGTAAGCAATATAATGTAAAGCTTAAGCAAAAAGTTCAGCTGTGTCCTTACAGCAAAGGGGTTTTTTAATTCATAAACTGAAATCATTTCAGGGCAGGTTGTCACATTTTTATTGTGACAACCGATTTAAAGATTATATTTTTTTGTAATTCGTTTTTGTATATTACCTCATAAACTCAAAACAATAAAAAAAAAGATCAAAATCAGTAGCAAGGCCAGTAAAATTACATGGAGAAATCTGTAATTGCCCTATTGATTGCACTCGGAAGACATTACATGGTTTCTTCCGTCGTTATCCTCCCCACCCCTGACTGTTGTTAGGCTGCACAAGAAACGAGGGCGTATTTAGGCAGTTATATGATTTATTTAGCAATTATGACTTGTCAATGAAAAACATAAAAATAAAAATCCATATACTAATGTTATACACAAATTTACACAGAACTAAGTTTTCCTCGCATTTTCAAAGGCTGTATTTTAGTGCGTTCGTACAGACTTTTTAGTAGTCCTATTTAGCTATAAAGCTATTATTATCATTATGATAACGTTGATTCATTTTTAAATTGATCTTTTGCTGGATTAGAGCGACCTCATCTGGCTAACAAAAGAAGCACAATACAAAACAGCAGTAGCGGCACACCGTTCTTATTAAGGTTCAACAATCATCTTTCAATAACGCTACCAAAAGCATATAAATATCTTTGTATGTCTTTTATCTGAAACTTGACATCGTATTTTAGCATTCTTTATAGCTTCCTTGTTACAAGCTAATGCACAGTTAACATAAATCTAGATCATAATACATAAAAAAAATCGAGACCTTCCGGACTTGCTGACCTTGCTGTTTCCTGCGTCATGACGCACGATTGATCAGGTAGGAATTTGGTGAAGCATACGGGTTGTCGTAAATATATCGAAGTTTTTATTGTTTATTTTGAGATTTATGGCTTTACAAAACTGTTTCATTTGTCCAGAACGACATTTAAGTGATAAATTGCTGTGGTTTAATCCTTGTCCATTCACGCTATATTTATTTCCAATTAACACATCACGCTACATTTAACGTTGAATATTTCTGAGGCCATAAATCAAAGTAGAATACGAGCCAGTGTGTTGTTACATATCCATTTGTAGATGTAGATGTTCTTCAAGAAAGTTACTGATCAAGTAATGAGGTTAAAATAGCTAAAGAAAAGTAACTTCTGAGTTCAGAAGGATATTCTACACAGTAGCAAAGATAACGCACATAATGAGACTTGCATGTGTAACTATGTTGGCTTGTTGTGTAGTTTTAGTTCAGTTTATAAACGTTTAAGTGTTTGAATGTTGTCACCTTTTTGGTAAATTTAAACTGGATTTACAAACACTCCAGTGCCTAATGAAATATGTAAACAGAGAGTTTCATATATATATGCGCATCTCAATACCTTAGGCTACATGAAATCACCAGACCTGCATTAACCTAGTGCTTGATGTCTGGTGTTGGTTGGTGTTTAGGTTATAAAACAATATGTATTTTAACAATGATTTAAGTGGATGTTATCATTAAAAGCACAAGTCATTGAGAAGGTGATTTAATTGTTGTGGGATAGCCAGAGTTCTTAGTTATGTCTGTGATTGTAGATGTGACCATATTTATCACTTACTCGTGGTGTCGTGTTTTCATTGATAGGCATGCAGCCATGCAAGTATACATATTGATATCTAGACTTATAGTATATCTCTATGATTTTATACTATTCAGCTGTTCTTTTGTATATTCAAATGTATATTGTTTACCCCATTACCTTTATCAGCGTTTACAACACAATCTCCTTTGTTTGTGATTCAGAAGTGGGGTAAAGGTTTTACTGGTTATAGACTGCAGAAGGCTGGAACTACTGCTATGATCGCTGATAAGTGTTGATGTTACGTACATGTTTGATGCCAATATCCATTTCATCCAGAGAGTAATTCATAAGTTTCTAGAAAACAAGAGGTGTTGCAAGGGAGTATGAATAAACTTAACAGATTTTGAGCATGTGAATCATTATTTTTCTGTTAAACAACATCAGTGCATCAAAGTTAATTGTGACAGAAGAGTGTTTCGAAAGATAAAATACTGATGTTAGACTACCAGCGCTCTCAAATCAACAGCTGAGAGAGGCATAATGGTCCAGTTTCACTGATTTTCAGAGGGGCAGTTCCCTCTAACTCTGTACATATAAGCTACAACAATTTAAAGTAATGGCTGTTATGTGTATTCAGTCAGTTTCACTCTAAAATGATTCTGAAATGGAGTCCAGTGTGTCCTGTTAGAATACGCTGATTTTTGTCTGTTTCTATGCTGTTAGCACATGAATGCAGACCCTTCGCAGATCAGTCTTGGGTTCCTGGCAGTATCTTCTCAGCAACTCATAGTAGTTCTAATGGATATCATCAATTCAGGATTAACACAGTCTAAATTCCAAATTATATAAATTGAGTTTCATAGTCACAAGGTATGGAACAAGAAACAAAGGTTTGTTTAGTAGAATAAAATGGAAGACAGCTGACTCTTTAAATTAAATCACATACGTCCAATTGTGCTCTTAGACTTTCCAAATTATTTGTATGTTATTGCTAATTAAGGTTGCTAATTAAATTTGGTCTAAAATGTGAGGATTGCTCACTTAGTTGGCTGAATTTACTTCACCTAAGTGTGGCCTAGTTTATAAATAATTAAATCCGGTAAACAGAATTAATATTAAGCCTCGGTACAAAAAAGCTCAAGCTCCTGTTAAAGGTAATGTTCATAATCATTGTGGCTGATTTCATCTGACATGTATAATTGGCTTAAATGTTAGAGAACCGTTTTTAGAACTGCTGTTATGACAGTTATGACTGTAATACGATGAAATATTATCAGTTTGTTTTTGCAAATATTGTTATTTAGTCAGAATGTTCTTACATGAGAAAAAATGCTTCTGGGAAATGGTATGGTGTAGTTTTAGCATCTACCAGCAGGAGCTTATTGTCCAAATGTTTATCCCTTGTGAGCATCTATAGCTTAAGAGACAATTTTTTAAAACACGTATCTATCTCACATGACCAGATGTGGTAAACAAATCAGTTAACGTATCTGATTACACACAAGCTTCTTGTATGCATTTTTTAAAACATGTATCTATGTCATAGGCAAGCAAACATTCTATGTCTACCCGAGTCAAATCCATCCAATGTAAACGTTCTGGTCCACAGATCTTCAGATCTGCTTACTGCAGATACTGTAACACTGCTGAGGAGAGAACTAATGAAAAAGAAAACGAGGTGAAATTTTACCAAATCATACCAAAAAGTCAGTCAAATTTACAATTGGTTTGTTGTGTGTTGGAACAAACAAAGTGATGGAGAGGCAAACGTATAGTCCACAGGCAAGGTGTGAAGAATAAGGTGATGGTGTTAATAAGGAATGTAGCACCTGGGTTTGGGAGCTAAACAAACACACACATGACCAGATGTGGTAAACAAATCAGTTAACGTATCTGATTACACACAAGTTTCTTGTATGCATACCCTCCATAATATACTACAAGAAAGCATGCAAATGGAGGTTAATATTTTATATTATACTTCCACTTGGTTATTTCAAAACCTTTTTAAAGCACTGAAATTGGTAAAATTGGCAATAAGCTGCAGGTCAGAAATCCATAACTTAAGATCATTTGTTAATAATTTTGCTGTGCTGATCTGTTGCCTGTGGCTGTTAATTCTTTTTTGTCACGCAGTACAATTTTTTGACAAGCTCATCTAGCTATGTATAGTGGTGGAATTTGCAATAGAAATTCTGGTTCAGATTTCTTTATTCATTAAAGGATTACTTTTACTCTCTGTTGTAAATGAATGAATTGGTAAAAATCTTATCATGACAACTCAAAGCCCTGCCCATATATATCTCCATCTGCCCCCTTTTAGTTTGGCTTAAGTCACCATTGAATCAAAATATTCTTTTTTTTAATGAAATATTACAGTCCTCCTCTCCTCAAAACAACATCTTTTGTCTTGATGATGTGTGCCGTGATGTGAAGGCAGGACTATATTGACTGTCTAATGCCGAAGCAGTTTCTACCCCTCCAGCCTCCAATAATCCAATTAATTCTCAAAGGATGAAATCAAGTCCCGCCCCACATTTTTCTTATTCCAGAGGCCATTTCACTTAGATGTGCCTCACCATAAGGAAGACTGTGACAACTTCTGTTTCCTGGTGACTTCAGAAACTTTTAAAAACAATTTTCTTTTAGCAGATACATATTTAGAATATTGATGACTTATGCCGTGCAATACAGATTATTGTCCAATCAAATGCACTGCAGATGCCCCTCATCTCCTCAGCTGTGCTCATCAAATGATATCAATGTATTTTGGGAAGCCCAATATTCTGTAACTTTGATCACGATTTGATATCATATCATATATATTTTGATATCATATATTTTTCATTTTTAAAAATGAATATATTTTTATTTTAAATAATGTGCCTATACTTATAAAAATAATAAAAATAATAGCATATAAAAATAATAGCAAGGGTTCTACAAATGTCCCTATACAGACCCAGGAAGGTGTGATGTAAAAAAAAAAAAAAGTTTATCTGTTATAGGCTGTTCTCATCTCCTGATAAGGCAAACTGACATGTTTTTTGACACTTGATGATCATAGAAGACATCATGTTGGAAATGACAATGTGACAGATAAAGGGAGAGTTTTCATTTTCAAACATAAAGTAGTATGTAAACAAACGCTACCTGCATTAGAATATGTATGTTACTTGCATTTTTAGTGGGTGGTGATATAGCACTTTTTCATTCATAGAGGAATGGCCTAAGAGTTGAGACACCCCACTCATGCCAGGATTTTTGACATTCTCCTCCTCCCAAACTGCTACAAGAGTGAGTCAGTTTGACAGATCCACACCCAATCCTCAACGTCTGAGGAACGGGTCAAACCAGTGCTACGGGAATCCAGTGAAACTAATGTGTTCATGCAGAGAACGTGCCACATGGTATCTGAAAGCTGGAGTGCCCATTGATACACTGACAGTATCGGATATATGCTGTTGTTTTGTGCTGCTGGGATTTATAAAATATTTATGTGTCATACAGCATATCTATCTGGAGATAACATTTACATTTATTAATTTATACATTTAGCAGATGCTTTAATCCAAATAAACTTACAAATGAGAGAGCAATAGTCAACAAGCCTAGTCTACAGCTCAGATTAGCCATGTTCATTAATGTCACAGTTTACAGGTAAATTAAAACATTTGATATCCTTGGAGCCACCTAACCTTACAAAGTTATAATACAGTTACAGTTACAGACTTTCCTACATCATAGTGTAATGGAAAAAATACAAATTATTTGGACAAAATATTTATTATTTCTGATTAACACTATTAATTATTAATGTAAATTGCTGATGTACTATGCATTGCTAGTCAGTTTTATTTTCAATGATGTCCATTTGTTTTTACCTTAAATAATTTGTATTTGTTATACAAATCTAAAATATCTATATATTTTTATAGGTCTATACGTTATCCATTTTTCTAAGATTCAGAGTATTGTTCTCTCATTGGATAAGCCTCGGGCCCATATTTGTAACCCTAGGGAAACAAAAGGCCTTTCATTGTGAAGCTGTCACCGCTCAATCCTCGCCTACTTACACTGCATAAAAAACTATACTTTGAGAGCCAATCGCAGACAAGCCTCACTATGAAGAGCCAATCATTGGGGTTTGAGGTAGGTTTCAAAGGGCGGTTTCTGACAACTGATGCATGTTGCAATCCTGAAACCAGGTGGGTGTTGCCTCTTTTCAGAATGATCATCTGCTCAGGTTTATATTGGGCAGTTAGTGACTTAGTGAGGGCTTGTCATTGCCTTGCCAAAGCTCCCATTGAAATACATTCTCAGACTCCTCACTGTGTAGAACACAGCTGTGATTAAGGAATACTGGCTTACTGAAGAAAAAGTTGGGACACTGGGAAGAAGAAAGTTTAGAGACAGTTTAGGGATCGCTGTTTACCTGGGTCCATCCTTCATTTCTTTTCCCCTGTGGGGCAATATTCTTGTCATTTTGTTTTATATGCTTATTTTTGGTTGGAGTGGCTGTGGAGTTTAAGTGAAGAGAAAGACAACAGGTAAGCTACGCTCAGCTCAAATAAACAGTTCAAAATATACTTTAATATAGGTCTGATGTGTTATTAATAAGACCGTTTTGATTTCGTAAAAAATTCTGATTTCGTTAAAAGAGTTCTTTAACTCTTATGTAGCTGCCTGACTCTGAGTCATCTGATATAGATAGCTACAACCAGTTTGTTTATGCTAATTTCGTGGCCCCTGGGATTTCATTTGTGTGTCTGTCCGTTTGCATTTGTTTTTAGGATTATTTTCTGTGTATAATTATATGTGATTCATTTGGGTAATGTTTTTATTAGCAGTTCCTGTTTAGTTGGTTAATCTGATTCTATAGCAGGACAGTGAGATATCTGCCTTTTTCTACCTCACCAGTTTAACTGGCTCTGAACTGTTGAACTATTAGTCATTGGAGTCCTTGTAGTACCAGGGAAGGCAACCGAACAGCTTCATTAGTTATTCACAAACTACATGTTTCTACTTGAAAAAAATTCAGTTTTTAGAGTTTATAGTTTTATAACACGGAGACCTAACCCTAACTAGGTAAATACTGTATTATCAGATGTAGGGAGAATTTAAGTGAGACGGCAAACATAAAGCTGTTTTCCCTAAGGTAACCTGATGTATGTGGTTCAGTATATTTTAGATGAATTTATTGACTCTCATTCTGTTTCTTTGTGGCGGTTTTGATCTCTTTTGATAAAAGGGAGCGTTGCATGAGATCTGTTGGTAGACAGGCAGTGAAGCATCTGTTTAAAGTCCACTTTTGTCATCATATCTCATTGTGTCTCTGCCGAACATTGACTGGTATACAAACAAATGTGGAGAATAACATCATGTCTATTCTGTTTTTCTGGCTGGATTCCACGTGTGACTGTGGCCATAGACACGTTTAGATCAGTTAGATGACTTTAATAAGTTCTTCTTTTGGCTTTGGTGTAAAGATTTGATCATTCACACACAAACCAAAAAGGGATGTGAATGGTCCTGTTCTCAACAAGTGTATCTGAAAATGTTTCTGTTCAAAAACGTTGTGTTTCAAAAATATTTCCCAATGGCAACATTTGCTCATATTATATTAATTTCATATTAGACAAGATGCAGAACTTAGAATGAATTAGTCTGGCTCTGGTTGCAACATCATTTAATGTGTAGTACCACTTAGGTACAGCTTCACTTGGCCAGCTGTTTCCTGTTTGCTTTGCTGGGCTGTTACTGTTGACTGAATCCACACTGTTCTGTTGATAGCAGCACATTACCATCAGCCTCTGTCTAGCCTTATGCTAGCTGTATTGCCATTGTCTGCTCACCTTGTATCAACATAATTACCTTGTTCTCCAGTTTATTGGTTGTCTGAAGACCAAGTCAAGATGTTGTCTGAGGTGGTTTCAAACATCCTGAAGTTCTACGACTACCTTCTGAAAAGAACAGGTGAGAGCTCATCATATTCATGGTAATAGGTTTTTGTTTGTATTGTACACACAAAAACTATTTAAACTGAAATTTCGGAACAGTTCTCCAGTTATTTGACAACAGCACAGGTTTTTTCAGTTGTAATTGAGAATCTGCTGAGCCCCTTCAGGATTTCATAAAACAGTAAAGGATTCTATCATGTGCTTGATCAGATTGTGTCATTTTCCTCAGATGCCAGAGTACGGGATTATCCACTGATGCAGAGCCCCATTCAAATGACAGTCATCTTGCTGGGATATGTGTTCTTCGTTTTATATGCAGGGCCGCGATACATGGCCAATCGCAAACCTTTCTGCCTCAACACAACTATGATTTTCTATAACTTCTTCATGGTTGCCTATAATGCCTACATTGTTTATGAGGTGGGTTACTGTTTCTTTTATTTGTTTTTGTTTTTAACTGCACTGTAGCGTACAGTTTTTCCAAAATAAAAACTTGTGAAACCAAGCCTGGAAGAGTCTGGAAAAGTGCATCTCTTGTTCTATTTTTAGATCTGCCTGACATGTTCTTTTGTTACAGTTCTTGATGTCTGGCTGGGCAACAACATACACCTGGAGATGTGACCTCTGTGACCCTTCCAGCAGCCCTCAAGCTCTCAGGGTAAGAAGCACCAGTTTATTTCATTCATTCATGTTCTCTGACTCTCAGAAGTGTTTAGCTTGACCATGCAACTCATACTTTGAAGGGATCTGTTCATTTTTGTAAAAAATCTGTTTCTCTATGCATCCACAGATGGTTCAAGCAGCCTGGTTGTTCTATTTTTCAAAATATGTTGAGCTTCTTGATACGGTAACATTTTTTAACAATTTTTATCCACAAAAATGTATTCTGCTTTAAATCAGATGATTTCTGACATGAGTTAACAAGAACTGTGTCTGTTGCAGGTGTTTTTTGTGTTGAGAAAAAAGCACAGTCAGGTGACGTTCCTGCATATATTCCATCATTCTATTCTGCCCTGGACTTGGTGGTGGGGCATCACTCTCACACCTGGTGAGTCTATGATTTCTGCACACAGAGTTTACACAATTAATATATACAGGCCTATACAGCATTTTAAAAGAGGCCTGAGCATTGAACAATTATTGTAAAATAATTGTTGCCATTTAAATATAAATGCCATTCAGTTCTAAATCCTATAACATATTTTAAGAAATTTACCAGGTTAAGATTAATATTATTTAAAGTGATATTCTACTTGTATTACATAATCAATGCAAAACGAGGGCAAAATCCATGGTGCCCAGTTTAATATGATGTAAAGATGTTCTCTTATATATACCATGAATCTGTTCACCTGAAATTGACAGCTGGTGGAATGGGTTCTTTCCATGCTTTGGTGAACGCATGTGTCCACGTCATCATGTACACCTACTATGGCCTGGCAGCTGCAGGACCACATTTTCAGAAGTATCTGTGGTGGAAAAAGTACATGACTGCTATTCAGCTAGTAAGTGTCAACTCTTAATAAACTACTCTTCTTTACAACAAGATGTTACTATGTACAAGCATGGAAATATGCCTGATGTCCAAACGTGAACTGCATTTGCAATTAAAATGCAATTAAAGTGTCAAAATATAAACTGAAATTAAGTAAAGCCATTATAATTGAAATTTTAATGTCTCCATTTTCCACAGATTCAATTTGTGCTAGTGTCCGTCCATATCTCTCAGTATTACTTCATGGAAAAGTGTGAATACCAGGTTCCTATCTTCATTCATCTCATTTGGATCTATGGCATGTTTTTCTTTATCCTCTTCTCCAACTTCTGGATCCAGGCCTATGTGAAGGGCAAGCGGCTCCCTGTTAACAATGAGGACAAACCCAAGCAGAATGGCATTAGCACTGTGATTGAGCCGGTGGTAGTAGCCAATGGCAAACACTTGGAAAATGGCACTGTGTACTACACTAATGGATTTGCTCACAATGGGAAAGTGAAGGAGGTCTGAATGAAAATATAGTATTTGGGACTCCACTGGACCATCATTCCAGTCCAGAGACAGTTGTTATTTTTGTTATTTTTGTTTTCTTTGTTAAATTTATATATTTTTTTCTGATGGCATTGGAGATGAAATGGCACATTGGATCTGGCGGTGGGACCTCCTTTATTTTGTATTTATTGAGGCTGGCAGGGGAGCACTGTGCATGAAGAGAATTTGTCCACTGAAATCAGCTTTGTTGACATGGCTCTGAAAATCGACAGCATGTCTGTGGGTGAATCCAGTTGAACTCAGCTTTTCCTGGCATATGAGTCTCCTGATTGTTTGCATACTGTACAGTTCACAGGTCTAACACAAACTTGACTGTAAATAAATATTTCCTCAGTTTATTGGAATGGAATGAGTTGTCCATTTTTATTCTGTTCGTAACTTATCAGTAAATTAAAGCTTTTATAAGAAATTCTATTTTGGTTTTTGTATGTCATCTAAGGTAAAGGTGGATTTGTAAATCAGAATAAAACCAGAAACAGTGTTTGTTATATTAGCTTTCCTGCAAACACAGTTAAGCATAGTAGTGTTGAGTAGTTTCAAAAGGTCTTGCAGTCTATAAGTATTCAGCAATAAATGTTCTGCAGTTCCAGCACTCATCTACAAGGTGAGAATTGTTAAAATGTCTTGCATATAATGGAACACATGGTTGAATTCCTTTTGCTTTATAAAACATCTTGCATACCTGGGGTTTATTCTTAACCATTTGACCAGGTGTTTGTTGATTTTTAATCCAATGCATTTTAGTCCATCCAGTTTTAGTCTCACATGGCTTTAATACTGTTTAGTAATTAATCTGGTTTATTGATAACTTTTGCTTACACAATCAAAATTAGGTGTTCCAGCAAACCCAAGGCCATGATATCAATGTGTACATAAGTTTACAAACCCTTGATTCATGTACATTGTCTTTAGTAAAAGTTCTGCGACAAGCTTATTCTTACAAAACTCTTATTACAGACTACATTTGTATAAAGGTAGTAGGTAGGTAAAGCTAGTTGGTCATGATTGTTTCTTGTTCTTTGAAGAGTAGCATAGGACACCATTACTTCCTTACAAAACTTTATTTGAAATTTACATTCATACATAATTTAATCATCACTTTTAGGGTTAAATACACAAGTCTTGAGTAGGGAAAAATACAACTCACTAAAAGGTCTATTAGAAAGGTTTGGCTTTTAAAGCAGGCATTTTTCAGGAATTCCATTTTACAACCACAAAGTATACAAAATGAAACTTAAAACGTTTGTTGCAAATAAAAACGGCAATAATGGGGTATGTCATGTCCTACTGAAGTTTGTGTAGCTTGTCACTTGACCAAGATCACGTTTACTGGTTGTATTAAAAATCATTCTATATTTATCGAATATGTTGCTGAATGATACTGCTGGTAGGCTTGGGTTTTTTGACAGGATCCTTTTCAAAACACTTCCAAAGTCGAATGGTTTCATCAGCAGCTACAGAAGCCACAGTAGAACCATCTGGACTGAGTGCCAAGTTCAGAATTCTGTCTTCATGTCCTACAGAAACAGAAAAATTGTTTGTTTTTTTTCCCCCATCAGTTTACAATTGTGTGACTGTACAAGACACCTGAACAAGAAGTGACCAGAGAGAATCAAACTTGCCTTCAAGTTCTGCAACTTTAGCTGGTGAGGGGTATTTCCAGACGATAACCTTGTTATGAGCAAAACCATGACCTGACACCAGCTCTTTGTAATTTGGTGAAAACACAAGCGATGATACCTGAAAGGATGACATTTATAAAATCATAAAATTCTTACCGTACCACAAGCAGCATGCATCAGAGGTTGAGCCTACCTGCGAGCATGTATCCAAAGCACTGATACAGGAGCCACTGTTAACATTCCAAATGCGAATATGACGGTCACTGGTGCCCCCTCCTGATGCAAGGATGCTAGGTTGCCATGGGCACCATGCTAAAGCCTTAAGAGAGCATAAGATCCAACAGAACCCAAAGTAAAACAGTGCAAAAATAATGGATGTCTTGTTTTTGTAAGCACCAACTAAATTTAAACTTGCCTTGACTGCTCCTTGGTGATCACTGAGAGAATGGATAGCTTGATTCTCTGAGCCAGTAGTCATTGGCCAAATGTACACCATGTTGTCATTGCCACCACTAGCTAAATATTTCCCATCAGGGGACCAAGTAAGGCCACAGACTTCCTGAGAGTGCCCCCCATAGGTGAACATATGATGGTCTGCTACCCGAACATCATGCAGATGAATCAAACCAGAGCGGGAGCCACTAAAGAGAAGAGCATTAAATGCTTATGCCTTCAAGAAATGCACACCATCTTCCAAGTACTACATAATACTGGTCTTACCTAGACAAAATATGATCATTCCAACTCAAGCAACCAACCCTTGCTGAATGGCCATCCATACTGCGAAGACGTTTTTGATACTGCACATCCCATAGCTACAAGAGAAAAGGCAAAAACACTTTGTAAAATTCATTAATATACCAGTTTACAGAAAGGAAGATGCCTGATTTAGACTTCCTTAAGACAAAATCTACATATCCTTCTTGAGAACTGACATCTCGCATGAGTAATTGTCTCATACGATAGTATTTTTTATAGTAGTTTTTATAATATCAGGAATCAATGATTGCAACCACATTGAAAGAAAATGGTCAAAATCATCAGATCCATAATTACCTCCACTTTACAATCACTGGTCCCAACAGCCAAGAAGTTGCCATCTTTGCTCCAAGAGACAGAGCAGATGTAATCATTTTCATCCTCCATTTTCTTCAATAAGACAATGTCCCCTGCACTAGCATCCCACAAATACACATGGTTGGCAAGGCCAACTGCCAACAGGTTTTGCCTTCCCCAATCCATCAGGTTCAGATCTGAGGGTAAATAAGCTTATGAATAAAAGGACACAACCAGTAATCATATTCAAAATCAGACTATGTAGTGTTACAGAAAACATTAGCTCACAGAAGTCATTTCTGATATCAGGGGCATCTAGAATCCGCTCTGGAACCGAGGACATGTACCGCCTCTTCTTGATCGAGGCAGGTGTGGGCACTTGGCTGTACAGAACCTTCAAGTTATTCTGATAGCCTGTGGAAAATTTTCTGTTAGCTTGAGTCCTCTTTCTATATGGGTGTTATTAAATTCATTTCACAAGGTGTTAGTCAATACAAAACTTGTATATAGTATAGGTTAATACAGCAAATTCAAAATGCATCCACCAAAGTAAAATGCAAACCTTAGTTTCAAATTAATATTGTAAAGGCAATGTAAAATTTCTATTGACATTAAGACAAGGAACATGCTACCATACCCTCGGGGGCATTAAGTGGTTTGCCTCCCAAATGCAAGATCTTTGCTTCCTCAATGTCATATCCATTCAGTGTCACAGCCCAAGCTTTCTGGTTTTGCTGTCAGAACAACAAGCAGCGGGTCAATTAATGTCTGACTGTTTTCGAAACTAAGTATTTTTCTCATTACAACAGCAGCAAAAAACAATCACATACTGCTGATGAGGAAGATGCAGTCTCTTCAACCGGCTCGTTCTCTTTTGAAATAAGAAAGCTTGCTACATCCAGCTGCTTGTTGTTTCTTGTAGGGATATAACGATCTCCTCCTGCCTTGGAGGGTGTGTTTTGTGTCTTGCCGTTCTTTCCTGTTAGGAGAGAGTGAATATGTAGCAGAATAACTCTGTATTTTGCCCAAGCTGCCTAAAAAGCGCACGCACGTGCATCTTACCTGGAGTTTTGCTGGGTGTTTTGGAAATGCTTGTTGATCTGTTTATACTCTTGTTGGGCGAGAGGGAGTTTGGGTTTGTGGAACTGGATGTACTTGCTTTTCTCTGCCATCTAGCCATCGGGGCGTTTGTGATGGGCATGTCCAGTCTTAGGACGTTGTGGACGTCGTTCTCAAAGCCAAAGTGTGACATGGCTAATGCAGCTGTGATCACGCTAAAGAAATGAAACAAATTTCATAACATGAAATTGTTGTATTAATACACTACACAAAAAAACATACACTTGAAATAACCCTTTTAACCCGTTTAATTAACGCGAGCGACTAGAGACGCGACAAGACACGCAATCACGTTCGTAACTACAAGAATGGACAATAACAGTTAAGGCAGATTTTATTTTGCACCTTACCACTAATCCAATATCGCCTTCCTTCTGATGCACAATATATCTCACTTATGAATAAGCGCTCTGATTTAAATCACTTTGGATTTAAGACCTTCCACATGAACATCCAACTTTCCTCTCACTAAACGAAGATGCGCAACGGATCTACGCCAGTTTAAATGGCTGGACGCGCTGTCGTGATTGGTGGATTCAAACACGTTTTCACTGTTACCACGGCAGTGTTGCAGAATGCTCAGCGCTGATTGGTCAATCTCATTATTGCGTTTTTCCGGAAAGTTTAACATTCAAGAGTTTTTCATTATAAGAATTATACATAATAATACTCCTAAACAGTGCATGCCCATTAAGTAACAGTAAGAAGAACATTTATTATTTTTTTGATGTGTTGCTTATATGAATTATCAGTATTTGGTTCGTTATTAATATCTTACGAATATTTATTTAATAGACGATGTCGGTATGACAGGATAAGGTTTCTGAAATGAATTATGCGTGTTAAATTAGCTGTTAATGTAGGCATTATTTAAACCATATGCACACCGAAAACGTATTTCAATGGCAACTCTAAAATGATGCCCTTTGTTCTGTAGCTAGTGGGCTTCCTGCTTATTTGTATATAAAATATATTGTCAGTGTATATAAATGTAAATAAAATATATAAAAAACAAATCAATTTGTTAATTTATTTGAAAGATTAAGTAATTTATAAAGGTGAAACTCATTTTTGTGATTAACTTGGAATTGGATCTTTATTTTGAAAATGCTAATCGTTGATTGGGCGCGGCGTGATGTTTTCGTTGCAGTAGTTGCCTTACCAAAACACATACAATGCCATAGACAGTTCCTGTTATACTCATTTGGAAATCCGTAAAGGTAAATAAACTACCATTCATTTACGCATGTGTAATGCAAGTTATCTATGTATCAGTGACTAGCTGTCGAATGTGTCACTTTTAATGACTTTTCAGTAGTCATGAAGTATATGCTTTCCCTTTTGGTGAGTGTAATGTAGGTGTGTTGAGTTATTCTGTCTTGTCTGTGATACATGAACTGACAGCTTTTATTTGCTTTATTTTAGGTTTATGAACCTTCATACATACGGAAAGAGGAAGTGGAGAGTTGTGGAGTTGCAGAGGAGGAAAGAGTAAAACAGTCATAGCTCATTGGTGCCTTTGTGGGGTGAATCAGCAGTCCACGTGTTAACAACACATGTGACATTTGCTTTAAACATCTGTCAGCTCATATGACAGTTTAGTATAAGATTACTACAGAGATCTCCTGTGTACACACCCTTTAGCAAAAGTTTTGTTGTTTATTTTAGCTGGAGTCTGGACTCAAACATTCAGGTGTGTGTTTGTCCAGGGGTGGACAAACAGAACAAGGAGGGAAATGTTTGGCAGGAAAAACAAACGACCAGCAGCGCCGAAAGGCCAAGGCGCAGCTGCAGCCAAACAGGTGAGTGTTGGACTGTGTTTATCTTGGCTGTTAGATGTTGATACATTGTTAAATTAAAACATTTTAGGTAAAGCATCAGTAATGTTGTTTCTACTGGGTCTAGGAGTTAAGGGATATAAAGTTTACAAAGTTTTATGAGTTTTTTTTCTCTTGCAGATGGGGTTGCTTCTTGATTTTAAGCCAGAGGATATGATGGACATGGATCAAGATCTAAATGATCCAGGTTTAGAAGCTGAATTTGCTGCCATTGTTGGGAAGAAACCAGCTGCAGCTGCCAGGGGTAAAAAGGCTGACAAAGGTGGGCATCAGGATTGATGTAACTCCTATCATGAATGCAGATTGCATCTGTTGCAATCAAACCTAATATGCTGGATATGGCACACTTCCATTCAGTGTATTCTCTTTCTGCATGTTTGCTGTAGATGTATGTTGATTAAATATTTAATGATGGGGATGCTAAAGGTAAAAGTTTAAGAAAACTAACAAATTCAATTGACTGAAATTTGGCAGGGGGAAAGTGTACCCCTTAATTTTTATGGTGGCTACAGCCCGAGCTTGTATTAACCGTTTCACTAAAATTGGTATAGCTTGATGGTTTACCAATTTTGAATATGGTTTGTGAAGGTGAAAATTCACTAATGCCAAATGTATGTGTTAAAGCCCCATTACCAATGGAGGATATTGAAAAGATGGCCAAGGCGTGCATGAAAGACATTGATGATAATGAAGATGAAAGTCTGGAAGATGATGAAGATCTCCTGGTAAATTAATATCTCTTTTGCTAATAGTGGGCTATTTATCTTCCATATCAGCACTGGATGTGTTGTTACAATGTTGTGATCTCTCGCTAGGCTGAGCTTCAGGAAGTCGTGGAAGAGGAGGAAATGGAGGACTCAGGTGCCACAACCCCAACCTCCCTTGTTAGTGCAGAAGTTCCTCCAGCACACCCAATGCCAGTATGCCAGATTAGATTTCCTTTAGTCTTTCTTTTGGAGATCATATCATAATGTCACTAATTAGTCACTTTGGTGAAATGGATAAATTGCACATGTGGAGATTAAGTTAGGACAAAACAGATTCATTAAAAATAAATTACGTTTGATTTTTATTTGAAATTTGAAATTGATTGTTTTCAGCAGGATCACTTAATTAGAGACAGAACTTCATTTTCTTACACAGGAAATTAACATATCCGCGAAGCCTGGGAGTACTGAGCACATTTTAGAGGAGAGAAGCAACATGTATAGAATGGCTATGATGAATGCCAAAGTCTCAGGAGAATCCTCTAAAGCGCGGAGATATGAGAGAGGTCTTAAGGTAAGTGGATATATTCTGTAGAAACAGATTGAAAAAGATGTTGGATTTTTGAAGAAACATGTAGTGTTAGGTAATAAATTAGGATCATATAATGATAATTGACAGAAATTGATTTTTTTAATTTCTTATTTAGACACTTCAGACTATGCTGGCTACTGTACGGAAAGGAGGAAAGATTGACGAAACAGAGGTTCCCCCTCCAGTTGCATGTGGAGCCAGTCAGTCCCCTGCCCAACCGGCAGTATCACCTGATCAGCATGAGGAGTCTGACAGTGCTGTTGAGATCTCCCCCATCTCAGCTAACAGTAAAGAGGAGTCCTCTGGTTTAACCTTACCAGCGTCCCTGTCATCTCCAGATGAGGAACATACAAGAAGTGCTGTTGACCCTCTTATAGGTCGGTGCTTCAGAAGCAACAGACCACAGTGTATAAGATGAACAGTTAATGGATATAGTAGCTTAATATCCAGCTGGGTTTAAAATGAAATACCACTTTAAACATGAGATTTTTTTTCATTTAATCATGGATTTTTTTTATGATTTAGAAGTATTTTAAATGTCATTTTAATGTGATTGTATAATTTGCAATAAAACATTTGGTATGAAATTAGATGGAATGCAAAAACAGAAGCAGTTTCACTAATAGTTTAAAGAATTTTGTACTGTGTGGTTATGCACTAAGTGGTTATGTTAATCTAAAATTATCATATGAATTTACGTATTTATGCATTTAGCACATTGTTTTGTTTAGGCAAAGGTATTGAATTGATATATTAAGTAGCATGTGTATTAATTATGAGTTGAGTTTTCACTTAATTTTTATACTGATACATAATGTTTTCCATTAATTGTATTATAATTGTAAAAAATGTGAAAAATAATTAAAAAACAGAAAACACATTAATAACTATGAAATGAATCAGTAAGGCTATGCATATAAAGTGTTGAAAATTAGGACCTTCCCCTTAAGTTATTTCTGGCTTGCTGATTTAACTAGAGGTATGACATTCTGCAGAGTTTTTCTAGTAAAGGACTCATTATGGTTTTCTGACTCTCCAGCGCAACAGCCCACTAAAGACATTCTGCTGGAGAGGCAGAGAGACTACAGGATGGCAGCTCTTAAGGCCAAACAGGCAGGAGATATTGAGAAAGCCAAAATTTACATAAAGAGCAGCAAGGTAAGATAAGGTTTTTGCCTAAATTTATATAGATATGTGTTACTGTGTCTATACTGTTAATTTACAAAAAGGCATATTTAACTCACTATCCCTCACTGGGCTTTGTGGCCTCAAATTTAATGTTTTGTTATCCCTGGAGTGTTGTTTAATTTTTGACAATATAATATATTTTTTTTTTAGTCTTTAGTTTTTTAGTAAATATAGTTTACTATTTAGTGTAATTATTTATTTAGTTAGATGTAGTAGATAGTAGACTATGTTGCCATTGATTTACTAATTGTTGTCAAACTCTTTTAGCTTCATGTTTTGTCTCCAGTAAAAACAGCTTTACCTTTTTCAGTCAGCTTTGCTTTAAAAAGTTAAACTTTATTACCTTACCTTTTAATGCAAGTTTGAATATGACTCGTAACCAAGTTTCTGGTTACCATCAACGATAATTTCTAATAACTCACCACTAGCAAAAATGTGTTATGGTATTTGAGGTATTCAAGACTTGTAGGAAGTAGACAAAGAGAACCACTATGCTGTTTGCTTGTTTGGCTTAGGGACTTGATGCAGCACTTGAGGCTGTGGAGAAAGGTCAGTTGGTGGACGCTCCCTTCCTCCCACCCCCTCTGTCTCAAGGTTAGACCTGAAGTGTCATCTGTGAACACAAACATGATTATTCTATATGTTAAACATGAAAACCTGAACTGCATACAGTCACATTCAGCCAGAATACATAACATCACATGAGCAAGAGGCATAGTTGTGATTCAGCTGCATGTAATCACAGCCATGCTGATATTCAGAATAACAGCATAGATATCCAGTCACTTACATGTTTTACTTAACATGGTACTTTTTCTGGTTTTGCATCACGAAAAAGTGGTTAAATGCATGTTGTCAAACTGGTCTGGAACACAATGAACTCAGAAAACTAGTGAAGCAGCCTAGTGCTGTTGTCTTAAATATCAGCTGCTTGTCTGGACCAGAATTAACTATTATATAAAAATTCTTTTGATTAGGTTATATAAATGTATAATTTTATTTGTTGGGATTATTATAGCAGTGTGTAGTTGATGTTAGTAGTATTAGGGTTCAAGCACCGAAAGTGTGAAGTGCCCTGTTATTACTATGATTATTTTATTAGAGTTTGGATCTCAAGGTTTAATTCTTCTTTTAGCCTCCACAGTTACTCAGGCCAAACCTCCAGCAACCTCACCTTCAGCTCCAGAGGGGCAAGGTCAGTTCACCAACTATCAGGTTATGTGTTCCCAAAGACAGAGCATGTGTCTCTTTTGATAGTTTAATTAAAGTATAGTCTGCTGAATTACTATATACATGTTTGGCTACAGTGGCTAGTAAGAGCTGTCTGAGCTTCTTGTTTGTATCTTAGTCTTCATTTTCTGTTTTTGTTTACACCAGCTGACAGTGTTTCTGTCCCAGCTGAGCCCAAGACTGTCCTTGAAGCTCTGGAACAGAGGATGGCAAAGTATAAAGAGGCATTCACACAAGCTAAAGCAAGCGGAGATGATCGCAAGGCCCGCATGCATGACCGCATTGCTAAGGTTAATAAACTTATTAAAATAAAAACTAAACAAGATGTTGGTAATGACACATTAAGCATTACCATTAAACTTTCAGTTCCTCTTTTTATGTTTACGTTTTAGATTTATCTGTTCGCTTGATCATTTGTCTTTTCTTTCTGATCCACAGCAATACCAGGATGCCATCCGTGCTCATAAAGCAGGTCGAACAGTCAATTACGATGAACTTCCAGCCCCACCAGGTCAGTTCATTTCTGGACATTCAAACTGTTTAACCTTTGAACTTTAAATCTTTTGTATAGCATGTAGGCATTTAAAAGATCTGTTTTAATGCCTGCCAATAAAATTTGAATATTTACCAAATGTAATGGTTCCCTTTAGGTTTTCCTCCAATTCCAGGCCAGAAGGCCACTTCATCTGAGCAAGGATTGGCTGCTGTGCTGGAAACAGCCAATAAACTGACGTCTAATGAAGCTGAAGCTGGTGATGAAGAGGAAGATGGGGAGGAGAAGGTGGCAGAAGTAAGTACCTGCATAGAAATACAAAGTTCTATTAATATTTCTAAAGTTGTCCCTTTTTAAAAAATGTCACAATGTGGTTTGAAGGTTTTGCTTGATAAGCCATTTGCCTTCCAGGTTAAAAATGCAAAAGTAGACAACCAAACGAAGCCTACCCTGGCAGTACAGCCAACAGTACAGGAGCCAAAAAAGACCCCTTCCCCAGACTGGTCATCTAAACGAGGAAGTCTGACTGACACTGGTTTGTTAATTTTTTTGTAATCCTTATTTGTTAAACTAAATTCTTGTCAAATGGCTTCAATATGGTTTTTGTCTCCTTAGCTCAGCAGCAGTTGGAGTTTCTGGAGGGCCGCAAAAAGCAGTACATGAAAGCAGCACTGCAGGCAAAGCAGAAGAAAGATCTTGAGCAGGCCAAGACCCTCCTGCGTACTGCCAAAGGTTTGGACCCTATGATAGAAGCAGTGCGTGGTGGTAAGATAGTGGATGTAAGCAAGGTAAGGTTTCCTAGTACACTTTTTAATTTGTAATAAATGCTTCAGCAAATGAAATGTCTACTAATCAAATATAGTTTGAAAAAATATAGGTGCAAAAATCACAAGGATCGATCCAGCTATTTTCTTTCTATAAAATTAATTCTCTTGGTTTGGTATTTAGTGTAGTATTGTACAATTGAAGAATACTGTGTGTTGAATTGCATTGTTCCTAGATGCCATCACCACCTGGAGATGAGGATGAGGACTTTATCTTAGTCCATCACAGTGAGGTTCAGCTTTCAGAGAAAGCTGAAGAGGTCTACACACAGCTTACCAAACTACTCAAAGAGCAGCATGAGGTAACAGAAAATAAGTTAGTTTATGAAGTGTGTGTGAAGTAGAGTGTGTGGATATAGAAAATGAATATAAGTTTCCTTTCTTCTACAGAAATGTGAGATGGTTTCCAAACAGTTTACGCATATGGGGAACGTTCCAGAGACAACCAAGTATGTATATAATACAACCTGTCCCACATACAGTTTTGTTGGGCAGTTCATTTACTCCTGTTTTTCCATTTTCAGATTTGAGAAGATGGCAGAACAATGTAAAAAGAGCCTGGAGATCCTTAAGCTGGCTCAGAATAGGGGGCTTGAGCCTCCTAAACATCACTTTGAGGAGAGAACATACCGCACTGTCAGGTCAGACATTCTCTCTGCAGATATTATGGATACACCATGGAAATGGCCAGTTTAAGGTCTTGTTCTGAGTATCTTTTGTAGAAAGAAGCTACCCAGAACTATTTATCATTAAAATAACATGGTTTTTTTGTATTTACCCTGTGGTAGGATATTTCCAGACCTCAGTAGTACAGACATGGTTGTGATGATTGTTAGGGGAATGAACCTCCCTGCACCACCTGGTAAGCCAAACATATTTCCATGAAAGAACCACTAAAATGCTCTGTATTTATTTACCTCTGCAACGACATTTACATTGACTCATTTGGCAGAAGCTTTTATTCAAAACAACCTACAAGATGTGTGTTCCTTGGTAACTGAACCCATGACCCAGATGTTGCTAACACCATTCTCTACCAATTAAGCTACAGGAATTTACATTCAGTTCTGAAACAGATCCTACAACAAACAAAATAATATATCTGTATGTAACCTAATATTAGGATGGATAATCAATGTATCTTTCTAACCTCTCCCCTGCCTCTTTTGAAAGGCGTTGCATCCAATGACTTAGATGCATATGTCAAGTTTGACTTCCCATATCCCAGTACAGTAAGTTCCAGTTCATCAGTCAAATCTAGGCTTAATTATACCCTGTCATCTATTTGATCTTAATGATGACTCTTTCTTTTCATGTCAGGATCAACCTCAGAAACATAAAACATCAATTATCAAAAATACCAACAATCCAGGTAAAGATGTTTCGTTTTATGATTAAATATAACAGCAGTTGTTGAATCGCAATGTTTGCCGCCATAGTTTTCAGTAGTATCAAAGTCACTCAAAGGAAAGTCATCCCACACTGCACCCATATTTTCAATGCTTTTCAAGTCCCATTAACTGGAATGGAGGAAGACCTATATTTTAAAATTGCTTGTTAAGGTCAACAGTATATATCTCTGATCAACAATTAAACCTGACATTAACAGTACCATAAATTCTGTTTCCTAAGCTCAAGTTTATGTTCCTAAGCTAGCTACTGCACAAAGGTTGGCAAGCGCTCAACAACATTTTGTACATATTAGTTTTTAACTATCGATGATGGGTGTTTTTACCTAAAGTAGGACTTCCTTAGGTAGACCAGCAGTATTGAGCATTGTACTTTTCACCACTCACACATTCATGTAACAGAACTGCAGCATCTTGTTATTAATATTTATAATCTTTGGTATTATTTTGCATTTTGTCAGAGTATAACCAGAACTTCAAGTTGAACATAAACCGTAATCACCGTGGCTTCAGGAGACTGGTGCAGACTAAAGGCCTGAAGCTGGAGGTGCTGCACAAAGGGTGAGTGCTTCATCTTCAAATTATTTCTTTAAAGGAATAGCTCATGTGTCCATTAGTTTTATGTTTATTTGGAGGACCTCACAACAGAATAAATGTTTGACCTGTGCTGCCCTGATTGAACTTCTGTATCTGCTGAGTCAGTATGCGTAGGTGGAATTGAGCTTCACACTGACCTCTTTGTCTTGTCACAGTGGCTTCCTGAGGAGCGATAAGCCTGTGGGAGCAGCCCACCTCAAACTGGAGAAACTGGAATCTGAAAGTGAAGTGAGGGAGATAATCGAGGTGAGCTAGGCTGTTTGTACCCACAGAACTCTTGTCTTTCTGTGTTGTTTATGGAGTTCTTCCAGGGCTGTTTTCCTGTGTAGGAATTATAAACCAGACTGCAAGCACTAGCTGTGAGAAGTAACAGTGTCAGTGTTAAACCAGTGAAGCTAAAATGACAAGTTCACACCCATCAGCCAAGCGTCACTATGTTTACATATCTGAAGGGAATGTATGTTGTTTTTGCATATAGGTTATGGATGGGCGAAAAGCCACAGGTGGTCGTTTGGAGGTGAGGGTGCGTCTCAGAGAGCCACTAAGTGGGCAGGATCTCCATACTGTCACAGAACGCTGGCTAGTGCTGGAGGAGCCACAGGTTGGTGCTGCTGTGCTATTCTTAGTGCTCTAATGATGGGAAACTCTGCTAAATACAGTGAGTTATTTTAAGTACAGTGATTTTTACCAAGAGTAAGGGTGTTTTTAATTGTACAGTAAGCAAACTTTTTTAAAACACTGTAACACTAAAATGTTAAAACATTGTAACGTAACCACAAACAGATATAGTTGAGAGGCCTATAGCTTTTTAAAAATAGCACTATAATTAAAGATGCCAATGTTCAAAAAACTGTACATTACATACAATGCATAATATTATTAATATTAAAATATGAATTAATACTAATATAATTCATATTATTAGTATCAGAATAGACAATTTATCCATATAATATATCCATATAATATAGTTATGGAACATTATTCTGACTGTAGGCTGTTAGCCATTGCCAGTTAACACAACAACTTGGCAGATTAATATAGAATGTGCTCACAAGTGTGTTACCGGCATTTTCAAACAGCAAAATTTACAGCCTGATATATCTGTTTTAAAATGCTGGTTTAAGCCTGATTTTTTTGTTTATTAGGTACTGCTGTAATTGACACTGATTTACAGAAGATATTTTCAAAGGTAAGTACAATTTTACTTTCGGAATGACAGATGTACTGTATTATATTTATACATTACATCTTACCCTTCCGTGTCCTCTCCTCGCAAGTCCAGAGGCCTCAATAGCTTCATCAGAGTGGATGAAGTTACGGAAGGTGAAATCTCCACAGTGCTGCTAGCCTCAGGTGCCAAACAGAAGACAGATATTACACATACTCTGTGTGCTTTAAGCTATTCACACAGACATCTTCACTGACAGAGGCAGTTCGCTTTGTCTTGATCAGGGTTAAAGAGGTTTGATATAACAGTTGGGAACATTAAAAATGCAGTAGATATTAGAATTTAGCAGAAGACACTTGTGTGAGATTGATATTCCTTTTTGCCACTTAAGATGGATTGGGTTTTGATTTTATAATAACGTTTACCCCATCTGTTACATTAACGCATTGGAGTTTAAGCCAATGAGAGCTAACTGTTTTTGCTGCTCTGGGATGCACTTATGCACTAATGTCAAAGTAATCACTGTTGCTGTTGCAGCTGTAATATAAATGACTTAATCTGTTCTCCTTCATACACAGAACATACTGCTGTGATGTCATTACTACTAATATATGAGTGCTATGCAAATTAGCCATATGCAATTAGCTATGCAAAAACGTTTGCATTGATTCTCCATTTTGTCAGACATTTCAACACTTTACACAGATTTATTGTGGGTAGGTCATGCCAGAGTACTGTTGTTAAATATTTTCTTTATAAATACCATTAAAGCCATAGACCATCTTTTAGTAATTGTGAACTGTTCCACAAATGTTTCAAATAAACAAAGTTTTATTTATTGTCTGCTTGCTTTCTGCAGACGTAAAGTGCCACTGTTTTTTTTTTAATAATTGAAAATATAACACTTCCCTCCAGCAACTGACTATTTGGGCTTGAGCTTTATTGGCACTTTGCTGACAATCATTTGGACTAGAACAGGAGCTATAGTTGTTAGGACAGGGCAGCAAAGGTAGACCTTGCCTTCTACTAGGTTTCTGCATTGTGTTATATAATCAAATAAAAGAGAAAACTTCCCATACATAATTTATAGGAGAATAAACATATCTTTTAATTATTTTTGACACTCATGTTATGTCTAAAATGCAAAGGCACTTGTTTATGTTGCAGTATCATGTACACCTAGTTAAGTTCACGTGCCATGGTGATGACTTTGGAAACAGTCTAGTCTTGTTCAATATTTACTTTGCAGATCTAAAAATAGTTCATTTATACTTATAGTTAGGGTCTGTCAGATTCAAGAGTCGACTGACATTTCATTTTTGAGCCTAGACAATGTGCAATCTGGGCTAATGAATCTGATTCATAATCTGCAATGCTCTTTTCATTCATTTCATTTAGAGTTCTCATCATGTAAATTATTTGGTTTTCACTATAGCTCTGGTACAACTGAAGGGCCCAATTTAACAGTCACAGACTGAGCTTTGTCCTGGCCTAAATTGCATTGTCAGTGTTGATTCTTTACTTAATTTGTTTCATCAGTTATAAGGGCTTATCCTAAAAACTGTCTCCCAGTTGTTTGGTCATGTCATTTGTAGTATAATCCCATCCTATATGGATTATAAGAGTTTGGTTTTCCTGTAGAATCTTCCATCTCATTTGTGTTTCACAGAGTTTGTATTAAGAAATGTTGTTATTAAAAGAGAATATAAAAACTATACTTCCTGGATTTTTCCTTTTCTTATTGGTGGAAATGCAACCTTTTATTCTACCTTACATACAGATTTATTTTTTTTTTTATAAAATACGTTTTCAGTGCCATGTACAAATATAGGCAAAGATGGCATATTTTTATATATTCAACAGGTTTGATAAAGAATGCTTTTATTGACAATTGTAATGTACAGTAAAGGATGTATATTTTAGTTTGTTTCTTTTTGGCTTGTCATACATTGCAAATTTATTTCCATTCTACCAATTTCATTTTAACAGCGTTTTATAACAGTTCAAAGCAGTCCAGAATATCTGAATGGATTGTGTAAATATGTCCCTCCAAGCAGATCCACACCTCTGAAATGCCAAAATGCAACAGGTTTTCAGAGGACTGTAACTAGTTCCTGTCCATTTCAGCATGCATGCTGTGAAATGATTCCGGTTGGTCAAAAAATAAATGACAGGTTTTTTTGTTATACAGTACTGCACAACTGTAAAAAATAAATGAGGATGCTAATACTAACAGTTGTTTGAGCTCCATAATTAGGAAGATAATAGAGCCTTCCCGTAATGCCATCTATTTCTAATGCACAGTCCAAAGGTGTCAGCACAAACACATGATTTATGTCTCCACCACTGACCTGCTACAATAGGTTTACCTGCTGCGGCTGTTTATTTCAGCTGCTGTCGTCATTCATTAGATGTTCAACACCTCCACCACACTGAGCTCAGCATTTCCCATTAAACCCAATAAACCATATCTGACACTTTATTATGCAAAACAGGACAATAGGTTACCGTGATTCCGCTTTCTGTCTGGCACGCTGTTGTCTGATTGAAAGATTAGCTACAATGTGATTGTCATTGTCATTTAGGATTATGACTTGTGACCTAAAGGCTCTATATCTACAGCTATGGGTTAAAACACTGATTCAGTGCCTTTCAGTTTAGCTATGATTGACTAATTCCATTTGAATTTTGGGAAACATGTCTGATGATGAGCCGATTGTTGTATATGTTGAAGCAAAAGGCCCTTATTCTGAAAATGTGATACACATACAAAGAGCCCCTTATGTTGGTATTTATCAATTTTGGGTGAGAGTCAATATTACCAGAGAGCCAACTCACCCAAGCTGTCAATAATCAATATCCTCTATTTGAAATCAACAAAGTATTCATTAAAATAATGATGCTCATGAAACTTTTGATTTCTATGTCAGTAACAGACAAAAGGAAACCAAAATGTTGGACAGTGAACAGTCTTTTCACTTACAGATTTCTGCTCACCTAAAGCACATCAATAAATATTCTTAGCAGCCTCATTAAAGGCCTAAATGCAAAACATCATTTAACACTGTGAGAAACCAACTGAGTTAATGACCCCAAACTGCTGAAATAATTAAGCTTAGAACACGCAAGCCAAAAATCCAACCTAACCCATCATTAACTCTTGTAGAGTCCATCTTCCAAGAATATATGATGTAAAATTTCATTCCTTGTTTTTTACTTTCATACATCTTTCTGTCTCTTAATGACTTAATATCCACTGCACCGCATTGCATTGCTAAGTCTATGCATTACAAAATTCTTTCCATGATAGGTTGAAAACATTAGCAGAACATATAAACATGGGAAACTGAGAAGGTCATAAAAAATGAGATGGACTGAGGTGGATAGGAGCCTAAATGCTGTGATTTCTACCAACATCTATAGGTCAAGCTATTACAAAAAGCTCCAATTCTTTTGATAAGTTTTATTGAACCAAGAGCTTCATTCTTTTAAAAAACTACCATTTTGTGGATCTTTAAGCCAAATTCCTGAAGGCTGCATGATGTTATTGTTGGATTTTATTAAGTCAATAATCAATTAAGAAGTTTTGTTTTTGTAACAGGTCCATTCTTGACACTTGTAACAGTAACTTATTCCTAATACTGACACAATCTTTTTGCTGCCTGACAAGCAGTCTCTCTCTGAGGAGGCTACATCATATTAGCTTTGGAATAATCTTACCATAGTACAAAATAAAGAAGACAAATAAAACATAATGAGGTCCATATTCATGAAATAAAGCATCTGGTGATTCATAAAGCTTAGAGGTGAGACTGAAGCTCGAAAGAATCCATTCTTATTTCTTATCGAGATCCAGGCACTGTGCACCAGAAACCATGTCACTAAGAAAACCTTCCCTCTGAAGTTCCTCTCTGTCTATTATGGAGATCTTCTATAGTGCTGAGAAGGTACAGCACCCTTTAGTGTTTCAGGAGATGTAGCTACAATGGGTTCTCCAGAGATCAGACTGCAGGTTTAAGAGAGAAAGGAAGATCGAGAGAAAAGGGACTTGGGCTGGTGGGTAGCATGAGTCTGAACACTGGCAGGATACCCAACTTCTAGGCAATGATCTCCAGGATGTAGAAGATGAGCTCCATAACTACAGGCCCTTCGCTCAGCTGGCAAGCCCCACTGTGAATCACTGGGATGAGGGCACTGTCTAGATCGCTCAGGTACTGGGGAAGCAGCGGCTGACCATTACTGCCTGCTAGGTAGCCCACCTGAAATACATTTCAGGATATGTCAGAAGTCTGGACAAGGGATTAATTTTTTTTAATGGAAGAATTAAAAAGACCTTGTGATTTATACCTGATCAGAGTCCAATGTCACCCGCAGACCAAGTTTGGCCATTCCATCCTCTTTAAGAAGTTTAAGGTGAGGACAGAGGGCCATGCAGAAAGCCCTTGCCACGTTTTCAGTGAGTCGGCTGTGGTCTGCAGGATCACTCAGGCCACTGGTCTGGTCCTCACTCCGCAGGAAGAACACCTCAGCACAAAAGATTTTACAGTATTAAGGGGCTGATGTCTAAGCAAATTAACAATTGCAAGAAACAAAAGGATTACACATAAAGATACAGATCAAATATGAATAATGAATCAACATTAAGTACCTCTGTCCAGCGTATGACTTTCCCATTGGCTTTATACTCCGAACCATGGAAGATCTTAATGCTGGTGATTGACTCCATGGATTTCCCATCAATGGGGCTGATGACTCTGTCATTCAGAACAACATAAGTACATCGGTAAGGCTGTTTGTTAAACAGCTCAGCATTTAACCAACAGTTAAGCATATACCATAGTGCCTTCAATCTTCACCAGGTTGCAGGACCTGTAATCATCATCTTCTGTAAACGAACTCTGGACTTTTGGATTGCATGTACACAAACAAGCGTGAGTTGGTACTATTGCATGGTCTACCCTGATTGTAAACATTGGAACCCATCCAAATGTGTTAGCCCCACTTCTCTTTTCTGTATTTACACACAATTGTGTCACCAGTCATAATGCAAAATGGTTCATTATGGGGATGACAAAATGATCAAAATCACAAAAGATGGGGAGACTGTGAACAAAGAGGAGTTTAGAATCCTGCCAATGAGGAGAAAAGACCCATATTAAGACGCAAGTCTTCATATTAGAGGAACAGATTGTTAATCACTGTTGTATGATCACCTCTTGGATATTTCCTATGTAGATCACTGAACATGAAGTGTATCATATAAGGTAATCTTAAAGGGTTCATTCACACATAAACATTCAGTCACCCCCCAAAGAAAGAAGTCAATCAGTCATGCAAGCATGAAACAGCATGAGGTTGAGTACATTTTGACAGATTTTTTTCATTTTTGGGTGAACTATCCCTTTAAATGTCTGGTTATCATAAAAGAGATCTTCACTTCACATTAACTTCTCAGCAATATAGCTAAAAATCCCTGGAGCTTGTTTTCTTCTCCACAGATTTAGGATTTCGTAGCCTGCAATTACTGCTTAAAGCTGTATGTGGTGTGCATTTAATTAAGCTCTCAATACCACTCTCCATTAAACTCGCCATATCATTAGTTGGTTGTTCAGTGTTCTTTGATTAGCTTTTTGGGAATGGTATCATTGAATTTGTCAAGTAGGACTGACAATAGTTATGTTCAATCTTAAATTCTGACCATTTACTGCTATGTTGTAACAGAATTACATCTGTATTTTTCTGCTCACCCCTTGTTTACATTGTGGTCATCATCAACCCACTGGATATGCACTTGTTCCTGGTTGTCCTCTTGATCAGCTTTACCGCAGGCAATACTGAAATCTTTCATCTCTTTCAGTGCTTGTCGTAAAGCCTCCATAGTTTCAGCTGTAATCTGGATCATCACGCCATCTGAGGCACAAACATTCAAGATTACCTTCCTACAAACACACATCACTTTACATTTTAGCTGCTGGTGGTGGTGGGATAGAATCTTTAGTTGACATCAGCTGGTATTAAAAGTACAATTCAGCCTATCACTGTGATCAAATGGGATATTATGTTCAGTGTAGAAATTGTTCCAGAGGGATCAGGTGTCCTACATTTACAGAAAGAAGCTGTGAATGTTTTCAGGTGTACCTTCAACAATGCTGGTCTTAGCCACATAGCCAGATGAAGCCTTCAGAGCCCCGCTAAACACAAAGAATGAGGCACCAGTCACTACAAGAGGGATGAAAGGAAAACATCAGAGAATTTAATTATGTCCTTTCTTTGAACAATAATACTACATATATTACTCTTTAAATTACTCTTTATTATTTATTACTATTATTAATCTAACATTTTTAATCTAAACATTTTATTTTAGCTTTTGACCTTACTGGCTAGGTATTATTTAAACCGTTTTATACAGAACAACATAACTGTAATTTCCAAGGTGTCTCCATGACTTAAGAGGCCTGGAAATCCGAACTGTAAAAAATCTTGGTTTTAAAGTTTTCCAAAACCTCTGTAAACAGTTCTAAGATTCTTAATTTCAAATATATTTAATGGTAAAACACCTTTGCGAGGCTGGTGATGAATACTGATGGCCTGCGTTTGGTAGTTACCATCATCATTCTGCACACACACCAGGTGAGAATCTGCCCTCTCATTGAAGCAAGCTCCCATGGCCAACACATGCTCATTTGACTTGATCATTGCCTTCATCAGCTGAGAAATGAAGAAACCCAAAGAAAAGCTAACCACAGATTTCGAAAGTTATGCATAATCTTAAAGTTTATAATTTCTGTACTCTTTGCAGCACCAAATGGAAATACAAAAATAATCATTTTCAAACATTTCAAAACAATTTTTTAAACATCCCTCCTGCTATGTTTACAATCTACTACAAAATCAAAATATGATCAATTTAAAATAGTCTCTGCATTTAAAACTGGAATGAGAGAATGTGCATTTTAAAATCTAAAATAAATGATACACTTTGTGTAATAAGGACTAAATGAGTGAATGACAGCTTCTAGAAAGAAAGAAAGCAGAAAGAAAATGACGTGTCTTTAATTAATCCTTACCATGTCAAATATCTGCAACTACAAGTTCGGCTCCATCAAGTACTTTTCAAAAACAAGCTAAATACCAAAAGATTTTCAAGACTAATGAAAAGGAGGCTTAGACAAGCTGTTGTCAATGCATCACTTGTTCCATTGGACAGTTGGCATCATGCTTCTGCTATGCTACTGGTGACACAAGCTGTTGCACATAGAGACCAAACACATTTTCCATAATTTCTGTTTTTAATTTATTGCCTGATGACAAACAATCAGAAACATGTATTAAGAATTTTCAAAGTCTCCATTCACCTCATTGTAACGGTTGCTAGGTATCTTTATGTATGTCTTCCTCACTTCCATGTCTATCACTAGCCCCTTCACCAATGGCAATGTGTACTGGTAGTTACGGAAATCCTGTAAACATGAGAACCGCCAAATGTCTTTTAGTGACTTTTCTTGGGTTCAGTTATGTGCTTATGAAAGGGATGATTCAGAAGTAGCAGCCTTACCGCCAGTAAGTTCATGATAGTGTGACCGGTCTCTCCAAAGAGGGGTTTTCTGAAGCGGACACTAAACAGAGGGCAGGGGTAGACTGCAACACAAGCACACAGTATAAAGCAGTTGTTGATGGTCATTCTGTTTAAACTCATTCTTTCATGTTACATATGAGAAGAATTCAAAAAGAATGTGGAAGCTGTTCTTTTCCAAACAGTAAAAATGGTACATGGTAACTGAGTCTGTCAGGAGAAAGTTGTGCAAATTTAGTATGCCATGAGGCTGAGTAAACAGTGGCAATTTTCATTGTTGGACGATATATCCCTTTAAGACAGCAAGAACAGGCTACTCATATTTTGTGAATAAGAACTCCTTGACAATGACTGAGAGACCCCAAAATATATATTCCAATTGTAATGATAACCTTGGCCTAATGTTATTTTACCTTGCTGCCTTAAGTCTTGGAATTATTGTGTGTTCAATGATTGATCAGTGCATACTCTTCCCTGGTGACAACAACTGCCAAAAGCCCCCCAGCATGCATGATACTAGAATGGAACATGGTGTCTCAGGGTGAGCCCATCGCATGTCAAGACTGAGATTCATGAGTTAGAAAGCTCAGCAGGAAATCCTCTGTTAATATATTTTATCTCCACAGGAGGTAGGGCTTACAAATTAGTGCACATAAGTTCTCTCTCTGTGTGTAGTAGATGTCTCAGAGAGACAGGGAGTTATTTTCAGCACTTCATTTTCCTATAAGCCAGCAGGCATCAGAGTGCATAATCACCAAAGCGTGCACCTCATAAGTCAAGAGGTCACAAGAGTATTGCATCATTTATCTGAATGACAAGTTTAATAAACTTTTGTAACTTTGTAGACTACTGTAGTACCATAAGACCAATCAAAATTCTTCAATCTTCGACACAGATAAACCACCTCTAACATCTTACCACAAACTTACATCTATATTCCGCCCCCAGGCGGAGCATGAGCCGGATGGGAAAGACCTTGGCCCAGGGGGTCTCCCATTTTTGTATTAGGATGCCAAAGAGGTAGGGCGGGTTAGGCAACAGCAGGTCCTGCAAGGACTGGAAGGTGGGGCTGATGTAAAGGAAGCCACCATGTTCCTTGCTCCCCAGAAAGCTTTGCGTAAAAAAGGAGTGGCCCAGGTGGTTTAACACATTCCCTGCAGAGGTAAGAGGTAAGTGTTGGATAAGGTTAAGCTTTACCACTGTCTTTTCATACATATGCATAATATCTCTTATTATGAACAAATTCTAAGGCAGCACTGCATGTATCCTCAGGAGACAAGGTAATCCAAGAATGCACCATGATGTGCTCAGTGAAAAATTAATCCCAATGGCAAATTACACTTAAGATTTTAAATTAAAGTTACAATATTTATAATTCATTTTTTACTAAAGTGTATTAATAAAACAGTACAATTTAATTAAAAAGACAAATTTTATGAAACATTACCGTGCTCTGTATTTTATGACTTTAGGGGTATCACATTGTTAGCTAAGCAACACATGCTAATGACAATTATTTGTTTTCCAAAAAAAATTGTGTAGACATCTCACTAGGTTTTGAAACAGAGATCATGTATGATTACCACTCACAATACTCTTTTTCACTCCAACAAAAAAAAACACCCGCGATTTCACCAGCATTAGGCACTAAGGCACCTGCCATAAACTGGCAGGCACTGATCCTGGCCAGACAGATAACAATCATTTACTACATTTTTTAAGACATCTGAATTGGCCTGTGAACATCTGACACGCATCATACATACACAAGGGAATGCAGTCAGTGTAACATGACATGGGAACCGATCTGTGGCTGCACCCATTGACCTGAAATAGGGCTGGATGACAAGACGAGGATTGTCTGGAGAACAATTTCTGCTGAAGTGGTCCCACAATACCATGAAGGCCAGCAGCCTCATTTTACCTTTGAGAGCCTTCTGGTAGAGCAGTCTAATTTTATCTATGTAGGCCTCATTCTCTTTTAGTCTAGGTCAGTTTACCAAAATTTCCCCCCGGTGGAGGTGTATCAGTTACCTGTGAGAGACTCCTGGTAGAGCTGTACAAAGTGGCTGAAGATGTCCTTGGGAATACTTTTCTCATCAGGGAGACACTGAAGAAGAACTACAACTTCTGCCTGGCCCACGGCATGCATACCCTTTGTCATTATATACCAGCACTTCCTATTTACATCTTCAAACAAAAAATGACATTGAAAACTCCTTTGACTCCTTAGAATTTTGGTACATTTTTGGTAGCATGAACAGTTACAAAATTTGTAAAAAGTGAAAAAAAACTAACATTTATATTTCACACAGTAAAAGACTATGTAAATGAAAGATTAATGAATCCTACAAACTTACATGTGGCCAACTAACCAATATGCATGAATTCTCTTCATAAGCAGCCAAAAAAACTAAAATCAAAGCATATATGAAAGAGCAGCAGACTCACAGTTGACCAGTTTGACCATGGCCAGCAGGTTTGCATTGAGAACAAATACCAGAGGGTCCGGACTGCCCTCCTCCAGTTGCTGCATAAGCAGAATTTCAGAAGGTCTCTCCTCCACCGCATAGTCTACAGATGAGACACCCAATTTTAAACTTTGAAATGACAACAGCTCTGTTGTTCTTATGGTCTGATGAGGACACCATCATCCCACTCAATGAAAGCTCTCCTATTGCATGAGTGGTGGAGACATAAGCAGGAACATGAAGACTACATGCATACGTACAGACACAGACAAGCACGAGAATAATAAAGGAGTGGAGGCAACTGAATGGTGAGGATGGGCAAGCACCTGTGATGTGGCCTCCCATACCTCCTTTGACGCCTGTGGAGATAAGGATGGGAGGGAGCCCGTCCTCTGGGATCAGACTGAGGGAACTGCCCACAGGGCTTGTGGTCGGTGTTCCAGGGGCATAGGCCACCTACAGGAGGGGACAACAGACAAACTTATGATTGTAACATGACAAACAAAACAGTGAAAAAGTCTCAGGAAACATATTAAAACTTTCCCCCAACCGTTCTAAACAACATCAAAGGCTGTCAATCAACTACTGTGTAAAAAAACAAACCACAGTTTTCTGGATACATGTAACTTTAAAAGAAAATGGAAAAAAAAAGAAAAATGGATTTCAACATGGTAACAAAGTGACGTGGTAAGAGATACATGTAGTTATGACATCAAAGACTCTCCCCTTGTTCACATGGTCACAAGTGATGCATTTGAGACAAGTGTTTTTACCAGGCGTAAAAGACAACTTCCGAGCACTTCCGATCATATCATTGGAAAATGAGCTCAACAGCAAATGTAAAACAGCCCTTAGATGAATTGTTCAGTTTATAAAACCTGAAGGAAACAAAGTTCTCACCTTTGAAGTGTAGGCTCCTGAGGACTTGCTCGAGTACTGGGACACAGTCACAGGCTGTGAGGGGTTGGAGTTTGGTGCAGGTCCTTTAGAAGAGTCAGTAGCTTCTCCGTTGGGTAGAATCCCATCAGCAAACCAAACCCTTCTTTGCTCTCGAGAAACAGAACCTGGCAGTGCACATAAGGTTAACCAACAGCTAACATTTGCCTTAATAAACAGCCCAATAAATCTGTGAAATTCACAAACGGTAAATAATTGTTTGCCTTGCCAATATGAAACAGATGTTTACCATCAGTGCCTGTCTGTTTGAGGACACCAACAGGCACCATGACTGTTGGTGGAGGGGAGCCGAGAGCTCCTGATGCCTGGGCCTGCTGAAGAGGGGGAATAGTGGAGCAGTACTCTGCTGGGTTGTTGGGATTCGGGCTTTGGTTGCAGCCACCTCCCATATTCTCCCATGTTTGAGCTATTGAGTCAGATACAGGTATAACAGGTTCTGGTTATTCACACAGTAATAAGTTTTCGAAAGTGGACCCATTATATTTTCTGTATGGAACACTGTAGAATTTTTTTATTTTTTAAATTCTGATGCAAGACGTTGGCAGAAATTGTTGGGTGAACTGTTCCTTTAAGCATTAAATTACCATGAACTACCACAAAAATCAGTAATCTACTTTTGATGCCAAATGTCATTTAAGTGAGACATAACCAAAACTCCTGTTAAACAAAGCTACAGAAGAAAATATGTTAAGGTAGGAAAACTCCCAGCATAAATGGAGGAATTCTGAACTATTCTTAAGAATAGGTTTACATTACTCACCATTTATGAGTGCGCGATGGCAGGTAACACAAACTCTGGCTTCTTTCCTGTCCATGTACATCAGCCTGCTTTTAAGACTACAACAAGCAGCACAGAACACCTGGCCAGACACAAATGATACACTTTTGTTTAAAAGTAATATATACAAAAAGGAACTAAACTAAAACCTCCAGTTAATAATATAAGGCATCACAACTACATGAACTTCTGAACCAACTCTGGACAAGAGCATGTAATTCTTGAATAATCACAGTTCAGTTATGACAGTTCATCACACCACAGGTAAATTTAATTTTCACTTTCAATTGTTTCAGCCCATATCTGCAAAAATGTCATCAACGACGCAGCAGTTTATCACCAAGGGAAATTAAGCTGCTATTCCAGCTGCCCTGCAGTTATTTTAAGTGCTGCACCAACAATCATTTCTCCCTAAAGGATTTGGACAGTTCCACAGGTTTTAAGCTGCAAAAACAATTACCCATACGTCTATGAAATTAAAACAATACCCATACACTCTCATTTTATAGTATAACAATATATCAATAAATCACATTAAACTGTAATAAGATTATGCAACAGCAAAACAAATACAGGCTGTTTTTACTGCGGTCATTTTAACTGTGAGAGGTGGGACAACTAGATCTGTACACTATCTTAGAAAAACTTGAGGGGTGCTCACCTATGCAAAACTTGCTACTACAATGCTAGAGTTTTGTGGCTGTGTTCCAGGGAGCATTGCTATGCAATTGCTAAAGAATTTGAAGTGGTTTTAATTTAGTATGTTTCTATATTGTTGCTAGGGTGGCCTAGGTGGTTCCTAGGACTTTGCTAGGTTGTTGCCTCATGATAATCTAGTCCCGAGGCATGGCTGATTTCCCTTTGCTGTGAATTTTTTTAAGCTGTTTTATTGTCTGCCAGACAAAAATTGAGTCACATAGTTTAGACAACCTTAAGTATGAGAAATAGTAAGTACGCTTCAGTAAATAAAAATAAAGAGGTCTTACCTTGCCACAAGCCCGACAATGATGCCTTCGTTTAGTGAAGGTGAACCTAACCTCGCACTTCATGCAGATTGGTGCTTGAGAGTCAGGAACCCACACAGGTGCTACCTCCCCCAAAGTGCTGAAAGGTTTCCTTGAGAAGACTCCCTGTTGGCCTGCCTGGAGATCATTGTCAGGACTCTCAGAAGCAATAAGGATCCCTAAAGAAGCATCACCAGTCTCTCCATTTATTCTAACTACTCCAGACTCTGTTCCACCACAAGATGACTCAAGACCTTCAGTCCTACATTGTGTCTCCAGGTTCTTGTTCTTACCAATAGAGCCAAATTCATTCTGGACTTGGCTTGACAGGGGCTGGGGAATTTGCAGCTTCAGACTCACAGGCTGTTTTGGCCTGGCACCACCGTAGGGCACGCTGACAGGGTGCAGCCGGCTGTTGTTGAGTTTGCCTTTTCTGTCAGCCTCTGAACCCCGAACTGGATCACAGCACTCTTGTTTGCTTTCTTCCATCTCCTTTTCCTCTGTAACAGAGTCCTCCTTTGAAGAGACCAGTAGCTGGTTGCTTCTACCTCTATCAAGGTTCAAATTCAGAGCCCTGGATGGGGACAACTCTGTCCTTGGGGATTCAGTAACTGAATCTCTGTCCATCACCTCTTGGTCCTTTTCTAGTAAATTTACTTTCTTCTCCTTATGTGATGCCCAAGCATCTTTCTGTTCACTTTCATCCTCAAGGGGTCCACCATTTTGAAAGGCACCGTCATGATACGCTCTCTCACACACCACTTCTCCACCACCATTTGCCATTTTGTGCAATATTGTTTCTCCTTTCTGAGGATTACTTCCCTCTGGAGCTGGCAGATTACAGTCCCTCATTCCAACCTCCTGGTCACCTACAGGTGAACCACTGACCATCTGGCTACCTTCCATCTCAGCAGACAAGACACCATTTTTTAAAACAGACTGTTTATGTCTAGGCACATCCTTAGGAAAGTAGCAATCATGAAAACCAGCCCCCTTTCCTTCATCATTATCATTCTGCTCCTTCCTAAAGTCACAGGAACCACTGTCCACAACACTTTGCTGGTCTGCAACAGGTTGACCTGTATCATTTTTGGTCTGAAGCACTACAGAACAGCCACTATGAATAGTACTAGCTGAGTAGCCGTTCTCCAGCGACACTTGGTTGGAGGATGACAAATCCGACAACTGCCCTTCAGCACTCACCAGCTTGCCAATGTTGGGCTGAGGCAGAGGAGGACTGTGAACATCTGCTGCCCGGTCCTCACTTCTGCCTTCTGGCTGTTGCCTCAGCCCCTGTTTACTCTCTAACCTGCTGACCTCAGCCAAAGAGGAGCTGTCTGATGTCTGGGCATCCAGAAGTGGCTTGAAGCTGAGAGGGCTGTCCCTTGGGCTGAGGTCAGAGTGGGCCAATACAGGGTTCAGGGAGAGAAGGTGTGATGGCGGAGCCAGAATCTGAGTCCACTTGGCATCCGAGAGAGTTGGTGTGTCCGTTTCATCTGAAAGGACAAGGCAAACAGGAAGAGTTCTCATTAGTGCCCATCTAAGAAAGTGTGAGAAGACTGAAACAAATAGAAGGTTAAATTGAAAAAGGAGGTCAAGCTAGATTGGAAAATGTTCATGAAGTGGGCCAATCTGGTCATTGCACTGGGATCCATTTGTCAAACTGTCACATGAATGCTTTGTAATGTGGGCAAGAATTCCCATTGACTTACATATACCCAAGCATGAGTGAACACACACATACATTCTTTCCTATTTTTTTTCTTTCTTATGGGGCCCAAGCAGGGCTGTTTAATGGTTTCAAGTTTCCTTTCACCCCCAATAATCTGTCAAGATTAGTGTCGGAGAGGGGATATACATTCGCCCTGCCATTCAATGGCAACAATAGGACAGTGTGTGTGTATGTAAAAGAGAGATGTAAGCCTGTGCAGCTTTTAATGTTTTTTGTAACATACAGGACAAAGCAATCAGTACATTTTAAACAGTCTATTTAATCCACCTGCACACCATAAAATGCTGTCTGAATAATGCAAACATGTGATCAAAAACACAAATTTGAAAAAAGACCACTAATTTGAAAAAAGACCACTAATTTGAGAAAAAAACACTAATTTGAGAAAAAAAAACACTAATTTGAGAAAAACAAACACTAATTTGAGAAAAACACTTGCATTGTGCCATAACTCAAACTAACACACATTAACCTTGTAAATTACATGTGCTTGACTATATGACACCAATTAACAGTCTTCGGCAAAATCAGAGAGAAACAGAAGTCCTGAGGGAAAATGCTAATTCAGTTGACCCCATTTACACAACAGACTGCTGCCACCAGCACAACTACCCTGTGTTAGCCATGCTTTGTGCAGCTCAACCCAAGCAGCAGTGCTAAGCATTAATTCCACTTAAATCAGCACCTGATACTCATTCATTATGCTCTAATTCACCCGGTTATGAAAGTTATCTGAAAATATGTAAATGTGCTGAAACAATTTTTTTTGTTCTATCCAACACTATGGTTATACTCCCTCATAGTTTTTTGTTTTTTTACTTATCCAAAGTTTTGCATGATAAAAGTATCAAATATAAGCATTGTCTTGCCTTCATTCTGTTCAAACTCATCTAGCACCTTGTCCAGGTTAAAGGCCTCAGTCTGGAAGTAATTCTCCATGAGTCATGAAAACTGCCAAGTGCTGTGTGAACCTGAAATGATTTTCTTAATGCATAAATGACAATAATATTTATTATAAATAACACATTATATATTATTAATATTAACTTCATATAGATGAAATTATAAATAAAATAAAAAATTAAATAAAGCAAGCGTGCTAACTAGTGAACTACCAAGTAATGTATCATTTTTTATATCTTTTTTTAACTGTAGGCTGTTTGGAATTTGTTAGGCAGCATAAGAAGAGCATAATACAAGTGTCAAGTGTTCATTTATAGTTATTTTACAATGGCTTGGAACATGACTTATCCAATCAGAATTAAGGATCAGAACTATAGTTTTATACTCATTATTATACCCACCTGCCCAGAGCTCCTCTTAGGCAATTGCAGGTAAATCTGCACAAAGACTCCTGACAGAGCCCTTGTTTCATCCAGTCTCACACACATTGGACAGCCAAATCTAAAACAAAACAGAACTTTCATCCCAAACTCAACACATTTTACACTTAGTTAAAGATGCACATTTTGCACACTGTCAGCACATATAGCTGAGTAGTAATGGGAGGAAGAGAACAAGAAATGTTCAGTTCATGTGTGGCTGGGGCGAACAAGACCCCCTGAATTTAAATTTGCTATGTATGTGTGTTTATAGACATCAAATTAGACTTGACAAACATTAATAAAGTAATAGTCTACCCAAAATGACACATTTGTAATGACAAGAAGGAACTCTTCCTTTAAAGCAAAAGGTAAATAATGGGATAACTAAGAAAGACTTAAAACTTTAATTATAAAAGCACATTACAAGCTGGCAAAGAGATTTTGTTTTGGAAAACACAAATAAACAGTATCCTAAAAAAATGAAATACAATTTGAGACAAAGTTAAGAGTAAATTTGTAAAATCTGCACATGGCAAACCAAAACAATACTGTATTGTGTTGTATTGTATTGCATCGCCACATAAATAACTTCCATTAGGACTGTTGAGAAAAACAAGCAAAGGAATGTGGGTGGGAGAGTTCATTCTTTTGTTCCAAATACTCTTGCCTATATTTTTTTATTGAGATTTTGAGTACGCTCAACTATGACCCAAATCAATTACGACTATAAATGTTCAGACAATTTACACAATAGTAGTTCTGGTTATAAAAGAACATTTAACCTACATCTGACATTACCCTCATGAGTAAAAGACTAAAATTAGAGCTTATGGAAATTTCTGACATCAAAAACAGTAATTATCACTCAATAAAAAAGGACCCCATCGATGGGGTCATGGAGACTGTTCAGCATGTGGGATGTTCATACAAACACTGCTGATTTACACAGGTAAGGTTGAATGGGGACACCACGGTTACAGAGATGCAAGATGCAAGTTTACTGGCAAATGAATGTCTTGTGGGAGGACTGGCACTGCAATCAGTGTATTTAGTGCAATCAGTGCTTTGCCACTTAGCTGAACTAGCTGAATTATAAAAATAAAAAAATAAAATTTATACTGAACATAAAAACATTGTTTTACATTTTTTATGTTCAATTTTAGATCATCTGTTCAGATAAATAGACAGACAGACATATACTATAGTATAGTAACCTCATGATTCATTCTTCTTGTACAAATGTATGCCTATAACAATCTGAAACCCTTCAGATCACAGCAAATGCTTGAAAGCCAACAGTTTCTATTAAACTGTACTGTGACTCCACCCGTTTCATACAAAGAGCTTTGTATTTAAATTTATACCTAGTTGTCAAAGTTCGCTGTGACTTCACTATAGAGGAAACCCTTCACATTTTTTATACTGAATTATAAACAAACTGGAATAAACAAAGACAAGTTGTTTTGGACACAAGCTGGTTGCAACCCATGAAATCAGGGACCATACCTGATTAACATTTAATTGCTCAGCAGATTCCCTAAATAATGCATAGGCAGTCAGCGTCAACTAAGATACTGTATTTTTACACCTAGAATGAGTAACATGATTTTATGTGCAGACATTTAGAAGCGATTTTAAAAATCTTTCTGGAATTGCAAAAAGCAGAACATTTTAAACATGCAGTGTTTCAAACATAGGCTGCCATTTTTTCCACAAATAAGGACTGACTGTGTAAACAGAATATGGATTGTGACTCTTTGGGTGACATTATCACCTAATTCTGATGAGCCAATGTGTTCAAAACTGGTAAAAGAGGAACACCATATGCCACACCCACTAACACAGTTTTGTAGGTCTATTACCAATCTTGAAATCATGGAAAAGTAGCTCCTGCTCTATTTTGTAATGTAATATATTCTGTTCCATGTAATATATGTATATATAATGTAATATATGTTCCAATGAAGGCTTGCTCCCACTAAAAATGATCATTATTCCGATACTCAGAGGGCACATGCTGTCTCAAAAAAATCTATCCTCAAAGCAAACCTCCTAAACCTCAGAAAGTCATGTCACTAGATCGGTTTAGACTTGTGTAAACTGCATGACATTGGAATGTTAAGATGTCTTACTTTCCCTTCAAGTATGGACTTCCTTCCTGTTATTGTTCATTTCCCAAAGCATCTATCTGCCCCAGACTGTGCTGGTAAGACTGGTGACGGGAAGCTCAGTCTGATTGCTTCCGCTCTCCAGGAATGTTTCACTGTCTCTTTCTTACTACTAACAGAATGAAGTCTATGGCATGCTGTGACATTTCACCCATCCATATAACAGCACATAAGGCTCAACAAATTAAGGAAACTGGGAAAATGCACAGTGAGCTGAGAAAAACCAAAGCCTGCAAAACTCACAGCTGTTATAGTGTCTCTTACCCATCACACATCACAGCAAACGCCTTATGTTATTACAGGATTACTACTTTCATCTCCTCTTAAGGAAGAAACAGGAAAACAACATAAGGAACTAGCCTCAGTTCTCCTGTCAGTGAGGTGAAATGCCACATTTATAAGAAAAAGGAGCTCAGATTTCTGGATAACATAGCCAACAGGCTGTAACTGTTGCTGAAGGCAGTAGGAATCTAGCAGTCTGTCACTGAGTTCCCTGGATTTCAGGAGCTTCCTCTGCAAAACTTTCCAACTCCCCAAAAGTAAAAGAAAGGAGAGGAAAGTCTCAGTCACGCATTAGAAAGCTGCATGACAAACAGCAACTGCATTGTTGAAATTGTTTGATTCACTCTGACAAAAAAGTTCCAAAACTTGACTGTATACTCCAGCCCCACCAAAACACAGAAGTTAACAAATAAGATTGTAAATAAATTCACTGCATTTTTCTGCATTGGTTACACATTAGTCATGTCAAATCACTCATCCTAACTCCATACTGCATCCCAGCATTAACCAGTTGCTGATCACTACGAAAAAGGTAACAATTTTATAACTTCCATTCCAAACATTAACAGTCATGATCACATGAACACGCTTATCAAAGATCTGATAAGATGTGAATGAAACTAATTAGAAGGGTGGCACAGTGGGTAGCAGTGTTGCCTCGCAACAAGAAGATCTGTGGTTTGAGACCCAGAGTAGATGTGGAGTGTGCATGTTCAGGGTTTCTGCTGTGTACATTGGTTTCCTCCCAAAGACCTGCATGATTAGGTGAATTGAAGATGCTAAATTACCCTTCCCTGACTTGTGTGTAGATTAACCAGTTTCTGCCATGAATATAGCCTTAGATGCTGGAGTGGTGTTAAACAATAAATTTACAGATTTCCATATATATTCAAATTTGAAACTACACGAACAACAGATTTAATGTTTGTTAATAAAGTTATTGTAACGTGTTAAAGTGTATTAAGTGTCAGCAACTAAAAAGTACGTACTAACTTTAAAACACATTTCATAAAATAAATGATAAGCTATAAGAAGACCGACTACACCTTTAACAGATTACTAAGGTTTATTCTACGTGTCTAAAGACATTTAACGCTTGGTAGCTAACATTAGCTGATCAAAAAGTCATTAACTACAGTGTTTACTAACCTTATTATCGGCTATTTTTAAACGCTTCATAAACAGTCAAGGGGTAATCCTGTCGCTTTAAAAGTGAAGATCAAATTGCTTTATTCTGAATGCACCCATCTCAGGAAAGAAACAAGATAAACAACCACAGCTGAACAGCTCTCGTGATGAATCCACCTAAAGTACAAAATTCTTATATAGTAAACATCAAAAATGTGATAAGAGACAATGTGATAATTTCACGGCTGATCTGTTACTCACCGATGGAATCCCCATCATCATCATCTTCACGCACGACTCCGCCATGAAACTCCATAAGCAAATTTCAACATACTTCGCGTACTATAAACAAACGATAATGTCTTTACACAGATGCAAAATACCGACTAGGTCATTTTCCAGTATTGCACAGAAGTCGAAGAAGTAGTTATGCGACAGCTTTCGTACGTCCCTCCCAAATACGTTTAATGGAGAAGGTTACTACGAAATGCAGCAAGAGTGGGACATTTTGGCTCAAAATACGCTTAAGCAGCGTGACATTCCCACGCAAACGACTCACGGTTGAGCCAACATGGCGTCTGTTTCGTAACCTTGTATGGTAAGCGTTTCACGACGGGTGACACCAATCTTTGGTGACACCGCCTCTGGATCCCCTGCCGACGTGACGTCATTTTAACGCAACGATCTAACGTCTTTTGACGTCAAGGCAGAAGCAAAACGATTTTTTAACTTTATTTTTTATTTACTTATTTTCTTTTTCCTGTATGTTACATATTTGTTCAACATGTTTGCTATGCAATATTTTGACATTTGTGTTAGTGTAAGGTTTTGTGTGTTTTATGTAATTTGACAATAAAGGAAAAATAGAACGAAACGGGTTGCAGATCGTGTGTATCTGAAGAGAAGTGTAAATAAACCACGTAAACCACAGATCGTTGCAAATATGTTAAAGTGTCGATTATAAGAGGTTAGAAAAAAATGAAATAAATTAAAATTGAAATATTAAAATTAATTAATCAACGAATTCCTGAACATTTAATCGCCATCTGCGTTTCTTTTTCGTTTGTGCCACCATGCTCCATTATAGTGGCCACAGTAATTGGTCTTATTTGACTGTGGGGCGAGGCTCTTGGGTGGTGGCTTAGGGAGGTCTGCATGAGTCATAATTTGTACACAAAAAATAAGGGGAGTGATATTAAATAATTCCTTACATTTATAAAAGCGTTTCAGAAATTCCAGATATTTCAACACATTTAAGATTCTGGCTTGAAAAGCAGGATGCCAACAAGTATTTACTCAATTTTTGTTATAACTACAATTCCAGAAATTGCTGTCTTAAATTCCTGGACAAAACTTTAAAATTTAAATAGAATCTCCAAATGTTGACACAAACACTTAAAACGCTGGCAAGTAACGATTAACATTCATTATTTATACCCTTTCGTGTTGCTTCACTCTCTGTTGAGTGCGACACCATGTGGTCAGAATGAATAGAAACAGCCTTATATTGTTTTTGATGGGATAATGGTATCACATTCTGCAGTCCGTTTAATCTGCAACCAATCACCATAATATTTACAAAACTGTCTAGTGTATTTTTGTAGAGTATACAGTTTAATCACTGCATGACACTAGTTCCTACACGTTACATGCAACAATGTGGAGTCTCATTTTTGTATATGCATGGTGAGCCTGCTGGAACAGTTATGCAACAATCCTAATTCGAGAGCAAATGTTTCTTGGGTATTATGGCATCCTTGTACCCGTCACTCTACCTCTAACTGGTATTTAAATACAACCCCAAATCAGAAAAGGTTGGGGCAGTATGGAGAAGAAAAAAAAAGATTTCTAAATTTAATTTGACTTGTATTTCATTGCAGACAACACAACAGCACATCATTTAATGTGTTCTTCATGATTTTTATTGTTTTTTTCTTCAAAAAAAAAACAATTCCTATTTTGGTTCTTGCAACACATTTCAAAAAAGTTGGAACAGTAAAACATTTACCACTTTGTAATGTTGCCATTCCTTTTCACAACACTTAAAAGACATTTAGGGACTGAAGACACCAAGTGAAGAAGTGTTTCAGGTGTAATTTTGTCCCATTCTTGCTGCAAACAAGTCTTAGGGTGGGCAACAGTACGGGGTCTTCGTTGTCGCATTTTGCGCTTCAAAATACACCACACATTCTCTATTGGAGACAGGTCGGGACTGCAGGCAGGCCAGTCAAGTATCTGTATCCTCTTCCTCCGCAGCCAGGACTTTGTAATGTGTGCAATTACCAAAACAATTGACAAAATCTCTATAACATTAAAAAAAGGAATAGGCAAAATATATAAAAAGGGATTTTTTATATTTAAATACTTTCTTAAATATTACATTGTGTACTTTGTGTTTACACTTTGTTACTTGTTAATGCATCAATGTTCCTGTGCACAGCTTACACATGGCAATAAACATCTTAAATCGCAATAATCAGTTTCATTGGTGTTGTTTACAAAATATATTATACACAAATGCTTTATATTTATTTAACATGGAGTGTATAGATAAAGTGTCCATTTCCGCATGTGTACTACAACTGCACTACCTCTTCATTTGCACTATAGTATGGTTTTGTTACATATTTTGCCCTGTATTCAGTTTATTTTTCTGTATACAAGTGTCACTGCATCTTTTGGATTCAGATTTGAAAAAGACTGACATGAATGTGGGTGTAGTCTGTGTAACTTTCATGCAGGCTGCAAGATAAATAAATATAATCTGTAATATAAAATTACACTTAGGATTCACTAAAAGCATCCATTTTCAAAGGTTCAGTAGGTGCATCTCAACAGGTGATGCAGTTAGTGCTTGGAGTTCATGATCCAGCAGATGGCGCATTGTTGCCATTTTCACATCATGTTCTTTTTTCTTGTAACACTGTTGGTGGTATCCTGCAAAGTGCATGGCCCTCCATTTTCTTTGTAGGTGAGCCATTGTTAAAATTGATTGGGCCTGTCTGCTCCCATTATACGAGGTTGAAGAAAGGCCGAGATGTGAAGTCAGTTTTTCAGTCTAGCACTCCTTTGCCATCTCCGCAATGAGCCACTCTAGCTTGCCTGTGAGAAGACGCCCAAAGTGCTTCAACACCAGACCCAAATCCTTAGAGTCCTGACCCAGACAGGTCTCTGCCTGGGGCTCTACTAGCTCCCCCTGCTGGACCAGACAAAGATGGACAGATGGAAAATGGTGTTCATGCTAAAAATAATCCTAGCATGCTGATGACAGAAAAAAAAGAAAGAAAGAAAGAAAGAATGGGAGGTTCCTCTTCTTCATAATAGAAATTATTGAGCTAATTTTAAAGATTACAACACTGGGTCATTCTTGTAATTTTTAAAAACACATTCCATAACTGTAACCTAATAGGTCAATAATTGTGTGTACAAAACTGAAAAACTGTGAAACATTTCAGTGACATTGGAACTTCACAGATTGTGTTTGAATCTAAGAGTGTCAGTATGTATATTTTATCATGACTGTAATGCACTTCAGAAAGCACCATGTTCCCATCATTTTCATTGGACAAGTATGTGTCTCTATCTCCCTGTCTTTCCTGTGGAAGGAAGGCAAAGGTCATCTGGAGTCAAAGCTACCAAGATGACGTAACAAATCAACAAAGATTCCGGGAAGGCAGGATATTTTCTACGTGGTCCCTTGGGCACATTCAAATATGAGAAACCAAATTAAAATTTAATTGTTTTTTTAGGATGAAAGTTTTCATTCAAATTTATTTATTTTTATTTTTATTGACATTTATTATGCCACCAATTATACCTTGGTACCTATTCACAAGTAAATACGTGGATCAAACTGGGATTATACCTATTACTTTAAGCCTGCTGGAAAAGCTATATTATTATTGCTACACTGTATTATTATTGCTACACTATATTAAATCAGATTTTAAATCAACAGTTACAATTAATTCGAATTTTACTTCATGATCTAGACTGAAGTGACTTAATTTTAAAAACTGTTAAAGAAATTATTATCAAGTGCAAAAGTGTGGGCATTTCCAAATGTAGAGTTAGATGTATTGAGGCCTGTGGTAAATCCTGTGGCTTTATTTTTAATTGAATATTTATTTCAATTTAATTGAAAGTCTTTATCAGTTCGTATGTTGGTGATCTCCATGTAAATATCTCACTGTCACCGTGTTCCTTCTTAACACAAGGGGCCTGCAATATACCTCTGTGCCAAAATCTATCTGAGCCACAAGGTTAAACTGATCGTCCTCACCTCATCGTGAAGTAGTTTCACTATGTGCAGGTAGTTGTTGATGCTGTGTTCCAAGCGCTCCAGCACAGTAAGCCCACAGCCAGGCTGGCTAAGTGTCCGGGCAGTCCGCACATCCTGTGTTACACTCCCCAAAGACAGCAGGATCTCAGCCCTCCGCTCATGCACCTGAAATGCACATACATGAGTATCTCAGAGAGCGTGTGCCCAAGAGCAGCCTGAGTGGGTGGGTGGTGTAATGAAGGGAGTGTGTGGGAGTAGGCTGCATTGATTAACTCACTGATTTTTTCTCCCAGGTTGCTTTGTGAATCCTGGTGCATGGTAATTGAATAGAAGAGGGTAGAGAGCGAACAGCACTGCAGTCTACCTGTAAAGGAAGCAAAAACACAGGCCATCAAATGTCTTGCTGATGGATATACAAGCAGAGATGCAGACAAAAATTCTAGTCCACATATAGTATAATAGATGGTGCTGAGACTAGCAATGAATGCTGAGCATCAAGCAAAACAGTTAACATGCAATTATGTAGACTTGTGTCAGAAATCCCTCAAGTGCAGTGTAGCATGAATTCTTCCTAAAAAAAACTCACTTACTAATGTTTTCTGTTATTTATTGTTTTTTTGCAAATAAGCAAACATACAAATAAAGGTGGTGACTAGAAAGATTCAGTTGATTGCAATACTTTTACAGTAATTAATCTGGCTGATGTTGATAAATAGCCTGATTCAAATTTCTTTTTTGTGAATGACTTTGGCACTAAATGTAGTTTGGATTGGAAACCAGCCCAAACCAGTTCTACAGATAAAAATATATCTTTATTAATTTAATTTACATTCAGGTAATTGGAGACAACATCTGGAGGGGTTTGCCAAGCCTTACCATTTCCTCTTCTAAGTCCTTCACCTTGTTCATCGCTCTTCTGGCCTCACTGTCACACAAAAAGTCCAATGGTTTAGTGTGAACATGAGACAGTTCAGAAGCAACCATGCTCAGCACCATTACCAGCAGTCCTGTAAGAAAATCAACCCAATGAAAAAAGCATGTGTTTGTATTAACTATGTGGAATACAACAATGAATTAACAGGTTACATATATTAGGTCGCAAATATGCAAAACCTGATGTAAAAAGCAATACTTATTGTATACGTATTACTTATCTAAATATTTAGAAACGTTAAAAGTTTAAGTGTTACCAACACTTTATTGGCAATCAAGACAAAAGGCTAATATTTTCTAAATGACCTCGCAAATAAGGTAAACATACGAGAAGTGAGATAAAGATTCAGAAGCGTTAACCGCTCAGCAGTTATGAGATCTTCACATGGAAGTCAGTCATACTCACTGCTTAAATCCATACCCTGTTACAACATGAGATATTCGGTCGCGTTACTTTCCATTGGAGAGCCTCTTCTTTTTCGTAACGCGAAAACCTCCATCTAGATGTGCGCTTCCCGCTTCTTGCACAAAACTGTTTACACTGCGTTTTTTCTGCTGTTCCTTATCTCGGCTGGACGCTTTTTTATAACGTTTCTGAACATGCCCCGACCCTCCTTTGAGTCGCTCCACTTCTCCAGCCTACATAAAAGAGAGGTTAGGAAAGCCATTTCCACAGTTGTTCCCTTAGTAAATATCACTGCAAGTATCCGTATTTAATTCTAAATATCTACGCAATAAGATAGTATTCCATTCCTTTTTAATGTTTTAAGTATATTTAAAAACATTTGTGTAGTTGATGTCAGCCTGAACAAACAAAAAGATCCCACATGTAGTCCAGGTTAATGTTTTATTGCTTGATCAATCCCCTGTATTCGGTGGATCATGGATGGCAAATATCTAACACGCCTTTCCACGCCTTCCTACGGATTTATCATCTATATACATGGCCAGTACATATACACAGGCCTACATATTTACATAATATTTTACTCATGTTATTATTTAATATTTTATTTATTATTAATCGTTTTGTTTACATTTGCTGTATCCTGGGCCTATGCTATTTACTGTGGTATTTGCATTTTTTTGTAAATGTAATAAAAAATTACACTGTAACTGTACATATGGCAAGGACAATGTACTCGACTGTGAAATGAAATAAAAAAAATTAAAACCTTCAGTACGCACAAATGTGTGTGTAATCTCTTTTATCTGGTCTGGCAAAGAGTTTTGTAGGGGCTGATTAAAACAAATATTTATGATCTCAGTTGCACAGGGACAGAGACACCAGCAGACTGGTCATGAAAGTAGGCCGTTTCATTCAGCTCTGCTGATTCATACGCAGACCTGTTTCTTTGTAATCCTAACAATTTACAGAGAAAGAGATTCCAATATAGTCGGAAAAGTGCAACTCCTAACTCAGTCTTCCCAGTGCCTGGGAACACCATTTCACACTGCACGTTCTGTTTTAGGATTTTTAGTTCTACATGAGGAAATTGTGACTCACTGTTTATTAGTTATAATCTTGAACATTGAAAAGAACAGTGTTAGGTATTTTTAAATACATTAGTTTTTATAATTATCTTGCCCTAGAGGACAGCAGCACCATGTCTACATCTCACTGCCGAAACAGACAGACAGACAGATAGATAGATAGATACTGTATAGACAGTATAAAGCATAAGAAACATAAGATGCATGAACTTTATAACTTAACATTGTGTTAAAATACCAAGACTTTATTATCGTAATTCACTGATGCGCCACATGGCGTTAATGGCAGGCACAGAAGCAGAAGTGGAGTCAACCTGCTACAACTAAATCAGTAACAGAGCCCGCATTGCATCACAGAATCAATTCCTGGCTAGTGCACGCGCCCTGGCTCTGCTTAATTACTCGTCTATCTATCAGATCGTCCGGTGCACACTAATCCCAGCAGATTAGGTGATGTATTAACACCGCCAAGTGTATTTTTAAGAAAAGCATTCGCCTTTCTTAAGTTTCTATCGCAGAATGGAAAGACAATCAAGAAGCATCGGTATCGGCATCAGCAACAGGGCACTGCCAAATCACCAGCGAGGACAATTATAGAGAAAGTATATCGATCGTCTCAAGGTGGGACTGTGTCCAGAAACACTGACGTCATTACTCGATTTTGATTTCGTTGTTGTGCGGGGATTTCTTCGATGTTTGCGTCATTAAATGGAGCGGCGTAGGTGACGTTTGGACTGTTGCGTTCAGGAGGAGCTCTTAACAAGACTGAAAGCCGGCGAGGAAAATGTAAGTAGCTGCCGAAGAAGTAATAGCAACCTGTTAAGATGTTCAATATTACCGACGATAAACTGTCTTTTAAGAAGTCACCCAAGTGCAATCTGAACCATTCATTTGCCTTCTTAAAGTATTTGCTTTTCTTTTCATTTCGAAGGGCATTTAGTTGACTTGGTTATTTTGTGGGGGCTCAAGGGCACAGTGTTATTCGTATAGGGTGGACCTACGCCTGATTCCCTTGTCTAGATTGATCTCCAATTGTGACATATAGCCAGAATTTTGTCAAAAGGGTTCAATGGAGAATGGTAACCTACCCTATCTCAAGAAGCCCAGTGTTTTCAGTCATTAATGCCACTAGAGTCAACGTCCTCTTTAAGGCCCTTTCTTAAGAATGGAAGGATCTGTATATCGCAAAGGAAAAGCCATTGATATTTGCATCCTCAAAATTCGATGTTAGAAGTCGTTATCTCCACATCTGCATTCATCATCAGGGAAAAATGTATAAACATTGCACAATTATTGTGGAGCAGATGTGTTTGTAGTTGAAATAGAAAAGTTATAACTTCAGAGAGAAACCGTACTTGATTTGGTATCGTGTGAAGCTAATACATTGGTAAGTCGCGTTTGATAAACATTTTTGTCTTTCTTTGCTGTTGAGTTCAGTGCGCTATCTGGTTTATTCCCTGTCAGGGATGGAGACGTATTAGCATGTAATGTAATATCAACTCCTGTTTCACACCCCCACCCCGAAAAGACGTCTCAATTTCCAAGACTATATTCAATAAATAGTCAATGAACAATGTTCTTTTGAACTCTGTCGGGCATCCTGAATTCATTTAAACATACCGAATTACCCAAAAAATTATTTTTGTAGAAGATCTGGGTCAGTGTGTTAAAGCTGAGGGCGATAGGATGCGCAACGGGTAGAGGTTGCTCACCTGTGTAAATCGTATTTGTGTGTGTCCAATGATAGGAAGTGACGATAGTTTGCTCATGGCGCCACATCTGATATTCAAAGACATGAAGTAAACGTCTTATATTTATATACATCAAATGAGCTTTATATGACACATAAACCTGTATGTGGTTACCTGTTAATAAGTGACATTGTATGATATAGATTTGAATTCAATCATCTTTTTTGCTTATACAAAATTATGCACGCAAGGCACAAATAAATGTTGTCACAGTGTGTAAGAGAAGTTGGGTTTTGAATTAGGTCTGTGCATGAGCATAGCTAGAAGAGAGAGAAAACACATGTACACAAAAAAACTGTCAAATTTCACAGTGATACATTCATGTTTCATCCCAGTCTGTGCCCCTGCTGTTCCCTGAGCTGGCAGTGGACCTGTTACTGAGCTCAAAAGCAGCCTACCAGAGTTTCTGTCTCTGCAAGAAAATAAACAACTACTGGTTTTCTCTCTCTCCAAGGAATTCTGTATTTCATCCCGCAAAGCCTTAGAACTGCTGGAGCTTGTGGGCTGAGCTTGAAATGGAGTCTCAGTGCATCCCTGCATCTAAATATAGTATTTACAGTAGCCATAAATAATATTAATGAGCAGTTCAATGGGCTGCCCACTGGCTTTCCACAGGTTTTTAAAGGCTGTTCCTGGAGTGTGTTATTCCACATGAGTTCAATTTTCATAATCGACAGAAAGGCTAACAGGTGCATCCTTGTTTCATTTTGAAACAGTTCAGTTCAATCAGTACTCAATTGGCTTTGACTGTGTTCGGCCCTTGAAAATGGCAATTCTTTGAATGATCAGCTAAAATTAGGTTTTCCATTCAAATGGAACATTTTCAGTTCCTGTTGGAACATATTTTCTTCCAATTGTTCCAGAATTACTGTTCACACCCATTGTATTGGCCTGGTATGACCACTTGTAGCATGGCAACTGAATGAATTATGCCTAGGGACAGAAGCATGCTATCAGTGAGTACCACAGTTCTGCGTTTATTATTTAAAACTTAGTCATACACTAGGCTGGCAATAAGCACACTTAAGTGGTTGAGTACACAGCACTACAAAATATAGCGATTACTCACAGGGCTGTAAAATGCAGCTATTGATTTTGTTACAATCGAGTGAACAGATGAAGTGTAGTAACCCCTGTCTTCCCACACAAAGCGCGTTTCTGACATATTCCTGAAACCAGCAGCAGCGCGCTGCTAGAGTTCATTCGACACCTGTGCTGTTTCCTGGGGAAGGACCTGTTACTCACTTCATGAATTGAATTGCGTCCCGATGATGCGGAGGTGATATTGCGGTGTTTGGGAATATCGTTTCGCATTTGCATTTTATTCTCGTCATAATAAAGATTATGGCGCGAGACAGAGCCCAGCAACGCGTGCTTCAGTACCAGCAAACTCTGGTGAGTAACGCTGGCAAATGTGATGGTGATCGTTTTATAATCGCGAAACAAGCAGTTTCCAAGATGCGTCAAAGTATGAAAGAGTCAGTCTGCGGCTTTGAGTTCGTCTTCAAGGTAGCAGGGCAGTAATTGCATAGGCTAAATCACCGAAATGTATTTGAGCCTAATTGTTTTACACTAATTTATATAATGATCCATGGTATTATAGGCTAAGGATATTGTTTGCATTTCATCAGTCGTAAGAAAAATCTGCTTTGAAAACCCCACGAGTAACATTGGTTGCGCTTGAACGCAATGCAATTATACACATTTCGTTTGAATGTATTGCTTGGCATAAAGTTGTATAAAGTTATATGATTTTTCCAGCTAAGTCATTTGTATGTTGATACAGGTGGTTATTTGGGTCTGCTGGGTCCACTATAACATTTGAGGCATAACTAATGTGGCATTAATGGCATCATTTACAGCTATGGGTTCAGCCAAATTTCAAGTTTAAGGGTGGCACATCAAAGCCCAGCCTTCATTCATGCTTTATCCCTCCTGCGCTTCCACTTGTGGTCTAAATGTAGATCCTCTCTGAATATTAATTGATTCATGCACCAGTTTCCCCCAATTTCTGTCGCATCGTGATTGACAGCTGTACCCTGGAGCATTTAACAAGGATATCTCTGTTTTCTATATAAAAATGGTTGTTATAGGGTGGCTATATTTTTTTCATTCTTCACACACCTCTTTCTGAGTTTTATATATTTTTGCACTGTTATGACAATTATGTTTGCGTAATGAAGGTAAGCCTGAAGTGGCCACATTGAATCCATGTGTTGCATTTGTATCTTGTCCTTTTTGAGTTCAGGCTATTTCTGAGCAATCGTTCTCCCTGCAGGGCCAGACTATGTGTTCCACAGCCCTTATGTGTGTGGTGAATGAAACTGGGACATTTTTTTCTGTAACTGCTTTCCTTATCGGTGAAAGGATCAATACAGCACTATACAAAATGGTGGCTGGAGACTCACTGTTTCATTCCCTCTCTCAACACCTTTGTCTTTGACCATTGGTTGCATCACGATTGATGTCTTTATCATTTATAGTTCGTACAATGTGCTTCAGTGTGTGGTAAGAAATGAGTCTGTCTGGACACAATCGGCCAAAGTGAGATTAGTATGTGATGTGTGCTTTTCTCTGTTCATTTTTCATTCAGTATGTGCACAAGCTCAGTGTATATTATTGGCTCCTCCATTTATTTGCTCTGGGGATGTCACTATGCTTATTCTTTAGTGACTCACCATTTTCCAAGTTAAAAAATTAAGATATTTTGGCTGGCTGTAGTTTCAGTATTGGCAATTGTCAAGAAATCTATTTGTTTCCCCAGAGCTCTCAGCAAAAATAGCATGCCTGAGGACACTATCTTCCTAGTCTTAGCACACATCACTCCATTGTGTCACTGTGCCCCAATGCATGAACCACTGGAGAACCCCTGCTGTCACCCTGTCTGATCATTAGCAGCATTCCATCCGTCAAAAAAATCCATCCAGCATATCCAGATGAAATGCGAGAGGATGGGTAAATTGATAGTAGTGGGTTGAGTAAAATAAGATTAAAAATAGTCATTATAGTGGTCACACGATTTCCTTCTTGTGTGTCACATGACCGATTGTAACACCTTTGGTCCATTCTTTACACAAAGCTTTAGAACTACAGTACCCAGATATGTCATATAGTAGACAGATTTTATTTTTGTTTACAGACATTTCCAAAAATCCAGCCTGACCACTCAAATTATAAATCATTATTATAAACTTACCATTGGGAATCAGGGTAAGGTAAGAAGATTTTGTTAAACACTGATCTGTCATGTACTTGACATAAACTTAATACTTGATTTTTGTTCATGTTTAAACAGAAATGTTACAGTGTGCAGCTTTAAACACACCTGAACCAGCTAATCAAGGTCTTACTAGGCAGTTTAGGAATTTACCGGCAGGTGAGTTGAGACAAGCCAGAGCTAAACTCTGCATAAAACAGACTCTCCAGGTGCAGGATTCGGTACTCATGATTTAGAAGTAACTTGTTTAAACCACATTCATATATTTTATGGTGTGTAAATTTGGAGCTTGGCAGAGTAAATCACCATCCACTTTTGTTGTATTCCAATCCAAAACATTCTGCCTAAATCTCTTTTTGTGATTAATAAAAGAAAACAGGATGAAAAAATTATTTCAAAATGCTTATATTTGGGTGAACTTTTTTTAAAACTTCACCTTGTGTGTATTTCTCTCTCTCAGCCCAGATACAGTAGTGAAGGTATATGACCCTAGGTTTTACCTTTCAGTATAGTGTATTTCCATAGCACTGTGGGGAGAGGAGGATTTTGACCAATGAAATCAAAGGCTATGGACATGCAGAGGATGCAAGTCCAGTGGTGTGACATCAGCCTCCCCACACATTTTCAGAGTGGTGCACAGAGTAACACACATGGATGATTTTTACAGACAGGAGTTACTAAAGTAGAAAGATGGTAATGACCTCACATTTTACCCACAAACCATTGAGAACTCCTCTTACCAACAGCTGCTGCTACTAACAGCTATTAATTCTTACATGTACATAAATTGATACACGTACATAACTGCCATACACCTTAATGTGAATGTAGATATGTTATTTGTCATTCACCAAGGTGATTTGACTCCCCCCAAATAAAAGCAATGAATAACCTTAAGCAGTTGACAGCACTAATAGGAGCCATACCTACCTGATGGATTAAAGAAGGCAGTTTAATCTCACATCAGCTTTTAGATGCATGATCACCATCCAAGTATCTGAAATGCCATTTGGCTCCAAACCACTCTAATGTAATATAACCTTAAGATATTACATGTTTCTTTAATATTCTTCATTCTGGCTGAGTGTCAAAATAGCCCACAATAGGTGCAGTGGATTTCAGAGGAGTCATTAATGTAATGGGATCAATGTCTTAATTCCTTTTTTCTTAAAAGAGATGTTTTGGGCAAACAGGATGAGCTGTGGTTGCTGACAGAGGTTGTTTTTCTGCATTTTCTGACTCAGTTAAATGCTAATCCAATACATCCTCTAGCTCTCCTTTCCATTATATATATTGGTGCAGGTCTAACACTGAGGAGTAAAAACTTGTGAAATATCTTGATAAGATGGCTCCTAGAGACGATGTAAAATGCTTCAACTAGGGAAAGGACACAGACTTGATAACACCCTCTCCAAAATATCTAACAAATCTGATTTCAAAACTCAGAGATAGATTTGGTTTATGAAAATATTTTAAAGGAAGTTTCTACCTTGTAATTACAGCTCATAATCTAAAATACAGCGCTGTACTTTGGAGTTGCATAACTTCTGTATAAGAATGGTGTCTCATTTGTTTTTGGACACACTTTCAATTATTTTTCTCATGGTAATAAATTGTTACTGTATAGTTTGCAAAGCCAAATGTATATTGTAGATGGTTTGCCATCTGAGGCTAAAGTTGCAGATCAAAAACGTTTTCTAAAACTTTTCTAATCAGCAGTTCTGGATAACTTGACATATTCTTAAGCGCTTGATTAACTGTCTAGTGATGAATCAATGCCTCTGACAGAATTCTGGAAGTATCAGTAGTTTTGGGCCACTGTTGTATGACTGCTAGCTCACCACGATCATGAAAGAAACAATAGGAGCTCAGCAATTGTTGTAATCAATATGTATGTGTGTGCGAAAGAGAAAAAGGATCAGTTTTAAATAAAATCACACCAGCTATCTCTTTCAAACTAACTATCTCTTTCAAATATCTTGTTAGCTAGTGTTATCTTTACATTATGATCATACTTTCAAAATGAAATGGTTAGAGTTCTGTTCCCTTGAGGAAGGCACCTGTCCCCCAGTTGCTCCCTGGGCACTGCAGTGCTGCCCACTGATCTGGGTGTGTGTGTTTATTACTCACCATTATGGGATAAATGCAGGGGTCACCATTCAAGTATGGGTTACCGTACTTTTACTTTCAAACTCTATGTTCCTGTTTTTAAATATCTTGCATCTGTTTTCTTTTCCTTTGAAAACATTGGCAAAATTAGCATGAAACTGCTTCTGCGTGGCACTATTTCAGTTTTGCGTGTCATTCAGAATGTCAAAATGCGATGGGAACTGTAAAACGGTTAGTCAGTGCTGTCAATCACACAATCTTAGGAATACATCGTACAGACTGACATAAAAGATGTTCCACAGTCTGCTGTGGATTTTACCCAAGATAGCTTTAAGGTCTTATCAGACAGTCTGCAACGCTGGTAAAGGACAGTGAAAATCACACAATGTGAAGCTGGCTTTAATTATGCTGGCTACCACATTTTATTTAACCTGCAGCATAGCATCGCACCTGCCTTAGCAACACAGCACAGGGGTGCTGATGCTCTCCAACGGCTCTGAGCTGGGGGTCGTAAATGACTCCATTAACACTCCAAAGCCCTTCAGGGAGGTCTTTGCCACAGGCCACTCATATCCACCTACACTCCTTCAGCCTGTATGAAGGTGTCTGCATGCCTCCTAACCTGTCGGAATTTGCATACTCCACTAAACACAGGCTGTGTGCCAATATTTAACAAAACAGTGACGTGGTAGATCTGGCTTCTAGTACCAAAGTATGTAATAGAATAAGTAAATGTTAGAAAGTGCTCAATGACAGATGTAGTGTCGTGTAGCATCTACGGCACCTTTCCTGGTCAATATGCCGCAGGTCTGTTTGACTGCTAGGCTACTGAGGGCAAACACTTTAGAGGCTTATTGTATCGATTGAATGTGCTTTAAAGTGTTGGCTTGGTTGAGTGTTATATGTATATATGAGACAGCATCTGTTGGGTAAACCTTGTTTTTCATATCTTATCCTTTTTGAATTTCAGGGTAAGGTGGTGGGTGACCTGTGATGGCTCCGTGATTTGATTGGTTGTAGCACTTTATCATGTGTGACAGCTTGTGTTGCTAAGGTTAAATGTCACTCTGTTAATAAATGGCGAGAGTTTAATTGGGCAAGACTAATATGTCAAGCTGTCCAAGAGGGTGCAGAGGTGCAGATCGATAAAGACAATGTCTGGGAAGATCATGCATTGGGCGCCTGAGTTTGACGTATCGCTGTCGGGGGATAATTACAGGTGTGCAATAGCTCTGAGTGAGTGTCAAAGGGGCGCAAAGGTTGTGTGAAATCAGGCAGATGGAGCAGGGGAAGAAGAGGAGGTTGCTGATCAATTCGAGCTGGGCTGCTTTGCTTTCTCTGCGTGAGCTGCACCTGCTCATGCGAGCAAAGAGAGAGTCTGCTGGAATCGTGATGCTCATCTTAATGTGCCGCTGGTGACTGCTCCTCAGATCAGAGTGCTATGTGTTTATAGAACAGAGAGAGAGAGGGAAACAGGCGGAGGGTGTGGGAGAGAGGGATTGTGGTGCTAACACAACGGACTTGCCAATATCCCTGTCTCTCTATCGTTAGTGCCGTGGGCATCTGCCTGTGTGGGAGCAGCTGAGTGTAAGAACAAGAGAATGAAGAAAAGAGGAACAAGGAGAGGCAGAGGACAGGTTTACACAGGATGAGAAGTGCTCAAAGTACCCCCCGACAGTCATCATCACATGAGAATCATTTAAATAATGTTAAAATGTTAAATATAATATATTTAAATAATTAAATATTAGCATTAGTTAATATAAAATTGGTGTAATATACATTGGTGTAAAATCCTGCTTATACTAACTGTACATTAAACATATACCTTCTGATTGACTGCAATTGTGTCACATTGAGCAGCAGTTTGCTCCTGGTTAGGAAACTGTAAGTATACACAGCGGTTAAAAGCATTATTGCAGCTTTGCATTTGATTTGCCAACAGGAACAGAAGCCCAAAGGCAAGGATATACACTAGTGCATCAGAACAATAACATTTAATGTACTTTTTTGCTTAAATCATCACTACCCCATCATTTCCAGTAGGTCTCCAGGTATGAGCATATAATGCTACTTTTTTACTCCATGGTGTCTTATGTAATGCATCAAGTGGGTAAAACATTAAATTACAGATGCTTCTTAAGTTACTTTTATAAATTATGTACTGACCTTTTAGAAACCATACCTCTGTCTTTGAGTTCTTTTGCAGTGTCCTCAAAATGTCTCCCATGTGTTTCCTTCCAGTTATTTTTTATAAAAGATGTGGAGTGTCTAGACAGAAATAGAACCATTTAGGTGAACAGGGGCAGAAGCTTTTGGAGAAGTATACAGTAACACTAAAACAAAAATATAATGTCTTCATAAAACAACCTGTAATCATTGAATTGAGAGGGGAAAAGGCTGCTGAGTTGCTGTAAGTGACATTGACATAGTCAAAATCACCATAGAAAATATTGTTTGTGTTTTAACTTCAATGTTTGTACAGCACTTTGACCAACAGTTGTGGTTTTGAAATGTGCTTTATAAAAAATGTAACTAACTGGTACTGGTACAGTTTCTTTGTGCAATATAATATCATGGGTTTGTGGGCAATAATGTAATAATGTAACTATTAAGGACTGAAGTATTCATTGGTAACAAGATGCATGATGTATACAAGCTGATGTATGGAAGGTCGGTTTGTTATTCCTTTTGGGAAATGGTATATATATATATATATATATATATATGCATGTGATATGCATGTGACTTTTTAGTTTAATAATGTTTAATAATGACAGTTAAGTAACCACTTATCTAACCTGTGTAACCACAGTGCCTTATACAATGACCTGACTGGAGTCTCCATGTCTCCAGCTGAGATATCAGGTACCTGGACTATCTATTTATGCACCTAAGTATATGATCTCTGTGTAGATCTAGGAAACACTACACCATGAGGGCAATGGGGTTTTTTTAAGCAGAGCTGTTACGGTTCACATATACAAAACAGTCCGCACAACTGTATAGGAACATTTCATAAGCGCTGATTCTACACTGAAGAAAAGTTAACTAAAAAAAGTGGAACAGCTGTGTATCTGCTTTGATTGTTTGTCTGGATTGGAGGAGCTGTAAGAGAGACCACCAAAACTCTAGAGTTACAATCTTCCATGAAAGTTTGATGAAGCTGTGCATGAGACAACAGTTTGTAGAATTCATAAATTTGTCTTGTACAGATGGGAGGCAAGAGGAAAACTTAAATCACTTCTCAAATGGACTTATCCCAAGGGAACAAGAGTGACTCTACATCTAAAGGACATTTCTATGGTCTAATTAGGCCAAAATTGGACTTCTGGGCCTCAGTGCTAAGCAGAGTGTTTGACACAATTCTAACACTGCATATGACACAATGAACACCATTGCAGAGGAGCATGGTGGTGGCTTCATATTTCAGGGATGAGACTAAAACGTCTGACAAATAACCTCCATTTAGTTGACAGGCTTTTGCAAATCGCCTGAAAAGTTGCATGATATTTCAGTAAACCATTTCTCAGCTTGGGCTTGGTTCCCCTTCATTTCATTCCAGTGCCTGATGGTAAAATCCATCTTGCTTTCAGATGTATGGACGCTACACACAGGAGCTGGGCGCCTATGCCAAAGAAGAGGCAGCTCGACTGCGTGAGGATGGAGCCCTGCGGAGGACCACCAGTGTGCGTGGCCAGGTCCCAGAACTGCAGGAGTCTGAGAAAGACCCCTGTGCCAAGTGTCAAGGTGTGTGTGTGTTGTATACATATGTGTGTGTGGGCCAGCTGTTCAATGGCAGTTTTGCTAACCCCATAGCTTGCTACTTACAGCAGTGTGCTTCTGCTGGCTACAGAACAAAGCCAGGAAAGGGGAGCTGGCAAATGCACAGGGATGATTGGGCAGCTGGGATTGAAAGAGGAATAGGGTCACAAAGGACAGGGAGGTAATGGAGATGAGAGAGTTGGCAAGAAGGTGCTAGAATTGTGGAATAGGTGAGACTGATGCAGGAGATAAGTAAAAGGGATCTGAATGAAGATCTGAGCTTTACTGGGGCTGGTGTGATGTATCACAATTCTGCATTCATGCGCAGGCCTACAGAGGATCAGATTTGTGCAAAACTACACATTTTTCTGTTTAGGCAGGGGGTTTTGGCAGGGGGTTGACTGAGGGATTAATTGACTAATTGGTCTTAAGGAAATGCACGCACAACACACATTCTTCTGTTCAAAAACAGTTAGTTGGAATGATTTTTAAAAGTTAGATTATTTTAGCTTGAAAGCATATTGAAAACAAAGACCAGAGATATGTAACATTATAAAATTAAATAATGTGTAGAGCACAGCATGCTAATTAAAACACCAGCGATAACATATCAAACCATAAAAAATAGAATTCTTGATAATTTAGTCCAGTGATTTTACCTCATTTAATTCCACTCTGCAGTATTCCACATTATAGCCCAACAAATATAAAAAAATGCCCAAATAAATTGTTTCAAAAAATATGATAAAGGTCTATCTGGGTTGTCTGAGGGCAGTTCAAAGACAGGTCTCATTCTGCAAATGTGCTCATTTACCACATTGCCCTCTACTGGTGAATAATCGTCACTGATCTGTGGGTTGTATTGCTTGTGTTATTGGTTGTCTAGCCGTCACGCACATTCCACTAGCGTGGCAATTTTCCGAAAGTGTTGTAGATAGTAAATATATTAACAATATATTTTTATAATACAATAATAATTTACTAAGCATTGACACGGAAAGTCTGTTAGTCTGCTGTAGTATAGCCTTTAAACAACAACCTGCAGGATATACATTATACACTGTCGGAGGGCGTTTAAGTTCCTCTGCTCCTTGGTGCAGTGTTAGCCGTTAACCAGCAGGGAGCATAATAACAATAATAATAATAACTGCGCTGTTTAGGGGTGATAGATGAGACACATAGACGTGCAATGTATCTATAATTCAGTGGCGTGCAAGGGAGGGAGCCAGGGGGGTCAACCACGTAAATGTTTCCCCCCGGTCATAGTAAATAATAATTATTATTATTTTAAATAACAGCACGCTTCTATATACTATCATACTATACTAATTGTATACTAACAATAACAATAAAAATATAAAATAATAACACATCCAGGTGAGTGATAATGATTTTTGGCGGAGGTGGAGCGGTGGGCGGAGTTTATTTTACAGCGCTACGCCGCAGTATTGTAGGCGCGAGTCAAAATACACAAGTAGGTAAAACGGAAAATGTGTAGTTATCTTACTACTATATCTCTGTAAACATAGCGAATACAGCTTCATGTGAGTTAGTCTTAATTATATAAAAAGTATAACTCGATTGCTGCCGCATTTATGACAATTACTTTCAATTTGTTTTTATCCAAGGCCATTCAGCGACAGTAGCACGTAGTTTAGCACGTCCGCGTTTAGTTAGCGTTAGGAAATACATCTATAGTGAAATGAAATCAAAGTCAATGCTAAACTCTCTAACATATAAAGAATTTCTATATTTGATGTCATTATATATCCAGTAATTTCATCCATATAATACAAACATAAAGTTTACAACATTAACAAAGTGAACATGAACATGATTATGTTCTTATGATTTGTCTTAATTCATTTAGTTTGGTAAGGTAAAAGTAAATAATATTTAATCATATTTTCCTCTCCCTTTTCATCTTTCATCTTCCATTTTTGTTTGATGTTACGCATTGTATATGTATTAACATCGAGACGAAGTCATTGAAATATTAAAGGTCATAACAGACATACGAGTCCTGCTTTAAATACAGATGATTTATTTAATAAGCAGTTCAAATTTAATATAAATTCTTTAAAAAAAACGTTGAATTATGTAAAAAAAAATCAGCAGTAACGTTATAATCAATAAACAAGAAAATAACCACTTACATATCAGCTGCGGTATAACAATTTGTTGAACACATATATCAGGTATAATTCTATATCTGTCACTGTTTATCAAATGAGGTTTCTACCATTTCGTTAGAGGCACATTAAGATGATTCTTAAAAAAATTATTTAAGAATTAAACAGCTGCTAAGGACAGCTTTGAACAATCAATTCGGAGGTCGGGATAAATTCCCATAATTGTTAAAAGTTGAGTCCTCATTAAACAGGCAACAGTGTCTCGCAGTCCAATGTTTTAAATGCTAATGAGGTATCTCATTGGTTTTTTAGTAATATAAATAGACTGCTCTTTTGGCCCTCTGTAATCTCCAAAGACACACAGCATCTGTCTCCATATCATCCCTCCCGCCTCCCTGTTGAGTGTGAAGAGCATGAGAAATCTATCAGCACAGTGTGCAGTAAATGTCCTTCTGATCCTCCTTGACAGAGTTTGAGGGGTTTGGAGGCTTGTCAGCACACTACCTACACACCGGTCCAAAGCCGTCTGTGTGTCTCATTTCTATTTAATTCCTCCCTCCAACTACTCCTCTGTTCCAAAACTCAGCGAGGTGCCTCTCTGCTTTCTGCCTACATAGGCATCTACCATCTAGCTGTAGCATACTATAGCCAACATTAAACCTCATATGTGACTGATCTGGGTGCTCTACGTGGACAGAAACTCATATAATGCTTTGCGTGGAAGCACTGAACTATTATTGTTTCATTTAATGTGTCATGTTAAATATACATATGTTTATAACTGATATTTCATTTGATCCATGAGTTTAGATTGATTTTAACATGAGCTCACTGCAGTGCATTCTGGGATTGTACTGTAAATTGCCTGTCTTTTGAAACGCTTTTTGCGAGGCATTTAATTGAGCTTTCATTCATGCTCTATGTAAGCATTAACTGAAATAGGAGAAATAGAATTAGAAGCACAGTAAGAGTATACAGCTATATGTATATATAAGTAATATGTATAATATAGCTAAAATAAGTTGATTTTATTAGTTCAGATTAAAATCTCTGATTTATAAATTGCTTTGGTAGACTTTGTTGTCTTGGCAGATCTGAGCAGTCTTTTTGAAACTAAATTAGACTTCAGAGATTTCTTTTTTGTTTTTTAAGGAACATTTAGGAAGCAGGAGAGTTTTGCTCAATTTTCTGTCAATTTTGTGTTTGTATGAGAAACAATGGAGATGTTAAAGACTTTTTTGTGATTTTTCTTAAAATGCTGTAAAATGCTGCCAATATGCCCACATATCTCTCCCTTGTGTAATTAGACTTCATCTTTGAATTATAAGATGACAGAGGGGGTGGATTTGCAACAAGCTGTCAGAATCCTGCTGTTGTTTCTGCAACTTTAGAGTGAAGTGCTACTACCCTAGCTGCCTTAATCTGTCTATATCTGTGATAATTGTTTTTGATATGTGGAGGAAACAAACTTGGCAGCAGTCCACCAAATTCTCATAGGAAATTGTTTCTATTGCCTGGAGGCTCAATGTGGAAAACTCCACATAAGTTGTCACATCAGGCAAAGGGGGCCCATAGTATTGCCTCTCACCAAACCACCTACACCCATCTGCTTTTGCTGAGGAAATAAATAAGCGTCTCCTAGATATATAATACACTGTTATATTATGCATGCATGCCGCATAAGGATGTCACTTCCAGTCCTGGTCTGTGACTCACTTGTCAAAGACTCTAGAATCATGTCAAATATGTTGCATGTCAGCACTTCTGTCTGACATTGTTTGGAGATTGTGTGTCCAAAATGACATCTTGAGTTGCATTAAATTTAGGTAAGCTTATATGAACAGTGAGTGCGTTCTTGTTACGGGGCTTATTTTGAGTGCAAAGACGTCTGTAGTGTCACCGTGGTGGGCAAATCGGCCCACGCACCAACTTCTGAACAGAAGACCTAGATTAAGGGCTGCTCAGCAGGTTCTGTGGCTGGCTGAGCAACATCTCTGTCACGGACATTGAGGTGTCCCTTCACCCGCCATGACTCTGCCTTTCTATGGTCTTTAAAATGTGTCTTATCTGCTCACACAACCCTGCCCTGCCCATCCTACCTTGTTCACACTCTCAGTTTTCTCATATATATCTCAAAATATCAGAAACCGGAGGAAAACTAGCCCTTTAATTGGTTGTTTACCCAATTAAAGCATACAGTGCACCTACCACTGTCTTCAGGTAATTGCTTTGGGCTGTCCATAACTTATTTATACAGCCTATCTCTCTTATCTTGTACCTGTAGTGAACAGACTGACCTATAAAGAGGAGTACAAATGTGGATGAGGTAGTAAAAGAGGTGCACTTGTAACACATGTCTGTTTGCAGTTTGTACGTCACGGTGTCAGAAGTTCCTGATTTCCCGCGTGGGTGAAGACTGGATCTTTCTCATCCTCCTGGGGCTTCTCATGGCATTGGTCAGCTGGGCAATGGACTACACAATTGCCTTCTGCCAGCAAGGTGAGGAAGGAAAGGGAATAAAAAAGGGACACTTTTCTGCTTGACAGGGTTCCATGAAAGTACAGATGGTGTCATTTAATCAGTGAAGTTTTGTTTATTTCCACTGGGGTTTCGTCATCATGTGTATTTTGAGATTGAAGTTGTTTTAATGCCTGAATGAATTGCCGCCAACTCACTGATCTCTTTTTGCAAATGAACAAGTTTATTTACTGGGTTGTCTGAGTAGGTGGCACATTGGTCACTTAACAAATAGCTCACAGTTGCTTTAACAAACATCAAGCAATTTTTCAAGGTTACAGCATTAATTAACCTGCTTTTAAAAAAACATCAAATAAATGTGGTCATATTAAAATAGTTTTACATTTAAATGATAAGTACTTCAAATATTTTTAAAATCATGTACACCCAAATGGGATAAAAACTCCCATGTAATATCAGTGGCCTAGAAGAAGCTTTTTAAAAGCTGTGATCCATAATTTTGCTTCTTTGTGGCCATTTATGTTTGAAACATAAACTCGCAGGTTACTTTATGTTTACATATGTTGAAGCCAAACTGATGTTTCCTAGGAAATCTGACCTGATCACTCAAATTATAAATCATTACTGTTTCCTAAGGTAAGGAAAGCGTTTTGAACACTAATCTGTAATGTGCTTCCTCAATAACAGTTTTTTTGTTTATATTATGGATTGTTATGGATTGCAGCTTTAACACAAACTCTTATGGTGGCTGCCATGTTTATTTCAGAGATGAAATTATCTGTTGTGTGACTGTGTCTGCAGCACAGAAGTGGATGTATGGTGGTCTGCACAGTAACATGCTTCTGCAGTACCTGGCCTGGGTCACCTACCCCGTGGTTCTCATCACCTTCTCTGCTGGCTTCACGCAGATACTTGCACCACAGGCAGTGGGTGAGATACACTGACACACATTCATATGTAATCGCTTTACATATTAAGTTTTCTCAGATCTTTGTCTCTCTGTAACCCCCTGGTCTTTATTCCTGTAGGCTCTGGGATCCCCGAGATGAAGACCATCCTCCGAGGTGTGGTGCTAAAAGAGTACCTCACTTTCAAAACCTTTGTTGCCAAAGTGATTGGCTTAACTTGTGCCCTTGGAAGTGGCATGCCTTTAGGCAAAGAGGTGTGTGAGAGGGGTATCTGATCCTAGATAAATCTTCCAATTCCAACATGCTCAGGTATTTGCCCAGGCGATCATCTATTTTTTTCTCTCCCTTTGTGTCCTCTAGGGACCGTTTGTTCATGTTGCCAGCCTGTGTGCTGCTCTGTTGAGCAAATTCATGGCCTTGTTTGGAGGAATCTACATGGTGAGAAACATCTGGAATTGAAACCCTGAAATCCTTTCTTGTCAGTAAACTTTTGACATTTGGGAGACACTTTATAATAAGTTCTTCTCCAAAGACCATGTTACATTTCTCAACGAACAAAGTTTTCTTTTTTGTGCTGACGGTTTTCTTATTAAGATACAAAATTTGGCCTACCGTTAAATATTGTTAAGGATAATATTTAACTTAGTTAATAGTTAACTGGTTAAGGACATAATATTGAAATGATTGTAATTACCTACAGTATTAATGGAAGGTATTATAAAGTGTTACCAATGCAGCTACTGTTTGTAACATCACTATACATGTCACTGCACCTGGAATGTTAAGCCCTTGTTCTTTCAGTCTCATCTGTGTGTATCATGCAAACAAGCAGCTGAAGGTTCTCTAGGGTTTTTGCTGAACTGTGATTAGTTGGAGTGCATAAGGTACACAATCTCAAGGGAACTGTAAGGACAGCAAATGGAGCCTTTTGTAAATTATGCTTAAATACATGTCCCTCCTTGTGACGCATTCTTATCAACTTACTGGACTTTGCCCTCAAAGCAACCTAAAAAATTACTGTGCAGTGAGGAATGGATCAATAACACGTTTTAGTGCAGAATAAATTTGACAGAAAATCGAGACCATAAACATTCTGACACATTAACTGTTCCACTGTAATTGAATATAGTTTAATTAGATAAATGTCAATTGCGTGTTTACAAAGTCAGTCTAGCTCTGTGGTCTGGGTTAATGGGCCGTGTTGGTAATTATTTATCTCACACCTGATACCTGTCGGTGTTAACATTGATAGTAGGATATGTATGAGGTCCAGTTAGCACCAAACTTAAAAAAAACTCTGAAGTAACAATAATAAAGTATGTCTTACATGCATAGGATATTGTCAGTATTGAGGTTAAATTCACAGGTTGTTTCAACATAATCTGTTAGTTACTTTATAGGGGAGATTATTATTTGAAAATTGATTTGTCAGTGAGTTATCAGTGTTGAAACACACAGACAGATACACAGATATAGGTAGAATAACAAAAAATAGTTAAATATTGTACATATTGTTTCAATACAACATTGTATTGAAAGTATTAATATTTGCAAGAACACTGTGCAGGTACTCACTTGTATCTGTGTTATTCTGATTTACTGCTGAAGGAAGAGCCCTTTGAGGGAAACAAGGTAAGATGCAGGCATTATTATATTTGGGTGTATTCATGTTACCAAATAGATTATATTGAAAGTGTTATATAGTACTTGTTTTTTTAAAGAAAAACAAGTTTTATTTTCTGCTCCATTTAAGTTGACCAGTTTTCATTGTAATTTTGAGTCTTTTAGACAATCTCTTTAGTGGCCGTAACAAACCTGAGGATAGTGTTAGTGATTGAGAACAGCATTTATCCATTTTTTAATGGTGTGACTAGCAATACCCAGTCCTGCATGTTGTTGCCATGTATCTCTCAGTGTAATTACATTACTGTCACGTTCCACTGTTGACTGGTTTTAAAATGCCAGAAACAGTCTGAAACAGTCAACTCTTGTTAATCTGGTATTCTTGTTAATCTGACAGAATGAACTAAGAAACACAGAGATGCTGTCAGCGGCCTGTGCAGTGGGTGTGGGCTGCTGCTTTGCAGCCCCCATTGGAGGTAAGACTTGCTATCATGATCATAGCTGCTCATTGGAGATAACGTCATATTCTATTTACGACAGCAACATTCTCCTGTAAAATTTCAATAGCTAGCAGAAGTTGTTTGTCACATAATCCGCTGTGTTTGTGGCAGGAGTGCTGTTTAGTATTGAGGTCACATCCACATTCTTCGCTGTGAGGAACTACTGGAGAGGATTCTTCGCTGCAACCTTCAGTGCCTTTATCTTCAGGGTGCTGGCAGTGTGGAATAAGGATGAGGGTGAGTGAGAGATAAGTTACAACAGCTAATGCAGTCAGATGGTTTGGTCTTAAAGGGACAGTTCACCCAAAATTCAGTTTCATGCCTTTCCAAACTTATATGAACACGAAAGAAAGCAGTGTAAAAATTTTTTTCATGCCCTTACAATATGAGGACTGAAAAAAGACACAAAACCACCTAAAGCCATTGAAGATATATATATTTTTAAGTATATGTAATACACTAGTGAAATAGTATAATCAACTTTTTAGATAATTATATGGTGCTTTTAGAGTCTTATGGATTTGGAACATAATGTGGGTTTAATAAATGACAGAATTCAAATTTTATTGAGCTGTTCCCTAAATATTTCTCATGCGCTGTTTTTTCTCAACTTGCAGAGACGATCACTGCTCTCTTTAAAACTCGCTTTCGTCTGGACTTTCCTTTTGACCTGCAAGAGCTTCCAGCTTTTGCTGTGCTTGGGTATGTATCTTACTTTCATCATCTTTAATTTTGAAGTATGGGAATCAGGGCCAAAGAAGAAAATACACACAGTACATGATTTGAAATCTGCCATCTTTCCTCATGGGACTCAGTTTTACAGCCTGGTATTATTTTTGAGCCAGTCACCTGAGCTGTGAATGCCATGTTACTAATACGCTCTGAAGCCACAAGAAAATGACATCGTAACGCTGGCAGATTGGCAAGTACTACACTAATGGCACTGCAAGAACATGCACAATCTCACTCTCAGGTCCTTCATTAGTGACTATTCTGAGCTGTGATGTGAGTGGCGGCAGACAGGGAATAGAAAATAGGTCCATTTCACTTTATATATACAGTACTGTGTAAAAGGCAGATTAGATGCTTCACCAAAAATGCTTGAAAGAGGTTTATTTTTAACTGTTGCATTAGTGTGTCTGTAGGAAATATCACAAAACATGTTCAAACATTTCTTACTATTAGCTGTATATATCAAGTGTAGCTTGATTTTTAAGATTTTTGTTGCTTGTAATAAAGTGTAAAGAATACATGGACATTTTTGAATCAAATGCTTTTTAGAACTAGATGGTGTAGTTACAGCTGCATTGACCTTTATAAATGCCTTGCCAGTGAGCTGGACAAGAAACCTTCAGAATCATCATCTGAGAGGTGACACACTATACATTTTCATTAGGCTACTTTGAAAATCATTTGAAATCATTTATTTTTGTTGTACTAAATTGACATAATTGATAATAGTTGTAGACAGATACTGTCTGAATAAAATATGCTGATCATTTAGACCAGCTAATGCATTTTTGCAAAAATTGTTTTGTAATATTGACATTTTTCCATTACTAAACATATTGAGAACTATGGAAAAAATATTATAGGTCAAATATTTAGAGGATTTAATCCAAAACAGTCAGCAGCGTAGTGTTGGTAGACAGTGACCGTGTTGTGACTTTGGCATGCAGGGAGATTAAAATTGTAAATATTTTCCTGCCAAACTTGTCACTATGATTCATTTTTGAATGTGAGCTGCTGTTATATGTGGCTTTAACCCATAGTTAGTAAAGAATTATGTGTTATTCAATCACATTAAACATTTTGGACTTCAAGCTTCATTCTTTTTTGTTGTGTGGATTCCTCTTTTTTCTAAGTTGTAATATTTAAATGAACTTTGTGTGTTTTTGTTTAAACAAGTTTTCTGCAGTTGTTCTACAGTTGGTCTTTGAGGGTTAATTATGTTTTTCTCAGGATTGCCAGTGGTTTTGGAGGGGCATTGTACGTCTACCTAAACAGACTGATAGTGGAGTCTATGAGAAAACAGAAAACCATCAACAAGTTTTTGCTAAAAAAGTGAGTTCTTGTTTTCTTGCTTTTGATTAAAAAAATCACCTATACAATTTCAATCTTTACAGTAATTCTCTATGGATGATGCACCCTTCCCCCATCAATAACCTTGTATCTAAGAATGATATTAGCTTTGTTGCTTATTCTTTCCAAGTGCTATAAAACCACATACTGTAAAACATGTAATTTCTCTTTCATGTTCTTATAGAAGACTAGTGTATCCTGCTGTGGTCACTCTGCTTGTCTCAACCCTCACCTTTCCTCCAGGATTTGGCCAGTTCATGGCAGGCCAGGTCTGATGTTTCAGATTTTATGTGTTTCATCAGTTTTATTTAGGCGTCCCCCTAGGTATCTTTCTTCTGTCTGAATTAGAAACCTTTAAACACCAGCAGGCTTTCAATATGTTCAAGCGAGCTTCAGGCTGATAAATGTATTTGTTTCAAATCAGTAATTATGGATTAAGTAACAACCAGCACTGCCTCCTCATTCAGCTGACTCAACGTGAGTCACTAGTGGCACTGTTTGACAATCAGACCTGGTACAAACACGGTGTTGCTGAGGAGTTTGAGTTCTCAAGCCATGTACCTCAGGCCTGGAAACACCCGCAAGTCAGTGTTTTCATCACACTCCTCCTCTTCATCGTCATGAAGGTAGGCCTCATCTTACTGTTGTTTGTGTGTATTTACTAAATTCATTTATTCATTGTAATCAAGAGCATTATAAAACAAAGTTCAAATCATGGAAACAAAACACTTTAATACTAAAACAAAACTTTAAAGCTCAACCTAGAACTAGTATGTCATTGTGATGGCTAAATAACAGTGTTCCTCTTGTGTTCTTATATATTTTCTCTTGCTGAAGGGTATCAGTAATTGAGTGTTTTCCACAGTGGCTTATAGCCATAAACTTGTCTCTCTGTATTTTACGTTCTTGCTTTGTGATTGACAGGCAAGCAGAGAGTTTTCTGAATCCAGCATGTTGCTAAGAAAAAAATCACTCAAAATGTCATGAAACATTGGTCATAGCAGTATTTTACCTTCAGTTATATTCTTTATTTTCTAAGAAATTTAAAAGATTTCCTTAAACTGGACATGTTTGAAGATGTTCTTCAGCAAAACTGATGAAAACTCATTTACATTACACATGATCTTATCACACGGCTGATTGGAATATTTAATTCTGACTGTCAGTTTGGAGTCCATTATTTATCATACATTTAATTAAAAGATTTTTATTTGCATAATTAGATTTGAGTAATACATGACACAATTAATCCAACTGGAATGGGATAATGGTACACAACACAAAGCAGGTGGAAACCCTTTTTACTACCCACACTTCCCAGATCAAGCCTGGAGTATATTACATATAAATTCCATGGATGATAACAACAATATATAATAATGAGTATTAAGTGAAGATTTTTTTATGATCAAAGGAGTGGGTCACTCAGAAATGAAAATTCTGGTTTAACTTACTCTCATGTTATTTCAAGCTCATTTATTTTTCTTAGAATTTCTTAGGAAACTTTTGGAAAGGAAATCATTATGCAACACCATATAACAACAGTTCATGTGACCATGTGTGTCAATTTATTTGAAGGACAAATATGTTGGTTTGGAATGACAAGAGTGTGAATAGTTCCTGACAGTATTTAGATTTTAAGTAAAACTGTTTTTTAAACATTTTCTTTGTTCAAATGACTGACCTTTCATGTTCCTCCTCAGTTCTGGATGTCAGCTGTGGCCACAACGATGCCAGTTCCTTGTGGGGCTTTTATGCCAGTTTTTCTCATTGGTATGTGATTATATAGTGTGTGAGGATGTTATTTTGAGTCATTCAACATCACTGTGAGAGATGCTTTTTTTGGTTTTCATTTCAAGTCACTATTGTATGAGCAATCTGGTTTGAACATCTCTTTGTTCTTGTATTCATGGCAGCCCCCATTTTAAAGTTTGTTTTTAATGGTTATTTTTTCTTTTCCCACAATCATGTTCTCCATTTTCATCTCTCATCACTCTGGCTCACTGTGTGTGAACGGGTGCAATCACTGCAGCCTTTATCTGGATTCAGTGTTTGTGACCTCATGTAAGTATATGTCAATCACATGCTACTTATTTGGGTGACATTTTGTTTACATGCATATGTCCTTACTCAAAGATACTACTGGCTGTGTTCTTACATGAGTGTTCATCTTTACAGTGTGTGATACATTTGCACCTGTATTGGTGAGGTTGTGTGGAACGGCCTTATATGGAGATTAGTAATTAGGCGTTAATTATGCTAATTAATAACTGTGGGTTAGAAGTATTTATGTGTTTGCACCTGTGTAAATCCAACAGGTGAATCTGTTCTGTGCATAGAAGAACACTTGTTCACAATTATTAGTGAATGAAACCTTTTTAACATATAGTGCTCTGTGTCTGTGTTTTAAAGGGGCTGCATTCGGCCGATTGGTTGGCGAGAGCATGGCTGCCATTTTTCCTGAAGGGATACATGCCGACAGCACCGTATATCCCATAGTTCCCGGTGGCTATGCAGTTGTAGGTGAGCGGCATCCATTGTGCATGCAATACTGAACATGTCCATTTGGTTTTTTTAAATCCATTCATTTTAGCTGTCGTGGCTGTATCTTATTCACGCACATAATGGAACCTGCAGGGTGTTGCACGAGTCATACATTTTTCATTAACCCACACAGACCAACAGCCAAATTAGATCTTACCTGTGGAAATGGCTGCAGTGGTAGCGTTGCATTGTGTCCCTGAGCAGAAAGTTGTCAGGAGCACAATAGGAAAACAGATGACTCGCGGCCGCTGACCACTACTGTAATTTGATGCGGGACAAATTGGTTATTCCCACAGGGGCGGCGGCTCTCTCTGGTGCGGTCACTCACACTGTGTCCACCGCTGTCATCGTGTTTGAGCTAACTGGTCAAATCTCGCACATCCTGCCCGTGATGATCGCTGTCATATTGGCCAATGCCGTGGCTCAGAGTCTCCAGCCTTCCCTTTACGATTCCATCATCCGGATCCAGAAACTTCCGTACCTGCCGGAACTGGGCTGGGGACAGGAGTAAGAGCTCTCATTTGTTTCTGAATTATTGCTCCTTATTACTCTTGCCCTGGCTTTATGAATGCCAACTTTCATGTCACTTCATGTCACAGGAAATATAATATCCGAGTGGAAGACATAATGGTGAGAGATGTGCGGTACATCACTCTCTGCTCCTCTTACCGGGACCTGCAGGAAGCTCTCGTAACAGGCCAGCTCAAGACTCTTGCCCTGGTGGAGTCCAAAGGTGAGACATATTTAAAGCATTGTGTGTGTTCTACAGAAAATCAGCTTTTTGTCCTGTTGGTCCACCTGCTGTCCTTCATGCATCATGAATTGTTCAAAGAGAGTTCTGATAAAGCTTTGTAGAATAGGTTTCACAAAGCCACTATTGCCTTATTAAGCATATAAACCCTAATGCTCAAATTGTTCTTTTTTGTTTCTTGCAAAAAAACACCAAGAACTATTTTGCTGAAATCATATTGCAATTGTATATAGTGTGTGTTTGTGTAAATCTCAAAGCACTTTATATTTATGTGTACTGTCATTTAAATAATCTGCATTATGGATTATTTATAATAACTGTCATTTATAATAATCTGCATATGGATTATTTAGTCTTGTTAGTATATTGGTCTAGCACTAACAGTGTGTGGTTCTTTTGTGGCTTTAGTACAATTTGTTTTTCAAGAAGAACCACCATTTATTTATAAATTCCCAAATGAAAGCATACAGCTGGAAATGATATCTCACAGTTCCACCTCTCACCCTATGACAGACACATTCTTTACCTTCTCCACCTCCATCTCCTGTCCTGCCCTCCCTTCATCTCCCTTTGCTATCCTCCATTCTTACAGCTCTCCTGCTTTATCTCTCACTTCACTCTTACTCTCTCTTTCTGTCTCTCTCTGGTCTCTATACTGTCTCCCCTGCCTGTGTCCCCACTTGGCTCCAGAGTCCATGATCCTGCTGGGTTCTATAGAGCGTTCACAGCTGCAGTCCCTGCTTTCACAGCAGCTTGCCCGGGTCCGCAGGCTGGAGTACTTGAGAGCGCGTGCTCAGGACAACGGTACCCATGTGCCCACATTTCCCCAGGACTCTCCCCCCAAAACTGGCCGTGGCGTACGCTTCCTGGTATGAACTTGCCTTAAACAGAAGCCACTAATTATTTTGCTGGAGACAAATCAGACATGAAGAACTTCTGTACAACACCAAGTTAAAGAAATAGCTCATCCAAACATTTTGTCATTGTTTATTTAGCCTTATGTTGTTCCAAAGCCATTAACTTTTATTTTATGAATAGAATTCTGTGGAACTGTAATGTAATTTGCAGTTGTGTCCTCTTTAAAAAAGGCATCTTGATGCATTGTACCAAGTTTGTGGTCTTTGATGCTTTGTCGCATCCTAGCTAACAGGTTCTCAGAAGTTATCAAAGAGAAGTTATCTGAGAAGTTCTCTCAGAGTTATCAAAAATGTTCTTGCAGTAACGTTAGTAGAATGTTTTTAACATTATATATACATATCCTGAATGTTTTTCTTAAGTTGTTTTTATAACCAAGAACTTTACTGATAATACAATGTCTAAAATCTGGACATTTTGAACATTTCTAGAACTTATTTTAATGTTTTTAATGTTTTTAAAATAACTATTTTAATGTTTTTGTTACTTAATGGAAACATTAGGAAAACATTCTTACAGCCTAAAATTGTTAGCTTTAATGTATCATAAGCAAATGTGGATGATGGTTGAGATGGTAGTCATGTGTTTTATTGTGTTTTTGATCCTCTTTGTAGCTTGATTGTAGTTTGCAAGATTCTTAAAGATATCTCCTTTTGTTTTCTGCAGACAAAAAAACTGCATACAGTACAAACCTACACAGCAGTCAGTAAATAATAATGCTTTATTTTGTGTGAACTTCCTTTAATTATATTCAGCATTATTATTTGATCACCATTAGATTTGTTTAATGCTTTGTTTCATGGCATAGATGAGCATTTCCTGGTAGGAAGTCAATTACAAGTTTATTAGAATACCTTTATGAGAATGTGAAGCCTGTGTTATCAGTCAACCATGTTGAAAAGTGAATGTAACACACTGTCTTTCTATAGATCTCCACAGAAGAGTCCTCCTACAGCCCCACACTGACTAACTCTCAGATCCCCCTCAAGTCTGCTCTGAAGACAGTGTCTGCAATCAGCAACACAGAGTCATTGAACAGTGTGTATATAACACATACTCATCCATTTAAACTCCTACTCATGTATGCAGTGTTTCAAACTGTCTGTGAAGCTCCTCGTACACACCCATCTTGTGTTAATCTAATCACTTCCTGCTTGTAGGCTCTCCAAATCTCTCCTCCGGGGAGCCTATAAAGGAGCTGGTAGAGGTAAGATGGCTTTCGAGAGAACGTGGGTGATACACAGCACTTAAATTGCTTTAGATTTTACATGTGCTTAGAGACTGAATGTGAAGACGCAAGAGCTTCTCAGTCTGCAAAACCAGCTTCTCAGTTATGTGAACTAAATGTCTTGTTTAACTTACTTTGTATGTGTTTCAAAGCTTTTGCTGGGCTTTGTTCGACCAGGCAGCAAAAATATGATTCATATCTGTTTGTTTGTTTGTAGACAGCAAAATGCACATAATCTGATTTTTACAAACTCTATCCAAATCACATACAGGGGCCCACATTGTATTTGGACACTTATGCCACAATTATTGTATCTTTATAAAAACATTATCAGATCAAGCATCAGAGTTTCCAAGCAAAACATTTCACAAGATGTTTGTTAAAGTTATACAACAATAGATATATGTTTTAAAAAAAGGCATGCGTTTTAATCTTACCAGTAGTTATACTTTTAGATATATGTCCATCGTTGGAATTTTTTTGCGGACTTAGGGGGAACTGACTAAATTCATCCAAATAAATATAAATGTGGTTTATAAATGCAATAATGCCTTTGATGTTGTCTGTTTCTCCTCATGAGATCCTTAAATGGACTTTAACAGAGGCAAAATTAGGAATTTTCGTCCTCTGTATCTGATATGGCTTTTGTGGCAACCGATGTAGATATATTGTAGGTATTATCAATGATTTCATCACTTGCAAAACACCAGTGCTGATAATCAGTTCCAAGGATCAAAAAAAAAATGAAGGTGCAGTTTGAACAAAGCCTTACTCTTACGTTCTTTATATCTCCATTGTAGACGTCATGCTTAAGTAAATTTCCACAGAGCTCCTCTTATCAAGCGACATCTGTTGACCTGCATAAAGAGCGTGTCTTTTCATGAACATGGGATTTCGGCTGTTGTATTTATCAAACATTACTCTGTTCTCACTTTCTCTTCGGATGACCAATAAAAGTTCAGTGGTAATAACAGTGTCCCTTGATAATAGTCAATGTGAAAGGTACATCTGTTTAGGGAGCATCGCGTTAAGGTTGCATTAACGCTGTATATGCTCCTCCCCCTTTTCTATCTGTTTTGTCTGGAAGAGAAATGCTGGCCCCATGACTCCTAAGAGGAGCAGGAGGCCCAAGCGTGTGAAGATTACCATGCCGGTAAGGGCACGGCGGCAAGGATGTGTCACGCTCTCCCACAAACATGCATAATCGGAGGTGGCAGTGGCACAGCCAATAGGGCCTTTACAACCATGAGGCCTTATTGAGTTCTGCCTGTGTACTGTATTGATAGTTTCCGCCAGTATAGTACTTTCCCTTCCCCCAGGGAACAGGGAAACAAGATGACTCATAAGATGATTCATGCCATGTTATGAAGTTTTTATTTGTCTCTCATGGGATGAGTTAGTTTTTGTGAAGCACGGTTTGGTTTTGTGGTTGACAAGATGGAAAATAAGCCTAGGAGCTCTGAATGTTCATAAAACTAAAGTGAATTTTGTGGTTAGAACTCCTTTTTAAACAAAGCTTTAGAAAGTTGATTTAAGTTCTGTTTTAACCTGAAGCCTTAAACTCCCCAACCAAATTAAGAACTTTTCAAAAACCTATTCCCTGTTTTGTTTTTTTATTGCCTTCGTAATGACATGCAATCTAGCTTACCCTCTCCTGGGCTGCATTTAAGGCATTGCTTAAGCTTGCTAATGTTTAGTAAACCTTGAGCTGCTTTGGTAGATTACATGTGCAGCTTAGTGAATTGCATGATTGTTTGTAAAGAGGTTTATTTATGAGAGGGACATATGTGAGTTTTTATGTTTAATTTTAATTTTGATCATTTTCAGGACACGCCTGATGTTGAAGATGACATGTCAACTGCAGAGGTATATTTATTATTTACCAATAAAAGATTTGTAAATCTAGCTTTATTCTTGTCAAATGTATCAACGCTGTATTGACAAAACATGTTTTCAATTTCAGAATGTTGAATGCCAGAATGTTGTCACTTTATCACGTTGTGCCTGGTTAGGACGCAATGTACAAAGCTAATTCTTAATTCTTAAACTTTGATGGGAGTTCACGGAACTCATTAAATTACATAAATTGTAAGAACACCTGATATAAAGATACCCCTGTCAGTTCAAATTTGTTATTTGAACATTTTTTTTTAAATTTATCTTCTTAAAAACAGATGCTTGTCAGAATAAAATTTCTTTTTTTTCACAGATGGCAGAGTGGGAGGAGCAACAGTTGGATGAAGCTGTCAATTTCAATAATTGTAAAATAGACCCCGCCCCCTTTCAGCTGGTAGAGCGAACATCTTTGCATAAGGTAAGGGATCTGCTGTGGATTTTGCTGTGTTTTCAGATTTTTAACACGTTTACTATTAGACCACAGAGAGATATGAATATTTGTACACCAAATCTTGTTAACCTTCCATAAAGTCTAGTTCTAATGGGAAAAATGAAATGAAACTTTCCCTGTGCTTGTAGTGGTTAAGAAATTAAATTAAAGAGATCACAATAAGAAAAAAACAAGAAGGTTCTCTGTTGTTTCAGTTGCTCTTTAACAAAGTATAAACACCAACCCTTATTCTTTTGTGCATTGCAGACACATACAATTTTCTCACTGCTTGGCCTAGACCATGCTTATGTCACCAGTACTGGGCGTCTAGTGGGTGTGGTCTCTCTGAAGGAAGTATGTTTAATTTTATTCTTTTATTATTCCCTTTTGTATTCTTGACAGCAATTTATTGCTACTTATTTCTCACACCTCAGAAATTTACTGTTACATCTTGGCAAACACACACCATTTATCATGTCACGCAGATGGTTTTTTAATGCATCTAACACAGGGCTTTTATTGCTCAATCCAGATAGTAAGCTGGAGGATTTAATGATTGTTCCTGTCTTTAGCTGCGTAAGGCCATTGAGGGCTCCGTAACAGTGACTGGCGTAAAAGTCCGTCCCCCGCTGGCCAGTTTCCGTGACAGCGGCAATAGCAACAGTGTTTCAGAAGTTACCGAGCTCCACAAGCTATGGAGTCGTCACAAGAGCCTGTCATTACCACGGGAACCCAACCTCCCCGACCTGGAGGATCAGGGGGAGCAGCCGTCTGAGGGCAGCCTGGTGAATGAGACTGAATGCACGGAGCTGTCCAGTCAGAGCAGCCCCTTACATACATATGACCAATCAGAGCTGCCCTACATTGATACCACGCCCCAAGAGGAGCATCTACCAAAGCTCCTCTATGACTGTACCCAGCCACTTCAGGATGGCACAGAGCCAGCCAATGAGCATTGCCTGACCCAGAACAAGGAACCTCTGGGTGAGGGAAGCCCCTCACACTCAGAGGGTCAACCAGAATGACAGCTGGTTGGTAATGCACACTCCATTTAGACCATAAACCGGATTGCTGGGTCAAAGTGAGGAACAAAGCGTATCATTAAGCAGTGAAGCACACAGTCTGTCCTCTACTAATCAAACCCCCAATTGCAGGTCCCACCCTCACAAAAAACACACTGTATGTCTACTATGTCATAAATACATGCTGCAGTTTGAGTGATGTTTGTTTTCATGTTGGTGAGATTTGTGTCAGGATGTGACAATGCAAAGTTTATATTCAATGATGTCAGACCATCAGGGTCATCGGAGGGTCAGACCCTTTGATGAAGGGAGCCTACTAAACTTCACCATGAAGTAGCCTCCTCACTGGGCCCAGGGCTATATAATTTTGTCCCCAGCCCCATGAATTTTAGTGAAGGCCCTGTAGACCATAATGGGTGACCAAAATGACCATAATCATTTTTGTGCATGTTTTAATGTATTTATTTTTAATGTATGTGAATGTGGATTTGTGTTTTGTCTTTGTGTAAGACACAGAGAGTGTGCAAAAGTGACTCAGCTCCACCTAACCAACGCACCCATCTGGTGCAGACACTTCAAATCCAAATAAAATTGTCTGAGAGCGAAACTACAATTTTGTTCTAAGTATAGCCCTTAATAACCCACAGTGCAAGGAAACATGAAATGTGGGGGGGGGGGGGGAGCAATGGGTGGGCAAGAGACGACATAGAAAGCATGGAGAGAAGAAGTATATGATGCAAAATGAGGCAAAGATGGGAAGGATACAGAACAGAGAGAAGAGGCAGGGCAGTAGAACGAAAGGAAGAGTCAATGCAAAAGGAACAGTGATTTTCAGTGTCACAGAGGATCTTTCAACCAGGGCAGTTTTGAAGCACATTGCAATTATCACTTAAATACTACACAGCAATACACAAACCTTTTCAATACTGGAGATTCTGAAGAGAGCACATGGTTTAGTCAGTGTTGCCTGTAATCATGAGTAATGATAGCCCACAACATGTTGAGGATGCTCAGATCTGCAGATCCAGCAACACATGTAGTATAGCTGCCTGGCCATTTCAAATAAATCAAATCATCTTCCCTTGTAGCTTAAAATATCAACGTTATGGAGACTCCAAGTGGAGACATTGAGCCTATTAAATATTTAATTATATGCATGCGCCCCAAAGCAATTATTTGCATGCTTACACATGCACACACAATGCACATCATGGACTCCTGGCCTGCTTTTCTGCCATTTAAATACAGCCATTAAAAGATTGCAAAGGGCTGTTTTATATATCTTGTGTTATTTCACCAGATTTAATTATGTGGCCCTGGGGAATTTTAACATCATTTTTGAGGCCAGATTTGTTGATCCTGGACTGAAAAATCTGGAGCTTGATACTTTTCAATGGGCTCATTAACTTTTCAAAACTAGATCTGCTAAACCAGCCTTTGTATAAAAACCATTGCAGTCTTTACAACAGGGACACTGTGGTCACTGTGCAGATCTCATCCAGAAATGTTCAAATTTAAATTATCCAAGTATTATAATGTAATTCATTACAGGGATGGATATTCTATGTATTCTGCAATCTAGTCATATTTTAATTTTCTTTACATACGTCAAGCTTTATTAATTTTGTGTAGAATTTTGTGCAATAATGCTAATAATGATATATTTAGAGTTAATGCTTGCCAAATAGAATTATTCTACTGAAAATTGACCATTTCTACAGTGCATACTACTGAAATTATTTTTCAGATGTTTTCAAATGCACACAATGGATAAGTACAGTATTAGGGACGAGAAGAGAAGGTCTGTTTATGAGTCATTTTTTTAAAATGCCTTCAAAGGAAAATTTAAAATTTCTGCTTTCACAATTTTTAACATGTTACTGGACTTCAGAAGTGGTTATTACAGTGTTGACAGAAGTTTCAGCCTTATAAGCTAAAACCTGAGAATGTTCATTTAATATTCTGTTTGCATTAAAACAGATGTGGTTGAATGATGCTATGCAGTATGGTCAGAAACAGCACAAGTACCCCAGACACAGCATTAGCAAAGCTAAACAGTGAACAAAGTTACACTTTTCATTTGTGCACTGCAGAAATGGGGTTAAAGGGTTTGATTTAAATGGATCAAGACAAGACCTAAAACCTAAAGCATGACACTGTAACCTCCTGACACAGCCTTTCCCTGTTCTCTCAGAAATGCCTGCTATAGGTTTCTGTGAGTTGTCCCAACAGCAGCAAAGTTTTCCCCACCCTTTACTTAGCTGCATTAATTAGCTGTTTTGTAACTAAATTCTTGTAAATTATTAGAATACAGATTCTTATAAATCTGGAATAACCTAAAATGGGATAACAAGAATAATCTTTAGATATGTTGTGTCATGTTTTGTCTGTTTGCTGCTTGTGCAGTTTAAATCAAGCCCATGGTGTGTAAATTGTCTGCTGATATGCCGCGCATTCAGTGTAGAGTTAAGCAATAAGTTTGCTCCCATATCCTTAAATGTTTTTTATAAAACATTTGCTTGTACAGAACACAGGGTAAAATGGTATGTATATGAACTCTACTCCCATACCCTGTACATACAGAGAGAAGCATATGGAATCAGCTGTAACCATTATTTTTCAGAAAACATGGAATTGTTTTGTACACCAGTAAATATTAAATTTCAACTTTAAAAATTGTTTCTGTCCCATGCCAAATTCATTCGGAAGTATCTTAGAATACAGAAGGTCTGTGAAATTAACTTTTTAATGAGTTATTTTGTCTTGTTTTTCAGAAAAATATCTTAATATCCTTTAAACAAGATGCCATTTTGCATTAGGTATCAAAGAGATTTTAGAGACTATATCTTAAAATGATCTTACTGTTTTGTGCATAAATCATACAATTTACAAATGTTTAACTTACATCTCAGGTAAAGTCTTAATATCTTATTCAGTTTTGATTCAGATTTGATATTCAGTGAATTCATCCGGTTTAAAAGATGTTTAGATATTGTCACTGAACAACATGACAACAATACTAAGAAAATTCTTTGCACTGTATTAACCGGTAATGATTCAACAGTGAAACCTAGGAATATACACATAACTTTAATGTGATCGTAATTCACACATCTGAACTCATACATTTTTTTATTGGTACAAACAAATAAAAAAAACATGGAAATTCACACATTAACATCATGACATTACCAGTCCATATTTAGGATAAAGATGACAGAAAATGATCGGTTATGGATTTACATTGCCTTTCCACCATGTGTCTGCAACAAATGAAAGCTGTCTGAGAAAAGGCACTGAACATATTCTTCCTGCCTACTATTTTAATGTAGCTGCATGTCAAGGTTGTACAAACTAGTAGCTTCAAAAAAACCTGTTCATTTAGCAGCCAATCACATACAAAACATATACTGAAGTGATGCTAGAGAGAAGAATGGAAAGAAATATGATAAAGGACTCTCACTCATTTTATAATATACATCACACAGTGATCATAATAACAGGCATATTCTATTCATAGATACAATGCCCCATCAAAGCAGATAATCTTCCATTGCACCTCAGCTCTTCTGGAGCAAGCCAAAACACACAAGCACTTTTATTGTGTATTCCAAACCAAATGAAAATAAAGATATGGGTTGTTCCTGTCTCTCAGGAAACCCACAGTCCTGAAATATTAACAACATCGCAATTTTACAATGAGCATTACTTCACTTTTGAACGATCACGAAAGAAAACATTTGAAAACATTTTTCTCACAGAGATATTCAAGTCTGTTACAATTGCGGATGTGAACCGCGAGGCTGCTGAATCAACAGAGTGCAGATAATGAGCATCACATCCGCACACACAGCAGTGTGCCACAGTGGAACTAGTACCGTAAAGTCACTGTTGTCCTATTCTTCGGTCAAATGAGGAAACGGTACCCTGCTGTTTTTTAATTCTTTTTTTGAACTCTCACTTCAAATAAAACATGGAGATAAAGAGGAGGCAGGGAAAGAGGATGAACAGATTAAACATAAGCAGAACACAACTCATGGGCTGCCTAAAGCAGCTGCCTAATAAGCCAATGACTTTACAGTCAGCGTTTGCGTATGAAGGTACTTCCTAAGGAAACCGGTTTTAGAACAGCTCCCAAGACTTAGTGATAAAGATTTAATGATAACAGTGACTACAATGCTTATTTCTGAGAAGAAATAGCACAAGTTGTGAAAACATTACAAATATTCATTTACTCCTATAAGTGCCTTTTTCTGACACTGTGTTTATCATTTCAGCTGTCCAACTGCACGCATAGGACTGTGGAATATCATAGGCAGCAAGGAAACCACTATGCTGATTTCAAAAACCATCCAGATGAGGGCATCCTAAAAGACAGCATGTTAGGCAAACATTGGATATTAACATCTCCAACTCTCCTACCTGTAAAGGCAGCATTTTTAGCTTTCAGACACAACCACTATCTCTGAATGCATAACAGACTGGACAAACACTTCACAGAAGGGATACCACAAAGGGAGCAAGACAAAAGGGCGATAGACAGCATAACATTACTGCTTTTAACCTTCTTCCTGTTCTTCTTCCTCCTCCACCTCATCAAATGACAAAACTCCAGAAGTATCAGAAATGCTTCTGCAGTTTCTGTACCAACGGATGACTTCCTGAAAGACGTTGTCCTCTCCTTCCTCCACATCTCTTCCATCCACCTCCTCCTCAGGTGAGAGACCAGACTCAGAGTACGAAATGGAGTAGTAGCAGGAGTCTCCCTTGCTCCACAATGGCCTGCGGTCTGGTCTTGTGGCCCTGTTTCTGTCCTCCTCTGAAAGCTGAAATTCTTCAGCCTCCTGCGGCACTTCCTCTGAGATGGCAGGGTCATCATGCTCAATCTGGGTGGAGCACGGTTCCTGCATTTCTGGTTGACTGAGCATGCCAGCAGAAGACTGGATTTCAGCATTGTCCGTCTCAGCCTGATTTGGCACTAGGCAGCTTTGATTAGACATTACAGCATCTGAGGGAGGAGCAATAAGTAAGAACACCTAGAAAAACAGAAGAGAGAGAGGGCAGAAACAAAAAAAGAGACACACAAAAAGGAAATGAAGGACAAATGATACCAAAAGAAACAAAATAGAATACTAGAATAGAATACACAATATAAAAAGCAGATGATAAAGAAAAGATTGGAAGAAAAAATGCAGAAGTAAAAACAAAACAAATCTAAATTTCTTTACATAAATTTACAAGATGATTTAAAGGGACAGTTCACACAAATATGCAATTTCATTTTTCAGGACTGTATTCCTTCTGTGGAACACAAAAGGTGGCATTCTGAAGGTGAATTCAGGTCTTTTGTGTTTCACAGACGAAAGAACCATTTGAAACAACAATAGAATGGCAATTGTGTTTGTCATCTGTGCTCTGGAAGCTTTGTCAGTAAGAAAATTATTTGTGTGTGCGTAAGCATATTCAGCAACAAAAGCCCATTTATTCATTCATTCAAACATAATGAAAGAAAGATGACGTGCAGCATAATGTCTAAGGAGAAATCCACACATCATTTGTATTCACACTCACCTAAACTCTGAGTTGTAGTGATTTGCTCAACATTGGGAGCAGGATCCTCTTCATAAGACTTGTCATCCATATCCTCTTCATCTACAGAGGTCCAGGCACGGAGCTTGGCCTCTGCTATGGCAAACTGCTCAGCTACACCTAAAAACAGCAATCATTTCAAATAACAAAGAAATTCAAATCAGATACTCACAACACTGATGGTCATGCAACAGTAAAATCTCTTGAACATAAGCCATAAGGCATAAGCTTTCTGATGATGCTTTTGTTCCTGTTGTTAAAGCCTGCAGCTGAGACACTTATGATATTGAGGAGAAGAGAAGGGATGAGAAAGAGAAGGATAAATAAAGGAACATGCAGTTTTAGCAGGTATAACTGTGTGACTGTAATCTAATTTAACATCATCTGCCGAGTCTAAAAGCCTTTGGTCAATGATGGAAGAGTTAAAGCTGATTGACACTTGATATCAGCACTAGGAATTCATATTATTTTTATATTTTTATGATCGGTAATACAGTCATACAATTTTCTACTTTATAATTACAATGAATAACGTTTTTAACTTTTTTTTACTTAATTGCTGTATTAAGTGAATTGCAAAAAAACTAGATGATGGCCAGTTGCAACCCCTGCAAAAATATGTATATAATAAAATAATAATAATCCAATTTTCTATTAATAATATATAGTATTCATATTTTATTATCATAATTATAATGTTAGAATAGTATGACAGTGGAACAGGGTTTAAAACATTTTAAAATAATAATAATGATAATTACTATTATTGTACAATTGTCACTACATAACTAAACTCTTTAATTTATTAGAATTAGATGCATTTAGAATGCATTTACATTTATTCATTTAGCAGACGCTTTTATCCAAAGCGACTTACAAGTGCGGAATACAACAAGCGAGTCAACCTGAAGAGGCAACTAGACACAATAAGTGCTCACAATACAAGTTTCAGACATTGCTCAGAGTATCATATGCTACAACAAGTGAGAGATTTAAAGGGAAGAGGGATAGGAAATGAAGGGAAAGGATTTTTTTTTTTTTTTTATAATGAGGTTAAGTGCTCACGAAAGAGATGTTTTCAGCTGTCTTTTGAATATATGCCATAGAAAAAATAGCTGTATGGTTCCATAAATAACCTTTAACATCCATAAAAACTTTGTTTCACAAAAGGTTATTCGTAGTGAAAAAGTTCTTTAAACTATGAAAAGGCAATAAAGAAATGGTTCTTTTAAGAAATAGTTTTTTAGGGAACCAAAAATAGTTCTTCTATGGCATCACGGTAAAGAACTTTTTAAGAACCTTCATTTTGTACAGAACTGCATAAAGGTTCTTAAAAAATGGTGTAAGACACACCTTTCCTTATACATGCATATCCGTTTTAACCTAAAATCTTGATGCTGAAATACAAAGGTTATCTCCTTAGCTCTTTGTTGGTATTGAGGGATCCACAGCTGTACTAACAGGGTGGAAGGACACACCCACCTGCTGCAAATCGAGCTTCCTGTTCACCCTCACTGAGATGGGAGTATGAGTTAAAGTGGGACTGCAGTGTAGCAGATGGAGGGTCTAAGGGCTTAGACCAGCCCTTCCATTCAATCAGATGAGCCACCCGTCCCTGAGCCATAGCCGTAGGTTTGGTGACGTGATCCTTCACCACCTGTGAGATGCCTGTAAAGTGAAGCAAAAACTATAGTTATAACTATAACCCAGCAGATTACTGGTACCAGGTGAACATGCTTAAGAATGAGGCTATGTCGTTTAAACCCTTACCATTAAATGATGATCTGGCCAGAGCTGCAATTTCCTGGATGCTAAGGGCTTTTCTTGACTTGGGGAGCATATCAATAGGGTCATCAACCTGAAAGGTGATAAAGGATGCAGGAAGTATTACAATGGGCCAATAAAAATAGTATGTTTTGTTAAATACTGAATTTAGCCATAACATGAATGATTAACTATTTAGTTTGAGATCTGCTAAAAGCAGATGAGGAAAAGTGACAACTGAAAATCACATTAGCCGTTTTTGTTTACTTTTTAATTAATGAATGTATGGTTTATGCATTAATGCAAAAAGCTTATCAACAGCAGGGCATGCTTTTAAACAGAAAGTGCTCTTAAAGGGTTATACATCTACTGTAAACTTTTGCTATTTAAAGGATTAAGTTAGCATTGGATGATTGTTAAAGTGATTCAAAGAGTCAACGATTAAAATCCAATATCAGCTAATAATCCAACAACTAACAATAAATTGAAAAAACATTCCGTTTTCACAGTATTCGTATACATAGACACTGTTACACAGCAGAGACAAAAACTTGCCATTTACTTCACTTACTTTGACATCTGCTGATATGAATCTCCTGTTGCACTATTGGACTCATTGTGAAGGTTGAGACTTTCAACTAACAAGTAACAATCTATAACACCTCCAAATGAAAGTAAAGACTAAGCCAACGACAGCTTATGCCCCACCCTAATAACACATGCCACCAATGAAACCTTAGACAATTTACATACTTTAAGTTAGATTTAATGGTTGATGCATATGGTAGTGGCACTGACTGCCTAAACAGGTCTGAGATCATTTACACTATGACATTAATAATCATGGCAGCTCAGACATATTTGGCCAATAAAGGCCCTTCTTGTGGCTTGTTAATTTGCAAACAGCATCCGACGCCATGTCAAATAATATTAGCCTGCAGTCCTTAACATGATAATAAGAAGTCTGCCCACAGCTGGGAGCCAATGACCTCTGGCATTTGATATTATTGGGTTACATGATCAAAAGAGAACCGATGCAAAAAATGAGTGACAACGTTCCTATTTGTAGTCCTTGCACTGCAAACCTTTCAGAAACACAGATCTAGTTTCTATTTTCAATTAATCAGGTGAGGCAAAGAATTTGTAAACCGCAAGAACTAAGTAGGCCACTATGTCATTCTTTTCAAGCATTTCGGCCGTCAGCCTCATCTACCCCCCCACCCACCAGGTGGTTTTTGATGCACGTGTGTGCCATCACAGTCTAGGATGAAGGTAGATACTTAAGCCAGATTGCCCTTTAAAGCACATAAGAAAAAGCTGCTCCTGAAGAAGATTGCAGAGACAGCCATCTTTCAGTTTGGTATGTGGGTCAAATATTTCTCTGTGATTTGGGGTTAGCTGTCACAGCAGAGGCGAGAGACATGACCAATTAAACCCTAAATCAAAAGACATTTGTGTGTCTTTTGAAAGACAGATAAATACCTATTAATTTCAAATGTCTAAAAATGAACACCTATGGTATGTTTTATTTCTTCCAGGCGTATCTATTTTACATTTAAATTGTATTACAAGTCTATTTGGACGTACAATTAAACTTAAAACACAGATATGTGAAAGCAAGCAATTAAATCATGAGTCCATGCATCTTTTGCATCAGCAAAATCTGGATCTTTTGGATTTTTTGCATCCATGCATCAGCGTTTCTCAAGCGGTAAAGCTGTCCAAATATATAAAAAACATTATTAGCCTCTTAATGTCAAATATATTTCCGCAGTTGCAACTGAATTTAAGTTGCATCGCACAATAACGCGTCTAAAATAAGCCGAGCGGGTGCCACCTGAGCTCAATCCATGAAAAGCAACACAATGCAGTTAACGCAGTGTAAGGTCCCGTCGTTATAGCAACAGGTAACCCGTGAACCATCTGTCCCTGAGCATCATTAATTCCCATTGACCATGCACAACACGCAGCCACAGCTCTGTGAAATGTGCCATTGTATCTGAGCTATTTATATATATATGTATATCCCTGTAGAAATATTTACAAATAACTGTTATTTAATTGTGCATCATGTGCATTTCCCTATGTAAAAGCTAAAAAAGGTCATAAAAAAGGTTGTCTTAAACGCCCGTATAAAAGTGATGCCGCACATGATTGGTTAATTACAGGTGCATTTTGCGGCTAATTAAGGGCTAGAAGGTGATGGATTAGGCCCTGTTAGATGAATCCCATTTTTAGAGGTGAGATTGAGATAAGACACAAGATCACAAGTATCACCTGGTACTGAAATACCGAATAATGATCAGATCATTTTCATAAACAACAGGGCAACCGCTCCTGGCAACAGGCGAGCGCTGTCTCCCTCCGCTATTATTCATCCTTAATACGTGACGGCCTATTGCTTAACATTACCTAACACATGCGTTACCTTCGTCATTAACATCAACACTGAAGGTGCAGGAAGAAAACGAGATAACCATTTTGTCAGTGTCACGGAGTGCACGCTTACCTTTAGATTTAGTTGGGGTAATGCTGTCAAAAGCATTGCACATGGATACAGCATTAGCGTTGGATCTGATGAGAATAATCCTGAAGCCGTATTCGGCAGCGAATAACAGACCACCAGCTTTTCTTTAGCATCAGAAAGCAAGAGCAGAAGGGCAGAAGTGAGTGCAGTTAAACCACGAAACACGTCCCCAGCACACTGAATCTGTCTGACAGCGTCATCCCACCTGTAATGCGCGCGCTCTTAAAGATACACGACTCTGTTTCACACAAACAGGGCTGCAGTGCTGGGTGCGAGTAATGCATGTCGATTTGTGCTTAATGCATTTTCATTCTCTGGGAGAAGAACCTGTGCACATCACCATTTGTAATGCAAACATGTCATTCACCCAATTCATGCTGCTGCCAATACCCTTGTACATACTTCTGCAAAGTCAAATTTCCAGTTTTTGTGAGATCAACCCCTTTTGTTAAAAAAGTGACAATATATCCTTTTTTGTTTGTCCATCATTTGGAAGTCTGCTTCACAAATTGGGGTTTGGATGTGCATTTGATTAGGTTATCAAAATCTGATCATGTCTGGAGGGTTCACAAACTTTCAAGCAGCACTGTATAATATATATCTAAATGAAAGGTTGCCCCTACATCTGGCGTATAACTTTGACCATTGAAGTCAGGCAATTGTGCACCAATACCTTAAACTTCAAAGGCATTAAAACAGATGAAATTTTAAAGGTCTAGAAGCTCTGATAAAAGCACAGTGTGCTTCCTTACACAGAGCAAAACAAATCATTTTAACTCCGCACCAGTCAAAGGCCATAACAGCAGAAGTGCATGTGATACATGGAAGTGTAATAAGCTAGTCTTGTCTCAAGGGTGAGCTGTGGTTTAAAATAACTTGGAACAGGAACTGTCTACTTTCTGTGACCATGTTTGTCTCAAAGCACAGTAGTTGAGTATTGTTTAAATGTAATGTATTACTAATTAGTAACCAATTCTCGTCAGCAGCATAAATGTGTGCAAATAATACCCTTAATCATTTTAAGATACTTCGCATAATATGTCGGTCTCAACAAAAGCAAAAGCACATCACACCTATTACACCTAAGAGTCATTCTTTCATTTTGGAGGAATTTACAATACTACATCATTACAGTCAAATAATTAACTCCAATTCAGAGCTGCTCATGTTTACAACTTTAAATATCGTAGCAGTCTATGAAGGACCAAACCCACAATTAAAAAAAGCAAGCAATACAGCTTAAGTAACTTTTAAATTAAATTTAGTCCTGTATGCCTTTTTGTATTTTACATTTTGTATTGCTTTTTACATTTATTTTGTTTTATTCTTTGACGATTTATGCATTTGTTTTTACCCCCACATGCAGGTTTGGTCACTAATTGGCAGTACGAGTGCGCAGTCATACACAGAAACACTTCAAGTAACGGATTTGTTTGACGGTGCAGTTGAAGTGCTGCAGTGCAGGAATAAGCTCTCGTATGTTTGACCCACGGCCTCTTCTGGCAGAAAGATGAATGACAGTGTTTGAGCATAAAACTGCAATTCTCCAAATCAAAAGCAGACTGCAGTGGATTTCATTTTTAAACTGCATTTACTGCACTAACATTCCTGCCCCCAGATTCCTCAAACACACTCTTTAGCAATTTGATAGTCTTTTATTATTTGCCATGTTTCAACTCTCCAACGTTTCTAGTTCCAGACGTTTCCAGATGTGAAAGCATTAATTCCTTAAATAAAGAGCAAAAAAATATTTACACAATTTTTTCAATAAAACTAATTAACGAATCATTGTAAGCACCTCTTACCATCTGGAAAAAAATCTTAAATACAGGGAAACTGCCATTTCTGTTGGAAAAAAATAAATGGCATTACACCAGATTTTTTAACTTTTAATTTCTGAAAATAAAAGAAAAAACATTTCCATATATATGTACAGATCGCTCCTGAAATGGGTTTCCACTTTGCAAGTAATAAAGGCTTTTGGATCATTACTGTCATTTAATCAAGTTGATTTTTCTATATGCTTCAAGTTTTAATGATTTCTCTTAAAAATCCAATGCAGGCTTGCTCAAACAGGGCTTCCACGAAAAGCCTGATCAGTTCTTCAAGAGAGGCAAGATGCAAAAAGTGTGGGGTGGGAGACAGGGCATTGGTAGTTTGGTTAGGAAGCATGTTGGACCACATCCTCTTCTAGAAAAGGTCAACGTCCATCCACCATCATCCTGAAGTTCAACAGGTCCACCCCCTTACTTAAGTATATAGGAAGCAAGAAAGGGGGAAAAATACAAACGCTACTTAAATCATCCGTCACTTTGAGAATTCTGCAAATGCTATGCTCCTATACATTTTTTCTTTCTGTAGATTTAAAAATGTGAATCTTCTCACACAAAAGAAAATCCTTTTTGTAAGAGCTCCAAGTCTGATCCGACATCACACATGATCCCCATCATACTCTCCTCTACACAATGTAAGACAGCATCCGTTTTGTCATACGTTGCTTATAAATCTATTAACATGTAAGAGCAGCGGTGGTTTGTACTGTTTTTCAAGAGTTTCTCATAAAATATAAATGACGAATTAACGCGTTTCAGCAGTCCTGCAGTTCTGTTTTTTTTTACATTTTGTTTTTGGTGGATTTTAGCCACAAGTGATACAGAGCGCAAAATGACAGAGAAATGATTGTAGTTATTATCTGAGCCACCCTGAATAGATAAGATGGCTTCAAGAGGATCAAGTTCTGCTTTGTATCCTCCTCAATAGTCCCAGCACCGGTTTCTCTCCAGTGCATGCTGGGCTACTATGGTTCAGCATTAGCTGTTGTCAGACTCATCCTCAGCCTCCCGTAACCAGGTGAAAAAGGCGGTGACGGACTTTAGGGCCACGCCCTTCCCCAGCTGCTCAGCTGGGTCTTTGCTGGACTCCCATTTGTAGAAGGCCTCCTCTTTGATCACATCCTCATCATACAGGGCGTCGAAGAACATACGGAGTAAATCTAGATAAAAGATAATGCTATTCAGCTATACTTTCAACAACAGACGTCAAAAAAGCCAATCTGCATGTTTTTCATAGGTTTAGTGTCTTGAATATAATTAGCTGAAAAACCAATGTATAGACCATAACACCATGCGATAAAAGTATCTCTTCCATGTTAATCAGACGTTTTGTCCAAACCAGCCACAACGGCAATACACAACGAGCAAACTGTGTCGGTCACATGTATTTTGAATAGTGCTACAATTATTTTATTTTTAATAATTTGATTATGCACTTATCCCTTTCATTGCGAGTGGGAGACAAGGGCACTTTAAGAGAAACTGCCCCCACACCGATTTGTAACTGATTTTGTCAAGTAACTTCTGTGTGGACAGACAAATCGCTTGCGCTGGAATCTTGTCGCATATGGTTAGGACTACTGGTATGAAACTACTGTTGCCTTGTTGACAGCATTTATTTTCCATTAATTACAGTTCATTTGCAAATCAGTAGAAAAAAGGACACTCACTGGCCGGCTGCTCCATTTGCACCATTAGGGCCTGTAGAGCATAGAGGGCCTGCAGCTCCATCAGTTCATCAGACAGGTACTTCTGGAGCAGTTTGGCCCTTTGGGTAATCTGCTCCACATCCACTCTGTAAGGGTTCTCACCTGTGAAGGTTCATTAATGCACAATGCAATTAAAACCAGGTAAAATTCAAACTAATGTGACGAAGGTGAAATATACATAGAGGATTCACTCACAGATGATGGCTGATTGACACACAGATGTCATCAGCACTCGTACAAACTGATTAGAGCTTATCTGCTGCTCGTCGAGGTTAGCCTTTAAAGGAGACAAATGCCAGTCAGGACACATCGCAGACTGTTAACAACACAGATCATTCCAAAACCCTAATGTTTGATTTAGGAGCCTTGAACCTGAGCCAAAACACACACTTACCTCCACCCAGTCATAGATCCTCTGGTTGTTGGCTTTATCCTGTAACAACCTGTCCAAATGTTTACTCAGCTCCTCTGCAGTCAGCTCTTTCTTACTGGGCTTCTCAGATTCCTCACCTAGGGTGAACTCCATTTTCTGCAAATACAAAATTTTAATTCACTCCAGGTTCATAAAAGCACTAATATACAGGAGAGAGTGGGATAAGTGGTGCCAATGAGATTTACTAACGCACAATCCCATTCCAAAAGTCTTACTTTGCTGCACATTATTCATTTTCATAAACCAGCTGGGAAAAGGCTTAAAATTCAACAGCAGCAAAAACTTATATCAGTATTTATAATAGACCAAAAAATACTATTTTTATGCTATTATCGGAGACAAAGCTAAGAATCATTATTAGTTACTGACGAACCTTACCTTGAAGCATTTGACAATTTACCCACATAGCAACTATTTGTAAAAAAAAAAATCCTAATTTTAAATCATTTTAATCTTTAGCCAAAAAACAAGGTTTGTACATTGGCAATTCTACAACACAACATGCATTCTAACCTGGTTAAGCTTGCTCTGACATTTACACTTAACACAGAATATTTATTTTGCCATGCAACAAAATGTTTTAGTATTACGCAACTGCATAATATTCTCAGGTGCATCTCTCCATCACAGGCAACTGTGTAACATGGGCTCTTCCTAAACACATTCAAGAAGGACTAGACAAATCAATACAGAACAAGACACCTTAAATGGATTTAAGTACCTTCTCTGTAACAAACTTATTGACATGCTCATCCTCGGGCAGGAAGTCCTTCCAGCTAAGCCCCGCCTCCAACCACATTACTCCAGCCTTTTTGTGACTCTAAGATAACAGGAAAAAAATGTGAAATTATATATAAAATTAATAGGATACATTGTAGGTATTTAGCAGCATGAAACTCACCAGTCCTTTGCAAAGAAGGTTAAGTATTTCAACCAGCAGGACAGCCGCTTTTCCCATTGGAAGAAGAGGTTTTGACACCTCCCTGTAAAACAAGATTAAAACATTCATTAACTGCCTTTAAACAAGTATCTAAATTAGGGCTGCAAGATATATTGAAATTAACACAATTATCAAAGTACAAGCAGATTTGTTTTAATGTACTGTAAAACATGGCTGTTCACTTTAAGAAGCTGCAGTGATGCTTTTCCCAGGAAGAATGAAACACGTATGTTGGTTACATAATTTTCAATGCATTCTGATTTAAATTAATTTTACAAACTTGAAAGTATTACTGTATCGCATATTAAATTATTTAGCAAGTTATCACATTTTCATTACTGTTCAGCCCTAACCTATATAAAACGAACATTTAAAACCATCTAATACTACAGGAGCAGTGTCTAACCTGAAGAGTGGGCCCATAGCGATGCCTCCCTCCTGCAACATGGGTGCGATGATCTCAGCCAAGTACAACCAAATATGAGGAATGTCAATGGCCATGTCATCTGCTAGCTCCAGAATCTCCTGCAGTCTAGAGTCAAACAAGATCAATCATTAAAACCAAGAGTGCATTGCCTCCCATTACACCATGGAGAAATCATGAAGCCTAAGGTATGAACAACAAACTCAAAATATCAGAACATATACCAAGGCATGTCCAACAGGAGCTGGCATATGTAAATATTGTAATTTTGACTTTGAAATTGCCTAATTTCATTTAATAAAATCCTCTATAAGAAAAAAAAGTAGAGTAAAAAAAAAATACTCTACATGTCTACAAGAAAGCTGATCCTCAGTTCCTCAATCCCATCAATGTAGGTCAGTGGCCCAGACACGTGGCACAAAACAGAGGTCATCACTGGACCAGGTGGTTACAATATTTGTAGACAAGCCTGCTGCTATGAACTCACCCCTTGTAGTACTGCTCAGCAGAAAGTATTCCAGCGCTAACCAGCTTCTGAAACAGCAGCCCCATGTGCTCCCTAGCGATGGTGCTGCGCTCTAGTGTCGATTCCACACCATTCCGTACAAACACGAAGAGCAGAGAAGAACTGTTCAGCTCCTGCACACACTGCACTGCCTCCTGAGGACCAAAAACAGAAGAGCAAAGTCAGTGGAAATCATCTGCAAACATCTGTTGTTGTTTATTTACTGGGTGAATTTGCTAAAGGTGAAAATGTTGTAAACATTGGCTCATCAGTTCCTCAAGCCCATCAGGGTAGATCAGTGGCCCAGACACGTGGCACAAAATGAAGGTCATCAGTGGAGAAGAGTATACATTATAAACAAGCATGACTGAAAGCACATACCTTTAGGTCATTGATGTGGAGATACTCTTCAATAATGGCTTTGGATTTCTTATCCAGCTCATCCTCACTTAGGGCTGGTTTGGCTTGAGCAGGAGGTTTAGTAGGAGCCAACACCAGTTTCACTGAATCAAAACAGCACGAGGGCCATCAGTATGTGGAACCTCTAATATCCCTTTTCCATTTACTCTAAACCAGTTCTCAAACTAGGCTTGTTAAAAGCATTACTATTGAAGGAAAGTGGTTTAGGACCTGGAGAATTGGTTCTGCACCACTAGTTTAAGCATTTCTTTAAGACTGTTGACTCACCTGTATCTTTGCTTCTATCACGCTCACGACTTCCTCTGTCACGGTTCTCTGTCATGCTGGACACACGGCGAATGGAATCGGGAGGTCCGCGGCTGTCACCTCTACCCTCGTCATTTTCCCGGCTGAAGCTGCGTTTGGTGATGGCCAGACGGGGTCTGTCCAGCCCTCTGTCCCGCTCTTCACGCCTGCTATCAAAACGCTCAAAGCGATCTCTGTCCCGCTCACTGCGATCTCTATCGCTACGGTCCCTGCTTGAGCTACTTCTGCAAAACACGGAAAATAAAACAACAGTCAGAAAGCATCTGACATAATGACCATATTGTCAATACTTGTTTGTGCTAGTAAAGAAAAAAGGGGGAATGTGAAAGGCTTACCTTTGAGGCACTCTCCGATCAGAGTCCAGTGAGGATGATGAAGGTCCAGACTGCTGTAATGCAGAGAAGCGGTTAAGCGTGCTGGTGGCAGGTCTCCCCTGGTCTGCTTCAGAAAAAAAGACAGCATTAGACCAGCAGTTACCACAAACAGCCCAGCTAGAGCATGAATAAACAGACTGACTTTTCTATGATGCAAGTTAAATTAAACTGGGTGACTGCTCACCTTGGTCAACAGTGGACTTAGCGCCAGTACCTCCACTGCTCCCTTTGCCCCAGCTACCCCATGTGCCCTTTCCTCCTGGGGCCAGCAGCTGGTTGTTGAAATCACCAGGCTGGAAAGTGACAAAAGGGGGAAAAAATTGGTTGAGGGCAATCAATCTATAAAAAACAATATGCTAAACAATCAACCAATTAAAAAAATTCACACCTTTGTGATTTTACTGAGGCGGCTGGTGTCAATCGGTCTGTTTTTGGTGGTAATAGGCACTATGTTCCACCCCTCATCCTGTGTTTGGCTACCCCGGCCACCAGAAGAGTGCGGCCCACCACGGCCTCCTCGCCCCTGACTGGAGTCTTTCTTAGACAGCAGTTGTTGCTGTACTTTAACCTGCTCTCTGTGTTCTTCCATCTCAGCCTCTTTATGGATCTGATCAATAGTCTTAGGGCCCTGATCTCCTCTCCTAGGCACCCAATTGTTCTGTGCGAGCGAGACCACATAAAAATAGTTAAAAAATAAAATAGGATTAAAAGAAAGGCAAGGCAAGGCAAGTTCAAAGGCAAGAATGGATAATAAACTTTACTTGAAGGATTCTAAAAATATAATTTTAGAAACTGAAATCTTTAACTTGCATAATGCTAGTTACACAATGCTAATTTGGTAAAACAAGCATGTGGTTACCCGTCGAAGGTCTACAACATCCTGAAGCATGAATCGGATTCTAGAAGACGTCTTTTTCTCTTTAATGATCTTCTCCATCTGGTGGAAGTATTGATCCATACGAGGCTGCACACAAACAGTGACTTCAAATCACACCATGGAAAACATTGACTGAAAAAGGTGAATGGTAGAGAAAGCCAAAATTCTAGACTCAGACTGTTTTGCTTTACCTTGGCCTTCTCAAAGTCTAGGTCTTTGCCAATGGTGGACAGCAGTCTGCAGAGGCACTCTAAGCTCTCCTCATCATGGTTCTTCAGGAGCTTCACGATGCAGTCATGCATGATGGGCTCTGTCAGCATCTTCAGCTTGAACAGTTCTCCAATGAACTTGATGTTGCCAAGTGACCGTCTGCGTGCTTTATCCTTGGCCTCCTCAAGCTCATCTTTCAAGCGCTGACGCTCCTCATCCTGTGTTTAAAATGAGTTGGTAAAATAAAACTAACCCAGAAGACTTGTATGAACATTTTTAAAATTTGTGGACATTACCTCAGTGGCAGCATCCAGCTCTTTCTGTTTCTGCTCAAATATCTCATCATCATCCTTGTCTTTCTCAAACTCCTTCTGACAGCGATTGAGCAGAAGTTTACGGAAATTCACAGTGACTCCCGGTTTGTCTGAAGTGGGGACTTTAAGCTGACAGACAGGCAAATACAATTACTTTAAAATGACAGAAAAATGTTAAAACCCTTATTATGGCAATTTGCATATAAGCTCAGGGCACTGTCCAGAAATAGAATACAAAATGGGGATTGAAAGTCTTCAACCGTAAGTTGAAAGAAAATTACTTCTGTGAAAGGAGGTGCTCATTGGGCAATTGGGTTTCATTTTAGAGGTTTGTTGTCGCTAATTGATTTCCTACCCACTACAAAAGTTACACCAAATTGTACCCAATTTGTAAGAACGTTTATAAGAATCTAGATGGCAAAAGCATTTTAGGAGGGTTGCATATTCTTTATCTATTTATTTTAAAGTGGTAGTAAGTTGTAACTGATAAAAAAACACTTGTTAAATTATAGAAAAACCTTATAGAAAATTAATTTTTTTAACCTTGTTAAATTATAGAAATAGAAAAACAGGTTTTTCTATAAAAAAAAAATTATAGAAAAACCTGGGATTGGATGTTTTTCAATCCCAGCAGTATAGGTCAGTGGTCGGGACACGTGTCCAACACTGGAATCCAACAAAATACCCTGGACAGCTGTTACTCACCCCCATAAGGCAGCGGCACATGTTGGCATAAGCTACAGAGAAGTTGGGTTCGGAGATGGCTTTCTCAAAGATGAGGTCAATGACGCCCTTGAGCCTCTCTTCTGTATCTATGGTGAGCTCCGTCACCTGCTTCATTAGTTGCTGAAACATCTGTGGCGTGAGCTTGTTAAGGACACTGCGTATGCGGCGAAACAGCTCCTGCGTTTTCGCAGCCTCTGCATCGTCCTCCTCATCTCCTGCACCTCGGCTTTTGGCTTGCTTCTTAACTGAAGGCGTCCAAGCATTTTCGGCCTGGTTTAGTTCTACATTGTCTTTGAGAGACAAGCTGGTGATGATCTTGGGGTTGCGACTGACTTGATCTTTTCCTCGACCAGGCTGAGGGCGTCGTCCAGACTGAGAGGGGTGCAACTTTTAAAAATAAATGACGTGCCTCAAAATATAGCCACACACTTCACAGACTTTTGAAAGGTTAAGCACAAAAACAACCAACTGACCGGTCCTCGTCCTCCTCCAGATGACTGTCTACCCAGGTTAGCATACGAGGGTGTAAAGTCAGGCCCACAGTTCAGCAGACTCCTGGGATCCAAGGGGCGCAAAGGTGTTTTATTCGCCTGTTATGTAAAAAGCAAGAGAAAAAGGGGGATTGTAAGTACGATTGTAAGGCATAACACTTAAATTCAAATCACTGGATTCAAATGGGAGCTTCACCTTGTCCAACACCACATCACTGATTTGTGGCAAACCCTCAGGCTTGTGCATGCTCACGCTAATGAACTGGAAGCCGAGCAGGAACTCCCGGTCATATTGTTTCTTCTCCTCTGGGTTGATAGGCTTCCACTGCTCTGCAGGAGTAACAGTCATAAGGAAAATGTTAGAAAAGTCTTTTAAAATCAAGTGGCAAATACACACTAAATTGCTATCATCAAAATGTCTCCCAAATAGTAAGGACCAATGTTCTCAAAATGGACAACTGAATGACTTTCTAACCTTCTTTATACTGATACTTCTGTTCCACAGGTTTGGGTGCCTCCGGCTCAATATTCTCTGTGTTAAGTTTGTCCTCCTTGTCCTCCCATGTTTCCTCTGACTCATCTGCTGTCGGGACAGGGGCTGGAACAGGGGAGGGCACTTTCTGAGCAACCTCTGGCTCAGGAGTAGGCTTCTCCTCCTCTGGCTGAAACAGGTACAGAGGATTAAAGCTAAGGTGTTCAATTTCATCACTACTCTTTGTACTCTAGACATGACTGCCTAAGTCAATTAAAAAATATGTACACCTTGCATTCACAGAAGGTGCAAATAGAGTGGTGGCAATGAAACAAAAAAAAAGCCCTTCACAAGTACTACAAACCTCTTTGAAGGCATCTAGGACATCTCCAACATCCTTCTTATTCAGATCCTTTATCTTTTTTTTCTTCTTTGGCACTGTCGTCACAGCAGCTAGGCAAGGAGAACAGATAAAGTCAGACCTGCTGTTGGAGATGACCGAAAATGTCAAGATGCTAAGGCGTCATGTTTTTACATACCTTGCATAGTTGTCTCCTCAACAGGGTAGTTTGTTGCAAGGGTGGGGACCTCCTCTGCTTTCTGCTTAACCTCCTCCACAGGTTCTTTCACAGCGGTAAGGCAGCTCTGCTGGACCTGAGAAACCACTGGTTCATCACCTGGATTAGTGGAGCACTCAAGCTTCACTTCAGGAATCTCTGCAGAGTCCTGAGGCAAACCGTTAAACAAAGACTGTTCCTTTGGCTCATCAATGGCTGACTCTGGAACAGGTGTTGCTGTGTTTACAGGGGTGGGGTCTTTAGAAGCCTCTTCATTTCCATTAGCTACAGTGGGCGGAGCCTCCACAGGGGTGGAGATGATGGTAGCTGAGCTAGGGTCAGTCGAAGGCTCCATGTTGGCCACAAGCTCTGACTTTGTCTCCATAGCTACCTCTTGCTCCTCTTCTACAACTTCAGCAGAAGTCTGCTCCACGTACGTGGAGGACTCTTCAGGCTCCACCTTTTGAGCAGCTGCGTCTGGGACCACTGGAGCATCAACAATGTCACCAATCTGAGACTCTGAATGTTTGGAATTGTTTGTAGGGAGAGAAGTCATCAAAACTGTCAGAGGTGCAGGGGGTGCTGAGGTGATAACTTCAGGGTCCTCTACTGAGGGAACGGAAGCCTTAGTCACAGGTGAAGCAGGTCTGACATCCAACACAGGTTTAGAATCAGTGGCTGAAGTGACTGTGGGGACTTGCTCAGGTGTTTTCGAAGGAGGAGGGGTAGAGACAGCTGCAGGAAGGGCAACAGGTTTCACTTGATCATCTGAGGATCAGATAAACAATAGAACAGTAAACAATACACACAAAAATAATTTTTTGATGAATTTTGATGGTTTATGCCAGCTTCAGAATCAAAAACTGACAGAAAACATTTGGGTAGAGACATCTGATGGGTCTGACAAATCATTGACAATCTGCTCTTTCAAATGTAGTTGAACACCTTTAAGTCAAAAACCTGGTTGGTATTATTCAAGGTATTTTGGGCCAATCACTGATCTCCGATCAATGAATGTAGTATCAACCAACATGGATCCCAATCGCCGATCGTGTGGTCTATTTGAAGCCTTATATTTATCGTGTGGTATTTAGCTATTGTTAACAACAATCTTAAGGTAATTAAAATTGAGATGTATCTGTATCATGAACTGACAACTGTTTATTTATTGGCAGACAACATTTGCAACAATCCACTCTCTTTCTTAGAAACACAATTTAAACCAGCCTATATTTGGTTACTGGGAACAGCTCAAATTTGGAATATGTATTAAAAAAATGTATTTAAATAACACTTGCATTATATTATGAAATGAATGTAATTTTTAAAGGCATAAAATATACAAACTATAAAATAGAAATTGTGAAAATGAGACAGTTTAAGGCTAACGCCTTTTCATTTACAACAAACCAAGGCAGCATGAGAACTCTTTAAACTGAGGTGGGTGAGAGCAACGTAGCCTGTTTTTGTTTATAACATCTGATATTAAAACAGGCACTCATTACAGAGAGCTGCAAGATTGAAACAAATAATTATTACCCTTATTGCATATTGTAGTTATAGTTATTAATGTTAAGTTAATGAGAGCGTTAAAAACCCTTTTGTTTATTCTTATAGGATACACTAAGAAACTTAGCTGAGAAGCAATTTAATTATTTTATTGCCGTTTCATCAATTAGTAAATCAACCCAGCAAAAACTCCTATTATAATGAATGCAGTGCGCAATTGATTTCTTACTTGCATTGGATCTTAAAGGCAGTTGCAAATTGAACGAGAAATGCAGCGCAGTGCCACATCCTGTCTAGGACATCTCACAGGTATGGCACACCGAACATGCACACGTTTATGCCTTATGCAAGATGGGCCAGTTTTAACTTACCATTTACATTAACATCTTTGAGCTGCAAAACTGCGCTTTATGCAACGTAAATAGATTTAAATGTGTTTTCATGTTGTAGCAGCACATGAACAGCAGCACGAAGAGAAAGTCGCAAGTTTTGCATCATCTGACCAACTCTTCTGACTGGCCTTTATAGATACCGCCTATCAAACTATGTTAAAGGATTATTGGCCGCTAACAATTACCTGATCAATCAGAGTACCCTTAACACTCACCAGATCTGATCACAGAAGCAACAGGTGAAACACTTTCCCCATTGGTCTGGACAGGACCACCTGCCTCAGGGTCAACAGTCTGATAGAGTACAAGAAATATAAGACAGTTAATAGTTAAAACAAAAACAAGTTTCCATTAAAACAAGTCAGTTCACACTGTGTATTTGGACAAACTGAGGTAATGACAAACCTGTGGTGGAGTGGGTGTGGAGGTTGTTCGCCCACCAGACATGATCTCTTCTGTGATGTCACGTCCCCCCTGGTTGGGGTCACGTATTCTAATCTGCAAGAGACAAACTGATCAGACAAAGAAAGAAAAAACAACCAAATCAAAACACACCAACTGCTATTGTCCCCACCAACCTGTTTACGCTCTCTTTTGACTGGACCCGCCTGCTGAGGAGGAGCTGGCTGTGGGGGTGGGGCCTGTTGCTGCTGAGCGGGGTTTATCATGACTGGCGTGTTGGCCACTGATGTGGGGTACTGCTGCGGTGCAGGGTAATAAGCACCCGCTAGAACAGGAAAAAGACAAAACCAACTCATTCATTAATAGTGGCTGATTTACTGGGTTTTAAAAAAAACATCCATCCAACCAAAATGTACTCCACCCAGCCACCAAAAAACACTTGACCCTGGGGAACAATAAAACCATTGATTGTTTAAAATAAGAACAATTCTGACTCTTCAAATGTAACAAATCCTAGAAAGTGTATTGTCTGAGATTGAGTAAAATGGTGTGATGTAATTGACATTAGAAGGTGCTTGGACAGAAGACATGCTAGCTTCACAGAGGTGTAAAACGAGCAGCCCTGTGCTTCAAACTCACCAGGATAACGCTGGGAGGTGAGAGGAGCGCCATGCAGAGAGAGACGTCCATTCTCTCTGCCCACACCTCTCCCCCCACCCCCCCGCCTCTCCCTCCCTGCCAGAGAGGGATCTGAACTCAGCCAAAAAGAGAAGGGAGGAAAGACAGAAAAGAGAGAGAAGAATGTAGAGTGTAAGTAAGAGGAAACATCAAGAGAAAAGCTGAATGGGGTTAGAGAGCCAAACATCTATACAAAAAGAAAACCAGGTGCATAGTGGTTAGCTGGGACAAGAATATTATTGTAATGTTGACATGAAGCACATGAAGTTTACCAGACACAAGTTCAAGCTCATTTTGGTTTAAACAGATAAACCTCATAAAACCTCACAGGCATATTTCACCCGTAAATCAGAAGGGAAAAAAATATATTGTGAAAAGCTAATTTTTAAGACCAAAATTTCAGTAATTGTAACAATTTTTCAGTAACACATACCTCCCACTCATTACTGTAAGGAAAAAAGCAAGCAAAATATAATTGGTCAATAAAATGTGACCCCATAAGAATTTCAAGAGATAAGTGCCATATGAACAAATGCTTTGAAGAATTGAGTGAGACAGAAGTAGAGGTTATTTGGAGCAGTTAACAGAGGGTTTGGAGGTTCGAACCAGCAAAGGGAGGCCCAGAGCAGAGCCTCTTACCATATGTACCGTATTCAGCTGAACTGCTTCCAGTGTAGAAACCTGTGGATCCACTGGGTACAGGGTATTGCTGGGCCTGGGGTAAGAATGGGCCACGATACTGCAATGGAAAATTAATTGTTTATGGCCAATTGCCTTGGGGCGTTTGTGTGAAAGCAAATACGAATGTTAAAGAAATTGTTCGTACAAAAATGAAAATTATCCTATAATTTACTCTATAACCTGAATATTACTTTAATATAATAATATGTAAACACATTCATATCTTTAATATTTAACTCCAATTGTGCATGGCTGAAAGAAAATGATGTACACCTAGGATGGCTTTAGTAAATTATAGGATAATTCTCATTTTTTTGAACTATTCTTTTAAGAGAACGCAATAGGTTACCTGTCCATGCAAGAAATAGGTGCCCTGAGTGTTGGCAAATGGCAGCTGTTGCTGGGGAATCATCATCACCTGTGAGGTAGGTTGGTAGACATGAGCGGGTGCAACAGACCGGGGGGTGCTGCTAGGTGGGACCCGGGGGGCACTACCTTGCATGTTGGGCCTGCTGTAGTAAGTCTGTTGACAGAGCAAGAAAAACAGTTAGAAAACATGCTGTATGTCAGTCATACTGGGTATGTTTACTATAAATTTAGTAACAAATCTGAAGTCGCACTTGATTCATTAATCCAGAACGTTCAACAAATTTAAATTCTCAGGATGTTACAGCATAAACGAGCATATTTAACAAGATCTTAGTTCATATGATGAGAGCTTATGGTGTGATAAATATATTGGGTTTTGTGCAACATTCCTCCAGCGCTTCATGGCTCAGTTAAAGAGCTATCCTTTGTGTAAGTACTCTGCATTAAAGGCAGAGTTTTAAATTTATGCTCAGATAAATGTCTGCCTGTCTGTAAGTCCATTGCCATAAAGTCTGACATTATTGACAACTAAGATCCCACAGTATGACATGGTCTATTGCTGCATTTAAGTTTGTACAATGTGACAAGCAACAATAGTAAAGGATTATTAAAAAGTCATACCGCATGCACCCAAGCTTATTATACTGAGAGGCTCTGACTTTTTTGGTAGGAGGCAGAGACAGAAAGAGGCAGAAGATAGAGAACCAGTTACCTGCAATGACCTGAATCCACCCTTCATCCACACAAAACAGCAGAAATAGTGGTGAGAAGATAGGAGAGAGGGGACGACAAGAAGCAGCAGTCAGTTTGTTAGCCATCAGCAGTGAAAGCAAGCATCACATATCACAGTTTGGAAAAGCCTGAGAATATAGTTAGACACAGAGGGAACAAGGAGACTGAAGTACGAAACAGCTAATACAACCACATGCAGCCTCTGACAATTAGGGTTGGGAATTAAGAACCTGTTTTTACTCCAAACTAGTTTCATTTTGTACAATGGCTAGAAATTAAGGATTTATGACATTTGGTTTCATTTATGGTGCTTGATTATCATCCCGGAGGAAAAACCCTGCTAGCACTCACTGTCATCTGACTGTGTGTGTAGCAGTGGCTCAAATCCCTGACAAAGCATAACCAGGGGCTGCAAAATAATTTGTTATAAAAATTAAATTATAAAAATGCTGTATTAGAACACTTTAAAGTAGTTTCAATGTTTGGGTTTAACAGAACTGTTCCAGCTTTTGATACTTAATTGCGTCCAAAAGCAATTTGAACAAAATAATCATCTGTTTTAAAGCATGTAAGTGGTATTAAGATGTTTCAAGGTGAAATGCTTTCCTGGTGGTCCTTAGAAATGGTTCCTCTTGGGGTCCCTGGGCCCAAAAAGCATGAGAACCCCTGTTCTATGTACCTAGGAACTTAACACTCAAAGGTGCGGTAAGTGATTTGTTGATTTCTGTTGATGATTCCCAACCCTACTGACAACGGTGAAGAACACATAGAAAGAACTGCAATTGGGGGAGTAAATTCAAGAAAACTGGCCATGTATTATTTTTGTAATTTTGAGAGGATTTCTTAAATCAAGCACGATCTAGTTTGTAAACATTGGTAGTACCTGTTGGTGTAAAGCATGAGGCCCTGGGGCAAACTGGGAGAAAAGTAGAGTAAAAGTTCAGATGCACAAAAGAAACAGACTCTGCCACACACACTGTTTTTCCTTAAAGACAAGCAAGAATTTAGGGGGGCACACATAGCTTAGCCACAAAACTCTCACAAAAGTCTTATATAACCAAAGCAGAGTTAAGAATGGTGTACCTGTCTGGGCTGTGGTGCAGTGTTCATTTGTGGAGATGCAAAGACAACAGAGGGAGGCTGTCCTGAAGGATAGGCAGCCTGCAGAAGAATATGAAGCAGTGTCAGAGAGAACCCTGGATAATCCTGGTTAGGCTGATGTTCAAAAACTAAGCATTTTGGTTCTCACCTGGGTCAGTCCTGGTGACTGGGCAGGGTGGGGAACAGCTGGGGGTCCCGTTATAGGCTGTGGTGGTTTATTCATTTCCTGTGGTTCTGCATGAGGGGGCCTCACACCTGCCTGCCAAACTAGAGGGTCAACAAAACATGTTTAATAATGGGTTACAACTAAACAGATGCTTTCAAAGACGGTGCTGGCATGCCTAACATAATTATAAAAAAAGCATTCCATTGCCAACACAAGTGAACCTAATTTCCAGTGCTAAACTATGACAGTAGCTTGCGCTTCATTTTTAGTGGTGATATAGTCATTATATATTCAGTCATTGATGGATGCAGTTTAATTATGCAGGGTTTTATTATACACAGACTAGTTGTTAATGAAAATCAGTGGATTGCATATATCTATTGTGGATGACTACTCCCCTCTTAAGAGAATAAAGCATGCAATCATGTACCACTGAAAGTAATTTGTGAAAAGCATACCTCCAAATTAGTATTCTGAAGCCCTAAGGAGTCCTTGTGTAGTGTTCTCTCTACCAGGTTACACTGGAAAAAATAAAAGGTATAGCTTAAAATCTTACAATGAAACAGTGATGGACCAATGCATTAAGCAATTATTAGCCAATGGCTTATATGATGTCAGTCTCTAATGCCTCAAGAAGCTACAAACATTGCAGGGGAACATAACAGTACCATGACAGTCTTAATCACAAAGACCGTGTAAGACTTTTACACTGTATTTTTGGTGGTGACAGTCATTATATATTCAGTTGCTGATGGATACAGTTTAATTATGCAGAGTTTTATTATACACAGACTAGCTGTTAATAAAATCTGTAGTTTTGCATATTTCTATTGTGGATGACTACTCTCCTCTTTAGGTGTTTAAAGGTGTTATAGAAGTGGCACCCACTTCTGATAAGAGCAAGGTCAAGTTTGCCCTCAAGAGCATCTAGATGTATCCCCATGGTAACGCTTTTACAAATGCACCATTATGTGCCATTATTGCCGTACCCTTTAGTACTTCACTGTTAACCAGCATTACTTTACTGCATGAAAAGGCTGCTTTACCCATAACAGTAGCCAAAAACTATGACTAAACTATGTAACAATATACCAATGTTACGGTTTGGTTCATATCATGGTTTTGGAGCCATGGTTCAGTTCGCTGTAGTGGCAGGGTTAATGACATGGCACCAGCAATGATAAAGAATATTAGATTCAATTTTACCATCATAACAATACTTGAAGATAATAATTTTAGCGTACAGGGATTTCCCAAAAAACAAGTTGTTTACTGTTTTTTTTAAAATACTCTTGCCTGTGCTGACGCTACGAACTAATGTTGCCACTGGTTGTTAACACTATGGACTTAATGTCAAATACAAAACACCAAAATAAAACATCACACCCTTGGTTGTAAGCTGTCCAGGTAACTCAGTAATGTCCTACTAAAAATATAAAGCTTGGAACCAGAAGTCTTCAGCATCATCCCTATGTCAACAAGGAATACATGAGAAAAACAGTTAATCTTATGAATGCCCATGCTCATTTTACTTTTGCTTTAGGGGCGCAAATTGCTTAAGCTGTGGGTTCATTACAGTGAAGTGTTGGTAAGAATTTTTTTTCCATCTAATAATAAACCTGTGACGTGGTAAAAGAAAGAACTTTCTCTGAACAAACAAATGCATAGAATGTTTTATTATTCATAATGAAAAACAACAAAATAGAAATGTCAATAGAACAAATTCACTCATGTTAAACAAAACTTCAAAATGAATAAGATGGATGACATATCTGCGTTGTAATAAATGAAAGATTGAAATGAATTAATAAAGGTTTTTGCCTCCACCAGCAACCTGTCAGTCAGTCAAAAACAGGAAAGACTAAATGAACTACGTAACACACCATTTACGATGTAACAATATGCACTGTGTATAGAATTGGGTCGACACAACCAGCCTCCAAAAAGCATAAATATTTGATCTCTGTGAGCAGTACAGAAAGGGTGGAGGACTACTAGTGTTAATTCAGATAAGACCAACTCACACCCTTTAGATCTATTACATACAGTACAGTCTCCCACAATCTCACAGCTCAGCTGATAAAGGAATGGGAACATGCAGTAGAGCAGCTGGGTAGCTTAGACCAGGGGTTGCGGAATCTGGGGGTGCCTGTCCACCCCCAGTGACCCTCACACAATAGAGCATGACTTACTATACAGCCCTGCGCTTTTGATCCCAACAGATGGCAGCCAATAAAAATACCTTTGAATAAACACAATCTCAAAAAAAAAAAAAAAAAAAAGGGCCATGATTAACTCTTAACTTAAAATGTCATATAAATGCTTTAGCCTGACTGAAATTGTATCAGTCTGTTTTTGTGTAATTTGACTAACAGACCTGGATGATGTGATAAAATCTCTGCTTCACCCAGTATGTATGTGTTAATTGGGCAATAATCAGACTCATGCTCAGAGACAGATGTGCTGTGCCTTCTCTGAAACGCAAAGGTAAGGCATGATGGGTAAATATTCAATTACAATTATGTCAAGTATATCTGGACTGACAGATTAAGCTCATAGTTTGACTAAGCAAAAATCCAAAGTAGCTCCGTTACCGCTATCCAAATACATGGACTTCATAGTATATTTAAAAGGTGAAAGAGCTGTTTATAATGTGAACAAAGCCAGAAATGGACAGGGAGAATCTGGAGGTGAACTAGCTGAAGGTGGGATGTTTTTGGCAAGATGGGGGAGGGAGGATATATGCGTGTTCAATATAATCCAAGGCCCTGCCAGGCATGATATACAGATGAAGAGTTGTAGGAGGAAGCAGGCCCATAGAGTTATGGTTAAAACACTGAGAAGAACAGGTAAGATCTCTTTATAATTGGTAATATTTCTTTAAAGCAGACTCCTTAACACGTACGGCATAAGACCATATTGACATTCTTCTACGCACAAACTGTGGTACCTAATGGAGCATTGGGTTAGCAGCAAAAAAGTTGTGGGTTTGATTCCCAGGGCAGCACAAAACAGACAAAAACTTGAATGTACTGTAAGTCGCTTTGGATAAAAGCATCTGCCAAATGCATAAACCTAATGTAATTATTAACATTACATTATGTATGTATATGCAAAAAAGCAAAGTATGGCACTACACCCTAACAACTGCCTTTACATGCAGATTTAATTTTCCAATCAATTTCTGAGGAGCAATGCCTGGAATTTACAATTGGCATTTTCTGTTCCTATATTCTTAAATCTTTGAAAAACAATTTTAAGCATGACAGCAAACGGAGTTTAAAAAAATAAAAACATTGCTACAACCAGCTATTAAATTTACTGAAACGAACCCACTATAGTAAGTCATGTGATCTGACACAGGAAATAATGAGCTGAAAAGGCCGATTAAAACTTTTTGAAATCTTCAAATACTGAAACGCTGATACTCAAGGTAACCAGTTTCTCTCATATTGCTCAAGCAAAGCTCCAAACGGTACACCCGTAGACCCCTCCACCCCACCCCCCAAAAACAGCTTTTAACCCACAACTGTTTAAAAAACGAATCTGAAAAATGTAGAGATGCGAAATAAAACGCATGAATACACAATAACCACTTCAACTATAAGATTTAGGAAGGTTAATGTTTATTTAAATTCGACATCGAGGAACATCGAAACTGTAACGAAATCAGCAGGCTGCTCCTACAGACGTGTCACACTGCAGCCATGATGCAAAGCCGGCTAACAGCACTAGCCTCCATATGTCACTGACACGTTCACATCCACCCCACTAATCGCACTCTGACATTATATTTTTAACCCCTAAACCTATATCTCACCATGTCAAAAAAACAATCGAGACACATGTGGAAGTTAAAAATCAAGCCAGGCCTTCTGTACGTGTTAGAGGATTATATCAATTTTAACGCACTAGCTTATTAGATGCACCTTCCAAATGAACGCGACGGTCAACGAGCACAGATTGCATCCAATGCATCGGTTTCATTAATCTTATCGAGTGTGTGCACCACTTTCGCAAAGTTGCGGCGATTATAATAAATTCAAACCCCTGGTCATGCGCCGCGCAAACTTATTCTAATGCACGCGTGATGAAACTTCTCTTATATCCGCAGATTCAGACCTTTAACGGTGGCAAATTTTGTGGAAAGAGCCGAATACAAACTGTTCACAGCATACAAGACACGTTAACTCCAACGGGAACACCATTATTGGCACAAACCGCCCTCAATTTTTTAGGTTGCACAAATTCCTGTGGATTGGCTCCTAGAATAGGAACCAGGATGATTGAGTGGAACTGGAAAAATGTATGCGATCTGAAAGAAAGCACGATTGGCGTGTATAATGTTGGGTGAAATATTCAGCGACATGTCGAATAAAGTCCTAAAAGGAGGAAAATGTCTGATACGTGATCATACGGCCACATTAGAAACGCCAGAATTAACGTAGGCCCAATTGGCCCCAGACGATTACGGTTTTATAAAGCGGCTACCAAAGTTAGCATAGGCAATAGGATTACTTACCCGGCGCCGCAGACGAATAAAAAAACTTGAAGGCAGGACTTCGTCAACGTGTTTCTTGGAAGTTTGTTTTATTTAATTTGACTTTACTGACAGAAGGCGTCTTTGTTTCCACGGGGATATTTGGACTGGTCAAGTATGAAGTGGTGGCTAGCTGCTGACACTTTAAGTTTAAATCCCATGTAGCGTGCAAAGGCGAGAAAAAGTGACAGCATGTGGGGAAAAATAATAAATAGAGTTTTTAGACGTTACTACTGACAAAGCCGATGCCCCCAGAACAAGCCTCTTGACTGGAGGTCCATGATTAAGGCGCGGATGGTGACGGATTGCCGGTAAATAGATCACGCTTCTCCTAATAAACGCGATTACAACCGAGCCATACTGCAGCAGCTTTCTCCCCTACAGCCCGCAAAACCGGACGGAGTGCTCGTTGAGCCACGAGACTACTTCCGGGTTATTCAGCACAACCACACGCCAAGCGTACAAATGCGTCGCATATAATAAAAGTCTCATGTGTTCATTAAGTGGTGAAACGTCGTCAAGATTATGACAATCTCACGGCATTTACAAGAAAACGCATAATACAAAAATCATCCCTCACCTAATGCTCATAAACAAATAAACATAATAATTATAATATTGTTATATATTTTATTCGAAGTATTAAAATTGTAAAGCATGGTATAAATAATTATATATATATTATAATTATATATATATATACATATATTCTTATTTTATAATAAGAGGTTTACTATAAATATAATTTCACAATGGAGAAAATCTACTTCCTAAAATAGTCTTTGCTATTTATATAAAGCTTGTTTTCTTTTGATTTTGTTCTTTGGTATTAGGGTAAAATGTAATCTGGATGTTTTTTGTTTAAACCTTGTGCTGGCTGGTTTATACCCATAAATGTGAATATTCTGTATCAAAATAGGGTATGTTGACACCCATTACAATTGATATTGTTAGTAAAACCTGCTATGAAGCTATGCTATGGCCAAGGTCTACATCACATTAAGATAACTGGGCTTCAGATGGCATGCTGACACATGCTCCCCTTTAAAGTAAGCAGTGGACATGATAAACATATTATGTGCAAACTGTATAACATAAATATTATAATACAAGGCAATTTCATATTTGGGTGAGGAAGAGAAACATGGTGGCAATGCACTTTTCTGGAATTTTCTTCACAGTTGTGTGAAAGTGTTTTATACCATTGAACATGCTCTTTTGTTTCAGTTTCTTGCTCTTTTTTCAGCCTCTTTTGATTTGTTTTTGTCCCCAAAGGAAAGAAAGTAAGCTGAGTTTGGAGTGACATGACAGGTAATGGCAGATTTTTTCCCTTTAATAACTTTTCCAAGGCATCTGACTTTTGAAATATTTCTTTAAATATATTTGAAATATATTCTTTAAATACGCCAATGCTGCATTTGTTGTAGGTCTAAGATCCATCAGATTTAAACAAAATAAAAACACATAGCGATAGACAGAAAAACTTTTTATGTTAAAACATGGATAACATAAAACAGAAGAAGTTTTTATGTTATCCATGTTAGTTTTCGCAACTTCCCATATGCATTACCCATCTCCGCCAGAAGAGGGTGCAGGTATACCACCAATGTTTTATCCATATATTAGTTCGTCACTTAACTCTTATAGCTTTTAAACTCGTAATCTTGTTAGCGATTTATGATATATACTCAAAGATATAGTTATGAGGAAAAATATTTATATTGCCACTCTGTTGTAACAAAAAAATCATAGAAAGCATGACAACAGTGCAGAAATCTGATCTTTGACATCTCTGCTCTTAAGTGTAGGATCTACCAGCAATGTAGCCTCTGTTGAACCTTAGTATCTAAATCTTGAGCAACACATTGACATGTTGTAAATATTTTCTTTTAATACTGCATATAACTTGAAAAGCAGAAATCCAGTGATTCTTAGATGTAGTTTCATCTTCAGGGGAAACAAGTCAGACAAAGTTCATATACTCTGCATTTGGTGTGTGTTTCTATTAGGAACTCAGACTTCTACTATAAAGTTATCCAAAGTACATGCCTGCACCAGCTCTGTAAAGAAAAACATTTGAAATATGTATTAGAATTAAAAGGCTGTACACTGTGTAGTTTCGTTATAAATTAACCACACACTATTTTTGTGTGTGTGAATGTACTCTGTCTGGTAAAAGTCAAAAGCAACATGATCTGATTATAAAAGCATTTCAATGTTCAAAGGCCTCGTAAGTTATTTAATTTATAGTATTATTTACATTATATTTAATAATATTTATTCATTTTTATATATTCATATTATCAATAGTGCTGTATTGTCTCAACAAGCAGAGAATGTCTCTGTATGTATGTATCTTAAGGTCATCTTAAGGTCTGAGCATTGAGAATGCAAATAAGATTATTCAATAGACTCTGTTCTTTTTATTCCATCATTAATTTGTTTCCCATCTTCTGTTCTTCCCCTCTATCTCTGCTGTCTCATGGTTGAGTAAAAGTGTTAACTCACAACAAAGTTGACTATCTTTGAGTAACGGACAAAGTTATTTCCCTGATAAAGAGAGCTCTAGTGAGATCTAGTGTGAGAACTAGTAAACTGGATCTATACCTTGGATCTGTAGGATTAAACATTTTTGCCATAATCATAGTTAAATCTATCAGAGGGGACTCCCTACCAGCAAATAACTTAAGAGGCCTTTGGATAAAGATATGGGTAACTGATAACCTTCATAGATTCAGTTTTACCTGGAACATTATTATCAACCTTGTAGTTGCTTTCAATAATGTCTGCATAATCTTTAGACAGGAATGCTTCAGGTTTTTTTATCTCTTGAAGGCATTTAGTAGAATCTGAGAAAAGAAGGTTTCTACCACCAGATGACTCAAACAGCGGTATTTGATTAATCTGAAATTGAGATAATTCAAAAGTAATTAAATATTTAATAATAAAAAATACAAAAATAGAATAGGATAGAGATAAAGAACCAGAATAGCAGTGTTGTTGAATTTAAATAGAAATATATCTGTAAACTGGATAGTTACAGAGATCAATTACAAATTTATTACACAGCTCTCTGGAATACTTTATTTTGATTGGTCAGTCGTAGCATTTGTCAGTCACTAGCTAACTAGTTAACAGAAAAAAGTAGCTTGCATTGCAGAATTGTTACGTTGTGTGTCTTGTTACTAGTGTTGTTGCTTTTCTGTGTGTGATAATTGTTTTATTGACCACCTGACATGATATGTATGAAGATTCAGTGAAAGAGAGAAAAACTAACGGATATTCCCCAAATGAATTTACCTGAGCATCTTTCAGGATGGCTACCACATCATTGCGCACCTCTTCCCGGGTTATCACAGCATGCGTTGGTACAAGAGCCAAGTTACACTTTTCATAATCAGAGATTTTCATTGTTTTATCTGGTGATGCTGGACAAATCAATTCAAAATCTTCTGACCTCAGATCCTTAGCCCATCCTGGCCCATTACCTAAGCAGGTATAACCATAAAATAGGGCTTATTAGTTAAACCCACCGTAAGAAGTATAACATTTTAAAAGTGTGTAATAAACATAAAAATAAACATAAAATAGCATTAACGAACATAAACCACGCTAACCATCAGTGTAACTCGAAACAATGGTGTGCTTGATAAAAGCGACATCCCCATCTCCTTTTGCAAGACACCTGCAAAAGAACGTGATTTACACACAACAACAATAAACACAATAAACAAACTCATCTGAAGTAATCTAAATCAGTATACACTCAATTTCCAATACAATATGTACAGGTAACTACTTTCCAGCACCTGATAGCTCCATCATAGCCATAATACTGCTCCTCAGCAGAGGCTTTGCACTTGCTCTCATCTCCCACTGGCTTTCCGCTGCCTTTACACAGTTCACAAAGGTTCGATTTAGGGTCTGCACCAGGAGCACAGCCTTTACTGAAGAACTTGTCTGAAAATTGAAGGTAAAAGCTGTTATTACTGAAATTCCTGCTATAAATGACATTATTTTTTGAGATTCTTGCAACAAGAATGTACAGTAAATAGAAGTATTTACTGGCCAAAAGTATGAGGACACTGCTTTCTAACTAACAGTTTTGTGCTAGGCCCATTTATTTTACAATGACATTCTGGGTGCTTCCAACCCTCTGGCAACAGTTTTGGGAGGACCCTTGTCTGTTCCAATGTAAAAGTGCCCTGTGCACAAAGTGAGGTCCATAAATACTCTATATACAGAGTCAGATGTGGAAAACAGTCAGGCCTAAACCTTACTGAACACCTGACACCATCACTTAACACCAGTGCTATCAGCGTTTATGAGTTGTATATACAGCACCAAAATGGACATTAAAAATATACAATTACACTTTTATACAAATATAAAATGTTTGTAATAAAATGTGTAGCAATACATATGTTTTTTTTAACTATTTTAATGTAAATGATACTTACACAAGTCACACTCTTTATTCTTTATGCAGAGCACAGCTTGTGGGACTTTCCAACCAGCATTCCGGTTCAAGCCAGTATGGCAAGATTTCTTTCCTTTCAGGGTATTCCAGGTTACTCCTTTATCCTTTTTGACCACAGCCACAGCATAGTAGGATGAGGCATCTATGCACAAGACAGAAATGGCAATTAAGGATTTAAACACAAAAAAAAACGTTTTGTGAAGGCCATGTATGGTGACCCATACTCGGAATTTGTCAACTGCATTTAACCCATCCAAGTTAGTGCACACACATTAGGAGTAATGAGTAGCAAACACACATACTGCAAACTGTTAAAACACACACACGGAGCAATGGGCAGTCATTCAATATGGTGGCTGGGGAGTAATTGGGGGAAAGGCCCTTGCTAAAGGGCACCTTAGTTGTTTCCTTTCAGCACTGAGAATCAAACCAGCAAATATGTGTTACAAGTCTGACTCTCTAACCAAAAGGCCACAACTGTCCAATGTATTGGCTGTGCCCCAGAGGCTTAGCAGTTCAATAATCTTTTTATGGAATAAAAGTAGTTTTTGGCAAAAAAAACATCAAGCAATGCAGAACAGTAGTGAGTAAATAATTAATACTTACCAGCATTAGCAATGTCACAATTTTCTGAAAGTGGTAGATAAAATTTCATCATTAAACAAATAAATTCCATCTTTAAATAATCTGATGTGGTGGTAGGATAAAAATGACACATATTTAGTTCTTACCTTGATTATATTGCTCAGCCATGACTGCAACCAGACCACATTTGTCAGCAGCCCACACCTGGCCACCATCAGCCGCAAAGGCATCCACTTCCCCACGCTTTTACAAATAAAGTGAAAATCAAAGTCTATTCATCTACACACACACAAGTAATGAACAATGCACATGATCAAAATCAGCTGTTCAGAATGATCTTCTATCACCCAAATAGGGGTTTATAATGATCAGCTGATCTCACTTCAGCTGATCTCAAACGTGTGCGTCTCACACAGCTGTTACCAAATACATAAACAATGGATCTATTTTGCTAAATCATTTTATTTAGTTACAAAGAGGCCGTAGAGTGTTATGAAACTATACATGCCTTACCATGACTTTTGTGATGCATTCATCCACAGAAGATGCCGCCCGACACTCCACACGAGGAATCTGTAAACCATCACACTTAACTTTTTCTGAATGGCCGATAGTGCACCACTGAATAGTCCGAGGTAAAGGTGGGGTTGCCTTAGGTCCGTCTGAAGAGAAAAAATAAACCAGCAAACAAAGTTTGTACATTATATACATTTTGTTTTTGTTTTTAGCAGTCTAGGTCAATTGTATCACCTTTAAGTGCACGCATGATCTCATAATACTGTTCTTTCAGGAAGAGAAAGGAGTCTGTCATCTCTGGAAGCCTGACAAGGGCAGATGCAGAATCTGAGAACATCAGGTCTTTACCCCCCTCAGATGAGAAAAGATCTGCAGGCTTTTGAGCACAAAAGTTTTACTTTCAATGCAGGCTTTGTTCTCTTGAATGCTTTATCATATTGTGGTTTCAAAATGTAGATTATTGCATATGATTTGTTAAAAACAAAATTCTTTTTATTTCATAACATTAATGTAGTTCATTAGTAAAGTTGCAGGGACTTTATTAAAATGGTTGCAAGGCAGCCCTGTATAAAGGTTTGCTCTAAACCACTAACCATAAGTATGAAATTGCATTTATTCAATTAATTCAGACCAACTGATTGTGTGGTATCAGAGTATCATGAAAACAGCAATGGTGGCTTTGATGAATCTAATTTACAGTGTTGATGCTTTGCAACTACTAGTATTTTAAATTTAAATTAGTCAAAGTAATTGTACATAATGTGCAATTTAAAGTTGAACTAAGTAAACTAAGTAAAAGTGATGTCATATCCATCTGAATTACATACCGGAATTTGACCAAGGACTCTAAAAATCAGTTCTGATAAATCAGCATCTTTGCGGCTAATGACAGCACGACCAGGCTCTTTCCCAAGATGGCAGCTCTTGTATTCGTCAACACTTTTTCTGCTGCCGTCCATGCACAATAGCTCATAATACTGTTTCTCAGTCGCTTTAAAATTAGATCAAAGGAGAGGCTTGTAAATCAGCAATGTTTTACATACAAAGGCCTGGAATCATAAACTCCTGCCAACAGTTTTTATGTCATAAAGGTCTGTAATGTCATTTTCAACGTTGTGACATACTGTAGCCTTTTAGAAAGTCATTTAAACAAAAAGCTCATATGAGAGGAGCTTGGCAGGAGAGATTACTCACATGGTATTTCATTGTGGCAAAGAAAGGCAACCTGTCCACCATCATTTTTCAAGCACCTGAAGAGGAGCAAGACCTTATAATATCAGTTAGTTGTTTTGCAAATATGGAGAAGTAAATGGCAAATACTATTTTGTATCACACCGGAAGGCTCCTTCCCCGCCATAGTAGTTTTCATTGGATGTGCAGGAGCAGTCACTCTTGCAAGCCTGACACAGACGTGGGTATTTGGCTTTTGATACTCCAGGAACACAGCTGGATGAGAAGAACTCAGACACAGCTGGAGAATAAAAACAGTATAATGTATTTACACTTAGTTCATGCCCCATCATTTTAGCCATACATCAATCAAAAACACTTTACAGAAATCACATTTAATATTATTCTGTAAATGATCTTAAATAGGGCTACACTAACCCTTTTCTAGAGCTTTGTCATCAGGACCATCCCAGCTAATTATTCTCTCTGAAATCAGTCTGCCAATAGGGATATTCCAGCCTCCATACCATTTATAACAACTGTGGCAGGACGTCTTTCCACTGAGTTCTTTGATATTAAAGGCAGTGTCTTTCTTTACCATAGCAACAGCATAACATGTTTCTTGACCTGTTTTAAGAGATAAACAAACTTTAAAATAGATAAAAGTTTATCTAAAATAGATAACTTTAAAAACAGCGTACAAACTTATTGAAAGTCTTCGTTAAACATGCTACAAATTATACAGTAATGTTGATTGAGTTATATTCTGGTCATTTTAGTTTTAACTAGATTGTAATGATTAAAAAATGATTCAACAAGTTATAAATGTTATAATATTTTTAAATACTTTTTTGCCGCCCTTTAATGATATTTGTGCTAACAGGATTTGTGTTTATACAATGTTAAAATACCCCCCCATCTTTGTTGCCACTTGCCACAATATAATCTTTTATACTTTCTAACATCATTGTTTTTAAGGTCATGTGTGTTGGGCAGAAGTTTAGATTTCTATCCATCAAAACATGATGTAGTTTAAATAATAATTCATTAACATATATTGTAAAAATATATTGTACTATATGTAATATATGCAGTTTTCTTGGTTAACCTCAGAATATACCTTTTTCATACTTCTCTTCAATTATAGGATGGAGGTTGTAGTTAACAAGGCCACCATAATACACATGTTCTCCATCAACTGTTATAGCATCTGCAGCACCAGTCTACAAATTACAAAGAATTTGATGAATGTTATTATTGAATAACAAATCGTGTCCACTTTAACATGTAATACAGAAAAATAGCTAATTTTACATAAAAGCTAATTTTGTACAGAAAAGCTAATTTGTTTTACCTTGATGCTGGTCATGCATTCAGTCACACCTGGTTGGAGAAAACATTCAAGTGCTGGTGCTATTCCGGCAAGTTTTTTGCATTTATTCAGCTCACTCTGTGACTTTACACACCATTTGATAGTTTGACCACTGGCTAAAGGCAGTGCCAAAACTGTGAAAAAAAACATGTTAAACAGAAAGGTTGAGGAAAGATGAAGTATATGGCTAAGATATAAAATAAATTATGAGAATTACCAAAGCACCCCAAAAGTGACGTGAGCAGGAGGTTCATACTGGGCTACACCAGGGATCAGCAGGTGGTGACAGGAGAGACCATGCTTTATATAGGTGGACTAAAAACACAAGTGGGTTGGGTCAGGCAAACAGAAGACAAAATTTGTTCATGATTTCTTAATATCTGCATGTGACGAATGTGAGCGAGTTAACAGTTAATGCAAGTAGAAATTCCCTAGTTAATCATAAAATCTCAAAATAAAGGAAATTTTATATATATACAAATATTTATGTGCATTATAAAGATATTTGCAACTGATTATAAAAGTATTTGTAAAAACCATATATGTTCAAATGGTTATATAAGGAGTATAATGCATTATATCACAGTTTAATGTTTTATATTTTGTATTTAATGTTTAAATTATACTGCACTGTATCTCTGGTATAAAAAAAACTTTGCATAGTAAGATTACAACAGCATATCTTTTTAATTTTTGATGCATTACTTTAGTTTCTATACCAGTATTACAGAATACTAGTTCATATATTTTTTCCACCCATTAGTTCTCTATACCACTGAAACACCCTGGATTGTGCCAGTGTATCACAGTTTATATGATTATCTAAATTATTATTAAACATATAATGCTTTGTGCGTCTGAGGGCTGATTTACGGAGTCTAAATTCAAATTCCTTTTGTTGTGCTCTTTAAATTATGGATTAATTTATAGTGATGTAATGTCAAATCCATTCATTTTTTAACTATTTGCAAAGTAGTTGTACTAGGAATAAACATGGTCTTTATGAGATGTAAAAAACCTTTGCTGCCTTAACTTTTTAAGTTTAATCATTTTGGTTGCACAAGTCATTTCAACTTACTCTTTGTAATCTTGACCGGTGTGGAGTTGAGGTAACTTATTTGAAAATAAGTTGAGGAATATACTTAACCTATTTTTTTAAGTTATACCAGTCAGGATTTAAAATATAAAGTTGATTAAACTTAACAATTTAAGGTAGCAATTTTTTTTTTACAGTGTAGGTGTGCTTGGAAATCAGTTGATTGGTCCATATCTGACATGTGCTTTGTAAACATTGCTCAATACAAAAGCGTAAAGTACAAAATGGAGGTTAAGCTGATTAAAAGCCTTCTTGGGATATTTCAGAGGTACCATAAGGTTAATTTTTTTCAGATATGCCTACTCAGGTGCTCTGCAGGTACTAGCATCTGCTATACCAGTCCAGCATCACTGAGCGAAACATCACACCAATGAACTTCATATGTCCAAACTAAACAAAACCTCAAAGTATAGTGAAAGTATAGTAAAACTTGAAAAGTAAATGTCCACTGGAATGTATTTTTGCACCATTATAAAAAAATCATTCCATCTACAAAATATTTATAAAAGGTAGGATCTATTATGACTTTAATACAAAAGAGAAATAAGCAGTACAGTCTGAAATTTGTTTTTAAAACTGTGCCTCAAAACCGAATTGTTTTATACAGAAAAGACAAGAGTAATGCAAGTTTGTATAGACATGGAATTATTATACAAATGTATATTATTCAGTTCAAACTATATGAATTACTAAATAATGTCAGTGGAGTCTTCACAGGCTAAACTGTCTGTCTAGCATATTCTAAAGAACTCTGACCTCTGACAGTCCACTGAACAAGATAACAGACAGGCCTCTAGCAAAAACTCAATGATTGAATTTTCCAGGGATACTGGCCCACGGCATGAAGGGATCATTGGTCATGTTCACAATCATAAGATCAAAATGCAGGCTTTTCTATAAATATGTTAACATGTTTGATCCATCCAGCAAGTATGTTTAGATTAAGGTAAACATAGATTGAAGCAATTGAAGAGTAATTACAGTATGGTTGCAGAACCTTCTGACATTGTTATTGATATTTATGTAAGTGTTAGAAAACAAGTCAACCTTTATCATATTTGTCAATAATGGAGGGTTTAATGTATAAGATGAATAACAACATTAAGCTTTATTTAATTTTCTTAACAGGACATAAGGTGAACAATGCAATATACCAGCTATAAACATTGAGACTTCTTGAATTATTGGAGTGTTTTGGAGTTATGTAACAGCAATACTAATATTACTTTATTCAATGTTAGATGATAGCATACTGCTAAACTGGTGAAGGTAAAATTGACCTCTCAAGTGTGATTTCGCATTCCCATAAGAGTACAGCTGATGTGTGCTCTTACGTGTAAATCCTGTGCTTTCCATCTGAGGTTGACTGAACTGTTTGTACAGCTGCAGCTGTTAAAATAAAACATGGTTGCACAAGTTGAGTGAGTGGTACCTATGAGTGGTAAGTATTTACTTTTTCTTCAGAATTCTGCCACAGCATTAAATCATGTGCAACCTATGTTTGCTTAAAAGTAATAACAAAAAAGTAATCTATCAAATGAGTCACTTTACTCCCCATGATAACAAAATAAATGATAATGTATTTGGCCACATAATATTTATGTTTCCAAATTTTGCAACTCTGGACATCCCATCCCTTGGGTTTTGAAAGTAAACAATAGTATCTCTAGACATTTATTGGACTGCTGTTGTTAACCTTTTGTAGAAGCTTTTGAGCCTCAGTGACCCTTCAGTTTATTGAGATATTTAATTAATTTAAACATTACTTGTGTACTGGTGTATACAAGTAAAGTACAACCTGGTGTACTTATACCACATTGTTGATTCTGTTTTTAACTAAAACCACTTATGTCTTCTGTACTTGGGTGCAGATTACACTGTTTAAGTGAGGGTTGGAATGGGGTTTGGGTGTTAGTATGCTTTGTTTTGCAGTTTGAAACTATTCTTGTGTTTTGTCATTAAACAGGATAAACAATCTCTATCATGTCTATAGTCATGTCTAGCTTTCACATAAGTTTACTTCACCAGGAATTCTCTTTAAAAGATGTATTTTTTAATTCTGGTTCTAGCTCATTCTTCTCGCTCTCTTTCGCTATCTACCAAAAAACTTTAAAATTGCACATAAATATGACACAAAAATGACTTCATCAGTCCGATAGGCCATACATTTTCTGACAGGAGACTGAAGCAGTAGAATGTAAATAAAAACCTTTCGTGTTCTATTTAGAAATTTAAGTCAGTGGTGCCAAACTAAATTAAGTGTGGACAGATCCACAATACTGTGATGAAGGCCTGTTGAGTGCTGTTATAGCTGTCAGCTTTTGATTATGCTGTTTCTTGCATCACTGAACACTCAGTGGCCCTATTTGTTAAGCTTCTTCCATTACATGTTGTGTGCATGAAAGTTTCTTCCATTACATGTTGTGTGCATGAGCATAAACTTCTTTTAACAGTTGGGGGGGTACAATTTCTATCCAACAAGCTACGGTATTAAAAAAGCTACCAAACAAGCTAGGTAATGTTATAATAGTTAATATGACTATGACTCAGCATCAACTGTATTAAAGATAAAAGAATCACTTCATCCACTGTTGAAAGTGAATGAAATAGTCTTGACAGCCGACTTACTGCACAGCAAATTTACTGGTGTTAAATTTGAGGTATACATTTTTTTGGTGTTGCCCAGTGTTAATACAGGAGTACATTATGATCCTTAAGTGTTAAACTGCATCCAAATAAAGAGTTATTTTTCAGTGTTAAACTTTTAACTCTATAAGTACTGTATTTCCCACAATCCAGCTCTTTTCAGTTGGTAAGCAGCAGAGGAGAGCGCAGTTCAGACATTTTATGACCCCAAGAACAATCAAAGATACATATCCTAGCAGCTAAAAACAAGGCAAAGCAAACATCACAGCAAACAGGATGCTAGGTCAAGTGGGACATCAGACAGTGAGGGCAGTAAAGGGCCAACAGCTCACAGAGCCATTTGGAAGCACTTGGAACTGCAGTTGGAGGGTGAGCAATGCAAAGTAGTGATATCTTTTATAAATCATTGCACAAATACAGACCATCATGATGCAGTCCAATACGGTGCTGTCAGTTTTTCCAAGACTCCTCGACATTAAAGGATTGGTAAGATACAGTAAGATTAGTATAATGTGAGGAGAAAAATTAGTTCATGTGAAAAAAGCATAATTTATAATGCTGATTCACAATATTTGCAGGTACTTCAAGATTTTGACATCAAATTTGGAACAGAAACAGCTTCAAGACTTCTTGAACAATGGCACTATCTAAAGTCCAAGATCATTACAGAAGCAAAACAGCCTGCTTACAGCTGCCCAGAGTAACAGACAAGACGGAGATTCTGAATGGCGTGGTGAGGTTTCTTGTAAAGATGTTCATATTTTGTCTGCTACTTGCAATGTGATGACTTCTGTTAATCCACATGCTTTTTTGCAGGATGGAACAGTGACATGTCCGCTATTTTACTCCTGGCCAACCTTCTGCCACCTTCAGCTGGTGGTAGGAACACCACCAAAGAACAAATCCACAAAGATAAGCATCAGGGAGGCAATGGACTATATTGTGCAGTTTCACAAGGTTTGCATGGAAACATTAGTAAGCTATGAAACATTGAGTTATGTGTTTTCTAATTTACTTTCTATTGATTCAGTCTTGCCACAGTCTGACTGAACACATTGAGAATCTTCTTGCAGTTGGCTCAGCGAAGAATGCCTTCCATGATTTCTATGTCATGCTGGATGGAAAACTCATTCCATGTCAGGCAAAGTCTTCCCTTGCTGCTCTTGATGAACTTTTTAAAACATACTTTGTCTTTAGTGTGTCATACCCTCACTGCTTAAGTGCCATGTATATCTTCATTCAGACAACAATCTACAAGATTGGTGTTGGTACATGTGAAGAGTTACACCAACGAGCTAAACTTTTGAACTAGTTCTGCTGCATTTAGATGTTTCACTGTTTTGTCTGCAAACTGGTATGTTCAGACGTTAATGATCTTATCTGGCACATAAAACTTATTCATGCGTACTATCCTAGGAAAAAATTGAACTTGAAATGTGCACAGAACAATTGTAAAACAGCTTTGTGACCTATGATGGATTTCGAAAAACACTTGAGTAGTGCTCATAGAAATTACTCACTTGACCACATTGTGACTGAAAATCAAACTGATGTAGATAATACCCAGTTCATTTAAATAATCATGTTGAACTACCTGAGACGTCACCCAATGATAATGGGAAGCTTACTGAAACTCAAGAAATGTGTGCATCTATTATCACTAGATTGCAAAATAGTGGAGTAGCAACCAGTGTTGTAACATCTGTAGTATCGGATATGGAAGAAGTGGTTCATGAAATCCATTCAAATATCAAAAGTAATGTGATGAATTTGCTGTGTGCAGATGATTTTGAAACAGCATCCAAAATAGATGACTGTTAACCTTATAATAATAACCTTAATAATCCATTCTCAAAACTGAGTACAGAAATCAAATGAAAAAAATATTTTAAAGAGAAATGGGCTGTTGTTGACCCTACAGAGATCAAGTTAGGGGTAAGATTTGATAGCAGATTGAATCGGGTGACACGGACATATAATCAAGTCCCTGTAACTGACAAATTCATTTACATTGCCCTGTTGGACACATTGCAGTTTATATTTAGGAATTCTGAGATATTTAAACATATGTCAAATCCAAGAAAGAGTAGCATGGTCTATAAAGATTTTTGTGAACCTTTGTATGGCACAATTGCCCAGGTTACAGGGGATAATTTATAATTTAGGGATGCACACACTTCTTGGGTTCATGGAATCTTTCAGTGCCCATTACTTTTGTTGGTTCTGTTTAGTAGACAAGAAAACATTGCAGTCAGTTTTCAACAAAGATGACACTAATGTTATATTGCGAAACAAAGCTTTACAAGAACAGCACTATGCAGATTTGTTAGCTGACCCTACAATCACTGCATCTTTTGTTGTTAAATGCACACGTCTACTCAATGACTTGAAATATTTCCGTATTTGTGACAATTACGCTCCAGATATAATGCATGATATCCTTGAGGGTGTTGGCAATGTGAGATTGAATGTACTTCTTGAATATCTCTCTGGCATTATACCAAGACAAGACATGTAACAGAATTTATTCATTCAATTATGGCTTCCTGGAAAGAAAAAAACCCCGGCCTACTAGATTAAATCTAGACTGAACGCCATTCAGACATTCTGTTTAATTTAAAAAAATTTCCTTTGATATTTGGATACATCGTTGATGAGGAAAATAAACACTGGCACTTAATACTTTTGTTATTGCAGATAATTAACATAGTGTTTTCTCCTGTAATAACAGAAGGTATGACTTACTATCTAAAACACCTTATTGCAGATCATCATAGTCTTTTTAAAGACTTATATCCAAACAAGAATTTGATTCCAAAACATCATTACGTTACATTATTCACGTTGCATACGCAAGATTGGTCCATTAGTACATATATGCAATGCTATATTCAGCAATGTTGAATACAGACCATTGAAAACTCTAGAGCTTGAGGATTTGCCATACCGTGACATCATTCTTCAAAAGTACCCAAATTATTTGGATTGTGACATCACAGTAGCATCATTGTTAAGACATTCTGGAACTGAATATCATCATGACCTACTGGTGTGCACTAAAATAGAGAACGGCCAACCACTTTTCAGTACAATTCTTGAAATTGTTCTGACCAAAATGTTTTAGTGACAAAGGACTTTAAAACGGTTGGTTCTGTTGAGCATCTTCATGCGTACCATGTTAAAGAACAGAATGTTTTGGATATTCCTTTGTTCAGACCTTTTGATTTACAAGCATCATATGGTTTTGAAGAACCATGTAAGAAGAAATACATAAGCCTAGCCAAGAGTTACTGACATGGGTTTACCAACTGAATTTCTGTTTATATATTGCAGTTAAGATTGCAGTTTTATATACTGTTAATAGCCTTACATTGCTTTCTGATTAGCTTGAACTAGGAAGTTGTGGTTTTCAATTTTTTTCATGAATTGTAATGAGTTGAATATACATTGAATATGTATTTTAATGTACATTTTCTATTTTTGAAATTATCCCAACTATTTCATAAAGCATTTGAAATTTCTGAAATAAAAAAAATTGAAATAAAAAAATCTCTGTATATATTTTGTATAACACAAAATTTGTAAAAGGAAAAGTAATATTCAATATATTAATACATTGCTTGTAATTAACCTTTTGAGGGTGTACATTTTAACACTAGTAGAAGATAACACTTAAACATTTAAAGGGTTATACATACACTGCTGTCGGATATACAAATAAACTCTCACTGTGTATAAATATATTCTAAAAGTAGTGTACATATTTACCACTTTCAAGAGTGTTATTTTAACTACAAAATGGAGGGAGTCATGTATACATTTCTGGAGTGTTGAATTTGACTCGGACTGAGTTAAATGTACACTGGCTTTTTTGCTGTGTGGAGTTCCACAACTACTGTAGAACTTTATTCTCTCCCACCGGACTTGTGTGTGTAGGTGAGGGTAAAGGGGGAAAGCAGGCAGTGGACCAAAGCAACGTGAGGCAAGGGAGGGAGGACTCGAAATTCAATTTAAATATGGATTCTGTCTGCAAAACTAACATTTTAAATGAACTATTAATAACTACTTGAATCTAATCAAAATTTAATTGAAACCATATAAGAATTGAATCAAATGGTCAAATTGGGCGCAATACCCAGCCCTACATATGTAGGTACTACAGTAGATCAGATAGTGATACAACAGTACGGTGATATATACAATGATATATACAAATATACCACAGTAAATTTGTGCTATACTGAGGTACTTCCAGAAATGGCTAAAAACCATGAAACGTATCCAAAACATCTAGGCTGCAAGAGTTGAATAAAGCATGTCATAGCCACACAAATGCTTCAGATACACTTTTACCTACAACATCAGAAAGCTCTGAAATACCATGATGATAGGAGAAGCAGAAGCTCATTGAGATTGCAAGCTCAAGGTTTGTGTTGCCCTACCCCATGTCCATGGGGGACTTTATCTTAAACCCAAGGTTGTGTCTTATTGCTCTTCTGATTGAACATATTATGTCCTTGAAACTTTGATTGTTGAATGTATAAAACTACTGAAGGTGATTGATATTTCTCTCCTCGTTTGTCTTATTTCAAGGTCTTCTGAAAATCATATTTAATGTTTGCAGTTTTTTTGCTCAAGGTGAAATTTAGCTTTTTCTAAATTTTGCTATTGGCCAATCGAACTGAATCATAGTTTTTCAAATGTATATTAAATAAGGGTAACACTGAAAGAAACATTGCATTCTAAATTCCTTGACATGTCTAACTAATTGATGTGTGTTACGGGTGCAAACCATGTTGTACGGCAGTTTAGTGACCTGGTTTTCTAACTGTCTAAAGGTCCAGTTTTCCCCCGAGTGATGTGATGAGTAAGCAGGTCACAGAGATACCAAGGCACGTAACTTTTAAGCAGTGCACTACAGTATGTACACCTGCAGTGCAGAGATAATGAACCAGGCACAAAATGGAACAAAACAGTTCTGTGCATAGATCAAAACATCTCACTAAGTTTTACATGTGTTCCTATGGCATACTTTATATTGTTTGTGTTTTACAATGTTTACACTTGGAAATAACCTTTTTACAATCCTCTGAAACCACACAACATCATACAGCCCTGAATAATACTACGGCACCTGTTGTGTTTGTATGCCCTCCAGTGGCTCTAATACTGTTCAATTCTTGCAAGAAAGGTGATTAGAGAAAAATGATGTCTGAGGCACACTTGATATAAAACACTTCTGTTGTGACTTACCTTGGACTCCTTTACCCTGACACAAAGAAGAAACCTCAGCTAAAAAAAATCATCAGTGTAGATTGCTTGGGATTAAAAGTCAGTTTGTGAAATCCCAAACTGCAATAAAGTATCTTCAAACTAAATTCACTGTACCTTGGACCATCAAGTTTTTAAAATCAGTGTTTGATTGAAAGGTTCTTTAGAAGCATCACCTTAAAAATGAAAAAATATAAGACATCACTTAATAAACACTCAAGGTGGGCAGCCGTCCCTTTTGTTTAAATGATTATATTTGAGAATCTGTTTTTGTGGAAATGATGCAGTATATAAAAAAAGAGACAGAAACTTACTATAGCTAAACGTCAGTCCATATCTGCACATTGCAGATGAGATATCAGAGGGTTTACCTCTAAACAATAAACATCCACCTGAGCCCATGTTCACCAGGACCACTCAGCTTAGCTGATTCTTTTCAAAGGAACTGCAGCAGTTTTGGAACTAAAGGATCATGTACAGTCCTTAGAAACTCTGCATATACATGTTAAGCAGTTGGAACAGCATTTCTTGTATCAAGGCCTATAAACCTATCCAAAGCCATTTGAGAATTTATATTCCACATCTTCTCTAAACGTTAGCTCTTATGAGTGTGACATAATGAAGAGAAGTTAGACCCAAACAGGGTGGGATGTGCCAAGTTGTCCGTAAATAAATATGTGTATAAATGCAGCTCAGGGTGGCCCTATGAACTACCAACTGTTCCATGGAACCGGGACTTAATAAAAAAAAAGTAGTACAAGTGGTAATAGGGCACCGTCAATGAAGTCTTTCTAGGGCATGAGTGACAGGACAGGAGAAGGTTTGGCTTATACACAAGGGGAGGGGCTAATTCCTCTCTTGTACAAACACAGTCTCCTGCGGGCATAGTCCTGCTTCCTGCAATGTGATGTCATAGTCCAAGTGAGTAAGTTTTCGACGTGGAAAGTTGGTGACAAGTTCAAAGCGTTCATTGGGGAACCCCCTAGACTGCACATGTCTCACCAGTGCCTACAAAAGGTTAAAAAAAAAGAAGTGTCTGTTATATCAGGCCATTATTACAGTTAAAATGCCATTAAACCCAAACAGACATTTTTGGAGATGTTAACAGATATACAGGTTGCACAACACTGGAAAAGCAATAACACACCATTTCATTAATGAGTAAAATGTGGTTACTTTAGCATTTTAGGAGCCATTTCATTGTTTCAGGTTGAAAAGTTGTGACATACATGTATTAATACGAAGTGGTGAATGGCTGCAGAATATGCATCTGTCGTTAGTTTCAGAACATTATGCATGAGCTATTATTGCAGTTTTATGTATAAGAAAGTATTTTAGATTTTTGACTGCAGATTGTATTCTTTCAAGAAAGTCACTGTAACAATTCACTGTTGATTTAACAGCCTCCAAAAATTTGTGTTTGCTTAAAACCTTTTGAAGCGCCCGATACAAGCGGGCAGCCCAACGTGTTTTGTTTACAAACTGTTGTGTTTATTATGTATTCTTTTGTAGTTTGGATATCTGGGTGTTGTTTCATGAAATAAATGCTCTAGCAACAGTAATGCAATAATTTGTGCCTCGATAATAAGTGCAGACAGGGCAATGCTGGTGAATTGTCTATATGAAGAATTCACAATATAACACACATTTGCACTTTTAGACCCCAGATGTAATAAATCAGAGAAATAGATTATATTCAGATACTTTTATCCAAAGCAACTTACAGTGTAGTTACAATATACAATTTATCCTTAAACATATGTTCCCCTGGAAATCAAACCCACAACCTTTGTGCTACTAATGCAATGCTCTACCAGTTGAGCTACAGGAATTTAAAATACCTCTGAATGATTAGGATGATTATCAAACTCAGCTCCTGGAGGGCCAGTGTCCTACAGAGTTTAGCTCTAAAAAGCTCCAGCACACCTGCCTGGAAGTTGTTAGAAACCCTGTATTTGATTTCTATCCCACAGACACTGGCCCTCTAGGAGCTGAGTTTGACACCCGTGCTTCAATTGAATACTGAAAAGAAAGAACAAGAAACCATAAAAAACATAAAATGACTGACACTCACCATGAGCTTCGCTTTAGCAGACAGTGCTATTTGTTCCCGCTGGCCATCTGGGTATCGCAGCATTAAGCGGGCTTTTGGACCTGCAGACAGAGCCATTTTAGTTACACTTTACTGGTGTCACCAAAAAAGAAAACAGAAAAAATATGTTAATAGTTTTTTTTTCCCCTGAACATTACTCCCATTAGAACACCTCAAGGAATTACACACTTCAGCTTTAAATAAAGGCCATAGAAATACTGCACACCGTTGTCATCTGGTTCTGCTGTACTTGTACCAGCAGGTTCCGAGGGCTGGTGTGATGTGGACCTGTGGTTTTCTCCAAACTGTTGCTGGAACTCTGTTTGTCCTGTTTGTCTGTGACTAAGACCCGCTGGCTCAAGGTGGTTTTTCTTACACTCCTCTTTCCTGTAGCACAACTCTTTGTGTGGGGACTTCCTGTGATGGGTGGGGCTGTCTGGCCTGGTGGGTTGGGCTATGGGAGGAGCTACTTCTTTGGAGACCTGTCCATCTAAAGAATCCTCTCCTCCACCAACCTCATTATCCGAATCGTCTACTGAGATCAAGCCTTCACTGTCAGAAAAAGGCTCTGCATCTGAATCATCATCTGAGCGTGACTCTGTCTTGTCCTGAGTAGAATCGTAGTGTGTTTCTTGTAGAGAGGCCCGGATAGCTGCCTCTAACTGACTGTCTTCACTGGCATCTATTAAACTCTCCTGTAAAGAGTGATTAAAGACTCACTTTTAAATAAAAGATTCACTTTTACATGTTTTTCAGGAACACCTTGGACTGTCTTGACCTCAAACTTACAGAACGAGCACGTTTGGCGGGAGGTTGACTGGACTGCCCATCCAGCTTCCCATGCTCTGACAGGAAGCCTGTGACCTGATCCAGGAATGAGGACACATCTAACTGGTTCCACTCAACCATCTTTTGTCCTGTATTAGAAACATGCATATCTTTCACAAACATTTTTTTACAAGTTTTTAACAATTTATTACTACCATCCTGTGTACATTAAAACAAGTTACATTTTTGTGAGAGAAAATCAGTCAGGAAAAAGATACATACGCACATTTATATACAGTAACAGGCCCATCAAATTTTTATTTTCTATTCAACAATATAGCTGTTTGAAATGTCATGTTAATGCTTTAAAAGTACTGAACATTTAGTTAGATACAGACAAAAACAAGAATCAGCGAACCTCAGGAAAAACATCAATCACTTCCCCAGCTGCTTTCCTTTCTTCAAATATTTGATTATGCTTATGTCATGTACACTTGAAAATACAAATTATGACTTTTCTGACTCAGTTTGGCTGAATAAAATCTGCTGTAGCTAAACCATAACAGTGCATGTAAACGTACTGATTGGGGCGATTGCAACATCTTATGTTTCTCACCTGTACGGGGGTCCAAAATAGAGATATAGGGGAACTTGTTAAGCTTGTAAAACTGAATGTACCTCTGACCTTCCTCACTGTCATGGTACACCTACAAACAAAAATAGCTTAAATCTCAACATAATTCAACAGCTCACATTTATAAGCTTTATGAATGGACGATACAGTGACAAAGGACATGAATGTTTGTGTAAATGTACCTGCCAGAATATGAAGTGTTCTCTGATGATGGTTTTCACAGCATCATTGCTCCACACGTCTCTGTTTAGACACTGACAGGCAAAATCCTGGACATTTTGAATGTTGATCATCAACCATTTGTTCTCAAGCTGACCACAGTCTTTTGCCTAAGGTGAGAAAAACAACCAAAGTCAATACACATGGCTGGTTTGCCAATCACTAGACAAGTTACTAGTTTTGCATGCGTAATTTGTACCCAGTAATGAATGTATTTAAAACGCATTACCGTCTCAAAGCTGCCCTTGTGCATGAGTTCAATAGGGGGACGGAACAGATCGGCTAAAGTGCTTAGCTTCTTGTCTATAGCACTGCCATTCCTCAACTCTTGCTCTTGTCGGACTGAAGGGACACAGAACAAAAGCTGGGTTTAAGGGGATGCACCTGCCCACATACTGATTTTGAGTTTGTAGGACTGAGTGTATGCCAACAGTATGCATCAAAGGTACTCACTGGTTTCAGTCTGAAAATCCCGAAATCCGTCAAAAATTGATCGTGCTGGTCTGCGTCTTTTTGGTACTGTGAGAGAGAAGAGAGAAATGCTTGGTTGATGTAAATAGAACAAGTTAGGCCTGTTTCACACGACACATGGAACACATTATTCCCAATATGGCCAAAAAAAATTTCTGGCTGGCCAATGTGGCCTTTCTGGCCAAAAGTTCTGCTTGCTTGTGTGGCGTGAAACAGGAGATGTAAAAAGAAATAAGTAGGTAGTAAGTAAGTCTGTCTATCTATCTTTTCTATCTATCCATTTCTTCCATCTCTCTATCTATCTATCATTGATCACATGAATAAATGGGCACTGTATTACCTCCAAACAACTCTGGCTCCACCAGAATATCTTGCTTCTGAGGAATAGGTGCTCGCACATCATCTCTGCCAGAAATGGGGACATACTATTCAACATGCTGCTTCAGACTGGGAGAACAGTGACTTACAACATCTTAATTCTGCAGGACAGAGAGCTTTTGTGTTGCCTGACAACACTGGGCCATGTGAAGTCACTCACTCTTCAGGTGTATGTCTGCTGCTGGAGGCTCCGGCTGAACTGGCACTTGTGCTGGGTTCCTCTATGATCCCCCCTCCATCCAGAAACATGGTAACTGCCATCTCTAGGTTGTTGTTGCATGCTTCTAGCATATGCTTCCCTACACTCTCTGTGGCTCCTGCAAACAAACGTTCACACATGCAAAACCATTAGAGGTAGGGTAGGCAATTTTAGAGACACTAGCAATAGTAAGCAAGGTTTGAATGCATAAGATCCCGGCCTCCCTTCACAGCATCCTCCAAAGCCTTGCCTCCTCCAAAACACATGAATGCAGTGTGTGGAGGTATGCAAATACCTAGTTTGACAGGCTAGTAGGACATCCTTTTAACTAAATGCAATGATTGGCAGAACATTTTATATATTTTACAGAAGATAAATAATTATATGCATTTATTTATAGAATTAAATTTACATTATCTATAAACTATGTGAACTTTATTGCACAGACAGTCAAGAAATGACATTTTTTTAAACGTATTTCACCCATGCACCCAATATATATTTTCAGTTCACTTAACGTGTTTATTCATGACTGTAACATTATGGAAATATTGTCAATATGTGAACACAATGTGGCTTTAAACACAATGCGTTTGCATAGCGTGAAATACAATGTAAATATACTAAAGACAGAAAGCTGCGCTGAGGTGCTATTTTTTTATTTCTCCCAAACCCGCCCCTTCCAACAGCGCATGCGCACCTCTAACGCATCTTTCACTTTACAAAAAGTAGCGAGCAGCGAAACATGGCTATTTATTTCTGATCAAAAGAACTAAAACAACCAAGTGATATCACCAGCGAGGCTTTAAACAAGCCTGTTTGTGTACGTCAAAGAACTTTTAAATATAACAATTCAGGTCCGCTAAGCACAACACGTTTGAATCTTTCACTTTGATGGGAGTTGAGAAGCATAAACACAAAACGGATAATTTTGCATCAGCCTACACAATCCGCCATGTTGTGGACCGTGGCTTATCATCCACACACACTTGCCTAAGTTACTGAACACACTCGAGGTGGTTAAAAACATCACACCACTCAGAGTTAACCTGTAGCATTTAAATGTGACAGTGTATACAGCTATTGCAGACTTTTAAAAGCCCACTGCATTACTAATCTGGTTTACTAGAGTGGCTTGAAAGTAAAGGTGTTACACAGATAGTACTGATGGAATAATACAAGTAACGTTACAATCACATGCTTAAAGTTCAGTCCAAGAGGGCTTTGGATGGCCGTCGGCATACTTTAATAATTACTCTACATCTGGTAGCCATTTTTCTGTTCTGATTGCTTCTTTTGTATATAGACCCGTGTTAACACAAGTGGAGACAGCAGCTAGCCGAAGCTCTCTTTCGTTACAGTCTCTTTCCTTTGCATGACAGAGGGGGCAGTATTAATTATTCTTTCCACATAAAGCAATCCTAAAGGCCCATTCTACTAAAGCAAAATGGTCTGGGTAGAAATTCCCATAATTGCAAAATGTCAATATTTACCAGTTATGGCTGTAAACTGTTGTATTAACCCATTAACCCCCGGGGCTGATGCGTCTCCGAGTGTCGCCATCTTGCCGCCACTGACAACAACACAACTGCACGCATGCGCGTCGTAGACAAATGAGATCTCTTACTGTATCTTCCTTCTTCTGTGACCCGACTGGATCTCTGGGTAATGTAGTTATTCAGAAGTATTACTTGTACAATTTATTTAACCAAACGTGTACACGTTAGTATTAAAATTTGCTTCACATCAATTAATAAGAGGGCAAGCTGCATTCTTCTTTTTAAAAAAGGTTTCTTGAATTAAACACAAAGTTCACATCTTTATGAGCATTGTTCAGTTCTGTTTATTATTTATAGTACATTCAATACAGAAACAGTCAACCAAGCTTGTAAAACGAAATGAAAATGCAAGCAAATTAAAATTAAACCTACGCTGTTGTTCCTGACCCATTTTCAAGTAAGACCCCTCAAACACCCCTCCACTTAAGAATAGACTAACTGCTCATCACAACACACGGTGGGACATTCCATTCACCTCCTATTAGGGGGGGTAGAAAAGAATTTCTATGTGTCTGTGTGAAAACGTTATCTGATTCTTAAAAAAGAAGAACAATGACCACCTGATTTAACCTTGCTTGGCTGATATTAAGACTTAATATTATTAAAAATGCATCAGTTACAAGATGTTGTGGCATAACCTTTGTTCTTCAAACAGATTTAAATGGATCTTGGATATTTTAATGGATCTCTAACTGAAGCTGTTAATATTCAGTATTAATGAAAAAAGAGAACAATGTCACATTAAAAAATGTTTCTAACAAACAAAAATCTATGCAGCACTGTTTCAGCACAATACTGCAACCAGATATACAAGAAAGAGAACTGATATGCAAGCCTACATATTGCTCAAGGGATAAGTCCCTATAGTGTTAAATGCTAGATCAGATGTGACAGAAGAATTTCCACATTCATCTTCAGTACCTGAATACAATGTGAACAGTGACCTTTTCACCATCTCATATAGTAAATAAGAATTCACACCTGATGTAATCCATACAGGGTGAAAAACTCTGATATTATACATGCTTCTTTTCTTAATATAGAATGCTACTTAGGTGGTGCAAGAGAGAAGGGATAATTACAATGCTATCATTTCCTAAACACAATGCTAAAGGGTCACTATTAACATATTTCCCAAACCGCAGAAGTCAGCTTCTTTCCTGTCATTCTTGGCAGGGCCTCAGTTCTAAACTGAAAATAAATTAACAAGCATTCAATCACACTATAGCATAAGTCAGGGGGCATAGGTATAGTGTGTGCAAGTAAAAGGTGCCAGCACATGGAATGGCAACACTGGGAGTGTATGATATGTTTGTTTTTTTTTTAAAAGGCAAATAAAAGATAAATAGGGCTAAAAGGTGTTGAGGTCAATGAGGCATAAGGGAAGGGTAGTGGTGGTGATGCGTTTACAATGTTTAGATAATGGTTGGGTGAGGGAGGGCACAATGGGGCTGGGCGGGTGAAGTGGATGGTCAGAAACGGATGAAGGTGGCATCAATCTGCCTGACACTTGGCAGTGCCAGCATGATCTTGCGTCTATATTGAGGGTCCTTCTGTAGGGGGTTTCTCTCCAGATAGACAGTCTCTAGACCTTTGGCATTCTTGAGTTCATCCAAGTCTGCCCAGTTATCAATTTGGTTGTCATTCATCTGTGAGAGAGAAAATTAACAACTTTGAGCAACTATAAATGCCTAAAGGACTTTGAGGTTTTATACACCAATTCATGAAGACAAAAACAATTACTGTAATAGCAATAAACGTAATTTGTTAATTGATTTAAATTAAAAAAAACGACAAAATGCTTAATTACTAATTTTCTATGAATTACAACAACATTACAAACTGAGCTACTGACAGTAAGCAAATATTTATATACCATCTATATACCATACATAAAATGTACAAACAATATAAAGTGATTTTTCACTCTCCTTTATAGCTTACCCAAAATTCTTTTAAATCAGTCAAGTGGTTAATATTTTCAATCTTTTTTATCCTGTTTGCAGCAATATCCAAAGTTGTCAGCTTTTTCTACAAAGATTAGAGAGAAGACAAGAGACCTAAATATTCTAGCACCATAATATTCTGGGACATTTAAAAATAAAACCATAACTAGATATGACGAAAGATCAGAACATACTGAAATTCCCTGTGGAGTAAAGGAGCAGTGAAGCAGCAAAGAAATTTAATAATGAAAATACTAGACAATTTTATTTTGCTAAAGTTGTTATTTGACAAAGCTTCCTAAAAATAAATTTAGAACTGTCAGAAAAAGATAATAATACATCAATAGGCTTCCATAGTAGGACTTACATTGTTCTCCAGGCCTTCTATGACTTCAATGCCATTATGACTCAAGTAAAGCTCTCGCAGGTTCACAAGATTCTGGAGTCCTTCCAACTTAGTGATACGGTTACTCTGTCAGACAGGAACAGATGTTAAGTTTGAAAGAAAAAATGAGCAAGATACATCAGGCAAATAATCTCCTATTTAGCACTAGGGTACCTGGATACTGAGAACTGTCAAATTATGCAGTCCATCAAGGTTCTGTAGTCGAGTGATTTTATTCGTGCCAAGGAACAAACTCTCCAAAGAAGCAAGAGAATCTAGATTCTCGATAACCTAAAATAGTAATTACATTGGCCGGATTCAAGCTTGAAAACGTTATGGAGCATGGACAGATAAATGTTATGCAGCAAAGGTTTGGTATTTGATTTCTCACCCTGATACGGTTTGAGCCCAGCTCAAGCATCTGAAGGTTGGTCAGTTGATCCAGATTGCCAATGCTTGTTATCTTATTATGAAGCAGGAAGAGCTTTTTGATTTTTGTGAGACTTTCCAATCCCTCAATCTTCCTCAATATGTTAAACGATACATCTAGTTGCCTGCAAATCAAAAATTACATGAATTATCGACACTGTCTTTCAAAAAGCAGCTAATAAATAATTCTGGTTGTAAAGCAAACTTTGATCAAGAACATTTTACTAATCTCAGTACAATGCTGAATAAGTCTGACTCACTCAAGCTCTGTCAGGGCCTGAACATTCTCTAGTTTGCGAATCTGGTTGTCATAAAGGTCAAGTTCCCTCAATGAGACAAGACTTTCCAAGTTCTCAATTTGTTTGATGAGATTTTGTCTGAGAGAAATTGTCTGATGGTAAAAAAGGAAATGTTTTACTCCATGCATTTCATTACAAATATGTAATACATGATTTCACACAACTATGCAAATCTTTTCCAAATTATGTATAGATAAACCAACTCTAGATGAATGTTTTGACAGCGAGGTAACTTTAATACTCTTACCTTTGCTTTCTTAAGAACCTCAAGACCTTCAATCTTCCCAATTCTACAATGGACCAGATCTACATCCTAAAAGAATAAGCATTGTAACATTATGCTTAATAAGCAAATTATGCATAGTCTAATCCGTCTCAAAACCTGAAAATAATCTTGAATCACCTCCTCATCTGGATCTAAGGTTATAGTGTCCATGTCAACTGGTGACTCCTCGGGTACTGTAAGTGGAAGCAAGAAGGGTGGATAACATAATATTACAGTTAGATAACAAAGATCATCTTTTCATTGCTTTTCTTTGACACCTCGTAGAATGCTACTAAAATATCCAAGGTGGTCTCACCAGTAGGATGGGCTTGTAGAGAGTCAGCCTCTCCATTGAAACTCTTCCTTTTGGTTTCATCGTCACCAGATTCCTCAGATTCTCCCCTCCTGTCAACTGCAAATATATAATATTAAATACTACAGAACCACAGCACAAAACTGCACATGCTTAACTTTCAATGATAAAACGTTGAGCTGCTTCTGATGTCTTAATCAAATAATGCGTGACCACACATACTTTACCGTACATACTTCATGGTATTTTAATCTGAAAGCGCAATTTAAAAGCCTTCATCCACTAAATGAGCATAAGTTTTATTTAAGCCCATCCCACACACACCCTGATCCCACCAGTACAAGCATGCTAGCAAACTCTGCTGATCAAGCAGCTGAAAACACACAAAAGCATTAAACTTGTCTGTCACCTCTGACAGTTCACAGTCAAACATCTCTATACAATATCAATCTGAAGAGGTGAGATTTGACAGGTACTGGGAGCCTACAGTAGCTAACCAGAAAGATGTGTTTACGGTGACACCATATACTCTACTATACACACAGCTTCAAAAAAAGATGTACTAATTTAAATGTACCCTAAGAAAGCATCGATTAATAAGCAGCTTTCATTGTTATTTTAAAGAAGCAAACTATTAAGAGAGGCAGAATTTAGCTGTGGATTTAACGTAACCAGTAACATATTGCGGTCGGAATAAACAGTAAGAGGACAATAAAATTTTAACAATTAAAAATACAATCCCAGCTTAACTGCTGACAGCTATTTTATTGCGCATTCACTGAAAATAAAACAATAAAAATAAGTCATCTTACCTTCCATCTCTTGAGGTTCTACGACAGATAAGGTCGCCATTTTCTGATAGACCCACCCACTTCACTAGATGATTGACAGCCGCTTCTACCAATAGAAAACTAGACCTCTGGACTAGACCTATTTAAGTAGAAAAAATGTATTGTGACTACTTTTTTAAAATACACGGTAAAACCTAATCACAAATCGAATTGATTTATTGTAGAATCCTGTTTTATTCCGCAAAATTTGATGATTGATGTGACAAAATTAGATGATCCTTTTCAATACTTCGTACTTAAATTTATATGTATTTAGGGGCCAACTGGAATTGTTAGTATTCTTCTTTCCCAATAAGGGCCTACGTAGTGTACAGCGCCACCATTTCAATAATTTTCTTTTTAAATGGCTGTAATTGTTTTTCTTTGATCTACAAAAAATAAATCTAATACATCTGATTCCTTTCATCATAATCATCACAACTGAAACCAGCGTGGGATGTTAAGTCGTGTAGAATGTGTTTATAATTTTAACTATTTACATGTATGGGTAAAGTGAACAAACTTTCTAACTCGGATTAGAAATACATTTTTTGTTGTTTTCATCTCAATTTTGTTCATTTTCAGTTTAATCTCACCTGTACATCTGAAACTGACATCTTTTTACAACCGCTCTATTTCTGCTGTTTGTTTTTTTTCCCCTTGAGGGGCTTGACCCCACATCCCTGCGTGTTTATTTTTACTTCATTGTTGTTGTTTTCCTTTATTGTTTGCTTTGCCAAGCAAATTTTTTGGCACTAACAGTACAAATATACAGCATGACAAAACACAATATCTGGCCCTGAATAGCATGTTTAATTGAGTTACACATATTTACATAAAAATGATCTGACAACAGTTCTTTGACAGTTCATTACAAAGTACATTTTCTATGTCTATTCTTTGAGACAATGATAAGAGTCTATTGTTACAGTTTCACAGTCATGTATTTACTACAGTTGAATGACATCATTAGCCACTGACTCACTGTTGATTGTATCAACTGTGCCAAAGTGTTTGTAAAAACAAATAAAGCAGGTTTGATGCCCTGACCGCAAAACAAAACAAATCTTGAGATGTAATACTTCAGTTTCTCATCTTTGCAGCATTTTTTGAGCATTAGAAGATGCATTTGATATTTAAAACACATGTAACCTGCATGATGCATAACCTGCATTTAATTTAAAAAATGATCCACAGTAAGTTCAAGAAAATGAAAGACAGTAAATGCTTGCTATGTTCTACTAATAGATGCACACAACATGTTAATTTGGTTATGGCTTTAATTAAAAGATCAACGAAAGCAGTATTTTTACTTTTCTCACATCTATGTAAACAACTAGAATTACAATTTTCCTTAGAGTGAGGTGTTTTGTTGGCTTAATAAGGGCACAACAAGCATCCCTTATTTAAAAGCACCTCAATAAGGCACATTGTGAGTTAAATAAAATTCATTGCTTTAAAAAATACTAATAAAAACACAGTAGTTGGATAAAGGCACAGTGACTAATTTGCAGCGCCTAATGACTGAATTGTTGATCGGTAAAATCAAAATACCACATACCTGTTCTAAAGTAGGAATTGTAAGGAAGCCTGCTGCCGAAGCATTATAATACCGCTAATAATACCATAACAAACCATAACTTATGATGTGTGCAAGTGTCCAAACCAGAGCTCCAGTTTGGATGCTGTTCAAGTGTTTTTTTCAGTAAGAGACTTGTTACTCTATGAATCACCCCACAGATGTTCTCATGAACATGAAGTTGGTCTGCTATAGAGTGTTGACTTGCATTGTAGTTATTCAGGACTGGCTGTACCAGTGCATGGACCTTTGAAGAGCTCTTTCCCAGCTCTGCAGTACACCTCTGTATTTCCCTCCCTTGTCCCCTTCTGCTTTACTCCTTTGGGGAAGAAAATGGTGGTCAGTGGACTGTAGCTTCTTGAGTTCCTCTTGGCTTCTCCAATAGCCTAATGGACAATAAGGCACAGGGCAATGAAGGCCAGGTCAAAATAATGAGAAGAGAATTAAGATTAAACCATTTTAGGACCAAGTAAAAATCCAGTGGGAATTTCTTTTTTCTTGTAAAAGCAGGATTTATCTACACCTGGGAACACTGCTTGATGCACATAACTGGCAGTTGAATCACACCTTAGTTTTTCCTCAAAGACATCTATCTGAGGCATGTGTACACAGACAATTTAAAGTGTCAGTACAGTTCATAGTGATGATATTGGTTTTACTGTCACCATTTCACCCATAGTACTTGGCTGACTTATCTGGTTTGTATTCAAGTATGCAAAATGACTGAAATACACATCCCTACTATAAAGTGACTCATTACCTGTTCCTAGCCCTGCAACGAAAGCAGCTCCAAGACAGGACATGTCAAAGTGACTTGGACGTGCTATTTTACAGCCCAGCAAATCGGATGTCAGTTGCATGATAAAGTCATTGGTACATACACCTCCGTCAGCTCTAGAAAAAAAAACATGCATACAAATTCAAATAATGTCGGGAGTTCAGACAGGCACATTAAGGATATGTCAAATGTGATTGATGTGTTCACCTGATTTTAGTGATGGGAATACTCGTTTCTCTAAGCATAATATCAAAAAGCTGCTTGTTCCTGAAAGAGCAGAGTTATAATCTCTGTTATGTGTCAGAATTTATGTATTAGGTACAAATATTTATAGAAACAACATACTGTAGGCACAATGAACTTCATTAACATAAAGGGGAGAGTTAACCAACATGTAAATCCAACCAACATACTACAAATGTTTTCTTCCTTGACATTTGATTAAATGGTAATTAGTGCACTTTTTTAAATACCTAATGAAATATGTATTTTTCTAAATATTATACACCAGGGCCTGGAATTCAGTGCAGGATTGTCAGCAAAGCGATCGTGTTTAAAATCAATTAAGTGGTGCTGAAGCAATAACATGTTAGGGTATTAAAAAATTGCTATAAAAACATCCATCTATATATATTATATGTTTACTTAAAGAAACTATTAAAAATCATGTTTTGTTAATCTGTAAAGCTATCTGGTAAAATAGCTTATCTCTTGTAAAGTATATCTATTAAATATCTGGGTCATAAAATTGACATTGACATGTCCATTAGAGATCATCTGATAAATTAAGAATATTACCTGAATGCAATAGACTCTAGAATCGCCCGTACCAGGTGACTTTTGGTTGTTGAAGGCTTTAAGCCCATGAAAGAAGCACATGCTTTTGGATCATTTAGAGGGGCCTATGGCACATAGACAATCACTAAAACAATCAAATACTGAACCATAATAGAACTTCATGAAGTAGAATCACACAATTGAAAATATGATGCATTTGTTCATTTACGTAAGTGAGATTCACTTATTTGTTAAACCTGCAAATATCCATCAATTAAAGTCTATAAGGTACAATGCCAAAGATGCACACAAACAGACCTGTAAGCCACTAAATGAAGGCACAAAATACACTCCATCTGAGTCTGCCACACTAGTGGCTATGGCTTCTGTCTCCTTCACATCAGAAAAGAGCTCTAACAATAAGACAAAGACAATAAGTTATGGTCAAAACCAGATACCAAAGATTCTACATTAAAACTACTACAACTGGATACTAAAGTGAGACTTTGTGTAATGAGGCATTGTTCACTAAAAGCGACAGTTTTTTTTAACAATGTTTGTGGGCTTGACATTTAAAAGTAAAAGCACATTACACTTATTTATCTGCTATTTAGAAGCAATCAATGTCACACACTTACCTAGATCCTGTGCCCATTTAATGGCAGCCCCAGTTCCAGCAGCATTACCTTCTGCAAGATACACAATATCAGCACCAATCTTCCAGCCCACCAGAGGATAAAGGCCTGTTTGGAAAGCATGACACAAAGAAATGTAACCCAGATGAAACAGAGAGATACAGAAAGCAAGCTAGCCTTCACAGTGACTGGTGTTTGTCCAGCCCACATTGAAGCTTGTAAAGATTGACTGATAAAACAAGCAATAAAAGGTTGGTCACTTTACAAATGCCACTTTTTGAATGTTTATATCTGAAATTGATGATCCCACAATAGATCAGCTTGCAAGTGAAAGGTCAATAAAAATAAAACTAGCGGAGCAGAGTTGTAAACTGCAAACTGTTGTAAAGACACTGTAATTGACATGAAGGGGGCTTATAAGGCTGAAATAGTTTAATAGTTTTTCAGTGTTTTACATTAAACCATGCCATCTTTGGGCAAAGTTATAACAACAAACATGCACTACAATAGTGCATACCAGCCACAGATGTATGTGGTTTGTTTCCTGTATTGATGTCCATAAAGGTCCCTGTTCCCATCGTAATTTTCACATCACCTGTGTCAAAACAGCATTCTCCAAACATGGCTGCCTGTTGGTCAGCCAGCTGTGACAGACACAAGTAGGGTTGATACACAAAACCTACAACAGATTAAAAAAATATCCAAAACTGAGTAACAGTGGTTATACTCACAACAGACATGATTGGAATAGGCACTCCAAATATGGATGGATCAGATGAGCCAAATCTGTAACTGGATATAAAAAGAGAACATTAGTTGTTAGGGGAAAAATGGACAAGAATGTATTGTGGAAATATGAGCTATTCAGGATGCATGAGAAAAAACACCTTGTGTTCTGAACCATGGGGAGAATGGAGGTAGGTATAGAAAGCAGTGAGCAAAGAAATCCACTCCAGCACATCTGATGATCACACAAATACAAAATAAGCAGAGACATCATTACTGCTAGAAGGCACCAAATCTGTTGAAATGAGCATCCTTAAAGGAACCAGACGGTCTCCTATTTCCAGTGAAAAGGTAATGCAACACTGAACTAGTAAACCAAATAAGTGATGATCAGTAAATGTAACTATATATAAACATCACATAAGAAATAATGAATGAAGAGATGCTTAAATGCAAGGAGTTGTATTTTGATGTGTGTGACAAAAACATAAAAACAGTACATATTTTTAGAGTTTAATATAACTGGGCAGTTGTGGCACCTAACCCCCAAATGCTTCCCCAGTAGTGTGCTGCCCACTGCTCCGGGTTTGTGTTCACTCCTCACTAGTGATGGGTTAAATGCAGGTCACATTCTAGGTTTTGGTTACCATATCTGACAAATATGTCACTTTCACTTTCACAATATAAGTAGACAAATTGGTAGGTAGCATGTGTAGTATTGGAAGTAGACACTAAAATTCCAGCATAGAAATCGTACCTCAAATGGATTATTATAAAACCATGAAACATGACATAAAACATGTTATCTGTGGAAGAACAGCAACTCCTGCATTATCAGTGTTATTTATGTGAGCTTTTTCTATACAGAATCTTGCACTTGATCATTGTTCATTACTGTTTTTCTGTTTATTGTCACTGTGTACTAATATACTAATATACTAATAAGCGTGTCCTAAAACATGGCGCTCACTAACCGCAATTCAATGTGCAATGACGTAGTTTTCCAAGCTCTACAAATAAAAACTGCTGAAATAGATTGTTTATCATTAGATAATGGCTATTTACAGTCTTGTGTTCTAGTCTTGCTAACGCAACACTTCAATAGACAACACAACCAGACATATTTTTAAACACTGAGATAGAATACAGTGATTGGTTTAACACAACTCATGTTTATGGCTCCATGCACCAGTTTCCTGGTTATTAGGATGAGATAGGCAAAATATAATGCGATGGGCTTTTTTATTTTGTAGGTGGCGCTATAGAGCCAATTTGCTACACTTTAGTCTGAAACCCATAGAAGTTGTAAGTTTTCACAACTTCTGACTTGATGCAAACTTTTCTGTGTTTTAAAGCATGTTTAGGCTCTCAAAAATGTGATCCATTGTGGAGATAACAAGTGTAGCAGTTCCAATTGGGTCCTCACACCATTGATCATAATTAACAACATATCTAGTTTGACAGGACAGAGAGTAAATTGAGACTATTTTCATTTTCCGATGAACTGTTCCTTTAATCTCAGTCTCTCTCTCTATCCAGCTCATGTGCAATGTGTTTGTACTGAGGTCCACAATCCAAATCCAAAATGTCCAGATAAGATAACAGCAAATACACATATACAATAACTGACCTGATAAGAATCAAATATTGCTGTTGCACTGGCATTGGAGTAGTCTGTTGCATGAACCATGCCTGCAGAACACAAAGATGTAAAAGATGGGTTAGGTTAAAATGAAGTGAAAATCAAAAATCATCATTGTATGCATTATGGTAGTATATGATAATCTATTAATAAAGGCTGGTGTGACATTCAACTTTGACAGGGGTTGTGGGAAAATTGCTTTCTAAGAATAGTGACAGCCAGTGATGTCAGACCAGCCAGTCAGATCTTTATTTTTTTTTAAAAAAAAAGTTTTTTAAGGATTTAGTTTGTTGCTTTAAAAACCTTTGCTGTTACTGCACCCAAAGATACATCACATAAGAGCTTTATATATATATAAACTATATATTATAGTTTATCATTATTAATTACCTTTAGTAAGTTTGTATAGTAACCAGGTGTCTATGGTCCCAAAATAACAGGTGCCATCATCGACTGCCTGCTTTAACTGAGGACAGAAGAGGTTGACACTGGGCTAGAAATACTTTTCTTAGATGACAATACAAATCATGAGTCACATTTTCTCTGGTTTACCTGAGGGATATTATTCAAGACCCAGACAAGGCGGAGAGACACATGCTGGGTGGTGAAAACTACCAGACTGGCTGCAAGGAAGCGCTTCTGTCTGGTGAGGAAGTACAGCATCTTCATCACACCATGTACTGTCTAAAATCGCACACAAAGTATATTTGTCTTGAATTATGCATTTTTTCAGCATGCCTTCAACATCACAGCAGTTTTCGGATTTTAAACAACACCTTGACCTCTGCCGCAAATGATATTAGAATACAACTAAAGCATTTTACTTGTTAGTACATTACAACTAGTTCTTTATGCAACTGCTCATACAAAGATGCTTACAGTTTTAAAAAAGGCAAGATGAGCTTCAAGGCCTATTGACACCAAGTTAATCATAGCTATAAAGCTTTAAAATTGGTCTAAAATAAGAAAAAACAGCAAAGTCCACACAACAATTATAATGATAAAGACGGAGAGAATGGGATCACTTTTAGAGCGATTGTCCAACTGAGGAATAAAACACTGATACCCAATTAAAATCCATTTGAATTCAAAAGGATCATGCCTTTAAAATAACAGATGACATTAGACTCGTATGGAAGTATGAATAAAATTTGTCTTTAAAAGATGACCCTCTACACTCCGGTACCAACATCAGGCCATCTACAGCATATCCATCTTTGTGACTGCAGAACTGCAGCATGCAAGCTTAGAATTAACATAAAATTATTGTCCATTTGTGTGGACACTAATATAGTTATCGTTATTGGTGTGAACGGGGCGTTAATGTCTACATTAATGGGCCTAATAAAACTGAGTGTTGTCAGCCATAAGAGCATTAGTGTGGAATTTATGCTGTTAAGAGCCATCCAGCTACTACAGAGGAAATTCTGCTAATTAAGTAAGAGTGCTTTCAGTATGTCACAATTCACCACACAGGTCAACTATTCTATTAGTATTTGCTGTCAACATCTTACACTATGTAATGGTAAGTTGTTTTCAAAAGGTGGTATATGTTTGTGTCATTGCGTATTATTTAGCTTACAAATGTAGGATACACATTCTGTTTGGACTGTCACTCAATCAATAATGTACACAATAAAGTACATTAATGTACACAATAAAAATCCTTTTTATTCCTACTGTAAACATCTACACACTTCAATTCATGTAATTACAATAAGAATGTAATTTTTTGTAATTCATTATTTGGGTTGATGATCATTTTAACTCTTTAAACAAATTTGCTTTTGTGATTGGCTAATTTAGAATATTGAAGGGACTGACCCATGAACAGCATCTGACAGATAAAATTGCTTTTACACTGCTAGTAGATCCTTTTCTGAGATCTCTGAAACCTTTGGATAAGATTATTCACAGAAATTATACACTCAGAAATTATTAAAAGTAACACACCCAAATACAACAGTGGGCGTTTAAAATGAACAAATACAATCTCACAAGCTTATGTGAGATTAAAGCAGCTGTAGCAGCCTCACCTTCATAGTGCAGGACCTGTTCCATAACTTCACCAACTCTGCTGCCCGCAGGTCTTGCCAGGTGATAAAATTATGAAATGGTTTTCCAGTGTTTCTGCAGCCAGGAACAGAAAATAGGTCACAGCACATTAGATGGTCCACATAGCACTCTGTGGAGCAGTCTCATACAATAACAGACACAAATATTTACTAACTTGTCCCATGTCATGAATGTTGCCCTCTGAGTTGAGATGCCAAGACCTTCCATTTGGCACATCTGTAAACCTGAGTCTAAACCAATGAGACAGAAGAGGATGAGTAATACACCTTGAAATATCATAACCCTGAAACTACAGCCCTGTTAACTACTCATGGATTGGCATATATCAAAATAATATAGACCCTAAAAAGTACACTAGAAAATGTAAACATTACTGTGTAAGACAACCAAATGTGCTTTTAATATCCAAAAAATATATTTTAAAGATACCAAAATACAGCACAGGCCTTTAACATCCACTGCTGTTAACATTACCCTTTAACCAATTACTGTCCTACAATAAGGACCAAATCATTGCACATACAGTTGTGGGTTTGGGAGGGGAATGGTCCCTTGATTCAGAACTAAAAAAATAACCCTGGACAATTTGGTTTAAAGTACTTGATATTTAGTTTTATTTATTTCATTAATGACTGAAACGTCTAAATACGTTTCAGGGCCACTGTACCACTGTATGTTTGGACCAGAGAAAGAATACATGGGGTCTGACCTTGTACAGCTCCTTTAACTACAGTGACAAACCCCTTCCACAGTTCCTCAGGGTCGATCTCTACCCATCCAGGTTGAGGATATAGAAGGGACACCTGCGATAAGAAGCGTTTATCAGAGTTTACGTAAACAACATGTGGTAACGAGCACATTGTAAAGCATTTACACAATACCGATCAAGTAAGTCATTAAAGTTAACCTGGTGTCATTTACTTTTGAAGTGCATGATCCCCTGACGTTGGCGCTCCTATCGTACACATGGCACCTGATGGAGGTTGTTCCTACATCAACAGAGAGAATGAAAGTCTCTTTTTTCCTGAACCCGTTTCTCTGAGTCCCCATTGCACAATGCGCTCATTCACAAAACCGCAGAGATACTTTTGTCGCCACGGCTGATACAGAGCTGAGTAGTTTCTGAACTCATGTTCTCCAAACTTTTCAGTCAAATAATCCAGTTTTCAGCTTTACTTCGTAGACCTTTGGTTTGCGTTTCTCTAAAGACTTTGCCAAACCCTTGGCAAGAAAAAAGCTGGTCTGCTTCAAGTCAAAGTCTTTGTCCAGTGAGACTCTAAACGTTCTTCATTGATCTGTGTTTTGATCATCAGCAGAGGACGCACACACGAATGTATGACTTCCAAGCCTCCCAAACTTTTGCATGTGATTCTCAACGCGCCAATTTTAAACCGGTAAAGGAAATATCTTTGCGAACAGCGCGTCGAGATTAAAGAAAAAAGTGTAATCACAGAAGTGAATAAAAGTTAATATAAAAGTTATTAAAAACTACAGTTCATCGTGTTTGTCCGAAAACTAAATACAGGAGGTCAGCGATACAAAACAGTACGTCACATATCAGTCGATAGGTGTGGAGAGTTCTTAAAGAGACACACCACCAATAATCTGAAGACAAGGGGCGGAGTTGCACGCCCAGGCTTTAGTGACGTCACGCGGACAAGATAAACAGACAAGATGCTCAAGCAAAAAACAAGGACATGTTAAACAAGTAAAAATTTTAAAAATAAAAGAGTTACTTGTGTATAATATTTAAAAAATCTTGGGTTTTAACACAGATCTAAATACACAAAATTCATTTTGAATAAAATCAATTTGAAATGTTGTAACCCATTTGAAAAGTCAAATCAAACAACAAACATCTCATTAGAGATGTTGTAAGGCAGTTGTGTTCAACATCCTCCACCTAACCAAATCCTGTATATACAATAACATTAACATTACTGAGCCAGGCGTGTGAGGGTTGGCACTTTGCCTGGGTGTCTTGGGAGTGGTAGCTGTGGGTTTATCTGCAGGCTTATGGTTACTGGTAGGTTGGAGAGTCTTTGGAGCTGAGGAGGCAGAAGCAGCTGGTTGGGAAGTCCACTGTCCTGGGTCAACAACTGCTTTGCCTCTTGCTTCCTTGTTCAACCCAAAACATGCTTCTTAGTCACCTAAAGACACAAGTGTGCAGGGGTAAAAATCAAACCTTTGTTGGTAGAAACATAGAATGAGAAGGGTCAAACATTAATATATTTAGCAGGCAGGACACAAACCACATTTGTTGGCAAGTGTAAAACTGTTCATTTTTAATTAATCATTTTTTATTAGACCATCTACAGGGCTTAAAATGTTCTTGCCTGGTGGGGAACAAAGTGGTTGTGGGATTCACTGGCTTCTAAGGATGCAGCGACCCTTGCTCCAGGGAAAGTACTGCCCCTGGTGGGAAAATTGCATACCCCAGTGAACAGGTTCATACCCCTGGGGGGACATCAAAAGACCACCTTTGTAAAAAAGGCAGACCAAGAGTAAGTTTAGGTACATCTTCATGAGAAAGATGTTTCCATAAGTAACCTAAAAGAATTTCCTTAAGAACAATGTGATGGCTTTAATGTAGTAAACAGCAAGACACATACCTGCTGGCTGACTAAACATAGGGGGATAAGATGCAAGAGGCCTCATATGATGAACTCCAGGGAATATGGGGGGAGGAACCTAAAGAGGTCTGCAGACACCAACACCATTTTATACAGCTGTGAACAAAGCTAAATAACAAAATTAACACACAGAAAATATTAATACAGACTGATCTACTGTATTTTATGTACTGCCCACTTAAGTATACTTATTTGTTGATATTATGAGAAAGGACATACATTAGGGTTATAAACTGAATTCATCACTGTTTTAGTATGATATAATCATTTGTTTAGTGACAGTTACCAAGCGTTGAAGAGCAAAAAGTGCAGCTGTCTCTTTGACTTCAGTTTCAAACTGACAAACTGACAAACTGAGGACCATAGACCAGCAGACCATTAGACAACTTTACCTGACACACCATCAGACTTCACATGACAAGATAAAGAGCGCGTGAGATAGAATGACAAGCAGAAGAAAGGAAACTGAGTCAAGACTATGTATATTCAACCTATAAACAATTTGTGGCTTGAGGCTTGGCATGAAGTTGTTTGTATTTGGTGTATATTAAGCTAGAGCTATTAAGCTCTGTTCCAACGTCTGTTTCGGCTAAAGGCAAGTTCTGGAGGTCCCACCCCAAGCCCCATGCATACCCAGCCAAGCTCAGCAGCCATGCTGGGAAGAATGGGGGGTTAAGAAGCCAGAGGAGGAGGTGGGACTACAGTCTGAGTTGTGTTTATCTGAGCAGCTGTGGGGCAGAGAGCAATTAAAAATTCCCTTAATTATTCACAATGCACATTTCACATGACAAACAACAGACTGTCAATCTTTAACATTTCTTTCAACACCAATGTTTCCTTCTGTTTTCAGAAGACTTTTAGATCCATTTAAAATATGTTACACCATAAAATATTTCTTACCATATTTTATACCATAAAAATAACCATGTTTTTAGATTAAATACATGAACAATTTGTATATTACCCCATTTTCTGTATTTTACACACTGTTACCGGGATATGTAGTATGCATTCATTTGTGCAGGCATTTCCTGAACTACTGTGACTGTGAGAAACATGGATTGTGCACAATGGCAAAAAACTGAGCAGGGAGACGCTTTCCTGTTTGGCTCTGGGACTCTGTAGAAGGTTGGTGCTGGGCTGCCTCAGGGTCCTTTGAGATCTTCAGATTGGCTATGAAGAGTTAATGTGTTTTGTTTCGTACCCTATCTGAAGGCCCCTGTGATTGGCCCCTGTGTGTCAGATCATCTTGTACTGTTCTCCAGCCAGGAACAGTGCTTGACTTTCTTTTTCCTCGTGCAATATTTATGTGGAACATTTGTATAGTTTGTATTTAATAGGTTATGTATAGGCAACTTTATATATAGTATATTTATAATCTAATTCTGTTAGTATTTGTGTTTAGATTTATACTGTTTCACGTCATTGTTGTATGTCTGTATTTATGTAGCACCGTGGTCCTGTGAGGCACAACATTTCGTTCCACTGTATGTCCCCACATATAGCGGAATGACAATAAAGCTCAACTTGACTTGACTTGATACTGAAACCTGAGTCCTGTAAAATCCACATTTAGCAGATATGACAGAACATTCAAAACAGATCGACTTACATTACTGCTCATCAGTACTTTTATTCCTCCCAACATTTGTTGTTGAAATTGCAGAGATGTTATTCAAACTTACAGCATTGTACCTGGTTAGTACAGTGTAGGCTGAGTAGTGAGTAGTGACTAAGCCACAGCACCCAGAAAGCTTTATTAAAACATCCTGCACTATGATAGAATTTAGAAAAATTTAAGCAGAGTCATACAGAGCAATGGTGTATTAAAGATTATGGGTTTGTTGGATGGGTCATTGCTTTGTTTATTATGTCCCTCTGTGGCCGCTGTTGTGGCACTAAGCTACTGTTTTTCCAGCCTGTCTTAAATAATACCTGGTATATGTCATATATTACAAATAACAGTACGCCTCATATACCAATTTTTTTCCTGCCATTAAAACTTCTTCTGGTATATGTGGCATTGTTTAAGGACAAGATAAGACACTGTCTGTGTCTTAATTTTTCAGAATCTTAGGTTGTGGTTGAGGCTGTAAGGGAGGAGAAAAGCTCACATTGTTTTACCAGTGAGCAGGTGGTTTCTGAGGCATTCCTGTACCCTGCAGAGACTGCCATACACTGCTGAACTCTCTCTCATGGCTACAGCCCTGCAGGAACACATAAACAAGTGTTTAAAAAATGTGATACAAAAATTACAGCCTTTCAGTCATAGACAACATTCCTTACATTAACCTCAAAGTTAATCACACACATTCTAATACACAAACAGTTTGTACCTTGTGTTGGTTTTTCTGGTTCAGGGATTTTTGAGGAGAGTTTCTGTTGCATTAAGCATCAGCCCTGAGATTAAGGCTTTATAAGCCATTCCTCTGCTGTCAACAGGAAATTCAACACCATTAGACATTATCCTCACACAGAACAACAGACTTCCCTTTTACATAACTGAAGAACTAGATTTAATCTGACTGGTTTGTATCATTTGCTTATCATTTCCCCCTTTTCCAAATCATTTCCTGGACAACATTAAAATCCAAACAAACTCTATTCTGGAAACTTGCATTTAAGTTTATGCTTCACTGTACAGTCATTGGTTAGGGCTGACTCTGTCGATTACCTGTGTGGATATAAATGGTGACCATGGCAAGTGGTTAAGGCTGCCCATTTGACTCTTGGCAGTAACTGTAGCTCAGGTGTGGCTCAGGTTTAAGGCACTAGGAGCAATCAGTAGCCAGGAGAGCACCTATACACCAACACCAGACTCAGTAAACTATATCTTTACTCGTTAATCTGCATTAAATTTGGTTTGGATGTTTGTTTATTTGACAAACATGAGGCAAAAGATTCATTTGTGAGAATACATTGTTGTGAGGAAAGGTTTGTAATACTTTAAAGGGGTCATGACATTTTATTTTGATCCCTGGGGTGTAATTATGATATTACTAAAGTTTTTGCTCCAAAAAAGTTTTGAAGATTTGAGTGTTTCAAACTTTCAGGTGTAATCATCAACGTGTATGACTGGCTAATTAATGTTATATGTAGTCAATGTCAACGTGTATGACTGGCACAGCCAGGAACAGCACAGTGTTTGACTAGCATCTTATTGCTATCACAATCGTATCATGAGTGTAAAAAGGCCTCCAGATTCACTCACTCCTCCAAAGTATTCTCTTTTGCCTGTTGCACAATGTTGTAGTGGATTAATCCCAAATAAAGATGTAGCTGTGATGTTGTTCTGTCAGACGAGGACTGTTTCCACTTCTCTGTGACTGAAAGACTGTGGGCGGAGCCAACGATGCAATGATGTTGTTATCCTGCTCTGGGGCAGGTAATATGAAAATTAATCTTAGTGACGTCATAAATCCAGACATTTCCCATTTGTTTCTTTATGAATTCCATGAATACCCAACACAAGTATGACAAAAAAACTACCCTTCTCTCTCTCCCTACATGTATTGCCTCTGTCAAGCACTGAAATGTTGTACTCTTAAAGATTTTAACTGTGTACGGCTGATGTTATTGCCTCCTAATGATTTATCACTTCTTTTAATTCCCTCACCTTGTAAGTCGCTTTGGATAAATGCGTCTGCTAAATGCAATGTATATGTAACAATAATAATAGTCTCCAGTCTATGACAACTAGAATTAGAATGCACTTGTGCCATTACCTCCTTTAACCCCAATGATGGTTCCTCAAGTATTTACCTTCACAATGGTCTGGTATGGAAAGGGCAGGACCTGTTTGGCAAACTGCTTGTCCAAATGGACCTTTCCATTCTGACCAATGACTTTCTGCCTGTCAGCAGCTGGGCATATACCACCACATCTGTCTTACAAATCACAATGCCCTTACGGCTGGCAAAGCTGTAAACCAGACAAAAATATTATCTTTACCACATGCTTATAACAAAACTCTGAGTATCTTTCAAAGATTTAATGCCATAAAGCTCACATATTTAGTGACTAGTTCGACATCAAAAGCCTTCACTGTTAAAACCAATTAACTTGTAACATGACTTTTGAGCATACTGAAAAAGTATCTCCATGACTGTGCTCTCAGAATACAGACAAGCGAACGATGCTTGATTCTGATACTTCTAGTTGATATAGTCTTATTACTAAAATAATGTAATATATAATAAATAATATTTATAATTGCTATAAATGCAAATATAGGGAGCTACATACTGTTCTAAGAGACCTTGCATCTTTAATCCACTCCTTCTGCTCTTTAGCAGTCAGATGGGTCAGTTTAGTAGGGGATGGAGTTTTGTCCAGATACAACAACTGTGATCCTGAAGGTTCCTCTAAAGAAAACCTGCAAAGCAAATGGAAGACCATTAAAAAGTCTAAAAGACAGAGAATGTTAGTATGGGATAATGTACAGTCAGTAAATTATACAGATTAGTGGCCATTACACAAACATATTTGACCACAGAATGTAGCAATTGACCAAAAGAAATATAGTATTGTAAAGTACAGTGTAAAAGCAGTGCAATATCAGTGCCCATCTGAAAGAAAGAATCACCCTGAAACAGCAATACAATAAACAAAAGACTCCTCCATCTGAAACAGCTACAACTAAAATTCCATTAGATGGGGCCAGATTACAAACACAGGCTTACCAAAAACCAAAGCTTAACTAAACCACAGTGAAAGACATCTTACCACATTACCATTAAACAACCACACACTATAATTCATTTTATTTTTTGAAGTAGTTTATGAGACAGTCCTGAGAAAGTCATAAAGATACAAAAAAACAACAAGACAAAACACTAGAAGTCAAGAAACACAAATTATACAACACATTATATAATTATAGAATTATAAATTATATAACACATACAAACTGCTCCATCTCTTGCCAGGCAAAATCTCCAGAATCATGTTCTCTCCTCTGATGCTTTGTTGAAACACAGCGACTCCACTTTTCTTCTTATAAAACTGTGTGAAAGAGATATAGCAGGATAATGTGTTAATACTGTGATAATCCCATAGTGCTCTCCATTGATCAAATAATAACTCTTTATCTGTAGTCAGATGGGGTTGAGGTTTGTTTACGTTTGCTTTATGGCAGATGTGCTGTAAGGTGGGGAAGCCATGGAAGTAAAGTGCTCCTCTGTCAATCCCATGTGGTCCAGTGGCAGACACCATGCGTCTATCGGGATTGGCGTTTGCCTGGAAACATCAAGGGTTAACAGAGTTCACACTGACCACACACTAAAGAAGTAAATAAGATACACAACAAGATAATAGTATGGAAGGTACTGCAGGACCTGTTTGTGTGTTGTCTGAGAGGTGACTGATATTTTGATTTGAGAGTAGACACACCTGTGTTGTATTTCATTGAGAATTTTCTTACCCATATATGCATTTCTATTATTGTTGTGTAAGCCTTGTTGGATGTCTTAAGTAAATACACTATGCCATAGATTCATAATCATCATGAGTGGGTGGTAGCTCATACCTGACATGGCAGTGGATGATATTGGGGAATAATTGGAGGAGGGAAGAGTCATAGACATAATTCAGCTCTTTATCAATGCAATAGATGGCACATTTAGTATGTCTGTTCCTTGCCTTCTCTGACAGACAATTTATGCATGTAGAGCTTTATGCCTGACAACAAGCATTTGTAAAGTTAAACACATGCAAACATGAGACCTCACTTCCAAAACACAGATGCTACCATAAATATGGTGAGATACACAGTGACAGTTTAGGTCTGTTTTAAAGTCTTCTGGGTAATACTCAACAATGAGTGAACTCAGTGATGTCATCAGGTGCTATGAAGAAAAGCAAGCAAAAACAACAACACTGAGGATGAGAGAAGTCTGATGACAGCAGCGGTGATGTGGTGAGGACATGAAGACGTGTGGCTCACCTGGTAACACTGTGGAAGCAGATCTTTGCTGGCACCCAGAAGCTGCTCAAAAGGCAGGAAGGGTTTGCCCAGGTCAAAGGTCAATGTGAGGATAGAGAGGTTTCTCACATCAGAGAGGAAGGGGGCATAATGATATGGATAATACCTTCAGAGTGGTATTGGATGTTTAAGAACTCATACACAAATTGCCAACCAAAATACAACTTGCTCTGTGATTTTACATGCCTATTTCTAGATTCTGTATGATTTAAAAATTGGACAGGATAAAATACAAATCTCTGTCGTGATAGTAAATGCATAGTTATCTGTGTGCCAAAGTTATCTGTAAAATCTGTGAGTGTTTTTCCAGCTTTGTGTAATCATGTATTATGTACACAAACCAGCGCGCTACATTTTCAAAGAAAACAAAGATAAAGTGATTGCACAAATTCACACTCACCAGCTCCACAACTGAACCCCATGGTAGTGGTAATGCAAGATCCACTGGATGCCCTCCACATAACATTTTACCTGGTCGCCCAAAAACTCACTGCAAGTTACACAGACACACATAGAAAATGAGACTTCATATGACAGTTCAATGGAAGATGCATGGAGACATGCATATTTGACCTATTTACCAGGCCTAACTTAAAATGGACGAAGACTCACTGTGAGATGACAACTCCCATCTTCTCCCATCTTCCCAAATGTCTGAAACTCTGTTTCAGACATTTCATCCTCACTGTCTTCCTTTGTGACTTCTGATGCATTACGGAAAGTATAATAAGCTCTAATTAACAAAGCCTAAAAAAAATGAGCTACAGTAAATGAGATAAAAAACCAAAGGGCCAAATAGAACCAAAGGGCCAAATAAAACACACAAAAATGATTGTGATGTTCACAATGTTGCTTAATTTCACATTACCAGAAATATTATCATGAATATACCGTGATTATCCCGCATATCATCTAGCCTTAGCATAGTGAACTACAGCACAGTACAGGTTAGTACTGTAGAGTAGAACAGAATAGTACTAGTACTACACATAATTATGTATAATCACTGAACAAGATTTGCATTTTAAAAGTAATATTGTGTGCAGTCATAATTTATTGGTACTTGGTGAAAAAATATCAAACACTCACATATGAGAACTTCTTCAGGTACATCTGGTGAGTATGTACCTGAGTTGGTGAGGTTGAGATGACTGTTTTCATTCAGGTAGGCTGAAGGAGGCCACATAAAGTCATTAAATAATAAGAGATGAAGTCATTCTCCACGAGAAAACCAGGACCCAGTTGTCTATAATACGCTCCTGGTCATACACAAAAGAGATCTTATTCTAATATAGATAGAGAAGACAGAGTTGATTCAGTTGATTCATATGTGGTGCTATAAAACTTTATTTTTATTTTAAAGGTGCTGTTAAAGTGATTTCTGGGAAATGCTGTTGATATTCGAAATTGACACCTAAATAAACACACCCCTCCTTCATTGCTCCACCCTCAAAATAATGAACCTGCTATGCAACACAGGCAATGACTAAAAGCTAGCGCACACACACCCTACTGCTGATTGGATATGTTAGGGTATTGATGCAATCGGTCTTATCCACTTTGTTTCTCTCCCATTTACACAGACAGGACTGTGTACAAACACAATATTTTTTTCAACAAACACACAGAACAGACATCTAGCAAATATTCACAAGCTTGTTGGGGTCTTCATTTCAGCTTTCAACACCATTTTTCAGATATTGCTTACTGCACCTCTAATGAGGTGTCAGTGATTTAGTGTTGTATTGTCATGCTTTAAGTTTGCAAGCATTCATTTGGGTATGTAAGAAGAATTAAAGCTCCCATATGCTCACCCTGAGCTTTGGGAACTCATAGTCAGTGTATTCGTTCATGAGGAAAAGATGGAGCAGGTTAAAGGTTGTCTTCTCTGGTGCTGTTATCCTATGGCTAATCAGGCTGTTTATGTAGTTCCTAGGTTTTGAAACACAGCCATTGTATATTACACCATAGCAATAACTGAGGGAAGGAATAAAACAATTCGTTATTTAAATATCACAATATTAGGCGGTACTATAAACATTTCAGTCTCTGTTGAGACTTGAAGTGTCAAGTTTGAGGTTTGTTCACAGAGCTGTAAATGATTTATGCAGGCCTGTAATATTTAGCCAGGCAAACTCTCCTCACCTGATGCTCTGTGGCAGCTTCACTTAGACACGGATACCGCTCTGATATCCATCGGTAAAATTTGGGCACTCCCATCTTTTCTCTTCAAATACGAATAATGGAGAGAAAACATATTTTTAAAAGCTGACATGAGCAGATTATAGATTGATGTTTCTGTACGAGCTGTTATGGTCCAGCCTGTAAAAGTGACCGTGTGGAAACTCACATGAGGTCATATACTGTAACAGCGTTCCGATACTGACACTGGAAATATTACATTTTAATGGGATGAGAGACGTGTAAGGAAATATATTTTAAACTGTATACGCACTTATCAAAGAATACAGATATAGATTATGATATTTGTAGGACAACAACTGTTGGACAACACTACAGTAAAGAAAAACTTTAACTCACTCTTAAGGAGTAAAGAACTACCACCAGGGACGTGAAGTAATTTGAGAAACCAGCTATTGACAATATTTCGAGGATGATGTTAAAATTAGCTGGTAATGTTTATTAGACATCAGCAAATTTAGATATGCAGCCACCTACATTACAGAAAATGTTTACAAAATAGAATTATGAAAGATTTCCTGAAAGAGAAATCACATAAAAATTCACAATAATCACAAAATACAAATATTCATTAAAAGAAAACTGTATTCCGATTTTATTTTTTAACTATTATTGCAATATTTTGCGTTGCAACTCAGTACAGGCAAAAAACAGGCACAAAACAATTTAAATTTTAATTATTTATTTTTCAATGAAATATTTGTTAAAGCAAAGAAATTTGTCAATGCAAATATATGCTGCAACAATCTGTACATAATACAATAAACATTTATTATTACATATTATTTTATTTATTTATTAAGGTAGGTTACGCCAAGCAAATAATTTTTTTTACAAATTGTAACAATTTAATTATGCATTAAGAGACAGACAACTTTATAAATGTAACAATATATTAGTGCTAATCATAAAGAAACCAGTAATCCAGTAATCCAGATGTGGTGAGGCAGGTTTGGTGACTCAACTCCACTGAAAGAGACCCTTAAGCACTGCTCAAACTTTCTGTTTTAGCCCTGTCCCTGTAATGGTGTTGCTTTTTGGCTCTGTCCTGTATAAGGAACTTCAAGACGACGGGCTGGGTAGTGGATAATTGAGCCTATAACACCTGGGGGAACCCATAAAATGACAGCATAAAGTTAAATATCAGAAGCATAACAATGTGAATGCAACTGTTTGGTACATTTAAATCCTTATGAAGTATAAAGCTTTAAATGATGTTTAAATGATTATTTTTTTGTTCAATAAAATGTACATATATATTGTCAATATATAACAAATATAACTATTCATATTATTATCAACCAAAGTTATATTACTATTTAATCAATTTTAGAAAAAAAAATCACTTCTTACTAACTAGGGTAAAAGTACACTAAAGTATGTCTCTGTCAGGAAATCTTAGTCCACTCTGTACAATCTACCCCACAGGGTACTTCTACCTATGTAAATATTTAAACTTTCCTTAACCTGTATATTGCAGCAATTAAAACATTTGGTAAACAATGTGAATCAGCTCACCACCTGGGTGTTGACCTGCACAAGCAAAAGAGGAAGAACAAAGCAAAAAGAAAAAATAAGCACTTGTTATTTTTGTAGTGCATATGACTTACACCAAACAACAACAGCATTACTTAACTGGGTCATATTCATATCTTACTATAAATTTAAAAATCATTTTTAGTGGTTTGACTTAATAGGTCAAGTGTGAGCAATTTTAGAAAAATCATCATGTGACAATGCACATGATTACAGTAGTGTACACACCCTGTCGCTTGAAGATAAGGACGCTTGTGAAGACAAATCCAATGAAGAAAAATGTGGTTAAAACTGGGGCAATCACTCTTAACACACCAAGCTCTGAAAAATGTCAGCACATACACTTAAGAAATTTAAGTGTTCCTTTATACAGCAAGAGTAAACATACTAAAATATCTATGACATTTAATAAACACTATTCATCTTTTACAAATAACATTGTAGAAATGTTCCCCCTCTGTCCGTTCTATTTCAGGTCAAAAAATATATACATATAATAATAATAATATGGCTAAATAAACTTGTCTTTTCTTGATAGCTCTGGCAATCACTGTCCGTGTTAATTATTATCTGTGACTTTGATATTGCCCATTTTTGCGTTGGCAGACGTTCAAGCCATGATACTCTAAAAATCATCATCATAAGTGTTTACCCTCTTGATGATGGTCGTCATGCATCTGCTTCACGATCTCCTCGCAGTTATCTTTCAGCTGAGTTTTCTGTAGGTTAGCGAGCTCAGTCACATGCACCCACGTCTTTAGTACGATCGCCTCTGGCACCAATACCTTCCACGAATCACCGTCTGCATCTAACGACAGATAGTCTCTGCCCTTCAACAGAAACCGATCGGACAGACGAACGACTTGATATCCTCGTAGTTTGCATTCTCTCAGACGTGTATACGTGCTATTATCTGAAACATTAAAGGTCCTTTATTGTCACAAAGTGGCTGAATGTCCTTTAATTATTGCATCAATATTTTTTTACCTGCGGTTGCACGATCATGCTCCACGATCATCCTGAGGGCTTCATCTTTAATCGATCTGACAACAGGTTGCTTGTCGAACTCCTTTAAATAACGATCTGAAGCACCTTTGACAAAGATTGTCTCCACGACCGTCCCGTTAATCAATACACTGCGCTCGAACTGAATTACAAGATCTAACAAAATTGCATTGCGTGACAGTAATTAATGCAACACAATGCATTAACACACAATGCAACAAAACAAAACACGAAGCAAAACACAAACACAATCTATAAGTCTAGTCTACAACAGGATGAAGAACTTACCCTTCGGGAGACCACATGAAAATGCCATAAGAGAAGCAAAAGTTAAAAAGAAGATCATTTCTTCGAAATACAGTTTAAAGCACAAGCAGTATTGTATTGGCGATGGTAATCGTTCGCTTTAAATAGTAAGCTAAATTATTTTCAGTTTCTCTTTCTCTCATTCTCATTCACGCATCACCGTAAAGACCGCGATGCGCAGACAAAAACGCATAAGTGCAAAATCCAGAAAAACAGCACGAAGCGTCAAGATATCAGATATGATCGGGCTTAAACATGCAGCCGACAGTGAGAGCACTTGCTTGTCATTGGCTGTAACTGTGAGGAGGGTAAGTCTTCTCACACCACGGGAAACCATCAATAGCACAAACACTGACCTGAAGTTGACATTTAACAGCTATGAAAACATAGTAATTATGAATAAAAACGGGTGACTTCAGAGTTTTTACTTTATTCTCCCCACCCTGATGACTAAACCAAAGTGCCTAAATAAATAAATCATGTATCTTTTAACACTGTATTTACAAATATGAGTGAGATCCAATGTTATCACCAATGTTTTCATAACAATTATAATGCATATAGAGCAATATGACACTCATTAAATGTTATTATACAATGTCAGTGACATAGTGGATCAAATTAAAAAAGAATTTTATGTCCAGAGCAGTGCTAAAAACATTATAAGAATAGCAGGAAGAGATACTGTAAAGAGAGATACTGTAAGCAAAGATACTGTAAACAATTGAGCAGACATGAAAATGAAAATAAAAGTAATCCCGTGCATCAACAGCAATATATATTTTAAAGCACAGTTTAAACACCTTTAAAAGCAAACATAATCCCACAAACATAATGAGCTGGAAGTCAACCAGACAGAACCATGATCAGTTTTCTGACACCGTTAGTGATAAAAACTGATCTGTTATTCTTTTAAAATGTAGCCATTTCTCACCAGCAATAGTTATATATTTATGCAAATATGCCTGAGAGCAGGGGAGCAAGACATAACCATATATGGCAAATAATGAACTTTGAAGTGGTATGTTTGGTCTAATCTCACTTTTACACTCTGACTCAAATACACTACAGAAAGTAGTTAAACTATCATAGCACAAATGCTAAGGCCATGGGTTCAATCCCAGGGAATCCATATACTGATATGAAATTTTAAATACCCTCTAAATCACTTTGGATTAAATTGTCTGCCAAATGTAATAATGTGTTTTTATTTAATGTGTTATATTCATAAGACTCCAACAGATTTTTCAAATATAAGTGTTTACAATAATAAGTGTTTGTAAACACAAGTCACATAAGTGATTCATTCTAAGGAGAAAGTAACATGAAGTGATCCATTATAAAGTTAAGCATTAAAAATGCTTAGAAAAGTACAAGCTAGAACTGAGATAAAAAAGGTGTGACAGACTGAAACCACAGTGAAATAGTAAAGAGAGTTTTTTGGTTAATGGTTTAGTAAGTGTCTTAATAAGTAGAAGAGTTTCAACTGCAGAGAGTCTCAGTTGCTAGGATTATATTTTAATCCATAACACAAAGGTCTATAAAGCAAATAAACACAAATGCCTTCTTTTACAGTGGGAGTATGTGCAGTAACAGTATGTGCCCCTAACATGTGTATTTTGCTTTATATTGAGAAAATATAGAAGTATCTTTTAAATGTTATATAGAAATGAATAGTAATTTATCTGCCACTCACCTGTTTCAGGCAATTACATATTTAACTTATATATTACAACAGGCCTGAGTTCCTAAAATGCAAAGCAAAAAGCCCTACTGACAACACTATTTGTATACCAGTGAATTATTTGAATAGCTAACACATTTTCTGGCTAACATAAACCAAACTATTGTTTTTTTTAAAAAAAAACTGTATTCAGGTTGTGGATCTGCAGTGTAAAATCAACAATAAAGTGAAGTTTAAGGAATCAAAGTAAAACAAATTTACCTGTGGTACTAAGAAGCTTTCTCTGTAATGAAACTAAAGGAAACTAATGTAAGCAAAGGAAACTGTTCCAAGGGTTTTGTGTAACCTTGTCTAGTAGATGAGAACATTTATGAGGTCTTTTAAAATCCTCTGTTTAATCATGACATAAATTAAAGTGTTTTATAAATTTCACATAACAGTTTGCAATACTAAAAAGTCTAATACTTTATTACAAGTAGTACATATGACAACATAGTAAGTATTCCATTTCTTGACTTACTGGCCGGCATCTTGAGTTTGCCATAGATATTTGGCAACCTACTAAAGATCCAAAGGTAGGTCAACATACACATCTCTGTGTGTGTAGGAAATAATTTAAACCTGGTGTAAACATCACCAGATTGTGTCTGGAATTTATTTAAATTGACAACTACAACATTGATAAAATCCAAGTTATGCTAGAAATGTTGGCGGTGTCTAAAAAAAAAAACAAAGAAAAAATGAATTGCATTGATTCAGTTGGAATTTGGAACTGTGCTAGCTGAAGAATTGTATAGCAACTCAAAACCATGTTGCTGTTATACTAAAATGTCATACGGATCATTTCCATAAAGGTATAGAAATTATTTGGATTTACCTATAATTAATTATTATTTTTCACCTAGTAAAAGTGTCTTGAATCTTGAAAACATCGTTTATCAGTGCTCTGTCATGTGAGACCAAACACATACATGCATATGACTTCAATAATAAATACAAATAAATACAAAACAATTGTCAAGATGAGATTTGATTTAGGGTTGCAACGTGTACGCATGCGCAAAATCACTGTCCCTTTGCGCCCTCCCCCATAACATGCTGCTGTCGGTCCGGTTTATTGTACCGGGAATCGGAATTGCATTGCAGTACGTATAGAGACGCAAGAAGCAGAAGGTTCATTGCTGTTCTATCACGGCTTCAGCCCGCTGATATTAGCTTCATTTTATCAGTACGTACAGCTTTTCTCTCATCGATTACGTCAAATCAAACGCAAATAACAGCATGTCTAAGAAAAGCGAAAATCCAGGGGAATGCAACGGGTCTGAGAGCAACTGGAAAGACGCGATCTACAATCCAAGAACTGGAGAATTCTTCGGTCGGACTGCTAAAAACTGGGGTGAGTTAAAACAAATCCTATAAAACACCACTAATTTTACATCATTCGTAGTGGGCATTGGATGCCCTCGGTGGTTATTTGTGCTGTAGCTCTAATGAAAACACGCGACTTGCAAGAAATGATAATGATCATACAGAAAACGACATGTTGGCAGCTTTTGTGTACCATAAGTTAAAACATGTCTGTAATTCACAATTCTAACTGGTAAACTGTTAAATTACAAGCATATTAAAAGGCTCGATGAATGGATGCTCCCCTGTGTGCAATGAAAAATGACGAAAGCAATAGATACTGCAGGCGTTCCAACATCTTGATGTCATCAGCTCTTAACCTGATGACATCAGTGGCTACTTAGTGTCGTATCTAAGCATTTTGAATACAGTGGCAAGATTAGATGAATTAGGTTGAAGAGGTTCTTGGGCATAATGGCAAATGTATTGTGCAAGCGTGCAACTCAGAATGATCTAAAATTTGGGAATTAGAATCGTGATTTTAAGTGGATGCAAGAACAGTGGCTGAACAATAATAAATAAAACAAATATTCCCTTACACCATGGTTTTTATGTCTGTTGGTTGATGTCATTATTTGTAGGTTTTGCACTGTCCCACCACGTTTTGGTAAGATTTGGAATGGCGTGAGTTTTCTCGGTATACAGTGAAAATTCTCTACTATGTGAAAAAGGGTATTCACAGGCGCTATTTAATATTTAATAGAAATGGGCTTTCTTGTTCTAGACAGAAGCCTTAGTTTGCGCTATTTACTAAAAACACTTTTTACGGAAACCTCCATATTGTGATTAACAAGAGCAATACTAGTTTATTTTTTAACGCAGTCCAAACCTATTACCCCAAACCTCTTAAGTGAGATACAAAATGTCTGGTCACTGCTAGCGATTGCTATCAGGATTTAAAACCAGCATAACAAAAATAGCCTAACCTGCCTTTATTTAGTACTGCTGTGGTCATTTAAATGTATTGTTGTTGTCATGTCAATAAAGTACACTAAACTGATATTTAATAAGTAATTAAAATGAGTGTTTTATTAAATTACTTATTATATTATACTTGTAGTCCCAGACAAAAACAAGCAGATTTTTAAAATGATTTTAAAAGTTATTGGTTTTTAGGTCTCATCCTCCTTTTTTACCTCGTCTTCTATGGCTTCTTGGCTGCCATGTTTATCTTCACTTTGTGGGTGATGCTTCAGACGCTAAATGACGAAGCACCAAAATATCGGGATCGTGTTGCGTCCCCAGGTGAGTTCTTCAGTGTGCAGATCTGTGTGTAATTAGTCAGCTTTATGTAATAGCTATATACTGTAAATGGCTAAAGCAAAATTTGCAGTTCAGGTGTGAATGTATTATTCATACAGTAATTGACTTTTATCCTTTTGCAGGGTTGGTTATCAGGCCAAACTCTTTGAATATAGTTTTCAACAGGTCAAACCCTCTTGAATATCGGCAGTATGTACAGCACCTAGAATCGTTTCTGCATCGTAAGTGTCTTACACTCACAACTTTCCTCTGTCTGTTTTTGTAAGGATATGCATGAAACATTGTTGTGCCAGGATATTTCTTAATTCAAAAAAAGTAATAGATCTGTAAAGAGTTAAAAATACCTCACAAACCACTATGGTTAGCAAATCTTGCGAGGCTGGGCTAACCCACAATGCTACTCCAAGCTCTAACTTTAAAATGACATGCAATGACATCTGCATTAACTGAGATATTTGATCAACTATCCTTTCTTCCATGTTCAGAGTATAATGACTCAGAGCAAACCAGAAATGACTTGTGTATGGCGGGTCAATACTCTGAGCAGGATGAGGAACCTCAGAAGAAGGTGTGTCAGTTCAGAAGGAGTGTTCTTCACCAGTGTTCTGGTATGGAGGACACCACCTTTGGCTATGCTGAGGGAAAACCATGTATTATTGTCAAGATGAACAGGGTAAGTGACCTTAAATATATACATTTATTTTTTTAACGAATAATAGAAACTAGCCATTAAACATTTCACAATGGCTGGGTATGTGTAAAGGCTAAATATGAATATATACTTAAAAATAGCAGGCTATTCAATTTACTGACTGATTCTGATTATTTTCCACCATCAGATCATTGGTCTTAAGCCAGCTGGAGATCCATACATCAACTGCACATCAAAAGTAAACAACTGTAGTTTAATATGAATGCAAATTAAAATCATAGAGTGATTTATATTTCTTAGAGATATTAGTCTATTTGTTTGTATCTGTGGTTTTTGTGATTTAAAGCTGCAATTTGTAAGAGAAATTTAGAAAATGAAACTAATGAAAGCACAAACAGGTATCATTCATGCCGAGATCGAGAGATTAAGCTCCCATAATAGCTATTTTTCAAAGTAATCACAAGCCTAGAATAAACACAAGTCAATTCTTTGCATTCATTAGATTCTTCTAGTGACTTGGTAAATATAAAGTCCCCTATGATGTATATTTTTTTAATATGAGCCAGCCTGAGAAGAGCTCTTTTTTTTTTTAAATCTTGGTTCTTTCCAAGGGGTCTGCCTCACACATGTAACCAGTTTGGGGAGTTTCTCTTGCCATTATCAGATTCAGCTTGCTCATTGGGGGTTGCAGCCTAATTTGGAACAACATGTATTGTGAAAACTGCTATACAAATTAATTTAATTGATTGTAGGTTAATCTCAAGCACTTTGGAATGTGAAAATCAGTCAATAATAGTGTAAGATCCCGGCAAAGCAGGATCCTGATTGTTTGTAATGATTACTCTTCAAAATAGCCACTGAACCTTCCACACAACCCCCAACACTGTTTGGTGCTTGTATTGATCACTTTCTCTGACATTTTCTCATGGATTTCAGCTTTAAAGTTTGAAATGTTGTTGTGTCACCTGCCTGAATTTCTAATTGTTAGTCCATCTTCTCTCACAAGTGTTTTTTTCTCCCTTCTTTTTTCTTTATCTCTCATGTCTATTGCATGCTGCCAGTTGAACTCCTTAGTAAAGTGATGGGTAAGATCACTGTATATATGGTCTCTTGTTCTCCAGCTACCAATGTGATTGAGCATGCCTATACGATACACGCTGTGCTGTTCTTTGAGACTAATTTTCTGTAAGCCACAAAATGCAAATAGCTTTGCATGATCTTGTACAGAATCCGTTGCAATGGGTTGAATTAGCCAATCTTTTACAGTGATTATCATGCAGATGAGTATAACTTGATTAAAAAGTACAGATAATAGCACTAAGGACAACTAGAAGTTAATGAAGCATGGCTTATAGCGCTTGTCCTGCCTTTTCTTTTCCAAAGGTATAGTTTTCTAAGTCAGCTTTTTCTGCACTTTGCTGGGTTCCAGTATGCACTGCACTTAAAATATATTTACATGCTATCTGTGTTATGTGTGGGGCTTGCATTAGTTTAATAACTATTCAAACTGCATCGCCAACACTTGCTTAATGGCAGTCAGTATGTCTCCAGCTTTTTATGGTGTCCTTCTCTTCAGAGTGAGAAACCTCTGCAGATGCAGTACTTTCCCCATGAAGGCACTATTGATAGGATGTACTTCCCTTACTATGGTAAAAAGGCACATGTAAGTAATCTGCACATGCTTAAACATGCATTATGATACAAGACTTAAACAAATATGTTTAAAGGCACATTATGATTATATCATTTGATTAATTAAATTTTTTCATTTTTGTAAATGAAAATGTATTAGGTGTTTTTATTATTTTTTCTATTTACAACTTCCACTAATTTAAGCATCTTAAGCAATTTAAGCACAAATTGAGTTTGTGTAGTAAAGAAACCTTATTTTTGTGTTTTAAGTATTGTGTAGAATCTTTTTTTTACCAACTCTCTAACTCTCTCTCTGTGTTTATAGGAGGGTTATGTTCAACCTCTGGTGGCTGTAAAGCTGTTGCTTAAGAAGGAAGACTTTAACACTGAGGTGATTGTAGAGTGCAGGGTTGAGGGATCCAACCTTAAGAATAATGACGAGCGTGACAAGTTTCTCGGGCGCGTCACCTTTCAGGTCCTGGTGAATGAGTAAATCGGTAGCTGGTGTGGATGCTGAAGGGGAACTTGCACTACTTTTCTTCCTATCATCCCTCTTAAGCTCTCCAATACACTTCCTGCTGGTCCCAGCAGGACTACAGAACCTAATTTATCTCTCCACAGACAAGGCATGACTGACTAATTTCTGTTAGTGTCCCATTCAATGTGTCTTAGCAGGACTCTTGATTGTTCTCTTGCCTAATACCTCCTCTTGCTGAAGACACAACCAACACTGAAAATGATACTGTATTTTATCCTGGGTGTTGCATTCCTTAGATGTTTTGAATTCTTGAAACCTTAAAAGGGATTTTTGTTAACAATGTGATTGATGAGATAAGAGTTAGTCACTAGTTTAAATTAGCTTAAGTTGGTGTTTTTGTGTTTGTGTTGCTCTCTGTGAATATATTTATCGTAATGTCAAACTGCTGTAAGATTTATGATGAAAAGTGGCATCTGAGACATAAATATCAAAAATAGACACATTTATACCTAAATGATTTTCATAACTTCTGTATGGTTCATGCAGATGCCTTAAGAGCCATTTAACATCTTGGTACAAATGCTATTTTGACAAAAGAACGTGTTTGTAGTGGCTATTCAGGATGTAACACACGATGGCGCTAAGACAATGTTTTGTTTTAGTCCAATAGTTCACCCAATTATGTCATTCCAAATGTTTCTTTTTTCCCATGGAATACAAAGAGAGATGTTAAAGGCAGAATGTTAAGGAATGACAACTTTAGTAACTATTATTAAATTTACTGTAGTGAAAAGAGCACCATCAACATTCTATTCAAAATCTTGCAGTCTTGACTACAACATTCTGAGTTTAATGTCATATTCATTTAACATTAATCATGACAGTGCTCACCCACACTTAGCACTGTCTATTCCTGACAACCTCTATCAATAAAAAAGCAGTTTATGTGAACTAATTAGCTGACCAGATTTAGTCACAAATAAAAATCTGTACATGGATGGTATTATTTGCTTGGTGAAGGCCCAGTGAAGAAAAGCTAAAACACACTAACAAAAGATTTGTCATTTATATAGTGCCCTGTGAAAACACATCAAGATCTAGCAGTCTTTTAAAACCTTAAAATGAATGTTTGATCACATAAATTTGCCAACAGAAGTGAAAGTGTCTTTCTGTATCTTGTCAACACTTTCATTAACACATCTCCTTAGACCACACATAAGCTCATTATTAGCATTAGTGAATGGTGGTTCAGATAAGGAGGAGGTGGGATCTGCTTGGTTTAACAGGGTCTTTAGCCTTACCATCTGGAGAGATTCACTGTCTGGCATTATCTGTCAAGATTCAGTCATGGACAGAAACATACTAAGACCCACATGCTAATTATAAAGTCTGTACATGTAAATGCACAACATATATGTACATTGTACAATAAAGATCCTGCATGCAGGAAGTAGACTGATTTATCGGTTTTAAACCAGACCAGCATTCATTCCTTGGCATTGGTCTTAAAGTAGATCAGAAATAGGTGAGTCTGGTAAAAATCTTCTTGGTTCTGCAAATCAGGTTGGGGGTTACATGGATTAGAGGTTGATTTAAGTACGTAAGTGTAAGACAGATATACTGCCTTAAAAGATAAATGTGGCGTTCTGAAATCAACCCAGAACTTTTCAGGCAGTCTGTGATTTAACTGCACAGAATAATGGGATTAATCTGGGGAATGTTTTAAGGTTTTGCAGGGTGTCTGACTGTAGTCTGACAAGTGATTTTTAAGTGTTAAACTCGGGTTTCATTTTCATAAGTGTTAGATTAAACTTTAGTTTCCATTATTTCTGGGAAATTGAATTGCCAAAAAAAAGGCACAAATACTTTCAAGACAAAAATAATGGCAGATTGTATTTGAATTGTGTCCTACCCTAAATGTACCAATTTAAACTGAATTAATTTCAAACACCAGCATTACATGGAAAAACAGATTGTACAGATCTAAAAGACAAAGATGTTTACTGACCACTTTTTAATCATAAATCCATGTCCCTGGAAAATATCTGACATTTCTAGAAAATATAAACTCTCAAGGTTTATTTACAAATCATTTTAATCATTATTATGTAGCACACAAACACTAAAAACAAAAAAACATGCAAGGGAAGAGCAATCAATATGTTTACAGACAAGTTGGTCCATTTCTGTCACAAATGTTTTGCTTATTATCTTTAGGTTTTTACACTGTGCTAAACTTTGAATTTTCATCTAAAATCCACTTTTAACCCTTTGTGTAATAAACAATGTTCTTTCCAAACCCACCTACCCCCAAACCCCCCACCCAAAAAAAAAAGCATGCCAACAGATATGATTGGAAACTGGGTTTTCAAAATTGCGTAGAAGAGCAATGGTGCTTCATTTGAATGTCCAATGTAAGTAAAAGCTAACGTCCCAAAATTGAAATCAGTTTTACATGACTTTGTGTAGGTAAAGTGATGTTAGTTTGGCAAAAGCAGCTAACAACTGACAAACTGAAGCTGACAAACAGAAAGGTATTCTATGATTGTCTATAGTATTGTCTAAAAGTATTCTAGATCAAAGAATCTTGTGCAAAAACCATTTGTTTCCAGTGTACAAAGTCTAGGGCTGCTACATAGATGAGTAAAAATGAACACACTGATCCAACAAAGCTCAATAACAGTGAGTGTTTGTTGGGGCAGTGTAAAAGTGAGTGTACTAAATTCAACAGCCAGCTGTAGAATGTTTGAAGTAGAGCTGTTTTTGGCATTTTTGGACAATGTGATGTCAGGCAATCACATTAGCTCTTTCTAGATCGAAAAGGTCTTATCCAGAAATTACTTCACCTTTAAAAACAGAGCAGAATAAAATGACAAGATTTTCTTTACCCAGGGTTAAGAAAGGTCCTGGGTTAACAATTTTAAATGTGATCACCATCATAAAACTACCACCACTAAAGACTATAATTAGGCCCAATCTCTATCTTGGTATCGTAGCACAACTGGTGAGAAACGAGCAGACATACTATAATCTCAAACTATTAATGTATGTATATAAATAGAGAGAAATTTATACATTTATATATAATGTATGTACATATTTATGCAGAATATTTGCTTAGGTGCACAATCAGAACAGCCCTGCTAACAAATCTGCAAGATCACAATTATGGAGGTCATGATTTATTGCAAGAAAGCAATCTGTGTAATTGCTTTACAACAGAGATAATTAAAATACTGGCAGACAATCACAAAATTGATGTAAAAACATGTTTGTTAGATATAGCTGGTTATCTGTTTTCCTGTGTCATAGGCAGGCCCACACAGAATCTGCACACTCAGATTTCTACAGAATTGTAATGCCCATCATTCACAAGGTTTATATATTTCCTATGCATTTTAATTTAGTAAACATTTGGCAAATTAAATGTTACTTTCAAATTGTACTTTAAGATTGTAGTACTCTTAGCTCAAACTGAACACATTTTACAAATTATAATCCATTTCCCAAAAAATTCAGTTTAGAACTTCTAAAGATTTACTCTGGTCTGGTCTGATCATAGCCATAGTCTTACAAATGTATGTGTAGGTGCCAGTTGTGTACTAATACACTCTGATCTAATTCACAAACAAAAGTGATTCGGCAAGGTGAGAGGTGTTTGGAACACAAGCTGCTTTTTACTGAGGATGACTCAACTTTGTATATCCAGACATCTCTGTCTTTCGATCACACATTTTGATTTAATGACTTAGTGGCTATGATTACATCATAACATAAAAGTCAGTTCAAGTGGCCTGTAGTTTTCTACTACTTGTCTAGCATCTTCTCAATAGGGATTGGTAACTTTACTTGCACCCTCTGTTGGACAGAAGGATGTCTTTACAAGACATAGCAGAACTTTAGAGAAGATGGTGGGTTCCAACTTCCCTGTCTGGTCCAAAGCTCAGTCCACCACATAATAGATGGTCTAGGTTGTTTCTCAGACCCTGCGGCTCTGCAACTGAAGCAATAACAATCTCCTTCTATGCTACAGTGGACTAATGTCCCCTCTCGTTCCAGCCATGTTTAATTCCTCTTCAACACAGAGCACAGTTTTAAAAATATTTGCGATGCCACTCAACGGAATTGCATTTGCTGGTGAATTCCGGGCTAGGTGGCTAGATTGTTCCCTCACAAAAGTGTGCAGGTACCTGATTTCTTATCGTCATCCAAGCCAGCGGCTGATTCTTTCCGGTTGGGGTCATTGAGCTCATCAAACAGTCCGGTGTCAATCATCTCCTTTTGCCAGGCAATAGGTACAGCACCTGTGCTGAACTCCTTGAAAAATTTTGCATCCTTATCTGCAAACTCAATACCCTTAATTTCAGAGAACTCAGCAATGTCACTTGTATCCTTTGCATAGACAACATTGGGTTTGGGTACCCAGGGTGGGTCGATAAGGCCAGCCTCCAAACGTGCAAAGTTGATGGACTTGAACCACTCATGTTTCCTGGGATCATCTCCCCTACAAAAAGACAACAAGTTCTGATGCCCTTAGCAATATTGCTTTCATATTGGAGAGGCTTTTAATCATGTAACTGTTAAGCATATTACAGTTGATTCTCTGGAATAATATATGTTGCTTGTATTTTTGTCCTATAGGGATGGCACAAACAACCTAGAAAGTCATTTTTGCCTAGTAATACAATTTTTCCACAATAGTTTTAACAAGAGGGAAGCTGATAGTAAAGAATTATTTGGTGAGGGATTTCACACAGGCTAAGGTCCATATATTTTGTATTAGCACTTCCTTTCACGATAAAGGATCAGGAGGTTAAGAGGGATAGAAGGACTTACTTGCAGCCAAGACGTTCATCCATCTTCTTCTTGAGGAACTGCTTGATGATGTCTATTGTGATGGCATCAAAGTTCTTGTGCTCAAATTTGGGCTCCTCATTGATGATACGCCTCTGTACCTCCTCCTTCTCCACTTTCTCCTTCTTGGTTTCAGGACCTTTGAAGGGTGTGTAGCCAGCCACCATTTCGTAGATACTGCAGCCCAGAGCCCACCAATCCACTGATAACCTGTATGGGGTTTCAGTCAGGATTTCAGGTGCCATATACGCACCAGTTCCAGCCTGTGAATAGATGAACAAAGGGTCTGAAGAACAGAACTAACAAGTAGACTAATATCATAATTTATTTGAAGAAACTGTTTGTAGTTAGAACATAATGGAACTTGGAACACAGTGTAAACTAAAGATGATCCCTTTGTGTAAATGGTTTGTGGAACAGATTTGACGTTTGCCAGTGACATTAATTAAGGTAGAATTAAAGACAGAATTAGTAGTTTGCCTTTTCTGGTAAAACATTTTATGTAAGTACTACCCTATCTATTCCACTTACCCCAGCTCCTCTCTTTGCAGACAGAGAAGGCTTAACTGTAATCCTCTACTACCTGTCAGAAGTCATGTGCCAATCCACTGTGATGAACTCAACTGCCTACTTATATAAAGATAGCCATTCTTAAACTCAAACGCATACACCATTGCGTACAGACTTTCGCCTGGATTCATTCATTAATGGCTATGCACCTAATTTAACCTCAGCGCTAACACCCACTTTATTTGGTTGGTTCACTTAGCCAGTTCTTGATGGTTTGATTTCTTCTGTCTAATTTTATTGGCTTTAAACAATGACAAAAAATTAATAAAATATGTTTTAGGCACAGATGTTTTATTTTGGCAAAATAATCGCAAAAGGTTTGCCTTGGCAGCGTCCTGGTGTCATGCTGAGCAGAGAGCATGGAAGGTGTTATATTATTAGACACTGGTCATTCATATAGGATAATTTATGGTGTGATAAATGCAGTCAAGCTAAAATGTAGTAATACACAAGTGAATGCAGCCTTTGTGTTTGGCTCACATACTGTAAATAGCAAATTTAGCATGACAACCACATTGTGATGTCAATTGTCTCAGCCTATGTATCATTGATGTTAGAGCTGTACACATAGCCTGGTTACACAGATCAAACTGCTTGGTCATGGCATTAAAGCTGGAAAATCTTTAGGGGATGAAAGCTGTCATAGGAGCCTGTAGAATAATCAGGACAAAAATCAAATATACCAATGACATCAAAAAGTGTTGATAAGCATAAAGTTACCCAACATACGAAGATTTATGGGACACATACAAAATGTAACATTTCCATTTGCCTCTGGCAGTCTGATCAAAGACAGATTTGTGTAATTCTTCATAAGAGGATTAGGAATGTAAAGCCAACCAAACCCCTGATGGTTCAACTTGGGCTTCAACCTGCATTGAGGACTCAAGAAGGGCACTGCATAACAAGCTTAGGGTCACACATCAAAGCTGTTTCATTTTGACAACACATCAGAAATGAGCGCACTCAAAAGAGTGCACATGAGCTTTGTGGAACATGCATATGTGTATGGGTATCTTGAACTTTCAATCTCAAAACACAAAGGTAAAGTTGAGATAATATGCTATTGGTAAAATGTATCTTTCAAATTTATCTTCTAACACTTTAAACTGGTTTGAAGTTAGTCCAATTAACCCTATACATTGAATAATATGTACTGAGCACTGATATTTGTATAGCTACAGGGTAAAAACAACAATTCTTTACAACAGGATGACAGTTTGGCAGCCTTTAATGGATCTTTATTATCTGCGGTTTACCAACGGAAAGCTTGATGAGTGAACCAAAGGTGCAGATGAGGACAATGAGTTTAATTTTGAAGTTGTGTTTTGTAGTCCTTATCTATGGTCATTGTAGTTCTGTTCATGTTTCCCTGCCCTCTTGTGCCCAGGTGTTGTTTGTTTCCCTGATGAGTCTTGTATATATATACAATATTAAGAAGTTATGGCCTCTTATTGGCTGTGTTATTTAAAAAAACGTTTTAAATAAAGTTTTAGTTTTGTTAGGAAAGATGTTTCTAAAACTAGTTTTGAGCATTCACATACACCTTTCCGGTTGGGGTCACATACATTCACATACACCTTTTCAAATATTTTTAATATCATGAAAAACATTTCAGTCAAGTGACCCTAAACTTTTGAACGGTAGTATAGACTTCATTGTATTGCCATTGTTGACCATGATTGTTTGCTTTTATGATAAATTGCTTGTGATGTTCCTTATGTTTTGTGTTGCTTTGAATAAAAGCATGTAAATGCATAAATGTAAATGATTCACTAATGCACTTACAGAAAACCTTTTTCTGCATGTACTGCTGTAGTTTTATACTACTGCTTTGTGTTTTCCTTTGGATTAATTAAATGAAGATGGTTAACTCACCTTTTGAGTGGTAGTCTTTCCAACTGCAATCTCCACAGCAAGACCAAGATCTGAAAGACGACATTGACCCTGGCTATCCAATAGCACATTTTCAGGCTTCATATCACGATACACAATGTCCATTGCATGTAAATGCTGCATCCCAGTACAAATCTGAGCTGTATAGTAGACGATCCGATTCATTTCAATACCCTTCTCACCAATGTTATAGATGTGATACTTGAGATCACCTCCATTCATCAAGCTCATGACCAGACAGAGATGGGTCTTGGTTTCATAAGCATAAGCCAGGCTGACAATGAACAGACTGTTGACCTTCTCCAAGATCTTCTTTTCCAACAGAGCCATTTTTTCACCATGTTTCTTCTTTAGGCGCTTCTTGCACAGCTTTTTGCAGGCGTACATCTGGCCAGTGTTCTTCACTTGCACTGCACAAACCTGGTAGTAAATGCAATCAACATGGTCAAACAACAAGCTGGAAAGATTACATTATTTTTTAAAGATTTTTGTTTACCTCTGTTTCTACATGAAAATCACACATCATCTTTATCATCAGATGCCTGTTTTGCTTAATAAATGCCTGTTTAGCTTTTTAAAAAAGTTTGAAATGTTAGTATTTTCTGTCAAATGGTATTTTAAAGAACCCACCTCTCCAAATCCACCCTTTCCAAGTGTCCTGAATTCATAGAAGTATTTTTCAGTGATGGGCTGTCTCTCATATTCTTTCCACTGTAGAAACTTATCAAAGAACATGCTTGCCTGGTAATCAGTAAATGGTTTGCCTTTAAGAAATTCTTTGGTGGCTTGCTTCACCTGTTCCATCACCTCCTCAAAATCTTTGTCAGTAACTGCCTTGCACTTGGTTGCTACATCTCCAGTCAGGAAGGTGAGGGAGGTCTTAGATCCATCCTTGCAATATTTATTGATCACATTTGTTCGGGCCTTGTCTCTGGCAGCGGCCTCTGACAATTCCCAATCATTCAGATCATCCAGGAATTCAGCAGCAGTAACACACTCAGGTTCTGCTTGATCAAGATATTGCCGGAACAACCTCTTTCCTATTGGCTGTTTTTCACAGATGGAGTCAAAGTCCTTTTCCAGGTTTGACCTGAGTGCTGCACATTGCTCTGGCTTGGGCAGAGACAGACTTCGTCTACGTTTCTTCATTTCCTTGTCATCTCCACCTTGAGCTTTTAGGTAGGCCGTGTTGGCCACCAAGTTATCGAGGCCCCCCATGTCACACATTTTGGCAGCTGTGTTGGGTAACTTGTTCCTGAGAAATAGAAGCTTCTCAGACTCCGCGTTGTCAGACTAGACGCTACCAGTGGGCAGTGCGTTTGTGTGCAATTCTCTTCAAAGTCGAGGCACAAATGAACCGCTAAGGCTTAAGCACCTGCTGACCAAGACACACTGACAACCCAGTAATTACTCATTTAGAATTAAATACCTGCAAGGGATTTTCACTTAAGTATATTTGTGCACTCTGTACTCAGCTACTATTCAAGGAAAGGAACTTATAAGAGGGTTCTCCCACTAAGAAGCTTTAGCACTGGCTATATTTGGACAGATGCAGAGTGGAAGCTAATGGCTGGCCATTGGGCTCTGTTGTCTAAACATAAATGGTGATACGATGAGAGGAGCAAAAATGTGGGAGCTAAAAGGTCAGCATGAAGTGCACAAAATGCTGAGGCCAGCAGGATGTACTAAAACTTTGTTCTGTTGTTCACAGGCCAGACCAAATACTAAAAAGCTAATGGCTATCTGCTGACATTATCAGTGATATATGAAATAAAATTGGATTTGCTGAAATAAGTTTCTGTTATAAAGAATCTCCATATTGATGTAAAATTTAAACTAGTCTGAATGCAGGGTTTAAGCATTTAGTTAAATTGTCTTACTATACAACAATTCATGCAAACGTTTGAAACACTGCTTTTAAAATGTCAAAAGTTAACTTTAGTTAACAGTTAAACAGGTAAGTTACCAGAAAAAGATGGGCTACTTTCCTGCCACCTGCTTCTTCTCATAATTTAAGTATTATGATTCTTCCTGTCATATTTACACTGTTATGGCACACTAATCAAAGTGTGGACTACTATACAAAGTGTCTCACTTTTAATCTTATCACATCCTTCAATGTAAATATCCAATGGCTGAAATGTTAAAGTGAAAAGAAACATTATGATCTTCAGATTGCTTGTGAAAATAATTATAATTCTTAATAATAGTCTTAATAATTATAGGGCTTGTCCATCTATTTGTATGTCTTATTTTGTTTGAAAAACTTTAAACTCTAAGAAAAATGAATTTGCCTATTGACAATATGTGAATATGTTTTTTTTAAAGTTTTGCCCTGTTATTTGAAACACCTATATTAGAATTTATATAAAGGTTAAGCTGAAGTTGAGGTAAATTGAGGTTAGAAGGCCGCACACTGAACTTGTAAGTTCATAATTGTCTTATTCATGGGTCTATTACATGCACCCAACTGTACCGCCTCTTCTCTGTGTATCTGTCTCGTTTTAGACCTGCTTTGACAAGATTACCTTTCACACCAATTCCTTCATGTAACTTTCTGTTGAGTTTTCTTTTTATTTATGTTTCTCTACATTTTTTCAGAATGTTTGGGAATCTGTTTTAATATTTCTTACTGAGAAAGTTTCTTTTTTGGGGAAGAATCTAATGTGCATTTTGCATAGTACTGTATATATATATATATATATATATATATATAAACACGCATAGAAGGATATTTTTCATGTCATGGCAAGTCGTCACATGTACTTTAAATGTTAAATATTCAGTATAATTGTTAGCAGATTGTCTGTTTCTGCATGAGTTTTGGCATTTTTAAAAACACTTAAATCTTTTTTTTCTTTTTAAATCTTTAGAATTTAATCAAAGTGTTGCCAAAGTTACAGTAATACGTTCCTTGCACTTTTTTGAAGCACACTGAATTAAACTGATTAATAAAATCTATTAAAATGTTTAAATATATACAAACAAAGAAAAGAACAATAAAAATAGATTTCTAGAAGGTGAGGATCTCAGATATGGTCACAGATGGCAGGAATATAAGACTGTGAATCAGTGTGAGCTAATTTAGTCTGTAAAGCCAAACTTATATGAGTTAATCCACAATGCTTATAGAGCAGAGGGGGAAGAGGGTCTCATTTATGTACACTGAATCAAAAAGTAAAGCTGCTTAACCAAACTTTTTGGGTCATACTGATCAGCAGCCAAGTATATACAAAATAAATGAAATTAGTAAAAAATAAATCAATAGGTTATTAAAAAGGTGGCTCATAAATCTTCAAAATCATTCTGGGAAAATTTAAAATAAATGGACATTCATCATTATAATGTTACTTTCTTAGTCTCTAATACTTGTTTATTGTGCTGAAAAACAGATTTTAAGAACATTGTAATGATATTAGGACCGAATGCAAAATTTGTATTCTTATGTAGAAGTGTTTACATTTTAGTTAAAATACAATTATATAACAACACTCATAATCAGAACAGTAATTCTTTAAACAGATCTTGATTTTACACAGTTAGGCAACCGTTCCTGGCAGAAGGATTGCCTGGTCTCACCTGCAGATCATCTCCTCTCAGAGAATAGGATTATGGAAGGTGGTGGAGGGAGAACACACTAACATTCTAACACACTAACAACCCCATCTGCTAAACAGAGATGGGAATAAATACAAGAAAATGTATTTAAATAAAATACCAAACACTGTGTTAAAATGTATTTAAATACAAGTACAGTATTTTGTATTTTAAAAATACAAAATGCATGTGAAATTGGCTATTCAGTGAAGTATCACTATTAGGTTGAACTCTTTCTAGACCTATTCTGAATGCAAAGAACATTTTAATGTGAACAATTGCCCTGCCCAGCAGTAAATATGATTAACAATAAAGGCAGGGCAGGCAATTATTTTTTCCAGAAACATTTTTGTCATGCTGGTAGATCACTTCCCTGGTAGTCACTTCACATCCAAATAGCAAAAATTCGGCTGCTGTCTCTTTAAGACCTAATGCACGGACCCAATATACTGCATTGATACACCTTTAATTTCCAACTGTTTACCTTCACTTAAGACGTGTTTATATGAGTACTCAAGAGTACTCAGTTTTAATGCTGTCATTCTCCATATTTTTGGGTATATTTAACCATTTAGTTAAACTGCCTGTCAGTGTGCGCGTACTGAATCTGAGTTCTCTTTAATGATATATTGCACTTTTAAAAACCTTTGTAAATCAAGTAAACAGATTTACTCTCCCTAAAGAGTCCTTATATTCCTGCAGGAATGCAGAAAACTCACTCAATATTAGACGAGTCGTACAGCTTTAATTCACATGCATGAAGTCTGTGGTTGGGGGATACAGGGAATCAGCAGTGCCACGCTACACCAAACAGAGGTCGACTAGCACAAAGTATTTATGTATTTTGAAAATACAAATATATTTAAATACAGATTATATATTTTTTAAGGTTTTAAAATACAATATAGGTTTTTGTATTTAAAATACGTATTTTATAGACATCTATCGCCTATATGTTTCTGTCACCACCTCATCACTTTGCTGAAATGGCCAGCGTTGCTGGTTGCAGAACGTTAAACTTTTCGGATCTCTAAAATAAGACTTTAAGATTTCGTAAAGTGTACATCTCTGTAATGAGATCCCACTAGGCTTCTTAACCAGCAAAATTTCCTTGATCAATCAGCTGCAAAGTAAATGGCTTGTTTTGTTGTATTTGCTCTATTTTTGTTGTAACGCAGTACATGAGAGTAATGGGATCTACCTCTTATACCTCACCTCACTTTGCAATATTGGCTATGATCCTGTTTTTTAAACCTGATGTCTGCAGCTGTTCTTAGCCTGTTTGTTCCTTCTCTTTCAAATGAGACAGCTCTGAGATCTGTCCTAATATTATGGCATCATGTCACAAGTTACGCTGCCCTCTGCTGGATAATTGTATCCTTATATTAACACAATAACATTGTGGAAAAACACAGGTAAACAAGACAAAAATAATTTTTTTTATAACTTTTAATACATTTTTAATACTTTTAATACATTCTGCTAAATGCCTTAAATGGTAGTATAAACGGTTTTATTGTATGGGTATGTATTTTCTATGTGTTTCTTAAATGTGTAGCATGGAGAATCTACATTATTCTGTAAGTACTATGGGGTATTATGTACAGGAAACACAAAACAAACAAAAACAAAAATGATAATACGTTTTACAATATTTTCCCTTTATAATAATCATAACTTAAAGACACTTTCTGATTATCTCTAAGTAGGGATTAAGCAAAAATTTGCTTTTGTATATTTTTCCCCTTCTTGTTCAATATATCCATGCACATATCACATTTCCTACTGAGAGGTTGTTGTGATGTTTCTTGCAAATTTTAGCTGGTCATTAAAAATCACCCAGAGGTTCCTAGTGGACCGAGTTGATATTAGAGTTGATGATCCAAGTTGAATGGCAAAATTGTGTTCTAATGTAGTATTATACATACACAATACATACATTAATATATATGTAAATACACAATACATAAAGATTTGGCCTCACATGTTTCAATGCTGTCATATTCTGACTCAAACCTTCCTCCAGAGGTAGTGAAGGGCAGCTGTTTTTTCTGAACCTCACAGGGCTGATTCTCCTTCTGCTGGCTAATCTGCATCTGCAGGTGCAGCTTGTTGGTAAACAAAACGGTCCTCCAGCCAACATCCTTAGCAAAGCATCCTTAGCAAAACACCCCAATGATTTCTCACTATCTGTTCGTAGAACTTCTCCGAGTTACACAGTCGTACAACAAAAAAAATCACTATGTTACAACAATTCACAGACAATTATTTAGCCACTTAACATAAGTTCAATTATAAAACCAGAGTCCTAATAGTAGGACAGAACAATTTGCAAATAGCAAGGTAAAGATAGGCTTTTAGAAAAAGGTCTTACCTCTTTAAATCTTTGGCAGGTGAGCGATAGGCTGAAAATGTCTTGAAGGTTGAGATGTGCCATGATGTGGAAAATTACAGTTTGGGACATGCACAATGTAATCATATTGGCCCCAGCATACATTTTATGAGTACTGCAAGATGTAAGGACCTAACAATACAGCCACTTGACCTGGATGAGAGCAGCTGCACTGTTTATTGAATTATTTTGTTGAATGGGTTCTGATTATTTATTGGTCGTGGCACTCTGCTTACTGTGCTATGCATTTCTCTATAATACAGAGCTCTGTCTAAAACTAATTTGAAAGAAACCTTTTATTTGTGTATGGCCAATAAACATGCTAATATTCCTTTAATTCTTGCTTAAGCTAGAGAAACGCCTTAAATATAGAAAGCTGTTTATCCAGTACAGAACAAAGACTGCTCATGCAACTAGAAAAGGTAACTGATAAGCACTGAATACAAGCGTTATGTTAGTGAGCCTAAGGATATTAAATTGGTTAATTCATCCGTTTTTATTTGTTCCTACAGTTAAAGAATTTGTTGTAATAATTGAGTGTTAAAATGTTTTTCATTGATCTTATTTGTTACATATACACAATATACTTTCTTAAAATGTATTATTAGGATCAGAAGTACTACATTGTGGCAATTGTATTAGAACATTATAACAACTGATTCATTTTTCACGTTCACATATGGACAAATGTTAAAACAAAGACAAATGTAGCACAGTACTTAAAAATCATTTAATATTTTATACATATATTTATATATGTACACATTAACATGTATACCTGTAATGGTAACTTCTGACGTGGTCCAGAATTCACTGATGGAGGCACCGCAGTCCAGACCTGCTATTTTCCAGGGTGCAGCTATAAACCCACGGGCAGATCATAGAAGTGTTCTCTGCCACTTACATCTACTCAGTCCTGTTGTGCTGCAGACACCTGCTTTATCTACATACCTGCTTGTGCTGCATACTCTACATACTCCTTTGCCCTTACAACAGGTGTCAGGTTTGTCCAAACCATGTGTTCCTTACCTCCTTGAGGCAATTAAGTGTATATTCCTTATAGAGTGTTTCCACCTTAACAGAACGAAACATTCCTGCTAAAGCAAGTGCTAAGGACAAACTTAAGTTGTTTAGACAGCTAATCACAGCATCCCCACACAACATTTTGTTCTGTCACAATTTGGCTTTGTGAATAACATGGTTTTAAAAGGATTACAAATGCTGATATGCACAAGGAGCTTACTTTGTAAGCCTAAAACATTACTTATTGAGTCAAAGGCATAAATGAAAAGGGACAATCATGGAGTTTTGCTTTGATTCCAACAAAATTTGTCGAACAGAATACACAGATGGTTTGGAGATAACCACCATCTGCATATTCACAGCTCTTTAGAAATGTCATAGACCCAGTGCAGTGAATACAAAATCTGAAAACTTTCAGATTCTCGAAGACAAAATGTTTTGGAGCATTGGTGTTGTGATACATGTGCATTACTCTGCTGAGCTGTGGGGTTAAAAAAAAGCCCTTCAGAGGAAGGGATTCGTGGAAGAACTTCCTGTTGGATATTGTCCTGCCGGGCCTCCACCCTGAAAGACATGAGTAGACAACGTAGGCATTAACGTGAATAAAGAAACATGGTTCTCAAGCACTCATTTTAAAACATGGTATCAATAATAAAAACAATACAGTTCCAAGCAGTTCTAAGTACACACAAGTTTTAAGATAAATTACATTACACTAGCATATAGATGGTCTCTGCACATGGACTTTCATGATGCATAATGCATGAAATTCAGAGTTCCTAAATTAAGAATCAGTGTATGGACATATTTGAAGTACTGTCCATTAGTTATTAAGTTAATTGTACTTCAAATGGCCATAACAAATGTAGACAGACTTTATAAATAAGCTACTTTAATGCAACAAAACAGGAAGAAGTACAATCCAGTACATATAAAATCATTACGATACAGCCATTAAGCAGAACTAGATATTTATTATTGTGGAATATAAAGGATTCATAATATGGCTAAGTTTCTCAAAATGCCAATAACCCAAATTGTAATTTACTAAATGTACACATTGACATCAAAACACACACATAAATTTAACCAAAGTTTAGCTATGCCAATTTGAAGCAATGAAAAAATAACATACTTCCCACTTTATAATTGCCAATAGGTGACATGACATACCATGAATGGGTTGCTGGAGATCCCAGGTCCAGTGACTGTCTGACCATAGGTGCCCATAGATTTGGCCTGTCCATAGGTAGGAAAACCCCCTGTAAAGCACCATAAAAGAAACAAGCCCATGCAACTATTGTTATCTGAACCACCATAAATATTGACCTCTTTGCTAAAGTACTGAATCTGCTACTTCCAACACATGCAAAATCAAAAATGACATCAAAACATAAAGCATAGGGATGCTTGATACAACACGCGCATCTTTCTCATGACTTACAATTATGCATAAAAGAAAGAAATAAGCCATTGGTTTTGGGTCACCTCACACTCACAAAAACACAAATTATAGTCTCACATACCATTGGGCTGTTGGTGGTAGGCTGCAGGTGGGGGAAAGGGAGCTTGGCCAGGGAATTGCTGCTGGAAGGTCCCACTAAAACTGGTTGGCAGACAGTAACTGGTTGTATTCCCAAAGCCAGCTGGCATGCTCATGGAGCCAGTGCCAAATGAGGCTAGTGTAAATAAATGAAGACCAGAGCAGGAGTAGCATGTTTCATTTGCTCATTCCTTAGAAGGACAGACACAAACCGAGCATGCTAATCTGACCAAGGCTATGTCTTACTTGCGGCAGATGCTCTTCCATTGGTTTGAAAAGGATTTGTAGAAACTGGCTCCTGAACCATCCCAGCAGCTACAAATGGGTTTGTGGAAGGAGCAGCTGCACAAAAAACAAAATGTGTTGAGTCCACTTAAGACGTGTAAATCATAAAAAGTAAACATACTTCAACGTTTAGTGATAACCACCTGCAAAACCCTGTTGCATGTTGGGTAGTCCTGGCTGATTTTGAGGGGCAGCTGCTCCTGGCACACCTCCAAAAACATTTCTGCATTCCAGAATAACGGATGCACAGAAGAAATATATACATAAACACACAACACAAAGATAAAGTCTTAAAGTGCTGTTATAAAAAGGTCTCTGCACTGACTTAAGTGATTGCTCACCCTTGTGAACCTGGACCTCCGCTTGAAGTTGAGAAACTAAGGGCACTGTCAAGCTCAGCCAGGGCAGCATAACGGTCCTTTTTTAAAGAACCACTCTGAGGTGGGACAGAAGCCGTACTAGGCAGTGGAGGAACTGACATGCTTCCTCCTGAATCAACATTGCATGCATAAACACGGAATAATAAAGAAAACAAAATTATGTACAGCATTAATTTATACAAAATAATTCCTGATTAATGCATTAACAAAAGCAAATTCTTTCTAAACCGACTAACAGTACCAACACAGCAGAAGGAACAAACAGTAAAAAACATTGTTAACATTTAGTGTGGCATGCTCTTAAATGTTCTGACATTTTACAAGTCAAAGCAGGAAATGGAAATATGAGTGTGATGTAACACAATGATTGGCCTTTTGGGGCAGAGTGTGGTACCTGTGTGGGGTTGCTGAAGGGATGGCTTTGAAGGGGATGATGTGCCATAATGTGATAGTACACTGGTGTTTCCAAAGGAATCAAAGTTGGCAAAGTCTGTGGTGGAATTATTTTGTACTACATATGGCACATGGTGAACAAAGTCCATTAATGAACAAGGTGAGGAAAATTACATTAGGTAACCAACAGCACAACAAAGCACACACTGAGCTCAAGGAATGTTGGACCGACAGAGATCATGCACAACAGTTGTAGAGAGGGGCAGCTGACATTTGTTTCCAAAGTTACCTGATGGCCTGTTAAAATGTGCAAAATTAGCAAAGTTTGAGGAACTGGCAGTTTGAGCTGAAGGGGCAGCAAAAATATCTCCACCCAAGTCAGACAGAAGATCAAACTTCTTTTCCTGCCCTGCAGACTGTGCCTGAACACGACTGGTCACTGGGGACTGAGAGATACATGTGGGTCACCAACAGAAAAACAAACAAAATGAGATGCAGGGTTTCAGATCTAAAAGACCTGGTATTAGTGATGAGAACTTTTATGAGATTCTGAATGAAAGAACAAAGGCGGAACTATTTGAAGAAGACCCTGATGTGTAATTACCTGGTTAGATGGAGTCTTGGTAAGATGCAGTGTTTTAAGAGGCTGAGGAAGAACCTCAGGGGTGCTGCTGGTACTGCTAGCAGATGAACCAGATATTGAGGTCTGAACAGAAGCCATCACCTTGGCTTGTTCTGGGGGAACATACCTGCGCATGACAGCGACACATTAATAGAGCAGTTTTGTCATGATGTCAATTTGTAGGCCAACCTGGAAGGCTAATTCTCCATCTGTTCCCTTGAGAATATTTAATGGGTTTTAAGAATAACTTTCTCATTAATAAGTAAAACCAGGTCTATCATTAACATTATTCTAAGAAACTGTAGACTGATTTTCTCTACAAATTACATGCAATTATACCTTTAATATGAACTTTCAATTTATGTTTCAGGTGTAATGTGTAATTTGTGAAAATCCTCTTTAAGTAATGTTTCCGCAGACCCTATTTTACTTCTGGAACCATACCAAATTAAAATCTGATATTCTAATATGCCATTACAAACTGCTGAGGAAACCAAGGGCTTTAAAATGATTTGAAGAATTATGAAAGAGATAATAATCTGATCTCAAAAGTGAGATAACATCATAAAACTTGTACTGAATATCAGTACGAAGCAAAACTACAGGCAGACACACACAAAACACAATGAAGATCTGACAAGTAACTCCTCACCATCTTTTCTTTTCATATTTCTCCTGAAGAAACTCTTTGACTTTCTGTGGTTCACGGAAATCTGGGACCACAGAACTCTTATCATCATACAACCCAAGCCAGATGTGTTTGCAAACCTAAGCACAAAAAAGAAACCACTCAGAGAGACCTCCAGGTGTTCACCCAATATACCCTGATGTTCCCTTTGGATTAAAGTGTACCTCATTGCTGTGTTTCTGTAAGAACTCGATTTCCTGTTGAGTGAAAGTTGTCATAGAAATGGACTTCACTCTGTGTGGAGGATTGAGTCCTCGTCTGGAATGCAAATAAATGGCATTAATCACTACATTATAACTTAAAGATGGCAAGAAGCATCAAACTGAGGATGACTGGGGCACCACAACAATCGAACACTTTGTGATGAATAAGAGCATTACTGAGTGTTTTATTCTATCAGCATTGCAGTATTTTGCATAATCTTTGTGTGCATAAGCAATTGTAATGATTGTACACGGGTGTGTCACTCGCTGATAAAAAGCATTTTATTAACACACATTACGTCCTTAATTTGCTATAAAGACTTTTGGTAGGCATTGCGAAATCGCACCAGTTCTTAATTTAATATGAGCATAAGGTTCGGCTATTCTGTCCCTAAATCTGGTGATATTTTTGTTCAATCTGATGTTATGATGATGTTACAGAAACAACTGGAAAAGATTCTGCAGATGATCCCTCAGATGGGAGGGGTTATTAGACATCTGCCCATACAGATTTCTGACACAGGGGAAAACAATTCATTCGTCTATATCTGCCTGATTATGAGGAGTCCGTGGTTATAAACTTACAGTATTCCGGAACAGGTGGTGCACACAAACGAGCCCACTGTCATGTTGGCGTACGTCGGGCCGCGCTGATCGCAATCAAAGCATTTCCTATTGGGAGGCAGGCTGGTCATCTCCCGAAGCATCTTCAGGTGTTTCTCCTCCTGTTTTCGCTTAGCACTCGCCGCCATCACTAAATAATACAGCTGTCGGCTGTTGGGCAGATAAAGCTTTAGGGTATGGGGTAACGTAGCGCATCAACACACCCGGCGGCGATGGAAAATAGGTCCACATAGGACTGCCATAAACGGCCTGTTCTTCACTGGACGTAATATATGCGCTGTAAGTCTGTAAATGTCAATACTGCCATCTACTGCACTGGACGAAAAGCGACTTCTTAACTTTAAGGTGTCGAAACACGTTTAATAAAATAAGTACAAACATATTCCGTTGTAAAAACCTTTACAAACATTGATAAAATTACATTCTTTACTACATGTCTTGTCCATGGTAGGTAATCAGTAAAATCATTAAAGAGAAATGACAGTGATGTGTGGGACTAATGAGAACGGAGCCCATTATGCTAAGAGCACCGTGCAATAACAGGTTTGGAAATCAGCTGCTGAGAATCAGGCCTTAGGCTATAATGTTTAATATAAAAATATAAGGAGAAAACCTTACCATCCAAATTAAGTAAAACATAAATGATCAGTACAAAGAATGAATGTTTCACCTCTTTATGTGTCAGCTGAAGAGTGTCCACAAGCATGGTTAAGTTGTACTCTGGTCTCATTATGAGATAAACATAAGAACATATCAATGATACATATATTTTATTTTTGGATCAAAAGAATCATTTGTCCTTTTGTGAGCACCACCACAGCATTTACATCAACTAAAGGTAGCGTGGACAATTTCGGAGAGGCTAGCAATAGCTTGCCTTCTCCAACACATGAAAGCGGTGTATAAAAATACATAGTTTGACAGGCAAGTAGGACATTGTGTCATTGTATTTGGACCGAATGCAATGATTGGATAACCATATTTTATGGTCCTGTGATTTCCACAGATGTTTTTGTTTTTGATTGTGCTAACATAACATTGTTGATAATTACATCAACTTAAAATTGTGTGTAATTTAAACTTAAACTTAAATATGTGTGTTTATTTGTTTCAAACTATTTGTAGCATACACAACTTTTAAGTAAGTGTTAAGTTAATTAAAATTAATTATATTTGATTTTTATCTTTGTCATCTGTCTAACTCAAACACTCAAAAAACTGTTGGTTGAACTTAATTCCATTACAAGTTGTCATAACTCAAACAATTAATGCAAACTGATGCATTCATTTTTTCGTTGAGTCTACACATTTTTGGAGTGTATGGTGGAAGATGTCACTTCCTGCTGTTATATTCGTACATGCTTTGCAGGCATTTTCATATCAAGCATTTTCTCCTTGACTCACAGACAATGACAGGAGGTGAGCCAATTACAGTGCTGTATTGTGACAGACAGTTATAGGGAGTAGCAGAGTATCAATTCATTTTATATGGGAAGATATTTTGCAGTTTAATTTATAAGAATAAACAATAAGAAAAATACTGCTTAAAATACTACTGTTGTTTAACATTAAAATACTAAATGTTTCCACTCTATTAATATAGCTGCCCTTTCAAAAGCATGTTTCAGTTGTTTTCCCAGGCAACATAGAGGAGATACATCTTACTGTAGGTCATGGTCTTTAAAACCTCTTCTTATTTACAGCATAAGGGTGGATATGGCCACTAGTTTATGCCTGTGTCAGGGGAAATGATTTCAGCTTCAAGGCTTTCTGTGAGTTACACTGTTGTAGCTGGGTCAACAGAGGCAGAGAGATCAACAGAGAGATCTCTTAGCTGTTTGGTGTGTGAATGATTGAGCATTGATGGGCTGAATATGTAATCACAATTTCAAGGGAAGGGAGGAGGTCAGCAGTTTCAGTAATTGTGTCTATTATTAGCAGTTTCATGCATATTTTACACAAAAAACAAAAAGATCTGCATATTCTGTGCTAAATTGGTATATAATATTTAGTGATAAACATTCATGTGCCTTTCTAGATTTGTTCCTTACTACACTACTACTACCATGTAGCTTTGGAATTAAGGTTCTCTAGAAGAGATAGTTTAGAGTAAAGTAATAAGTGTCAATGGACTATAGTACAAGATCTTATTTTGATAGGGCTTTAGGATATATAGATACCCTCTATATATGTTTGTGTTTTGTTATGTATTGCAGCCTGGTATGCTAAAACCATAGCAAGAGCACATAGGAACAGCACAAGCAAATACACTCAGTATTTCAGCAGTCTACCAGTGTAAGAGTGATGGTTGTAAAGTTAATTCTTTGTAATATAATTGTTTTATATTCCTTATATGTGCACTGAGCATATCATCAATATCTTGCACACAATAGCATCAATATTTTGTAATATATTACAAGAATAGCTCTTGTCAATAGATTGACTGTGATGCTTTGCCTGTGTATCAGAACATGCTGAAGGTATCAAGGCAATGTAACCAGTTCATATTGAGTTCCTGTCACTCCATATTTATTTCAAGATAGTTTTTGTGTGCAATAAAAAGGCATAGGGTAAAAGCTTGTTTTTCCTGCAGGAAAGCATTTGACTGTGACCAACTATCTTTTGCCAGTTTTGTTTTCTGTTTTACTCTCAGTGGATTTCACAGCAGACAGCTGTTTGGTTACACATCTGGAAATTGTGAAAGCATATATTCACTCTAAACCACTGACGTCTTCCAACACTGCGGGGAACTCAAATCGGCCAAATATGCATTGAATAATATTTTATCAATTTAAGTTTTTGTTATAATTACCTGCATCAGAACAACAGGTGTTGTTTTTGCATGTAATGGCACCATTTGGCCACTATATGACAGCATTGACATCTCACAGCTGACATCTGTGCATGGTTACCGAGAACTTAATGTGCACTGTCACATCATGAACAGCATTATTCTTTAACCATAATCAGACTTTTGTAGATCTGATCTGTCACTCTTTACTTGTACATTTTCATTCATAAAAGCTCATCAGTGCTCATCAGCTGCCCCCCAGCCGTTTTAGCTTGTGTTCAGAGTGGAAGGGGTTCATGTTAGCTTTGACTGGTCTATAATCCATCGTTATGCTCTTGAGAGTGTTCTCAGCAACACAGGAACCGTCACAGAGCAGATGCAAAGAGCTGGCTGACGTCTGCCCATTGAGAGAGGTGATGCTGAACAGGACTCTGTTCTCTTTCCTGGCTTAGGGAATAAGCCTCATGCTGTTAGCTCGGCTGCATGACTCTACTGACAATTTAGTCCGATAACATGGGACACAATGGAGGACTGTGTCAATATTGAGGGGTGGAATTAGCTTTGCCTGTAGAATGCCAGGTTGGAAAGGGAAAGGAGCAGACAGCACTGCTGACCCCGAGAGCCTGAATAGGTACTCCTTCATGAATTTAAAGAAAATAAATGTATCTTTATAGAGTATATGCTATAGGGTAACATATCCAGTGCAGCTGCTCCAACTAGTTTAATGTATCACAATGAGATAAATGATTATTAAAAGTTTGTGATTAAATACTGTATAGAATGTAGCATGTAGGGGTGAATCTCAAGACAGCTGTCAAGAAATGGCTGGGCTGGATATTTTTTGAGAGGTTTAAACATAAAACAACCTGAATAGCTTGCTTACTTGCTTATAACTTTGATTATTTTCACATTTCACCTGTACAGTTTCTGATTTTGTGTATCCTGGCTGGCTTAAATTATTTATGTTTTACTTTGCAGTAGCTCAGCCCTCAGGACAGCTGACCCTCTACCAGCTGTCAAAGTATCTGTTTTCATACTCAGAAATACTGACAGGTTTGCTCATTTTACAGTAAACTCAGCAACCTTGTTAGCCAGGAACAGCGACAGGGGTGTTAATCTGTTTTTTTAGGAAAGCGACAGTTGTCTGAAACCTGTCATATCTGTCATTAAGTTTATTGGTGGTGTTTAAAACCAAGGATCAATGACAGTACATGCTAGTGATGCAATAAATGCAAAAACACTGTATTGCAGAGACATCTCAATCTGTTGTCTTTTTGCAGAAAAGTTTGTTTAACAACTTTCATGTACAATGAAGAAAGTTATACTTTAGGTTGTTTTGTATATGGAAACAATCTGAAAAGCTGTTTGAAAAAACAGATTTTGCAAGAGACTGCTGGAGACATAGCAAGTGAATAAACTGGAAAAGCAGACCATCGAAAAAAATGCCTCTAATCTGGCTACTGTGACCAGAATTGATGAATGCTACTAAAAGTGTTCATTTATACATATAGCAGACCTCCTCACAAAGCAGGCAGGTGGCACTTTAACTTGTTGTCTTTGTCTGGTTTGGAATGCAATTCTGCCAGTTCTGTCCCTTTTAATCCGGTAAATGCTCAGAGACTTAACATGGATTTGTCAACAGTCTAACTAAGGTTTATACAGTACATGCTGAGCAAAACTCTTGTGAATACATGCCCTCAAATGACTATTAATTTGTAGACATACTGACGTCTGCACCTATTAAGCAAACGAGCGAGTTCATTGATTTCAGTAGGAGCATCAACAAAGTGTTTGATTGGTCGATGGGTTGCTCACGTCAGGATTTCATCCTCAAGCCTGACAGACGCGTCGAGTTCATACAGAGTAGACAGCTGCTTAAACAGAGCGCGTTATTCCCGCGTCATTGTAAATGTGATGGTTGGATCTTTAAGAAATAATACTCTGCCTACTTTCTCCATGATTGTAACTAACAACGTGGGATGCTGGAATTTGTTTCACCACTTCTGAGAACCGTCGCGTCAAAAATACGTAAATAAAGTGCGGAAAACGTGTATATCATTGACAGTTGTAAACGTCGCACCGTTAGCCTCAAATGTCTCCACTGTCCGCTACACTGCCCAACGAGGACTTCACTAAAAACACCATCACTGTTCAACAACAGCATGCTCTGGCAACTATCACTGCCTAAGAGCATTTACTTTTTTATAACATTAGAGGACTTATAAACAACCAACATGAAGCAAACTAATGGTTAACACCGTTTCCTTTTTCAAAAGACTACTTTAACTTGTTCACAACGGCAGTATGGACCAGGCAGACGGCGAGAACGCTGCGGGCACACCGGACTGTGAACTGGAGCTCCGTGGAGATGCAGGACTGGATGAAGTTCAGATGCATCTCGCCTGCTTACCGGAGCGATACATGAGGGCGAAGTTTTCACTCTCTGCGTACATATTTTGTTGGACGGTAGTTAAGTTGTGTCAGGTAAGATATCATGCATTGCATGAAGTAATAAATCAGTCTAAACGCTTTACAGTAAAGTCACAAAGCAGGTTTTGACACCCTCTTGGATATGTAGTCTTAAAGATACAAGTCTTGAAAATAGTTTACGAAATGCGTTACATTAGTATCATTTATTCGATTTGAAGGCGTGATTATTGAGAGTATGGTGCTTTTGAAATAGTATCTTGAGTATGGGCTTGTTCATAACAAATAAAGGAACACTTCATCCGTCAGAAAATTAAAACATTTCCCTGTGTAGGATGGCAGCCCATTCACCCGCTCCAACACCCAGGATCTGTTAAACTATTTTGACTTTCCCCTCTAATTCACACCTTTCACAGTCATAATATAGGATGAACCAGTTAAGAAAATGATTATCACCACAATGGTTATTGAAAGACTGATTATACGTCAATCGATTATAAACCATAGCTTATCTGATCTTATTCAGCCTTTTAACTGAATGATGACACATTTAGCAAGCATGTGTAAAACGTATAAAAAGACTATGAGGAAATAGACAATGCACTTTAATACAAGAGTACTTCTTTTTGACCCTGTTTCTAATTACTGTTTGGGCAATCTAATTAATGCTTTCTTTTCAGTTACATTAAATCTAGTTTTTGTAATATCATTTTATTTGCTTATCAAGTAGCCTGAAACAGCAACAATGTAGCCAAAGCTTTGGACATGTTTCAGAATCTCAGGGCACTGGCTATGTCCATGTAGTATCCCTTCTACCAGTTTTTGAACCGCTGCCATTTGAACCTTTCATGAATATGGCAGCTGTAAATCACAGGAGCCTAATGTTTATGACCTTGTAGAAGTCTGTCTTGAGTTTAGCATCTTTTATTCCACAGAAGGCAGCCTAGAACTTGCCCAGACAATAGAAACAAAGGGTTTGTTGGATGACTAAGGGAATAAAAGATTGCATTTTGTATTACTGTTGTTATTTTTATTTAGTAGTAATATTTAGTTTATTATTTACTGCTCCAAGATCCTTTGTGATTTAATGTGTTCGGATTGCAGTGTCTATACCATTACCTTTGAGATGAGAGCTAGTGGACTGGAGCCAGCTGCTGTAGGTCAGAAGTCAAACTCACAGTCACAGCACACCCTTGAGCAGTTTTTAATTGTTTTGATTGGTTAAAGAAAGGCTTCAGACTCTGAAGCCCAACAAGACTTACTCTATAGTAGAGAACCATTGTTGAGCCATTTATGAGTGAACAGAATAGCTTTAGAAACAGTAGTTTTAAACAACAACTAAGTATTAGCATTCTTCTTTCATTTTAATTTGGAAATATTACCTTTCAGAGCAGTAGAATGTAATATTGATTTCATTTAACTGAAAAGTAAAGTTCCTAAGAAGTCTCAATAGGTGTGGGCAATTGTACCTCATCCTAATTCAACACCAACATATTTTACTATTGTTCTGTTTGTTCTTTAGATTATGCCTTACTAGTTCACTGTGGTTAGCATTAATGTCAACAATTTGACAGTTTTTTTGAATGTTGGTACTTTAATTCAAGACACACCTTGAAACAGTCTTGTATATGTTTTCCTTTTGTCTGTCTCTAGAGATTAAGACCATCCCCAGTGCTGCTCCAGGTAAGTTTAGTCTTTCCTTTCAGTCAAAACCTAAAAGTACAAACTGTACAACTGTACTAAACAGAAGTCTCTAGTCAAAGAACAAACACCCAAAATTGACAGGGTTAAATTATTGCCATAATTGTCATGTAGTTTGTTACATTTAGTTAATTTAATGAACACTGTTACATTGACGTAGTTTGAATTCTATCATCTAATACATGGTCGCTGTCTGATGAAAAACATGCATTTTCACTTTTGGCAATTTTGACTTGATATTTCAGAACTGTCCACTAAACAACAGGTCTACAGAAACCCAAATCATAAAACTGATTTCAGTTCAAAACATTAAGGGAAAAATTATATACAAAAAATCTTAATTAAATCTTTAGTCTTTATAATAAAAGTAACCTACTATACCGATTTCCAAAATTATGGACAGTTGGTGTTAAAATCTGTAACTGAAGGTGCACCATTGCAAACCATAATAAGAAAATAGTGTATGTCTACATCCACTAATATCCATTTCACAAGTCAATTTGGTTATTTTTTTTATTCATTTTGCAAGATTATTGTTTATAAAGTAAATTGTTTTCTTGCACCTGAAAAATTATTTTATTTTATTATTGTTTATTTGGACATTTACATTTATTCATTTAGCAGACACTTTTAATCAAAGCGACTTACAAAGAGAGAGCATCCGACATTTTGCCCTAATAAACAACAAGCCTAGTCTACAAAGCTTTTTTTTTACATGTGAAATAAGGTTGGGCATTGGCACATTAGAGATTAGTCAGGTGTCAGCGAAACAGATGTGTTTGAAGTTGTTTCTTGATTTTGGAAACATTTACTACGCTATGGTTAAAAAGTCAGTGGACTGTACATGTTTTTTTATATAAGCAGTGGCAATATGATTCTGTCAGATCTGTCATTCTACATTTAATGTCAGCAGTAATTCATTTGAATTTAATGGTGCAAAGCATCTTTCCAATCTTTTTGATTTGATCATTATTGTGGCGCAAACATCCATGCTCCATGAGGACGTACTGTACTTCTTCTGGTGTCAGCTGCCAACAGCTTATCTGGTTCCTCCCTTTCATGGTTGTGCTTTAACTTGTTGGATGTTGCTAAGCAGTTATGCAATGCATTGAGAGCTGAGCCATCCTCTGCAGCTCAGAGTCTGCAGGTGGCTCATTCACTCCCATGACACCACAGATTGAAGATTTACAGTGAGTTGGGTTGCTCAGATCAGGTATGAACAGGCCAGAGAATGATGTTGGTTTTATTTTGTCAAATTTTCGTCAGTCTTCCCTCTTAATAAATGGGATAATTATTCATGATCATAGGTTGTTTTAATCCTGATCACTCCCTATACAAGTAGTTGTTAATTCCTGTCTCATGACATGTTCACTTTTATACTTCAATTTTTTATTGAAATATTACCTAACATTATTGCATAATTTGCTGTATTCAACAGTACCTGTATGCCAGGAAGCTCTAGTTATTCTATCAAGTTTTAACTAATATGGGCATGATTTTCTTAAGCAGTAATTTTGTAATTTGACTAATACATAAAATGTATTCTAGTATTCTATTACCTATTATCTCAACATTATCTATTATTTTTAGCCTTTTGAATATCTGTATATCTCTGCATTTATGTGTTTGGTCTAAAATGGTTTCGGGAGTGTATTTGTCAGTCAATATAACCAACATTTCGATCAAACAGCCATTGTTGCCATGTAGATTCATAATGTTTCATGTAAAGTCAATGAGAAAACAGGAAAAAACAGAATCTCAACAAGGCATATTTTTCGTACTAGACAACAATCATTTTAATTTGGATTCCTCAACATTGATTATTACAAAAATATCTTAATAAATGAAAATTCAATTAAAACAGTTTGAACTAATACATAGAACTGAATTAAACACCAAAATTTTTTTGAAAAAGTTAACGTAATAACACAGTCTCTAGGAAACCCGGCAGATTCCACCTATTCGAATATCTTGTTGGATTTAAATAGCATTACAAGCATCTTGCATCATATTAACAGCACAATAAAGCCTGGTTTACAGTGCTATCCAAAAATGAATCATTCATTTATAGTATTTTAATTAAAAAGCAACACAACTCAGAATTAATTTACAATGAAAGTTTGTGCATTTTAATATTTTGCAGAGCCACCTTTTCTTCAGCAAAGACAGCTTAAGTGTTTTGGAGTAAGCATATACCATTTGCACACTGTTCAAAGTGTACCTATTCAATGTGGGTTGATTGGGCCAATGGCTGGCATTTATTTGTATTCTCTTGTGCTACACTACTGTTAATTTGTCAATTTTTAAATCTATTAAAAAGATATATGTATATATTATAATAATATTATATTATTATACAATATTAAATGTTTTACATAAATAAAACTAATTCCATTAGCAATTTAGCTTTAAAGTAAAGATAAAACAGACAGACAGATCTAGATAAAAGGAAATTTGTAGAAGACAGAATACTGGTAGAACTTCATACTTTCCCTCAGCTCTAATGTTCCTCTTCATGTCTCAGCCTGTACATTTTTTTACAATCATAAACCCAGCAGTGTCATTAAAATCTTCTGCTGGGTGTTAAGCCTGTGAGTATTAAGGATGTCTCTTACAAATAAGGGCTGCGTTTCTCAAAAACATTGTAAGCCTAAGTATTTTGGATGGGCAGTTGTGGCCTACTGGATAGTGAGTTGGGTTTGTAATCAGAAGGTTGCTAGTTTGATTCCAGTACTGGCAGGTAGCAACTGAAGTGCACTTGAGCAAGGCGCCTATCCCCCTGTTGCCCCCTGCTCCGGTTGTGTGTGTTCACGACTTGCAGTGTGTGTTCACTCCTCACCAGTGATGGGTTAAATGCAGAGGTCACATTTTGGGTATATGATTACCATATCTGACAAATGCCACTTTCATCTCGTTTTCACTTTCAACCAAAGTTCTCTATGTTAAACTTAGCTCACGATTTTGAGAAACTCAGCTCAGAACAATATTTTAAATAGAAATATTTGTATATATTTGGAAATGTATATGTTGTATTGATGGTTCTGTCTACACTGCTATGTCTGAGCGACAGCACTGTGTTTCTATATAGTAAATATATTAATGTATTTTCATGCTTGACATGACATACCATTGTATTCATCAAGGCCTCAAGACATATTCTTGAATTTTTGGTCACATGCTCCACTGAAGTATGCTTTGAAGGGCTGTGCCTTACAAGCAGTGCAAGCTCAAACCATGAGTTAAAATGCCAAATACACCGCAAACATTCAAATAATACTCCATCATAGTCAGAAACTCCCACATTAGCGGTAATAATTGTCCCTTATCTTCTAAATTACTCCTATCACCCCGTTCCAGCTTTTGCTTGTAGACCAGGAATAACTTGTCATATCTTTCCTGACCCAGTTCTACACCCCAGAGTCAGCTTTAGACTGCTTCCTTGGCTGTGGTGAACTTTCCTGTGGTGAATGGATAATAGTTGTTGGTTGCCAGGGTAAACTTCATCCTGGGGAGGTTTTTGAGGTTTTTGCAGTAGGAAAGCTCCATAATAACTCCCTTAGACTTCTTTAGACAATGGTCTAGCACAGGGTTAAACAGTGCTATACTCATAGAAATGTCTGGGATCCTCATCTCGCAGGAAACAAAGCAGCTTGATGAGATGAGAGGAGCTCCAGAGAGTAAAGAGCTAGACTCTTTTCTTTCTGACTGAAGATTAGTTGGAATGACAGTGTGTTTTGTCTATTTGTGTTTTGAAGTTCAGCGTAGTGTCGCATTTTACATGGTCTGTTAATCAGTCAGACGTCAGAATAGTTCCCCTTTATCATGTACCACCCTGCTTGCATTGTGACCTCTTTTAGCTTTAGATTGACAGCTTCCCTCTGTGCTAGCTTTTCCTCATCACACCCAATGCAGAATAACTGATTTTGATCACCTGCAGTAATAAAAGTCACATGTCTGTTTTGAACAATAGCCTTTCATTTGGTGGCTGCATTCATCATGACCGTAATGTGAGTATTCAGCTTATTCAGCTCAAAAATTAATGCTTTATGCTAGGTGAGACAAAGAGAAAGAGAGAGAGAGGGAGAGAGGAAGACATTTTTGTTCAGGGGTATTCGTTATGCTCTGAACAAAGAAGTCTGGAAGTGCTTGCTTTTCTTTTCATTCCCCGCCTTTTGGATAGAACAACTTCTCACGCACACTCTTCTTCTTTGGCGACAGTTGCTGCGGGCAAAGGGCTGCATGAGGTGTGCCATAATTATACTGGCAAGCTGTTTATATATTTCCTTTCACCTCAAAGCATTTGCATAATGAACCTACAAAGACAGAAAACAAAGTTTGCCAGCAGACTTTAGCTACAAACATTAACCCATTAATGACTTTCTTGTATCCTTATTAGAATTTTGCTCCCTTCCTCTCATTAATCGCTCATAATACAGCTAAGACAAGTAACATGGAACCCACCCTCTCTAACCTGAAAGAAGGGCTTCTCCTTCCTCAGTTATTCACCAGGACTGTGTGTGTTATCGCTTTAAAATGTAGCATTTGTGTGCCTGAATCTCTTGAGGATCTGCTGTCATACAAACTCATTGTGCTGAAAATAAAAAGACTGACTTTACCTGTTAGACCGCACTGAGAAATTATTAGCATCCTCCAGGCAATAAAGAGGGGGGAGCCCTCTTCCCTCTGATTGGCTCACGCTCTTTCTCTCTTTATTCTGAATGCCTCAATTTCTTAAATCCACCAGGCTGCTCTTACTGGCCCTTTCTCTTATTCTGTTTTTGTTCTCCCTCTTTCGTCCTCTGTGTTGGGATGGGCTTCTTCCTTCTTTGTGTGTGTGTCACTGTGTGAGCCACAGGCTGTAGAGTGAACTGTACAAGCCTCAGTGCTTGAGCAGCAGTCAAGGCGATGAATGGAATCTGGGATCCATTCTGGCTGAACTCAGATCAGCTTTCTGAGAACAGTGTCTGTTAGGATGCCAAACAGAGGCTGTGACCACAAAGACATGGCACAGGTATGGCTAATTAACTACTTCCTGTGTAGATTTAAATCTTGGAGTAGCCAAATGCCAATTTAACTCTTAATTCTCTTTAAGGGAATGAGGTGTTTGTACTTTTGAAAGTGTTATTGTCTTTTGTTCCAAGCACACACATGCATATGGAGTCAAACACACTGTGCTTTGTTCAGCCATGTTATTTTACACAACGCTTCAATGTAGCAGTCAATGTGTGTTTTGTGTCACACTGATGGCTTGGGGTTTATTATTATATTTTCTTTAGGGTTTATAATGTAATATGTTATATCAAGATGAATTATAGTAGTAGTGTTCTTCTGTTTTTCATAGTGGAGTCAAGTCAAAAATGCATTAGTTTATCCTGTAAATGTAAGTACTTAATTTTGGAGGAATTACTCAACCCTACATTGTTTGCATGAACAGTAAAATGTGTAGAAATCTAGTAATTGTGTAACTCAGTTCATCACAGTACTGACCCTGTAAACTAATTTTGTAAATGTGAATTGTGTACATTTGAACATTGAGAGTCGTGTGTGTCACTGTAAGTGTTTTTGTGCAGAAACTTGATGTAGTGCTGTATTTAGAGGCAGGTCTATGCTACTGTTATTGTCTCTTAAAGTTTGAAAATAGGTTTTGCATATAGATTTGCATAGAGAAAATTGGTAATGGTCCTAAAATAAGTTTCATTATCCTTAAGTAAAATATGCTTTTTATGTCTTGTGGTGGCTTTCATGTAAAATATTACCCAGGAGTTTTTATCAGGTTTCACCCGAAAGAACAAGTAGATTTTGAGGAAATTGATATGTTGTCTGTCCTAGACTTCCTGTTGGAGTAATTGGGATAAAGCAGCAAATAGGTGAGTCTTGCTGGGATGTCCTGATGGAGCATTTATAGACTAATGTGTTGTGCCCCGCACACAGATGAGATCCATCTTCAGCACGCAAACATTAATTGAACACCACAGCAGGTGAAGCTACAGAAGTGTTAAATAACAGTCAGATGGAACTGAAGAACGTTCAGTCATAAATTATCATTATCTCTCATACAAAACTACTCTCAATGTTTTGGTTTTCTCCTCTTCTTTGGGATGTTGCAAGATCTGGTCTGGTCTGAAATGAGCAGCATTAGAAAAAATATGTTGTGTTCCTGCTGATGGAAATCTTGCTGTGTCAGGTACGGTAGCATTCTGCAGCTGTTACTGTATTATGAAACAGCTGTTGTTGTTCTTCTCATTGATATATTTTATGTCCTCTTCTGCACATAGCCAATTATAAATGTGCCGTTAAGATCCGGTATCAGAATAACAATCAAGGTGTGGTGTTGTTTCAATGTCATGCGGGGCTCATGAATGTGTTTTTATTTGTCCCAAAGGAACAGAACTGTAGAACATTTTGGTTTCACCCTGTGCTGCCTGCCAGCTTTTCAGCCCTTGGCTAGTTTTGACTTCTTTGGTACCAGAAAACAATCCCAAAGTCTGGCATGATTTACAGTAACAGCCCATTGGGTTCTGCATGAGTTTGCTCACAAAAGCTTCCATCCTCTGGTTGCCAACTGTCAACTGTTTTTCCCAGAGGAAAAAATGGGAAACTGCCTCTTTGAAAACTTGAGATAAATAGTTCTGTAAGAAGTATCCATAGTATCCACTATCTTGCCCAAATACTCTTCGTTTTAAAATTGCAGGGTGGATTCTTTTCCTTCCAGGATCTGAGGCTGAAATATTTTAGCTTCTCTGGTTCTTGCTGGTTTGTTTTTCGACAGCACACAAAGAAAAGCTAGAACATGACTTTGCCAGAGGCAAGTCACTCATTTGTGGGTACAGAAAACTGAAGAGGATGATTGGCCACCTCAAACTTGCCCCTCCTTTTAGATTTGCATGTTGACCACAGGCCTGGGGCAGCAGCCAAGCCCTCTTCTTAGCCTTAACCCTGGTGTTTGTGTCAGAGATGGGAAACTAGGACAGCTGCATTGCCCTTTCCCGGGCAAAGTGTACCTAATGGTTGCTCTATCAGTGCTTTATTTAATTGAACTATAGTTTTTATTTGTACATCTACAAACAAAGGTCTACCACAGAATTTAGGTTATTTCCTGGGATTTCCTGGGAATTTCCTGGGAAGTATATCTGCTTCCTGTCTGGAGTTATGAAATCTTTTCAGGGTCCCCTGACCCTACGGTGGCAGTCAGAGCTGCTCTTTTTTAGTGTTACAAACCTCTTGCTTTTTTGTCTAGAAGTTCTCTTTCCTTTCTATTCCCCTTCCTGTGACCATTGACTTGTGTTGAACTGCAGGCTAAATAGACCCCAGAATGTTCACAGACTGACGGAAATGTAGCCAAATTCTTGGAGATGTTGCAGCCCAATAAAGGAGGAAATTTGTTGTCAGACATTGCTGAGAGCCAATCTGAGTGTTCAAAGTGTTTTCAGAAATCCTGCATCTTTTCTCATTCCGGTTATCGGCCATATCCTGCATCCTGTATCTGTAAAAGGTCTGAAAGCTATTTTATGTCAGTATATAAATACTTCTATCATAATTTTATGCATAATTCCTAAGGGTATCAGAACACCATTCGTAACTCAAGAGGTATGCAGCTTTCAGTGGGGATGTGCACAATCAGTTACATCAAGGAGGTTTAAAGACTACAAAGCACATGCTTGCAGGTCTGTAACACTAAATATCAATATTCCCAATTTTCAGAATAGTGTTTGGGCAGATGGTCAGTCAATAGCCTCTTTCACACAGTAATACCAGAATGACTTTACCAGTAAATACACAAATTTGGTGTTTAATCTTTTGATCTTTTTACCGGTAAGATTCCATTCACACATCTCTTTACCGGTAATTTACCAGTAAAGTCTGCATGTGTAAAAAGGGCTAATGTGGGATCTTTATTTCTCATTTCTTTGATTTTTTAGCTTTTACATTTTGTCCAATTCCTATATTTTTTTAATAACCCTTGCACCATGTACCCTCAACAGCTTATAATATATGTGTGCAAGCTCCCTCTCACACACACACATACACAAAACATGCACATATAATGGGGCAAAAAAATATGTTACATTCTCATCATTACAGGTGCTATAGAAGGTATTACAGCAAACTTTTATCTACAGTCTGTCTTATTGCAGGAACTACTTTTATGGTGTTTTAGGAGAATCTTCAAACTCAAAATGACGACATATACTGCCGTCATTAATGTCTTTTCTCTTTGGCCTATTTAGTAAATGCAATAGCACACACTTCTCAACTGTCAACAGGTTTATAGCTACTGTACCTGAATAATAACACAACCAGTTAAATGGCACAGATATTTGAAAGTAATTGTCTGCACTGTGAGTACTGAGGTTTGTTAACAGTAATTCTAGAACATATGTATAAATGGACACCCACAGAATCCCACAAAGTTTTGAATTGGAACGCCAGTTGCCCTGTCCCTAGCATGTCAGTTTATTTAATATTTTAACAAATTTGATGTGTTCAGCAGTAAGAGTTTCTGATTTCTGTGCAGTTTCTTTTAAAAAAAGGTTTAAGAAATGCAGATTCTGTCTGTGCCTCTCCACAACCAATTACTGTAACCCTGATCACACGCATTACTTCTCTTGTTACAATCCTTTATTGGTTTTGGAAATGTATGTAATGATTATTTGATTATTTGCACATTTGATTATTACATTTTATTATTTGCTCTTTCCTGTTTATGCTTTAGTCTTACAGTAACTGACATACAAGTTTTCTAAAAAGCCTAGAGGGCATCCTCAATTAACAATGAGTCTGTCAGAATCATTTATTGCACAAGAATAACACATTGTATTTTAAAAGCTGTTTATAACGCACCTGCCATTGCAACAATGGTGAAGCAGGTGAAGCCAATGACACGCCAAGATTTTTGGCCCACACCTTTGCCTTCCTGTGACACAGTCACATCATGCAGAGCGAACCACATATATAGACTGACAATACAAATCAAAAGCATGCATGAACATGTCCCTCAGCTTCCTTTTACCGCTTACTGAGAACTTAACTTGTCTAAAAGAATTAGACTTGTTATTCAGAGCTATAAGTGCAGGTGTTGTTGGCTTGTGGGTTTGTGAAACAGATAATACATTTTCTTCCTTCTCTTTGTTTCATATACAACAAAGCAGATTTATTTGAACGGAGCAGAGAGATAAGGCTAGCAATGCTGATCTTGAGTCAGGGCTTCTCAGCATGGGACAGTGTTTCCTTTAGGATTTTTTTCAGTGGTGGCAAGCCTATTTCCAATGGACCACACCCCCTTTCCCCTGGCGGTTAAATCATCCCACTTAACCTGTTACAAACCTGCATGGTGTACAGTAGGTGAATAGTTACATGTCTCATGGTCTAGAGCCAGACTGCTGTCCACCTTTTGAGTTACACTCACTATACTCTTACACATTCACTGCGCTAGTGTATAATGTTGGAGGGTTAAACACATAATGTACACCACTACTACACTACAAAACAATTACACTTCACTTGACTGTTACTTTGTCTCCTTTGTTATAAATTACCCGATTGGGAAAGATGTGAGTGGTGTTACTGTGATGTCACTGAGAAGCTACAGCTGTGGTGGAGATGATTTTTAGTGTGGCGGCCTGCCATAGCAGAATAAATATAGCAGAAACACTGTGGGAACACGTTGATAAACAATCTGGTTTACTCTCACCGCCTTTGTTCTGTTTGGGGTCGCTTGGCTCTGGCTGAACTCAATTTGTGTGCTTGTGTTTGTATGTGTGTGTGTGTGTGTGTGTGTGAGTGTGTGTGAGTGTGTGTGTGAGTGTGTGTGTGTGTGTGTGTGTGTGTGTGTGTGTGTGAGTGTGTGTGTGAGTGTGTGTGTGAGTGTGTGTGTGAGTGTGTGTGTGAGTGTGTGTGTGAGTGTGTGAGTGTGTGAGTGTGTGTGTGTGAGCGTGAGTGTGAGCGTGAGTGTGAGCGTGAGTGTGAACGTGAGTGTGAGTGTTTTGTCAAGTATTAGATAGTGGATGTTTAAGAGTGTCATTTTTGTATTGTCTTGAGGTAAACCCTGAACAGTGGAGCTGATGACATATATTTTTACGTATGCAACAGGTCATGTTGCATACATGTGCGTATGTCTTGCCATAAAGTTCCAATAAGGTACATTTACTGTCTAAGAAGAACATTCCATAGGAGGCCTTTGATTTGACCCTTAAAGTTTCAATGAGTCACTGTTGCCTGGACAGCACTGTGTAATATGCACCAACAATCTAATTTTATGAGCTTAACTTGCAATGTGCAGCATGTTGCATTATTCCTGCTCATTTCTCACGCTCCATGTCCTGGGAGGTTTGGTTGTCATATGTTTGGTTGTAGCCTTGGTGCTGAAAATGACATTCCTCAACTCAGAAATGTAGACCCTGCAAACACAGAGCTCAACATCTGTCAGTAAGTGCTTTCTTCACCTTAAAGAGCTCTCTTGGATTAACAAACTCAAGTCGTTCTGCATGTGCCATTACATGCCTGAATCCCTGTTTCTGAGTTTTTAAAATTGACAATGAAACTGTAAATTCATTGTTGTCCCAGAGAACCATTTTTCCTTCATAGCTTTGCTAGTTTCATGTATCACTTAACAGTCTCTTTCTACTCACATGATGAAATTATTTAAACTCAAATCAGTAGTTCCTGTCCAATTTGGTAAATTTGGACATAGTAAGCTAAACTTTCCCACAGGGAAAGTTTAGCTTACTATGCCATGAATGTGTAAAATGATGCATGGTTTATGTGTAAGGGGTTTAACTGGTTATTACAGCCAGAAAACCCATTCAGTGTATAGAAGACTCATTCACTTCATGTTGTGGGCCTGAAGACCCTGTCAGGTCCAAGCTTGTTTCCTGGGTTATTTATGTGTCATTTTATAATCATTCAGTTTGCAAGTAATGCAAGTCATCCTTGCGATCAATCTTCATATGTTCATGTGTCCATTGTAAGTCAATGGAAAAATTAAAGCTTCACTCATTAAAATTTAACCATGTAAGCTATTGCGTGGAGGCCTTGGTTTGGTGGAGCTCAACTCAGCAGAAACTGCAAAACAAGTTGTTTTGATTTTTAAAGAAGAGCCAAAATGAAAGAACAAATTAAAAAATAAAACACGGAATGAGAACACCCCAGCTGAGAACACTTTATCTAATAGATGTGTTGTCAATTTATTTAGTTGTCCCACACAAAGGGTTGAAGGTTGTGTTGGCCATGCTGGTTGAGAACCTGTGTACCTCAAGGTGCTCATGCTGTACGCATTCTGCTCTAGCAGACGATGCGTTTTCTTCTCATATGACTACTGTGTTTTAATGTGAGTTCATGAAGTTTATTGTAAACTTCTTATTGTTCTAAAGCATGAATGTCTGAAGGTAAGCTACTTAAAGACTTTTAGGCTTAGCCTATATGAATCTGTGTCATATTGTGTGAACAAGTAAAGTGTGTTGGAAATTTAGGTGGGTTGTTTACTTTGAAATTAGTCCATTTTTTTCCACTAGTTTGACCTATTTATGCAGATTTGTGGAATGGTTGCAAACAACATAATAGACAGGCTTTGTCGCATTGACAAACTAATTAGTCAGTAACGAAGCTGTTGATGTACTGTCCCTCTCATGTGACATCGTCAGTATTATACTGTTGTTCCCCTCCTGTGCCCCTCAGTGAGGTAGCACCAAAGTCAAGAAAGGCAAAAGAGCTTTTACTGAATTGTATTTGTTTTACTGTTACAAATTTCGTTATATTTTTGTTTTATATAAAAATGTGCACAGGTTGTTGTGTACATTTTCAATGCGGCTTGTGTTTTCGTGAGTCCCTTTGTGTCTATAGCCATGCTGAGTGGTCAGAACAGTGGTACTGGGAGTGATCTGCTGGATAGCTGAGTGCTCTCTGACTGCTTTTGTAATTAAAATGCATTTGGTGTTGGTTCCCAGGATACTGCCTTTCCACCTCTTGTCTCAGTGAAAGCCTTTTGACCAAGCTCATATCTATTATCAGAATATCATAAGCCTCTCTGCAGACCACACAAAGCATGGTGACAGAGTCACACCGTCTCACTCATGCTGTGGACATCTTTATCTGTTGATGTGCAAGAAACTGATGTGGATGCTCACATTCATGACTGTCATTCAGTTGCTTGTCTCACAATGGCCTCATTCAGCAAAGGCCTCTGACTAAACAGTGTCAGACCAAATTAGAGAGAAAGAAAGAGAGGGGTTCTGGTTACTACAGTTTGCTGGTCCTTTGCCAAATGACTGACTACCTCTCAGTGAGAGCTGACACACTAAATAGCCCTGAGGAAGGCTGTCGTCACCCAGGGAACTGTAGAGTACACAGGCAAAAAGACAGAGGACAGGCTTGAGGGGTTTGGCTGAATTGGTTGTTGTTGTGGGCAGCAGACTGTGTGAAAAGCACTAAAAAGGTGTGGAGAGAACAGAACAAAAGATTCTTGTAAAGCTATAATAGATGAAAGGTTTTGGTATATGCTGTAGCTAAGTGCTACTTAATACAAATAATTTAAAGATTTGATTAAACATTGCTATAGTGGATTTTTTAACAGAGGCTCTGCCCCTGTTTGAGATGCTCATTATAGATTATTGATCAAGGGAACCTTTTTTGCTGTTTAGTTTTTCTGATCAATGTCTGGTTAATCTTTATAACAGGATAAACATATTCCAGAGTACCCAGTAGGGATTTCACTATTGTACTTCTATAAATAGACAGCAGAGGGCACCCTGTGTCAAGAACTTGGACACCTTATCCAAAATCTGAAATGTGTGAAATGTGAATCTTGATAATAAATTTATATTAGGCCACTATGATTCTATTGTCTTTTCAACAAACGTTTTTTATTGACATCATTCAACAGGCCCTCTTAGATGTACAGTATTTGCTAGCATTTTTTTGTTACCTTGGTATGAAATGTTCTACCTGTACATTTCCCATAACATCCAGTAATTCTAGTTTTTCTTTAAAGTCATCCTGGGAAACAAGGTTTATCTTGCACTTCTGAGAGTGAATAAGAGTTGGATCTACTATGTTTACATACTGTGAACAACATTTACAATGCAATCTTCATTCGGGGGTTTGTTAGTATAGATGGTTTACCAGTAACTATTGTTTTACTGTCACACTTCAAAATTTATTAAGGAGAATATGTATATATCTTAATAAATTCTGAAATGTATGTATAATGTGATTATATGCATTTTACTGTCTGTGTAATGAATTCACAATATAAATATTACATAATGCTTTATATTTAAAGCATTACCATAATACAGCATATATTTCTATTATACTTCAAAATGCATTTGCATACCATGCATATCATGTCTAGCACATACACTGGGTGTTTCCCAGACATGTGGTTCACAATGAATACTGACAAAAAAGTACAAAATGACTCCCCATTCCAACCCATAACATCCTTTTAATCAGCTTGCAGGCTGTTATTTTTGCTGTCATATACAGTACCTCATTTATCTCAACGCATATATATATAAATCACTAAATGCATGCATTTTCAGGTTGGGAGTTAAATGGTTAAAAAGTTCATTGGCTGTTGTTTTGCTGCACAGTTGAACGATGAAGGAGCCTTCATTGTCAGGAAACTTAAACCATTGGCATAGCCTGACAGGTTTAGTCTCTCTCTCTCTCTCTCTCTCTCTCTCTCTCTCTCTCTCTCTCTCTCTCTCTCTCTCTGTGTGCCTTGGGTCTTAGAACTCTCCTAAATAGCAACAAGTAAGCATGCAGCAGCAACAGGCTGGAGAAACTCTCTTTAGGGCTAATGAAGAGAGAGTTAGAGAGGGATTGAAGCTGTCCCCTCCTCAGCACCCTCACAATGTTGAGTGTTATATACTTCCTACGCAGATTCTTTGAGGTAAGGGTACTTCTGCTTGTTTTCATCCCTTTGTGTTGCTTTGGATTTGTTAGCGGAATTATGGATTGTTGGAATAGATAATCATTGAACTGTCACTGTATTCTGTTATGATGTTTTTGCACTTAATAGGTTATCTTGTAACTCTGCTTCTTGGAAAGAGGACAGTGTTTTTTATTTGAACACTGTATCAAAATATTTGAAAAAATTGCTTTGATCAGTGACGTGTAGTTGTTTTGGCTAACAGCTCTTAGGTATACTGGCAAACATTAGCATTTATTAAGTCTACTTTTGCTTGTAGATCTATTTTTATATCAAGCAGTGATTTTACCATGTTTATTTTTAGGATGAAAGACTAAGTAAGTTTGTATTACAACATTTTGATTGTGTCTTTGGATTTGTATTTTGAGACCACATTATATCTCTGATTTAAGTAAGGACGGCTAGTTCTCTGCCTGGATGTTCGCTCACTTTGCACTTTGAGTCAATGAAGCTTCACCAATGGACATACCTGTATCAGTGTGCATGCTTGTACTCGCACAGTTGGGTTGCAATGTTGGCAATGTCTTCAGTGTTTTCCTGGATTTGGGGAGGTGCTGTTTGATAAATGGTTTTCAGTGAAATAACAGTTTTTCAGCTTGTTTAGAGCCAGATTTTAACAGAGAGAGAGAGTTACAGATACTGTCACTGCAGAGGTGGAATCCCATTGACGTTGCCATTTGCCTCCAGTAAGTCAGTGTGTGTAGGAATTGTTGCCACGGACGCCTCTTCTACACGACATCACCTGCCAGTTGAAGTGCTTCTATATGCATATACAGTGGCACTAAAAATGTTTGTACACTTAAGCAACATTTGAAAATGTATGAATGTTACTGCAGTACATAGTCAAATAACTAATCAAATAACAAATCAAGTGGCATTTATTTAAGTTAGAATTAAGTGGTTGAATATTTAAATTTATCATTGTGTTGCAATGATAAATGGTCTTGCTGTAGTGGCTCTGCAGTTTAAGCATGGTGTAGTGTGGCTTACTCAGCTTTTCAGCTGATTTAACGGTGATGTAAAGAGTTCTTGTTGACTGGCAATATTAAACTGCAATATGGCATACACAGCAGGAACCGGATTATGATTGTGAAAAAATGCATCCTCACAGCTCAGCTTTATCTGAAAGAAATCCTTTTAAATTCATATTTTGGCATGTCACATAGGAATTTATGCAGTTTATACATAAAGTCTAAAAGTGTAACTATCTCTGGCAGGGCATATAGTTTCTGCTGGAACATTGTTGACATCAGCAGTCATCATAGCTACAAGGGACAGTTGTAGGAAAACGAAGGGTCTGTTCATTTGTTTCCTCATGTACATTTCAGTCTGCTTCACGGCTGCAGGAAAAAAGCACACAAATTGTAGGACATCATTTATGATACTTTTATGGTGCTTTGCATTTATTTCAGTACATGCTCATTGTAATAGCATTAAAAGATGAAAAGAGTGACCAACACAGTCTTAAGAGTTTGTTTTTCTATTCCATGGAAGAAAGAAGGTCACATGGTTTGAATGATGCTTAATGATTACAGAATTTAAATAATTTTATTGAGACGTAAACATTACTGACCTTTGATCTTTTGTATCACCATAACACCAGTTGAAACCAGAGTCGTGAAACAGCACTATTTCCCATGTGTCCAATATCATTATAATATCATTCTCAAATGAATAGAAGCATGATAGAGGATCCATTACTTGGGTTGCACATGAATGGGAGTTATGTTTCTTGTGTATTTTACCCCAAGAATCTGGATTGTCTGGCTAGTCTTTAGATAAATGTGTGTGGCATGTTGGAGCTAGATATTGTGGGTTAAAAAGTGGGTGTGTGGGCTCATGTGATAGCACGCATGTTGTTTTGATGTGGAAATGAACAAATCACATAGAGACAGTGGGATGGAGGCTGGTGTGTGTTTATGTGTGTTGCTGCCCAGGGCCACACATCTCTGTGACATACAGGTCTGAGAATGCAGATTGCATACTACACTCAGTTACTCAAACACCAGCTTGTCTTACACTTGACATAGTTGGGAATAGACTTGAATGAACTGACGTAAAATGATGAAACTGAAAGATTTATGTGCTTCATTAAAGAGAAACAAAACATTTAGTGAAATTTAAGTTTTATGGCATGTGACATTTGAGGACAATGAGTTGTCTGGGACTGAAAGCAGATTGTTAATAATGTTTTTCAGTAGCTTTAAGCTTTCATCTAAATAATCAGCTATAGATTGGCTTTTAGTAAGTTATAGAACCCACAACAACAGTAACTGTTAGTAGGCATGAAAGAGAGGGTCTTGTTAAAATGTGCTGCAATAAGGCATTTCCCTCAGAGAAAAAAATATTTAATAAATGTGGGTAGATTTTCTAGTTTCCCAAAGTACTGACAGTGCCAGACTAGTCAGAAATAGAGAACGAGAGAGATAACAGGGCAGGAATGTAAATAAACTTAAAGAAGACCCCAGCCCATTCTTTCAAAACACCAAACCTATTTAGACTCAAAGTATTGTTTGTGTGTGAATGGATATTATTTAAGTTTTTAATACAACATACATTATGACATCATGACCATACAATCTTGTTGGGCTTAGTGAGGGGCATTGGGCTGTGTGTATATCATCCAATCAGTGTGATGATGTCGTTTTTCTTCAGGAAATTAGTCGAATGGCATGCATATATGGCATGACATGTTATAGCATATGGCATTCAGCAGTAGTTATATGTAAGTGGCTTATAAGTGAAGGGCATGGCTATCTGTCCCTGTCCTACAAATCTGATTGATGAAAAACAGCTCTCTTGTGAATGATTGTGTCTGTTTAGAATATGTAGCCATTGATAAAGTATACATAATTCTGTTTGGTAAACAGGCTAGTGGAACTTCAGATTAAAACAGCTGAAGAAGCAAAATGTAGAATTAAGGTGCTACTCGTGTGTTTTTGGATTTCACAGTTTACCTCTCTGTCCTCTGTACCCCAGAGCTATAGTTATCAGAGCACAGACTTAAATTGTTCCTCTCTCAGCAGGGGAACATTGCGTAAGTTGCTCATCATCTTGTTAGGGACATGAAATTACTTCCTAGTCCACTATGCTGCGTCCCTATCTGAGAGTCCCAATAGATTACACAAGTCAAAGGGATGAGGGTGTATTTAGCCTCTCATGCTTCAGTGCATTTTTGGGGGAATTTAGATATGATAAACAGATGAAATTAACAAACAAACTCTGGGGATTATGCTCTGCTGTCAGATTCCTGTGAGAAAAATCCAGTTTAATGGGACATTTCACCCAAAAATAAAAATTCATTTACTGATACTGATGTTGTTTAAAGCTTGTATTGTTTAGTTATTTATTTTAGAATATCCTGCCCATTCTTTTTCATAAAATACAAGTGAAAGGGGACTAAGTTTGTCAAACTCTAACCAAAAAAGATCATTCAGAGGAAGGCTAATTTAGATAAAAAACAAGAAGGTTTTTGAATGATTAATTGCTGCTTCAGTCTTTTTAAGTGGGTGCCAAAGATTTGCAATATAGCACACAAGTCATATAAGCTATGTTTTAATTAAACTGTATGCCCACTTTTATTTTTTTGTCATTTTGGACCTGACAGACTCGACTCCCATTTCTTTTTTATTTGAATTTCAGCTGAAGGGAATCAGACAGGAAGACAGACAGGTTTGGAAAAAGCCATGAGGGTAATTAAATGATGAAAGAATTCTCATTTTTGGGTGAACTATCTCTAAACTGAATCAGGAATTCTAAAAGCTCATGCTGTCACACACAATAACAAGAACCAGTATTCAAAATGCATTATTACAATTCAAATACATGTCCCAATACACATGAACAAGGACAAATTTGTATTTATGATGTGCTGGCCTGATCTCAGATCTAAGAAAGGGAGTGAGTGGGAAACATGCTTTATCTCTGTCTTTTTTTGTAGTGAAATCTGACTTAGACTTATCGCAACAGAAAGTATTGGCATTCCCTGTGTGTCAGATACACGTGTACACATCTTCTCAAATAGAGTACCATGCTCTGTACTCAGTGATTGTGACTACGTTCAACACTGATCTGATTTATGGAACCAGACTGTTCTATACATCTTAGCTGATGGTATCCATACAATGGAACTACACAAGATGCCTGATGTCTTCAGGGGTTGTACCCAAACCCAAAGAGACACAAAAATGTGATATGCAAAACCGACCTGGATCCATTTATTATTTTAATGTTGGACCAGGATATGTACAGAACCATAAATGTGCTACCTGAAACTGACCTGGACCCAGCTATTATTTGTGGAGGGAGCAGTGTTAACAGTGTGTGTCTGATTCAGTTGGCACAGTGGGATGCAGCTGTGTTTGCACCTGGTCTAAATCAGCAGGCACTTGCTATATGCTACAGCACAAATGAAAGCTACAGCATACTTTGGATGCTAAAGCTTTTAATCACATTCACTTGTCCATAAAATCAGAATGATCTTCACCTCAACAGCTTGACAGAGTCTCTGTCACAATCATTTGATCTACAGCCATTAACTATACTATACTCCCTATTGAACTTCTTAGTTTACTCACTACTACAGTAGCTAGACTATGCAAAGCAGCATTGATGTTGCTGTCTTATGATGAATCACTTTTTGTTGCATTTGGATTATAACTGAACAAATTTTATTATGTAAATTGTTGGACAGAGTGTGAGAAGTTGGAATACACGTTTCCTTTTTGACACAGACACTTACTAACAAAAGCCAACAGGTTAAGTCCTATTGGTTAAGTCATAAACCTACACTGTATTATGGTTTGAATTCATATAAATTTGACCTATTAAGGAATAAGGGACAAGAATAGTGTGCATGTATACTGTAATTCCTTAATATATATCTGAAACATGAATGGAACCATATTTGAGGACTTGGAGTTTCCAGGCGCAGTCCACAGAAGTTATGTATGATGTAAGGGGCCAGTAGTAGGTGTGGTCTTAGATGAGCTCATCATTTGTGAATAAAGTCATGCTTATGTCAACACATTTTTCCTCATCTTGGATTTGTTGGCCTTTATTTTACCTATGTTATGCTTTCACTCCTCCACCCTTGCATTTAGAAATAAAGCAGCCCTACTGTAAATACTCTGAAACAGATGTAGACTCCCGATCACTTGCCTGAAATGTTTCTTATGATCTTAAAAGTCTTTCAATTTGAAGGCGTTTCCTTATATCTTTGAAATTAGTTTTGAAGATATTAATATAATTGCACCAACTTTAATGTCTCTCATTAAAACCTAAAATTTTATAAAAAAAGTTTTAGAAATGGATGACTTGAACAGAATAATGACAAAAAGCAGCTAATAAGAGCCCAGCATAGATAGAAACTCCTTCATTAGAGTTTAAAAATCATCACAGGTTGATACCTCAAGAAACTAGATGGTAAAATGCCAAGAGAATGTTTTTGCAAATTCTAGGCAATGTGTGGCTACATTAAATATGCTATAACATTGTTTGGAACCGTCTATTATTAAAAAAAAAATAATAATAATAATTCTGTTATTTTGTCATAATAATAATTTTAATACTTGCACTAAATCACACAAAATCGTATACTAACATATATATATATATATATTTGGCTGACGCGACTTACAGTACATTCAAGTTCTACATTTTGTCAGTACTTGTCCTCCCCTGGGAATTGAACCCACAACCTTTGCGCTGTTAACACAATGCTCTACCAACTGAACTACAGGAACACATGTGTATATATATGTGTGTGTGGATGTGTATATACACATATATACACACATATGTGTTCCTGTAGTATGTATATAATAGATAGATAGATATATAAAAAGACAGAAAGATAGATAGCAGTACGTATTTCCTTACACAGGCCTCCTCCCTTGCATGTGTTTAACGTTGCCTTTGTGTCTGTGTTTCTGTTCTGTTGTTGGCCTCCCCAATAGGATGATCTCATTCTCTTGTTGAGAGATCAGCAGGAGCCTTTGATTCCAGCACTTCTGTTGTTGCCTCTGAACCTGTTTAACCCACCTCTCAAAACAAAACCATCTCAGAATGTAATAGCACACTTTCTTTTAGCTATGTGCTCAACAAACACCAAGGGCTTATTGTAACATATTATTTCACAATGACCTTCCACAATTTACACAACAACTCAAAACTGATTTACAGTTGTATCTGTGTCCCTAAGTTTTGTAGACTAGCACTCGCTATTGCCTGAATTGATGATGTACACAACAGATGAGACACATCAAGTATGTTACATTACATGTCTTTACCAGTTAGTGGAGGCAGAGCCTGAGTCTTAAGTCTGCAGTGATCCTGTATTTATGAGGAATAATGTACCTGTAGGTATGGGCAAGTGGAAGCACACTGGGATCATATAAGAAGTATAATATTGTAAGTGTTATTATGGTCATGACCTGAGGGTAAATGCACCAGTAGTGATGTGTACCTGTAATGTTTGGGGCTGGTTCCCTCAGTGTTCATTAACTATAATGACATTTATGTAAATGACTATAACGTTTAATTAATTTGCCATATTGTAAGATAACTACATTGGTTAGAGTCCATGGAACATGCAGAGCCCTATGATACCAAAAATGGCATAGTTAACCGTACCTTATGTTCGTCCGATTTGAGTAAAATTTGGTTTGTAGCGTCTAGAGACATCCACGACAAAAAGTTGGAATTCGTAATGACCTTATTGTTTTTGTATACTAACAAGCACACCAAAATGAATATTGATTGTGACTTATTGACATAAAACTTACATGTACATGTCATCCCAAGTTTACCTCATATACCTACATACCTAAGCTCACACTTGAACGGATGCCCAACCCCCCTTCCTCTGCCTAGTCCATGATGTAGAGTTAAGACGTTAAACCGGTTGAGAACCGGTTGAGCCAACGAGGGTAAGTTCTTCTGGTGCATCCTGTACCCCTATGTGCTCGGTCATAATTTTGACACAGATAGTTTGATAGCATGGGTAATTCACACAGTAATGAGTCAGCCAAATTGCTGGATATATTTTCTAGTGACCTACCTTTATTTCAGTCACTGTGAGACTACAGACTACATATACCAAGACTACATATAATAAGACCACACATAAGGAAAATTGGGGCTAGTTGTCACAATAGCTATATCTCAGTAGCTGTAAGGTTTTGAGTAAACAATGACACTTATGTCTTTAGGTATGAGTATGTTGGTTTAAAAACCTTTATTGCCAAAATTATGATTCCTAGTTATTCACCTGAAAATTCCTGTCCAGAACTCAGGTTTTTGCTTGTTTGATGCTCACCTCTTTGATAGTTACTGTTCTTAAAGATCTTCCACTTAATGTCATCCCTGATTTACAGTAAAGGCTTTGGAGTGGCTTGACCTCTTAGGATTAGCTCAAAATGGGCTGTGCCAGATGACTCCACTCTTCAAAATGTTTTCACCTTCTCTCTCAGAGCCTGAAGTAGATAATCTGTGTTAGAATGGAAGAATCATTGGCTGCTGGTCAAACTTACTGGTGTCTACCCTCAGACTGGTCTGAGATTGAAGAAATAGTCACAGACAAACCAGTAAGTCATGGTGAGGAGAAGGGGTTGGATAGATATTGTAGAATGTGCTGAAAAAAACAGTGAGTGGTGAAGGGCTGGTTGACAGGGTCATCCAGAGGATATTGTGGTTGTGGACCCTTGGGAGCTGCACTTAGCTTGATGATATGAAGCCAGATCACAACCTGAATCATACAACCCCAAATCAGAAAAAGTTGGGACAGAACCAAAATAGGATTTTTTGAAAAAACAATAAAAATCATGAGGAACACATTAAATAATGTGCTGTTGTATTGTCTGCAATGAAATACAAGTCAAAGTAAATTTAGAAATCACTACTTTCTTTTTTTATTTGTGTTTTCCATACTGTCCCAACTTTTTCTGATTTGGGGTTGTACATTTACAAAATATAATTTATAAATGCACAGCACGATTCACATGTACAGATTCGTAAATTCAAAATATGATTCATAAATACACAAAACTCAGTTTTCAGTTGTTTTCTTGATTCCTCGTGTCAAAGAGTTAGAAGAACATTGTGATGTTCAGAGATTGCTCTATCCTAATTCAAGATAATTAAGTTAAGTGTCATTTAACCATCATCCTTGTCTCCGATGTGTAGGAGAAGCAATTGAGATAATAAGGAGATCTCATTTGTGATGATTCTGTTTTGTGACCTATGATCTATAGGGATCGGTGTGATTTTTGCAGTTAGTAAATGTTCTCTGTGTTGTTAATGCTTCATACAGTCTGTTGTGCTCGTATTTGCTATATCGGTTCATCTTCATGATCTCAACGGACAAATAATGACAAATAAAGGAAGTTACATGAATAATGAACAATACAATACAATAGATCGGATGCTCCATATGGGCTTATAAGCAGATAAAGCAAATGGCTAAGCAATATATTAGTTCCAGGTGTGTGTTGACCACATACCTCTGTGGTTAACCTCACAAATATATTTTTTTCTCTTTTTAAAGTTTAATTAATTGCAGACAATAGTTCAGCAAATTGTTATGCTGTTGCTGTATTGTTAACTGTTATTTTGAATTGCCTCACTGATGTGATTTACAAATTGTTTTCCATGTCAATGGTGAGAAAATAAAGTCTCTTTCATTGAAATAATGCACATACTCTATTTACTCTCAAAGGCCCCAGCAATAGAGGATTCTGGGAATGAAGCTTTGGAAGATGGGGAGTCTCAGCAGGAAGAGTGTGGAGAGCAACAGGATCATTGTGAATGGTGTAAGACAGTTCATGGAGCAACACAGGACATAACAGAGAAATATCCTGATACACACTCTTGGCATAGTGACACTTTCTCGGACCTCAGCCATGAAACTAAGGACTGCTGTAGGACACCGCTCAGCTCTGAGGCCGGCTCTTGCTCTGGGTGTTGTCTGGACTCAAGCTCTTTTTGTGTCAAACTTTCTGCTTCCAGCAGAGAGAGGAGGCATTCTTCAACAGAAAGGCATCACGCTAACAGTCTCCATAGGACAGTGGATGGAGAGCAATTACAGACACAGACTACACAGACTGTAAATATGGATATGATGCACATTGGAGATGTTGGCACTGGAAAGTCTGATGCTAAGGAGTCTGAGGACATTTACAGTAACTTGCAAGCAGGACCTGGACATGATTCATCGTCACATGACACATTGCACATAGTAACACCCCTTTTGGCATTAAAGGACTCAACAGAATCTCAAATACTGGCTGTGCAAAGCTGTGATGAAACATTATTGACATTAACAGACTGTGCTGGAGTTCAGAGTCAGTTTAGTGAGGGAAAAAGTGATCAAAACAACATAAATATGATTTGGACTCAGTCAGGACATGATGAGCCGATCACACAGTTAATAGCCTCAAATGAGAAACAATTACAGCACAATGATAATGACAGTGGTTACAGTGAAATACAGTTGAATTATAATAGCACAGTTGCAGAAAATTCAGAGGCTGAATATGATAAATTAGGCGTTCAGCTGAATGGACCTGAGCTAAATGTCCATAACAGTGAAACCAGTTTAACTGTATTTCAGCTTCCTTCTGTAAACACAGCTCTGCCTGAATCAGTTGAGCCTGTTGAATGGACAACTGAAATGTCAATAAAACACAATAGCATAAAATCACTGGCCACTGTAGAGCACAGCCAATCAGAGATCCTGGTAGATCACAGCCAATCAAAGGCTTCAGTAACCCAATTACATGATTCACTTGAACCCAGCCAGTCTGATGCCTTACTAGGGAACAGCCAATCAGAGGGTTTAGTGGAACACAGAAAATCACTGGCCTCTTCAGAACACAGTCGATCACAGGTTTCAGTGGAAATCAGGCAATTACAGGCCTCAGCAGGACACAGCCAATCACAGGCCTCAGTAGAGCACAGCCAATCCCAGTTCTCTGTAGAAAATTGCAAAACAGAGGTATCAGTAGAACACAGCCAATTACTGTCCTCTGCAGAACAAGACCTAACACCACTCTTAGTAGAACCCAGCCAATCACAGGACTCAGCAGAACATAACCAATTACAGCCTTTAATAGAACACAGCCAATCACAAATTGATTTCATGAATGAAAAATCCATGTATTCACAAGGTTCTGTGACTAAGTTACAGTCTTTTTTTGTTTCAGACTCGCTGGCCTTTTATGATAAGGAACCATTTAAACAGGACTGCATGGATGTTTGCACTAATTGCAGAGACAGTGAATCTCTAAAAACATCTGAATGGCTGTTATCACCGCACATGAACAAAGAACTCAGTTTGATCTCAGAAAAGAGTGACAGTCTAAATTTCAAAAAGCAGGACTTAAATGTCATCCCACCTGTTTATACTGAATGTGAGTGTTATGCAGTTAAGAGAGGTTCCTCAGATGAGCCTAAAGCATCTTTAGTGCATCAGTGTGTTATCAATGATCAGACCTCAGAACAGTCAGACATAAAAGTCTGCACTCATTTCAGCCATCAAAATAACCCAGTATTACAAATGCATGATGCTAAAGACGATTTCTCAATCAGTGGACATCACACAGACACTGTGCAAAAACACATGGGAAACTGTGAGTATGAGGCAGATGCTCACAAAACCCAACAATGCTCTGATAGTAAAGTTCCTTGTAATAAGCTGGATGAGTTTGCTGAAACAAAAGCTTGTGATAAAACATATTTGGGGGCTCCCAGAAATGTTCTAGAAGGCGCAGATAGAAACGCACATCACATTGTTGCAGACTGTCCGAAAGAATGTACGATAGTTCCCTCAAGTGAACAGTCAGTAATTTACTCTGATAGTTCAGGATGCAAGGAAAATACTAGGCCTATGACATTGAATTTTGTGTGTCCTGACATGCAGACCACTGAGGTTGAGTGTCCAAAAAGACCTCCAGACAGTCCAGTCGAGTCTTTGTCTGGTTTGTTTGAAATGTTTAGTGACAAACTTCCAGTCAGCCCCACAGACATTTGCTTTGAGCACAGTGATGAACTTTCTATGAACTGTAAACAAATAGCATGTTGTGTTGTAGATGTTATGTCTGACACACATGAAGAGTACACAGAGACCTCTCGACAATTTCACCTACCCGACAACCTGTCTCACAAACACACAAGGCAAAATGAATTAATTAAGTCTGAAACATTTGAGCCAGCCGGTATATCCGAGCTGGATGTTGATGTTTTGTCTAATACACAGTCTGATCCCTGCACAAAATCTTCTTTTTATTTTTCCCAGATGAAAAGTAGAAAGATTTTGGTGACAACAGGAGAATACAGCTCAGACACAAATAATAACATTAAAACTATTACTGTAGAAGACTGTGTCTCAGGTTTACAAGATACTAGTTCTTTGCCAAAATACAAGTTCACTAATAATACTAAATGTTTAGTCTCAGGAGTTGAAGACTATGAAAACAGTGATTTATGTGGTGATCCGACTGTTTTAAACAGTTTTGTTACCCCCTTCCATGCTCCTGAAATAATGACTGCAATGGACTATAAAGATAATGTTGCAAAACAACCTGATCTGGACACATGCAGCAGCCTCAGAGATGTTTTACAAAAGCAGCTGTGTGATTGGCGTGGTGGTGAGGAGTGCCAGCTGCACTGGTCTGCAGTGAAGGAAGAACAGACAGCAGGAGGATTTCAGTTCAAGAAAACGGATGCCATCAGTCAGGGTAGGACTGCAGCATTACAAACCTCAAGCTCCCCACACACAGATCGCCATTACAGCACACATGAAATGGGTAATGCAGAGTCTACACACTGTGAATTTTCGCATGTTGTCAATTTGCACTGCTCACCCATGGTCAATGGTACTCATGCATTAGAAAACATGGAGAAAAGGCTTGAAATGTTCAAAGCAAACCTTCCTGGAAGCACTGATTTATTATGTGAAATGTCGGATTGTAGAGATCTTTGTACACAGCCTCTGCAGCTGCCCAACTCTGAGGCATTTGTTGCATGTTGTCGCATGCTGCCTGTCACAAATTTAGAGGCAATTGTGGAGTCTGATTGTTCACTGGAGAGCTCCTGTGTGATAGAGAATGGATTGGAGGAACAACAGAGAGAATGTTCATTTTCAATAGATGGATTTAATGAAGAATGGAGCTCCTGTGATGACATCACAAACTGCCAACATGACAGCAACATCACTGCCATGCATACAAATGTAAGGGAGACAATAGCCAACATGGACACTGTTCAAGATGCAAATGCTGTTGCAAATGAACTAGAGGCCAGAGAGACAACAAACACTCTGTTAAATGGGGTTGATAACTGTGGCCAAAGTGTTTCTAGTGTTGTATCACAAGAAATTGACTCCTGTAACAGTGAGGAGATGGAGGACAGTACTCAATCACATCTTAGCCTTCGTGGTTCTGCAAGAAGTAAGAGAAATCAATCAGGGAAGGGCTCTGTGTTCTCCATGTTCTCTAGAATGCCTTCATTCCGCAAGACCAAACGAGAGCAAAAGGGCAATAACAAGGTTGATCAAGAAGTCGAGAATTCTGAAGATGGACATGAGCGGGTGGAGGTAAAGCACAATTTCCCTCCGACACCTAACAAGCCCCACCCATCTCTCTACAAGACTTCTGTTTCTCAGAGTACAGATCATCTTATAGACATTATGAAGTATGGTGACCATTCCAATGATGATGTTTTTGAAACGGCCTTTGCCTTAAATTTGCAAAATAGAGAGAAATATGCAAAATTTCAAAATTTGTATCACTCCACTAACACCCAGCAACAGCAGCAGCACAAAGACGAAGACCCACTGAATTATAGAACTTTCCCAATGACAGATAGATTGCAACCAAAAAGAAGCAAAAGTTCTGACAACTTAAACCTTCGCATGAAGCTTGCAATGGCTCATAAGTCTCTGTCCAGCCTTTTTGAGGCCAGATATCCTGAGAGAGACAACCAGGAGCAGATCTTGTTATCCCAGAATGAAGAGAGGAGAACCAAGCAGTCCTGGAGGAAGACCAAACGATCTAAAGAAGTGGAACCTTACAAAAGAACCATATCTGTTCCTGGGACAACATGCAACAAGTCCTCACATCTGAACCATAGTGACTGTGCCTTCTGTTCTCCTCAGAGCAGGTCCAGGCTTGTCAGTTCACCAGCTTCCCAAAGAAGTTTGAGGAATGTGTGTCATTCTGACCCACAGAGCTTAAAATCTGCACCTCATGACCAGTCTGAAAATACTGCAGAGAAAAAGTGTTTAGAAGGAGGCGAGCAACCTAATGCTGGTTCCTCAGATTCTGACCATGCTTCTTTAGATGGCTTTGAGGCTATGGCTTTGAGGTTGCAGTCTTCTGTACACTCCACTCCATTTGCACTTGCAAACCAGAGGTCATCTACATGGGACAGCTCTCTGAGTTATTTTGAGGCCACTGACTCTCCAACGAGGCCTATGAGCCCCAAACCCAACAGTTCTGGGATGTGGACACACCGGAGGAGCTTCCGTTACCCCTCACAATCTGTGGCATCTTCTCTGTACTCGCTCAGTCAGGGAATGAGTGTTGAGGGTCTCTCAGATCCTCCTCAAAGGCCAATGTCTCTGAAGCCAAAGACGACACAACTTCCTACAACCCACTCATTTAATTCTGAGATCTTACTAGAGGACAGCAGTTCAGATAGCCAGTCTCAGTCCAGCCTGACTTCAGGATTTCTGACCAACAAACCTGAGGTAAGTCAAAGTATACTGGAAAAGAAATCCTTTTTACATGTTACTCTTGTCTTTGAAAGTACTGATGCCATCCACATAACTGGTAAAATATTTGGAGTATAATGCTAAGATGGTATTTGTTTTTTTTTTGTAATGTAATTGATAGAAGCCCGCAATGCTTTTCTTGCTTTCTATATTTAGTTTTACTGTTTGTACCGTACCAGTAAAAAGTTTAGAAACGCTTACTCATAGTTTATTAATATTTTTCCACATTTTAGAATAATGGTAAACATAAAAATAAAAAAAACCCCACAAATGTAAGTTATATTCTAGCATCATTGAATATAACTACGTTATATTCAATGTAGTTACTCTTTGCCTAGAATTTACAAAAATATTTTTGTGACATTTGTTGACAGTTCTCTATTCTGGGCTCTAATTGCCTTCTATTTCTTTATTATTCAGGCCAAATTATAGAATTGTATATTTTATGCCAGAAAGTAATATGTTGGCACAGTTATATTTTTGTTTACAAAATCATTTCAAACATTTAAGCAAACAGCTTTAGATTAAAATATTTTTAAGATCATAAAAAAGTGTTCTAGACTTTTGACTGGTAATGTACATAGTAATCCTACTTCAGTTTGAGTTTTCCCAAAGGTGCATGGAATATTATTATTTTTTTTAAACAAATTCCTGCTAAACCTAGCTCTTGAGCTGGATTTAACCCGGAAATTACAAGGACTTTCATGTTAAAGTCAAAAATGCTTAAGAGCCTCAAGTGAAATATTTCCACTGTTCAGAAACAGTGTCATCTAGTGGCTACAGAGGAATTTTAACACCATAACAGTTTAATATTGATATGGCTAAAATGTATGGTTAAATTGTATACTTTTCTAAGCAATACAATTTGACAAATTTGATTAATCATTGGAACTTTCATGAAAAGACATCTGTACAATAACCAACTACATTTGCACTCAAAGCATGTACAACAGAATGATGAGCCAGTGGTCCAGTCAACAGAGAGAAGACAACAAGGGCACACACGTGTGCTTCAGGTAAAGCGCAGAAGACAAGGAACCGCAGCACCTAGACCCATCTCAGACCTCTACGGTTGGACTTTATCTCTTCAGGGCATCAGAGAGGTGGCGTGTGACCAAGAGAGGAAGAGAGATTCCACTAAATCATGCCGACATTCATGCTCATATGAGACACTGACTGATGCGGAGAACATCTGTAAAAAGAATCTTTGTGCACAGAGAAGTTTACACCAGCTTAGCACTCCAACATCTGAGAAGCATGAGAAAGTAAGGAACTCGTGGAACCGGGAAAATCTCTTGGTCATCAGAATCTCCCACTGCATCTTTCCTTCCCCTGCTCTGCTTTTTCATGCTATACTTCTGGATTCTGAACACTTGTAGCATCTTTAGGATTTCTGACTTCTTTATTTCTTGTGTTTTACCTGACTGAACAAATATACGGAATCCAGAAGAAATCTTAGATGAGCACACAGTATTTCTTTAAACTGGAGGACAAGAGGAAAAACAACTATTTACATTATTTCTAAATTAAATTTAAATTATTATGAAATAAGTTAATATTATTTACTTTTTAAATTAATTTCAATTTAATATTAACTTGACACATTAACTGCTTCTTTAATATATTTTCTTTCTGATTGCTGTTCCCATCCGTAGGTGCGAACCAGACTGTCCCTCACCTCTCCTGAACAGTTTCCCTCCATCACCCTCAAAGATCACTTCTTCTCTCAGAGCACACCTATTGGTCTGGACTGCTTGGGCTGGCCTCACCGTGTGTCATCTTTAGGTGAAGGTCATATGCTATCTATTGAGTCACTGTATCACAACCTTTTATCACTAGAAAAGTATATTGACTTTGTAAATCTTATCTTTAAATCCTATAAGACTTTTCTTTAAGGCCCAGGGGGCAATGGTTGCCATCATTCTGTAACCTTTTGTGAGTTTTTTATAGTTGTGTTTGTAACAGTTAGAGCCCAGAGACTCAGAAACGTCTTTGTTGTTAATTTATAGTCTTTCATTATCAAAGTTTGTCTCATTTATGTTGAAATGCCTTGACATATGCCAGGATGCCTTTGCAAACCTGCAGTTGCAGTAAACAAAATATCTATAATGAGATACTGAAAACATCATCATCAAGGTCCTCCACCTACAGGCAATATAAATCTGTGAGTTCTTAAGAAGCAGCTTTATTCATACGTGTGTGCACGTAGCAGGAGCACAGAGGCTATCTTTGTGTAGTAATGCTTAGAGTGTGGAGCTCAGGGGCCCCCAGCACTGATCCTCTCTCTTTGTGCCAAACAATCCTGCTGATTATTTCTCACCCACTCACTGGCGCCATGCCTTCACTCTCTCTTGCTCAGTCCCTCTCACTCACTCTCTCTCTTTCTTTGAGCTCAGGGTAGACCTGGCATGGATTTACAGTCCCCCCTTACATACAATCTCACACACACATTTAAAAAGGAGACTTTGATTGAAGAGAATTGAGTACAGTATCTAAATATAAGTCTAGACTTTGATGATTTTAAGTGACTGTTAAATAGGCTTTGGCTGATCTTGGTTTGACTGTTTTGTTTGTTTGCTTATATGAGCATTATGAAAGTGATATGGTGACCTCTGCCTTTAACCCATTACTGGTGAGGAGTGAACACACACACCTGGAGCAGTGGGCAGCACACTCTTGTGCCCGGGGAGCAATTGGGGGTTAGGTGTCCTGCTCAAGGGCACTTCAGTTGCTACCTGCCAGCACTGGAATTGAACCAGCAACCTTCTGATTACAAACCCAACTCACTTACCAGTAGGCCACAACTGCCCCTGTTTCTGTTATGTTTCTATGAGCAACATAGTGTATGAAACCCTGGCTAAAACTGGGATAGGTTTGTATTGAAGCATGCTTTTCTTAATTTCAGATGTGAATTGAGCCTTTTTACACCTTTTGTATTTGTTGTTCTTGTTGAAATATCTCTCCATATATTCATGACATGCGCTATGTTTTTTGCTAGACCTCTGTAACTGTTTTTGCCTTATGTAAAATAAATTCCTATGAGAAGAAAGACACAATGACCTTATTTTACCCCTTCCTGACATCATGCCCACGCTATGACCTTTCCATACAATGCATCTAGCCTGTGCAGCATTCCTATGGCAGTTATGATAATGCAAAACTTGTATGTAGTTTGTATTTTGAGTACAAGATCTCTTCTTCAGAGAAACTAATGCAGATAAATGCTGCTCTCCACAGAATCAAATCTCACCACACCAGCACAAGAGGCAAACGGACAGACTGCCCCTGTGGGTGAGTTTACTCTTTTCAAACAACAGTGTAAACTTATGTTTTTCAGTATTAAAAGCATTTCAATTTCTCTGTTTGGCAGACAGTTTTAGCAAAAGCAACATTTGGTGCATTCAAGATTTGTGTGCATTTAGGTTTGTGTGTACCCTGTAAATTGAGACCATGACTTGCTTTTGCTAGTTTTACCGAGCTCTATAGGAAACTGTTTGATCTCTTTTCATTTGTGACTGTTGGATTAAACAGATTTTTCCAGCTTGAAATTGTTGCAAACATATGTACATTTAAAAAGACTGGAATATTTGTATAAATACTGATGTGATCATTATGTTATTTATAGCCTGTTAGCTAATAGTCCAGTTGCATTTTGAAGTGTGTTTGATCCAAACCAGTGAAAGGTCAGATCTGTCATACACAAGAATGTGAGGAATGTTCCCCCTGAGTTTCATCTTTGGTCTGAACCCAGCTTCTAGTTATGTAAAATGTGATCACAGCTGCAAAGGTTAGAACATGTCAGTACTCTTAAATTAGAGAAAACCACATTTATTTCTGTTTAATGTCTCCAGCGATTCTCATTTCCATCAAATCATGTCTTTTAGTGTCAGTCTAGTGAAAAATAACTTCAGCCAGACCAGTGCTTTTATTATGATAAATTGTGCACATTTTTGGGCTTGTCGTTACCGTGATCTCAGCTAATTATGGGTTAAATTCTTAGAAGGTGTTTGCTCGACACCGCTAGTGCACTCTTCATGTGCTGTCTTTCGGTTTACTAACAGCTTGCCTTTAACAGTGGAGGAGGGGAGCCCAAGGGGGGACTGAGGGGGAGGAACAAGGCAGTCCGTTTCAGTGCCAGACTGAGTTTTTCACATTGAGCCATATGAGTCATATGAGCCCTTCTCCCCTCAGAGGATCCCCGGTGATGCCAGCCTGTGACTGTATGTGTGTGCGCGCATGAAAGAGAGCGAGAGGGAGAAGACTGATTGTGTGTATGGGTGTCTATGTTGAACCACAAGCTTTTCACGACTGTGCATCCAAGACTGAAAGTAAAAGAGGCGGAGAGTGGGTGAGGAATGAGAGAAAAAAGCCGAAGCTACTCTGTCGCAGACCCTGAGAGCAAGCAAAGCTGAGACACAAGCTCAGAGACACGCACACTCGCAGTGTGCTCGGACCTAACACCTGCCCAAGCGGCGCCACCCTTCTCCCTGTTGGTTTGCGGCCACATGCGCACGCAGCACAGTGCCGGTGAGGTGGGTGTCCGGCTGGCAGGAGGCAGCTGCAGCAGTGGAAGCAGCAGCAGGGACAGCTCAGTGCAGTCACCTGGCTCTGAGTCAGACTGCAGCCCCTCTCTGGGACTGGCTGGAGGGGTTAAGGTACTGCGAGGGGTCATGTCCCATTACTGGAGTCTGGAGAGCCTTCACTCCACCAGTGGTAAGACCTTCTCACCTTTGAACCTCAGAAGTCACGGGTAGCTTGAGATGTGCTGGAATCAGACTTGCACTTGGAGCCTGAAGTGCATGTCAGTGGACGCTGCCGTAGAACAACGACATTCTCCTTCTGTATGCTTTTTGTGACGACTCTTGTTCATTGTATTTCAGTCTTTTGGTTTATGTGGTGGCATTGTCTTCAGCCCTTTTACGGTCAAAAGAAGGGATCTGAAAGAGCCACTGTCTCTATGCAAATGAAAACACATGGCTTTGCTGTATTCCTGCATTTTAGTGTGTCAAAGCAACAGGAGTTTGTTTTGTAAATCAGACTGATAAGCTTCATGTTTGTAATTTGCATGCTATATGTACAGAAGCTGATTAAAAGCAAGATTAGTTTGAAAGCAGGTAGTTTTGTTGGCTCTATTTTAATTCACAGTAAAAATTATGTTTCACAGCTGAATGAAGATGTGCCACTCTTATTGTTGTCTGAATCCTGCTTTTATTGCATTACTGTTACGGATGTTGTGTATTGATCAATGGTCTTGCAGACTCGTAATAGGTTTAGTGGTAACATTGTGGAAGGCACTGTCAAGTGAGTGAATGTGTTCTTGATATAGATGGATGACTTGGGGGATGTGACAGCGTGCCTCACATTTAGCAGCTACACAGAGACCCACACAGGAAATTAATGTAGAAATTAATTAAGAAAATTAACATGCATTGAGCTTTACAACACAAGGAAGCCATGTTACCATTAAAAAGTATAGCCATATGATGCTAGGTTTGCTTAACTGTTTGTCTTCATACCTCAGTCTTGTATACAGTGCGTGAGCTGGAATCTTTAACTTAATATTCAGCATCACAGGCAGAATTTTGAAGAAGCTGTGGTAAAAATATTTGAGGGGAAACAAACATAGCTTGGTTTGCTTTTAGCCCCTTTTGCCTCATTAAATGGAGCTGATATATTGATTAACACAGATTCTTCAGTTTCCTTTCTAAGAATAGAGCACCTCTCTTTTGCTGTCTTGGCACTGCCCGATCATTCATTAATACTTCTGTGCATCAGTGCCTGTATAATACAGCCGTGCAGATGATATTAGATGAGATGCTAGTTTGAGCAGTGTTTTGGTCTCTGTATCTTCTCTCAGGGTTGGCATGGTGACAGACAAGCCAATGACCGTCAGCCAAGGTAGCACTGATGTCATAAACAGCCATGGCTGCCCACGTCAGCTGTAATTTGGATGCTTTTCTCATTTTTTTGCTTTGTGCTATGAGAGATGGGATGTGACTTTTCCTGTGATGGGGGAAATAAATGGTGCACTGTGAGCCGAGGGCAATAGCTACAGACATTTCAAACTGTGCTGTCACTTCATCACGGTTCACTGACCTCATTACAGCACTCATATGCTGTCTGTAGCTGATCACAGAACAGTGGAAGAAATATTGACACATGAGAAACATTTAAAAATATTTAATGCAACAACAAAAATGGGACTGATATATCCTAGACATGGCATATCCTAGGCAGAGATGGTTAGATTTAAAACCAGACTAGAGCCTCAGTTTCACACAAAACTGAATTAATACTATTATAATAAATTTGTCTACAGTATATAACAACTAGAATCAATAGTCATCCTAAAACAACAATTTATATCCCGTTTTGTTATATTAAACCATTGTTTGACTTTAGAGAGAAATTCATGCAGGTTTGAAATGACATGAGGAGAAATAAAAGGAGGACTTTCTCTTTAAAAAATGTTTTAAAAATTATATTAATTTAAAAAACTTAGTGAATATTGTGAAATATTAACATACAGTATGTGTCGCAGCCCTTTTGTTTTCTCTCCATCATGTATACTTGCACCATGACATGTTTGACAGCACGAGGGGCTTTTTGTCTGTTTGATTTGCTGCGAGTTAGGCTGAGGGTGGGCTGGTGGTGGTAAACACACATAGGATGGCTGCAGGTGTCAGATGTGGTGCAGAAAGGACCGCACGCAGTGGAATTCATCTTACAGGATGTGTCACCCATCATACTGCCATGCTTCTGCAAAGACTTCCATCATCTGCTTTCAGTATGTGTGTGAAATGCATCTCTAATGCCTTTTTCACACATACTCCGTTTGCAGTACGTAACGCAGTACTCCGTTTGCAATACGTACTGCAATACAGTATGTATTGCAGTACGTATGCACTGCCGAAGCAGCATCAGCCATTGTGGTTTCACATATAATGTGGTTGCAGTGCGTTCTGGGCTTCTGTACACCTCAAGCTCAACAATGTATTAGTAAATTATATTAAATTTACACATATGTGAAAGGCTATGAAAATGCCATTTTCATCTTTGTTTAAAATTTAGTACAAATAATATCATTTTGACTGGATTATATTGGATTTTTGCAACTCCTTATCCTGGGATTAAAGTAATAAGGTGACTGTGAAAATTAGTTGTGTGCTTTAATTATATGTATCTGTGGTGACTATATTATATTTTAATGTCAATCCATATTTGTTTTGAGCATGAACCATGTGCTATTACTTTCATTCAGTGCATGCGGTACAGAAGTAATAGACTTGATGTGGAAACGATCACTGCACTACTGCACCGTACTGCTCCTACAATGCACTAGATGTGCTGCATCCATGTGCAGTGTAAATTTTCTAACCTGTTAACATGAGCATTGAAAAAACCCCGCCACATACATACTGCAAGCGGTGTATATGTGAAACAGGCGTCACTCACTTTGTTGCTGAAAATAGTAAGTCTCAGTTCTCCTCAAAAAGTCTTGAGTTTCCACTGTGGAATAAGAGCAGATGTGTTGCTGTCCATATTTCCCCTGGGGGCTATTTCATCTTACTGCAGAATCTTGTGACCTCCCGGTGAGAGCTGGGCCAAGTGATAGAGAACTAGAAAGCTAGTTTCTAAATGAACAGTCATTTTCTAATCCTCATAAACGAGTGTTACTCATTTAAAAACTGAATGCATTCCATGTTTAATTCAACCAGATGTATTACACTAATACAGAGAAGCCTTTGTGCTTTCCATAATCCATCAGTTGCTTTGCTAATCCAGTTAATGCGCATACAAATATGGGGGTTTGTGGCTTGTGAAGATGTGCTATTATGATGGCATTAAGAACCACAAGCATACAGCATTACTGAAGCCTGTTCCACTTCAAGCAGGAATTTATTGTCTAAGAATCTCCCCTCCCCACACACAAACCTCACTGTTTTTTCTGGTTTGAGGTCTTCAAAAGAGAAATGAAGAGATCATGTTTGACAAGGCCTGTTGTGAGTGTCTCAGAATAGATTAAATGAGGACAGCATCTATGTAGGTTTTTACCATGTATTCATTTAGATTAAGGTTCTTTGTAGCATTTTAGGTTCAGGAAAGAACCCTCTTCTTATCAAGAATGGGTTTTTTGTCTGATGCTTTTTGGAGAACAGTTTTTTTTATTAGTAGTTCCTTTTAGGCCAAGCATAATTGTGCTAGAAAACTGTACTAACCATGTAGAATGGCATAGTAACTGCATAGCAACAGCCTGGTCACAACCTGCAACACCCTAGCATTGTGGCAGCCAGTTTTAGATGGGCGCTCATATATTTTTCAGTTACACAATGGCTTCCTCAGATCTTGTTTTTAAAGCATCAGAACCCTGATGGTTTTTAAAGAACAACATACAATAACTTAAAGAGTTTTAAAGTTTTTATTGTGTAACCTAAAAATAAAGACATCAGGCTATAATTTTGCCCATCTGTTTCTGAATATTGTCATCACTCTTGCTTTACTCAATATTTGTTTGCAGCATGCACTGACACAGTTGCAGAGTTTACCATGGAATTTTGCTGTGGGTGAAATGGAACTGCGGTGTAATTGTACAGTGCTGGTAACACCTACAGTGACAATGAACTGAGGCCCACACCGGGACAGTGTACCACAGCACTGAGCAGAGGAATTCTCTCCATTGTGCAATCACCTCAGCTTGGCTCATAAACAGATTCCACCAGACACCTCAAACTCGGCATCATTCTGCCTGATTATAGTGCTATAAATTGTAAAGCCAGAAGATGTCATTAGTATTGGCATACATTTAAAAAAAGACGTATACAAACAATTTCTTTATGGTCATGATGTCATGTTTCCAAGCCTAATTCCATACTCAGCCTCTGGATAGAGGGAGATATCAGCTCTAAAAAATGTAAAATCATTCTGGCATATTTCCATTTCCTGTGAGTTCATGAAGACATTCTGGTCAATCTTCCCTCTGTTTGGGTCTTTTAATAAACTTTCCTCCTGTTCTCAGGGTTGGTATTAATCTACAGTCTAATTAGATTACTACGACAGATGTGTGTGGCATTGACATTAGTCTGTCAAAAATAACAAGTCAAAGGAGGGTCAGGGCTAATTTTTCTGGTTGAGGGATTCTGGGAAAGCAGAGGGTTCACTGTAGGTTACTGTCTATGCAACACATCACCCGGAATTCCTCACACATCGTTGCTCCGTCTGGAGTCCATCAAATGATCACAGCAGCTTAAGTGTATGTCAGTGATCTTGCCACAGACCTTTTCAGCTTAAAGTGAGGAAAATAGCCTTGTTGTCATTGGTAGCATGGTACAGCTTGTCAGTTCCTTAAGTCTGTTCTCAGACACCAGTGGGACTTGCTGGCTGTGCTGTGCCAGGCACGGCCTGCTCTATCTAACTATATGTAAGAGGGACCCTGTCTGCTGCTTCATCTGCATGGGACATTTGTTTAGGAGCCAAAACAATTTTCAGCTACCTTTTAGTACTTCCTTGTACAAACTGGATAAACTGTGCACATGTGTATTGCGTCTGACACAGAATAAGAAAAATTTCCACAAGTGCAGTTCATGTAAATGTACAACTATGGCATTTGGCAGACACTTTTATCTAAGGTGATTTACAGTGCATTCAAGCTATATATTTCATCAGTATGTTACCTAGAATGGAAAAACTTTGCACTGCTAATGAAAATACAACTGAGCTACAGGATCTAAAACTATGCACTAGTTGACACACGGCCAGACCTCTGAAACAGTTTGTAGTGGCTTATTGCTTTTGAAAAAAGCACTTCTAGTGAAAAAGCACTTAAAGACACAGTTACATTGTTTAATAATAATAACAACCACAATGAAACATTCTTCTACCAAGTGTTATAGTTAATTTATAATTACGATTATGGCTGCTGCAATTAATTAATTGTAAAAAGGCATAATTATATCATGGCAAAGTTTAAGTGCTGATGTTGAGCATGACTGTTGATAATGTTGCATTAAATTAATCATTGCAATTATAAAATGAACGGGGAAATAATCAACAATAATAATTATTGTGAAAATTATGCAGAAATACATTTGGAATGTCAATTAATAAGATGACTAATAATCTCTCAGCTAATAAGATAAACTAATAATATGAACCCAGTGATAGTATAATGCTTTTCATCTTATACTTTAAGTTATTTATATCATGCTTCTTGTTTTAAGTATGAGGTCCACCACAGGCACACATTTGTCTGATAGGTTTGGTGTGAAGTGAATCAAATACTCTGAGGAGATCTGAAGATTACACACCAGGCCTGGTGTCTCATCTCTGATATTCAGGGAATGTCAGAATGTCAGTTGGTTTGAATATTTTCCAGTGTGGATCAGTGATTCACACACTCTCATCTCTCTGTGGTCAGAAGCTTTGTGATAACGCATCATTGTGAGTCCTTATCTATAGCTAACAGATTAGCAAAATTCATCTTCATTCAAGTATTTTTACTCTGGTTTTACTATGGAATACTATATGATCATTTCACAATTCACACATTGCTGCTCCTGACCTATGTGGTTTATTTTGAATCAGACACGTTGCTGTTATGGAAGGGGAGAAGTAAGTTCTTACATTTTGCGTTCAAACGCTACAGTACACATGGGCATTTAGTTTAAAATTTAACTATACATTTTTACCAGGGGGACAAAATATACATAGCAGTATATGTTATCTTAGTAGTAAAATATTTCATAAGGGTTCATATGAAATCAATCTAGTTATTTAGATCTCATGCAAAAATGCAACGTGAATATTAAATTGAGGTTAATCATTATGTTCCGATTTTATCCAACATTATTTTCACTAGCCCCACTGTTACAGTTTTTGTCTGATATAAAGAATATGTATTGTAATAATAAGGAAGTTCAGAAATTGATTCAAAGTAAATATAGTTCAAAGTAAATGTAGGACACTGTTGGAGTGTTAAAACAAAGTCAGTCATGTGAAAATGAGCTGATGAGTTTTTCTAGAAATTCCCTTTGGGCATATAGATCTGCATTGATGTCTTTGCCACTCAAAACTAGTTTCTAAACCATCTCTTTACCTGCTAAGTTGTGTTCTGTTACACACACACAAAAAACAAGGTGATCTAATTCTTTTAGGAAGAGAGTGTGATAAACATAGAATTAAATCAGTATTTATTGCAATAAGCCGGGGCAGGTGTAATTTATTTCATGACTGTCCAGAATCATTACAATGTTGAGTTTTATGAATAGTGGAATATTCATATTTGTGTGTTGCTCATGGGCACAACGGTGACACTTTACTCGGGAACTGACCCTTTGCAGGGTCCAAACCTGCAACCTTGTTTGGTAACCAGCCCACTTCTTCTACCACAACATCCCACCCAATATGCAGTGGCCACAAAAACTATTTGAGAGAAAGCGCAAACATGTTTAAAGCAAAAATGTTCACAAAATAGTTTGTTAGTTTAATATAACAGATCTACAGACAGATATACTGTAGATATGTTGTTCAAAAGTAAGATAAAATAATTTGTACAGTTTCTGGTTGTCAAACTTAGTTAAACATGTTGTGTCACATAGTTGATGTGAAGAACTTTCCTGTAGCTTCCTGTAGCTTGGTAGAGTGTTGCATTAGCAGTGCAAAGTTCATGGGTTCCATTCCCAGGTAACATACTGATGAAATATATAGCTTGAATGCACTGTAAATCACCTTAGATAAAAGTGTCTGCCAAATGCCATAGTTGTACATTTACATGAACTGCACTTGTGGTTACTTTTTTTGGGAAACCATGTCTTGAGGGGAACTGACTTATATCCATATAAAAGTATTTTCAAAAATAGCTTAGTAACAGTAAAGGAAGGTCTGAAGAAAAATTTTGCTTATTTTCGAAGATCTGTTATCTAATACAATGAAATTTAAACATTTATAGTTGCTGAAATATTTTGGGATTATATATACCAATGAACATATCAATGGTCCAGATGTATCATGGTTTGAAAGCTATTGAAGGTCTGCTGGGATACATTATTTACAGTATACATGGTGTCCTCAGTCTTTATGGTCCTTCTCTGATTCCACACATTGTTGATGAAATTTTCACCTAGACTAAAGACTCGCAATCCACTGTGAAGTCTTGGTGCATCACATGTGCTGATCTGATTCATGAGCAGCCTTTAAACTGTAAAATAACAATTGTGACACCGTGAGGTCTCATGGACCTTGCAGTCACACATGAGGACACAGCCCATTTCGAGTGAAAGCAATGTTTCCTTGCTCAGGTATTAGCAGAGATAGAAACTTGATTCTGAAACATGAACCTGATATGTATTTAAGTAGTAAAAAATGTACTTGAGTGACTGAGTGATTTATGTCTACTGAAGGCATCATTTAACATATAGTGTGGTGTGGTGTAGAAATGCCAGTAGCTGTAGTTACACACACATTTACTATAGGGAAAACAAAGATAAATTTTCTATTGTGTAGGCATTTCAGGAAAAAAATGCAGACTGATTTGCCAATTTATAACTAATACTAATAGCTGGATAATAAATAAAATATTTGTGTTAAAAATGTATGGTATTAAAGAAACAGGTAAAACTTTATATATTTTCAGCTAGGGATGTTTAATAAACAAAAAAACTCTGAAAAAATGCTTTTTAAAAAACATTAAATGAATTGACCTACAACTTTATAAACTAAAATGCAGCTGGTTAATAATTATTACAATGTACAGATTTGAGAATTGATATGCGACAAATAACTAAAGTGCGTCATTAATGTGAACATTTCACTATTAGATTCAGAAATAACCTAGTAAATCAGTTAAAACATGCATGAGTTAACATGTATTATCAGGGCTTAATTCTCAGTTGTGCCTGTTATACAATCAGTAAGCACAATTTATTCAACAATTTATTAAATTAATGCATATATTCTTTTCCAAAAGTTTCTCAGAGCTGTGATTAGATGCTTCAGTGTTTGGCATCGATTAGAAATATATCTGCAAGCAGGAATGACGGGCCCAAGCACTATGATCTGTTATGGTCACTAGTACTATTTTAGAGTGTTGTGACACACTTTTTTCTGCCAAGTGGTGGCTCTATGTCTGTGACTTACAACAGCCACATCTATATCATCAGTCCCCAGGACCAAACATACAGCTCAAGTTTGATACAAGCCAGTTCCTGTTTCCATATTTTGCAATACATTTATTGCCTCGCCATGGCAATACCATTCGAAATATAAAAAACCCTTCTCAATTTAGCATCTTCAGTGTTTTGGTCTAATATTTGTCAAGTTCGAGAACTATTGAAAAATTCAGACCCTGGAAATGTCAGGAAATACACAAACAATCCAAAATGACTAATGTTGTTTGACTTGATGAGAACAATACATGTACTGTACAATACATTTGACTATTTTAAAGTTTGTTTTAAGTGACACTTCCTGTTGCCAGTTGGTGGCACTGTGACTGTGACTCACAATAGTCGTACCAATGTCATCAGCCCAACACACCATGTATGGCTGTGCCAACCTTTGCCTGGTCGTGATGGCTAATGATAATAATAATAATCCTAAGGAAAACAACAGGGTCTTTCACACTTTCAGTACTTTCAGTACTATTTTTATTATTATATATTGTATATTTTATTATATATATTTATATATATATTATTATATATATATATATATATATATATATATATATATATATATATAATATATAATTAGATGAAAAACAATACATCACATACAAAGATAGCAGTTACTGTTGTCAGCCCAGGGGTGGGCAGTCCTAGACAGCCTTGTTTGGGTTACCCCGCTGTGACTGTCTGACTTTCATCTCTGAGTGAACTATATTTGATATCATCAGCCCTGGAAATGCTAAACTCTGTCAAGTGCACTAACGTGCTGCTATGCCGCTCTTTGCTTTGGGCCACAAACTGAACGCCAGATAAACAAATCTGGGTGATTTAATTTGCCTGTCCATTTCCATAATCAATTCATGGGCTTCCACAATTAACCTACATAGAGAAATGACAGGCTTACCAGATACAGATACAGACAGTTCATTTCATGTTATAATGAAAGTAAATCTGCCCTGCTTTCAGTGTTGCTTTTTCAGTGTTGCTTTTTATGCTTTAGATGTTTCAACTGTTACCTTTAAAAGTAATATAAAAAGTAATTAAAAATGTTATTAGAAGATTAAATACTGCAGTGTGTGTGTTCTCAATAACACCTACCCAATTTAGGAGCATTATTTTGTTCTTATTTACATCTATTGCAAAGACACTGTCTCCTCGTGCATTACCAGAACAATGGATCTCTCATTCATTCATTATGAATGAGACAAGAAGAGGAATGCTTTTGACAGCCAGGTTAGCTTATCTTCACTGGTTCAGTGCACACTAATAAATTATAACAGTGGTGTCTGGGAAGAAGCCAGCAAGCAGACAGTTTTTTCCAGTACCATAATCACACCAAACATGCTGTGTTGGGGTCACCCACACTGAGGACACATTAATGCACTACTGTGGGGCCAGTTATATCTCATCAGATTTTTACTCGAGTGTATGTGGGAGTTTTGGTGGCACTTTGTTGCTGAAAAAATGAAAGTATAAAATTAGTGTGTAACGTGTTGTGATGGTTGAGGTTGCGACTGCAATTGGTTTTGAATGGTCGAGCCAGTAACAGCTTCTTGGATATTTCATGGTAACAGCAATGCACAACAAATACAACAAAGAAAAAACAATATTAGTAAGGTGACTTGGTCACAAAACAAATACATTTTATTAGAAAACAAACAAAATTTAGAAGTGAGCGCAGAGCACTTATCACAGAGAAGTGCCCTGTTTTTGTCAATACCATCATATCAGGCAGAAAAGGTCACATGTCTTGAAACAGCCAAGACTTTTCTTTGATGTTAGTGAAGCCATCTTTGTGAATGAGATGTGACTGAAACAGCACAGATCTTGCTTTAAGCTATAAAACAGAGGACAGACAAATCTAACTTGATCATAAAGCAGCTTTAATAGGACCTCCCCTTAGACACAGGATTCTAGGTCAGACGTTTCTGTTTGAACACCAGATCTGGTGTGTAGCAATGTTTGAAGTTACTTTGATCCATGCTGTGTGAAACTGTGAGCTATAGTCTCTTAATATATATCTGGCAGCTGTTAATGAGAGTTAATCCTTTTATCATCTGTGGTCATACAAGTGGGGCCCATTCAATTTCCTGCCTGGGAAATGGTTGCGTAACCTCAGGCTCTCTGTGGTAAACTTTGTTGAATCATCTGCAGTCGATAAGATCAGTTACACATCTGCAAATACAGTGTAACTGTATTTAAAAAGCATCAGCATTTCACATCTACATCAAATATATTGTGGATTTTCCACTTTCTATTTTACGAAATATTTTTTGACATGTATAAAATACTACACAAACTTGAGACTCCTTATATCAGAGGCCTAGAAAAAAGTGACCTTTGCTGGCAAAAAAAGAAGGCAAAACAAGTGAAAACAGAAGTCTGTGGGATGGTTTGTCAATGCTGGTTTAATTTGAGGTTTTCACAAAACATTTGTTCATTAAGCCCTCATGTAGTGATCCCAATGCTCCAAATAGCAGTTAAATATTATCTTAAATATTATCTTTTGTACAAATAAATTATCTTTATTCGTACAAAAGGTGTACCTTCCTAAATTTTTCCTCGACAACTGGTGCTTCAGACAGGTGTAGCTTATTCATTTTTTGTCTGATTCCAACAATACAACATTAATTTTTTCTTAACAGAAAATTTAAGAATAATTTTTGAAAATTTGCTAATTGTGACTTATTTTGCCAGCATGGGTCAGCCCTTATCGGAGCCCCCATCTTTAGATTACATGACCAGTTAAATGCATTTTATTTATCTGTATTTATTTAAATACACTTCCTTAAACAAACAGAAGACTGACCCATGACTAAATCTAATCTGTGTTTGAGAAACTAGATCTCAAATGTTGCAGGATTGTGACATTGAGTTTTTGTTTTATTTTTCAGCATTGGTGATAACTGATGGACCACAGGATAAGTCTGGCCTGGCTGATGAAGTAGGAAGTGAAGATGACCTGTACAATGAGTTTCGTAGCTCCTCCAATCGTTTTGGACACCCAGGAGGAGGAGGAGAGCAGCTGGCTATAAATGAGGTTGGACATACTAAGTGTACCTGTTTGTTACAGTATGCCTGTATTCACAGATTGGTCATAGAAGGACAGAGTTACTCTTTTAACTCTTAATTTTCTAGACAGAATGTGTTTCCAAACCTTGTTTTTTTTGTTCCAACTTGTATGACAGGTTCTACAATATTATTCTTGGTGAATTAAGATACGTTGACGTCAGTAATAAAATATACTCTTCTCATTTTATCATCCAGCTTCTTGAGGCATTACCCTGGCCTGCTTTTTAAACAGTATTGAAGGAGTTCACATATAATGTATGCTGGGCTCATATTGACTGTTTTTTATTATTTATTTTATTATTTAGTTTTAGTATTTCAGTTTTGTAATAAAACTAATATTGTTGCCAAAGTTATATTTTTGTCTACAAAACTTTGTCTACAAAGACTTTAGATTCATTTAAGACATCAAACTAATTTAGGAGAATGCCTTCAGATGAAAAGATTTTTAATATAACAAGAAACATTTTAGTCAAGTGATCCCAAACTTTTGACCAGTATTATATCATCATTAAGTTTGATATGTAGCTAAGAGCTTAGCTGCTGTGTGAACAAAGCCAGTGTTTTTGTGACTGAAAGTAATGTTCAGTCAAATATGTTTCTCTCCTGAGGCCTGAGACCAGCATAGTGACCTGCTGCTATCTTTCTTCTCCATCATCTTCTGCATGACTGAAGATGAATTATTGCTGTAGGAAGATGCTATTATTTACAGAGATTTTCTAACTCTGGTTAGAAAATATGCAGAATGTCAGAGTATGATTTATGACAGTTTCATATCTGTAAAATACTGCTCAGTAAACATATTCAGCATTTTGTTGAGAAACAGCAGAAGAATCTAATCAAAGCCTGGCCTCTGGGAGCTTCATATGAATTGAGCTGCTCAAAAGCCCTGCACTAATGCTGCTGATGTTGATTTTGGCTTTTTTGCCTAATAAAGAACTGTGAAATGAAATGATGAGGCCATGACAGTTAAGGCAAGCATCATTGCTCATACATTGCAGGTTGGGGGTTTGTTTAAATTTTAAACAATAAACGTTGGCATGCAACTTGTTCTGCACAAACATTAATGATATCATACAGTTTATAGTGATGATGTGTGTTATTCCTTTATCCTAGCAATCACTTGGCAACCATTTAGAACACCTTAGTAACTGGATAGCAATGTCCTAAAACTTCCTTGCATTTTGTTGACAAATGTTACATTGGAAAATACCATCAGTTATATCAATATATCAGTTATCCTCAGAAAGTGCAAAATTCAAGTTTTAGTGTGTTGTTTCTGTGATGGTGGAGAAAGGTGAGCTTCAGTGTTTGAAAGAGTGAGTACCTGTTTGTGTGTTAGGAAGACACAGCTGCTAACTTTTAAGGAAGTATCATGCTGCGTGACAGTGCAGATTGGACTCTGAGAGCAAGTGAGAGAGAGCAAAACAGCAGGTTAAGAGAATCAGAGGCCTGCCCTAATCTCGTTAGCGCAAATTGATGCACGGGAAAGAGCTGTGTGGGGATGCGTTAAACGCTAATGCTGGCTTGGGCCAGGGAACAAAAGCCCAAGAGCTGTATTGCATGTCACACAGCCTTTAATTAATATCTAAAGCAGAATTGCCATCACCATTAGCACTGCCTTAAGAAGACAGGGAAGGCATGCATGCTTTTAGACGGAAGTGTGTATGACGAGCAGCCAGTGCAGCCAATGAGCAGCTTGAGTCATGACAGAATAGAGAGAATGTATTGTACTGCATTCTCTCGCCACCCTCCCCCACTTCTGACTCCCTTCTGCTGCTTCCGCTAAGGCTGGCCTCCGCTACTCTGGTATCCTAGATACGGTCCGCAGCACTGCCACCTGATTGGCTGAAAAGGATAAGAGGAAAAAACAGGAGGAAAAACAGAAGTCAATTCAGGGAGATGGATGGTCTTTGCTAGTGCCGCTAAAAGAACAGATGGAGCAACTGTGTCTGGCCTTAAGGTTTTTGTTTTCAAATAAGAGCATAAAAGGAGAAGGGCTTTCATGTGCGCTAATCAGATTCAAGTGAATTAACACGGCTGTGTATTTGAGCAGCTCATTTTCGTCGGAAGAGGAGAGTGAAGCAGAGAAAAGGAGGACAAAACGGAAAGGAGACACAAGGGGTCAGAGAGAGAAAAATACATACAAGGAAAAGAATAGAAGGAGGCGGGGAGACACAGCCACCCCTGCTCCTGACATCAGCAGTGCACAGGAAAAGAAACCAGGAGAGCGACGAAAAAGGAGGACAGCGTGCATGCAAGAGAAAGAGAGAAAGAGCGAGAAGGGAACGGAAAGGAAGTGAGCAGGTAACTGTGGACGTGGAGGCTCCCTTGCCCCTCCCCCTGTCGCTCCTACTGCATTTCACAGAGAATATCAAGCAGATACAGGTGCGGAATCGTGTGTTGTCGAGCGATTGTTCGTAGACCTCTAGGCAACGGGGGTTCTGGCGCCATGGTTCGCGGGGCTCAGCGGATCACATCTCGGCAGGGCATGGTTCACTTCCTGTTGCGCTGCAACCTCAGCCCGGAGGCCCAGAAGGTGGTCGTGTTCGTCATCATGATGTTGCTGGTCATCATCAATGTGGTACTGATGTTCATACTGGCCTTCCAGTAGAGCGCAGTCGCAGTGAGGAGAAAGTGCACAAGGAACAGGGGAGGGGAGGGGTGAAGAGGAGGAGGAGGGAAAGTTAGTTCTTCTCACTCACTCGTGGATGGGTTTTCAGGATGCAGATATCGCAGTGCAGGTAACTGGAATGGGTGTGACTGTGCTAGTGTGTGTATGAGTTTGGCAGCATTCAGGCAGAAGTTATATGGAGAGACAGCATAATGTTAATTATTTACCAGCTTGTCAGAGGGTGGTAATTCTGTAAATGACTCCTGAGTGGTTTGTGATGGGAGGTTGGGGTCAAGTTATCTCAGGGCATCTATAGACATTCTTTAGACGTTGTGTCTGGTTTTGAGAGTATGAATGCATTGTTTGGGTATTTATGTGTAGAAACCTTTGAGTGACAATGCATGTTTTTTTTAATTAATAATTTTCAACTTTCAGGGCTCAATGTTTATGTATGTCTGTCTGTCTGTCTGTCAATGTGTCTGTTCTGAGTATTGACAACAGTACATGTTGTGATGGCTCCCTTGTGTAGTAGCCTATGGCTTTGGTCCATGTCCGACTTTGTTTTATGAATCCACAAGCATACATATTCAGATGCCCAGAAGAAACTACACAACCAAATGCCTCTTGCTGGTGAGCAGGGAAAAAGAGGTTACAATGTTACGGTAGAAACAGTGTGTTTCTTGCCTAATAAATTACAGGTATTTACCTAGGAACTGCAGTCCCATTGCATGTCACAGTTTGGGTTGGCAGATTTTCTTTAATTTCTTTGTGTAGTGCTGTGTATTTACTGTGATACTGGCAATAGCTAAACAGACCAGTTTTACAAACACAAAAGAATATAATTTATCTATGATTAGCATTTGAATGATCTTTTTTCATTTTAATTAGAATATAAAGTACATATGTCAAATCTATCTCTGGTAGAGTCTTAGAATGAAACCAAGAAGCTGTAACTCACAGGCCGTGAAGAGGAGGCACACAGGGACGTATGTAGGTGTGTTGCTAGGCAACAGGGTACATAGGCACATGGTGATATGAATGCAGCATTTTTGATTCGGGGGTGTAAATTCAGCTCTGTAGTCCATCACTGTGAGCAGAAGCATTTGATGATATGCAGTGTATGCTTTAATACATCAGCAGCATTGTCATAGAAGTTGTGCTGCACTATTGAGATGGTTTGCTGAAGACAGTTTCGCTTGCCAGGATTTCACTTTAATTTCTCTATAGCTTTTTGTTTTTGTTGCCAAGCCAATAATTGAATGCAAAAAGCTGACTATTAAAATGACTAGAAAATTCAGACAACAGACATAAAAGGCTTGACTTGGCAACATTTAATTTAAATGTTTAATTTGTATGACACAGGTAATATTTAAAGAATACATGCAGTTTGGTTTTGGTTGGTAATAAAGGCAAGGATTATAAATCATTACATGATAACTGTCTATGCCACTGGGATGTACTGTAAAATTAACCTACAGAATATATTAGACTACCTTTTTGCCAAGAAGTGGTATCTTTTCTTAGTAATCACTGTGCCATATCAACCCATCTACTTCTCAGATTCATTTATTATTATACATTATATATATATTATTAAGATACATTAAGATAACCTCTGTATTTTCATAATATAATTTACAGTCATAACATTTCTAAAATATTAAGTGTTTATACTGTCGGTTAAACATTTGAAATAAAGAATTCAAAAGCAAATAGCAATAAAACTAATAGAATTAATTTTGCCCCCTAACCTGCAAGAAAACAAATTTTTCCTTGAATTGCAAACTATCTGAGCAATTCAAGCTTGACATACTACATTTTTAGAGGCATCCCGCCTCAGCAAAGACAGCTGAAAGAACAAACAATTACAGTAATAGATTGACAGACATGCATGTGGTGCCATGCATGCCTGTTAGTTGTCAAACTTTGGCATGTATTATAGTAGACCTCAAAAACACAATAGCCAAAACAAAGACTGACAAAGAACTGGACAAAACCAGGGAATATATATATACACAAGAAAAATAAACAAGACACAGGTGGGACTAATTTGAACTAAGGGGAACTCAATGTGTAACTGTAGGAGCAAACAAGAGACTAATGAAAGTGATAATTTAACTAAGGATAATAAGCTAGGTAAGAATAATGGATAAAGGCAAAAACAGAACAAGACAAATTCCAGTTACATACATAAAATAAAGTTTGGAAATAAAGCCTTAATAAATGGCTGTATGTGGTCATTTTGCTGTATAATCTTACATTTTGTAATGCAGTTTTGCTATGTCCATGTGTGTCTCAATAGCTGATCAGTGATGGCAGCGTGTGTGCGGAGGCTCTGTGGGATCATGTCACCATGGATGACCAAGAGCTGGGCTTCAAGGCTGGGGATGTCATCGAAGTAGTGGATGCCACAAACAAGGAGTGGTGGTGGGGTCGGATGCTGGACAGCGAGGGTTGGTTTCCCGCCAGCTTTGTTCGGGTAAAGAAGACAGACTTCCCATTCTCAGTACAAAGAGGATTAAATTACTGTCAAATTATTTTATCATTATTACATTACACTACCTTCAGAAGTCGGTTACATCAATGTATTTTTGGCAAGTACTTTTGTAAAGGCAGCTGCACAGTGAATATACTATAGGTAAATGTGTGCCACACAATGTTGTGCCAAACATTTTCTATGTTGTTGATAGTTACGAGTGAACCAGGATGAGCCCATGGAGGAGTACTTAGCCCATCTGGATGGGGCCTCAGAGGGGAGTGGTGCCAGCATGGGAGGCCCCTTAGGGCCCGGTCTGCCCTGCAAGGAGCAGATGAGGGCCAATGTTATCAATGAGATCATGAGCACAGAGAGGGATTACATCAAACACCTGAAGGACATCTGTGAGGTCCGTTTCTCTCTCACATTGATCAGTACTACCTCAATGCTGTGTCTGGATATTGTTAAATAGCACTGTAGTGTCACTGTTTACATTTTGAATGACCTGATTCATAGCACAATTCTTACATCAGAATAATGAGCAAGGCGTGCTCTATAACCTAATTATAATTAATAGAGATTTTTACAGCCATTAGACCAGAGGCATTAGACCAGACATGGGGATTGGGGTAAGATGTGTCAGTCATTTACTCTAGAAAACTGTGTACAATTTTTGTCATGACCACATATTTAAGGCCCCCCGTGACAGAGATTTGTTTATGCCAAAAACACTTTTGTATGTTAAACTACAATCTCTACATTGCCAGAAAAACCCTGTTTCTCTATGTAACTTTGGGTGTGCAAGTAAAGTTTAAGTGCTTGTATCATGCTGGGTTTGACATTTTTAATGACTTGCAGGGCTATATAAAACAGTGTCGGAAGAGGACAGACATGTTTACAGAGGAGCAACTGCGTACTATTTTTGGCAACATTGATGAGCTCTACCGCTTCCAAAAGAAATTTCTCAAAGCCTTGGAGAAGAAATTTAACAAAGACCATCCTCACCTCAGCGAGATCGGCTCCTGCTTCTTAGAGCAAGTAAGCTGCCTTAAAAGGCATCAGTGTAGGAAACATCCTGATTCGTAAGTTCTCCTAGATCCTCATTCTGTTCTGTCCTTTTTCTATCCAGCAAACAAACTTCCAGATCTACTCAGAGTATTGTAACAACCACCCCAATGCCTGCGTGCAGCTCTCAAAACTGATGAAGGTCAAGAAGTATGTCTTCTTCTTTGAGGCCTGCCGCTTGCTCCAGAAGATGATTGACATTTCCCTAGATGGATTCTTGCTTACTCCTGTGCAAAAGATCTGCAAGTATCCTCTTCAGCTGGCTGAACTGCTCAAGTATACCAACCCACAGCACAGGTACTGACCTACTATCTTAGTATATCAAATAGATCTAATACAGAAGATCCTGGTGCAAAGCTCAATTTGTAAACTAGTCTTTGTGTTCAGAGATTACAAGGACGTGGAGGCCGCCTTAAACGCAATGAAGAATGTGGCAAGACTGATCAATGAGAGAAAGAGGCGCCTAGAGAACATTGACAAAATCGCTCAGTGGCAGAGCTCCATAGAGGACTGGGAGGTATATCACAGGTCTCATCATGGATTGAGTTTATATCAATTAATTTCTGGTCTGGGTTGGGCTTACAGCCTCTTTTCCACTTATTAGGGTGAAGACGTCTTGAGCAGGAGTTCTGACCTGATTTTCTCAGGAGACTTAACCAAAATCTCCCATCCACAGGCCAAAGGCCAGCAGCGAATGTTCTTCCTTTTTGACCACCAGTTGATTTTCTGTAAAAAGGTCAGTCAGTGTTACATTTAAGCATTTGATAAAGTGTAAACATTTTATTGATTTGTGTGTACCCTGGGAATCAAGCCCATGACCTTGGCTACCATTGCTAGCTTTTTACCAGTTACAGGAACCCATGTTCACGCTAACCTTTGAAAGGAAAGAATGTATGTATGTATTCTTGAGCATTCTTGCCATTTATTCTGAATCAACTATATTTACTATATCAACTATATTAGATGTTTCACTCTCTAATTGGCACCACAGGATCTGCTTCGGAGGGACATCCTGTACTACAAGGGTCGGTTAGACATGGATCAGATGCAAGTGGTGGATGTAGAAGATGGGAAGGATAAGGACTTTAACGTGAGTGTGAAGAATGCCTTGAAACTGTGTTCTCCTGGAGAAGAGGAGGTCCACCTCTTGTGTGCCAAGAAACCCGAGCAGAAGCAGCGTTGGCTGCGAGCCTTTGCAGATGAACGGGAACAGGTCCAGCATGACCTTGAAACAGGTGAACATTACTCTAGGAATAGTCATGAGAAGTAAATCCTAAAGGTTTGGCTTGAGCCTATTCAACTAAGGCCAGTAAGCAACTACCCAGAACACACAGCAATGCACTAATAGCACTCATAACACTTTAGCAACTAAATGCCCAGCAATTGCCTTGGCAGACATTTATAACACTACAGCATGATGATGGCGTGGTTTGCACAAATACTCTTATGCAGCCACATTTATTTACGAAAGGTACAAATATAGCCAAGTTATATAATTCTAAAAAGTTTATTAGTTAATGTAAACAGTTGTTTATAAATAATAAATGTTTATTTTTTTATTATATTCATCTTTGAATATTATGAAATAGCAGTTTATACACAAAGTTGTTTTGCAATGTCATCAATGTTTTATTGCTGAATAGGAATTACACAACTGAAAAATGTCATTGTTTCCCCTCCTAACCAGGTTTCACTATTACAGAGGTCCAAAAGAAGCAGGCCATGTTAAATGCATCCAAAAGTCACCAAACAGGAAAGCCCAAAGGTGATTACATGCTTGTATTTCTTATATTCACTGAAGTTATATACTATCAATATTTTTATGTTTAATAAGTATGAGGATTGAAATTATTGCAGCATATTACATGTAGTGATAGGGTTCTGCCATGTGTGGTCACTATTTATTTGTTCACCAGCACATCATTGATTATGTTTGTGTGTTGTGTTGGGAAGCATTAGCTTTACAGCACTTGTTGGCACTCAGAGCTCCTTCACTTCTTCACCCCAAAAATTCCAAGTGTCTACGTTTTTCTGAACATCCAGGACCTCTGGCTCCCAGAGCCACCTTAACTTCACCTCTCCTCCCTGATGCCCCACAGCGTAGGCAGGGGCAGGGGGTTAGGGTGCCCCCTGGGGTCCTGCGCAGGGCAATATCCTGGGTGTCCTCTCAAAGTAGAGAGCTGATCGAGTAGTCCAGGATAATTTCAAAGTATGTTAGTGTGATTTAACTGTTTCTAAGGCATATTTGACTCCCCTACATATTTGACTAGTAATCCATCATTCTTTATAAACAGACATTTATCACACTAAAACCCTTACATCTTAATATCTGTAATGTCGCAATACTCAAAACGACCCCCTTCTGCAATACTAATCTAATTACTTTCACTAAAAACATTCACTCTGTTCTCTAAACAAGAAAATGTGCCTAAAATGAGGGTCGGTGGTGGGTGCCATTTCCTATAGCCCTGACCCCTTGTTCATGTCTCCCTCAGCTGTGACCAAGCCCTACTATGACTTCCTGCTGCGTCAGAAGCATCCCACGGTCCCCACCTCCCTGCCCCAGCAGCAGGTCATCATGTTGGCTGAACCCAAACGCAAGACCTCTAATTTCTGGCACAACATTGGACGCTTGACACCGTTCAAAAAATGAGGGACTTAACTCGAGGTTGTGCCTGAACATGTGTTTCTATCCCAGTGTAACTTTTTATTTTTATTGTCCAAATGCGAAAGCACTTTATGGGTTGTTACAATCACAGCATTACTCCCAGACATCGTCAAACATTCAGGAGAGCATTCCTGCTATGTGATTACATTAAAAAGACAGCTACTACTGCGCAACCGCTCCAGCTGCAACACAACTTTACAGCACTCACGCAACTACTGCTGCAAATCATCATATGGACATGCTTCGACTGCTTCATTGAAAGATTTCTGCTTGAAGAAAGGACTTCTTTGTATGCTGGTTATTTTATTTAAAAATTTTCAATGTATGCCAGCTATCCACAGTGCCCAACTACTAGCTTTTGTATGTAATTTGATACTTTTGTGTGACCCATGATGATGTTTCAAATTTAAAAGGGTTCCGCACAAGTATGTGTTGAGATTTAATGCTCTATTAACTTTCTCAAGGCTGTCAAAAGAAATCTGTTAATATCACATCAGTCTGTGTATAGGTACTATCAACTTATCTGAACTCTCTCCTCATAAAGCCTCTAAGTTATACTTGGACAAAGTCCCACTGGTCCTCACCGTTTCAAATGAGTGGTTTATGTATGTGCTCATTTGATTCTGCTGCCTAATAACTCCTCTGTAACCAACTTCTCTTTGAAGTGCCATTCAGACCGTAACCCAGATATCGTGATGGGGGTTGCATGAATTGGGGGTTGCTGTGAAACTCAGATGTTTTCAACCCAAATAAAATTCTCAATATTCTGTCATTCTGATAAATATTTGTACTATTAAATTAAAGATTGTTTGATGGTTATGTCAAATATGTATAATTACCTTTGACCACTGAACATAAAGTATGTTAATAAAAAGCATTTTTAAGTGTTATGATACTGATATATTATAACCCTCGTTTGTTTATGATTTGTAGAAATTAAAACATTACCAAATGAAAATACTGCCACCCAGTGGTTAGAATTCGCGGCAGCGTATTGATTCTCTGTTCCTATGGTAAACTGGCATCATTAGCAACTGTGACTGAGATATGTGAAGAAACACATTCATAGGCACAATATTAAGCAATAATATAAACGCTAAAAAAACAAACAGAAAAATGGTAAAACGTATTTAGATTTTTAAACGTATTTTTTAATACTTATTTAAGCATCATAGCACGTTGCAGCAAAATTAATTAATTTAAACAGTAAAACAATTCAATTGGCACATATATCAGAGAAATTGGCAATTAATGTTTTTTACTGTAAGGCTACTATGACACCCCTTGGGTGGTGACACATTACAACATGATTACATCTGGTTACTGTTATCAAACTCACAGTCATGTAATTGACATTTGCCTTTCTGATTGCCTCTGTGGCCCATCAGCCAGTCAGTGGCCCGCTTGGCACACAGTGATCACCTGACGCGGGGTGTAGCAGTCAGTGAGGAGGCCGCAGGTCCGACTGGAATCAGCCACACGGCTGATTGTTATTAGAGCTGCATGTGGAAGGAAAGCTGAAGGAAAATAAGAAATAGTTACTTGCATAGTAATAGTTTAGCGTAAAACATCAAACATCATTAGTGTAAATGTATGCATATGTATTATTAATTAATGCATTAAAATACAGTATATGATGTCCAACCTTTCTTTCTGCAGATTGACCTTGTTCTAGTAACACTGTGCATTGACAAACAGTGACAAACTCAACAGATAAAGGAAAAGGACTACACCCAAACCAAACCGAGCACGATTCACAATCAACTTCCATAAATGTCTGCTTTAGTTATGCAAAGGGAGGCTACTGATGTAGCCATTCATGCACAAACGTATTTACTGGGAGTAGCATACAAGAAGGAAGCTGTTCACTTTTTCCAAGGAATTAAAGGAACAAAGAAGGCTTGAATCATTCTTCATTCACTGTCTTAACAGGTGTGCTTACAGTAACATGTGGCATATAAACACATTTAACACATGCAGTCATGCACAGGACAGGATTTAACATTTGAAGTTTACTTTTGAAGTAATAAACACTATTCTGAACTATTCGTTATGTATTTAAAACCTTTGTTTATTTAAATGCATACTGTTAATTATGTAATCATTTATGGGGATCAGAGGGAGGGTATATAATTATTTATAGTATTGTACTTTATAAAAATTGTTGTAACCTTTGCTTTCTGTAAGGTGTGTATATGGCCTCGCACTTTTGATAAAATGTAAATCCATACAACAGTACGAAAAGTTCAAATCTGTGGTAGCAATGAAATAATGCAAAAGTAACAACTGTTTCCAACATACAGAGGTCCTTATTGTTCCTGCATTATTATTATTTGTCTTATTTTCCCAAGTAATGACTTTTCTCCCTGTATTCTTAACAAAAATTATGTTTACAAACCAGGTTGAGTTTCCAGGTTGAATCTGTGTTACTGTCCAGGTTTTCAAAGAAGAAATAGGTTTTAGCTAAGCAAGAACACAATTACCTGCACACAAGTCATTTTGTTTTTGCTGAGCAAAAACTCTGTTTCTTCTTTAAAAATAATAAAAAGTGAGAAGTATATAAAATTAAACAACAGTTAATTAATAAAAAATACATTTTAATAATACAAATCCAGCATGTTAATGGAACAAATGATAAATACAAATTTGATACTAATCAAATAATACTAGCAGTATATACCTTATATTATAGAAGATGAAATGAAATGTCTTCTTGACGTTCATGGTTATATTTTCTTCTATATTAAAGCTCTGTGTTAAAAAGTTTGAGTGTAAAAGGTATTGTATGCTATACATTAGTAATTATTTTCTCCAGATAGACCAACTGTACCCTGTCTGCGCTCCTAAAGTAATGTTTCCTAATACCCCCTAGATGGCATACTTTGTTAGAATGGGTTGCTTTCTGTCCAAAGGTACCTGGCTGGAACCTGCAGATCGGGGTGGGACTGCACGTGTAGTAGTAGTACCCAATAATCCTATAATCCTAGTACACCCAAATTAGTATGTACAAGTTTTGGCAACAAGGAGGGCAATCTTGAAAATAAATAAACGGATATGGAAGTATGCTGCACCCAGTTTTGGATGTATCTTTTTGTTCCCTTCATTAAACGGTTACAATAAGTTAACAATTTAATTTAATCTCGCACTGTGGAGTACTGGAGACAATGCAGTTTAGGGATGATGAGTTGTAAAATTTTCCCCCTGCATCACTGGGTCATGGCTGAATCAGCTTTTGACTTTCCACAGATGCTGCGGGACATTTTGTTCTATTGTTCTATCAAACACCTTGACATATTTTTCATATTGATCTTTAATGAATCACATTTTTTTATTTTGTAATTCCTCTGCCTGAAAAACATCCGGGCATTCCTTTCTGCTTATTGGGAAGGTGGATTTGAACCGGTAATAAAAAATAAAATTAAAAAAGCTGAATTTTAAAAATTGCATTTCTTAGCAATAAAACACTATAACTAATTTAACTTTTATTTTTTGATCATTGAATGTATCCTCAGAATTTGCAATAAGCTCAGATAAGAAAAAATGAGGCTAATAATGAGGCAATGCAGTGAACATGATCTGCCACTTTTTGTACTCTCAGACACTTGTAAATGACTGGCTGGTGTTGTTGTGGCCTGCCCTCTGAAGGTCACTTGTAATAAATAGCGGGTTTATTTTCCCAACCTTCCCATGTACAAGCTCTGGTCTGGTAATACAGTAACTCCCTCAGCCACAGAGGTAACTTACCCCATAAGGTTGTTTCCATCAGTTCATGTTCTATCCAGTGCAGTGGCTGTCGGTCTGGCCTCATTTGGGTTTAAGCATAGCTAAAGTGAAATGTCCTTATGTGTAGGGGAGATCACTGTACTCTGACAAGTTCACCCAGTGTTGAATTATAGCCAGTCATCAGCACCATCATGTAGGGCTACAATACAACCACGAGAACAGAGTAATGCCTATAAAACAACAGTCTACTGTAGTTTTGAGATTTATAACTAGAGCAGGGCAACAATTAAAGCCAAGTTTTTTTACTTGGCAGCAGAATATGGTTGTCAGACTATTAACTACATTTTCGGTTATGCACAGACGTTTTTCCGACACCAAACAGATGCATTATAGTGCAGTATTATGCCTGTTTCAGACAGATAAAAAGCTGGAAATCATTATTTACTAAAATCTTCTGAAAATTAGATTATCTTTTGGTCTAGTCTTCTCTCAGTTTTGTGAATTGTGTTGACAGAAGCAGGCCAAAGTAGACATCAGAAGCTGCTGTCTCCCAGAGATCAAACAGACAGAGACCAAACACAAAGAGAACCTGGAGACCATTCAGAAGGTGAGTTTTACAACCTCACACTGGAGAATTTCATCATACTTCACTTTCCCACTGTTGTTAAGAAATCTACGATGTAACTTCAAAATGATCAAAACTGAGCTTCAAAAATTATGCTTTTTCCTGTCATGACAGTACTTTAGGATTCCACTGATTCCACTGATGACATTTTTTCTTAGCAACAGAAATTGATAGTTTTATTAACTTACCAGTGAGTAACATTTTACTAACATTTGCTCTATGTATTTTAGGTTTTTTCTGTATGGAAAATAGCCATTTCACAATTAGACTTCAACTGTATGGAGAAAGAGGGTGCTCAACTGCTCACTATATCACAGAGAACATCGCATAGCCTTTAATTGTTTTCATACCAGCCTAATGATATTTTCTGCACCCTCAACTGCAAACCTCACTCTTGCACAAACCTGCTGACTTTATTAGATTTAAAGTAAAAGTTTTTTTTACACGTTTCATTGTAATTGTGAGGACAAAGATTTGGTCTTTATAAGTATATCCAAACCTGTACACAAACACACATACATTTATTGTACTCCTTTCTTACACATTGAATTAAACAGCATGTCCATTTACATAACTGTATTAAATTAACTCTGTTTGTCTTACATAAATCTACCACATGGGGGAGCCATCAGGCTAGTGTATATCATACATTTCAGGGTATAACTCAGGGTATAAAGTGTTTACTTTGCAGTTTCTAAATAATAAAGTTATATATATATATATATATATTATATATATATATATATATATATATATATATATATATATATATATATATATATATATATATATATATATATATATATGGCCTACTGGTAAGTGAGTCAGGCTTGTGATCAGAAGTTACCAACTGAAGTAACCTCCAGCAAGGCACCTACCCCGAATTGCTCCCCGAGTGCAGTAGTGTGCTGCCCACTGCTCTGGGAGTGTGTGTTCACAACTTGCAGGGTGTTCACTTCTCACCAGTGATGGGTTAAATGCAGAGGTCACATTTCAGGTAAAAGGTAACTACAGTTTCAGACTTCAAAGCACCATAATTGTATCCTAAAATATATATAATAATAAATGTTTTCTGAAGCCATATTGACTACTACTGTTTTTACTATCACTTTATAATAACAGCATTGTTTTTACCTTAACAAGCAAAATCACTTTTATGTTTATGTGGGAAGTGATTTGTACCTCTATGGTTACTATGGTTGTAATTCAGTCAACATAGTTACTATGCAAAGTCCATACTAAAGTTTGGTAAGGGTAAAAGGACCTTCACCACAGGACAGATGAGAAGTGAGTGGACAAGTATTTGAGATGTATGTCACTGCACACCTGCCAGCCTCACACACACACACACACAAAAGCAGTGACAGGTGGCAGTGTATCTGACACTCTGTTTCATGCAGCCCTGTTTTTAAACAGACTGTGTCCACATCCCCATCATTGTTCGTAGAGATGCCATTATATGTGCAACTCATTGCTACCTCAGTACAGATTATAATGTATCCGATGTCAGTTTACTGCCAGTATAGGACCCAACAGTTTTCTAGCCGGTCTAGCAAATCTCATGATGTGTGCATAGCTGTAGGTCACCACAGTGAGGTTTAAGACAGAAATACAGATATGAATGTGTGTATGTGGCAGAATGTATTGGTGTGTGTACAAGGACAAACAATAATCTCAATAATCTCATCAATCCCTAAGGTGGGTAATTGGGTGACTTGCAGCCCCTGTAGTCTCATGCCATGCATTATACTGCAATTCCAATACATCAGATAGAAATACACATTTAAAAATATACACTGCATGGCCAAAAGCATGGAAGGTTTTTAATTAGATGTTGGGAAATGGTTGTGGAGATTTGCTTAAGTTTAGGCACAAGATGATTAATGAGGTCAGACAGTTCTGTTGGCTGGAGAGGTCTGGTTTGCTGTCTGGGTTCTAGTTCAGCCTACAGGTGTTCACTGGGTTCAGGTCTGGGCTTTGTAGGCCAATCAGATTCTTCCAAATTCTATGACAGTGCCAAGCTAAGTGCATACTCATCCAAATTTGCATACTTATGCACTATTCTGTAGCATAAATAATGCAAGTAGTGTATTTGCACTGGCAAAAGAGATGCACAATGGATACTTTATGCACTCAAAGGGGTGTCCACATACTTTTGGCCCTGAATTGTTTGAGCCAGGATACACATCCACACACACACACAATCACAAACACAAGTTTCCATCAAAGTCACAGCATTGGTCTGGATCAGAATGTAAATCTATAAAGAGTGCTAAACTTTCAAATCACCTTGTTTACTTCCTGTGAATGGGCTGTTTGTCTCCCTTCAGTAGCTTTTGATTGAAATCAGAACAAACGCATGTTTCTAATGAACTGCACAGATTTTACGCTTGGAACAGCACCATTTTTCTCCCAGCGTGTTTCAGTGCTTTGTGCGATTGTTTGCACACAAATCCAAAGACCAGATTTGTTTATCATGTTAATTAGCTATTTTATAGCATGGATTCATACAGGATCCGGTTAAGTCATCCCAGTGAAACAAATCTGGTTTTAATCAATCATTTTCAGCATTTCTCCAAAACTGACTGTTCTCTGAACCTGGATCGTTAATCGGAAGATTGGCATCCGGTCACCGGTTGACAACTTTCCCAAGTCCTTAACAAGGTGATGTCTCAAAACTCTTCAGGCACTTGATGATCACACTCACATTCCAAGTCATAGAACAGGCCTTCAAGCCTGAATTCTAGCTCAACATATTTTTGTTTCAATTTTCATGTTGGAATTGGTCAATTGGTCAATAACACCACCGATAAAACAACCTACATTTAGAGCTTGATGCCATGATGGTAAGTAAAGTTTTCACATGTTATCTACAGCAAAAAATAGGTGAAGTACAATTAGCCATTATGAAATGTCTAAGAGTCTATACTCTGTCCCAGCCTTAATTTGACTTTTTGTGTGACATCTTTCCATTTAAGTCAATCCCTGCATTTTTTATAATGTTGATGAGGTCATAGTGTTTCATCATGAAGTGATGTTGGTCACAAGAAGAGCTAGAATGCAGATTAATGGCTATGTGAGAAGCATTAATGGAACAGAGGCCTGCAGTGATTTAATTTGTTGGAATTATCTCAGTGTTGATTGGTTTAGCTGGATGGGGGCTTTGAGAGTTGCTCAGACAGTGACTGGAACTCGTCTGTCTACCTGCCTGCCTGTAAAAATGTGTTTAATTCAGAATCACAAATGAGTGTTTTCATCAGAAGCGTTCTTTAAAAATGGAAATCCCCAAGAAGTATTTAAGTTTGTTTTAACGTTAGTGTTTATTTCATGTTCATTCTGCACTGTTCTGGTCTGTAATTTTAGCGACCATACTGCTGCTCCTTTCTCTTATCATTCATTAACAACAATAATATCCAGCCACTCATTAAGATCTCCCTAGATTATTTTTTTGCTAAAATATTAAGCTTTGCTTGTGGCCTGTTGTATTCAAGTGATAGCCAAGCCATTTTAAGGGCAGTGTGACTTACCAAAGTGCATTTTATGCAAATGAGTTGTACTGTTGTAAGCTCTTTGAAACAGCTTATGTCAGTGAAATGTTTACATGCAAAACATGGGAAAAGTTGAGGTCTTCATTATTTCTGTAGACACTGAGTATTATCAGAAACAGTCTGATCCCTTTGCAGTGTTAAATAGTATTCTTTAAATGAGCATCATTTTTTTTTGGAGTTTGTCCATCCATCCATCCATCCATCCATCCATCCATCTGTCCATCTTTATCTATAGGCACAAACATTCAGTAGGTAACAGAACTGTTTTCTTCAATCTGTTTATTAATTTGGTGTAGACAGCTTAACCTCAGGTTAACATGAGGATGTTCTTTTGGAGCTTAGCAGTGATGATATAGATGTAAAAATAATGTGGATGTGTCTTTAAGCTTTTAATTTTTTTCCACTTTCTATCACCCTATATCCCTCACTAAAAGGAAGGTTTTTTCTGAACAGATGGCCTGGTAAAATCTGTCTCAAGGAGACCTTGGCCAGGCAAAACCTTGTTGGCTTTTCTCTTTGAAGTGCCTTTCTGCCCCTCTTCAGGACACATGTAATACCCCGATGGATCTTATTCCTTCACTTTTTTGACAGGCCCCATCTACAACTACCAAGACAAACATGCACATACTGTACATAAATATTTTAGAAAGGATAACACTTATTAATAACCCTTAGATATTATTACAAATTAAAATGTTTCAGATCATTTGTAACAGATTCTGTGTGTCTTTTTTACTGAAATAGATGTACTGAGAAACCACGCTTTTTATGAAGGCGATCTTTGTTACAGCCAATTAGTCAGGGGCCTGAACAAGATGATATATAAATACATAGATGGCACATTGGCTGCTTTAATCTGTTGTTGCGATAGGTCAACGGTGGCACTATATTGGACCAGGAAAGACTGTCTTGAAAACACATACAGGTGAACAGTGGTTTACGACCTACATCAAGCTCTGTCTATGGTCAGAAACATCTGAGTGTGAATCATTGTGTGTGCTTGTCATTGCTGACTTCGGATTGGCTGAATATTTTGGAGTTAGCAACAAAATGTCTGAATTTGTTTACAGCATCTTTAATATACAATCAGATAGTTGGAAGTGACTTGAACATTTCAAGTGAGTTAAATGTATTAACTGTTACATTTAACACCATTGCACTTAACGTGTTTTCATAAATGTTTGCTATGAAAAGTTCTTATAAAGTGTTGCCAAAATACTTTTAACACATTATTCTTACCCTGACTGGGTAGATATAGTTGGTGATGAATGTAACTTCTCCCCCAAGGCTGCCTCTGGCTGAATATTACTGTGTAATATAAAGTGAGTTCCCTGTTCTCTCACCCACCCCTCTCACTGCTGTCATGCATCACTACAGAGCTTACCAAACACCACAACCTGTTAATATTCCAATGCACCAGCTATATTTATTATTTATTACAAAATGCCTTACATCTGCATTTCTGAACATATTTGATGTCACAAGTCTGAACAAGTTGGTTCTTTAAATACATTTTTTCTGTCCTGTAGTTTCTGGCAGTGGTGCTATGGGTTCTACCTCACCCACCAGCAGGGGAAGACTGGCTTTGAGTCCCCCTTCAAAACCTGAGCTGAAGAAGAAATGGCTGGATCATTTTGAGATGGCCATGTGTGTTTGAAAACGATAGCTTAAGTCACACCCACGGAACTGCCCACAGTCTGTTGACAGTCTGATGCTAAATGCCCACAAAAAGTACTTAGATCTGGCAAGAACTGTTTTCATTGGCTTTCCTTATGCACATTAAAGCACACATGTTAAGATAACAGGTTTATATAATGACCATATAATGACCATTTTGAGCATTAAACAATTCATGGTGTTGGCAAAGTTTGGCATCAGACATGATTATATCAATGTCATGTGATGTATACCAGCTTGCTTTTCTAGTACAAGGTAACATAAGATTAAAATTTCATTTCTTTTTTTTACAAGAGAACTTCCTTTGGAAGAACTTAAAAGAAGGAAAGAGTAGAAAACTAACAAGTGTTCTGATTTGGAAATTGTGTAGATTAAAAGTAAGATTTTATCCCTCACACTGTTCATAATGACACATTTCCTGTTCTGCTTGATTTTAATGCTGCCCATCTGTATACCATGTATATGTGTGGTTGATTGTGATAATCTGACGGTCACATTCAAACCACAAATTACACCTGTTGTGTACATACGGCTCACTTGATACAGAAATCAATCTTCGAGTCATCTGGCTAAAGAGATTCCCCACTGCTCCAGTTCGTGCCCAGAATCGGAAGGTCTGATTCAGCGGCATTCAGCGGCATTCAACCTCTATTTGCTGTCATCTGTTAAATAGGCAGTTTAACTTCCACAATTAGTATGTCTGTGCTCACGCTCATGTCAGCTGAGTTCACGCCACTGTTTTTCCGTGTTGCCCTGCAGATCCAATATCCGGCCCAAGAATGCCAACTTTAACTCCCACCGGTTCAGAATGCACGACCTGCAGCTCCTGTCCTATGCTTCTCAGGTGAGCTGACATGGCATTTCCAAGACCTTCATTTATTGCTATTGATTGTATGTCATTGCATTGAATATTAACCACTCAGATAATTTACATGGGGGTGCAATTTGCTTTCATTTGTTGATGTTGATTACATAATAAAATGGCGGCTCATATCAAAGGGCTTGTTACTTTTTTAAATACCCAGTAACATTTTGTTTCCATCACAGCTGTTTACCATAATTTGCTACATTTAAATTTTATATCAATATTTTTTTTAACCTGTTTCTCAGAAGAGTCAATTTTAAAGATGTACATCTGCAAACATTTGTGTCAACTTTGTGTCTTTAATAATCATGTCCACTTGTTATGTCACATATTATCATCTTCTGCTCTTCAGAGGAATCTTTAACCAATGACCTGTGTCCTTAGTGTGGTATAGGGTTGCTGGGAAGAATAGGAGTCTGTAGAAGGTCAGTTAACCTACATTAACAAGGTTGACATTGTATCTGTAATGCTGGACTCCCATTACACATCACATTCTTTTACTCTCCCATTATAATTTCAGGTGATGTGTCTAAATCTCAGCAGTTTATAATTTATTCCACCATTTATCTTAAAAGTATCCATAGAAGGGGATTGTGTTATATTGTGCTCTGCACATTATGTTAAAGTGTACATTCTATCATCATTTTATACATGTTTACTGCATTGACAGAATGATTTATGCATTAAATAAAATACAATATTAAGTTAATGTAAATCAAAATGTTCAGCTAAATATTTTCTCTCCTACGCAATGAAATTGTAATGTACAAGCAAATGACCCTGTATATATGATTATTTTAAGAATCAACAAATAATATAAATACATTAATATGGTATTATATATTTTAGGCCAGGCTTAAAATGCATAACAGCAACTGCTTTGTGTCTCTGTCCACCAAGGGGCCTTTGGCCTGAATAATGTTTAGTTTGACATAGGAACATAGGAACAAAAACACGATTTTTAAATTTTTACTTTGTGTCAATGTGTAAATTATATTAAGGCACTCTCTCCTCTGTTATTTTATAGGGAAAGACTACACCTAGGCAACTGGAAGGCCTGGGTAAGTACCTTTTATTCATCATGCTTTTGCATATAAATTGTGAAGTGCTTAGTGCTGGTGAACATGTTTTTGTATTTTTTAACATAAAATTGCACTGAACATAATCAGTCTTTTGTTCCTCAACATCAGCCTGGTTACTGTTTGTATGATCAGCTTCATCTGGGTGCTAAACCCTGTGAACTGTGTATGTTTGTGAATGATGGAGATGTATGTGGCCACTGCAGGTGATAATTCACAGTGACTGTGCTTCAGAATAATGATGAGGAAACTTATTTAACAGAAAGATATGCAGTAATTATTTGACATGTTTTAAAGTAGCAATAAATTACCTTTCAGCCAGCTCAACTGTGCTGAGAGCAGAAGTGTTGAAAGCTCAGTTGAAAAGGGGCAAATTTCAAATTCACAGCTGACAGCTGAGCAGACTGAAGGTTAAATTCTCTTTATTAGCATTATTATTTGCACAATTTCCTATAATTGTGTGGAACAGCTCTAGCATATCACTTGTGGTCAATGTACCCTACACGTTTATCTTCTGCTACAACAATGTACTTCTGTCGTTCCATCATCCAAATGTCATCATACTTGAAACATTCAGAATGATCTGTGCATATTGCTGTGCAATTTGTATGCTGCTGTTCTCGATCTTGCAGTTGTGATTGCTGGACTGTGGAGGATGTGGCAGACTAGCGTAGGTTAACTGGATAGCAGGTGGTTGAGGATGCAGAATGGGATAGGTGGAATAGGATGCAGGATATTGAGCTGAAATACCATGAACTAGTCTAATAAGCAGTGAAGGAAACTAGAAAGGAAACTAGAAAATGGGCATTTCAGCTGGGTTCATGAGTAAACACATGCAAAGTATTTGTACTTCTACTACTAGTATATACTATAGTATTTGTTACTCTGTCACTATTTTGCCACTATCAAACACTGATAATATGTCTTTTGTCACTGATAATATTTTAATTTGTGTATGTATATGTGTATAAGCATATATGTATATATGTATATGTATGTATGTAATGTTCCATTAGAATTCTTGAACACATGTACTTTCAAGCAGTACTTAAGCATAAATAAGACCCTTAGATTAGTAACAGAGGAACCCTTCTGTTCAGGCCAGTGGTGTAGAACTCCATCAGCACATGTAGAACAACAGTTTTTATGGCCTGCTTTAAGACCTGAGCACCTGGCAGTATAAAACAATAACAAGTTTATAGACTGGATCCTAACAGGTCATTTTATGCTAGAAGAAACCCCCAACAATAGTCTGTGGTGCATGCCAATAGACTGAGCACATACTGCACATGCCTATAGACAGTACACGTAATATGTATGCACGTGACATCATTGTTGTCACAGATTAGTGTTTTTTTGTCAATTACACAGAAACAAAAACAAAGTCTTTTTCAAAAACTTGCACTTTACAACCCATTTTCAAAAGCTTGTGTTTTCAGGACCCCAAAACGCTGTTGTCGTGTAAACAAACAGCCAAAATGCATTTTGGTTGAAAACGTTGGTGTCACGGGCCCTTAAAGGTGAAAACCACTTACCCCGCACACAGTGCTGTGGCAAAGGATGGGAAATTATAGGAAATTAATTTTCATAAGTTGTTTATAAGGGGCCACTAAGACAGTATTTCCTCATTAAGTGTATAAGTGTAGTCTTAAGTGTAGTCTGATGTATTTCCAAGTAAAAATATAGATTTTTTTTTCCATCTGAATTTAACTGGATTGTGAAAAGTGGGTGTTACCAAAATGGAACCAGTGGTGATATAAGCTTCAGAGGTGGAACCAGTTCTTACATTTTGATGAAAAATTACAGACAAACACAATAAAGTAAATTGTAGACATTTATGTTGACTAGAACCAAGTGTTAATTTTTTCTCTATTTTTTCACTCTTATCGGACAGTTACCAATGTGGACACTTCTGTTCAGGTGTGTGCTACAGTTAATTTTTTGTTATTGTTTGTATATATTTTGTTTTTACAGGTTTGCCAAAAATGCTGGTCATCACAGAATATTTTGGTGTTCCTAGTCCTCAGGGTGGCCCAGCACTGAATGCTCAGACCGTCATGGAGGTCATGGAGGTCATCTGTGCTGATTCACACAGTTCCTGGTGGTAGGCTGAATTAAATACAGCAGTCATTAAACACTTTATGTTTCTAATACCGTCAGTATGTATGAGTAAACAGGGCCCACATAGTCTTTATTATTCAGATCTATGCAGAAAATGTTAAATGCATTACGTTTAGGCAATATTACCATGGCAAATGAGGTGCCAGTCTGTTAGACATTATGAAAATGACATTCAATTATTATTATCTAATTTCATGGTATTAAAGTCACCAGCATAGAAGTGTTTTAATAGGTATTGGGTTACATTACAGGCAGCTTCACAAAGTAATTCTACATCATTGTATGTAGAGGTTGTTCATTAATTCATTAGTACATAGTAATTACTTAGTAATTACATAATAATAACTTTTTAATAATAATATTATTAATAAATATTAATAATAATATTATTAATAAATATTAATAATAATATTATTAATAAATATTAATAATAATATTATTAATAAATATTAATAATAATATTTTTTAGATCTTCAAATGAGTGAACGCAGCTTTCTAATGTGCACTTCTCTGGAATGAGCCCTTAGATACAGTGGCTGTAGGGCATAGTCAAATGTTTTGGCGTAGCAGTTTTGTCTCAGGCTTATTGTCACAGATTGCTGCTGTTGCTCTTTCTCTGTGCTTTATGGTGTCACTAAAACCTCCTCCTATTGTCACTCGGCAGCTTGGCAGGGAATAGACACTTAGCAGGATTTCCCATGCTTAATGCTGGGCCATTTCTGTCTGTTAGCACACACAAAGGTACAAAAAAAAAACACAGACGGTGACAGGCATTGGCTAGACATGCGTGTCTGCTGTGGTTCTTCACGCACCAGGCAGATCATAGAGGGGAGCGAGGAGCGCTACTGTTGAATAACAATGCACATTGAATGATACTGCACATCGCTGGTTTATTTATCTTATGTGAAATGACACTTAACTGGTATTAAGGCTACAAAATCTTCAAAGTCCCATGTCACTGAAGAATGGATTTACAGAACAAAGAGCATCCATCTCCCATGTTACCGTAAGACAATTATCTCTGTCCTGTTGCCACAACAGTGCAATCAATCACTGTAATTTCATTTGATCCAGAAGGCTGCCAACTGTTTACTCTAATGGGGTAATAAATTCAATCTTTATCATATGCTTATTGGTGGCGTAACAAATATAAAGGGCTTTCAAAATTATTAAGGCTAATAAATCATGAATACAGTTCAACTATGAGGTTCAAATCTCATTTGTGGTAGAGATGCGTTTTTCTGAGATTCATTTTATACTTGTTAAAAGTAATCTTAATGGAAAGACAGACATTTTTTCAGCATAGTTGTTTGAGGCAGATTCAGGCCCATGAGGTAGATTCTGGCCCATCACACCCTCAGTCAAACTTTCAGTCAATCTTGTAGTCAGTCGCAGGCTGCTAAAATTTGGCATCTAGTTTTAGCACATTCTCAGTGTATTATGACCTCCCAGCTGTTGTTTCATTCCGAGTTGGGGCACTTGTCTGTTTTTATCCAAAAATACACAGGTAATTAGGGCTAAAGCCATGCAAGAAATGAGGCCATTTTAAAACTGCCTGCGATTGCTCAATACAGTCTATTGCACTGGGACATAATACAAAATTAAGGTCTAATGTAATTCATAAATCCAAATGTGCTCAGAGCAGCAATATCAGATAATGACTTATTTTTCAATGAGTGCCATGATTTAGGAGTTAATAAAAGTGGTGTGATTTTACAGTGTTAGATGATGCTTTTGTTCTGATATGTAACAGAGCTTAACCGTGGGCAGAGTCTGAACAGTAATTAAGTGTGACTCTAAATGAGATTCACTGCTTATTGTGAGCTAAGTGTCTTAGATTTATTAAAGGAAAGGGGAGGGGAGCATCTCCTTGAGGTACTGCAATTAACAACCATGTGTCCTGCCAGGGCAAAATTCGGCACAGGAGACCAGCTTTTTCCAAGTGAAGCAGTCAAGCCCGGTCTATGTGCAAGTATGTGTATCTGGATGGTTTCCAATGCCATTTTTGACTAATTTATTGATTTAGGATTATGACGGTATTGTGGCGCTGTGCTTCTTGTGCTTACTATAATTTGCTGTTAATAAATTATTATATTATATCATTTTGCAATAATTGCCAAGCATGTATGGGTGTTTATGTACTGTATGTACAGAATATATTTGTAAATAAATACACACTAATATATATGCAAATGTTTGTATGCTGTGCTGCATGATATTCCACATAAAACAAACTGCATTACTGCATGCAGTGAGCATTGCTGTTTTGGTTTTTAATGCTTGTACATCGGCCTGGTGTTGGCAGGTTCACTGGGCCTGTAAAGAGGCACCATGCTGCGGTTGAACTAATGGAGAGAGAAAACAGCATCAACCTGTGCGACACAGGAGCCACAAAGGCAGTGAGTATGTTATCAGCATCATGTACATCTAGCTATTATCCAGCTTCATGAATGTGCAAGCGAGAGTGTGTTTATTGTGCATAAAATTGGTGTGATAGATGGCTGACGGGGTCCTTGCATGCTAAGATCGTCCTTTCACATGCAAAGCTTAGCTTTCTTCCAGCATTTTCCATCTCAATGCATTATGTATCACGGAATTTACATACAGTTTAACGGATTGCACACATGGTCAGCAAGTTATTTTCCCACTACATGCATGATTGTGGCATTGTTTAATCACCACTGCAATTCATAGTTGCATGTGATACCCTAGAACCAGAACTTTGCTGTAGAACCTTTCAATATTTTTAATGTAGTTTTTAGATCTTCCAGACATTTTTTTCCATTAACAAACACTTAAAGCATAATTCCACATCCTTTAGGCTGGATGTTTGCCAGCCCTTTCCCAAAAGAAGGTAGAATGCCATGGAAACACCAGACTTCTTGCAGTAGAACAGTGACTCCTGGAAACTGGTGAAAGCTTACAGTCATTCTCTGCTATGTACAGGTACACGAACAATGTGAAACATTAAGATACTCACCAGGGAAGGCAGTTATTTTTTACATTGCTGAGAGCAATATATTTAAGACTGTATTAGTATCTAGGTTTTAGTTACACTGCTGCATGGGTTCATCATCATCTGTTTTATCACAACTGTATGCTGAATACATGTGTAGGGTCCTATAATTCAATGTTACTGACTGTGCTGCCGAGACCAGCTTTTTACACAGAATCAGAACCTTTGCTGGCTTGCATATTTCTGTATATTATTTGCATACTTAATCATTTATTGGTCGGAAGGGCCTGACATGTTAGGGCCTGGCTGTTAATCCATCAGTTATCTACTATTACAATCTTGTTTCATTTTATTCCCTGTGGTTTTAAAATGATAAACTTCATGCACACCTTTGATGTATGCCATGGTACTACATATACTACCATGGATTACCATATACATATACCTTCAAGAAGTATGAAGGAATCATAATTTATCAAAATTATTTAATAATTAAATAATTTTATGTAATTTACTTTAACATGTAATGTGTAATTTAATATGTAATATGTCACAAGGTCATCTCAGCAATTTCACTGGTCATGGTATTTTAATATGGTACTTTGATGTATGACATGGTATTAAAGAATAACATATGCACATATAAAACATATCATGGAATTATTATAGTATTAACCCTAATCCAAAAATTACAGTAATACTATGCAAGTAATTACCATACACACAGTTCAGATCATACCATTAGTCTCTATGCCATATTTCTCACATCCTGTATTAATAGTGGCACAGTATTAATAGAAGGAGATATGCTTGACTTTTCAGGTTTTATTTTTAGATGTTGTGGAGACAGCTTCTCTCCCAACACCTCACTGACTCTTGATTAAATATAAACATTGAGTGTTAGACATGCTGGTTGTGTCAACTACTGTGCAGACGTGTCCCCACCACATTTTGTCCCCTGAACTTTAGAAAACAGTAATCTAATGCAGAGTAAACATCTCCTTAAACAGTTTTGAAAGATCTGTGTGTTCTGCTAAGCAGCGACCTGGCACTGGAATTTGATAATTTTGGGGTTTTTGTGAGTAGTTATTGGTCCTTCAGACACGTGGTACAATTTTATAATTTTATCGGTTTTAGTTAATTCATGAAATACAAATGTTTCCTTGCAGCAACAGTTTTGGTTTAGTACAATATAAAATTACTTTGGGGTGGATTAGAATCAGTAATTTCCAATCATAATATCATTTTTGTTCTTTTGTTCTTAATGTTATCTAAGATTGGACAAGATATAATCAGCTGTTATATTACATATTGACAAATCACATAGACTATTTATTTGCTCATCAATAAGAGATGATACTAAGATATTTTCATACAATCCAATTAATATTCATGAGCTGAGCATTTGCGATTTCATGGCATTACAACCAAACCCCTTCCCCAACTTTTTAAGACAAAGTGATGTCCATACACACACGTATCTTTGCGTTGTTGCATTCACTGTAAGCATACACCACCGCTCCAGGTTTCATTGCTCAAGATGCCTTCTCAAAGAGACAGACAGATGCCGCAATCCAGGCCCTGCACTCCCAGAACCTGGCAGCAGTGAAATGGCTGTGTTTGGCTCTGCCACCACCACTGCAGGCGATGTGAGAGAGTACTCGGCTAAACAAGAAACCGGCGCTGCGCTCAAGTAGCACCTGCATTCTCTCTGACGTGACATGACAGTTTGCTTTGGGTTACAGGAAAAAACCATGATGAATGCTAAGCTCCCACTCACCTGTGGGGACCTCTAATAGTGTTCCAGAGCACTTGACTATTTCTCTGTCTGGCAGAAAAAACAGCCCGTAACGTAATATTAAAAGAACAACTAGGGGAAACATTGAAAAATTCTGCTTTATTGAACAGAGAAATGTCAGGTAGGAAAAGACTTAGACAACAAGCGTAGCTCTGTTGCTGGGGAGAATGGGATACTGGGGATTGAGTCGAGATGAGAATTGGGGATTTTTCCTTTGTTTTGCCTCTGTTTCTTGGCATCTTTGGTTTGTTAGAGATGTTTACGCTCGACTGCCACTCACGGTGATGTGACCTTTCACAAACCTCAGAAGAAAATGCAGGTTCTCAATCCATCCTGGGATGTTGCTTTGCCTGATGTGCCCCAAACTAAAACACACGTGAATGCAGCAACAGATCAGCAGGTGTGTGGGTGGTGTGACACATCTGCAGGCGTTCAGAGTTTGGTAAACACACTAAACACAGAGCGAGATGTCAAGGTTGTGTTTAATAGGCTAATGTGGGGGGAATGCTATTTACAAAACAGCTATTGCATCAATTTTAATTCCATGATCTGACCAACAATATCGAGCTTGTGATTAGCTACATGATTTCTGTGAGAAATTTCTGTTTCTTTTCTAGTACATTCAATGTGTTTGTGTGACAGTGTTATAGAAAAAGTAGTTGGCTTCTTGTCTAATGCTTAGTTCCCCCAGAGGAGGTGCAAAGCAGGCAGGCAAACATATTGTGGAGTTGATGTTTGATAGTTTAAATATAATAAAGCCCTGGATCCCCAGATGGGTGTTCAGATGGTAACAGAACTCGTCTGTATAAGTAAAATTACAGCTGGGTTAGTGACAGGGCCAAGTACGCTACACATTTGTATGTACTTGGCAAACACTGTCAGATCTTGGTAAAAGATGAATTCTTGAAATTAAAGGGATAGTTCACCTAAAAATGAAGATTATTGTTACAAATCCCTGTGACTTTTTTTTCATGGAACACAAAAAGGTAATTTTGGAAGAATATCCTGGCTGCTCCATTCAATATAATGAAGGTGGATGGGGACATGCTAAAAAGCACCATAAAAGCATTACAACTTGAATAAGTTATGTATATTCAGATTTTCTCAGCACATGTGTTTTCAGTGTTATTTTTTACCCAGTGATAACATCTTAAGACTAGTATCTTTCAGGGAAAATTGTTCATTTCTTCAGTACTTTATAGAGTTTTTATGATTGTTGTTCTTTTCAGCTTTTATGTTCTTGTTTGTGGAACATTTCTCTGTTAAGCATTTTGGTTTTTTGTGTTCCTTGTTTTCTTGCTCTGCCACTTCTTAGATCCTAAACTCCAGTGCTATGTGGGCTTTCCATTTTGAGTCCTGCCAGCTACAGTTTTGTTGCTTCCTCCCCCTCACCCTTCTGGTCAGATACAGCTATCAGCCCCCTGTCATATTCATTTCCCCTTCAAGACATTGTAGAATCTTCTCCATGTGTTTTTTCAACCATCTCTACAGTACATGTATCTGTAAAAGTTAAATTGTGGAGCGAGTGGATGTGTATTGACATTCTGTATGAATGTTTTGTATGATGCAGGACCATTGTGCCCTGTGTAATTTGTGCCCCTGTGAAGAATTTAGCAACAGTAAAAGTGGTGAATAGCTGTGTATCCAACTTTATATTCAACAGAATTCTTTACCATAACAATGTGACTTCTTTTATAATTGTTATATATTGCTACAGCGCATATACATACAAGTAGGCAAAATAATTGTTTAAATATATAACAAATATATTTTTAATTTTGAAAATTTACAACACTAGTAAAATAATTTTATTTCATTACCAAATATAGTGGCTGGAGTAGCTTCACAACATGCCAACAACAGAATGGAGAGTCTCAAATAATGCTGCAACAGATTTTTGCATGCAGACAGCTTCACTGATTGAGCACATCCAGTGTAGAGTCTTGGACTCTACTGTAAGTGATCACCACATGTAATGAAAAAATCACCACTGTTGATTTTCATTTTGCCACCAAAGCATCTTGAGATTGTCACTGGTTCCTCATGGTCATTACTGAAAAATTAGAACCCATACAAATTTGTGGAAACCATGATATAACAATTGTTCTAAACAGCAATCACCTCTTCTAAAATAGAGCTACTCTTGATTCTCCCAGAAACCTCAGTCTTTCTTCAGGCATTACTAGAATTCATTTACTTCACTCATTTCATCTGAGTGCATTTAGACATGATTAAACTAGAGGTGATGACAGAAGATAACAGAATGGCTTATAATGAATCTTCTGTATATGTTTTAATCTAATATAACCCTGTCTCAATAAGAACTCTCAATTCCAAGATGAAGAGATGGGCTCTGTGGATGCCTGCAGAAAGCAAACAGGTTATTAACCTACTGTTTAAATTACAGGTGGGATGGTTCCCATCGACCTGTGTGGAGGAAGAGGAATGACCTCTTCTGGATGTTGGTCACTAATGGAAAATTGCACTTTGGAAATTCCTCACCTCAATATTGCTGTGTTAGTAATAGGCCACCTGTTGTATTTGGATGAGAAACATAATAGTGAACTATACAGCATTTTTGAGGGAAAGAAGCAATTATCAAGTTCTTCTAATGGGAGCCAGTGGACTACATTTTAAACCTGTAGTGTGATGCATCTGAAGCACTGTCGGCTTTGACTGTTTAATTAGTTTTGAATCTCCCTTGCTGCTCCATAGTCACTCCAGACCCAGACATCTCTCTCTCTCTCTCTCTCTCTCTCTCTCTCTCTCTCTCTCACTCTCTCGTCTCCTCTAATTTCTCTCCTTCCAGCTCGCCCTGTCACCTCCTGAAATCTTCACACAGGCCCCCCCTCTCTCTCTGCCTGTTTTATGCTGTTCTATGCTGGACCTCCCATAAACTCAGAAATGACATGTAGAGAGAAAAGCCCTGAGATGGCTTATTCCTACTCTTGGGGACCTTTGCTTAGTTTGTTCCGTTTACCTTGTGCTATAATTGATGATTTAATTCGCCAGTCACCAGACTGCAAAGATTGGCTGTGGCAAGACACCACGATGTGCTGTCATAAAGCCTGCCTCCTTCCCTGCCTCTTCCTCTTCAGCTCCGATAACACTTAGCATAGGGGCGCTAGGAGCACCGCACGGTGAAAAGGACTTGCCATTCAAAGGCGATAACCATCAGTTGCTGCTCTGTCTGTTTCTAAACCTAAGGTACTCTAGCAGAATGTTGTTGGCTTTGATTTTAGAACTGATTTTAGAATAAGGGTTCTTTCTCTTGTAATGCAGCTTAAAAAGAAGTTAATTGTTGCAGTTTTTGAAATAGGGCCTTTATTGTCACACACAGAACAGTTTCCATCTCCTCTGGGTCATTCTTACATGACTATGCTGGCATCCCCTGTATTGTCCTGCACTCTGCTGCTGTCCCCAACCTGTCCCATTGGCATTTTACAATGATATGGCTTGGCTATGCGATTCATTTGGCCAGGCGTCCACCCAGGTTCTGTAGAATCTTGCATGTGGAGATCGAGGTCATTCTGGAGAAGGCCATGATCAAGCCTGTTCCACCAGCTGAGATGAAGGCGGGGCTTTACAGAAAACAAGAAAAGCGTTTTTCTTTTACAAGAAAAGCGGCGGGTTGCGATTAATTCAACAAATGCCTTAAGCTGTTGATAGTCCTGCTTGCATGGCAAGCATGCGTTAGTTTGGGCGGATGGCTTTGACATGTTGATCTGAAGAGCAAATAATCATTTCCATTTGTTTGTTCATGGTTCAATAAAGCCACACGCATTTCAGATCTGTGAATGTTCATGTTCAAAGTTCACAGTTTTTTACAGGAGCTGAATATTACAACACCGGCCTTGGTTAATGCAACAACTGAAGAGAGTTTCAAACTTTGCCAGAATATGGAAGAAATCAAGCAGGAATAGTAGCTGAGATTTAATTTGAGCCATGTTCAGAATGAGCCATGAGGGCCATAGCACAGCACAACACAGTGATTGATGGCCAGTGTCGTTTGGCAGAGGATGCAAGCAACTCTATGTCTCACCAGTTCTCAAAGGTGTGAACTGACAGCAGGGGGCGAGCATCCCTCAGTTGTATGACCTGAAAGTGTCACCTTTTGGTGTTGAATAAGAGACAGGAAGGGGTGAACAGTTATGTGTTATATGGGTGTGACTTACTGCATCGCCATCTACAATTCAGCAACTGTAGATGGGGAGAGATGGAGCGACTCAATAAAGCTTCCTGTACTTTATTTCTGATTGAGTGCCTCAAGGACTTCATCAGCACTATTGAGTAATTAAACACTGGAAGATCAAAGCTGTTAAAGAGAACAAATCCAGAGTGAGCCATAGTTAATTCCATCAATTAAACCCTGGAGGGAGTCAGTTCGGATGCTCTCATAAACTCCCTGTCTCTATGGGTCTCCACTTTGTTAAACATCTGCTAATACATATCCCGTGAAATCGCTCGACAAGCACAGTTTTCTTTTCTTAGTTGACTTATTTTCTATTTATAAACAGAGAGTCTAGGACATTGAAGGGGTCAGCCTTTTCTTTTGTAAATTGCCAGTAGGCTTCAGTTATGTCACAGACTTGGTGGCTGAAATTGATGAGAGCTGAAGAAGAAAACTTTATGCTAACTCATACGTACATGTACTACATGAATTAAGTAAAACCTGTGTTGTGTTATGAATTGTTGTCCAGAACATTTTATTAAACAACAGCACACAAAACTGAGCTTGCATGGTAGTTCTAGGAATATAATAATAATAAATATTCATTAAATGTATAGTGTGAATGGATAAAAATTTGGATAAAAGCATCTGCTAAATACATACATGTAAATGTACTGTGAAAAGAGTTTTTTTAATAAAATTTCATCAGTTTATTAAAAAAGTGTAACAGAGTAACACTGTAATAAACACTGTAACAGAGCCTCAACCCTTCTGGTGCTCCTCCAAATATAGTCCACTTCCATCACACTGTCAGTCTTGACAGAATGTCCCTCCATCATGAAAGTGTCATTTCACGCCATCTGGTTTTATTGATTCTACTTTCGCACTCTTTTGAAATTTTCCTCAGACTGTCATCCTCTCTCTGCAAACATAGTAAGTTGGGCACACTTGTTTAAGGTATTTAGCACATCCCCACATGACCTCCACTTATGTTTGGTTAAGCTGTTTCACAGGGTTACATTTATGCATTTAGCAGACACTTCCATATGTGATTAGTCAGAAAAAGCCCTAGCAAAGTTCAGTCTTAAACTCAAGCCGTTGGTTGTGCCTTGTTTCATATTACAGGGTGGTTTATGTATCAGTTCATGAGTTCCCTTTGGAATCAAACCTTTGACTTTGGCCTAATTAGCACCTTGCCTTGCCAGTTGAGCTATAGGAACACATTTTCCATGGGTCTTTAACAGTAGTCATGTAAAAACACCTTTACAATGCAGTGTTAAAGAGACTTTGGGGGAATTGTATGTAAACATGCATAAAAGCCATACTAACTAATGCTAGCTCTGACCCACCTCAGCTATTACTATTAGAAACAGTTTTGAGTCTTCTATGGATCTGTGTAAATGTAATGCAGCATATGTACAGTACGGCCTTTAAATGTTGTCTCTGTTAATGTGTAATGTTTTTTCATTAATTTCATGTTATCTTTATTTACAATTTCAAATATAGAATATTTCATAACATTTAGTATGGGGAGACCAGGGCTAGTTGTGACCCTTTTAACTGCAGTGAATATTTCTTAGACTAGGTTTGTTTCTGAAGTCATTTTCTTTACAGGCACATATGAAACCAAAATGCTGAAACACAGCAAAAGAAAAAAACAGAAAGCACATTTTTGTTATTAAATTTTTTTAAACCTTTTTTTTTTACTTAGTATCTCTTGTGACAACTTCCCCATGTGACAACTTGACCCTGTGTCCCCTACAGGTATATACTGAATCTGCTTCAGATGCAGTTTTTGCATTACCTTTGTAATGTAAAGACAACATAACATTAAACTGGTTTAAGAATTCAGTTTTATTTAATTTCTAAATGCATTTCAGGACCTGATGGGAAACCCTTTAAAGACTTTAAATACTGCTTTAAAGACTCCATATTCAGAGAAGCAGTTTTGTTAACTGTATGTATAATGATGAACAAAATATTGTGTTTAGTGTGTAATGAATGTTATGGTGACACTTATGTCTGATACAGATGTTAACTGCTGAATATTTGATAGCTAAGTGACCTAAGTACTGCATTATGCATTAATGGTGACGTGTCCATCAAACTGTTCTGGTGGCCCCAATTTGATGAATTATTATTTAACAGAAGCCCAAATGTCAACCTAAGTAGTTCTCTGAAATGGTGGCTGTAGTTATAACACAACGATTACTTCCATTTTGTCTCTTTTGCTGGTTGTAAAACATTAAAATTCACTGGTGTTTTCTTTGTTTATCAGACTTTTTGCACAGGTTTGTCTTATTAAAAAACAACAATGCAAACATTCAGGTATATGCAAGATTCTTTGAATCTATTTACATTGTGCTGACAGCAGTGGTTAGTTTATCTTCCATCCTGAAGTACTTTTCTAATGGGCAGGCTGAAAGACCTGCTTAACAACTAAACACCATCTTAGCCAGGCTAGGAGACCCGCTACACTATCTTAATCCAACTGAGACCAGCAAATCACTTTGGCTGGTTGAGGGTGTTTCTTCATCAGGCGCTAATTAAAATGTCTAATGTACTGTACGTAGTGTTCCTGTAGCTTAACTGGTAGTGCGCTATGTTAGAGGTACAAAGGTTGTGGGTTTGATTCCCAGGTAATGTACACTAGTAATGAATATCTTGAATGGAGGATTAGGATTTTTCCTTCTGATTTTGCAGCATCCATTGCTCTGTCAACATGCTACAGGTGAGATAAAGGTTACATGCAAATGCACTCATTATATCTTGTGTTGATGGAGATGTGGAAAAAGAATGTGGCCTCATCCTGAAGCTTTGTGAATTTTTTCATCCTTTGGGTTTCTAGCCATACTTCTGTTTTAGTTCAGCAGTGTTGTTATATTGCAGTAGGGGAACCCTAATATACAAAATGATCATGGTGTTCAGACAATAATAAAAAAATTATTTTGGATTTGATAGCATCGTCTTTCGGGAAGTATAAAATGTAATGTTCTGTAACAAATATTAAAGAAAGCTGAAATGTCTTTTGAAATAGAATTGATTGACTGGCAAGCTGCCAATTAGTTTCTCTTTGTTTTATTTGTTTTATAAAGATGAAGTGTGTAGTTTCTCTGCTGCTAGCGGCATCAAAATAGATTTGCTGTTTTTTTGAGTGGCCAGACATCAGTTGTGCCAGACATAACAATTTGCGCTCAACCAATTATGTGAGTTTGGGGCATTATCTGTTTGTCCAGCCAATGGCAGACATAGGGAGTGTTTAAACTTGTTTGGAAACAGTAATAAATTTTGCATTTCTGACAGTAGTGGCACAGATTCACCTCTGCTTTTCTGAATCATTTCAGCCAAATGAATATCCTCTGATTGCAACTTATTTGATTATTAATTGGAGTATTATTGTTAATTATTGAATAGTATCCTAATTTACTATTCTGTGTCCTTTAAACACTTGGGTGAGCCAGAAAAGCACAGTAGCTCTGCTCACAACAACATTTGCATGCTTGCATTGCTGATTACATTTCCCGTATTACAGATGAGTGGGTGCCAACAAGTGAGATGCACAGTTCAGGAGAGGTGAATAAATCTTAATCACTGATGGCTTTGACTCTGGGTAAAGTAGTTTTTAACCCCTTACACTGTCTCGTAAATGGAAAATATGTAATGGTGTCACATCTACCCAACTTACAACTACAACACTCAGAGTTTCAGTTTTACACTTTATTGATTTGCCAGAATGTAAAGAAACCCGATTAAATGAAATCTAATCCAGATTTAACTGAGCAGTAACAAAAAGTGGGCATTATGGAAGCTGCTGTTTAAAGAATCACAACCACAATGTGGCCATTTTCTAAATCAATTTTTGCTGTAATACAAACAGTTAACGTTGCTCATTAGAGCGATGTCTGGTGATGTAGTCTGTACAGTACACCACAACCCATATTTTTGATTATGTAGAGGAGACCTGGGGCAATTGTAACACTCTCTGAAATTTTCTCACTGTGCCTGAGTGTGGTCATTTTACCAAAATACTTATTTTACATACTGTATACTGTTGTTGGTTGCTATGTTGCTTTATACCATGATCATTTACCATGGCTGTGAGGTCAGAGGCAGTTGTAACACAAGCTATGATACAAAATTGTATGCCTGAATTCAAATATTTTATCTTTAAAATGTGTAATGAACACTTTCATCAAAGTATATTGTTAAAGACTAAAAGTAACAGTATGACTTATATTCAATTTGACATTATGACCTTATCTTTCTTATTAAAAGTCCGTTATTACTGATATTACTGACTGTTTTGGTATCCACTGTACTAAAAAAAAACTGTGCTTCAATATCCATCAAGTGGATGACTATAAGTTATGCGGACATTCTTGTTACTATAACCTTTAAAAGTTTAAAAATGGCTCAGGAAGTTGGAGGAAAAGCATGAAGACATAAAAAGATGTTTTACAGTCTAACTATAATGCACCTCATGTTCTTTCTTAGCTCAGGTGTGGGACATCTTGGCCTAGTAACGTTGTCACGGACAATCTCAAGTGGGCCGCTCCTTATGCTGCTGTACCGCTTTGATAAATGAGAGCCATTGATAAAGCCATAATGATATCATAAGGGTTGTACTGAAAGAGTTTATATGGACTTTCATGCACTGTTGCAATGGCACACTAAAAAAGAAAAGAAACTAAGTCTTGAGTTTAGGTGTACCTGTATATACCCACTTTGATGACATTTACAGCAGGTAAGAAAGAATAGTTTCAGAATCCAATTATAAGAATTACAGCTTCAGGGGGAATTATGTTGCACATTTTTGTATGCAAAGCTTTTACAATCAAGAGGCATTGTGTAAAAATTCCTGTAAAAATGTGTAACAGCAGTCTCTGTTGATGAAGCTGTTTACAAAAGGCAATCTATACAGCCTCCACTTATTACTGTAAAATATGAGCAATATAAAACAACATGTTTCCTCAACCTTCTTCAACCTTTGATGTCCATCAAAACAGAGGTGGTAGTTTGCTGGGGGGAGTTTGTATCCAGACTCATTACACAGTCATTAGCATTCCCACAGCATTTGCATTTAAACTAAATGAGATGCAGTAGAACTTGTTCTTTGTGTTGCAGTTTTAATACTCATTTATCTACCCAATCTTAAGTTTCCATCTGGAAGTGCAAAGTGCATATAATTATTTGACCACATCTATAATACTAAGCAAAATGAGGTGGACATGACAAGGGCAACCTGAGCCTAATCACCAATTTTACGGTGAAATAAATGGACATGGCAGTTACTCTTCAAAATAAAATGACATCTTCACATGTCTTTTGGGAGGAAAGTTATTAAGATTAAGGGCGATAGAGGATTTCATTTGATTGAAATGAAGAGGCCTAATCTCACTAATGTAATCTATCCAGCCTTAGACTCACTTTCACTCTGTCACAGGCTCAGAATGGCTTCATTTCCATTCAAGTGCCCAACGTGGACTTAAAAATGATTGCTGTATCATGACTGAGTGTTATGCCTCACAGTGAGTGACATTTTCCAATCAGTAGTCCATCAACACACTTCTCTTACTCATTCATTTTACAATTTACAGCTGATTTCAGTCACTGCAGGAACATTGTTATTGCTGTGGACCTTAATTCAGCTCTTTTACTGTGGAAGGTATATGGTATATATAATGAAACATTTCTCAGTTTAAACCTTCTTACCAGTTAAGACCTCAGCTGAAATTATGAGCCAGAAAATTTATCTTTAACTACTAATTAAACATCACTGAGCAATCCGTATCTGAATGCAAAAGTTAAAATATCTCTCAGTATTTTAATACTGGTTCTATGTAGGAGACCTACAATGTTTAAATTTCTACTGATATATGATACTTCAAGTTAACTGGCAATAAACCAACAGTCACTTTTTATCTTTAATTCAAAACATAGTTGGTTTTAAGCAACAAGAATTCCTCACTTAAGCACTTTGGTGAAACCTCCTGTACAGTTTGTTTAGTGATAATGTAAACGTATGTTTTAAGCATAAGCTGTTTTCTGTGTTTTTATGCAAATATCCCATACAAAATGTGAACAAGTCTCTCTCCCGCTTTCATTATATTTATTGATATACCAGATGACATTGGATCATCACCAGATATTTCTCTAATGAACAATAAGATCTGACTGATCAGCTGTTGACAGATACTGACCAATACTGGTATGACATACATCAATCCCACCAAAAGCTGCATTGGCCAAAACAGATGATGGGGCTTTTGCATTACTTCACAGAATTATAGGATGGTGTGAGAGAGGCAAGTGCGAGGACCTTGAAGTCTGTTTGGCAGGTTGTGTTTAAATGTAGGTGGCAGTAAAGACAGCACATCTTGTTTCAACTTTACATATATTTGTCCCCTAGACTTGAAAGTATGTTTTATCTGACGTATTTTAAGTACCATAACACAGTACCATAACACAAAACTTATTTGATTTTTAAATTTTTTTCCCTAACATTTGTAAGACCGAGATTGATGGTCATTAGTGTCAGGTATCTTTTTGTATGTCTCCCTTTTTACTGTTTCTAGTTTTCAGTAGGTTTATCCATTACTATGGCAAACTTTAATTGACAGTATTAGGTAAAAAACTTTGTGGTTATCTAAAAAGAAATTTCAGTTTGTTATTCTTTTGTATCAAAGCATTTCTTTGTCATGATGGTTGCGTCCTCTAACAGGAAGTCAGATGAGGGCCCATTTGGAGAATGTCTCTGGGGCCATGAGTGTTTCTATCAGAGTGATGTTGGGCCCCAGGTGACCAGTGGGGTGGAGATGAGAGATAGAACGAACAGCGGGAGAATCTCAGCAGCGGGTGGGGGATGGAGGGCCAGTTGGCCGGACCGAAGCTTATCGCAGGAGTCATCCTGGCATTGGGTTTTCTCACACAGTACACCAGAGAAACCCACTGGACACTGGCAGTGCTGGTGGTGGTGGCACACGCCTCCATTCTGACAGTGCAGGAGCATGTTGTCGCACACTCGAGCTGTGGGGAGCAGAGAAAAATAGGTGAACCTGATTGTTTATGATGGGCGTTTGACAGACAGGTTTTTAAAGACAACATGGGGATGATAGTCCCACTGTAATATTGTAGTAGTGGCATAATTAATCAGTGAGTGCGAGGTGGAATTTGAGGCGGGAAAAGTATCGTTGTGTGACACATTTTTCAATATTGGAAACAAATTGAAAACACAGTTGGTGACTTCTCAATTATCTCCTGTATACCTACCAATAAAGGTTTAAAGCAGATTCTGCACTGCTGGTTACCTGCTACATGAAATTCTATGGTATTCTTAATATTTAAACAAGAATATCAAGGTCATGCAGAACAACACAATCAGCGCCTATTGTTTATCAGCAGAGCTTTCAACATTACCTGTTTATTTTGTTTCCTGGTCTGAAGTCAGATCCATCTTTTAATTATTTGGTAATGAAAAACAAAGCTAGCACATAATTATGTTTTGCTTCGCATTTCTATTTAAAATTCTAGACAAACAGGGTGGCAGTGTGCAAACGAAAGGTATGACATGATACCAGTCCATCATGAGTCACTTTAATCTTCATTCTCTTGACCTGTAAACACGTTCTATAGCAGAAAGGAGATGATTGCTATTGCACCATACTCCCTTCCATTATTGAGGAAAATATTTGCTTTAGGAGGAGAGACAAGACTCTTTGCTCAGAAACTGGGTGTAATTGCATGCTGCCTTCATTGAAATAATTATATTCGGTTCTCTGAAATACAGGGACAGAATGAGATTGAAGAAGGCACTGATATCCACATTATTGATCAAAGTAATATACATCTAGATTAATTTGGCCAATAATTAATTTAATTATTTGCTGCAGTCAACACTACAATTTGTGTAAAAGAAAATGGAAGGAAAATATTATACTGTTGAAAGATGACATCACTTTCTGGGTGTCAGAAATTTAAGGAACATTACAATGTTTGTAAGAAAAACCACATGTAACAATAACGGTTAGAATCCAAAATGTGGAATACTAAATATTTAGTTAATATTTGTATTTTAATTTTTTAACAACATTGGTAAAATGTTTAATAGAATAGATTGAGAAGTAATTCAGTAGATCGTTAAAATACAGTATGAAATTAGTGAATTAATTTAGTTGTGTAATATGTTTGAGATGGTCAAGACATCCTACGGTATAAAATAAGGATAAAACCCCCATGTCAGAATAAAAATAAACAGCAAACAATCTTTAATTACTAGAATATTAAAATAAACAAATACTTTTTAACCTGTAGTGATGTTAAACAGAGTAGTGGTTATACAGACATTTGATAATTTCAAAATGAGCTACTTTTCAAGCTTGATAACGTTTTAACGTTTTTTCCTAATGCTTTTTAATAAAAAAAGAGTTTGGTGCTAAAGTCTACCATATTTGTGGAATGTGACTTACTCACTGTTCTTCTATTAAACAAACAGACATGTAGATGCTAAAGGAATACCTAAATCAGGACAATTTTAGCACCAAAATGTCACTTTAAGCACTATACTTTAATTATATCTCTCCATCAAAAGCCCATCTGACATGGTTTAATGTCTGATTAGACAAAGCTTGGATGTTTGTTATAAATGGCAACTCTGGGAAGATTTGGTTGGGATTTAAATGTGAAATCTCCAAGCTTGGAGTTTATGTTTATGGTTTTATGCAAATGCTGAAAGGTCTCCAAGGGGCCCTACAGAGCCATTTTCTTTCCAATAGCATCTGCCCCAAGATTAGGGAACGATTACAAAGAGCTGCTCCTATGAATACTATGTTCCATAAGTACATGCCTATCGAGCCAGATCATTACCATTAATCATACATTTACAAAATATAATTCATAAATTCACATGTACAAAATCAGATTAATAAATTCAAAATACAAAAATGACCAAATTAATGCCTCTTGCCTCATGTTTCATGCCTCTTTTCCTCAACCCAACACTGCATAAACAACGTGTAAAACGTGAACAGATCTAAATCTAATGCTGTAATGTTGCAACAGAGATTCCAAACATACTCGATAATGATGGAATACAGGATATCTGCCTGTAAGATTATAACTAAATAATCGAACACTGCCGTAAATAATAATAAATTAACTTTATGAGTGCGGTCTTCTGCACCCATGCTGTAAGGTCCTCTGCACAGCGCAGCACAGTGCAGTGTTGTGCCTCCAGAGTCAGTTCAGGAAGGAGTGTTATGATTGGTGAATCAAAAGCTCAATGCGACTGGCTAAAGAGGACATTTTACAACTTTTGAATTTACAAATCTGATTTTGTACATGTGACTCGTACTGTAAATTTATGAATTATATTTTGTAAACGTATAATTAATGGTAGTGATCTGGCTCTATATGTGCCCACCATTGCATTTGCAATTGCATTGGAAGAAAAGACTGAGGTGTGAACCCCATCCAAAGTCTGTGTCTCCCTAAGAGACATATGTGCTGTATTTCACTTTCAGTCAAGTACACTGACTTTTTCACACTAGAACAGAAAAGAACAGACAGCTCTGGACTTGAGTAATAGTGGCACATGCATACAACAGATCTATCTGTTCTCTGACAAGTCACGGATGAGAAGACACATCAGCTGTTGCAGACAGTGTGGTAAAGCTATCTCTGATATTCCCTGACTTACTAATGTGGAATCCAGGCAGGAAATATGTCAGGGGGTATGTTTCTTAGTAAGATTGACAATCTTGACTCAAAGTGGTATACTTCAGAGGCTAAATTATGTTCAGTGGGCTTGGTCTTCTTATTTATGCTTGAGAGCAATCTGACTGCTTTTAATGTTCAGATAAAATTATTCTAATCTTCAGTCTTAAATTTAAGATGGGCCTGTTGTTCCTGTTCAGTTTTACCTTATTTGCAGTATTGCCTGGACTGGAGAGAAAACCCACATCTTCAGAATACAATATTGTGCCTGTGCATAGTCACATTATTTCAAGTTCCCATATATTTTAAACCCTATCTTTTGTTCTATTGATTATTAGCGCTCACTACCTGTGGCCTACTTATGGCTAACTCATAAATAAATCTTGTATGCTCAGTGCTCTCTTTCAATCATATGGCTGGAGTGATTTTTGTTTCTCCACTATGTGGTTTATCTGTTTAGGGGTTTATTGAACAGACTAAAAGTTTTCATTGTTTGGTAAACTGTTTATCAGTATTACCCAATGCATTGAACACTAGAGAGTGAATGTCAGGCTGCAGTGTTATCATATTGCATGCAGGCAATTCATTATGTGCTTCATACACATAGTTCAACCTTCATACACAAGTTCAAACAATTTCAGTATTTCCTTCTTTTCCGGCAACCTATGAACGGCAGGCTTGGATCTAAAGTCTGTGGGTATGATGCAAGCAGGCAGGGTCTCACAATCCTCTGTTTTGTTCTGCTTCTGGGCCTGACAGAAACAAGACCACTCTCTGTCAGTCAGAATCAGCACGGTTTTTATAAACCCTTTTTTATAAATGTGACAACATTAACATTTGTATAAGCAGCCGTGTCTAAGCTGTGCTGCTATTAGGCTGTTTTCTGATTATACACGTCTCATTGTCTTCTTCAATCAAACTGTCTGCAGACACCAATTCAGATATTGGATCTTGGGCAGTTTGTTGAGTGTTGGGGTAGGAGTGTAATCACAGACAAGCTCAAAGATGAAAACAAACAAACAAACAAACAAAGCTTTGTTTGTTTAATGGTATAAACACTGATTGAATGGTGATAGGCACTTTTTCTGTAGACCTTACCTTGATTTCGGTTTGCTGCTCCAAGTGAAGAAGCATTTGGTCGAACTTTGAGGCAAAGATATAGAGTTAAACTATTGCTGCACATGTTGTTTATTCTATACAGTAATATTTATTAAATTTGGTGTCCACATTCAGGTTTTACATGTAGTAAATTATTACTACTGCATTACAGTAGTAATATGATGATTGCTATATTATTAATTTTAATTATATGTTCATGCAGGACAAGATCATCAAATCATAAATTGGAATGTCTGAAAGTGTTGTTATAATTCTGTTTTCTTTGTTTTTTGTTGAAGTTGAGATTCTAAATCGTTTTTTTTTTATGAAATGAAAATGTTGTTCTATACAACATAGGTGAATAACTCACCTGATGTGCCAAGATTGCTTGGGATACCTGGAGAAAACAAAGCACCCAGGTTAGCATCAATAATAATATTTGCCTTACAGCTTCAGCTTTTTGGTGAGAACAGATATGCAGAGAAAACCAAAAGCAAACAAACTCATATGATTTTGGCCAGTCTCTCTGACTCTGAATATAATTAGCAGTTCTGGGTTCGACAGTACTGTCACAAGCCCTGACAAAGTTTAGTTTTTTGTGTATCTTTCTAAATCTTTGTCTAAAAGCACACTTGCATTGCAATATACTTTTTAGTAACATTTAGGTTGCAAGCGTGATGTATGTTATTTTATTATTCATTAATCAGCAGTGCTTTTAGTTTGTAGACACATTAATAAATTATGCTCATCATGTATTATGACAGGTCTGACATTTAAACTGTTATACCTATGTTCTGCATTTTAGCCAGTTTATAGAACAATATCACAAGAATAACATGCCTTCTAATGTCGCAATGGAATATCCAAGCAGGAAACTGCTGCTATGGATCGCTGTAATAGTTGATACTCAATGTTACAAGTTTCTGTGTTTGCTGTCAAATGCTTGACCTGTAATTATTCAAGCAGATATTTAATCGCCACAATTTTTTTTGTTTCCTAAAGAGCTCAGAATCGGGTGTGGCTGGATTCTTGTGCTCAGATCACACACTCACAATTTATCATCCCTCATTACGGAGTTAGTAACTCAGGGCTCATTTACAATTCTGCTCACCTGAGCTGTGAATGACAACTCAAGAAAAACAGGCAGAAGTGGACAGCTGGTAGATGATCTCAGTGTGTATTAATTAAACCCACAGGCATCTTATTCATTGCAAAAGTACCAAAAACACACTCCTCAAATTCCTGTTCTACCCACATGGGACACAACATGCAAATAAGAGCCGAGATTTGAAAATCCTCCTCTGTACGCACGATCACGATCTTAAAAATGGCACACATGCATAAGCATAGAGGGCTGCTGTGTGCATTAATAATTTGTTTTTAAGTTTTTGATTATGATAAATTTGACAACTACAGTGTAGTTATTTACCCAAATAGTATTTTGACACACAAGGCACACATTTGAAAAAATGCATAAATGTCTTTGTTACTGACTTTTCCTCAGAAAATTACTTTGGCAATGTATAAAGTCAGTTTCCAACCTCAAGTTTATACAAGTTCCCTACTAAAGTAATCAAAGCTGCAGTCTGTGACATTATGGACATCTGATTAACATTTGACATTTCAAAGCATTAAAAGTAATAAAAAGCAATAAGTAATGAAAGCATTTATTAAAAGAAACAGAAATGTTTTTGTGAAATATTTCACCTAGTGTAACTGTGATTTAAAAGAAATATTTTCTTTTAAATAAATGCCACTTCTTGGTTTGATATTTTATTATTTACTGCAATAACATTAAGACATTCATATAATACGCTTGTCTTAAGTATTAAATTGCTTTTTGAGGCCACTGTATATAGTCCAAAGAACAGTCTAATAATAAGACTAACAGAATTATTAAATGGTATTTTAAACTTCTTATCTATTGCAGCCTACCAACAGCCTTTCTGTGTAATTTCCAGCCTGGTTTTATACATACAGCTGGGTGAGAGATTGCTCCTCTATTTTACCTGGCAGTAGAGAGCTGGTGTAATGGCACAGCAGGATACACTCACTTTCAGACAAATAAATTCCTCCCTTCCCAACCCACCAGACAAACCCCTGGATTTCATTTCCTGCTGGATTATTAGACATAGGGTCACATCCAGGGATATATCTACATCCAGCTATATACCTGCCCATCTGTAACATAGTGATAAATTGCCCTCATGATCAAGTCCTAAGTCTGGAGGACAGATAAACGCTATTACAGCTTAATTAAATTTAGCACTTTTAGCAAATTTTAGCACTCAAATTTAGTGAATTTGTCTTTATGTGAGAGCCATATGTTTAATAACCACATGTGTAATACGAGCTGCGTAGGAGAAGTGCCATGGCACCTCATTTAAGGGGAAGGGGGATGATGCGACAGAGGAGAGGTAATGATTTCACACACCTGCAGGGGAAATAATGTTATTTTGATTTCATATGCAAGCCTGTTGAATTGTGGATTTCTAGCCAAACAGGTGCTAATAACATCTTTGATGTAGTTGGTCCTTGGTTCCCTCTGTCTGGCACAGATGTGTCCTGGCATTGGGTTTTTTAATAACTGGCTGTCAGTCTAAGCTTTGGCCCTGCATTGAGGACCTTTCATAACAGGGAAGGAAAAGGCCAGAGCTATATTAAAGCCGTCCAAGAGCATGTATACACATACATAATATATTCTGTACTGCCACAAAGGCACACATTTAAAGGCACTTCTAGTGCATCAAATCTAATATTGTAATGAAAGACATGAAAGACACATACACATTCACTGTGCAGGGTTGAGAATATAGAATGGAATATTCATAAGTTGATGCATTACATCAAGTACCATGCCGTAAAATGTCTTTTGGGTGTGACTGCCTAAGTATATAGCTTATGTTTGATGGTAGTAAGTTAGTTTGGAGTAGCCCTGTGCTCAGGGGCCAGAGGGTTCTGCTTCTGCCATCTGGACAGAGAGCCTCTCTCTGTCCCTGAGCTACAGTTACTGCCTTCATTAGATTTATTAAGGCAATGAGCCCCCTGCTCTGGGCACCCCTGCCATCTTGACTGATGTTCCACCACTCAACGTTAACATGGAGCTATAGGAGAGGATGGCAACCTCTCTACCTCTCAGAGATTGGGAGAAGCATCGAACAAACATCACAAAATGATGATTTTGCAGCCTAGACCAGGAACAGTTTTTGCAGGGGGAAAGGGAGAACGTTTCTCCTCAAAACTGGCATGAGGGATACATTTACATTACATTTATTTATTTATCAGATGCTTTTATCAAGATGCTATTATTACACTTTTTTATTTAACATTTTGCCATAAGAACCAACAAGCCTAGTCTAAGATAATTAAATAATAAAAACAAATATTATAAAATATGACAATAAAAACAATTATTTTAAATTAACAATGACCAACAGCAACACCAATTGATATTGTTTCAATGGAAGGCAACAAAGTAAATAAAAAGAAGGTGACTATAAATAATTGAACAGCAGCCAGGAGAATTTTTGAACAATGTAAATAAGCTTTTTTAAAACACAAAGGTCCCGCACAGGCCTTCTCATTTCAGATGTCCACCAGTCTCCAGGGTTTTATTTGTTTTAAGTTTGCGGCACGTTGAAATCTACAGTATATCTTTGTAATATGTCTACAGGCTTATTGGTTTTCCATTTTATGTGGTGCTCTAGAAGCAAAATGTCAGAACATGCAACTGAAAAGGTCACATTTTGGTGCTTGATTGAGGACTGTGCTTTCTCATCATGTAGAGAGGCAGATGACACAATGTACTCACATATATTGGCAGTGCCCTTGGGGATGGGGAGGTAGGAGCCCATACTCCAAGCTCGGCCCTGGTAGTGCCTCTTGCACCGGGCACAATCTGGTCCAGTGGTGTTGTGTTCACACTCGCAACCCAACTTTCCTTTGTCAAACACGCAGCTGTTAGCATGGAGATTGCACTTGCACCTAGCAGGATGAAAACAAAACAAATGCTAAATGTCAACCCAGGCTATGTTTCAATGTTGCCGCAGCTAACAAAGAAACAGCTACGTTTGACACCTTATTCGGATCATAATATTATTTCCAATAATATTATTACAAACTTCAACCTTTACCATAGACTTCCTATGATGCTATAAAAAAGAACCTCATTATGCTGTTAAAAACCGAGCTCATTTGAGCATACCCCTGTGGAGATGCTGAATAGAAGAGTAGGTCACTTCTGTGACACAAAAGCAGAATGAAAGCCTCTCAGTGGTTGGGCTTTAACATGGAAAAGTCAAGAATAAAACTGTAAAGTCTATCAACACTAACAGCACCTCTTCAAAGTTCCTCTGACGTCTGCTGAAAAAGGGTCACTGTCATTTCGGACTGTTTAGAGAGCATTAAATATAAAAAACAGACTTATTTTGAGGAATCCAGATCTTTGAAGTTTGGAGTTTGTCTGATTTTTTAGACTTTTAGAAAGATGCATATGTGTTGTGTTAAATCATTATTTGCTAGTTAAAATGACAATGAAGAGCACTTCTGAGAAATAGCAGCATTTGTGGATGATTATCCACTGCCACTGGAGATGAGTGGCCTCACTTTCCTTATCTACTCTAAATATAATTTACAGTCATTGATTTTGTCAGGAGACAAAAGGTTACAACCGTGTTGTGTGCTTCTGACCTCCATTTCCCAGTGTGCTGGGCAGCAGTTAATGAGATCATTGAGCATTCTGGATATACTACACCTCTCTGGGGAGTTTGTGTTCCCTATGATATCAAAGTCAGTATTTGTTTCTCTGCAGCGCATTCATTAGTGTACTTTTGCTCTTTGGAGAACCACAGTGGTAAGGACATGTGGCTATACCTCCCACTAAGAACCTGAGACAGACGCATTACAGAAGCAGTCAGAGATACATCCATTCCAATTAACTTTCTACTTTTTATAACAATGAACATACATGATTAATAACTGTGGAAAAACTAAAACACAAAAATATTCTTATTTTAATGATGTAGACATGCTGCTGTATGTCATTTAGCAAATTTACGACTATTTACAGTAACATGAAATAAAGCTAACTGCTTCAACCTGTTCAAACATTACGGCATTGGCTTTGATAAACCCTGTACTTAATATCGCTTTTTAATAGGAGCTTTCATTATTATGATGCTGAGCATTTTTTTGCCTTAGTGTAGAACTTTTGCATTAGTTAAAATCAATAGGCCGTTTCTAAAATTCGTCATTATGGAAGCATATATATATTCATTGCTTCATCCGCCTCTCTAGAGTGTCATAAGAGTAGTCAATTAAATCTCTCCCACATCTCTGATCTGTGGATGTATCTTAAGTGCCCTTCATCTAGATAGTAAAATACCCTAAAGTGGTGTGCTTTGAGATCTGACCACTAGGTTAATTAAAAACCAGCTGAAACTGGATTATCAAGATTATGTCAGGAAGTTCAATGTATCCATGGTGCAGTGGCGAGGGACGTGATGCTTTTGCCGTTGGCATTGTCATACTGAAGTTGGAGGGACTGCTGCATATAGTTTTGCAGGTACCGCTGGGATCAGCCTGGCACCATAGCCATTTGTGCTGGCAAAAAGATGAAAATCCATTTAGTAATTCTTTATTGGCTCCTTTTCTGCTTACGCTCCCACAGAGAGCTTTGGCCATTATCTAAGAATGGCACCACTCATTGACTCATTTACCTTCACACTCCACCCGCCTGTTATGAATCGAGCATGGAAGTTTCGTTTCACACACTTACTCTCTAAAGATATGGCTTGGGGCATTATGCAGAGCGTCATTGTCTATAAGGTGTAGTTCATAACTAATATTTATGAATTTTTTCCACAAAGGGATAACTTCACGCTCTGTTCATATAAAACCTCTTTGAATAAAAAATAAACTTTTTGTTTGTTTTAACATAAGACGTGTGGCTTAGACTATGAAATCATATGATGCAATGCATTTTAAATGCCAGCCCTATAACCATTCCCGCCACATGCAGTCTTCTGCACTCCCATGCATCTCTATACTGACAAACATAAACAACATTTGAAATTGATTGTCTGTTCTTACATGAAGTAGAAAGCATACTTTTATGTTGGTTTCCTTATGCTTTGATTTATCCTGCCCTTGGTTTGTTGACAATGTTGTCAAACAGTGATTTTCTGGAATGACAGTTCCATTCCATCTGTTCCATTTCTCATTCCCTCTATGCTTGGACTCCCTACATTATCTTATTTTTTTTGTTTTTGCATTTAAGACCCTACTCCCACCACTGAAAAGAATACATTCTTTATTATTTAACATTCTGTAACTCCTACATATCATGATGTTGAAATATTATTAGATACAGAGCTGTAAATACTAACCTGACCTATTTTGGCCAATAATGAATTTAATACAATGAATATTAGCTACTGTATATCATATATTAGCTCTTTATGGTTTTAGGTGAAATTTGTACCTAGCATTAAATATCTTTTGAGTTGCTTTAGTTTTTTTGTGGTTTGCATTTTATTATGATCCATGTCTCCAAAATGTAACCTAATAAAAGAATAATTGCAGTTTTATATCCAATATATTACTACTATATTATTGTTATACTATTTATTGAAAATATCACATGGTTATTTTCAAGTTGATGTTTCATCAGTCCTGCTATTTGCTATTTATTGTCTTATTTTGTATTGTTTGCAAATGTCCTGAGGCTACAGAGGCTGTAATTTGAAGCCTTATCAGACTAAGCTAATTGTTAATAGATGAGACCAAATTACAGTTAGGAGCATCAAGTTAATAAACGTAGCAATATATGATATGGTTACAAACAAACCTTGTGGTGTTCCTTATATTCAGGCTTGGAAAAAAATCTGAATTATAAAATTGGCTACTTTTCAAGTCTTGGAATTTGAACTGAATGGCCACACCCAACAGGATGTTGAATTGAACTGATTATCTTATAAATAATAATAAATATGAATTTGGCAAAGCTGTAAGCACATACTTTGTTGTGAGACAAGAGAAAGTGTATGGAGACTGCAGTTTTGTCAAATCATAAAACAGAATCTTAAGTGTTTCCTGGGAAAAGTAGAAACTATTTTAAAACTGCTATGAATTCTTTATTAACTTCTGAGTGATCTTCTGAGATCTAAGAATTTCATATGGATACATGAGTGTACTGTTGCATTTAAAGGGGCTTCGGATGCCTATTTCCCACAAGATGGGATTATTCTTGGTATGAAATGAAAGCTGGTATGAAATTTTTGTAACGTTCTTTAGTTAAAATTCCTCAATGGTCATGTAAAACAACACCCTTTTACCTTTTAAAAAAGCTTCATTCACAGCAACCCGTTTCGTTACATTAATGATGTACCGTTTCGGTACATCATGTACTCTGTACATTCTTTAAATGATAATAAGCCTTTACAGCCAAACACAGAGCAGGTTGCACGCCAGGATCACTTTATTGTTAACTTTATAACACTTGAAATTAAATGTACTTTCATTAGCTAGCTTCACTACCCATATACAAAATGGGTGGTAAGGGGGCGGCCTACAGCCATATTAGGAGACTATATGTGGCTAGGAGGTGGTCTTATTCAAATAGCTAACTATCAAGGTACTGCAAACTGCAAATTCAAACTCGCTGGATGATGCAGTTTTAGACTTAGACAGCCCCTAAAAAAATGTACAGTAACAGAATATGAGCTACTGCTAAGCATAATTTTGTTTTTGCTTTGGGTTTTGTTAGAGAGGGAGTAAATAAGTGATTGTTTTGTTCATGTTTTCATTTGTTAGATTACTTAGTATTTCTTTAGTTCCTTTTTAGGATTAGTTCATTTGCATTGTTGTTTGCTGTTTTTGCTTTGCTTGCTCCTCCTACATTAAGAGATAATGTAGGTCTTTTAATTAAATAATTACTTTTATATGCTTTTGAAAATTAGAATTTAAAACATTTTTACATTTCAAAGGCATTTTCAGTTGAATCCTGATCACAACCCTGCCACATCCGATACTGTTTTCACTGCATCAGTGTATGCTGAATTTATACAAGCAATAGACTGAACAGAAATATATATTTGATATCTGGTAAAATTTGATGCAAGTAAACTTTACTAGTATGAAGAAGTCATACAGTATTTCTGCGTTTGCTGTTTGACCACAGAAAGATCTCTTACATTCAGACCTTGAGGTTTAGAAGACTCTCGGATGTCTTTGTAGTTAGAAGCAGATGAAGGTAAAGCTCTGAAGGTGAAATATAGAGGAGCCACAGATGTCAGATGTCTGACAGCCATCTCATCACAAAGACAAGAGAACCCCTCACCTGTCCATCTTTCTGTCCATCTTTATTTTTGAGAGACAAAGGTTAGGTGGCCTGTATGAGTGAGTAAAGAAGCAATCTTATAATTTTATTATATATTCCAAATATACACGTTTACAGTTCTTATCTGTTTCTTCATTTATTCCTCCTAAGGAATTTTAAGAGAAACATCTGACCCAAAGATTCTTCAGTGAAACAAAACTGAGAACTCGTGGGCAATGAAAGAGCTATAAAAGAGCAATTGAGCAATTTTAAGCAAGTTTTTCTGTGAGAACACTGCATAGGCAAGTGAAAATTGCTAGAAAAAATGTACATACTGAATAGATAAAAAAAATCAAGTACTGGCCTTATTTTTGCTGATATGACCACACACATTGTGAGGTTAGTGTACTAGATCAGCTATTACACCTGGCTGTCACCCACCATAACAGCAGCTCTGGCAAAATATTTCAGGCGTAGTCAGTGTTTTTCTTTATTTGGAATAACACAATATTATAAGCAACAATGTGGAAGGCAACACAATAGCCCTTTTACTTGCCCTGTGCCCTGGGTGTATTGAAACTTCAATAATGACCATCTCAAGTCACAGCTGCATTATTCACTATTGTGATGCTGTTGAAACAGGACTGACCGACTCTGCACGGTTACCAGTTTCCCCTTTCATCTGAGCAGAATGTATTAATTCTTGGGCAAATTGTGCCTCACCTCAAAATGCAGTTGACCCCGGAATGGCTCTCCAGATTTTCAGGGAAATATTAGGAATTCATTAAAACGTAATTCGCCACTCCGATTATTCCAGTGCAAGCTAATCTGATATGAATTTGTGGTTTTGCTGGGAGCTACGCCTGCAATTTGTTTCAATGACAGAGTTTATTATGGAGAGTTTACACTAATCTGCATGACTATTATGCTAATATGGGACTCTGCCCCATCCGTGCTTTGATGAGACATAACCTCTTCTCTTATTTTCAAAGCTGCATGGATAAACAGTGAGAACCAAGCACATATGAAGAAGTGCTGTGATTATTGATAAGTATAGTGTCTGAACATGTTCTGTCAATTTGGAATTAAATGGCTTGTAAACATAATACAAAAAGGACTTGCTTTTCAAAACAACAGCTCTGTGTTTTTCGGCCTAATTTGAGTGACTCAATTTTCCAACAATCTGATGTGTATAAATTTGTTCACTTAAAATCTGTTATTAAAGAACACTCAGTAGTATAATGTTGGCTCTAATGCAGCTGGGATCAATGAATAATGCAGTGTTATTTTTCAGCAATATGTGTTGCTATTGATGTTTACTGCAGTACCTCAGGGGAGAGTTTATATTGAGTTTTTCCCCACTTGCTCGTTTATTATTGATGACTGCGGCAAAGCTTCTCATTAGGCCTAATTAAATATCTTAATTGTAAATCGAGAATAATTGGCTCAGCCTATGACTTGCTAAATCGAACCTCATGTGAGATAGACAGTATGAAGTTTGACAATCAAAATGAATTTTACACAATATGTAAGAGGTTGCATTTTCAAAACAATAATAAAGGTGAATCTTCATGGCGCTGTGAAGGAACATGGAACGATGAGAGATGTCTTCCTCACCATCCCAGAACAATATAAGTCAATCACAGGGCGATGGTTCAGTATTTAAATCTGCACATTTCTCTGGATTCACAAATGCTTTTGGATACTTTAATACAAAAATCTTACGCATTGTGCCTTTAAGTACTAATATATATTAAATACAACAGCATAATTTTAAGTACCATTTTGCTATTAGACAGCAGTTCTAGGGTTAAAAGTTAGCAGTGCATAACTTTTTCAAGATGTTTGTACATATCCTGTTATTTGTATATGTTCTTGTGTCTATATTTGTTATATTTCTGTTGTTGTTCAACTGTTGCAGGCAAAAGTCACATAATTCTGCAAACACAGACAGTGTAGTGATGCAGACAGTGAAACGCTGTTTCAGCACTCTTTCTGTAGCATTCTCCTGCTAAAAAAAATCAGAGGACAGGAACTAACTGTTGTTTGAAATTAAAAGAGTAATGTTGTAAATTAAATTTAAAGTCTGTGATTGTTAAATGTTTCTGCAGCATCTTAGAAATGTTTTAGCTTGGCTGTCGTGGTCACGTATCAGTGGACAGTGACCATAAATCACAGAAGTGAAAAATTAGGATAAACAGAAGAACTGAACTACATAGTTCTTACTGCAAGATGCTCTAAAATCATTAGCAATCAAAGTTGGCACTCTTTGACACGCCAAGCATTTATTTTAGTAATACAACAGAAGAGTCAGATGGGACTAACAACAACTAAAAAAGTGGTGCTGTTTTTTTCAGAGAATTTTCCTTTGGAGGGTTTCATCTGAATAATCTTTCCTCATGCATATTTAAATAGAGCTAGAAAAAAATTGCAATGGGCTAAAAATATGTTTTATTAATTAAATGTGAGGAGATGGAGATTAAAAGTGGAACGCTGTGTTAGGGTATTTTGAGGGCAGTTCTTGAAGCGTGACTCTTTGTATTGTCCTCCCTGTTTTAATTTAGATGCAACAACAGTCATTAACGATATTAGTTATTTAAAAAACATGACTGTGAAACATGACAACATAACACTAGTACATCATAAGGATGATAGGCAGATTGAGTTGCAACAGGAATCAAAACTTTGCTAGACATTTAATTTCCCTGCACAATGTGCGCATATAAAGTATACCTGGTAGGTTCACTGTTATGGCTCCTACTAAAAGAAGAGTGTCAAAATAACAGGCATTTCTTTACATTCTTACAGGCCATAGCTCCCTCATCTGTGTGCAGGCAGAACTTCTGAGACTGAAAATAAGTCATTGCTTCCTTCAAAACTACTAACACCATCCAAGTGAATAACTACATAACCTTGGAAAAAGAGTTCCTTGGTAATATTTTTCCCTTTGTCAGAGATTTTTGGCAGTAAATTGAATGGAACACCCACAGGCAACGTAAGATATTGAAGGTACTGACAGAGGTATCTTGATTTGCCTGAAAAACTAATAAATGGTAAAATAGGGTCACTGCAGAGAGGTAGAAGACTCGGATTAAAAACTTAAATCCCAAACAAAAATTTTCTGTTTGCTGAAACTTACAAGCACTTTTTAACTTTTTTCTTTAGTTTTTTCTTATTTAACAATGTTTTTTTAAGGAAAAAGAGCTAGTTCAAATTTCACTTTTTTAGGGCCGTCGTTTGCCAGTACATTCTAATTGATGCAACAAATTTATGGCCTTATTTTTGGGAAACAGAAGCCAGTATTTTTGAGATACGATGAATTGCAGCTTATAATGAACAGACAATTTCCTGTGAGGGTCATTTACACTAGACTGTATGGCTGCAGTAGTTGACAAGGAACCTGTAGGTGGAGAACTTACACCTACATGGAGAACCTACATCAAGCACTCCATCTTCCACACCTCCCAATCTCACAGCCTCTCAATATATCAAAGCCAAACAACATCAGCCCTGCATGCCTTGATTAAAGACACAGAGGAGCCGCTTGTCTCCGCTTTGCTCTATTTTGCATTCTAAAACTGAGGAAGGGGCTCTGACAAACTAACTTTAGATCTATATGTACTATAATTTTTTCATTACACAAACATATTTATAATTCATCACCTGCTCAAAGCTAGCAGTTGATCTAAACCACCTTTTATAGTTTATAGCACTTAAAGTCATACTCTGATAAAAGAAATGTTAATCACCTTCAGCTGTTCCACATTCACCCACAATTATTTTACATAAAAGGTGGAGTTAAAAGTTAAACATGGCATGTAAAATTTACATTTTCAAAATGCACTCCAGGAATTATCAGATTTTTATTTTTTTCATGTCCTTAGTGATGGTCCATGTGCATGATTTGCCTCATTATATATATCATTATAGCCTCATTACCCCAATACTCAATGAATCATTTAGCCATTTAGCAAACAATCTTTGACAGGTGTTGAGTATTGTGTAAATGGCTCTTCAAATGAGTCTTTGTGTACTCCAAACATGTACAAAATGGTGAATGGAACACTATGTGCTATTATCTACATGATATCCTCAGTTTTTATTACAGATACAAAGTCACCCGACAGGCACACTTGCATGGAGATGTGTCCCCAGTGGTTATTATTTAATCGGCAGTAAATGGTCTTAATTACTAGATTAGTCTCTTTCCAGTTAGCGCTCTCTCTAATTGCCATAATCTAGCACTGCAGCCATGTGAATCCCAATTTAGAAGCATGCGTTTAGATTCACAGGGGACCTATCAAACGCATCATTATGATCCAAGTTATTCTCACATAAACCAACTGCTTATGAGCCATTCTGGCCCAGTTTGAAGAACAGCTGCTGTGTTTTTGTTTCTGTTGTGCCATCATTTGACTCATGAAGATATTCCAAGTCATGCCTTCCTTTTCTCCCTTTGTTTGCTAGTTGAACGAGATCTAGTTCCATTATATTCTTTATTGCCTTTGCAATGTCCCTCTATCCAGCTTGACTTCTAATTTTAGAGAAGAAAATGAATGGTCACTTATTATACGTTCTGTCGTTTGACACCATGTGAAGCCCTGCAAAAGACCAGGGGTTTTGAGAGAATTGTGGTTAATTCAGAACTTTTGGACATTTTAAATTTGTCCTGGTAGAATGCCTTAGGCATGTTCTGTAAGTTATGACAGAAGTTTAATCCTCTGATTCACATAACTCAACTTGAGTGTACTTATGTAAATTAAGTAATGGTGTAAACATGGCGAAAAATGTCACTTTGTTCTGTTTGGATTCTTGATGAATTATACTGAAATTCTGTTTGCACTGAAAATAATGACAATGCTTTTATTTAATTACACTGCCTGGTTATTGATTACGTTTTTTGTACAAAAAAATTGAATTCGTCCCTTAAAGCAAAAGAGGCATTAACTTACCTGCCCTGCACTCTGATGTCCGAGATGGCGTAGAAGTATCTAGAGAGGTTGTTCTCATTCACCATTGTAGCTCCAGTGGCAGGTCTTAGAAGTCTGATGCGAAGGTCAGTGAGGGTGAAAAAATCCCTTAGGTTCTTTGTGGTGTCCAGCTGCCCATACAAAGAAGCCATATTGTGCAGCCTTGGGCCCGCAAGAAGGGCAAAGCGATCTTTGATTTCAAAGCGCACGGTCTTGTCATACTTCCATACATAGCCTGTTGAATAGGCCTCAGTACAGATGATTTCCAGCATGGAGCTTGGAGTAAGTTGATGCACTGCCTTTGGCTCCATCGTAAAAGCATCCAAACAGTCAGTGGCATAAAACTGGTACGGTTGCCATGTACGGCCATAATCCAGTGACTTCTCTAACACCATTTGTTCAGGTCGACCGGACTCAAAGGTTAGGACAATGTCATCTGTGAGTTCTATTGTTTTGTTCCAGGACAGAGTGATGTTTACCTGAAGAGGCTTGGGGTATTTCTTCCAGGAGGTCGACTGCCAGAATGTTGTGGGGTTTCGTCCCTCAGAGTCAAACATGAGCACGGGGGGATGGGCCAGCTCCTCAGTAGCAGCATCGCATTCGTTGTTACACATATATGGGTTTTCCTGAAACACACATATGAGATGAAAACCTGTTCATTTTAATTTACAAGTATGTTTTGTGTATACATTCATAGTTGTGAGAGTTGGCTTTTATTAGTTCATTAAAAATTACTTATTAGCTGCATTTTTAACAACACTCACCCCAAGAGCCGATATCTGACAGCTAGGTCACTACACTAACACTAAATGCATAACTAGATAGGCCTGGCATAGAATATTATGACATGTAAAGTCATAAATATATATATAAATTTCAACAGTTTTGTCATATTCTGTGACATTTTTGTCCCAAACCCTGGGTAATTTCTGACCCAACTAATAGTGACAGATTGCACACAAGTCAGTGGCTGTCATTTGAAGTGAATGGAAGAACCCCACACTGAGATGTTAAATGCATCACAAGAATCAGAATGATAATGAACACATTCTTTAATGAAAATAATCCTTTCAGTCTCCGTTAGCTTAATAAATTGCTCATTTCTGAGTCCTCATTCATTGCTTTCAGAATGACCATTGTGTGCGTTTAGAGTGGCTTGTCTCATGAGAGTTAACGTGTGAAGCTCAGTGGTTACCACCTTGCCACCACCCTTACTACCACCCAGATTGAAAATGTAATTGATATGATGGCTTGCTGGCCAGTTGGAATGGGATTGGAATTCCGATGAGTGGAGTTGGAGGTACACAAGGACCTTCATGCATATTTCATAGATCTGTGTCTGCCATGCACCACTGAGTCTCTGTTTCGGATTAACACTTTCATTAACATTTAGCACACCTCTGAGCCGTAGTGCAAATGACAATCAACTATGAACTATGAAGAGACGGCCATTCGTTTCCAGCTTTCCGTCTTGTGTGCATGTTTGAGTGCCTGTAATTGTCATAAATCTTGTTTAGTTTAAGGGAGAAATGGGCCCAGAATACAATTACAACAGATGCATAACATCCAAAGACGCTTGGGAGAAAATACTGTAATTTGTATATGAAATTATTTTATCTCATCACTGCTGTCAGAGGTGGTGCTGACAGATTGTGATGCTTCCTTTCATCAAATTAATTGTCTACTCTGTGTCGTTGGATCCAAATTTGTTTCTCACGTTTGTGTGGTCCAGGAATATCTGGGGGAGGTGCTGTTCGTAGATGCTGTGCTAGGAAAAGACTGTTGTGACAAAACAATTCTGCATGGGCAGGAGGGTTTATAAGGCAGAATAATCACATTCTGGACTGTACCCACATTAAAGAGAAGGTTCATCTGGAAAAATACAATTCTGTCATTATTTACTCACCTTCATGTTGGTCCAAACCCAAATGCTTTTGTTCAATGGAATAGAAGATTATTTTGCCATACAAAGTTCAAAGTAACTGTTGACAGCATAAAGTAAAAAAGCAGTTCAGGGTTTGGAATAACATGTGGAGTAAATATCAACAGAATTTGCCTATTGCGACATTATTAAATCATCATCTGTCCTCTGTATGTAGATGTAAATTACCTGCCCATGTGACACACCTTACCATTGATTTCTTCTTCCGCAAGATCACAACACACACGTATAGACTAATGCGTGTGTCAGACCTTCAGCTGGATTTTTCTGCAGCTGTTCCCTAACCAGAAGCTCCACAATCACAATCAATACTCTCCCTCCTCTTTACACCTAGGTATACAGTGGCCAGCGTTTGAAGGTGGACATTGAAAAATCAATATAGATTGTATTCCATACCATGTACTGTCTCTGTTAAAGGAGGAAACAGTGCAGTGCCACTCATTAGAATAGTTGACATCTCCATCAGTAGGTCTGGACTGCAGCAAGTAATGTCCAAATAGGGAGAGAGCACGCCATTGGTTTGAACCAGTGATGTTAGGGCATTCATCATACAAGTCTGTGATAATTGAGCATTTGTGAGCTCAGATGAAAGGGTTCAATGTTATTACCCCAACTTATCCTCAGAGAAGCCAGTACATTACAAACTTGAAGTGAATTATGGTACAGAACTGTATAGACAAATATACAGTACATATCACATACTCATTACTGAGAATAAATCTCTAACCCCACTTTCATTCCACAACTACATTTGTGGAAAAATGCTGAAAAGAATTTTTCAACAGAAACAAGTTTTAAACTTATTTTTTATTCAGGATTAGGAAATCTGCACAGAAATGTTTGAGCTCTTACATGTTACACAAATGTGATAGTGCTACTAATGTGATATTTGTTTAAAGATAAAAATATATTTGAAATAGTTAAACAGTTAACCTGGACTAATAAAAACTGCAGTTACACACACACACATACACACCATCAGATGTGAGAGGCACAAAGGTTGTGAGATTAAAAGGCCGAGCCTCAGTTGATGTGGTTCAGGACACATGATGTGCATGAGGAGCAAAAATGTATTGCCCAGTGACAGCAGGGCCTGATATATAGGTCCAAGTTACACCACAAATCAGCTAAGGTAACAAATGTTCGAGAATCACACCCCAGATTATAGACTGAAGCCTCTGAATTCCCATTCCTTACAGGTACAGAATCAGCACCTGCATTTAAGCCTGTTCACAGCAAGAACGATAACTATTAGGATAATTATATTAGCATCCACACCAACAGATGAGGCTTTTTATTCTAAGCTCGCACATTGCAATAAATACACAAGACCTTTAAATTTTAATGTCCATGTTTTATCGTTTATCATCTGGAAAAAAATCCCAACAACATTGTTCCTTGTATCTTTATCATTGTGGTGTGGACTATGCCATTCTCTTACATTTTGAACAACTTTCAATGGAATATTCTATTTCAGTTTTGGCTTTGTTCTTACACCCAGACATATTCAGAATATATCATGTCAGCTAAAGAAAAACAAATGGCAGAACTGGAGTTGTTCTGATGAAATATGGGAGTGCTGTAATTCAGATGCAGTGTTTAGATTCTTGATCAAGGGAAAGCCTGAAGAGTTCTGGCTTCACTGTCATGTCTGATTAATCGTCATTATTAATCTCTCTCTTCTCCTGCCTAGACAAATACAGGATATGCTGCTTGCAGAATTTACAAAGGAAGTATTTCAATATTTCACTAGCAATTCTGTTTCTTTAAAAACAAAAATGAACGAGCCTTTGTGTTGGTATTTGAGTTCTGTAATGCAATAAACGCTGCTCAAAAAGGCAGTTTACAAAAGCATGGTTCTTTCTGAATGGTGATGGTTTGTATCAGCATTTCATTTCATGTTTTTCACTACAAGGACATGCTTGTCAACCAGTTTGGTAGTGCTGATAAAGCTGGTTGATGGAGGCTTGCTGGCTAAGTTAATTAAGAAGCCTGGTTGAGACACCAACACACCAGAACCAGAAATGTTGATGTTTTTAACAGGCAGGGCACTTATTTATCTCTCTGTTTTCATGACCCCACCTCAGTTCAGCACAGTCTTTTGCTGTCAGAAACATTTAAAGATTTCTTCCTTTGCCCTGACTCTGGAAACAGACTCTGACACTGCACTATAGGAAGGATTCAATCTGTCTCCCCAATATTCTGAGGCAGAGACACTTTTTCAATTACTACAAGGGTTTTCACAGGCTACTATATGAGACTTAGTTCCCAATCTCTCCCTGAAGAACAAAATTGCTAAAGTATATTGATATAGGGTTATGGATTAGCCCAAAATCACAGGGAAACATCACATCCTGCCTCACACAGACCTAAAGCAAGCTATAGATGACCAAAACTAAAGCAGACTTGGTCCAGGTATGGGAAACATCTGTTGCGATGTTGAGCCGTGCAGGCTGCAGGGTTCTGATAATGGAGAGGTCAGAGAGGAGGGACAGTGAGGGATTGTGGGCGCTGGTGATTTGACAGAAACTCAATAGCACTTTAATGGTCCATAGTCATAGTCAGCCAAGTTACTTTACTGCAGTACAGGACTTACCCCCACTGACCATGGGAGAAATGAGGCAAAACAATAGCACACTCTCAAGCCAGTGATAGCTGCACACACTGCAGAATAAGATCAGGGGCATAGGCCTGACAGATTGCCAATAGGATATGCGAAAATCACTTCATTGGCTGTAACATTAAAACATTATCATACAAACTTGGACCAAGTAAATCCTTGCAGGGCCTCAGTGCACTGACATCTTTATTGAGGGAATAAAGTGCTATGCAAATAAAAGGATTGCGCTGTTAAACAGGTTTTTTTTCCAAAAAATAAAGTTGAAATAACACAGATTGCTGGGTCTGTCCTTAAAGATTTGTAAGTTATTATTTAAAATCAATTCCATTATGTTGAAACTACACTGTTGCTGTCTATACAGATCACTCAAAGATAGGAATGGACTAGAGATGATAAAAAGGCCAGGACCAAACTCAGTCCATCACAACCCACAGTGTCTCACCTACATGATATTCAAACTATTGCCTGCCCTGTTATGTAATTGATATTATCACTGCACATTTGTGCACACTATGTGTGGTGAATCATTTTTTTACATTTAAAATGCTGAACAATTAAAGTACAACCCCAATTCAAAAAGGTTGGGGGGGATATAGGGGTGGGTATAATGCACCAAACTGTCAGAATTTAATCAACAATCAAATCTTTCCACCATTTCCTTCCTGTACTGAATCTATTATTTTATATAATCTATAATGATAATGGTACAAAGCTCTTTCGTGTAGGTTTCCCCTATTTCTTCTATTAATGCACAGTAGGGATTTGCACCTAGAAGCAATACTATTCAAATTTGTTCTATTATGGAACCATTATATCATTGTTATACTGTGCACTTCCCATCCAGCTTGAGCAGAGGATAAAATAACAGAACCTTCTACATTTCTGTATCCCACATGTAGCAACTGAGATTTTACCAAACTATTGGTGCCGGTGACAGCTGACCACATTGTAAACAAAAATGAAATGCTATACACTGTCTTAACGTACAACATGCCTGCAGCTAAGATCTTCAGTCACTGCCTGACTGAATTAAATACCATAATGCCTTTGCGATGCATTCACTTAGCTCTCTGACATATGACTTTATGGTACATGTCATAAAAAATAAATCAATTTTATTTTCATACTAAAGCTTCACATACCATTACTACTAATAACAAGGCAAATCAAATATTCAAGTCATAAGATCGAGATGAATTTTTAAAAGAATAGGCAAGATGTTTTTCATTTCTTTTTAAATGCAGATTCTAACCAAATTCTAATAAAAATTGACTAGGACTTAATAGCTACACTTGCTTGATCTTCTTATATCTTCCTTCCCCAATGTGTTATATCAAAATGCAGTAGTCTAAACACTGAGGCATCTCGGCTATTTGGGTCTTTTTACTTGTAAATGATGCAAGCTTTTTATCATGAGACACCCTTTATTGACATCATACCTCATCACTATTGTCATAAATGTAATGTTGGATCTCATCTACACTTTCTCTCTGTGCATGTAGAAACTTGAGGTTCATGGTGAAAACCCTGCCGTGTTGAATCATACAAGCCAATGACTAATGAGCCAATGACTATTCACTAATCATAGTTAAAAAGAATCACAATGTTGCTGTTATGTTTACACTCCTTGAACCTCTAAAGCCACACCACTTTATCTCATTTCATCTTTTTTTAATTTTATTGGGTAACATTTGAGCTCTAGGCTCTCTGTGTTGCTCCTTTAAAGATGTCATACTTATGAAGATAACTATACAACAGACGTAGGTTGATTAACTGAGTATTTATCTTCAGTATTCAAGTATTCTTGATTGCCACTTTACTATAGGGTCATTCATAGCATGATTAATGAGCTGTTTTTCTAATCAGTGGAAAAAATACAAGATATGTTGGAAGTTGGAAGAGTTCTGATTAATATTAATTCCTGAGTTACACCGCACAGTGTTGTTGATATGGGCAGAATCTATTGTCAGTGAATATTTGAGGATTCAGGCCTCTGTAAATTCACACAGGAGCATCCTATAATAAATTATATTGGAATATGATACATTTTGTAAATGTCCTGCTGGGAGTCATTTTATTAAGTAAATTTCTTAATACTGGAGTCAAAACTTAAAAAGGTTCTTAAACCTCATATCAAAACTGCAGTGCATGTATTTTAAAACACTGTAATTAAATTCACACTTCCAGGTTTCTGTAGTCCAATGAACACTGAGGAGAGTTTTATATCATTGACTTGTCAGTTGTTTATTTAGAAGTTTTAAATATTCAATATCTAGATGATGGGAAACTTTAAGTAAAAAACAAGTTTAACGTGTTTGGTGTTGTGTGCAGAAAATAACTCTGCTCAGTAATTTAAACATGCCACTACTTTGTTGCAGAATAAGCTGAAAACATGGCAGTATTGTTACAATGATATTATAATTAATGTCAATAATTGAATATCTGACTTGTTTTAAGGATCGTAATTGCAGCCCTAAATTGATATAAACGTGACAAAAATGACCACCATGCAAATTTTCAGTAGCCGTTTGAAAAAAACCCTTACAACAGTTAGGAATACCCTTACAACAACTTTAGATCCAAGGGTTCCCTTTTTCGTGGGAACTCCACAGCTATGGGGGATGCATCAAGCACTGAATTGGCATAATTAGTCATTAGATTCAGACACTGGTCACACCGAAGAGTTCCTCATATCACCAAACCAGATGCAGTGTCTCATTCTCAGGGAATGGTTACATATGTATCTGAGAGACGTTTTTTTAACTTAAGGGATTTCTTGCAACTGGGACCAGAAGCCTAACCCTAGTGTTGCTTATGCATCCTACAACCTTTATGACTGTTTTTGACCTTGTTAAACCTTTTCCCCCCTTTTAAAGAAACTCTAAGTAATTCATAGCTTGTTATATACTTTTCTTCAAAAGTTCACATTTCTAATAATAAAAACAACTTTTACGCTTCCCAAATGCAAGCCGCTTTCACAAGGCTAAGTTTCACAAAGTTACTAATGGTTTTCAGGGAGATTCTTGCTTCAGAGGCTTGCTTATAACAAGTAAGAGGATTTCAATGCGTCTCTCAATATGAACAAACTGACAGCTAATATGTTTGAAAAAGAACTTGCATACAAAGTGTTTGAGAAAAATTTTTACCTAAACTGTAAAGTTTCTATACCATTCTTAAGGTGGTTTTACTTTTCTATGTAGAGGGATTTAAAGTTTGTGTTTCTAGTGTAATTCAGATTCATATCAGAATAGTTATATCCCATGTTTTCCTCATCCTCATGGGCTAATCTTGGCTAATTGCATTCACTGACACATTTGTGTTAACATAAGATGATTGCCATATCGACCAGCACAACATAAACTAAATTAATAAACAATACTAAGTGCACATTTAACTTTCGTGTGCTTAAACAGAAAATTTTCTTATTAAAATATAAAAATCTAGCTACCCTGACAAATATTTACTGAATCTTCCTCTGAAGCTCTGAAGCTGGAACAGATTTCAATAGATGTCCTCACAGTCCTTTCCTTAGACTGATGATTTCTGACATCATGAAGCTTTAGTTTGTCAGTCTGGGGCAGCTGCCCATTCTCCCTCCACTGCCAAATCAACACAGGGCACTGCCATCTCCTGTTCTCAGCCACTCACACAAGAAAGCAGATCTTCCTCAGGCCTGCAAAAAAACACCTCTGGCTGACAAGTCCTTTATGGAGCCTCAAGGGGCCCACATAGAATCGACATTCATACTTTTGCAAAGAAAAGGCATACGCCATTAAAGCAACAGTGTATATGGCTATTGCACTTAGTGTAATATAAAGTGTATTACTCTCTAGAAACTGTCCAAACAAAAACATTTTAGCAGCTCCTGTATTTCTCTGAGTATAAAGGTCTTTCAGTATCTGCAACCTTTATGTTCCCTTCAGTCTTGCTCGCTCACTCGCTCTCTCTATTTATTTCTCTCCCTCTTTCTTATTGGATGCCTGTCTGACAAATGGTTATCAGGCCCTGCCTCAAAGACTGCCGTCTCAGATCAGGGTGAAGATGGGAAATTCACAGTGCCACCCAGCAGGCCAGACTATTTAAGAAATCCCTTTGCCGTCTGGAGCGCGTTGCTGGCAGACAGTTTGTGCTAGATTGCCAAATGCCCTTAGTTTCAATAATTTATTTGCTGGATCTTGCTTCAGCTAGCTTTTCAGGGAAATCAGACTGATAAGGCAAGTTGAGAAGTGAGTGAGAAGTGATTTCTTTTGGGAAATGTTTCTAGACATCTGTGTTATTAGTCATACTCATTACGCATTAACATTATTTAAAGATTTCTGACATTTTGAAACAACAATTTCCATTTTTTGCAATATATTAATTAAATCTGTTGATTTAAAAAATGTAGGATATATATAAAAAATAAAATGTTATAATTGTTTTATAATATTACTGTTTAATATCATAATTATATAATAAAGCTTGTCCATGTTCTGATTATTTTAGAGCAGCTTAGAGTGCTTGCACATCTTTGTCTCCTTGCTTAAGATACTTGGGTGCATCATGACACCTCTGTCCATTTTCATTCATTCTGCAAGAACAGGTCAAAGTTCAGCCAAATCATAGTCAGAGTGCCACAGTCTATGGACCTTAGTCATGTTTAATTTAATGGGAATGAAAAACAGGGTTATAAGGTGGTGTCAAAATAGGATATCTTACTTTTCTGTCGAACTATGTATTTGAATACCTCTGCGCACAGAGTTCATGTATTTTAGAGGAGGTGTGGCTATTTTACTAGCTATTTGAAATGGCCCTAAAAAGCTGTATTATTTATCATTTATAATTTATGCAAAGCCTTACCTTGGAGATTTTTCAGCATTACCTTAAATATGTTTATTCAAGCACATTAATCCAAAAATACCATGTAAAAATGTCTCTTACATGCTTGTGCAACTTTAGTAGTTACAATTCTTTAAATTAAGATCTTTAAAATCTTGCTAGAGCATCTCTGTATTAATGGCCTCTAATAAAACACTTTGTTTTAATTAACAAGATTAATGTGTTAGGCTATACCTGGTTTATTTTTAATTGCAGGATGTAGCAGTGCAGACAAATTACGTTGTGAGGCCTAATATCAAACTATATAAGTTAGTTCCGGTCCTCTATCTGACTGGTCAAGTGGCGTCAAAGAGTGCTGATATTTTGAATAACATCACTGGGATGCTTCACCGTATCATTTCTCTTGTCTGTGCTGCCAATTTGTGGACTGTCTGGAATTGTTATAGAAGTTCTACGTTATGAACTTCTATACCTAGAACTTGAGGTTCAAGGTATAGAATTGTTGTACAAAAGCAGTCTACAGCTCTATTGATATTGCTTAATTATCAATACAGGGATTGGAGAAAAGGGGAGAATGTTGCATCACTATGCCTTTTGTGCTGTTTTTGTGCTGATTTCACAAACAAGCTGAAGATGTAAGGTTATAAAGAGCTAGAGGAGAAAAGACTCATCTGCATGTTTTTGGACACACTCCCTCATTGCAGCAGCTAAAAATAAAAGCAGGGTTAACTCCCTGCTGCAAAAAAGCTGTCCCACACACTCTGTCTTCTTCTATGTGTGTGTGTAGCCCAGACTCCCACTTCTGTGTAGGTGATAAATGAGTGAAAGAGGTGATAGATCATGAAACAAAACACATTCATCGCTATTGCGGAACCACAGGTCATGTTGTCCTCACGCTCAAGCTTTATTTTTTCCTCACGCACAGAGTGAGGTAATATTTAGAGAGCACAAAACAAACCAGCAATCATGTTTTTTTAAATTTTTTATAATAATGTCCAGTGTGACATTACTAAGGACACTGGCATCTGGTTGTAGAAATGATGATAATCCTCACAATAAACAGCATTTCCGAATCTTAGCTGGACTGAGACTGGTGTGATGGTTATTATGATGACCATCATGTGCCAACCCTTTTACATTGCATTTTCATTCCAATCAGGGAAGGAGCATCGGCCTACCAGTCCAAAGTGAGCTATGACAAAGTCTTTCGCATTTATTTTATTAATAAAGACAATGCTACTGATCCACACTGGAATAAAACCTCTGGCTGAGTTCATAGGATGCCTTTTAGTGTTTTTAGCTTATTATCTCTCTCCCCAGAAACATGTTTCAAGTCTTTCTCTGCTGGATTGTTAAAATTCCTGTCATGAATTCTTACCTGTGGGTAAGTCTGAGTCAAATTTCCCCAGAGATATTCTTAATATTTGAGAAATAGTAAATTATTCGAGAATACAGTGGGGCATTTTGAAAGGAGGTAGTTGTTCACTTATGGAAAGCAAGTTTTATTGATTATCCTATATAATATTAAACAAATTAACTGTAAATCGAGCTAGAGAGTCTTTCCTTCTCACAAAACCTTTTTTTATAATGCAAATGCTTAATGTGGTATCAACGCTTAAGCTATATTTCTTTCAAATAAATATTTCTTGGTGATTTTGTTATATTATGCAAAGGCATTTGTGCATTCTTAAGCACAATAAGGTAAAAAAGGAAGTACAAAGATGTTCAGAATTGAGTAGGTTCATTTTGTTATGACTTCAAGGAAGTGTTCAGACACTGTTCTTATAAAAATTTGATAGCATCTTAAATTAACCATCTGCTCTTTCTTTACATCATATTTGATAATTCCAGGAAGTTTAAGTTTCTTAGCAAGCACAACTGAGAATCTTTTAACGAATTGTTAGTAAATTAGTTTAATTGTGTAATGATATCAGAAATATTGCTCTTCTCTCCCACTATAAAATGCCTAATGAGGCACCAAGAGAAAATAATGCTAAGTAACAAGATAATCTGTGTCCTGTACCAGCAACTATTGAGCATTGCTTTTGTGCCTTTGAGCACTGCACTTAACACATAACTGCTAGCACTGTTACATGATACCCCTGTTTTGCCAACCTCATTTCCCCCTAAGGCACATTACAGTATAAAATCAGTTTTCATTGTTTTAGCGGCTAAGATGAGAAAAACATAGAGCTCTGTGACTGGTTATATGCATCACATGATGCTGACTCTACATAGGTTAGGTACATAGGTTACATGGGTTAGAATGACCCGAAGCTGGACACCACTGTACTGAAATATTGTGTTCCTGATGGTAGAGCATGGCGCTAGCAACATCGACTGCATAGAACCTTAAATGCACTGTACTGTACTGTAGGTTTCTTTGGATAGAAGCATCTGCTAAATTATTGGTGTCCTGTTCACAGATTCAATTTGTTATCAGAATACTGTCACCATCTAAAATGAAAATAATATGGCATTTTATAAAGAGCTGTAACTGGTTGAACAGAAATAAGTAATATGGATAAAAAGAATTTGGAGTGTTAAAGGGTATAATTCTATATATTAACAAATCCTTGTCCAAAGTTCCAAAGTGGCTTACAATCTTTTAAAATCAACTTTTTGATAAACTTTTTGAAATAAATTGTTGACCCTTGCATGAATGTGTTATTTTGTTATATTGTATTCATTTTCTTGCCCAAGAGTTATTACAAAAATATGATGAATTAATGTATTTTTGTTTGGACGATTGAATTCACCAGGTTTGAACTAGGTGTTAGAAACTAATATTCAAAACCACAAAATATTGTAATTGAAATTTTAACTCATTCTCATCCTTTAATTTCCTGAAGATATTAAAATTCAGCCCATGTGACATTTCCTCAGTGTGACAACTAGCCCCAATTTCACAATGCACCTCTACAGAAGTTCCACTTCTCACGCTCTTGTTTATGACAGTTTGTCAGAGTTTGAAGGCATGTCTTGGATTCACTTTTGAATAAAGCCCCTCATGAATAAAATACACTGCCTTCGAACATCTTAAATAATTCACCTTTTCACAGATATCAGACGTTCTGTCACTCTGCATGCCTAGAGACTATCTCACTTTCCCTGGGTTGATGTGTTGGTCCATAGTTATTGTATATATCACTAAAACTGATAAAGTGCGTGAAATGCATATTTATTTATGAGATTATCATATGTTTGCTGATAATTTATCCTTTTGCAGATAGTCGTTTTTCAGATTTTACTGAAATTTACTTTAAATTAATATCTACAACATTTGCTAACTTTTTTCATCATTAATATGCAGCATATGTTGTAAAAACCACACACACTTCATCATAGATGATGATCATAGAGTCATTTATAGATCATAGAGTATGAAAGAACATGCAGATTTCATAATGCACTGCTCCATGCTAATTTTCATAATATCTATCAAAATATGTACCAAAATGAAAAAAGATATTTGACTGTTTAATGCTGTGATAGACCAATCAGAATCAAGCATTCCGGAAAGCTGCGTAATCATACTAGTGATGTAGTGTGTGTTTTTACTCTGTGTTGTTGTTTTTACTAGATAAATGAATTTCTTTATCAAGCATCAATAAGTGCACTTAAAAATGTCCCAAACTCACCAGAGCACAGTACATCTCAGGTGGATCTCCACACGTAATGTTGGGTGGGTCCAGAGACACTCTTAGGTATTTGGTCATGTCAGTGGCTTCAGGTTGGCAAGCCATATAGTGCCAAACCAGGCGGTCCTCTGCATACACCTGGGATTTACAAACATCATAGTGCCCCCATGAGGCTGGGTAATACTGCGTGGCATGACACCAACTCACCCACAGGGTCTGTAGTGCAAACACTAGCAGTATGTACATGGTTCCTGCCTCCTTCTGAAGCCTCATTAAATGGAGTCTGATAATAAGCAGGCAGACGGCCTTAGTGCTAATACTGAACTTTAATAAGTGAGAAAGTCTGGAATCTGTGGCAGCATGCCAGCTTTGACTCAGTGTCTTCAGACCAATCTAATTTCATTCATTTGTCTCTGTGAGTCTTATTGAATTGCCAGGGTGGTCGAACATGCTTTGACGAAGCTGCAGTAGGTCACAGGTGTTAAAGAGTGGTATTAATTCCTTCTTGAAGTCATTAGTGGAGGCCATTTCAGGACATCCTCTTGTTCATTGCTGTTTCCTGTATGTCCTCCAAAGTCTGTGGGGGATAAGAGCAAAAGAAGAAGTGAACAAGAGCATATTAGTGAAGGAGGTTTAGGTTTGGTGTTGTGCTAATAATGAGGAGCCGGGTGGAAGAAGATGAGGAGGTGCAGGGTCAAGAATTTTCTATAGCTCAGGTGGATATCATAGAGAAATATCCTAAAAATACCTCTTATTACAGAAGACAAATAGCCAAACATGCCTCAAGACACAAATAGACCATGTAAGTCTGCACAGCTCTCAACAGTGCAAGTCTCAACAGTCTCTCAGCCCTTTGAAATTCTGAAAGGATTCTGTCCTAGTGAGATGAAATAAAGAAGCCAATGTTGTTCAGATATTCTTCTAGATATAAAAACTGTTTTAACCCCCTATGTTCTGATGGAGAACATTGGAGTTATGCAAAATAATTATAAACAGAATTGTACTTTGGAAAGTAACAGTAAACCTTTTCAGATTATTTAAAAAAGTTCTATTTGTGATTTAATCAAAACCCAGTAAGCAGACATTATAACTGTATACAGTTTCACATTATGGAAAAATAAAAGAAATGTGCAGAACTCTATATAACTATACACATCCCTGCACATTACATATGCGGTAGTATGTACACAAATCAAAGAGAATCATGTAAAATTTTACTGCATTTCATCTGGGGTCCCTAAACAGAAGGTTTGATGGTTTGAAGCATGTTATGAGATTAAAAATCATGCTCTATTTACTAGTCCTTTAACTATCAGTAACTGTTAATAGTTAAAATCTATAATAACAACTAATTCTCACACACACACACACACACACACATGGGCATAGAGTATGAAGGAACATGCAAATTTCAGAAAGCACTACGCCATGCTAGTATTCATCATATTTATCAAAATGAGGAATCACTGATGGAGAGGTACATTGACGTGATGAGATCCATGCCCCCTTAAATTGGGAATGAGCAATGATAGATTAGACAGAAGAGTGTCACTAAATGTGCTGTGTCAATCATGCAGACATCTAACAAGGAGCCAATTACCACATTCAGCCTCTGGCACGGGCTAGGATGTGATTAATAAGACATTACTGTATAGCCGTCAGCATCATAAGTTTCATAAAAAATGGCAATAATAGGACTGAAATAGTGGCTGCTCTGAAGCACAAGAACAGGCGATGAGTTTAAAGCAGCAGTCACGGATAGAAGGATAGATATTTTTTCACACAACTGTTTTATCACACTTCTAATCCAGATAAAATGTCACGTCTCCCAGTTCTGTGATTGGATTACTGTAGAGACGGGTGAGACTTTTAACTTAACACCAGGAATTTGAGAAGTGTGAGCTTATCATGCTTGCATTACAGAGGAAACTAATACATCTGAGGGAGATAGCTAAAGTATAAGAGCTTTCCGGAAACTTCCACGAGACAATGGAAGCATCAGATCTTCAAAAATGAAAGGAGGGGTTTTGCCACTTTTGTATTGAGCAACATATGTTGCTCATGTGCCTGTGTCTACTTATACTACTTATACCGCACTGCTCTCTCAAATATCTACTGCTCTGTATTTTACAAGGTCTGATTGTTGGAAGTGGAGCTGTCCAGGTGCTGAAACTGACACGAGCCTTAACAGCTTAGCACCTTCCCTGTGTAAGCTTTTTTTAAGACTGTGAAGCTTTGTTTACTGTCAGCCTGTGAACTGACAGATTAGCATCTGCTATAGTGTTAATGGATGACAGTTCGATAAAGATCATGGTTTTTCATTTAAAAGTAGATCAGTCTGTCTAAGAAAGTACACTGCTCAACTTTGCTGGCAAAATGCATTAAATAAGCTATTTTAAATATGTAAGAATACACCAATGCTTCAGTGAGTTATGACCGTCAGCCTGTCACATAATTATATGCATTTTAATATAATTATAATTATATGCTCTCACACACAGATGAAGGGACGTGAGGTCCAGAGAGATTCTTGCATTCCCACAGCTGATCACGGGCATACTGACATTACTGTCACGTTCTTACAGTTGACTCCACTGAAGTAAAATCTCTATTGAGCTCCAGTTAACAAGGAAACGCATGAAAATGAATAAACACCCTTTTAATTAGTTAGTTAGTTAGTTTAATTAGTTTAATTAATTGACCAAAACATGTATTCAATTCCGTATTAGTGTTTTGAATTTCATTAGTACGTCCGTCGTGATTAATGTCTGATTTTAATAGACTAGTAGATAAAGTGCAACAGGAGAGCCACGCGTGTGCAACAAAACGTACTTTATACAAAATAATTTTTAACAACAGCACACTAGACATAATACTTTTTCCCTGAAGACAAAATACTTATCGTTTATTTCACATTAGCATGACAATGTTTAAATCGTACACCGCACCTGAAACTCGCTCGTGCTCATGAGGAAAGGTGATAAAATAATACGGGCTGGTAGAAGTAATAACGATTAAAAAAAAGAATGTGAATATATAAATATATCTGAAAATATTGCAGATAACTGTAAGAATAGAGTAACTAACGCACTGCATAATTGCAGTTTTAAAACAACAGCGTCATAAACTACTTCATTGCATTGTAATCGATTAAGAACCAAATGTTAAAGAATAAAATAACTTTCTTTACCTGTTGTAACGGACTGTGCAAAATCCCAGTTTTATTCAGAATATACCTGTACATGGATGATGAGACTCTTTTGGTGGGTGCTACTCATGCGTCAGATAAAACCCACCTTGACAGTTTTCCAGGCTGAATGCATCCAATAAATGAATGATCAGATCTTTAATGATCAGATCATGTCCCATATGTTACTCCGAAATAACGGACGGAGAAACGCGCAGGTTCTCCTACACCTTTGTCAACGGATCGTCAACCAACTGGACTCTTATACAATAATAATTCCGCAATACTTATGTGAACTCCGACCCTTTTTCAGTAATAAGTCACTGCAGAGACCCTTGGTCCAATAAACGAGTTAATGGGCAAACTTCCAGCAAAATATGTTCTTACCTAACCTGTTCGAGCGGAGAACAACTAACAAGCTGAAAGCGACGATGGTCTTCAAAGATAAGTTTGAGGAAATCAAGGTATTCAAGCTCCACGTTTGAGCGCTCCGCTGGGTCCTAAAGGAATCCTCCGCCGCACGAATGTCTTAAAATTATATTAAAATTTTGCTTTGCTAAACATTTTCGACATAGCAGCATGAAGTGAATTGTTGTTAATGGCTAATATTTCGGTTCTTGTCAAAAAGCGTATTAAACGCACAACTAAGCAGTCATAGCCTTTAACTGGCTGCGCTTTGGACGCTGCATCGGTCTCGGTCCGCCTTAAATGTCAAATTGCCGCTTGCGTTAAACAAAAATTGTCAAAAAAAAGTCGACCGTCACTGATCTTTTAGCTCTCTCTTAAGTAACTTAAATAACAAAAACTAAATGTTGTTTTAATTAGTATTGCTTATGAAAAAACAATAGCCACTGATTAACTGTATGTTTTCAGTCTGACTTATACAGAGTGTTTTCATGGCATCAGTCATTTCATATTCAGATTAGTTTTATGAGCTATTGGATAGTTCATTAATATACATAGATAGTAAATTATGTGTGTATGAATGATTGTGTTTGTATTAGTGAAATAAAGTGAAAGTATTACATTTGTCAGGTATGGTAACCTATAACTGAAATTTGTCCTCTACATTTAACACACACCAGTGAGGAGTAAACACACACACTGCAAGTCACACATTCAGATCAGTGGGCAGCACTGCAGGACACAGGGAACTGAGGGAAAGCAGCAATTTCCTGTTGGCAGTGGGAATCAAACCTGTGACCTTTGGGTTACAAGTCTGACATTCTAACTATTAGGCCAATGTCTGTCCCTTAGAGAGAGGGAGGCTGACTATGGTGCTAGCTGAAAAACATCATCATTGGTTTGTACATTTAGGAGGACAAGATCTAGAGTACATGGACATGCCTCTGTATTGCTTTAAAATGCATGTCTGTGCATGATAAAGATCTTGTGTGTGACCCAACAAAGTATTGATTCCCTAAGCCATTTATATGCAACAAAGCCTTATAAATCCATTAAAAAGTTGCAAGACAACTTCCATTCTGATAAAGGGGATTTTACTACAGTCAAGACCTGAATAGCTATTAACATTTGACTGGATCACAGAACTTTACAAGCATCGTAAGGTGCAACCTTTATTTGCAGTCAGTGTTGCAATGCATCTATTAAATCTTTGATTAAATCAGCCTCACAGCCATACAAGTTATCAGCTGAACACATGAGACTGAGGACATTGTGTTGCCATTGCCATTGTGTTCCTGCACTTATTGTTTTTATAATTAAGTGTAATTTTCATTACAACTGGACTACTTACCAAGTAAAATGCATTAAAATAAAGGACTGAACGTCTGGTTCATTACAGACTTGTGCATACATTGTTTGCTGGTAATCATCTGTTTTTCCATAGACATCTGGAATATTGTTTAAGTCCTCTTCCACTGTTTAGTTTATTGATGGCTTCAGAGAGAAGCTCACCTGCCATGGCTTTTATCAGCTACGACCTCCCACACAATGTAAGCAACACAGAGTAGAGTTTAGGCATCGGAGAGTTGTGTCGTTCATTTTGCTTTACTATGAGCAAAACTTAAAAACATTATAAAAACACATCACAGTCTAAGACATGCTGAAACACTACAGTGCCACTGTTTCTGTTTTTTTCTTGTGTCTGTAAGCTATATGTGGTAGCATTCTTGAATCATGGGGTATCTTGTGCAATATTTGCTAGGTGACACATATGTATCGTCTGATATTAGACCACTGAAAAGATGTGTCCTAATTGTTTTATGTGTTCCCTGTGGTATAGTAAAACGAAAAAAGTTTTAAGAAATTTTAAGGCCATAATTGTGGCCTTAGTACACAGTGTAAGCGTTATAAAAAATAGAATTAAGTGGATTTCACCAGCGTAAATAATGAATGAAGACGCCACAGGGGAGGAATGATTGCAAAGTCCATTTGAGTAAAAACAATGTGCTTTTTCATGGTGCATTCAACGCAGAATAGAAATTCAACAAGCTAATATATTTACACAGTGTGATTGAGGCTTGCTATCTTTGTGGTTTTCTGCTTTATTCTCTCAGTGAAATGAATCAATGTATATGTACACTGTATGTGAAATAATTGTCTACTTGATGCAACCTAATAAATCATAATTTTCAGTAACATAAATGAAAGAATCATTAACATTAAACTGAATCAGTAAGATACAAGTTTGGTGAAATTGTAGGAAAAAAATAACGTGTTTTTGGGTTAACTGATGTCTTTATTAGAAGTTAACAAGGACATAGCCAAAGGCCAGTGATCTCATGTAGCGTACTGCATTTTATAACAACACAAGAACATTTTCTGTAACTGTGATCTGGGAAAATTACATTACTATAATGCTGGATTATAATACATCAAGGAGAGTAACCTGCATAAGAGTGGATCTAGTATTGCTTCCATGGATGTCAGAAACCTCCAAAAATATTGCATTTTGTTCTATTTTTTACCTTTAAAACAGTTTTGAGGATTTGGCTGAGGGAAACGCTCAAATACAATAGTCCAGCACCAACACTTAACTTTCCTGTTTACAGTTGTATGATGACCGTGCGATTCTGACTTGGGGTGTCCCAATATACCGGTATTGACAATAACTGTGATATTAACAATCATGTTACTGATACTGTGTTACTGACGACTACACATATGATAATATTGTAAATTCAGCACCAGTGGTTGATTGACACTTCAACACTGCAGGTTGTGCTATTGCACCCGTTTAAAATTTTGCCATAAGAGCCACAATGGTTACCAACTTTGTCTCTGCCTTCCAACAAAAAATAGAAAACACTCACTAAACAAATAATAATATTTAATATTATATGTTTAGATATTCACATTCATTTATAATAAACTAGAGTTTATTAGAGAAACTAGAATGTTCCTCAGATATTTATCAATTCACCAAATTCCACAACATTCAGAACAGAATTATCTGACCTGTTGAAACATGATCAAGTTTCTGTTTTCTAGTGAAGCAAATAGCGTGAAAGGTTAGTCAGGAAGGATTATCACAGGAACGAGGTTAAAAGAGGCACGTTCATTATTTGTGTGCGAGTATCAAATTCATTAAGTCTTTGGAAAATTTAAAAATGCCAATGTTAGGTTGTTGATGTCAGGCTCTGGGCTGAACTTCACAGAAACACTAAATTTAAAAGAAAAGATGCTGAACCCAAATACATTATCAAAAGAGCTCCTTTGACAAGCCTCCATGTTCCAATTTAGAATAAAACAGGGATTAAACTTGGTCTTTGATGCACTCACTTACCTCAAATTACATGCCTGTCTCTGTTGCCTTTTCTGTGTGTCCTTCAAAGGAAAAGATAAGGCAAACAAGCTTGCGCTCTGCAGCTCCCTGGGAGCTCTGCTTTCAAAAGAGGCTCAGTCTGTATTTAGGGTGTATTTAGATGGTGAGATGGTAATGCTTATCAAAGTATCCTAGCAGAGAAAAGGAACGATTTCGGGCTAGTATCTTCACCTCAGGTTATATTTGGAATGTTATTTTATGAGATTTTGCAGCTAGTATAAAGGGTGCTGTGGGTTACAAGAAATAGGCTAATCATTATGAACCATAAATATAGTAAAAAATGACTGAGTTTGGATCCAAGTTGTGGGTGTATTTGTCTATTTTCACTTACAACCTATGATTTAAAAAGGGTTAAAGACATCCATGCATTGCTTCCAGGAATCATCTGTGTTTTAAGATAATATATACAATGATTAGTCCTTATGCTGTGCATCTTACTGTCATTCATTTGATTTAAATGTAAGCCACACATCTCATATCAATGAATCCATTAATGTTCCTTCCACCCAAAGCAGACAAGTCCAGGGTTATTAAACCTGCTCTATGTAATAATACTCTCTGTAGATCCGTTGGGGAAACAGACACTGTTCTCTCTGATGGACTGACACCTTATCCAGGGGGATTATGCTGCCCTGGTGGTTTGCTCTCTTTTTTCATTTCTTATAAAACCAGTCTTTGGTAAATGTCCACTAGAACTATTGATGAACCTTAGAGATGAATGTGTCTCATTAATTTACAAGTATGGGACAAGCTATACTTAACACCATTTTGATTGAATATTTATGATTATGTCACATTCTTATGATCTTATGATCTTGACATAAATACATATGTAGAATATTATAAAGGTACTTAAAGTGGCCTTAGCCAAAGTGTAGTGGCTGACTGGTCAGGTGCTGCTAAATAACTGTCCTTATGTCAATTTCAGAATTACAAGTAGTGCTTGTCAAGGACTATTGTTTATACTAGGAGTTATGGATTTAAACATGTAATCCTTCCCACACCATTTATAACAAAAACATGAATGGTAATAAAACCCATTGAGTAGAGGTGTGTTAATATTTCTTTGTGTGATCAATAACCTAGTCACTGCATAACAACACTGCACACAATGTTTCGTCATGGTCAGACTTTCTGGTCAATAATTCTTTGCTTCCTGTTTATCCCCATCCTGTACATGCAGACCAGCGGTGGAAAAAATCTGTTCAAGTTTTTCTCTAATGACTCTTCTACTAAGACACAAAATATTTGCTTGATTTTACCTAAAGCTCACTTAAATTTGACTAAGATTATTATATGCAATGTTGCAGCCTGGGTGAAGCCAGTTTCCCTATGAGGCACCTTTATTCACAAACACTGTATATTTTGAAGTCACTCACTGACTGGGCAGTGAGGCAGCAAGGTCCTATTTTGACCACAGTCATTTTCCCATCAGTCTGCCAAGAAAACTCAGTTTATTAATTGGTTAAACCAGAATTCTGCCCTTATTAATTTCTAATTTTCTTCACAACGTTGAAAGAAATGTTAGATTATATTTGATAGATTTCCCAATTTAGTCAAAAATGTATTTCCTCAAAAGTTATATTCCTGAAGTCTTTAAAGTATGTTAATTATCTGTAGCCTCCTGCTAACTCATGTGACATGGCTGTGAGAGTCATTAAAAGGCAAGGGGTATAAACTAGAGGGAATTTTAAACAAGATCAAAGACCATTTGCAATTTAGATTAGGTCAACAGAGCATTAGCCTGAATATCATGATTAAAATATTAACAACTATTACAGTGCAGTACTTTTTAATCAGTATTCTAGAATCACAAATACTGCATATTCGTGAGCATGGCAATCATCTCACCAATATTTACACCAATATTTGAAACTATTAACTTTAGAAAGAAAAGAAATCCCTACTTATTGAAAAGCAATGCACCATTTTTTTCAAAATTGTTTCCTTTTCTGTAAATGTAGTAGAAAGCATCTTATCTTTAGATGGCTTTTTGCAATAAACAAGTGACCTATTATCAAACTATCATCATAAAGTCTTTGTTCCAACTCTCATCCTGCAATATTCAGTGTTGCAAGCACATTACACATTTTTGTTCCACTCAATTATTTATTGTCACTGAACAAATGCTTAATTTCTCATTGTTTCACCAGAAGTGGTGAGAAAATAGCTCCCTTGATTTCCTCTTAAAAAGTGTGATTCATCCAAAGTGTATCTGTGGATGAGCAGTGATGCTGGGGGAGAGAGAGAGACAGTGAAAATGAAACACAGAGAGACATAGAGACATAGACAGAGACACAGGAGAGTGAGAGAGATGAGATCAAGGTCATCTCTGTCTTAAATGAATGAATCATGCATGTCCAGGCAGCAGCAGGATGACTGCAGCACCTGACATTAAAATGTGATGAAACGAGATGGGTAACATCTCACTGGTCACAGCAGCAGCACTATACTCTTCTATAGTCACCAGAAATAAAGTATTATTTTAATAGGAGGGGTCAGGTTTAATGCAGTTAACATTTCAATATACCAAACCATGTTTCAGTTAACCGTTTAATGAAGCATGTTGAATTTAAAACAACATGACAATTTGGGTATTTTGATTATAAAAAACCCCAGCAAAGTCTGCTTACTGTACATTTGCTCATTGTGGGTTTAAATTTAGTGTCTTTCTGAATAAATAAGCACTGAATAACATAAAATATCTTTTCAATGAGTAAAGTTATACAGGATGTTTATGCTGTAACAGGACTCCGACGTGAATGACAGCAATAGCTTTGTTTTACCCAAACCATGTTCAGGATAGGAACACACCTCATAGGAACACAGGCTGTCACAGTGAACATGGAAGTCGACAGAAAGGACAGGGTGAGAGGTGCAGAGGACTAGCCGGACTAAGAAAGCGCGTTACAGGTGAGCGGCTTGTGAAAGGTGCATGCCGCCTGAGATCATGAATGGGCTCCAGATGGGACCTGGCAGCCGGAAAAGGTGAAAGTGAATTGTATCGACAGGCTGTGCCGCCCGGGCCCCAAACAAGGCCATTAGCGATGCTGCACAGTCACCTGGGAGAGCTCTCTCACACTGAGATTTTACTTTAGCTAAGTGTTGATTTAAACTCTCAAGCCAGGCTGAGTGCAATGGGAGGTATGGTGAGAGCATTCAGACCTAAGCTGGTATTGTTAAAGTAACAATAGGGGTTTTGCCAGGAAAATTTGGTAATTTTTTGTTGTTTCTTTTTTTATATGATAGAACTGCTAAGTGTTTGTTAGCACTCTCCGCAGCATTCTTCACATTTCACATTAATTACATGAGTCATCAGTGAAGCAATCACCATGCTCTTGAAAATATTAGATAATGCTATCAAAAGCTTATTGTGATGTCACCATATTGTCTAGCACTTAACTGTTTTAATTATAGAACTAAAAGCATTTTATATGTAACAGCAGTTCAGTGTACAGTCTTCCATTGTAAAATGCCTTGCTGCAGAGCAGGATCTTATTTTTTTACCTCAATTATACGTACATTACCGTACTAGCTGTTTGTTTATCTTTTGGCCTTTTTTTTCTTGGTGAGCACACTGTTAACACGTGACACAATTTAGCACATTGGACATTTATTGACTTCACCTGTTGATGGTTGTTTCTGTTGGGTCTCTAATCGGTAAGACCGTCATGGACTTTTGTGGCACAGTAGTGCCTGTCACATGTTAGTTTATTCTCAGGCAGAGTATATCTATTACACTTTTACTCATTCAACCTTGACTGATGGATTGCACAAATTCAGGTCCTTTCAGACCTTCACCCTGAACTGTGCAAATGACTCATTATCTTAAAAATGTTTGTTATGATTGTTGATGAATTGGTTTAGTATTCATCTTTTTTTTGTCTGTATTTTGTAAATCGTAAAGCCCTGAGGAAGAGAAAGGAAATCGAATTTAACATTAAAAGAGGCTTGCACTCCTTGCCTCGAATTATTTGCCCCTGTTGACTTTTGTGAAAATGTGCTTACTAAAGGGCTTCCTACTATACTAAGGCTCAAGTAGATGGTTGTTTATGCCATTTTAAGGTAGCTGGGCTTATATTGTTTGTTCTGTAACTAGATCCTGAGGGAGAGAATATTTACACTGACAGTCTCACCCTTACAGTGGGCAGAATGAGCGTCTGTGAAACGAGATGTCTTAGCATTCAGTCTTTCACCTTCTTATGTCTGGAAAGAGCATCTAAAAAACCTGCCACTCCTCTGGGGCAGAGATATATGTATTTAAACACAACTCTGCTAGTGTGAAGGCTTCCAGTCTACTTCCTGCTAAAAATCAGTTCTTGAAATTTGGTAAATACTACAAGGCCTTGACATCAATGTAATTTTAATCTACTATATACCACATTTTATTAGTTTTCATCTTAAACATGCCTCAATACCTTGGAACACAGTAAATATTTATCATTTTTGGTTAAAAGTTAAAATTTTGTTTTAACATTTGTTTTCATTTTGTGTTAGGAGTGTGTGATGATTAAAATTTGAATTGTATTAACATAATTAAACTTTTTCAACTTCTATTTTGTCCTCCTCACATGGATAATCCCTATGCAAGTTATAATTGTGCAGAACAAAAAGATGGTACTGAAGGTCCATTACAAGGTTAATAGCAACAATTTGGAAAACCTGGATGTATAATGCAGCATTGTGAGTCTATTATTATATGATGACCAAGGATTACACACAGGACAGGCTCATTTTTATAAGGGTCAACCATTTTCCTGTTGCTCTTTTACCAGTTGTTGATGAATTGAATCTGACTGCAGGCTGTATCCTCTTTTACGTGAAAAAATGAATCACTTCAGTAGCTGAACAGGTGCGCTTTCAGTCTTTGAAAGGACGTTGCATTGTTGAGAACAGTTCTGATCAGGCCGTCCCCTGATTTCTTGCCTTTGCATCACCACATAAAACTGTTCTGACATTGTGAGCGCAGAAATGCGATTAACAAATAAATAATAAATAAATAAACTTTTTAATGGCTTTTAATAACAGGTTTTAAACAGTTGTCAAACAGATTGAGGCCAGAGCTGAACAACCCGAGGAGCCTGTATAAGGTCATCTTGTAAGCTAGTTTTAAACCTCATACTGTATGTCGTGACTCATATATAATGACAGGCTCATTAAATGTGATGGAGCACTGATTTATTGTGTAATAGGTGATGCTTTATCCCCTTATTGTACCTATTTTTGTTGTGAGAGCTCATTTGTGAACACATTACATCTAGTAAAAGTTGTACTAATTGTGTATATACGTTAATGGTAACACAATATTTGATTACATAATATAAAAATTAATCCTTAAATCATCAAATAATCCTCAAATAAACAAAAACCATTTCACTTTTCACTTTATGAGACCAGGTTTGCAGTCCTCCCATGACCTAGTTTTCCTGTGTTGTATTGATTATTTATTGTTTACCGGTTGCTTCTTTAATTAACTAATTAGTTCCTCATTTGATCTAGTATAAATACTCCTTTTGTTTTGGTCCTTCTTCTCATATTGTATTTTGGCAGCACATGAAACATTAAAATATGTTTTGCCTCTAGTGATGTTTGATGATTGACACGTCTATACAAGTTCTGCAGCTTGAATCAGACAAAACATGACTTTTCAGAAAAAAGTCACCAGTTTCATTGGACATTACACATTTTAGGGATGTGTCAGGATCTAATCTGAATACAGCGCTTGGTGAATAATGAATGCCAGATGAATTGTCATCTCTTATTCATTGAGACAAGGGGTCAGTGCTTTACTTCATTCTTTTTTTCCTGATCCTGCTTGGACGACTTCTTTTGTAGTTTCTGACCTTGAAAATCAAGTCAAGTCGATGTGGCATGACACTGACCGCTTTTACCTGTGAGAACTGACAGGAGGGAACTGTCAATACAGGCAACATTTAGTATTAAACTAATTCATTTGTGTCATTTTCGTTATATTGTGCACTGTGCTATTGTCTTAGAGTTATGGCCCAAGTGAGATGAACTATTAATTAAGCCCTACAAATGTTTCTATGAGCAAATGCATGAATGAAATCAATAAATCTACAGTTACGTAGTGAACAGATATACCATAACTTTGAAATGTAGCTATGTAGCTAGAATCCGTTTGTTGAAAAAAGATTCTGCTTTGTCTTGTATACCATAAAGAATTTTCCAGTTTGGCCCAATTGTTGAGCATTACTGCTCTAGGCATTCTTTCAACCAACTTCACAAGATATGCACCTGGGATACATTTAAAATTTATTTTTTAAACTTTAAGGCCTTTTCAAAAAAGTCTTTCTTTTAAATGAAATTTTTAACTATGAAATTTTTAACTACATACACATTTCACCATTTATATTTGTCTGCCAAACCAATTTCATGCTTTAAAGCATGGTAAGGTGCACAGCACAATAATAAAATAAAAGTACATAGAAATTAAGCTGCAACACACTAGGGGGAAGATGCCCCACAAAACTGATTAAACAGTTACCATAATTATCATTATGTGGTGGCATAACTTCATTGTGTTGTGGTTTCGTAATTCTGTTGTGTTGTTGTTTCATTGTATTATGTTGTGAATTTTGGTTTGCTTTGTAAATTACTGGCTACTGTATTTTCAGCACAACCAGAAGATAATTTCACGTGTCCAAACTTTGGTAGTGTATGACAGATGTGTAAAACAGTTATTTATCTAATTGTAAATGTCCGAGTGTATATGCAGGTATATGCAGGTGTGTGTCAGAATCCTGTCGGGGTGCATTAGGCAGTCCAGGAGAGTGTGAGGTTGGAGGAGGAAGTCTCAGGGGAGCAATGAGAGAGAGAGAGAGAGAGAGAGAGAGAGAGAGAGAGAGAGAAAAACGCCTGAGGCTTATCTCTCTGTGTGGAATTGGAGCATTTCTGACTACCACACAACACCCTCAGTGCCTCCTTTACACTCGCTTTACATACCTTATTTCAGTCAATCATGTCCTTTAGAGCACCATTCGCACAGGATAATGCATCTACATTGAGTAGATATTTTGCTTAGATATTTTGAGTAGATATTTTGCTTTGCTGCCTAAGAGGCTGGGGGGCTGATTATAGTAATAAACTCATTATGGAAGAAGGCTTCTATTAAAGGATGATTATTCTTCTGTTTAATAAAGCCTGACTCAAGGCTAGCCATCTATAACAAAGCAATTTTTTATTATTCAAATGAAGTCTGGCATAATCAACAATGGTTCCCTTTCGAGGGAACTTGACTCTGCACTGGTTTGACAATATAGGGAATGCCTCTGGTGTGTCTGTGTCTGAATCTCATGTCGAATCACGTTGTTTTGCAGCAGGGCCCATTAGTGCTTTGACATGAGAACAGACATAACGGCTCCTGATGACAAAAAAGTTGATGACACGTTTAGCGGGTGCCCTAATATACTTGCAGGTGCACCTGATGTGCATTAAGCACTGCTGTGGGCCAATGAGATGGGAGTGATTATACATGAGATTCAGAGAGCAGTCACACAGTTGTTATATGTTGTAAGTTGTATGTTCCCCATAGCATCAAACCAACTTTCTCAGGAAACCGAGGTTGCATACCTAACCGAGAAATATTTCCCTTATCCTGAAAATAACTTTGATATTGTGGATATTCTTTAGATGTTTTGTAGCATACGTCTAAGATAATTCAATAGTAGCTATGACAGTTGCTATACTATTATGTACAATAATAGTATACAATTAAGTCCAATTGTATTTATTACTGTCAACACATTTTCTAGTTATTTATAATGAATTCAATGCTGTAAGGAACTGCTATTAGTGCAGTTCCATCCAAACTCTAAAAACATTATTATATGGCATATAAATGTAGATAGCTATCAAAAAATGTATGTAAACAAATACAGTCAGAATAGGTTTTGTAGACTTGACAGACCTAAACAGAACATATGACATTATGTTGTCATATATCTCTCAGTGTGATCATCAGTTTACACCCATTTAATAGTTCATACAGCATCTATCTACTCTTTAACATGAGTCTTCAGCTCAGTTTTGTATTCTCCATGCACTAAATGACTGAGATCATTGTTAGATTGCAAGATTTCCAGATTCATTTTAGAGTTATAAAACTGCCCAGAGCAAATAGCTGCATTATAATGCCAGTGGCTTGCATCAGTATTGTAGTTACTTACGGACTTGATACTGTGTCTCCATGTTAAATGTCATGATTAATAACACTGTGCCTGAATGTGTAGTGTTTTCTGAGGGAGCACAGCTGGCTGCAGGTACAGGACATACTGCAGATATATATTAGCATTATTGTGTCCTAAAAGGACAGAATCCTGTTCCATGTATACTGCATACTCTGTGTGTTCTACATCCACTCCAGCCGAAAGCCGCCTGCCCTTGTGCTTCTGAAAACCTCTATGAATATGGATTTTTTCCTCGCTTCCAAAACTTGCCTCAAAGACAACACATCCTGTTCTATTCCAGCATCGCCTGATCCCAAATTTCACTTTACCATTTTACTCCATCATTATTTTGGTTTTATAAGAAAAATATGAGGCTCTCTACTGAAAAATCTACAAATGTGATTTTTGGCAAATGTGCTTAGAAATAGAAGACAAAAGCCAAACTGCTTCTAATTTTAAATGTTGATGGTTATGAGAATTAATTTCTCTATTAATGCTTCACATAATATCCCCTGTGTGGTTTGTTTAAAGCTTACCACTGAGTGATTTAATCAGCCCATCTATCCCACGAGTTACTCCTGCCAGAGAACTGTAGGAGCTCATGGCTTCAGTGAACTTGTTTAACACAGAACTGCTTGCAGGAAATGAGACTTATCAACTACTGGTTTTAAACATGCCACATTGTGAGCTACTTCTGATAACTTTTCAACTTTCCATTTAATTTGTTTTTTAACTTTGTTATATGTTTTTTTACCTAGTTTTAGCACACTGCAAAAAAAAACTGCTGCCTTTGCTGCCATACATTTTTATGTTTAATCAACTTGGCTTTACAAGTCATTTCAACTTAATAGTTTAAATCCTGACTGGTGTCCACTATTTTAAATAAGTTATAGCATCTCAAGACCAGTCAGGATTACAAAGAGTAAGCTGAAATGACTTGTGCAGCCACATTAATTAAACTTAAAAGTTTAATTTTCAAGTTTTTTTTACAATGCAGTAATGCTTTACATTAAGGTTGTGTATATTAACATTAGTTAACACAGCAGTTTCCAATCAACAATGTACAACACAACAATACATTTTTTTACAACAATTTTGTAAAAATGTTCTACTACTAGATTTTTAGTACTACTAGATGTATATATACTTAATGTATATGTTCAGTCATTGGATTCTGAATATGTTAACATTAGAGAATACAACCGTACTATAAAATGCTTTATTACAGTTTAAACAGTATACTCTTCAAAATAAAGGTTATAAAAAGGGTTCAGTCCACCTTTCAGTCCACAGTTTTAAAAGTAACCATTTTGTTCTCACCTTTTTATAGATGTTTACATTCAGGCAATTAGCAGACACTTTTATCCAAAGTGGCTTACAAAGTGAGGAAAACAATGAAGCAATATATCACACAGAGGCAATAACATAAGTTAATAAATTAAAGCTTACAAAAGTTACAAGTCAGGATGCGGCTGACCAAACAGAGTTTGGAAGATCATCCACCATCAAGTAATGGTGAAGGTGAATGAGTGGGAGAGTGTTTTTATGCCTGTTGAAGAAGGTACCACATTCGCTGACCGCAGGGTTCTGGATGGGGTGTAGATTTGTAGGAGGGTGTGAAAGTATGTTGGTGCAGAGCCAGCAGCCGTTTTATATTTAAGCAGTAATGACTTGAATTTGATGTGTGTGACAACTGGTAGCCAGTTGAGAGAGATAAGGAGAGATGTTACGTGCTCTTTTGGGCTCCTGGTAGTCAAGTCATTCTGCTGCATTCTGAATCATTTGTAGTGGTTTGCTTGCCTGTGCTGGAAGACCGGCTAGCAGAGCACTGCAGTAGTCAAGACTAGAAATTACAAGGCCCTGGACAAGGAGCTGTGTCATGCTTGGTAAAATAAGGTCTGATTGTCCTGATGTATAATGCAAATCTACATGATCGCATTGTCTTGGTGACGTAATCTGAGAAAGTCAGCTGGTTGTCATAGACTACCCCAGGGTTTTTAGCTGTTCTTGTTGTTATTATGTTTGTAGAACCTAGTTGGACTGTGAATACAAAAAACAAAGAACCAAAAAACCTTTTTTTCAGACTATTCAGCCTCTTCATTTTGAATTTGAGCCTGTAAAAACCTTCTTAAAAACCTTGGATGTCCCCATAGTTAGAGCTATTAATATTCATATTTGTTTTGACTTAATCAGCACATATTCTTGCAGGGCAACCAAACAAGCACTGTTCATTTTTAAATGTTGAAATGGATTTTTGATTTACAAGCTAATCTGTTGTTGTTCAACAAAGCTTGCCACTGTCACCGTATTGTATGCAACAGAGTAACTTGACTTTCTTTTAATATGTGAGAACTTAATTGCTAGGCTAAAGGCGACTCCCACTTAACAGGTATTTCACTAGAAAATCTTATCTACCTTTTGTGGGTTTTCACATGAACACAGTACTGTGGGACATATATAAAGCATCATGTTTGTTTCAGGTAAAGGAAAGGAGTGCTAGCTGTGGTTTAGGCAAACTATTAATACTGGTACTCTTACAACAGATTTTGTCATGACATTTGCTGAATGTTTTAGGAGCTTAGGAGATCTGTGATTGACAGAGAGTGTAATGCTTGGTTCAGAAGGTGCCACATTTGCATTCAAAACAAGATTCTTTTTGATAATTATGCAGCTGTTCACAGCAGGGAGATCTTGATAAGAATTTTGATGGATTCTATGTAATTAACCAACTTTAGAATATATATATTCTTGTTTTAGGTATCTAAATCTTCAAATTAATTCATATTCTTGTCAATGCTAGCTGTTGATGTATTGATTTGCTGCTTACTGCAGCACATAGCTATAGGCACTGTGTGCTAAAGGCAGTTTTTTAACTGTGTCAGACAAGGGAAAATGAGATCATCTTTGATATGTGAACAGGCACAGAGCATGAAGTTTAAATGTTTAAACTTCTTAAAATGTGAAAAGGATGAAAGCATTTTGATATTTTTACACCTGCTTGACTTGGATCTAGAGTTACTACACTACGATTATGATTTTTGCTTTGTCACGTCTATGTGCAATGTTACCAACGTGTTCCATCTGTAACATTTAGCAATTTTTAAGTTTACATTCATTTGGTTATTCAAGGAAAGTCCACGTCTACCTCACTGCAGCTCTCAACTCTGAATCTCATTCTTCACTTTGTGTATTGAAATTTTTGCATAACATTTTCCTTTCTTAACGCTCAAGAACCAATGTCAGTTTTGTGTCCTGATCAAGTCTGTTGCAAACATCAACACACCATTTTGAATCTGAACATGAACATAATTAAATTTCAGAGCTTTGACTGAAAGATTCAAACAATTTAATTGTCCTCATACAGAGTATGGCTTCAAAAGCCTTTTTGTCCTTTTTTGGAGTGTTAAGCCATGGTCACTAGGAAGCAATTGTGATTGCCTACAGTGGTAACTTGTATTATTTACTCAACAAAGCCAATTTTAACTTGCATTTGGCACTTGTTGAGTGTTAATTTTGGACCGTCTAATGGGCTGTTTGTTGTTTGCACTCTCTATTTTAACTGAAATAGCTGACTATACCAAAAAACACACAGGACTTAGAATGATGATGGCTGAAGTGTTTAATGTACACATGAGAAAAGCAATGAGGTGTGGTCTGCCTGGAAACCTCAATCGACTAAAATAACACTGCAGTCAACAAAAAAAATAGATCGGTATTGTTTTTATTTAATTTATCCTCAATGGAATCTTAATGAAGTGAAACATAGGGCTAACTGAAAATTTAGTGGAACAGAAGTTGAGTCAACATCACAGATAAATAAAAAGAAACTAAAAAGCTGAAGACTATGTCAGATAGCTCCACCATTTAGATGGTAGTTTTCTGGTTCAGTGGTGTTGAGGTTTTTAGCTGTGGTTTCAAAGCAACGGATCAATGGCTGTATTGATTTGCTGATTAATGAAGTACACAGCTATAGGTGGGCTAAAGGCAGTGTTTTTATTTGTGCATGAGATTTGGATTGCTGAATCCACAGAATTGAATGTTGATTTTCTCATTCACAAACGTTGGTCATGTGCAGTCCAGCTAACCCCTCATAATGAGCAGAAGAAAATAACTGTGTCAGGCAAAGGAAAATAAGAGGCATCACCTTTACATTTAACCTGAGATTACGCTAAACATAGTGCAAAGCAATCAGGAAACAGGAGGTGTGGAGTGATTATGATCGGAGAATTTTAATTTTAACTTTAACTTTAGCAGCAAATTCTACCTAAAATGGTATTACCAAAATGACAAAATCCCTACTAATTAGTGTATAGAAGTTATGTTGCTTCATTTTATTTTATGACATGAAATTTAAATGGTATTGACTTGGCCATGGACTACGGGGATGTCACACAACAGTGGAATATATTTGTAATAGAATAAAAAGAAATTACATTCTTAATTCTGTGCCTTTTTAATCCCTTATATGTAAAGTTTGCAATGCATATTGTTTCAAAACAGCTTTACAGGTATAAGGCTATATATATTTCAATGTTGTGAAAGGCCTTGGGAAGAATCTGAATTTGGAATCTGCTGTAATGCTGCAACCATGGTTAGCAAGCCAAAGGGGACAGTGGCAAAGGAAAACTGGTTTTAGAGAGAAAAACCCTGGGAGCAACAGAGCTTATCTGGGGGAGCCCATCTGGCAACAAATTAATGTCCATATGACACTAATATATAGCTCCATGATTTACATAATACAAGTCATGCATTCATTAAACAGACCAAGGGTATTGCAGCCCCCTAGTACATTATCACGACCACATGCAACTTGTGTATGAAAAGATTAATCTGTAAGTGTAATGTCTGGAAGTCCATTCATAATTAACTGCGGAGATGCAGTCTGCAGGAACCATTGGGAGGCATGCAGCTGATAAAATAATGATCTCATCATCTGGACAGTACAGACAGCATGTCATATCAGGCAGTCATCACATGTGAATCTGGACCCTGATTCAGTGCTGGTGCAGTCTCCAGTAACCTCAAGATGAGCATCCCAATTTAGAAACAAGGTTAGCAAATAGAGAAATATTAGCATAGCTGCTGTTTGTATTGGTTTCAACAAAGATAATTATGCATTTGTTATGATTGCATTGGACCTAACTAATGTAACTGAATAACTAAATAGTTGTGCGAATGCTTGGCTGAAAAGATTAGTCTTTTGATTAGAATAATAAGTAAACTGGGAAGCATTCTTCCATCAAAGTCCAAAAAATGAAAGTAAATGTATAAAACATAAAGAAACATGTTTATTAACCTGTTGACGTCCTTGATTCCTGAGTTCGGACCTGTTTCACAAAGTGCTTTGTCTACAAACTGTTACATTTACTATGTATTCTGTTGTCTGAAAATGGTCCATACAACATTCAAACACTATCCAAAGATGAATTATTACTGTTTCTGAGAACACCTGATATACTGAATACAGTATGGGTAGAATAGCATGCTTATTGGTAATTCATACTGGAATATGATGTTTTATTAGATTTCTCCATTAATCAACAGATGTTCCTTGGGATTTGAACCAACAACCTCGCTATTGTTTGTGGCCTGCTCTAGCAGTTGAGCTACGGATGTAAAATGTAGTTAAAGATGGATTTTAAGGTCACTGTGGAGATGTCTCAGGGCTGTGATGTCTTTGCAGGAATGAACATTAGGGAGATTGGGAGGTGGTGTGCTGGTGATGTTTTACATGCAGGAGTCGAAGAGGGGCTGCATAAGGATATTGATTACTGCTGGGATCACCAGGCTATGAGCATATCTCTGTCCAATAATGTAATGATCACAACATGAATTGTAATTCACTAAATGCTATAGCCACATTAAAATGAGCTGCGTAATGGAGCTGGGAAGGTGAGCAGAACACCTTCAGCCTTTTAATATTTCATAACACATAAGTTTATGTACCTGGCTCATAATACTACACTAATAAGGAAAACATCTTGATGGTAAAGGTGATGAAAAAGTTTAGTATAGCAAGTAATATAGCAAGATATGATACATATACTCATATACAAGTTACAAAATGTACAGTGCTGTAGTGATTCAGTGGTACAGTTTGAAATAACATAGTACTTTAATTATATACATGGGTAGTATGCTACTTTTTGGTGCTCTTTGTAAGAATTCTCGAAATACTTGTGTGTTATGTGCAGTACATACTGTGTATAGAGGCAACGGTAATTAAATTACACACAATTGCATCATTTGGACAACATTGTTTACATGTAGTAGCTACAGAATTATTTGACCTCTGTGTAGAAAGAAAGAGATTCTCACCTGTCATCAACTCTGTTGATCCCTTGACAGACATCAACAACAAGTCAAACTGAAATAGATGCAGGCTGCTGCGGATTGTCAATACTCAATCAAGAAATGCCTTCTGGTGGTTAATGCTGGGGCTTGATCCTGGATTATAATGATATCCAGCTTCAGGTGGGGGAGGGGGAGTGTGAAGGTCTATCTCCCTGGGTGTTCTGAATTGGCTGTAGGAATTAATCCTTTTCACCTGCACTAGACCCGACTGCCTTATGAAGCACAAAGTATGGATTACATGCCATGTTTATACAGAGTGTGAGGAGTGACGAGGGATAGGGTGTAGGGCCTAATGTCATTAAGGAGAGGCATTGGGTCACTGGCTTTCTCGAATCCCCCTCAATGAGCCTGGTGTTCTAAACAACACCTTCATGCTCTCTCTTTAATGCTCTCTCTCTCTCTTTGGAAATTGCTTTGAATAAAAGCGCCTGTTAAATGAATAAATGTAAATGTAAGCAGACTAGGGACATGACGGATTTGAGGACATTCTGAGGAAAGGGAATGTCTCAGGTTATGACTGCAGCCATGGATCCCTTAGAATAAAATGAGACTCTGCCTTCATTTGTCATCCCTCCTACATGCCTGGAAGCGGCTTGCTTGAGCTTATCAAAAGCTATCTTTGTTCTATGCTGTCTCCCATTTAAAGCTTCCACCGTTCGCCAGCACACGTCACAAGTCATGTAACCTCAATCAGGATTGGACTAGTTGCACATGTGCTTCAGATGATGACATGCTGACACATTCCCCAAAGTGTCATCATACGATGCAGGTTAAAGTTGTACAAAGACACACATACACAAATGAAACTTTAATTACCTCTCAAAATAGTTCAAATGAAAGAACAAAATATAGCTTTGCAGAATTTACTCAACACTTTTTTTAGTATATACAATAACTGCTTAGCACTGCTTTATGTTTTGTTGTTCTGTTAGTTTTATATGTTTAGTGGAGCTAATGTTCTTATTTGATGTCCACTGCAAAATCAAAAAGACAGTTTGCACCCAGTATTCACATTGTTTCATATGCTCATCAAACGGCTTTAAAAGTTAATCTCTGCCTCTGTTAGCCCAGCCTGTCAAAGTCAGGTAAACAAACCTGAAACACAGCTGTTCAAACTCACACTGAAATACACAAGAAAACAGAGCAAAGAAAACCACCAGCACAAAGCACATCACGCTGCAAAAAACTGTGTCATCACCTTAAATAACAATTTCTACCTGCTTGGGCTCGTAAAATTTGAATTTGTTGGTGTAATTTAATGTAGACAGGGTAATTTCAGTGATTGTAAATAACATTTTGGCCTTGAATAAATCCAGGTGATGTAGATGTTAACACAACAAGCACCTGACAGAACATTTTTGCAATGCATATTATTTGCATATTATCATAGGTGTGTGTGGATGTTTAGACAGGGTAGACACTAAAGGAGAGGCCAGGGAGATTTGTAATAAATTTGTTTCAATGTCTAAAAATGTTTTTTGCATCTTGTGTCTTTGCATTCAAATGTCTTCCCTTTTTAATTTTATGCATATGAAAATGAGACTGTGAGGGTACAGTTTGTTTGGGTTGTGTTGTGGTTGTTGTTTTTTTGTTATGTCCAAAAAATTGTGTATTGGTTGTGTATTGTGTAATGGAAAATTGTTCCATTATTATATTCCAGATATTTCATTGTACAAATTTGATGTTACCTAAGACATGACCAACCTCTGAACATCTAATTCTATCCACAACCTGGTTTTAATTTGTGTAAAATTAAATAAGGTGCCCATCCTGATATGACCCAGATGGTCTATTAAAATTGTTTTGTTGGAAAGACAAATGTTGTCACTCTTTAACTAAATGCTTTTAATAGCTTTTCTGAATGACTTAACTTATGATACAGTTCATATTTGCACTGCTTTCTTATTTATTTTCTACACAAGTGTTTCTACACAAGAGTTGTGTCACCTTCTTGTGCGACAAGCCATTCTGCTTTGGTTCTCCTGCTACCTCTTAACACTAGAAGGAAATCACATCCAACACAATTCAATGTAAAGGCAAACAGCCATGAATTAATTGATACTGCAGTGAGATGCTGTTTCTGGTTAACGTATTGATTGAATGTTTATGCAAAACATCTGTTACACTCTGGAGAAAAAAAACATCACAGCACATAAAAAGTGACTCTGAGATTAATAGCACCCTCCACAGGAATATGTCAGCATGGCAAACTGAATGCGGAATACTGGAGACTTGAGCTGAGAATTGAGTATATATGCTTCTGTATATCATTTGTGAACAAGGCTTATTAATGGAGTTTTTATTACTTAGAAAAAATAATAGGTATCCCTGAAGGAGCGCTCTGCAATATTATTGTAGGAGAAGAACTTTGTATGAGTGTCTGTAACTGATATTTATTTGATGAATAAATAACAGTGTGGAGTTAGACAGATAATATAATATATAGTTTTACTTCTAAAAAAGAAATTTCAACATTTCAGCATTTGTCAGCATTGTTCAGCAAAAGACACAGAATTTGCCCATAAACATTAAATTATCTGTTCCATTTTTTAAAGTAAGTAAAAGTAAAGGTAAAGGTAAAGGTAAAGTAAAATATGCAAGCTGGACTGTCCTGTTTGAGAAGTAAGGGGATAAAAATATATTGGTATATATATACAACCCCAAATCAGAAAAAGTTGGGACAGGAGCAATTTAGGGCTAGTAATCAGGTAAATTGGTAAATAATGATGTGATTTGAAACATGTGATGTCAACAGGTGATTGTAATTATGATTTGGTACAAAAGCAGCATCCAAGAAAGGTCTAGTCCTTTAGGAGCAAAGATGGGCCGAGGATCGCTAGTTTGCCAACAAATACATGAGAAAATTATTGAAATGTTTAAAAACAATGTTCCTCAAAGAAAGATGGAAAGACATTTGCTTATTTCACCTTCAACATTGCATAACATAATTAAAAGATTCAAGGAATGTGGAGGAATTTCGGTGCGTAAAGGACAAGGGTGCAAGCCTAAGCTGAACAGCCGTGCTCTCCAATCCCTCAGGCAGCACTGCATCAAGAATCGTCATTCATCTATAAGCAATATCACCACATGGGCTCAGGACTACTTTGGCAAACCTTTGTCAAGTACCACAATACATACTTGCATCCACACATGCCAGTTAAAACTGTACTGTGCCAAAAGGAAGCCCTATGTTAACAGTGTCCAGAAGTGCCGTCGACTTCTCTGGGCTCAGAGTTGTGTCAGTGCCCTTGGTAAAGGTAACTTGCACTTCTGTGATGGCACCATTAATGCTAAAAAGTACATAGAGATTTTGGAGCACAATATACTACCTTCAAGAAGACATCTTTTCCAGGGACGTCCATGCATATTTCAACAAGATAATGCAAAACCACATTCTGCACACATTACAAAGTCCTGGCTGCGCAGGAAGAGGATACAGGTACTTGACTGGCCTGCCTGCAGTCCCGACCTGTCTCCAATAGAGAATGTGTGGCGCATTTTGCACTTCAAAATGCGACGAAGACCCCGTACTGTTGCCCACCTTAACTTGTTTGCAGCAAGAATGGGACAAAATTACACCTGAAACACTTCCTCACTTGGTGTCTTCAATCCCTAAACGTCCCTAAAAGTGTTGTGAAAAGGAATGGCAACATTACAAAGTGGTAAATGCTTTACTGTTCCAACTTTTTTTGAAATGTGTTGCAAGAACCAAAATAGGAATTGTTTTTTTGAAGAAAAAAACAAAAATCATGAGAAACATTAATAATGTGCTGTTGTGTTGTCTGCAATGAAATGCAAGTCAAAGTAAATTTAGAAATCACTACTTTTGTTTGTGTTTTCCATACTGTCCCAACTTTTTCTGATTTGGGATTGTATATTCTTCAGGAAACAAAGTTTTGTTATCTTGGTGGGATAAGATCAGAGGGTGGCCTCTGCAAAGCTGGTGCTGATTCATCTCCTCACCGAGGTGGTGTTAACATCAAGCAGGTCCCTGAGATGGCCTGCAGATGGAACCTCCGCTCATCTGCTCCTCAGGAAGCCATTGATGTTGGGTAATGAGAAACATGATCACATTCTCTTTGGGTAAAATGATTTTTATATTTGGATTTCTGCTGTGAATCCTGCAGGTACAGATCAGCACATATGAAAGTCTGGATATGGTTCAGAAATGGAAAAGTCCACCGTTCCCGTCTTTATACAGACTGTATATCATTACAACGCTACACAGAACAATTTGTCTTTTTTTTTTCTACAGATAATTGATTTGTATGGCAATGTTTAAAAACAATTGGCATGACATATTTAAAATTGTACCTGTTTTGTAATGTTGACATTGTGACTTGTAATGTGACTTATTTATAACTATGCCAGAGCTTATGGAGTTGAAAAACAACACTGGTCCATACCACAGCACTAAAGAATAACAATTTACTACTTCCACATTTATTTGAACTATATCTTTTATATCTATTTGAACCTTTTCTATCTCTAACTTTAACAACTTAAAATAACAAATACATAACTTCTTAAGACTAGTTTTACTAAGAGTTTATTAAACTACTCAGAATTTCAAGTATCACAAGTAACACTAAGAAACGTGTCCTTTCTATTTCTTGGTCTTCTTGTAATTTTCTTACAATCATTATTTTAGCTTAGACTTCACAGCTGGCAGTCACATACTGTGTACTTATCTATTAATTGTTCTACCAAAAAAACAATCAAAAAAAACTGTCAACTATGACTCAAAAGAGTCATGCATTCCATGACTCTGTGTAAAGTTTTAGGAAATCAGTAATCATTACCACTGTCCAACTTATTGTGGCATTGTGGCCCACCAAAAAAATAGCACTCACCTAATGCTGATGTACATTATTTAAACCAAATCTAAGGAGAATAAATAGACTGAATGACAAGCATGACAAACCACTCTAATCTGAAGCCTGTAATGAGCCTGTAGTGGCTTTACCTTGCAGAGATTTGCTCTGTTCACCCTGCCCAGCTCTGATAACACGCTGTTTTCAAAAACGTAACCTTGGGTTAACCTTGACCGTAATCAGTCAAAATGCAGCTCTTCAGTCCAGTTGGGTAACATTTGTCTTAGGATGAGCCTGTAATAAATATTTGAAATGTTGTCCGGACAACATTTCAAATATTGAAATTGAAACTGCAGTCCGGACTTTTATGTTGTCTGGTATTTTGTGTGTGTGTGTGTCCTGCTGAATATCAAGTTCACATTGTGATGGATGATTGTAAAGAGCATCAAGAGGGCACATATATCTCTAGAAGTTATTCACGCCCCAGAGCCTTCTGGGTAATTACCCAATTATATCTAAATTGTTCTCTTTTAATTACTTCTAAATTCTGAAGTGACCAACCTCTTTAATGACAGCTAATATTAATAGAATATATCAACTGTATAGTAATTGGTAACTCTTTAGGGTCAGGAGACCCTAGAGGACTAGACTTTTGGACTAGATTTTAACTCAACCCTTAGGACACATCTTTCAAGGGGAGTCATTAAATGCTGGCTACAACCACCCGAAACTGTGGTCCCAGACCAAAACCTAAACTCCACATATACAAAGAGGAGGGCTGAAAAACATAATGTGTTCCTGTAGCTGGAACATTGCTGTAGCAGCACAACAGGTTGTGAATTTCCTAGGGAACACATGTACTAATGCATTTGTATACTTTGAATGTAAGTTGCATTGGATGTAAGTGTCTGCCAAATGTGCAAATGTAAATACTGGAAAATGGTTTCTCCTGTGATCTTTGGAGATGTGGGAAACTCCAATAATACAATGATGGTGTTTGTAAAATGGATAACAAAGCAACTCGAGGGGAATTTAGAGCAAATAACAGTCTACATGGACCTAGGATGACCTGTACTAGAAATATTCAAACTGTTAGCTGGTATTGTTCCAAAATCTGATTCTAAAGTATTTCCTTTTTGTGCACTGAAAACTGTATTTTGTGACAGAGACAGGCACTATCGCTTTAATTTAGATATTCTATAAAAAAATAATTTACCAAGCAAAGGATATGCAATTATAGCTTGAATAAGATGTGAAAATGACAATTGAGATTTGGGATTTTTCTCATTTGGGATTTATATCTTACTGATAGCATTTCTTCATTCCTATTTTTATAGTCACTGTCGTTATTGATCATAATTTGTCCTTTACCACAAACCACCAATGTTCTAAATGTAGCAAGTTATTAATTAAATATTACATATTTTGACAGAGATCTTTGTGTAAGAAGCCATTGGGATTCAAGCTGCCTGTAATAGTTCTAGATTGCCAAAAAAATAGACTCTACAAAGTAACAAAAAAACACCTCACAACATCACACCTCACAATCTCACAGAAATGGGTGATGGGGTTTTAACCACATGGGTAATGAAGCTGTGATGTGGGAGAGGGAGTTGGGGTGGGTGCACGCCTCACTACTCATGCTTCCATCTGCTACTTCTCACCGGGACTTGCTGTGTGGATGGCTTAACGAACCCCGGAAGCATTTGGAGCTGGGCCCAGGGTCCACCTCCAACATTGCTGGCAATTACTACAAAAACACATTTGAATTAGGGCCTGTATTTAGCCACTGCAGTGTTATCATATCAGCTGCAGTCGGCTGTCAACAAACAGCTCATAGAAGCGGCTGTTCAAACAATAGAGAAGGGAAAACATGGCTAGACCGAAAAAAATCTGTTGATATCGCCTAGAAATATTTCAGCTGCGTGCTGGGTTAATGTTTAAATATTTGGCAGGACGTGTGAGTTTCTAAACGGAAACTTAGCAAGAATCACAGAAATTTCTTCTATTATAATTTTAAGTGGTGGTGGTGGTGGGGGGGGTCTTAGTAATAAATATAACTACTATTACTATTACTATGTCAACACTTGAATCACATTTTTTCTACCACTTAACCACCCAAACGTCATTGTATAATGCATACCTATCAGTTTAAACATGAACTGATATACCAAAATACTTTCATTTAAAAAAAGATACATGTAACATCATTATGACCCCCACCGAAATCCACCATATGAACTGTCTTCATAACAACTTTTGAGGTTGTTATGAAGACACGTGTCTTTAATGACATTTATATGAACAAAAATACTGCATTCCATAATAGTAGAAATTACATTTGTGCTATAATCAGTTCCTGGGGGTCCTTGAGAGATTCATCTTGTGCAACTGTGACATATGCACTGTTCAACTTTCATTATTTAAGACAATTACATACAATATTAAGTGTAAGATAAATACAATAATAAAATATGATCTAATAATGTGAGCATTTATTTAAAAGGTTGCATACAAATTTATTTTAAATAAGAACAATATTGTTTTATTTTTTCCTCTTTCCCCTCGGTTCTGTCCACTGATCAGCTTCACTTGATTAAACTAGAGCCAGTGGGAGGCATAGTAGACATCTGAACAGGTCCAGCACACACACACACACACAAACACAAACATATTTCCTCTTACGTATCTTACAGACCCTCTGTTCTGCTGGCTTAACCACAGCAGTAATATGGACACTGCAGTGTCACAGCAATATCATTTCTGTGTCATTTATTACTCATAGTTCAGAACAAGCGGGAGTTAAAAAATTAACATACAACAATCTATATTTGTATAGTCTTTCTCTAAATAAAAAAGAAACATATTTGCAGTCTGTCCACATAGGTTATTCCAAAATTTTTCTGTGAATGCTTTTGCAGTTCTGTAAACAGTTATACAGTTCTTCCTTCAGACAATAATTAGGGAAAAAGTTTCTGGTCAGGCAGTCCACCATATGTGCACTGACAGTCAAGTTCACTGTGAGCATAATAAATTATAGAGCAAAGGAAGGAGGTGTGGGTACAAAGTGCAGTGTTGACAGCAATGTCGAAAAACATCAGTGAAAATGACAAGTCCAAGCTTCTGACCTGCAGCAATGACACTTGAGCCTCTAATCGGAAGGTACAGCTCTCCCCACTGTCTCTGTCTCCCCACTGACTGACGCAGGACAATTTAATAATTTATTGAATTGATTGTGGTGCATATATATACAATTCACATATCACATAAATGAATAATATATATATACATACACACACACACACACACACACTCTGTAGACAGTGAGATGTGTGTGCAGGTATATATACAGTATGTTTAAATAGAGAGAGAGGGAGAGAGATGAACATTAGTCATTCTTTGAATACTTGTATATCACAAACTTAGTATATTCCCAGATCATGTCAGTAGGGTGAAGTTGCCATGACGACAAAGTGGGATAGTGTGGTGAATGTCACCTTTGCTGTCTAAGCTCTCATGTCTGGAGCTCAGGTCTATGTGTGTATATGCTGAGCTCTTGAGTGTGTGTGATAGGGTGCGGAGGGTGGCCCCCTGGGCCCCTGCTGCCCTGACGGCCCTGCCACAGCTGCACTCAGGTGAAAACGACATGGTGGCATGGTCGACAAGCCCCTAAAAACAGAAAGAAAATATCTCTCCAAGATCAAAGACTGAACTCTGTTCAGTCATATAGCTTTTGTTATATGTTATGACAGTAATACTAAAGCATTAAGCCATCAGAGGTCATGTGTAACTGTAAAGTGAAATATATCATTGGTAAATTGTGCTCTTAGGCACAGTGCAAGAGTAGATTGTTGCATGGTTAGATCTTTGGAACACATGGATTTGAATGGTTTGCTTTTATAAAATGTGGCAACAGTAATATGATACTAACAAACCCAATTCAAATTTATTATTGGACTATACAATTTATCCACTAAATCCTGTTTAAGGTTGCCAAGCAACAATGTGCAATGACAATCATTTTACAGTGGATTTAAATGTAGCTCATCCAAGCAGAAGTCATAATTGGAACATGTTTTATAAATGCAAGGGTAATGCAATTACAATTGTAACTGTACTTAATGATTTACAGTACTCTTGTTTTTTACAGTCTTACTGGCAACTAAAATTGCCAGCAAGACACTGTAAATTTTAAAATACATTTTTTAGAGTGTAGATGTGGTCACACCCATCAAATTAAGAAAGATTAGAGAAAAAAGAATTGCACCTTGGTACAATACTCATGTACTAAAGAGAGAAACTCACAATCTAATTGGAAATTTAGAGGTTTTTAGAATAGTGTGGAAATAAAGTATGTCCTGCTATGAAAAGGCTCTAAAAGTCAAGGGCTGAGCACCTCCACAAACTCATAGAAACAAACAAAAACAATCTACAGTTTCTGTTTAATACAGTGTCCAGATTAACAAATAAACAAACAGATGCCAACATTCCATCACACTTCAGTAGTAATGACTTTATGATTTTGTTTTCACCATAAGGGATAAATTGTAAATATACAGCCTATGACTGCGTCTGATGATTCACCCCCAATAATAATCACCAATCAAGAACAGCAGTTTTCCAGCTTTAGTTTTTACCCTTACAAACAGGGCAGAAAGATCTACATAAACTTATCATGTAGGCTTAAATAAACTTTAATTTAAGCCTACATGCTTATTGTCAACTAAACTACCCCATGTCAACTAAACTACTGAAAGACCTGTTAACTTTTCTCAATATTATTAACTCCTCTTTATGTATAGACTATGTCCCAAGACCCTTCAAGCTGACAGTTATTAAGACTATCATAAAGATACCACAACTAGATTCAAATGCATTGGCAAACTACAGGCCCATTGCAATGATACCATTTATGTCTGCAAGTTGTATCCACTCAGCTGTGCTCCTTTTCACAGAGAAATCATAATTATGTAGTTTTAATCATGATTCAGGCCATATCATAGCACAGAAAAAAGATTTACTTTTTGTCGGACCAAGGCTGCATCTCGCTGCTAATTTTACTTGATCTCAGTACTGAATTTGACACTATAGATCATGACACTTTTGGATTGTTTACAAAATGACATTGGGTATTCATGGGCAGGCATTACAGTGGTTCAGATCTTACCTGTCTGACCGTTGACATTTTGTTAATCTAAAAGGGGAATCATCTAAATTAACACTATTAACAACTATGGCCTGCCACAAGGATCTGTTGTTGCTGCTATTCTCAATATACATGCTTCCCCCTGGCAGTGTTATTAGAAAACATGGAATCAGTTTCCACTTTAATGTTGATGATATCTCATCAAGACCAGATGATATTTTAAACCTGTCCAAATTGTGTTAAAAATGAAAGAATTGGATGGCCAGTAATTCTCTTCTCTTAAATTCAAATAAAACAGAGATTCTGTACCTGATTCAGAGACCTGTAAAAGGGATTTGGACGTCATTTGGATGTCATCTCTGGTCAGAAGAAGGGAAGCAGGTGTGGGCTGGAGGAGATGGTTGGGCTTACTTTAAAATCAGTCACACAAAAAGGGATCCATTTATTGCCCTCCATACTAACCCCAAAATGTAAAGGTTTAATGACATGTAAATATACAAACTAAAAGTTTACAAAACCAAAAGGTGTTCAGGCATTTTAAATGTAAGCATTGCTGGAAAACAGTTCCTACATCAAAACAGTTTTTGATAGCAAGAGCTTTATTATATCACATACTGCAGATTAGTCACTGGTGTCAAAGTTGGTTGCACAGCAAAATGTGAAACATGATGGTTTACAGTTTGAAATTGACTAATATATGGTACTGATATACAGTTATGAAGTATCATAATAACTGTCAAAGAGTCCATTATTGAGTGAATGTCTCATATAAAATGTAAGATGTCTAGGTGCATGTAACACTACTTAATTAGTTAAAATTAACATTCACTATTATTAACTTGTAATGTTAACATTTTATGTACAACCATTTATTTAATGTAATTTATTATTACTAATCAAACACTTTGTTTATGATGTATCTCACAGGAAACGTAGTGAATAAACAAAATACTTGCACAGTAATCTTAACATACAAATAAACGTGAGGCCATGATTCAGGAGAATCCATACATTGTCATTGTGACACACATTTTGCCCCTTTATTTTGGCCATAGTTGTTGATATACACTGTCTGTCACATTTCAAATGAAAGAGCATGTGAGAAAGTACACCAGCACCACCATGAGTCAACAGACAATGTTACAGGCTTCAAAACAAACACTGTAGTTATCTTGAGGATTTTAACCAGAGTATAATTTCCTTTGCCGTCAACTTTGAACTTTGAATTCAGCTTGGATATGAATTAGTCAAACCCATCAATGCCAGTCTATAAACGAACAAGTTAATGAACAGTGATTAGACTGTGCCTGGATAAGGATGATTTCTACATGCTCTGTAAACATCCATTCATTTGACATCTGGGTGTCTTTGGACACAAAGAGCAGCATCTATCAGTGAAGCATTAATTGTGAGGTGATGGTATTAACATCTGTACAAAATGGTGAGCTAGTGTTGTCTCAAAAATGCAATAAATACTAGGCATATTAGTCAAGTGTCTGCTGAAGTTGTTGACAATGTTAAATGCTTCAGTTTAGTGAGAATTAAGCAATTATTTATAAATAGTTTTTATACAGTATTTATCCACAGACTCAATATTAGTTTGTTTTGTTTGTACATTGCATATATTTATGCTTTAATGTTATGTAACATAAAAGAAAAGAAGATAACGTTCAGAAAATTTTCAAAAAACATAAGCTTGAAAAAATTATAGCAGTTATTGGGGGAAAAGTCTTAGCTGACAGATTTTTGGCAGACAGGTGAATGTAAATGTAAATGAGGGGAAGATACTTGGAGAGGGGCTGAAGCACGTGCTGGCGGATGGAAAGTTATCCACAAAAGTACAGATGGAATCAATTTTGTGATCTCGTTTCACAGTAGTCAGCGGGAAACAGGCTTCTCTCATGGTTGCAAGCAAAAAGACATGTGTTCTCTTTCTCTCTTATACGTTTCTGTGTCTCTATCTTTCTCCTCCTGTTTCCAAAAAAATAATGAAATGTTGTATAAAGAAATGAACTAACTCAATATTAATTTTAATGACCACCCTATGAATTTGTAAAAGATGTACTGAGGATAATACACTGAAGTACTTTTATGCCTTTGAAAATTTGTACCAGACAAAATTATGGACAAAAAAGGTCAGAGTTATGTCACTGGGGTGCAACTGGTGAAACTTCTATTAATTACGGTAGGCTACTACATTATCCTAATCAACAGGCTTGTGAAAAAAAAATGAAATTCATTAAAAAATATATTTTTAGTAATAACTTTAAAACTTTTAAATATTGGCTGTGATTGTTACAAAGACTGTTACAAAGTTGGTGACAGATTTCAAATCTGCCTAATTGAATAACTTTTTAATATATTGATTATATTAATCATGTTGTTCAGCGTATGTGCTGCATACACTGCTAAAGGAAAGAAAAGTTTCTCAAATCCTTATGTATTGATGTTGCACTAATACTGAAACCTCAAAAACAATTACTAATTCTACATATGACTACAATTTTGGACATAAAAAAGAAAATACAAGCAACCTATTTACTTCAAACTGGCTATTAGTATCTTGCCTGACCTGTTGTCTGTTTTGTTTGAGCCAAGAAAAAATCATCCAACAGTTGTCGTAAGTGCTTAAAATTATAGCCTTGTCTGCTCTCTGATTTCTTGTTGTAAACATTTTAGCATGCAATGAGGTTTCTGCTTCAGTGTAAGTCATGTAAATATGACTTTTTTAAATATAAAAGTGTCCAGACTTACCTGAATTCACCCTATGATAACTGATCATGTTTTTCACCAGGCAACTGCAAAACTTTTTATGTGGCCTCCAAATTAAGATTCTCAATAGAACCCCTGTACATAAGTATTTAGAAAAACTGCCCTGTTGAGTTGAAAGGGTGCGAGCAAAATGATTCAGCTGACCAGATGATTCAGTGAGTGTGGAATTGATTTGTTTTTTAATCATGGACACAGTTCACAGTATTTTCACAGTTTTGCCCTGTTTTCGTCCAGCTTTCTGTCTTCATCTGGCCCCATTCTGCTCATACTTACTGCCATAACAGTAGCCAAGAGACATTTCTCTCTGAATCAGTGGAACCAGAGCTCAATCTGCTCCAGTCTGTAACCAAAAAATAGACATTGTGCAGACATTTTTAAATACTCTTCGATCTCTCTGCTCTGTACTTATAAACTGCATGGTTAGCAGTTTATATAAATGCCAGTTTCTCCCAGCCTTCAATTCACAATAGTTTTTAATTTAATTTGTACCTTGTATCCTTCTGAGTTCTGCTTCTATGATCTAAAAAAGAAAGAGTGATTCATTGAAAGAGCCATTGAAAATGTTTCCATTAAACTGTAATATCAGACAATTATAATGTTGGAATATTGGCCTTGCATAATTGCACATTAAAGGAACAGTTCACTCAAAAAAGAAATTCTGTCATCATTTCCGTACCCTCATGTCATTTCAAACCCGTAGGACTTTCTTTTTTCTGTGGTATGTACAAAAGGAAAACTGTTTTTGTTAGTTTTCTTATTCATGAAATTTAAAAGAACTACCACAAAAACACACAAAGGCATTATTAAAGTGTCATGAAAGATTATTTGTGTGTTATATGATTTCAAGTCGTTCAAGTATTTGATAGCTTTGGGTAAGAAACAATGTGAGTTTTCCTCATTATTTACTGATAATCCTCTCCAGCAGTCAACTGCTATGATCAGACCATTGAGTCTGTGACTTCAACTCAACAATTGGTTTAGTAGGATTTTGTGAAGGGCTTGTAACCAGAAGATTACCAGTTTGATTCTCAATACCAGCAGAAAACAACTGAGGTTCCCTTAAGCAAGGCACCTTACAACAAGGCATCTTGCTTCCCAGGTGCCACAGTGTTGCCCACTGCTCTGGGTGTGTATTCACGGTTTGCAAAGTGTGAATGTGTTAATGCAGAGGACAAATCCTAAGTAAGCATGTCACTTCACAAAAAAAAATTTTAGGCCATTTTTGTAAAACTGTTTATCCAGTTTAATGAAAAGATACAATTTTAAAACAACTTTTATTTTCCAAATCTGTCATTGTTTCTTTCATGAACTCTATTATGTAAAGTAGACCTAGGTTATAAGAGGGTCAGTTAGAGGTCAGAGTCAATTAGATGCATAATGAGACTGCTAATATATGGCGATTCTAGTCATTCTAGATAATCTATGTAGTATTCACTGCTGCGATCCTGGGCATATTCATATAATTCTGATTCTGTGATACATACTGTATGTGTGTTAAAGGGAACTTGAAAACAGAAGTCTAAAACAGAAAGACAGACAGAGCCCTTTCAGGAAGTTAACTTTGGCAGAGAGCAATACAATTTTGATGGTGGCTCTTGCAGAATGGAATTAGGAGACACAGAGATGTGAGAAGGGAGTACAGTTGGATACAGATCTTGTCTTGGCTCCGCGGTCAGCCACAGATTCCAAGCCACACAAAAATGCACAAAAATCCAACATTTCTCTCAACTTAAGATCTGACTGAAGAAGAAGTACATGAGAGACAATACATTGATGATGCAAGGAGTCGGTTGATGATAATAGTTGAAACGCTATCTAATGCTGTTGTTGAAAATGCCTCAAGGGAGCTCAGTCATCATTGTACCATTTCTTTCCACTAGGGGACACTCCACACAATAAAATACTTTGTGGTATAAAAATAGGTAAACAAAATTCCTCAAACTGCTTTTCAAGAATTGATGTTTAGTCATTTTTACATCAGGCGATAAAAGATTTTGTTATCTTTCTCCAGAAGAATAAGAAAAAACAAGTTTGTACTCCAAGTCCATTTTCCCTTTGACTCATCTGGAAATGGTCACTAAGTTTGTTAACAAACTTCATGACTTGCCAGGATCTTGGAAACTGTTTCCCAGTGTGTGCCAAGCACTCTTTAGCTTGGCACCAGAGGGCAGGTCTCTAACCCTCACACAGATTGACCAGACCAATTTGTGTGTCTTCACTGACACACTGAACCACTGCACCCCTGACATTATGCCTTTTCATGGCTGCAGGGTTCCCAGGCATATTTAGACTTCAAAACTAAACCGACCACATGTATTTCATCTTTGTCTAAGCTTTGACTCATTGCTATTTTTTAGCTAGATTGTCTGTCGCAGAGATTTTGAAACTATGTAAGCTATATAAGACCGTCATTAAGTAAGTGTGGCACATATTTGAAGCAAGCTTGACAACACCACAGAGCTGGTATATGATTTTGTAGTGTCATGCGACTAACTGAAGTTTGGCTGCTCTGTGATGTCACGCCACCAATTACAGTGGTTTGATTGTAGGCTGTAGGAAAATTGTGTGCAGCAGAAAAAGCAGAATATTTATTAGTTCTAGTCTCAAAAGCTTTCTCTCCCTAATGAGCACATGAGAATAGCTCTTAAAAATGCTTCTGGAATTTGTTTAGGGTCTAAATCACAAAACTATGCTTTACACAATTTTTGCATTATGCTTCATACAAACTGGGCTTTTCTATCAGGACGTAAAACATCTGATAATATCTGTCAAATGTTCTGAACAATCAAAAAGCTTAAACAAAATACTGTAAATTTAGTAGAAATTTTGTAAGCTAAATGTTATAATTACTTTCGACAAACCAGATGGAACTGAATTAGGTGCATTAGGGCACCTGTAGAACATGTCATCAACAAAACACAGCGTCTTGTTCCTTTTCTTGATGCTGCATCTGGTTTGACACAATACCAACTACACCATGGCGAGGGGAGCAGCTGCCACATGGGCCGTGTTGAAGCACAATCACCAAAGGCAGAATGCATTTGCATCTCACATTCCCTCCACATTTACGTAATTCCCTCACAAACGTGATTAAAAATGAGAGCTTCTTCCAAAATCTGTTTACCTCAATATGAAATCAGGGAGAAAGGAAGTGCTTGTTGAGCTGGCCATGAGCAATCGTTTGCTTCTCATGCCTGCAAGACAAGACCTGCAACAGCTCCTCATTTGCGAGGCAGGCAAACTGAGAAAGCTTACCCACTGTCTTGCCTCCCCAGCCACACCATGAATATCTATTTCCAGCGAGAGCTTCCTCTGACTCGACTGGACTGGATCGTGCCCTCTGTAGGGAAGCAAAAAAGAACTTCCTAAGAACCCAGCGAGACAAGCCTCCAGCGAGCCTCAGCAACCATGGGACCTGATCCGCGGGGCGTCTGCACAGGCTCACCAGGGCAGGCAGCTAGATAATAATGAGAAGCTCTCACAATGTACGCACTTAACTTCCTTAAGAACTGAGCGCACATGTTCCTCCCCCAGACAAAAAACACCAAATTTGAAAAAGAAACCTCTGACACTGAGGCACGCACTTTCTGAAGTTGAGGTTGGGTCTGTTGGTGCTTTGACAGAAGAACAACAGACAGACGCCCCCTAAAGACAAAAAAGCTGATGACATGCTCTACAGGTGCTCTAATATACTCGCAGGGGCACCTGATGCACATTAAGCACTGCTGTGGGCCAACTGACTTGGCATGAGATTCAAAGATTCATAGCGTCAAACCAGAAACAATGTCGAATTCCCTCGAAAGGAAACTGATTCTGCATGAGGGAATATGTTCCCCCAGTTTTTAACAGTTTACAGATATGCTACAATATCTGCTCTTTGTCATAGTTTTACATCAATATAACATTTTATAACATTTGTTTTATCAGAGCTTCGTCTTATTTGACACGTCAGCAAATAGTTGGCATGGTGGCAAGTCATATGATGACGGTGCTTCTGTGTGCATATGGTTGGTCACGTTACTTCAGTTATTCACTTATTTTATGATCTCTTAGAATACCTCTTCTGTTTTTTTTTTAAGGATATTTCCATTACTGATCGATGTGATCAAACCACCAAATAAACACAAATTTTCTGGCCAAACCCTTTAACAAGGCGAAACAGACCATTGGAAACATTGCTTCAGCTGTAATAAAGAAAGGAATTCTGTCTTATTGATGGCCAGATAAAAAATGTAGCAAAATATGTGAAAATGACTCAAACTATTAATGCTATTGGAGCTCTGTGGATCATCAGGAATGCAAAATGGAAACATAGCTTTGACCGCGCTGATGAGGACCACAGTGGAAAACCTGCGCGATTTCTTTCCGACAGTTTCATCACACCATTGGGAGTGGAAGCTTCAGAATAAGATAAATGGCAGTGGATGCATTGGCTGGGATAGATAGAATCCCTGTTATGGGTGTATCTCCTTCATTTAATTTCCTGGAGATCTACATATCTACTGTACACTCTCTACTGTGCTTATGGATTTATGTTTTTGTGCTACACAGCTGCATTATTTGTCTGATTGATAGTTTCTTGTACCTTCTTCCAAATTGTAATTTAGAATCACTCCAGTCTTCTTTCTGAAATGCTGTAAGAGTTTTCTCCAGTTCAGTGTCAGAGATCCAAATATCAAACATTCCACATTTATTTGATTTCTGCTAATGGACATTCTGTTCTCCCTCATTATTTGCAGTTTGCAGATGACCAGTCACTGTTCCTTTCATTTTCCCTCCACTGAACGTGATATGATTATGGGGCAGCTAATTTAATGCATGTGTTTTTCCAAAGCCTTGGCCAGAGCCGCTTCTTCACAATAATTGGAAAGAAAATCAAACCAATATGTTCTTCATTTATGTTCTCTGGTGTAGAGAGAAAGTGACAGCTTTCAGTTTCCCTGTCTTTGTCTGACACAGACATCATACAGACATCTCATTTGCATTGCTATGTAAATTTAATAAGTGCAAACAGATGTCCAAAAGCAAATGTGAGAATTCTAAAGTCAAATCAATGAAACAGGGTAGAAACAATGATGACGCAAATACCAATAATGCAACAGTATGCTTTATACATTATTTACACTGTAATTTAGAGCATGTCAATCAAACTAAAGGACACAAATACATTTTAACAATGTCTTCTTCTGCATATAGAGTTACTGTAAGTATTAATAATAACAAAAGAATTTAAAATGTTTAAATTGGTTAATGTTTGAAGTCTAGCCTTTGATCATTCCTGAGGGAAAGGATGAGTTAACATTGGATACTAGTCACTTTTGGACTTCCTGTTTAGTCTAGAGGACCCTGAAGTCAATCTTCTGAGGTTTAATGGTGGTAGAGCACCTAGAGGGCTATCACTTCGTCCTTTATTTATGTGTTTTTATTTTAATCATTTCTATTTTTCATTGTAATTTTAAGCAGCACATTTTCATATTGATCAGCAAAGCCAAACAAACCAAATGAAGATAGTATAATGCACATAAAATAGGGTTCACTTCTCCAGATAGATTTGGTTGAGCCTTGGACATACTTGTGGTGTTTGTAATTATTTACAAAAAACTTCCCAAGTTTGAATATTAATTCACTTCAGCCAGTGGCTGTCCTGTCCTAACCCTAACACCTAAGAAATCAGATAAATCCGCCAGTTCTAATAGATGCAAAATGTTACATCTATCTGTCATTGATGTCAGTGGGTTGACACTGTTTTAATCAAACTTGTTTAAACTTTTTGTATGATCTTTTCAGAATTAATAGCCTTGGGAACATGCACTGTTGTAATTATTGTAGAGCCTTACATGCAGATGCACATTAAGAAAATCTGGCAGTAATTATCATAAACCATTTTCTCATCAACTAAAACACTAGAATAAACCTCAGTAAAAACTGTGGTAGTAAATAACATGCAGTGACACTTAAGTTGCTCCCTTCTAATATTTGAAAATACAAAGTATTATTAGATAGAACAATGTAATTTTATATGGTTTCTTACTGACTATTGCTAATTAAAATAACTGATTTTTATAAGAGTTACTGTGAATAATTAAACACAAGCAGTAACAACAGTAATTGGACCACATTAAGTGGTAAAAAGAAAAACCAAAAAAGAAGAACCATAAGATATTTAAAACGGCACTTGCACAAGCAAAACCCTTGTAGCATTGGAAACAAGGGTCTTGGCTTCTATAAATGTTATGTTTAGTTGTCCCTGCCTTTCCAAAACATTCATAATGATTATTCCAAGCATTCTTATTTTACATATTTTGAAAAAAATTAAATACTAAATCAGTGTTTAACGGCAGATAAGCATTGTAATCAGTTCATGATGTGATGCAAATGCAAGTATAAACAATTTCTGCAAAAAGTAACATTTCCGTTGGAGGCTCAAAACAGCCACATGTACAATCAGACTGAAAAGATTTCACCAGACAATGTTAGTGTTATTTTATACACTGTCCATTACTGTAAGGTTTTAGTTTTCATTATGAAAAAACATTTTAGTTCATATTTATGCACCATGTGACACAAACATTGTTATTAAATAGTTTGACCATCTTTAAATCAATAAATAAAGATATTGTAATAGGTTGCCGCTTTTCAGCAAATAAATACATCCTCGGACTACAGCACATTCCAGAGTCTTGTTATTGAGCAAGTCTTCCATAGCCTACCACATCCCACAGTATTATTGTAAGTTCTGCTTGCCTCACTGCAACAGATTGAAGTTAAAATCAGATAACGGTAAAGCTGACTGTATTAACCCTTTTGAATTTTTCTAATCATCAGTTTGGTATAATGCTAACACCAGTGGAGCAGCAGCAGAGTAAAACTCTGGTTTTGTCTCAAACCTCTAAGTCTCTCATTAGACCAAGACAGAAGTCAAGACAAAACCTCAAAAGTCAAGCTGTAATATAGAAACTTTGAGGTCAAGATCTAAAGGACACACAGCCTGTGGCGGCAAAGCAGACCAAGACCAGAATATAATGCGTATCCTGGGGCATGAGTTAAACTTGACTCATGTCTCAAAACTTCTGGTCAACATATAAAGCTTGCTTTCCTTAGTTAAATCTGAACTGTAAGTTAAACTATCCAAACAAATTGAAAGGCTTGCTATGTCTAAAAACAACAAAGATCAAGGTCCATTCACTTACAATGACCTAAATTCTTATTTTAGACGTGTATGTCTGTGTGCATTGACTGCTTAATCATATGGTTTATATAAAAAATGTGGATGATGAAAATTGTATGTTCTCAACTGAAGAAATCTGTAGAGATGTTTATAGCTGCTTTTTATGCTTAAGAACTCTTCTGCAAAGGGTCAGCATGTTTGTTTCCAGTTCAGTCAGAATATGCTATTTTATCTGCCTCTTTTCTCAAAGTAGTTCAATGCTGGGTCCCTGTTATTTATTTCTGCCTATCTATGCATAAGTACAACAGAAATATCTCATTTGTGAGTGAAGAGCTTGTTATTTTATGCAGAAATTTTAAAGAAAGTAAATATTAAATTTGAAGTCATTCTTTTATTGTTTCTCTTTACATTCTCAAAAGGAATGTGCAGTTATTATGGGCTAACACATGGTGATGATAAGTGTGTTCTGAATTTCTGGAGCAATTATGGCTATTATACTGTTAATTGTGTCTCTAAAATGTATTCTGTGGAGAAAATAAACTGAGTGCAGCCTTATGTGGATGCCACCTGTCCATCAATGAAAGAGTCCAATGACTTTAAAATGAATGCGATTTAGACACACACAGCACAGAAATTGTATAAGAATACTCCTTCAAGAACTTTTCTGGTATCTGAAAGGAATTCCAACTTGGCCATTAAGTCTCATTCATGGTGATGGTATTTTTATCCTGGCGTTATAAGGAACTTGTGGAATTCTGCCTGCAACTGCCATCAGTTTAGTAAAGTCTAGTTTTACATTTAGTGTCATAACAGCCATACACAAGTAAATAAAAACAAAACAATAGATATATAAATACAAAAATATATAAATATAAAAATGAATAAATAAATGAAAACAATAACTGCATATGCATATTATCAAATTGTAATCAGTAAATATAAGATACTTTACTGATTCAGCTAAAATTTCAGTTACAAGTTAAAGAGTGATGCAGTGCAATAATACTCATCGTAATCACAATCAAAGGAAGAAAAATGTGTAATACTGTGCAAATGGTCCTTATATAGCACTGTACTAAACAGTATGCAGGATGATAATCCACGGGGCAGATGTGACTCTCTCCTCCAGTAAACCACTGTCCCATCACTATGTCACCTATGCTCTGAGTTATCCGGTAGTATCTTAAAAGTTTTGAAGCATTCAACAAAATACCGGGTGGGTCTTTCCAAGGCTGCTGATTTCCATGTGTTAATTACTTTTTCCTCTCGGGTCAGATTTAGTCCACATGTCCAGCCCTCCTGAAGACTTTAGCTTTTCGGGAAACAAACGGGTTTCCTTTTTCTTGAGATTCCGTTTACCTTCAGTCTGTCTGCTGGGCGGAGGGAGTAAGGAGTTTGTTCACGAAGAAACCAATTGATTTTTTCGCTCATGGCAGTGCAGAAAACATAAAAAACAACAATTTGGATTGTGCAAGGGAACGAATTTTAAAATAAGACGCCCGTTTTATTAACACTGTTGAGGGCGCCTGTCATGGATAAGGAAAGGTGGTCCACAAGATGGAAAACGAATAAATGGCTGAGGAACTCCGCTGTAACTGCAATCATCAGTTTAACTTTCGTCCTACAGGCATCACATGTGAGAGCAGGTAAGTAAACGGTATTAAACATGGACGAAAACGATCGTCGCCCGCTTTTCGTTGATATCAGCATATCAGCTTGAATACACCTTGAGTTAAGTGTAGGGCGCTTCAGATGTGCGCTTCTCAGTTTCAAAGTATTATTTTACATAAGGTTTTATATATATATATATATTTATATATAAAACCTTATATAAAATAATTTTAATATTTACATTCATGCATTTGGCTGACGCTTTGGTCCAGAAAAGCGGTATATCTCTTGGTTATCTCTAAGAGTATCTCTTGGGTATCGGACACACAACCTTTACTATAGGAATACCAGGTTTCCCATGTAATTTGAGTTCAATATCCCCAAAATCTGCAGTGATTTAATGAACAGTCACAGTCTTTTGTGACTACACAACTTTTGTGTAGGCAGATATGAAATTGGTTTTGACCTGGTGGTGAGGCATCACTCTATTCATTGACACTGCAGTACCCAATAACCACCAGAGAGGCACTCCAGTGCTAAAATGGTCCATTGTGCTTGGTTTCCATCCATTATTTGTGCCATAAGAATAGCCATCATATGCTGAAAGCAAACAGCAGGTTATGTTGCTGTTTTTTAATTATTTCACATTCTTGCCTTCTTAGTTTCCAAAGATTAAACTATAAGTAAAATGTGGAAAAAGTGTGAAGTGGAAATATTTTTCTTTGTCATTTTTCAGATGGCCATTTCAGATATGTACTCTCAAAATGGCTGCCTGATAATGTCTTTAGCACATTACACTTCTGCCTGACAGCTGGGCGGTGGAGTGTTTTGAAAGAGAGCCTTCACATTTTTAGTTAAATATTAATTCTGAACAACAAATCATATATAAGAGCTAACCTTGCCTATGCCATATACTTCAGGCCATATAAGATCATGTGGGATATTAGCCACGCCTGCTGGGATATCCAATGATGAAGCCAATGTGGATGTTTAGGGGTACATGGTGACATGAGCAGATGACTAACAAGCACTAGGGCAGGACGTTTTTGGCATCTGTGGTTAATGACAATGTATAGGCAGGGCTGTTGTCATTTACTAAGACACTTTATGGATTGGGTTATTGATCATCTTGACTGACTTATGCTTTACTAGTGCATCCTCAGCATTTTGACAGTCAGTATTTGGCTGGATTTCTTTATTTAGATGCTGGTTTACTCACAGGAAAGCTGTGGAAGCACCATGTGACCCCAAAGCCGTGTTCTACTTAAATATTTTGCTGTGAGAAATCTGCTTTGTCATTATCCATGACACTCCCCACAGGGAAAATAGTAGGAATAACTGGAAAATCAAATAGTTTATCAAACAGGAATCAAGCAAACAGGAATCAATTTAATTATATTAAGATGCACAAGGAACAATATGTGCTTATTTGTTTCCTTAATTTATTTGCGATACTGACTTTTAAAGAGCTTCTGTGGAGGGGGGGTCTTGTGCCTTCCAGTTCCACATCTGGAGTATATGAGGCCTTTAGGTATGCAGTAATGCTGAGAGGCATTCTGAAGAACACAAAGCGACCTTTAGATTAGAGTTTATAATAGAAAAAACAGTAGCATTTTGGAATTGACTCATAGGCGTTACAGACTGACTATTACCCTAAATCTTTACACGTTTGGATGCATTTTAGACTTTTTTTCTCATTTGTTATGATAATGCAGAGAGCTACTCTTTGTTTTGTCAGTGGGGGTTACATTGAATGGAAACTCTTCAGAGACTATTTTCACAAAGCTACATTAAGAGCTCACCGCATCATTAAACTCACAAGCTTGCACATTGATGTGAACAGTGCACTTTATTGCATGCAGCTGTTTTAATGTTATCTAGAAAACTAAGCTGTCTCCGAAATTTTTTTGTAATAAACATTACGATTAACAGATACACTGAATTTTACACTACAGAAAAGTAGAATGTCCTAAGCATATTCTATACTGGCAAAAATAATATTTTTATTAGTTTCAGGGGGAAATAACAATTAGTTTTATGCTTTGTTTTAGTTAGGAGTTAGGAGTTGGCACCAACCAAGGCTGAAGCAAAGTTTTCTGAAATCAGTGCCATTCAGACACCATAATAATGCATGCTCACCAACCCTAAATGAAGCACCACCCTTCAGCTACTGGCAGAATCAGCATTTCCTGCATGCTCCTGCCATAAAGGCAATAATGATAAAAGAATTGGCACATTGAACTTCCATGCATGTGGCTGTGATAACTAAGTGTCTCTGTTGAATTTCCCCAGTGTGTATTTTAAAGAAAGATAACTCTTCATTACAAAGGTAACTTTTCTGTGTTTATAGCCTTACACTGCACAGTGTTATATGGCTGATCTATCAAAAGTAAAAAAAGACTTGAGTATAATTCTTCTGTGCTTTCCCAGGATCTGTACATTGGAACGTGGTGGAAAATGAGCTCCTTTGTGAAATCAAACCATATGAAATAAAAACACTATTTGAAAACTAAGAAAATCTACTCAACTGCTGAGAAGTCTAGAGAGAGAGAGTAACGAGTCTTAGCTGCAAGTCATTCTTGGTTGTATGGTTTATTGTTTTAAGGGCTTTGAAAGAGATACTTCCTGTCTGCTGCCTGACCAGCAGACAAATATTTTCAGTTGACCTGACTGCTTTAGTTTTCGTAGTTTCTGGTGAGGAGGGGAGTCATCTGTTGAGCCCCTGTTTCTGTTCCGTTACATATCTCCTGAGATTCAGTGACTGGTCTGTTGTTTTAAGCATCAGTTCCCACTGTTAAGAATCCTCAGCCATCTCCATGCTCACGGTGATGATGACAAACAGCTGTGTCGCAGGGACACAGGGTCATGTATGGATTCATGATAGTTTCAACAGTGATGGGTGTAAATAGCCCAGCTGATGCTTTGAAAATCCTTATCCTTAGTGTATCTTGTCACATCAGTATGGTGGTGTAACTTTCCCTTTTCAAAAAGCATCAACGGCAAAGCCTGACAGCCTCAGGTAGAGCAGAGTCTACTTTACAGTACCCGCCTCTAAATTGCCATGTTAATCATATTGTAAATCCCTCAACCTGTTTAAGAATTAGCTTAGACCTGTTAAGGATCATTAGAAATTGGTCATGGGTGCTGGGTGAGCAAAACCAGAACATGTCTTATATGATATTGGTGGTAGCAAGAGGATGAAGTATGGTTCCTGAGGTATTTACTAAATAGAGGACAGCAGGGTTGAGTTGCTTGTAAAATCTAGGTCTTGCTGAGCTGCCATAGCTTTAGAGGAGCAGTGACCAGCACCAGTGACTTTAACTCCTGGAATGTTTGGCTTTGTGGATGGACCTACATGCAGGGGGTCCAATTATCTCCATTGCATACTTGTTGACATTTTTACTGCGCTGCTGCTCAGCTTACAGTTGTACAATTTTTCCATTGACAATTACAGCAGACATACAATTAAAGGGAATTACATACTGTATGGTTACACATGAGTCAGCATTAATGTCTCAATATGACATCTCATATTGAATTAATAGAAATAGCTGATGTGGTAAAGCTAATGATGCTTATAATGTTTGCTCACTTATGAAATTACATACTTATAAAGGCTTTGATGCCCCCAACATTTTACCTCACAGCTGAACCTGTGGATGTGCTCAAGATCTTAGACTTCAAAAGTTCACCAGAAGGAGTGAGGAAGACACAAGGCTTGTGCACCATCCGGAGAGGATCTAAACCAGATGTCGCCTACCGAGTGGACAAACGGGCTCAACTCAGTACCCCAACCAAACAGCTTTTCCCAGGTGACTATGCGTAAATTGTGTTACATTATGTGCTTCCATCACTACTTACTCTTACAGACAGCAACTGTTCAGCATTGACAAGGCCATTAATTTAGCTAAAATGTTCCCAGAACGTGACATTTCAAGTCATTTCTTTGTTCTCTTTGAAATACATCCAACAGGAAGTGCATAATGTTTCTGGGCCGCCTCAGTTCAACTCATTTGGATTGTTTACAGTGCCAGAAGTTGGATGCCCAGATCTTGATGAGGAAAATTAAGCCACATTTAATGTTTCAGGAACAAGCCTATTAGGAGAGACAAAAAGCTCTTTTAAAGTGTTTTCAGTGGCTACTGTTTAATAACTAGTAAAATAAATATAGTAAATGAGAGAAACTGCTGCGTCTGCCAAACTACTGATCAGTGTATGGAAAGTAAGTTTGGTAAGTTCTCTGTAATATGAAGGTGCTGAACTGTTACAAATTGATTAAAGTTAACATTAATCATTTGACCTTAAAACTAATCCAATAGGTCATCAAGTGTGAAGTGTTACCTATGGTACAGATCTATGGTTAACACAGTTTTGAGTATAGTTTTAGGAATATGGTGTCTAATTGTTTCCCTTAAGAACAACATATACATAAGATAAGTCCCAGTAACTGTGTGTGTTGGGTATCATCCAAATTGTCCTGTCTGCTAATGCTAAATGAGACTCTACATTGTAATAAAATCAACTATATGTTAATTTATTGTGATTTTCGGCTTCCAAAATACAATTGCCATTAACCTTATGTTTTTGTGATCAGACATTTCTGCCAAATTTACTGCCAGATTTTTAGGGAAAAAACTACTCTAAACTTCTTTTAAACTATTCCTAAGGTTGGTACCACATAAACAAATAAATTAAAACCTTTAGAGGCGTCATGATGAAAATTGGGCTATATTTTGAACTTCAGTTACTCTCCAGTGTAACTCCAACACTCCAGCAACCCATTTAATTGTAAATTTGTTATTTTGTCCAACGCCTTGTAAAGTTAGTGTGGCAACAGAAAACACTGATTGTTTCATGATTAATCCATCCCTTACAAAGGATGTTGAAAAAGGAACATTTTGATGAGATATACTGTAGTTTTAGCTCATTTCACTCGTGCAAAGCAAAGCAAGCTTATGAATCACCAACAACAGCTGATATTTAACCCACAATGCCTTTCCTGTGTCTTCAGGAGGAGTGTTCCCTCAGGATTTCTCCATACTTATGACCATCAAGCCAAAAGTGGGAGTGCAGTCCTTCCTGTTGTCAATATACAACAAGCAGGGCATTCAACAGCTGGGTGTGGAGGTGGGCCGTGCTCCGGTCTTCCTGTATGAGGATCAACATGGGAAGCCAGCTCCTGAGGATTACCCCCTGTTTCGTGCCGTCAGCCTTGCTGATGGAAAGCAAGTTGACTCTTATACATATGTTCTTGATCTGTGTACTGTACAGTTTTTGGTCAGTTTACCACCTAGATTGAACAACTAAAGCAAACCTGACTTTTAACCCTTTTTATCCCAGGTGTTTAATTATGTGTCTTGGGTGATATGATCACAAGTGAAAGATTTAGAACCCTTGTTCTAACTGCTGAGTAGACCATCTCCTCCACATGTGGTTTAAATGAGTAGTTCACAAAACATTTGGACCCTTTTACACCTGTTTTAACACTGTCCACTTGTGTTAAAATCTCCTTAAACGGTTCTTATCACCAAGTGTCTCAGTCAATCTCAATCAGCGTCTCAATCAAACACTTGCAAGAAAAGTTGCTCTATATAATGGTGTCTGCTTCAGTATCATCAGTTACCGGTTTAGTTTCTTCATTTTGTTTATTATTTTTACTCATGACCATCTGCCATTTATTTATATATCAAAATGTATAGATGTAAGCAGTCAGGATTAATACATACGGATTAAATGACTTAAACTTTAATGTACTTTATGTAATCAAATTTATATTTGCATGACAAAATGGAATTGAACAATGTGGTCATTGAAACATATGTAACCAATGTAGAAAAGCATTCAGTTCAAAACACACAGAAAATTGCAGTAAGCTTCGGTGTTTATGATTACCCATATTAAAGTTTGTCATTTGCAAAAACAAATATTGTTAAACAAAAGCTGGCTTGTGAAATATTTATAATTGATTCAGTATGACAGGCAATGTTGAGTAAAATCGTGTCATTTTAAAATCTTTTTAAGATTTTAGGAATATCCCCTACCAAATAAAACCAGCTAAAATAGCAGGCAGTTTTATCTGTCTTAATGTAAAAAACCAAACTGAATGTTTTAGTTATGAACATGTATACTGACTATATAGAGGGGTTCAAAAGTCCAAGACTGCCATTTTAAAATTCTACAACTGTTTACTTCTAGCTTTAAATTAGACTTTAAATCACAGATATTCAATGTGGTCTCATACTTTAGACCTCACTGTGTTTTGCTATAAAACTACACATTGTCATATAAAAAATACATTGTCAAACTTCATGGATTCTCTTTAATTACTCCCTCACAGATGGCATCGTGTGGCTATTAGTGTAGAAAAGAAGACCGTCACCATGATTGTGGATTGTAAGAAGAAGATCTCTAAGCCACTCAGCAGAAGTGACCATGCAATCATTAATACCAATGGAATTTCTGTCTTTGGCACGAGAATCCTGGATGAGGATGTTTTTGAGGTAAGCAAATCATGTTGTTTAACAAAAAGTCTGGTAGATACTAGTGGTCAATCAATCTAGGTTTTGGGTGGCAGAGACAATAACTAGAGCTTAGGCGTGGCCTGATATAATGCTGAATTGAGTCACAGCTAAAAATTACTCATATAAAATTAATACTTTGCATAACATTTAATCTGTTTTTATGTTATCATGAATAGCTGTAAGCACAGCTGTAAGACATGATAAAATATAGAACAATCTTGTCTTTACCAGCCTATTAGGCTGAGAATAGAAACTAAGCAGCCGTGCTTGCTTTAATTTGACTAGAAAAGATATTCACACTGCTCACATGTGCCCTGTGTCGATATAGCTGAAGCTAATTTAAAATTCTGATCCTGGTTCTTAACCTTCTCTGCTTGCCCCTGTGCAAATCAGAGGGTTGTGATGAGCCTGCAAAATACACAGCCTTAGAAGTAAAGCTGCTATAGTTAATGGGCTCATTTTCAACACTCACTTAGCTTCTCATTCCTCAGTTCTTACACATACCTCTGCATGAATGCCTGTAATGTTGGGCACTATGCCAATTTATTGTTGCCCGATGATTAACACAGATGTTTCAATTAGGAGAGTTGTTTTTCATACTTTATGTGATTATGATAAAGCAGCGGTGTGTCAAAGCTTTACTAATAGGATTTAGTGCTGTGAAAAAACTTTTATGTGTTTTGTGTTGCTTTTATTTTAAATGTATAACAGGAGTGTATTTGTGTGTATAAAACAAAACATATGGGTATTTGTAAATAGAGTTAGTAAATCTGTGTTTGCATGCATGCAAAGCCTAGAGAGTAGGGAAGGAGGTATTAAGGAGGAAATATTAGCAGTTTTTTGGCAGAATTTGCTGGTATCACTATTTGCCTTTGATAGAAAATAATTTATTGCATATGTCAAAAATGTTAAAGTTGCTAGGTGTCATTCTTGATTGACTGGCAGAGATGATTTTAATGTGATGTGTTTAATGCGTTTCTGGCTTCTCTAAGTTATTCTCTATATCAAGCTGAATTTAAAAGATCCTGGATAATACTTTTCCTGTTTAGGACTGCCAAAAAGAAATTATTTTGTTTACTTTAAGTGTTCCTTTGAAAATCATTTTGTCTGTCCTTTAGCTAGCTATATTTCCAAGTGGTGACTCAATTTACGATTGTGCTTTAGCCATTTTCCTATTGCAATCTTCAGACTTAGTGACCACTTGTTTGTCACACCTGTGTATGTATTTGTAAGTACACAATAGTTGCAATGATGGTGATGGGGAACAGAAGCAGCATGTACACATGGAGGGGCACCCTAGAGTCTGGCATGTGTGTAATACAGAAATGGCGTAATATGTGTTTGCTGTCATTAAGTGTGGCTTTCATTTAATGTTCCACACTTTCCTTTAGGTGTTTGGTGTTTTTCCTTACCTAGAGAACATTTTTTAACAGTAGATATAAGTTTTGGACAAATGTACAATACCTAGCCATTGCATTGACAAAAGTTATCTCCAAGGACTCTTAGTTAAGTGGAAAGCATATCTTCCACCCTTGCCCAAGGAAGGAGCCAGACTTAGCCAACCAAACTGACTTGTCCTGTGAGATTTGGCACAGATCAAAGAATTGCTGGGAAGAAATTCAACCTGTCATAAACATTTCAAATTTTCTCCTTTGAGAACATGTTAGACATTGTGTGGATGGAAAAATCAAGCTAAATAACCCTGATTATGTGCAGAACACTTTGTATTCTGATTCTGATTGGCTGTTTTAAGGTTCTTGGAAATATGGTCATCTGTTTGTATAAATCAGCGTCTTTATGTCAAGTGTAGGTGAGGTTGTTCTGTACTAATTGGTCCATGGAATCTATGACACTCACTTACAGAATCACATCAAATCAGAAATCAGAAGCAACCTGAAAAACAGATTGTTCAGTTTTTTCACGTAAGCTCAATAAAAAATGTTTTATGAGCAATATCTCATGTTAGTTTGGACTTATTGCTTTTGGTTGGTTCTATAGCTTCAACATTACAAGTCAAGGCCTGTAGGGCTAATAAAGGTTGGTGATAATTAAAGGTGGGCTGTGTAACTTTCTGAGATGTATTGTAAAAATATCAAAGCTTTCATTAGATTTTGACACTGAATCTAAACTTAATCTTTGAATTAATATTTTCTTAAAGCTAAAAAATAACATTCTGCAGGGGAAAGTCTGTTTGTACATTTGGGTAGCGCATAATGCACATGAAAAAGATGAATGATTATCAGTCCATGAATCAAACTAACTTGGAAGGCCAGCAAATCCTGAAATCATGCAGAACAGTGAAATTGCTCATGGTAACAAAAATGTCTTCATTGTCTTGCCGACACTCAGCTACAGTATCTCCCAATAGACAAATCATGTAGTTCCAATGTCTTTGCTCCTGTTGGTAGTTGTTGCTCACTTTGCATAAAGTTACATCACTGGACACGGCCATAATGCTTTGCAAATGTTGCCAATTATTGTCATCTCTTACTGATGAAATGAAAGACTTCTGGTTGCTTTGCTGCTGTATGTCAATGTGTGTGTGTGTGTGTGAATGCCCCTTGTGTCTGACACAAACTGTGTACCTATTGATGGAGCATCTGTGTTTCTACCCTTTGCAGATAGCATAAGCAGGTGTGAACCTGGAACCAGCAACTGAGGGGAAAATATGATCAGTGTTTTCTTGGCCGGGGCTTTGCAGCTGTTTAAAAGATATTGTATCCAGTTGAGTCTTTGTAACAAAATGTTGCAACCTAAATCCTCTTTTTCTCTCTCTCTGTTTATCTATTACATCCACAATAGGAACTTAACAGGAAGCTTTTACCTGCCAAAATTCTCCATTAGATGTTCAGTTATCTTTTATTAAGGATGGTCTAACCTTGGACAGATTTGCACAGTGGTTTATTCTGGCTCATCCTGGATTGATGCTGGTTTAACTAGTGAACTTTTTGTGTATCTGGCTGAGTAATTATGCAGTAACATGATTGCTAGCATGGTCTTTTGATGAGGTGATTTGATCGAGCACACTTCACAGTTGTCTTAATTTTGCTGATTTTAATATTCTTTAAACAGAGCATCTACCTTTAGTTAGCCTTGTTTCTGCTGTCTTGGTATACAGCTGTTTAGAAATCATTGTGTATAACTTTGCTCTAGATAAGTAACCCCCCTCTGTTACCATACTGATGCCAGAACTCCTATGGACATTCTAAACCAAGCGTTCATAAAAAAAGCTTTGGTTTCCCCTAAGATAATACACTGTTACACCTTTGGTCTTTGGTTTCTTGCTTTTTGTCTTTCTCTGTATCCTCCTCTCCTCCCGACCAGCCTCCTCCTCTGTCTCGCTTACTACTGGGAAACATATTTTACTTTTTAACAGCTCCCAGTAGAGTGATATGGTAACACTGGAGGCCTGCTGAAGGATTCTGTGGCGGCTGATGTTTGGAGAAATGCTATGGAGTGGGGCACGTACACTGGGGGTGGGGCAAACTAATGCTTAAAACATTATTTGAAGTTTTCTTTGTACACCAGTGCTTTGAATAAGAGTGAGGGGGGAAATGGATAATTATTTAAAGTGCATGGAATCAGTCTGCCCTTGTTCAAATAAGCTGTCTGTATTTGGTATATGTTTTAAAATAACATCTGTAGTGCATGAAACACTCATGTTTTCCGCTTTTGATAATCAGTTGTTCCTTGTGCAATTTTCAAAGAATGTGCATTTTCCATAATATTTTTCCTCTCTGCATTGTCTTCCGAATCCCTGTCCAAGGCTCCTGCTGGCTAATAAGGTCTAGGAAATACCTCTGATTGTTCTTTTATAGGATGGTTATAGGATGAAATTTATCTGAATGCGTAATATATTTTTCTATATGTAGTCTTTCAATTAAAACTATGACGCTGTACTTTATTGGTAATAAGTCACTTACCACACAATACAAATACCACACATGACACCACAGTACAAATATTAAAGATGTATCAATGCAACTTTCATAAAGTAAAATGTTCTTTCCGCTGGAAAAATAGTCCCTGACTGACTGTGAACAGCACCAGAATGTTTCTGGGTGTAATATGCATCATCTTACGGAGCTCAAATAAAAACAAAGCCGTTTTCATACACTGTGTCATTATTTTTGTAAACACAGTGTGATATTCCTTACACAAATACAGCTGCTTATCTCTCAGCATGAGAAAGCACACATTTTCTATTTCATTATAATTCCTCTGCATCACATTTACGTTGCTGAGGTGGTTGGCTAATGGTGCTGTTCAGTGATACACAGAATCATTGGGTGAAGTGGTTATAGCTGTTTCATAGTGAATAAAGATATTGACCAATTAGAAATTACGGACTGTTTTATAAAACAGTTCAACATATAATTTTGTATTAGCGTGTATACCACATACTCAACAGTAAATCTGTGTACTGCATAATTATAGCATTTGTAATACTAAAGTTCACTGTTGTACTTTAATACCTCATTCATCATCACCATTTTATTTAAATTAAACAATGTTCACTTCATTTTAAAAACACTCATATGACCTTAAAGGTCCATCCTCTTATCCAGTTTCCTTTGGCAGATCAGTGGAATACCTGCCTTTCTTTTTGTTTTAATTACAGGGTGTTGACAGTGATAATCATATGCACTTAGGTGACCTTTGGTCTGGTTCAGTCCCAGCACACACATAATGAACCACAATAACATAGTACCACAGCAGGATGGGACATTAACACTTCACTAAGGGTGATGACACTGAGTGGATATCATTTACAGATGCTGCATGGATAGTACACATTATGGGTAAATTACTTACAGACTGAAGGGTATCTTTTAAATTTTTGCAATATGGTGTGCAATTTTGCAATACAGGGCTTTAACGTTTAGTAGTACTTTTAGAATACAATGCAAAATACATCTAGTAGCAGAATGCAATATCCGCTTGTAAATGTAGCTTTGTATACTTGGTTTGTTGGCTCGCAAAGCAAAATGTTCAATGCTCTCGTCCTTTGTAAGTCGCTTTGGATAAAAGCGTCTGCTAAATGACTAAATGTAAATTAATTGAATAGACCTTTTATGGAAACCCACTTCTTTACTGGTGCTAAGACAAGTGTTTCTATTACAAATTCTCATGCATAGAGTTAGAATTGAGTTTTGTTTTGTTTTGTGGGCTATTTGGACTTAAGTAGTCCAGTAAAGAACCACATAGAAACCACACAGGCGAGCACAGCAACTGCTTAGCACTGTGCTAACAACCACCCAAAGCGTCCTAGCATCAACAGAAAAGCACAGCTTAAAATATCTTTTTCCCATCACAGCTTTACTTTATAAAGGCTGCTGAATTAAACCCTTGTTAATGCCTTTTTGTGCTATAAATAACAATAATGTTTTTTAATAAATTATTGTAATAAAAGTTACTTCAACAAATCCAGGGTCAGTCACTGCAATCTGTGCTTCTGTATCTGTAAGATCCTCTGGACTTGGTTTTGCACGATTTTTCCTTTATTTCGCTCACTAAGTCCTTTGAGTTCTAATAATGCAGCCTTTGTGAAGAGACCAGAATTGAAGATATCTTTAATATTGCTATGCTATAAACATCAACATCTTACCTGAGAGGCTTGAGGCTGATGTAATTCAATTAACACAGCAAACTTCAGTAAACTAGTTCAGTTTATAGTCCAGTCAGGTCAAACTCAAAGAGAGAGTTTTGTGTTGGCACAGAAGTTAAAGTGATCTGAATTCTTGTCTTGGCATTCGGCACACTATATTCTCAGTTTAGTATTATTATTAACACAGCAGGGCATACTAATGCTGCAGGTTGCAATGATAATTATAGAAGAGGAGATACCCCTAACCTTCGTAGAATATGGATAGGTTAAGGGAATAGTTTTTGATTCATTACTTATTAAAAGATTTTAAGGGTTTATATAAACCTCTCTGGCTGCTGTAGCCTGGATTTCCTTCCATTCATGCCAGTTCCATTGTTCCTTATGCACTAAGCTACAGACCCAATATAAGAGCATGTATAACTAATATGCGTTGAGATTTCTGAGCAGGCTAGTGGTGCACATAAGGAGAACAAAATTAAAACAAGTAGCTGGTGAGTACTTGCATACTAATCTGCTGTCGAAAGGTTTTGGCCTCTTGTTCAATGTTCAATATCCAGACTTTGAAATTAGGTCAACAAACAAAGAGTTTTTCTCCTTGAACAGTTTTTTGGTATGATTCAACACAGTATGCAACAGTCCTTGTATAACAGGACATCCCAATGGATACTGAACTATTCAAAACAGATATATCTCTCCCTGTCACTGCTTATGTTCAGTCCAGAGGCATGAAAGTATATTTTCTGGGACCAAATGGGACTCAGTAGGAATAATGAGTAAAGAAAGGTGGTGTGTTTTGACATGTCAGTAGCAGGCCAGTATTCTTTTGGATTCATATGTAACTAGGTCAGGTGTGTGTTTGTGATGGGTTTGCCTGAACATTGTTTTTAATGGGTTCACTACAGCTATGCTTACACAATCAATGACTGGGATTGAGAATCGTATTTACTAACAGAATGACTGTTGAATTCTCATGTACAGGAGGATAGGACATTGTCTGTACAGGAGGACAGGATATTGTCTGTACAGGCAGGTAACTTTATTTAGACTGTATTTAGACATCTTTAAAGAAATCATTTTACCTCAAAATGATTTGGTATTTTGGGACAATCCCTTGGCTGTCTTCATCATCTTAATTATTCAGTATAAGTATTTCCTCTTAAGTATTATTAAAAACACTTGTTTAATCTAATTCAGTTTTACTTTCTGCTCCTCCATCCAGACGCTTGACCAGATATCAAATCAGCTTCTTAACAGGAGTTTTATCTCTCTGATCTCTCTTTTTATTACTTGAGAGAGATTGATTGTTGTAATATTAGTGATAGATAGTAGAGAATACAGTACAAAAGCTTTTGTCTTATGGATATCAAACAGCATTGAGCTAACAACAGCAAGATCATGGATTTAATTCCCAGAGAATGCATTTTCATAAGCAAATTGTAATTGCATAACCAAATGCTGTATAAGCGACCATATTTAATACTGCAAACACAACTGACAACCTTATTCTGCTGCTGTTTGAACATTCAGAATCAACATGAGTATCAACACATCAGTCAAACATCACTCAGTGCATAGCCTACACCAACATGCGTGTTAGTGCCTAAATGTGAGATGTTTGTTGTACAGACGGTTGTCAGATCTGTTCAGTGTGTACATGGATTTATTGGTTATGCTTGCAGGAAGCATCATTTTGGTACCATAAAATGTCTTCCAGTGCCTTAAACTTCTACAGATGTAGACTTTGTAATTTAATGTAGACTGCATGCTGGTGTTCTCCTCCCTGGGCCACCCTGCTTGACATTTATATTTTAACTTTTGATTTATCAAAACCGAGAAATAATGGTTTTGTTTATCTACCCCTACCCTCCTCTAACGTATTTACCAATTTACAATGCTTTATGTCTGGCTTTGACAATGCATGTCTGAGTCAGCACAGGTCAGCTGAGGTACAGGTCTGCGGTCGCTACAGCAGTAGTTTACATTCTCAACATTTCATTAAACTCGGTTTGCACAGAGCTGTTTGGTCTGCGTGTTGAGGGAGAAGTATAACGGTTATTTCCTTTCCCAAAATTTGGGGAAAAAAAGACCGTCTCAGATATTTCGCATAAGCCTGAGCGCTGGTTATTTTTCTTGCCATTCCTCAGTCGTTAAAGCAGGGCTGGTCTGTGAAATGTGACTCACAGTGAAGCACAATAGAGCTTTTTGAATGGGATACAGATTACCTCTTATTCTGACGTCCGTGCATGCAGCGAATGCGTTTGCTTTTCCTTATTTTTTCAGCTGAGCAGCGCATCTGCCTTCTTCCTGTCTGCAAGCGGTTTGAGAGGCTGGGAATGTGGTGCACAGCAGCACGGGGGTTTAAGCACTCAATTTCCCAGGGCTGCTTGTGATGCTATCACACATATAGGTCTCTGTGGCACACAGACACATGCTTGCTTAATTTAGTGCAATATCAAGAGCTTTTCTGTGTGCTTTGTGGCAATGGAGCTGTTTATTGTTATGTCTGGGATTTTGACTGATTTTGTTATTGTTAAATTGTGTTAATGTTGTTTTCTTTCCATCTTTGTACTTGATAAACCAGAAAATCTAAATCTGAATTCTCTGTATTGGGCAAGTAAGTTGTGCTTACAAGGAATTTTTGGTTGTCCACCAACAACAATTAGGTATATTGGTATGACTTTACACCAAAGGTACAATATATACACAACCAATATACAACACATACTCAGAATGTACAAGATATGTACCAGATATTGTAGTTTCCCATTTTTTTAATGTCAATAGTTGAATGTACACACTGCAGCTTTATAGTGTAAGTCTCTGAAACATTGTTAATAATTCCTGTGATGTTGTGGACCTTTTAGGGTGACATCCAGCAGCTCCTTTTGGTGGCAGACCCTCGTGCAGCCTATGACTACTGTGAACACTACAGCCCTGACTGTGAAACCCCCCACAAGGACACACCACAGGCCCAGGAACCAGAGGATGAGGTCAGTATGTATTCACTACATTTTGGGAACAAATGCCACCACAAGTATAGTAATACCAATACAATGGCAGTGTTAGTGGATAGAATATACAGTTATACAGTATACAAAACCATCCATGTCCATGTGTGTGTGTGTGTGATTTTAAGGTTATACTGGGGGCAGATTTGTACTCAAAAGTCAGCAAACCTTGACAAACCTGAGCATAAAGAGAAAAACTGTTATAAAAAACAGTATATGTACATGTATGTTCTGTAGTGAAATCATTTAATTTCTTTCCTTAAAAGTCACATTTAACTAAACAGAATCAAAAGCTTTCCAAGTACACCAATGTTATCTGCTTAAGAGTCTCCTGAGGTATATTTACCCCTGGTTGGAAATCACTGATCTAGAACTATTAAACTCTCCTGTTAATCTTAAATTGAAATATATAGTGTGGTTTGTCTGGATTTTGATATTTTAGCTTTTTAAGTGTCAGTGTTTTTCAATAATATTTCATGGAATAACCAGTGAGCTCAGAGTGGAAACTATTTTTCCCCCTGCCACAATGTCTGAGCTCCATTTTGAGTGGCGTGGAAATATATTTGTCCTTTAATGACTCCTGCATCCTTGCTGTGAAAGCCTAGCTTCTCCCTCCATAGCTAGTTTTGGAATACCTGTGAAGTTATGCATCTCAGATGTTTAAAGGCTCCTGATTGTAACATGGATGAATCACCATATCAACAGCTACACAGGGAATTAGAACTACACTGCAACAGGGAGATGGAAAATGTAGCTTCATCACATATTGCAGAAGATGATGCAAGAACAAAACCAATGGACAAATCAGTGCATTGATCCAAAGTGATGAAAATTTATTACATAAATATGCAGTCATCTGTTTAAAAAATCCTAATATATAGCTTTGTAATCAGCTTTGTAATCAATTTGTAGTACTATAACACAGTCAATCTAACATATGTATGCATTAAGAAGAGCAGAGAGCTTTGGAAACGGACAGTGGCCTGTTGTACTCCCCTCCAAGAAGCCCCCCTGTACTGTACCAAATGCTTTAAGACACGTGTGGGAAGCAGGGATGCATTTGTAATAGCCCAGGATGATATTTATGCCTTTCATCCAGCTCGCTGCCCACAGCCATGGCAGACTCTGAGCTTGGCAAGATCTTTAATGCGTAAACTCACTCACAGCTGCATGTCCAATTCTTCCTTTTTACTTCTATTCTGCAGCCGGTGGAACACAGCCAGTCCCTGAGCCTCAGTTCATTTTTTCTTTATTTTTATGAGCTCAGCTGTTGCACTAGGATTTACATTCATCTGTCTCTGATGGACAAAAGCATATCACAATATGCCTGTTAACAATCTCCTCGGCTTCACCTTGGGCTCGTGTAAATTACTAGATTGGATTAGAAAAGATTAGGAAAATTTGAGCTATACTGTTAAATTTTCAAATCTAATTTATGTAACACTTTTTTACAGTGTTGCATGTTTCAAAATAGCTTTTTATGTAAAGAAATGAAAAACACTGAAAACAGAAAAATATGACATGAAGAATACATGGTGTTATTGCCAATTTTACTCTTTTCATAAGATGTATATTAGTCATACTAATTAGTGATACTAAGATTGCAATCCAATTTATAAATATAAAGATGACGGAACTGATGATAACTACAACATATTTGAACGTGTATCAGAAATACCTGTGACATTTAGTCAATTAACATGATAGATGACAGGTATCATATTAAACAAGATATGCAGTTCTTAGAAAGACCTTAGAAAGAGGATACAATTTTTATTGAACGGAGCATAAAATATAATGCAAGGCATCAAATCAATCCAAGCCATTTGGCATTATTAAAACATCATTTATTATAATGATCTTGTAAGCCGTTGATTTGATTGGTTATAAATTGATTGGCTAAATTAAAGAGACAGAGAGGATCAAATAAATGACAGGTCTGCTTTAAACTACAAAAGGGTTTGTAATTCACTGGTCATGTTAACACCATGCACAAGAAAATTACAGTCTTTTGTGTGATATGACATTTGTGTATCCTATAATTTTTTAGTATATATATTGACTTGCAATCATCTTTTCCTCTAACATGCGTCATGCCTCTCCCTCAGTACAATACTGAATACACGGATTACAATGAGTTCTATGACTACACAGAAGAATTGACTCCCACTGATATTCCCACTGAGAAGGTCCATACCGACACCAAGGTAAACACTCATCTGTATGGGCCATGTGCATGTCAATCACTCCAAGATTTTTTCAGGCTGCCCACTTAAACTCTGTGTGGTCTCTGATTTTATTACCCTGTGAGATTCATGCTTCCAACATGAATCGCTTTCACTGTTTTATTACCTTCTTTTGCTTTCACTCTCTTCACGACATCTCTTTTATCATTGTATATTCAATCATATGCAGAGTCCAAAATTAACCGTGGGGACATTTACTAGCCAATATTATGTATTACCAAGCATGGTACTAAAACTTTGTTGTGTCACTGTCAGCATAATATGTGAGGTGGGCTTATTTGTCTCAGTAAAACTGTGCCATTAAAACAAAGATGCTTTAATTTTGTTCCACATATTTTTGTACTGCTTAATGCAAGGAATATTCCACATATATAGTGTCACTACATGAAGGTCTGGAGTAAAGGAAATCTTCTGGTAATCTTCAGGTAAACTTCTAATGGCCAGTTTCACACTGAGGTAAAAGTGAAAAGCATGGATACATGGTTTAGGAGCCAATGTGATTTGAATCTCATTAGTGATGATCAGACTATAATTCTTGCAACGTGATTTAAGACATTGTTACAGCTTCCAACTGGTGAGTAATTCAGTTGCATTTAATTGCCAAATTAGATTTTTACTCTCATTTAGAACTTGGCAAGGGTTAATTTTGGACCCCTCTCATATGTTCTCAGATGTTAAATGTAAACTGAGTTGTTGTTTAACACAGACCAATTGCCGTTACATTACATTAAAGTTAATATCTCAAGACTGAATTGAATTTGTCATCACCCTGAATGATGTGAACCTTTGACGTTTACACAGCCCCACATTGGTGATGCTGACTACTATGTTGAAAAGGATTATGGCACTGAGGCCCCTTCTGTTTCTCTTCCAAATAATGAGGTAAAGATCTGCATGCTCCCAGTCAAATCTCATTTTCCATTGACTATTTAGAGGTGCGCTCAGTCATTTGTTTCCCATTAAAATGTTTTTTTTATTCCATTTATTCTTGATTTCTTGAGGTGGTTCATTGTGATTTCTTTTAACTGACTGATTGTAAATCAGTATGACATTTATAGGTACACAATCAAATAAAAACCACTGTGCCATTTAAAAGATAGCGTCCAAACAAATTTAGTGAAATCACTGCCTCTTTTTTTATTTTTGTTATTTCCGAAGTCTGACTATTCCATTGCAGTGTTCTAGTCTGTTCTAAGTCTGTTCTATTAACATTAATGTTGTCTAAATGAAGAACATCTTCTAACAGGAACAGCATGTCTGTGTAAAAGCCAAACGTCTGCTTTAAATGATACACCTAGAGGGGCTGACACGACCTTATAAACCACTTCTGGTATACAACACAAAGGTTGGGATTAACAAGAAAAAACTGCATACACGCCCCTGGCTGAGGAAAATTGTGAGACAGATAAACAGAAAGAAAAAAGCTATTGAAATAGCATCATTCTTAGGGGAAAGCACAACAGATGTAGAGCAATATGACATTTCAATGTAGCATTAGCACATCCAAAATAAGCATGGTTTGTCCTCCTAAGGCAAAATTTGTATTACTCCCTCATTCGTAAGTCGCTTTGGATAAAAACGTCTAAATGAATACATGTAAATGTAATTTTTAACTGAATAGATTCAAAATTTTGAAATGTATTTCATAAGCATATAAAACTATTAACAATTGTTCGCAAATAATGTTTGTCAAGGACTGTGAAGACTTCAGTTGCAAACAGATCAGATATTATTAGTTATCACTTATTTAAAATAATTTTAGTTTGCTGAGATTTTTAAATGTGCTGTTATAGGGGCTCAGCCCTATAACAGATTAAAAGAGAACCTGTGTTAAATAGCGGCTAAACATCGCGGCTATCAGGGAACATTCTCAGAATGTTGGGTAACATTCTCTAAAAGTTTCCTCAAAGTTAATAAAAACCTTTCTAAAAAAATTTCTTGCAGTAATGTTAGTAGAACGTTCCCATTTGAGGGAACTCAACGCTGTATTGAGGCATATGTGCAACTAGTCCAATCCTGATTGCGTGAAGTCACTCGTGATTGCCTGGCCAGATGACAAGGGATAATCACAAAAAAATAAATTACATGAGCACTTCCTACAGCCTAGAGCTCAACCTTCACGTCAGGGGCTGGTGTCAAGGGGCAGCCCCAACCATGTATGCCCGGCTCCTTATATAGACAACAGCAAAATGAGAGTGTTACTTCCCAAGTCCCCGCTTAACGCGTCTGGGCCTTGCGAATTAAAAATGTCATTCAGTTTTCTCCTGCTGGCAATCCACATAAGGGATTCAGCCTTCAGAGGCTGATTCCTCTAATGCTTGGTAAGCACTATGCAATGTATTTGGGGAAATCAATTTCCATTATACCTGAATCTCTGTGTCATCCATCTGTTAAGAAAATAACTTTGCAAATATACTGCAATTTTATGTTTTAAACAGAGATGGAGGTAGAGAGACAAAAGTTATGGATTGCAGCTTTAATTAGATACTTTGTAGAGATTCATTTCAACTCAAGGAGTTGTAATGTATAGTTTGGTGTATACATTAACTAAACTCTTTATGATTTGTCTTCCACCAACCAAGAATACAGAAAACAAGGAGAAAATAGTGGATGACTACATTACAGGAATGGAAGAGGTTGGAATGGATCTAACTGTTGCGCCGATTGAGAATGTGGAAATTGTTGAGTCCAAAAGCACTAATGAGGCCAACACTCAGGATTTTAAGGAATATGACATTAATGAATATGATGCAAAAGAGATAGACCCCAGCCATTATGATGATTCATTTTACGACTACAATACGAATGGAGCCAAACCCACTGGTTCTGCTTATGAGGACGACTTTGGCCCAGGCCGACCCGCTGAAACAGAGGTCACAGAGAGTAATGTAAGTTGACTTCTCTATCACACTTATGCTGTATCATCTAAACTCTTCTCTGACTGAAACATTGTGATACTAATATTCCACATTACTAGTAATAATGCCCTTCTGCCTTGCTGCCATTTTTTCTGCTGACAGCAGCATATGAAATACTTTAATCTTTAGCCATTTTACTTGTGGTGTGTAGGACACAGGAAATTAAATGTTAGCTGTATGATTGTGGTGTTATTCTATTATAATTTGACTAATTTGACTCTCACACACACACACTAACCACAGTGGCTTTGGGCTATATTCTTCATTCCTGGAGAGATATTCTGATCTACAGACAGTAAACATGCACACTAAATTGCTGAATTTCTTGGATAATGCTTATGTGGAATTATTGTATAAATATTCTCAAGTGACAGGACACTTTTCTTATTTGTCTTGGGTTGTGTACCATTAAGAATCTAACTGAGAATATCAATTCACTCCCATTTAAGTTCCTGGATTTCAACTGAGGTTGCATACAGGATGCAGAATTTTGATTCACTTTTATATTTAATTAGAATCAAGAAAGAAAAGCATTCCATTAAATCATACAACTGCTGTAAATGTTACACAGGAGCATGACAGGAAAGAAAAACAGGCAGACATGAGGATCCAAATGCAGTTGGCTTTTTATTAAAAAAACAACAAAATCAAACTTAGAGAACATAGAATAACAGAGAATTGAAAAGACCAACAGGAACTACTTTAAAACATTCAGCAATTGACGAAACCAAAGTGAAAAACATAGGTTTATATACACAGGGAAGTCAAGCTAACAGGTTAACAAGGGGACAGGGCTAGCAATTAAAAGCATTAGGGTAACCATGACAACAAACAAGGAAACGGAACACCAGGGAGACGAGAAGTGAAAAAAACATTGAAAACACGTAACAATAAGTTTTTAATGTTAGACATTAATAAACTGTTTAAAATGCCACCTTTAGAAATTTGTACTTATACACACACACACACACACATATATATTACACACACTATATATTTCAGGAGTGTGCTGAAGGGAAAGTGGAATCTTATGTTTTCAAAGCTAGCTTGCTATTGCTAGCCTCTCTAAAATTACCTACCCTCTTTTTTAAAAAATAAACAGTTAAAAAGTAGTCAATGTCATGGTCTGTGGCAGAAAAACTTAGTTTCCCAGAATGCTGTGTTATGAAATCAATGTATTTACATTTTAGATTGAATAAAAAATTGCGATTAACTATATTTGTCTGTGTCGCTTCTATTTAGATTTCAATTTAACATTCTGTGGGGTGTGGTCATTTTAATTAAAATTCTAATAAATTATCATAAATTTAAAGGAAACTTATTCTTAAATTCAGACTTTGGCCCAACCCTGTCTGCAAGGGAACATTAAGGTTCAAAGGGTTTACACTTCATTTCTAATCATCCTCACAGTAATGACTGGGCATACTGCTAGTTCACCACTTTATAGGTGATGTAGTCCATTTTTTGGCATTACTGTAGCTGTGGTGTTTAATGTACTGTTTTAACAGTTGTTTGGTCTAGAGGAATAGTGCTTCCCCTGTCATTAAATCTTAGTTTATTTTGCCTCTGTTGTAGGTTGGTGGATATGGCGGTGAGAAGGGGCAAAAAGGAGAACCTGCAGTCATTGAGCCGGTAGGGAAACTATCTGCATGCAGCTTTTTCGAGTACCAAATCAAATGCAACTACGGATAATGCATTAATATATGGTTCCCTTGAATTTTGAGTATTTCAGCTCAGAACATAATAGCTACTTACCATTACTGTGCGAATAACTGGAGCTGCTTTTTTAATATAGCAGAATAGCTGTGCCACTTTGCCAATTGATCTTTGTATCGTTGTCACCTAAAAAACAGGGATGTGAAAATGGTAGCAGTCCAGAAAAAATGTTCAATGTATTATTCTTCTGATTTTTGACACCAGTTGCATTATTCACCTTTCTTGAAGGGTGGAAAATGGGCAGTTGGGTCATTTACACTAAATGAGCCACATCTTTTGAGTTCCTCTTTATTTTTTATTGATTTTCTTTTAATTTTCACATTGCTCATACTTAGAAATTTACAGCCTGCCCAGCATGCTACCGTACTGATGTTTCTCTTCCTCTCTTTCTTTCCCCTTTTTTTCAGGGGATGCTTATAGAGGGGCCCCGAGGACCACCAGGGCCCGCTGTGAGTGTCACAATTTTCCACACTCTTTTCACACATGGAGAAACTCTGTGGGGAAAAAAATACCTTTGTGGAAAATGTCTTGGCCACTGCCAGTAGAGCTTAGAGTTGGTGTGGATCTTTCTGCATGTCTGTTACTTTTGCCTTACAGGGCCTTCCTGGCACTCCAGGTATACAAGGCTCCACAGGCCCCCATGGAGATCCTGGCGAGAGAGTAAGTTAAAAGTTCTCAGACAAATATCTCATCTTGTGCTGCTTAATGTCAGTAAATGCTGTGTGTAGAGCACAACATGTACCTACACTCAAAGGTCTCAGTAGCCTGGGAAGAACATTTCACAACCTTTAAATCACATTATTAAAAGGAGTTAGTAGTTTTTGACTTCCACATAAGGACAATGTTAAAGCTGACATTGTTTAAAGCATAGTAAACTATTCCACAGCATTGACAAAATCAGCTAAAGCAGCATGTCGTAACTATGTAAATGTTCAGATGTGCATACTAGAAGACCTGGGAGGCCAGAGTGAAACCAGATCTGCATGTAAATCCTCACATTCAATAACGTGACCAGAAGAGGAAAAAACCTTAAAATCGCTCATTCACATTAATCCATACTCATTCTGCCATGGATCCTTATGTCAGTGTTTTATCCTTTTAAATGTTTAAGTATTATAAATGCACTCTCTTGATTTATTTAAAGAGAATAGATGTCCACCATATGAACAGGAAGTTGGACTTTTTCTACACTGTAAATGTTATTGGCACTTGGCCTCATCTTAAACATCTCACAGGATTAACCCTTTCAGTGCATTCTGGTAAACGGACAGCATTTCCTACTCTCCCTTTCATCTCAGTCAGTTCCTCCATATACAAAGCAAAGCTACAGCTTTGTAGGCAAATGCATAATTAACAGTGATGGCCAATTCCCTTTGGCTGAAAGGTTTATAACTAGTATTCACAACCCATCATCCCCACTATATATCTGGGAGCATGTGTGCGCTAGGTGTCAGTGTACGTGTTTTGCAGAAAGGATGTTTGCCCAGCCTGCAATATACTCGTGCGCACACGTGCAATTACACAGTCATATGGAAATGATTTAAAGTAAGCCGTTTCAGAGAGAAGCGTGACATGCCTGCTAAAGAGATCCTTCACAAAACTGCTCCAGCAGCATTCCATCATATATGTGTGTTTGCAGTATGGTTGTCCAGGCATTCTTGTGGTGTGGTGTCAGATGCATTACGAGCATGCACACAAATAAACAGTAATGAAGTTAACTATAAACAATGCAAAACATACCTCAGTATAAATATGAAGTGAAATAAAACAACATATATCATTACGGGATAATGATGGGCCCTTACTTGATTAGCTATTTTTGTTGTTGGGTGTAAGTAACTTGGTGGAGCATTTCACTCACATATTCCAAAATAGTTTGGTCAAACTTTGTTTCTTAAAGCATTGAGGCATTTTGGGTTTTGATTGACTCTTCATGACATCAAATTAAAGTGATTCTACTGTATTTAATAGTTTTAATAAGATGATTCATTTTAAAATGTCAAGTAGGAAAAAGAAACAATCTTTGATGTACTTTCCATGCCTGTAGTGTCCCTTTTTTGTCCACTCATTTACCTGCATTTGCCATATGCAATATGCCTCATTTACTTCTGCTGCTTGTGTCTCTCTCTTTTTCTCTCTCTCTCTTTGTCTCTCTCTCTCTCTCAGGGACCTCCTGGTCGTCCTGGATTGCCAGGTGCAGATGGAGCTCCAGGGCCCTCTGGCACCATCCTCATGTTACCGGTAAGCCTGTGCAAATCATACATTTCTAATGATTCTAAAAAAATTTTTTATTATTAAAAAAAATCTTTTTTATTTTAAAAAAAACCTTAAAAAAAACCACCAAAGTTATCTTTATTAGCTGCAAATGCCGACTGCCTCTAAAATCTGACATTTACTTCCAGCTCAACTTAATATTAAAAGCTGTACAGAACCCACCCCTTAAACTTTATAATAATTAACCCAAATTGGACTTTGGAAAAACCACCAAAGTTATATTAGTAAAGGGCTGACATAAACCTCATATTTATGCATTTGTGGATGTTTCTCTGACAGTTCCGGGCTGGTGGAGAAGCTTTAAAAGGTCCAGTGGTGACAGCACAAGAAGCTCAGGCCCAAGCCATCCTCGCCCAGGCCCGGGTGAGAACCCATGTTTAATTTTTAATGTTAAAATACATTCTTCTATCACAAATTAATGTACACAGCCAGTTTTATGAATGGCATTTATAGGTTTATTTCCCTGAAAAGTTGTAAACACTGTGATCCTTTGGCACTATCAGTCATTGTTCTTTTTATTTCAAAATCCTGTCCAATGTAGTACAGCAACAATTGCTTAACCAATAGTGTAAGTTTAGGGTGGAGCCATCTATTGCTATCACCAATGTAAGGTGAGGGGTGTTCAGGGATGCTGTTTTCAAACAATTATTGAAAAATAAAAAACAGTACAATTGGCTGAAACTAGTAGCAAAGAAGTTACATAACTTTAAAGAGATTGTTAAACCCACCACACAGGTTTATAATTTCAATTTAACTCTGATTTCAGGTTTGCCATTATTTCATCTCCATAAATTTTCAATGTTCTGTCAATATATTGTATGTTTTCTGACTGCTTATGTCCATGCAGTTGACCATGAGGGGATCACCAGGTCCAATGGGATTGACAGGACGTGCCGGCCCTGTAGTGAGTGTCTCATCTCTAACTTCCTGTTAAAGAGAACCACAGATGACCCGCCTGTTACTTAAATGCACATGACATAAAAAAGCCACACGCATGCCAAGACTTACCTTGTTAAATGACTCTTTCCTGCATTGTCCCTTTGAACTGATTTTAAACAAATTCCTTGACCTCATCATGCAAACACTAATATGAGCATGTGTTAAATTAATCCTGTTTTATGACCAGAGAATGAACGGTTCTCTACAACTTTGGTTGTAATATGCTGTCAGGCTGTTGTATCATGTTAATTTCCTATTTTTTGTCATGTACATATTACTGTTTTCATCTGTGTGAGTTGAATTAAACTAACAATTTTCCAAGAATTTCTCATTCTCTTCCACAGCTGCCTCCCACCTGAATGTTTTTTTAAAAGTAGTCAGGGTGTGTGACCCACAGCTCTGTGGATATGATATTAGTGTTTAGAAAGATGTGTCTGGGTGTGAAGAGTTGAACCTGCCTGTGTGCGTATTTCAGGGTGGTCCTGGTGCACCGGGTGCTAAAGGAGAAAGTGGAGATCCTGGCCCACAGGTTATTATTTCTCGTTAGACTTTACAGACCTGTTTACAGATCTGTTTCGTTCTTGTGATTCTAATGTATTAAATGATGACACTAAGTATACCTCACACTCATTAGCAGGCCTATACAGAATCTATGGGGAATTCCAAAGAGATCGCTGCAGATTTCCACAGTATTGAAATTAAATCTGTCATTCAAAATATTTTACAAATCCCCCAGCCCTTGCATGTTCATTCATTTATTTATTCTAATTTGGTGATTTATCTCTGTTTAAATATGTTTACCATCTAAATCCCTCATAAATGTATAAATATCCATTACACAGATTCTTAAACTCAGTTTGGGAAATTTGGGAAAGGTTTCATCTGGGCTTGCCCATTAGCAGGACCTGATATTTTGCTAACTTTTTCTAGTGTCATATGTGTGCCATTGTATATATTTGTTAGCAGCAGATGCCTTTATTAAAGAATGTTCTTTGTTTTTTAAGGGACCGAGAGGACTTCAAGGCCCTAATGGAGTACCTGGAAAATCTGGCAAGAGGGTAAGAATGTGCCAGAGGCTCATGTTGTGCAATTTGTCTCTGGTTTGTCACAAATTCAGGTTTGACTGCAATAATGTCTGATTGTGGCATGATGTACCTGATACATTTGTTGTACTGCTGCTTAAGTCCTCAAAGCTCAAAGACTCGCAAATTCAGTTCACTCTCCAACCATACATGAGATTTTCTGTGACACTGTCCACATCTATTAACTGACCTTAATTTACCTGTTTCATCTTAACAAAATGTCAAATATCTGTCAAATTCTCCTTCACATCTGCCAGTTTCAGACATGACATGCCAAAAGTTTTTTCACATTTTCCTTTGACACAGTTTTATTTATAGATTCATTATAAATAAGTTGTCACATTAACTCGAAATTCAAGCACCCTGTAGACTCAAAACACCTTATTTAGGTTATTTTTGGGTGTGCTCACTCAATGGCATATCCTCTCTCAGAGATTCTGCAATTGTTTGAAACATTTGTTAAGCACATGAACCAGCTTGTCCATACGTTTAGCTGATGATGCGACTTGGTTTTACAGGGCCGAAATGGAGCTGACGGAGCCAGAGGACTTCCTGGTGAAGGAGGAGCCAAGGTAAAAACACTCTACCTCCACACAATGAGCCCTGATCTTCACTTTATAACAGCTGTTTCTGATTTCTGATATATGTCTAAACTAAATAAAAATAGTGTATAGCATAAAATTGCATAATGCTGGGTTCTTTTTACAGGGGGATAGAGGATTTGATGGACTTCCTGGTCTGCCTGGTGAGAAAGGACACAGGGTAAGTTCTAAGCTCTTAAGACAACCCACTCTTTCCCACAATTGTTGTAATACTTGAAATCAAACTCCATTGTTCTAGACAGCAGAGAGGGGGGCTGACCAGCACCCCTGAGAAAAATGTCTTTTAATGCCCAATTATCAAACTTTCAGCTTGAACCAACAGTGTTTTATGGATATGGGACAATTCACATCTGTTTGTGTTTTATTTCTGAAAGGAAGCCTTCATACAGAACTTTACTGTATTTAATTGTACTGTTAACTCAACTTCTCGTGCCAAGAATTAAATAGACTTGTACATTTTTATAATGTTCCATGTCTTTTGCTGCAAGTTTCATTTAGCATGCAGACAGTCAGACAGTGGCAGGAGTAGCTGACACCATACTAGTGGCATACTAGCATACTACTACACTTCTGGCAAAGAAAAGCAGCTCAGACTAGGCACAGCACACTGTGGCTTGCTTTGTCTGGACTAGCTAACTGAAAAGGACCCATGATCACAGGGAACTCTGTATATTTTCATCCAAATGTTGTCCTCTTAATCCTGTCCTGGGTAATTACAGGCCACAGTATGTTATAGCCTCCTCTATAGGGATGCAGTCTTATAAATAGTGGTCACGGGCCTAACCAATGCACAAAGCCAAAAGCAGGCAGGGACCATAATAATACATTTACTGTTTCATCCTCTATCATTTCATGCATGTTCGTTTCAGGGCGAGGTGGGTCCCATTGGTCTTCCAGGCCTTCCAGGAGAAGATGGACCAAGAGTGCGTTATTCTTATTCCTTTTTTAATTTTGGGTATATACAGAAATGTCAGACCACAGTGCGTTTAACAAGTGTGTATGTGTCTTTGTCTGCAGGGTGAGGATGGTGAGATCGGACAGAGGGGAATGCCAGGAGAGGCTGTAAGCATCTTCATCCTTATTAAGACCTTCAGTAACCTCACTGCAAGTCTAAAAGGCCATGACTGCCCATTATAATCACTCTTCCAAATGATTACCCCACCCTCCTCCTTCCTGCAAGTGTTCATGTTAAATCTCAGTATTTGTTGCTCATTGAGTTAATAGCTCTGTGCAGGAACCAAGAACTGCAATTTTCTATTTTCTTCCTCTCTTTCTTGCCTGGTTTCTCGCTGCACACTATGTTCTCATCAGCAGAGAAGTAGCAAATAACAATGTATCTTAAAGGATCCGCAACTGGTGTAGAAAATTACTGCCAAATGCCTTTGTTTCTATTGTGCATATTTGTTCCTAAACAATTTTGGTCAAGTAATATGAAGCATATTGAGTTCAAGGGTGTCAATTCTAAAACCTCATTCTGTTGAGCTTGACTTTACCATTCTGAAACATAATACGGTTATTTTGAAATTAACCTATATTTTCCCGTTAATTTAGCTATATTTTATCTATATATAGATGTATAATTTGTATTTTTCAACATATGTGCACTTGTTTTATTTTATGTATTATTTTATGTATTATTTTATGCGTTATTTTGTTGTATTTTTCTTGTTTGAACACATCAGAGTATGCTAATGTGATAATTCATTACAACAATGGTTCAAGTTCACAACAAAATCATAAATTGCATCATCGGTATTGAATGCAGGTTTTTCATCCACTTGGATTTAGTTTAAAAGTTAAACAGATTCTCGTGGTGTGTGTGTGTGTGTGTGAACATTAGGGCCCAAGAGGACTTCTTGGCCCTAGAGGATCTCCTGGTACCCCTGGACAGCGTGTATGTACCATAAACATTAATTGTCACCATTCATATTGCATGATATACAACAGCTAGACACCTCTGTTTTATTAACATGCAGGGTCTTACTGGATTGGATGGACCACCTGGCCCTAAAGGAAATATGGTAAGAGTTAACACCTTTCTTTGCTATAACAGTAGAACACCCCTTGTAGTAACTAGACCAAATGGAAAGATTTTCCTAGTTAACTCACTTTTGCTGATGACCCCTGACCTCTCTGAAACATTTTTGTTGCCCAGAGCAAAAAGGTCATCGCTAAATAAGGTTCTTTAGATAAGAGTGACACTGTAGGCCTGTCAAGAAAGCACTAATTTCACAGATACAGCATGGGTGAAATCTTTGACCTTTGAAGTTCTGAAATTAAGGAGATTCATGAAATATGTCACTAAAATATACAAACAGGAAGTGCAGAATTAATTTAGGGACACAAAGTGATATCAGTGCATTACCAACAGTTTTTGTTCAGTTTGGTTCTGTTCTACATGCATGCTTGACATTTATCATCCTAATGATCAACATCTCACTACAAATATAGCTGCCTTTCATACTCTGTGTATTATTAAATTCACCAGGTAACCATCCCTATATAACGTTTTCCTTTCTGTCAGGGGTTTGAAGATACTTTAATAGATTTTATTACAGTAGGCTTCAACATTCAGCAAGGAAGGCCAATGGAAAAAGATGGATATGCAATTTACACGTGTCTGTTCTTTAACATGTCGAGTATTTTTGGAGTTTGAGGTATTGGACTATTGCAGTGGGGCTGTTTTTCATATCTGTAGAAATGTCATAGTGTTATGTGTTATGATCTAAAGTATTTCCATTGGATGTTTTTAACAGGGTCCTCAAGGAGAGTCTGGACCCCCTGGGCAACAGGGTAACCCTGGTCCACATGTAGGTAGCAGTTCTTCACCTTGTGTCTGTCCATATAGTCCCTCTAATACTTCTCTATATCATTCTTTCAGAGAGTGTGATGTGTTTATCTGATCAAGAATTTCTCCCTTTAAACACTCCTTAATTCTTAATTCTGTTTTTTTTTCCCCACTTAATGTCTTATATTTAGTTAACTTAGAGCTTAGTGCAGAGCAACATAATTGGTGTAAAAGGAAATGTCAAAATAAGTTTGTTTTGATAAAAGTCAGGTAAGAATAAATTCAGTTAGGGGGGCTATAAAGATTTAAGTGTAGATAACAGTGTTATCTCTCTGTGCCAGCCTAACAGGGTTTTGGGTGACATTTTTGACAGCTTTAGCCTCAACAAAATTAGTTATTTTAAATTATTATAAATGTATATAAAAGTTAGATTAAATTTATGTAGTGATGCCTTTAGCACTGTTGCACCCTATAGGAATCCAACACACACACACAGAACAGTATTTCGTATTTGACATTCCTTCTCAGATTTGACTGAGAGGTGCTCACATCTTTTTCCACTTTTATCTTTACTATAAGATTTCCTAACCCCTGAAGACTACGCATTGTCTTTTCATCACTCTAGTATATCTGACTTCTAAAATCTTGTCTTTCAGGGTCTGCCTGGTCCTCAAGGCCCGATCGGTCCACCTGGAGAGAAAGTGAGTCTGAATGAGAGCTGGTTAGCTCTCCAGCCAGCCTCTTTGTTATTACAGACGTTGCATTGCTGCCCTAACCATATAAACAGTTCAGCAGACTATTTCCAACCAGGTTTCCGAGCTGTAGGTTGCTAGACGATCACTGCTGACTAGAGGATAACCACACACATAAAGACTCACTAATGCTTTAACAAGCAGGAGATATGATTACACACATATAACTGTCATTGGTTAGTCTTTTAGACATTTTGTCAGGGCCTCTGGAGGGAGGCCAGAGAGAGTTTGAAATGTGACTCCAGGAGTGATGGAGTGTTTCCAGACATACCACATGATTACATCTCTTCCTCACTAAGAGGAAAACCATAATAATGAAGTTCTTTAGGACTGAAATGAATATAAAAGTTGCCCAATGAATCACAAGGGCACAACAGTAGTTGCCACCTTAATTGTGAGCATTGTTTTATCTCTGTTTTTTGATTTTCTTACTTCTACCATTTTTTTCTCTTCCTCTCAAAGGGTCCCAGTGGGAAACAAGGACTGCAGGGGCTGGCTGGGGCAGATGGGCCTCCCGTAAGTGGATTGTTTCACCTCTATTCCTCCTTCTTCTACATCACCAGGGTCACATAATCAAAAACACTTGCATTATTGGACCTTGTCAACCAGTAAATCTGCTTGCAAATCTGCTTGACTTGGTCTTGGCTTTAGAACAATATATCATACATTACAAAATTAATTAGAGCCATTCAATCACTCAAATGTTCATTGACAAGTAATTTATATGTCCACAAGGAAACCAAAAAAGTGCTGCATGGTGCGATACTGACAGCCAACAAGAACATATTTGTTGTTTGAATGTTGAAAGGGACTGCGGACCAATGAGATTTCAATGTGGGTGGGGCTTTTCTGTAATGCTATAATATAATGATGGAAACCAAACCAATGCTTTGCAGTCACAACTGGTTAGTACACTAACTAGGAAGATAATTGTTAGCACATCATGTGTGACTAAGACAGTGTTATATATATCAATGTTCAGTACATTGTGTATTAACCAACATGCTCTCATTCCTCATGCTGTGAAAAAGGGTGGCATATTTTACACTGTACCTGCAGACGTTAAACGGCTGTCATAAGATTTACAGACTTAGTGATATTAAAAAGGACACAGAATATCAAAGCTAAGCAGATACTCAAAGCAGGTTTGCAGATGAACTATGAAAATGCTGTTGTTTGTAATCCATAAACAGGGTCATCCTGGAAAGGAAGGTTCTCCTGGGGAGAAAGGAACAGCTGTAAGTATATTTTTACAGTTTATTTTTTCCCAAAATAAACTGTTGCTCAGTTATCAGAGTTCCAGTTATTGACCACATTTTAAGCGCAAAGCCACTAAACACCCGTAAGGTGTTACTTACAACTGTGGTCAACCCCAGGAAAGCTCTGTACAAAATGTGCTGATAGAATGCAAAAGTTGGGACTGGCAGAACAGACAACATTTTGGTTTTCAAAGCCATTTATAAATTAAAGCCATTTTTTCGTCTTTAATCGACATGTAATATTACAGTGGTTATTTTATTCGTTTAGGATTATATAAAAGGGAAGTTACACTTTAATTAATTTAGTGTTATTATTTATACCCCCTGCATATAGGGCCACCCAGGCCCCCAGGGGTCCATTGGCTATCCCGGACCCCGAGGTGTGAAGGTAAAAAGCATTTTTTCATTATCGCTCCAACATGCTGTGCTCTGATTCTGTTTATTAGTGCTTCTATTCATTCTTCTGTCTATTTAGGGTGCAGAGGGTGTTCGCGGTTTGAAGGGCGGCAAGGGTGAAAAGGTGAGCAAATTGCATTGTTTCTCGATGGAGTGCTCAACTCTAACCTCTGTCTCCATTACGGAGCTATTGAGTCTGCCTCTGAAATGAGAAAAACAGATGACCAGCCAACAGCCCTGTGAGCAGAAGGCCATTTGAGAAACTGTCTGCAGTAAAAATGACTTCAGTCAACTATTGTAAGTGCATTAGCACCAAACTCTGTAGGATAATGTACAGAGTTTAATAATGTAAAACCTCCTAGTCCTGGGCAGCTAGACACACAGAAAGATATTTGGACAGAAAGAGAGATTTAAAATTAAAAAAAGCTTTAAAAATTCAACCAACATTATTTTAGAAAGTAGAAACACCTGTAATGGCCTTTTGTGTTTAGGCTGCAGCCTCTGCAAGTGACCACGAGATGTCAGTGTTTCATCCACACAAACGCTAAAAGACTTGTTCAGAATTTATTGTTGTAGTTATAAAGTATTTTGTCTCAAGTAAAATGTAAAAGCAATTTTATTGCTTGTTAAATCAGCATTCCGGCAATCCTAGATGGAATTTAAATTCTCGCGTAGCTAATATGAACCAGCGTTGTATTATGGCCACCAGATGGCAGTATCAGCATTTAACTAATAAAGCAATTCAACGTTCTTACGGAGCTTTTGGTAGAAAACCTTATCACAAAGTTTTTAGAAACTATAGGATAAAAGCTTGATAGATTTTCAGTTTCACTGTGAATTGTTGAACTATTATTGAACTGTACTGTTTTTTTAATATATACTAAACCACATTTCTGTTTAAATAAATGATCTGATTTTGATTCCAGGGAGAGGATGGTTTTCCTGGGTTCAAAGGTGACATGGGTCTCAAAGGTGACAAGGTGCGTAACAAGGAATTGTATTACTTACTTCAAATTATGTTTTGCTTTGCTTACTGTGTGACTATAATGAAATTATTAATTACTAGTCATTCATTTGAGGTGAGGTTTATTTGTTCAGGTTGCTGTGTGTCTGTTTGTACATTGTTGTTGGTGTTCAGGGAGAGGTTGGTGTGATCGGCTCTAGAGGAGAAGATGGACCAGAGGGACCAAAGGGTAAATCAGGTCCATCTGGAGAGATTGGACCCATAGGCATGGCTGGAGAAAAGGTATGTACACCTAAAACTCCCTAATCACAATATAAATGCAGTATTGTTCATTTTTGATTTCTCAAAACACAGAGTAAATGTCATGGAAAAGTAATTATAGAAAGATCAGGCCTGGAGAGAGCCAATAATACTTTCCTTTTGGGTGTTCATAGTGTGTCATACATTATTAATATGGATTAAAAAGACATGAGTTACTGAATCATAAATCATAAGTTAGTTCTAAATGTGTACTTTAAAGGTCAGCCAAATGTTCCATTACAGATTTCATATGGTTTTACGATTTGTGCAGGCTGTTGAAATACTTCATTGTTATTGTATAGAGCTTGGGGTTTGCTAAACTCAAACTCAAACAGATTTTTGTAGAGTTTGTTCCTGTTTTTGTTTCGTAGGGAAAACTTGGAGTTCCAGGATTGCCTGGTTACCCAGGAAGACAAGGTCCTAAAGTAAGTCAGTACTAGAGTTTTCATGGTGTCTTTTATATTAAACAACTAAATCATTTACAATGCAGTTTTGTTAGTTGTGAAAAATGTTTTCATTTTTCATGTCTCTAATACCTGATTTTACATCCTACCTTTGTTTATATTTGTAAATATCGCCCTCATACAGCAATGAAATTCATAGACATTGACATAATTGTGATTCTAAAAAATGTATTTATTGAAATGTGTTTACTACAGTACTATTGTTCTTGCTTCTTTGTTTATACTTTGTCAAGTGCTGCATTTGACACACAAAGCCCAGCACTTTGATAGCCTGTGTTAACAAGTTAATTGGATAAGCTCATTCTCCATGATGCTGACTGCTTTATCTCTGCACTGTCATACTGCCGCAGTATCTCACAGCCAGCCCGTTTACTATAATCACAGGCCCATGAACACCCATTAGACTGTATAGACAGAGTTTGTGTTGGGATATTTGTCAGATTATTCTCAGAATTATTCAGAATTTTCTCTTTTTTTCCTGCTAAAAGAATTTTACCCATGCTGGTTCAGACTAGTTTATGCTGGTCTAATTCATGGACCACTGACTAAACTTGGTAGGCCTATTGGTAATTGGTTTTGTTGAATGACCTGCTGCAAGTAAAGAGGCTAAGAGGACACTGCATCCAATACTGGGCAGCAGAAGACAAAACACAACATAGGCTGTTCTTTGTAGTCGTGATGGATTTTACACTTCCTTTTGCAAGTGGTGTAATTTAATGTTGAAGTAGGGGCCTTGTGTGTGTGTGTGTGTAAACAGTATGTTTTGTCAGCTATGCTGGCTCCTAAAGTTCCACTTCTCTTCTTTTTTGTAATGCATGATGGGTATTTTGACATAATCTTGTTCAGGCTGTTAACCTCTTGGTGTTCTATTTTTGTTGTGTGTATTTGCAGTTGTCTGTTTGCCTTGCACCATTTTCTTGTGCCATTGACCAACCTGTAAAGTAAATTACTAATGTGTATCCATTGTTAGGCTGAGCACATGGTCAGCATGCCCCTCTTTGCTTTGCCAAAATAATGTGACCTTCAGTTTCCTGTCTTTGTGCTAACAAGCTCTCACCCACTGTTTACCAACTCCACAAGCGAGCCTTCAGAGTATCGGCTGCATATCATTAGCTGTAATGTTGTTAAATTATTCTTCAAGGAAGCCCTCTGTCAGTCACCATAACTGCACTTTTGATCAAAGACAAAAGTTTTTGTGGGGTTGTTTAAAATGTGGGGGCAAATATTGGAAACTTGAGTAGTGAATGTGTCATGTAAGACGAACACCGTGTGATTATCTGTCTCCATATACAGGGCTCTAATGGCTTTTCTGGATTCCCTGGAGCCAATGGAGAGAAGGGGGCAAGGGTATGTATGAGGCCATTGTATAAGACAAATGCATTTGTTTTAGCAAGCCACAACATGAAGGGGCCCATTTAAGTTGTTGAGATGTTTTTTATGTCTTAAACAGTTAAGTAGCATTGGAAAATCCTGTTCATTTTAGTTTAAATGAAAGTAGCTTGACTGTAATGTAATGATCTATTTTAAATTATAAATTATATTTGAGTAACTTGAGTGTTTTGGCAAAATACAGGTTCATAGTAGTTTCACTGATGAGGTCTAATAGGTGTACAGTACAGCTATATTTTTGGGTTTATTTTGCAGGGTATTGCTGGTAAAGCTGGTCCAAGAGGACAAAGAGGTCCAACGGTATGTCAGTGCACAGCTTCCAATCTGTCAAGTAGAGAAGAACAATGCTTCTGTTTACATACACTAGTGATACACAGTTCTTATTGTGATTATGTCAATGCTGTCAGGGTCCCCGTGGTGGAAGAGGTGCCAGAGGTCCAACAGGAAACCCTGGAGCAAAGGTCAGGGTTCAATCATCAAAGCTCAATAATCAGTCATGATTCAACTCAATTTCTTCAGGTCATTTTTAATGCTGCCTGGTAATGCCTTCTTATAACAGGAATATTTAACTGTTTCTATTCTTAGGGGACATCAGGAAATGACGGACCACCTGGTGGACCAGGAGAAAGAGTGAGTTATGACTGAATCATTTCTTAAGAGCTCTGTCATCCTTTTTGGGATGACAAAATATTTTACTGCCTTTCAGTCAAACACTATTTTTCTTTGTTTTTAGGGACCCCAAGGACCTCAGGGCCCTGTTGGATTACCAGGCCCTAAAGGCCCACCTGTATGTGGTTTCATCAATTTCGTGTTTTTGACAACTTTAATGCTGTTATTGTATATTTGATTTACCTTTTGGCTACTTGGCTATGACAGTATTTTGCCTAAAAAACAGATGCAGCTGTAATCATTCAACCACAAAACTGGTCTCATATCAGAAGAAAATTATGACCTTAAGTGAAACATATTTTTAATCTATCAGAACATCTTGTCAGGTGAGAAATTGACATGCCTTGTTATTCCTTCAGGGACCTCCTGGAAAAGATGGATTGCCTGGTCACCCTGGACAGCGAGGAGAAACAGTAAGGATCTTTTTGTCCTCACAAATGTTTTCTTTAGTGTAAAAATAAAAATATGTTGTTGACACTTTTTATGTGATATTGCATTGTTTATCGCATTTGTCTGTTTCTAATCAAGAAATATCTAACAGAGAGCTTACTTTCTGAACTTCTCATCTTTGTGGGTTTCAAGATAAAAATACTGCACTATACTTTCTATGGCTTAAAGAGGCGACTATAGTAACAATGTGAAAATGCTTATTCTTTCCAGACAGATTAGCTTTTTGGTTAAAAAAAAGCCCATTCATTTAACTTTCAGATAAGTCAATACTTTGCAGTAAATTGCAACAGATGTCTCACTATATTTAAAATTATATTTACCTCACTACAGGGTTTCCAAGGCAAGACTGGACCTCCTGGACCTGGAGGTGTTGTTGGCCCACAGGTAAACTATTGCAGTTTCTGTTTTATAGAAGTAGAACATAACAGACCAACACATTGCTTTAATAAAACATCTTATGAAGTTGACTAAAATGTGAAATAAAAACACAACATTAGTTGTTATTTTCAACTGTTAATTTTATATTTAAAAGGGGCCTACAGGAGAAACTGGTGCTGTTGGAGAGAGAGGCCATCCTGGATCCCCAGGGCCCCCTGGAGAACAAGGCCTTCCTGGAGCTGCTGGCAAAGAGGGTGGAAAGGTAGAGTTTGCTAAATGCTCATCTCACTTGATCTCACTTGAATGACATTATAAAAGGGGCTTAGGTTATGCTTACAAACATAAATTGTAGAGTAGTGTATTGTAGTGGTTTTAAGTACAAAAACTAAATCTTATCTTTCCTTGAAGGGTGATCCAGGTCCACAGGGGGCTTCTGGGAAGCCTGGTCCTGCCGGGCTGAAAGGGTTTCCAGGACAAAGGGGTCTACCTGGTGCAGCGGTAAGAGCGCATAAGTTATCAGTGCCTTGCCAAATTCACCAAGCCAAATGTCCATTAACTAACTGCCTCCTGTTCTTGCAAATGCTCACGCTGAAGTATATATGCAGTATAGATATGGCCTGCTTTTGGATCAGTTTCAGTCTGATTTATTTATTATTCCCTGTTGCTCTGATTTGGTACTATGATTTACTGCATAACAAATCGTCACAGTCGGGCAACTCAAAGAATGCATGTGACCCTAGAACTCTCTAGTTTGTGTTTATTAATATATTTAGATCTAACAGATTATAATATTTTGTGTTCTTGATAAATGTCCTGTAGTTATGTGTCTTCAATGAATCAGTGTGAGATTGTGGCACAAAGTGATATTAATACACAGAACCAGTAAAATTTCAATCAACATTTGCTTTGGTTGTCACTTGTTTTGATGTTTACTTTAAGCCTTAATGACTCACGTTGTGCCTTGATGGCAAAAGATTGAGCTGTTCCTGGCATAACATGAGAATGTTTTGGCAGCACTTAGTTTCTGATGTAGGGAATAGTGGGATTGCCAGTTTTATAAACACTCTTGGCTGTCTTTCCAATAGATATATAGTGCAAACAGCTGGCATATACAAACACACACACAACAGAGCTTCAGATGCCACTTTGATAGACTCTGCAGAACTGTTCTCAATGGGGAATATGGCGTTGCTGTAGGGTTGCTGAATTAAACCTCTCTCTTTCCCTCCCTCTTTCTCTCACACACAGGGTACATCTGGTCTGAAGGGAGGCGAGGGTCCACAGGGTCCACCCGGCCCCATTGTAAGTACCTGGTCAATCACTTGACTTTTTTTTATTACAGAAATGACAACAGGAAAGTACTGGATGGGGCTCAGCCAGCAGGTGGTGATTTTAATGTTTGGTAATGTTGGCAGTGGGAGCCAAGTTTAGTGTGTGTTATCTGATCCCTAGCAGTCTGATCACACTGAATGAGTCAGGCCTGATCCATAAGACTGTCACCACGTCTAATTACATCTGAATCATGCATATAGTATTCTAGTAATTAACATGTAGAGTCATATATGATACAACACAAAACTATTAAATCTTTATAATTTTTTTTAGATCTTAAATTTTGGACAAACAGAGTGAATCAGACAAACACAGACACTGGGGTACAGGACACAAGGAGATCTTTCTAGAGTGACATGAAAATCTAAAATATATTTTAGCGTGATTATGTACAATGAAAACTTTATTATAAATAAACAATATGAGAAATGTACAACAGTGCAAGTGGAATAGCAGCCGGAAATAGAAAGTGTATGCTATGAAATATGTATTTTACTGAATATTGGTTATATTGCTGTACAGTTATGGTTTTATTTGACATTATTATGATCAGTGAACAGTATATAAACACAGTGCCAGACATAGTTTTTATTTTTTCACAAAGATGTTACATCTTCCCTTAAAATCATCCACTGTCTATTATGAGCTCATAATGCAGCAAAGGCACAGAAGCACAGCTTAACCATCAAAGCTTCAGATGCAGGCTACGTTTAGAGGGTGGAGTTTGTATTGCAGGAAGTTTGTAGCATGTGCATTTGTATGCTAGTATACTAGATAAGGAGTGAGTCAGAGCTGTATGTTGTGCCTGTTTGATATTAGCTTGCATGACTGGACATAATCTGTTGTGTTAGTGGTCTAACACAACAAATCTGCATGACTTAAAATCTGAAAAGATATTCAATTACTAGGCATCACAGATTTTAGCAACTTTGTAAATAGCTGCCGAAAAACTGGGAACCATGCAGTAAACGACTAAAGGTCACCTTCCCTTTACTAGCCTTGTTCATAATTAAAAAATTTTCTTGATTTTTGCAACACTGAGAATGTCAGGCTAAAGATTTATAGTGTAATAAAGACTTTGGCCATGTTAAACGCAGCAAAAAGAAATACGTTTATGCAAAATGACAATAAATTATTGTAAACATTTATTTATAAACTTGCCTGTCCTCAAATTTCATATCCAGAGTTGGTGATGGTTGGACCCAAACCTAAAGTCTATTTTAGGGCATTTGTAAAATGAGAAAGAGTCCTTGTCATTTAGACTGTACCATGTTGTGCACTCTCTCTGAAGTGAGGGTTTTATGTGGAATACATTAGTTCTCTTGCCTGAGCCACAGTGACCTTGGCCTTGGCCCATCCAAATGGCCAATGTTTGGATACATTAACACTGAGGGCTAATGCAGCCAGATAATGTTTGTGTTTTAGCATGCGCTTGTGTGTAAATGTGCATGTGAAAGCAAATACGTTTCCTCAAGTAAACAGGGAATAAAGACATCTCTTTGAGAGCTCTGCTTAGTACAAATCCTTCAGCACTAATAGATGCACTAATGGACTACATCTGAAGAAGACAAACACTCCACACTGGTGAAACTTTTGCCTGCCAGTATGACCTGCTTAAAATCTGTACAGGTGCAAGTCTCTTAGCACCTGCCTGTCTGACAGATCAAACCACAGATATGTAGATACATCTACAGAACAGTTATTAAGTGGTTGTAAACAAATGTTTGTTGGTGAAACTCTTTTTACTAAAGAAAGTGTTTATATTCAATGTTTATTATATTAAAACAAATATAATAAAGACTTTGTCATGTTGAATCCTGACTGCCCTATATAATAATTAACTTAAATCTGTAACCCCCCAGCTAACAGGGAACATTTTCAGAACATTCTCTAAAAGTTCCCTCAAAGGTATAAAAGATGTATAATGTTCATTTTTTAACATATATATATATATATATATATATATATATATATATGTCATAAAACATTGTTAGCTACATTTTGCCTTCTGTGGTCATCTGTGTTTAAAACATAAAATGGCATGTTACTTGCAGAGTTTTTTTTATTTAAATGACAAGTTTAAATTCTAAACTTCTGTAAGAACAAGCCACAAACACTTCACCTCCTCAGCAACCACACGTGAATTAGTCGTCGTCTTTCTGATAACAAAAGTGATAATACTGTACCCAAACAGATGAATGAAGTCGAGTTGACATTTTCCTACAAAATCAGACCTGACAAGCCCAAATTATAAATCATTACTATAAACTTACCATTGTGAATCAAGGTAAGGAAAGAGGGCGATTTTAAACACTTATCTATTATGTACTTGCGTAATAATTTGTCAATATATATTCAATTTTAAAGCTGTAATCTGTAACTTTATTTGGTTAACAATAAACACAAATCAGTTTTTGTATCTCACAGGTAATGTCAGTTTGGCTTTGTTTGACTTCAGCATACATAAACAAAAATATCACATGCAGTTTTTATGTTTCAAACAGAGATGGTGATAGGTAATGTATGGCAAAAGTTATGTATTACAGCTTTAACCAAAAATGTTATTGATTGCAGCTTTAATTGAGTTACACAAAATACAGTATAAGAGGGAGAAGATGGACAATTTGTGGGAAATTGAAATTCAAATTCAATATGGCTTTTCAGTTAAAAAAACAATCATTTTTGTGAAAGAGGCTAATTAATCTAAAACTTGCAAATTAGCTGGATCAGCTTGAAAGAAACCTTTTTTAAATATGTTCTGAATAGAAGAAGAATTGATGGTACTTTTGTTATCGGACTGAAATGCTAATTGGAAAGATATAATCAAAACATAACAGTATTAAAACAGCTGAATGGGCTGACTTGCCTTAAAGTTTTGATGGGATATTTGTGTCACAGGGTTCTCCAGGAGAAAGAGGCCCAGCTGGACCAGGAGGGCCCATTGGTCTTACGGGACGCAATGGCCCTCATGGACCTCCGGGACCGGCTGGAGAGAAAGGTGCTCCAGTGAGTAACCATTGTTTGAACATATAGAATGTAGATGTCACCTTAAATATTGTTATATCAACTAAGTAAAGACTGAATTCTGAAATTGAAATTGGAAATATTTGTCACTGAGATTAATTGCACAAGGTGACCTAATTCAATTCACCTTGTGCCATTAATCTCGGTGACAAATAAAATAACAAATATAACAGCAACTGTGTTTTTATCAGATCTGGGCATACATAGGTGAAGTAATGGACTAATGTCTAGAGATATTTACAGTAAAAACAAGAGCCACATATAGGGAGTCTGAGTCTATTAAATTTCGTCTTTTCAATAAACACATCAATAGCTTAGAGAATTTTATAGAACATCCTAACAAAAACTTCTCTTTTAATTAATTCACCCTTTGACAGTATGGGATTAAAGCCAAAATCAATTAGTTGCTGACCATACTTGTCTGCATGGTATAAAATACTCATTTCTTAATTGCCTTGGCAATATTATTAGCTTTTTCTTTTCAGACTGCCTGTACTAAATCTGATGAAAGCATTTTTCATAGGGTATCATGCAGAGGTGATAGCAGGTCCTTAAATAGCTATTGCTTTTATTAGTCATTAATGTAAAACACTTTTCCTTACATTTGCACAGGGTGAGAAAGGACCGTCAGGTCCTGCTGGCCGAGATGGCATCCAAGGTCCAGTTGGTCTGCCGGGTCCAGCCGGACCTCAGGGTTCACCTGGAGAGGATGGTGACAAGGTACAGCACTTTATTCTTAACGTTTGTGTCTTAGACATTATTCCTGTCACACATCTGCAAACCTACTGTTTTATGGTGGTAACTGAAGTGCTCTTGAGCAAGGCACCTAACTGCTGATTGCTTCCCAGGCGCAGTAAGAATGCTGCCCACTTCTCTGTGTGTGTGTGTGTGCGTGCGTGCGTGCGTGCGTGTGTGCGTGTGTGTGTGTACGACTTGCAGAGTGTTTTCACTCCTCAGAAATAATGGGTTAAATGCAGAGGTCACATTTCGGTTATGGGTTACCGTATCTGACAGATATATCATTTTCACTGCTGTTATACCTACAGTTCACTGCAGACAGAATTTCTTCTTTTCCATGACTATACCTAAACCCAACACAAAACCATTGCCGCAGTAAAGTGTTGAAACAAAAATTCTACACACATGCACATCAGAATAAACAAGCATGCTTTGGAAGCATAAGGCTAAGAAACTGGATTGTCACTAATGTATTCCAGAATCTATTAGTTCCCTGTTAAATGTAGAGCTGTGCTTTTCAACATCCTTATCACGTCCCAAGACACATTTTTCTTTTCAGCTTTAGCGCCAATGGTGTCGGAGGGGCCAAGCAATCAATTAATTGCAAACATACCTCAAAGTCTTAGTTTTACAGTTTAAATGAATTTCTCAGAAGTAATGTTTGCTGTGCTGTTGAGGCTTAAGTGACCTTGAACATTTCTGATGACCAAGCAACAAGGAAACAGTTTAAATGTGGCATCAAATTATGATTTTTAAAATCAATTCATATGATTTTTGCAGGGTGAGGTCGGTGAACCAGGCCAAAAGGGAAGCAAAGGTGACAAAGGCGAATATGTAAGTTACTACTCTAAACAATTCATGTAAAACACTTAAATTCCAGTAGGCTTCAAATGTATTTGTGGTGCACTTAAGTATGCACTTGACTTTGATGCAAGGAGAAACAATTTTACTAAATTCTGCAGTTTAGATAACTCTTTATGATGTTGAGCTATAGCTATTTCACAATTAGTTCTTCATGTTGTCTTTTTGTCTGTTGCTATAGGGACCCCCAGGTCCAACAGGCCCTCAAGGTGTCATTGGAGCTCCAGGTCCTGCTGTGAGTACTGAATTTCCAACCTTCCATATTCTGCATCATCTTCATTAGTGCTGTGAATTTCACACTTACTGTACATGCTTATTTACACAAGCCTCCTAATAGTTGACAGCCCAACTTGATAGTGTCTGTTTAGGACTGTAAGGCCTTGTGGTTAACACTCTGGACTGCTAACTTAAAGGATGTAGCTTTGAATTCCACAAGCCAAACATTTAACTCCAGGTTGAGGTTGCTCCAAAGCAGTTGTCCCTGTAACAAGGCTACTGCAAGTTCATATCAGATTAAAGTGTACATGAAATGAGTAAGTGCTTACAATTGCTCAGTTTGATCTGTGTTTGAGCTGCCTGCTGTATTGATGAAGGGAACATGTAGTCAGTGCCAAGTGGCACAAAGTTGATTATTTAAAGTTTATGACAAGCAGAACACTCCCAGCTGGGCCTCTCCGTTGCTTTGATGCATCCTCCTCATTAGCCCTCTAAAAGTTGGTAATTACACCTATTCTGTGCAGCTATGTGAAGAACTTGGAGACTGTTCAGCTGTTTAACTGGGGGACCAAATCTTAGAATCTTGGAAACATGGTGAAGGGTGCAAATCTCTTAGATAGCTCAGTGTTTTCCGTGCTGCTTTAAAAATCACAGCCACCTAAATATGAGCGATATTTGACTGAACAAGGTTATTATGCTAAAAGATAATAGTGGATCCATTAGACACACTTTATGCAGAGCATAAAGATGTTACCCTCTGGTTGAGGCTTCATAGGTGTAATTATATCTTTTTCTACCTGCTTTAATTAAAGTATTAAATAGGGTGCAAACTGTGGGAGATATCCAGTTACTAAAAGGTTTTTGTTTCAGCTGTTGTAAAATGTTTTGTTATATTTATAATGGTGATGCAGTTCACCATGTTAGAAACCCAATTGCCGGAAACTGTCATCATATATTTCATATGCTTTTTTAAGCATGTTGATGTGAATAGACTGTCACCACCAAAACTTCACGTCAACAAAATGCAGCAAAGAAAATATATAAAAAATAAGTAAATGTAAGTAAAAAATAAACAAACTGTACACACCCCTTGCAACCTCTGCACCCCAGTTTGATGACCTACTGTCTGTGCTGTAGGTTAAGGGCACAATTTGTAAGATTTTTGTATTAAAGTATCCAAAATCCACATGTAATATCTGCGTTATCTCAGGTTTACACTAGTACTTATATTAAAACCATGGCAACACACCTGCATGTGACCTCTAGCAGCAAAAATGACATATCGTGCTTTTAATCGACACTTCATTTCCTCATAGTCTCCAATAAAAACACCTCCATCATATCCTCCAATTCTGATGATCAAAAGCTGTGCATTTCCCACAGGCAGCTCTGTTATGACATATCTCTTTAATGCGTCTTCATTCAGTGTTCGTTTGAACTGTAGAAATGGCTGTTTGTCCCCTTACCACTGACCCTGAAGAGCAGGCAGCTCCAGAAATAAGATCAGCACACCATCACCCCCTTCTCATCTTTTCTCAAGCCCTTTTGATATCTCGGAGGGGAATATTTCATTGTCATCCTTGTCTGCACTAGGCAGTAATGTATAAGAAGCATTCTGGGGTCAGCATCTCTGGGCTCCAAGTCAGTTTTGAATTTACAGATTCCAGACACTACTGCACTTTATATCTCAACCATCATATGTTGATGTTGACACTTTAAGCTTGTGCCCTTAGTACTTGTTAGCTGCCAGTGTGTAAAGGTTATTTAATTCTTGTCTGACTTTTATTTTGGTAGGGAAGTGATGGAGAGGCCGGACCCAGGGGTCAGCAGGGAATGTTTGGGCAGAAGGGAGATGAGGGTCCCCGTGGTTTCCCAGGTCTTCCAGGTCCAGTTGGACTGCAGGTACAGTAATCATCTCTACAAATACTCTCTCTGTTTGGTGCCACACATGCAAGCACACTTGTTATGAATTTGTTCCGGGTATATTATTTCATTCTTTAACTCAATGATTCAATGATTATTAAATATTATATGAGACTGGGGCAGGATAGTTGAGCAAGGAGAGCAATAGTCATCTTTAAAATTAATTTAGTTATGTCACTCGAAGCATGGGTGGTTGGTATAGTCACTTTTAGATAACATGATGTTTTGAAAGTGAAGTGTGTAATTTCTGCACCGTTAAAGCATCCATATGAGTCCCATATGAGTCATGTAATGAAATGCACTACACGCAAAATTACTGTTTTGAAATCTTATATGGTTAATTTAAAATTAAAAATGTTTTTTGTAACCAGTCATTTGTGTGTTTGTGTCTGTGAGTTTTGATTCCCCAAACATCCCTTCTCCAACAGCTGACCACTTACATTTTGAGGAGCCAGTTTTAACAGTTATAAAGTTTAATTGCCATTTTCTTAATTTTTAGGGCTGTTTTTTGATTTGAAAACCATATTTTTACATTTATCATGACATCCCTTTCATCACAAAATGTATTTCTTCTCTGATTCATAGAAATATCAGGATGTTGACACTTGCTAATGACAGGAAGCCATAATCTGGATAACAAGGGGAACAGCAGCCATTTAGTTTAGTAATATTTCAGCCTATCAAGTTCTTAAGACCTTTTCTTGGACCTTAAACCATATCAATGAGCTACAGACAGAAATTACACACTTCACCTTAAAGGGGATAATGAGTGAGTGAATTTCAAATGAGAAAAGAGGCTGTTACTCAGAACAGCAATATCACAAAGTCACTCAGTGCAATTGACTACTAATCAAATCTAATAGGAATAGTGATTCATCCCAACAGTTATAATTGTTTTTGCTCAGCATCTCTAAATGGTTCTTCCTGATCCCCCTTGATAATGATTATTATGTTTTCTCAGATAATAAGGCAGATATTGGGCTATTTGGGATTTTCTTTCAGAATACATTTTAAATATTACATATTAGCGTTCCTGCAGACAGTTTGTAAAATTTAGACATTATTTATTTATGATAAAATGTAACATTTTATCACAACAGTCCGACAAATATGCAGTAAGACATGTATTATCTGGAACTAAAGAGGCAAACAATGACCCAGAATAGCCTTCCAAATGGGGAATTTGTTGACTATGAACAATAGAGATGTGTGTCGGTAGTGTTGGGTGATAATGATCTGAATAATGCTGAAAACTCTTTAGTCATGCACAATTACATTGCGAAATTACCTGCTTGCCAAGCTTTGCCTCTCTTTGTGTTTCACATTTTCGAAGTAGCATCAGGGTCACACTCGCATTCATAAGCATCAAAATGCAAACGTGATAATTACCATGAGGTTCTTTCCAGTACTAATTACCATTCTGAATCATCATGTTGTTTATTGGGATTGAGGAAACATGCAGTCTTGTCTGCTTTTGTAACTAAAATTTTATCATTTGAGATGGTAAAAGATGATTAACCGGGATCATTACCCGGTATTTAACCAGATCTGGATTACAATTACTCAAAATGTACATTTGCTTTCTTCTAGGGTTTGCCAGGCCCACCAGGTGAAAAAGGAGAGAATGGAGATGTTGGCCCAATGGTGAGTTCATAGTGACCTCATTGTTGTGAGGTTTGACATTTGTTGTTATTGTATTATGTCACAGTACCCAGATTCTATATCATTATTTCTAATTTAGATTTTAATTCAGATCAACTTTATTGTAGTTTCAGTATTGGTGAAATGCTGTTTATTGTTTATCGGTGTGACAAACTGCTGTTTTTCTAACAGGGTCCACCTGGCCCTCCAGGTCCCAGAGGTCCACAAGGCCCTAGCGGAGCAGATGTGAGTGAACTGTTATATAACTGTTACACAAAAAACTTCCCCTAGTTCTAAGTAAAACAGATAGATGTGAATGTTATTATTTGATTGACAGGGTGCTCCTGGCCCTCCTGGTGGTATTGGATCACCGGGTGGAAATGGCGAAAAGGTGGGAGAGCTCTTTTTGATAACATAAACTTAACAGATTAACACAATATATATTATATCCTTATAAATATACATGTATAGTTTATGATAAAAAATAAATAAAAACACAACTGATTTCTCTAATCTTGCTGACACTTTTTCATGTGTTGTCCTCAGGGTGAAACTGGTGAGGCGGGTAACCCAGGACCACCAGGAGAGTCTGGTCCAGGAGTAAGTATGTATTGTGTTGTTAAACATGATTTCCCAGGTGCTCTGCAGATGTATCTGACCTGCATCTAAATGATGCTCAAGGATCTGCAACCAATCTATTGAGATTCATGGAACCTTCTGTAACTTCAGCAATGCTTGTTTGTCCTTGCTTACACAATGCTAATTACCCAACACATATTATTAGAACAGACATGTTAAGGTTGCTGCCCTTGGCGGTGAATACATTTGATCTTATTCTACTTTATAAAGGACATTTATAAAGTGAATATTCTCCTCTAACTTATATATGCTGAAGTGAACATGACTTTTATTCCAGGTGGTAGCTGTTGTCATCATCCTTTATCACCCTGGGACATTATTGTGTTTACTGCCCACTGCACAGACCTGTTTATGTTCATCAGTATCCTAAATGCTGATATTTGTCTGCTGGTCTTTATGCTTTATGAGACTAAAGGGGACAATCTCCCATGCTGTAGCTTTCTGCTTACACTCACACTGTGCGTTTAATGATATTGCTTACAACACATCCCACACTATTTATGTTACAGTCATGAAAGAGAAGCCACATCATGCAGCTAGTTTAATTATTACTTATCCAAGTTATGGGATTTAGGAATTTTGCTGGGTATATGGTAAAATTAAGTGCCTTATGTATAGACTAGAATAGCATATAGAATCGTGGGTGGTGCTTGTAGGCTAGGACTGTATGTAACCTCTTAGCACACTCATATAATGCAATTAATTGTAGAAAGCATCCATGAAAAACACAATTTTCATGCCATCTTACTTTGTACATTCTATAATAAGGAACACCAAAGAACACTATCCTGCTAGTGTCAGTTTAGTCCTTATTGTTAGTTTCTTTAGAGCTGTCATTTATTGAGATACAAGCTTTACTTATCTTTTTATGTCATCAGACACTTCCCAGTAATCAGAACATCAGCTTTGAAATGCACAATTTTCAATGAGCATTGTCGTTGGAGGAGGAAGGCAGGATATTGATAGTTGTTGTATTTCTTTTTTAGGGTCCCAAAGGTGAGGTTGGTGAGAAAGGAGAAGCTGGCCGTCCTGGAGCTGCAGGACCTGCAGGTGCAAGAGGACCTCCTGGAGATGATGGCCCCAAAGGAAACCCAGTGAGTCCCAGAAAACTCTGTGTAAAACTGAAACGGTTCTTTATGAAGATCATTAATTTCTTTGTTGTTTAGGGTCCTGCTGGCTTCCCTGGAGATCCAGGTCCCCCTGGTGAGCCTGGTGCTGCTGTAAGTTCTTTATTGAGGCATTCAGACCCAAAATATTATTCCGTGACTCTGAATTATTTTCAGTAGGGCCGTTTTCCTAACAAATGTTATGAAAAAATTGCTCATTAATCAGTGCCGGTCTGTGTGTATGGGTTCATAATGCAGTATAAAAGTGTCAGGGATGAACTCATTTGTGTTTATACATATATTGTGTTTATACAGGGACTGGATGGCCTTGCTGGAGACAAGGGAGATGATGGAGAAGCCGGTCAGCCTGTAAGTGATAATCAGCTCACACTCAGCATCATATTTCATATTCAAGCAATAATTAAACTTCCTCAGTGTGATAGTTTGTGTGCTGAATTTTCACACCACAGGGTCCCCCTGGTCCATCTGGAGAAGCTGGCCCTCCAGGACCCCCTGGAAAACGAGTGAGTGTCTGAACCTTTGTTCAAACAAATATTTTGTTCTTTTAGTGTTATTAAAAGTGCTTGCTAATACAAGCATCGCTGTTACTATTACTAATACATGGGCTGGGGATTTTCACCTTAGCAACACCTTAACAATGGCATAGCAAAGCCCTGGCAACCAGTCACAACATCCTAGCATCATGACAGTGAGGGTTGCACACTTAAGCACAACTCACATTTTCTTCTCAAAATGTAAAAATGTTTTGTTTGAACTGAATCACTGTTAGTCTAAGACACATATTGTCAAAACAGTCTCTATAAAAGTATATAATGTGAGGAACAAATTTATTTTGACATCTGAATGACACAAACAATAAATCTTTAACAACAGAACAAAGTCAGGATTTTATTGCATCTTGAAAATTATTCCCAAGTGGGTAATGAATGCGGGTAGTTGTGGCCTACTGGTTAGTGAGTCGGGCTTGTAATCAGAAGGTTGCTGGTTCGATTCCACCTAACCCCAATTGCTCCCTGGGCGCAGTAGTGTGCTGCCCACTGCTCCAGGTGTGTGTGTGTTCCCTCCTCACCAGTGATGGGTTAAATGCAGTTGCCATATCTGACAAATATGTCACTTTCATGTAATATGTCACTTTCACAGTGTGCCTGACAATGTGTGCCTGTGCATAACATAAACCCGTGTAGAAATAAATGACCTTATATCTGTTTGCATTCCTTAAGAGCAGGGGCTGAGGATGACATTTAGACAGTTCTCTAATAGAATATTGACCAAGAGTACTTGAATGACAGCAGTGTTATAGCCAAAAGGAAATTAAGTTGTCTTTGTCAACCACAATATCATTCTGAAGTCTTAACAGATTTCTCTTGGCTGTAATGTTCTATTGCCTTTAATGCAATAGAGCTTTGTAGATTTCAAGATCAGCAAAGAGATTGGTGCATGGTACCAACAGATAAATATTAAGCAAATAATGAATCATGCAATAGTGTTTCTTTTTACACTATTTTACCCAAGATGCTACAGACCCACATTCTCCTGTGATCAAATTTGCCCCACAGTTAAAACTTCGAGAAGGTATTATTTTTCTAGTAAAGATTCTAAACGGATTACAAATTACAATTACAAATTACAGCAGCATACTCAAAACTTTGAGAGAATTTGGCTGAAACTATTTCTAAAGTGAAGTTTATTGCCATGTGTTTGGCAGGAAACAAATTGAGATGCTTTTAATGTATAGACTTGTTGGGCTTTTAGACTGAAATATTGAATTGTCCCGTATCAGCAGAGCCATGAGCTAATAGCAATAAAAATGCATTACAGGGCTTTCCATTTTTACCCAAGTTGCTTACAACTTTAAATTGGTCTGTGAATGAAGCTGATTCATTCACCAGAGCTCAGCTTTAATGTGTCCTGAATCTAAATGTGCACATCCATATTGATTGTGGGCTTCAGGGAAACATTTCGGCCCGCTGTGTGTTTGTGCCTACGCTGCTATAAAAAAATCAACATAAAGACATTCACTAGTTGAACTCCAGTCTAAATTATGATAAATAATAGCATTCACAAACGTGGAGATGGTAATGTTCAGTATCTGGGTGTATGCCCACTCCATTAGCCATTACCGATTGTACCTGGGTGTAAACTCTCAATAGAACTATTCTGAATAGACCAGATTTTCTGTGCTGAACACAGACTTCATAAAAGATATAAAATAGATATGAGGTGTAACGTGTTTACATGTGGTTTACTGGAACCTGTTTTGTGTCTTGAGATATCTGTAAGCAGCCTACAAAAATTGTGCTGCTATAAATGCGACTGCTGTTGTCATGGTGTTTAAAAAATTGTCTAGGGAAGAAACAAGTATTTTTTCTTGTATTTTAAGAAAAAAACCCTCTGAACATCCTTTAAAACTAAATACATTTCCATAAGAAAATTAAAGAAATGTTTATTTTGTCAACCAAATTAGGTTTTATAGTAAATAACAGAATTAAAAGTATAACATTTAAAAAGTATAACAGAATTTAGTGTCTTATCTTTAATACAAGACAACTGGTAAGAAAATTTAAGAAATGGTTTGTGGAAACAAACACAGTTTTGCTGTTCAAGTCCGTTTATCTTGTTTTAAGAATATTTAGATATTTTTGCAGAGAAACAGATTCAACAAAATTAATATTTTGCAGTGTACTAATTATTGATTCTTGATTTGATTAGTCTTCAATTGTAAGTTTTGCTTTCTTTCCTTAAGGGCCCCGCTGGCCCGGCTGGTACAGAAGGCAGGCAAGGAGAGAAGGGTGCAAAGGTAAGACTTATCTGTTTTTAAAGTACCACCTGAACAATCACACAGCATGATTGCCATTTGTATTTCTGTGTGAAATCTTTGTGGTCTTGATCTGTTGATTTGTTATCTGTGTATGCTTTTGTGTGGTCAATCCAATCTCTCTCAACATTGAGTGTTTCTGACTTTCAAAATCCTCATTTAAAGATTTGACCACAACAAAGCCTAATTGTATGTCAGGACAAGTTAAGCCTGTACTACAGATTCAATCACAGGAAGTGACAGGAAATCTATGTTATTTTTAAAGCTCTGGTTCCTCAAAATGATTTGTGATCCTATGTTATTTTATCTAATCCCATGACATGTTATCCATGGATATGTGGATAAATATCAGTTTTTCTTCTAGGCAGAGGACAAATTGCATTCAAAAGTTTAATAACAACAAACATTAGATGTAGAAACTAGACCCTTATACACATATATTCTATATTTTTAGTTTAAGTAAAAATCAAACATTATTATATAGCTCTCTGGAGTACTTTCTGAATTGTCAGCATTCTGTGAATGTTTTAGCCTAACTACTGCTAAATTTATAACATATCTGTGCTAATTTAATGTCTCTAATATGATAGCTTTCCTCCCACGTAATAAACAAATGAATGTTTCATGTCATATGTGTATTTATTTAGTAAGTAGTTGCTTCATGGTAGGATCCTAATCACCCTATTTTGCATGAATTACAATATAAACATGACTGTATATTCTGCGTTGCTGCTATTTTTCTTACACAGGGAGAAGCAGGTGCTGAGGGACCAGTGGGCAAAACTGGGCCTGTGGGCCCCCAGGGACCTCCAGGAAAGTCTGGCGCTGAGGGTTTACGTGGAATCCCTGGGCCTGTGGTATGCTTTTCTGAAACTCCTGATTTTGTCCAAAATGTCTGTATAATTTTTTATGATAGCAAAACAGTACACAGGAATATTTTAATTATTAAATGTTTAGGTTTGAGTAGATGTACAGTGTATTAACGTTCATAATTGGTACTGTCTTGTGTCTCAGGGTGAGCAGGGACTTCCTGGATCTGCTGGCAGAGATGGTCCTCCTGGGCCATTGGTATGAGAATACATTTGAACAATAATTTTATTTACACAGAGTAATGTACATAGTCATTTTGCTTTGAAACTGAATAATGACAACATCTGTTTTGACAATGTTTAGGGGCCTCCTGGTCTTCCTGGCTTGAAAGGTGACCCTGGTTTTAAGGGTGAGAAGGTATGTTGTAACTAATTTTCATAGCAATTTTGCGATCTTAAATGAAACCGTCTGTGTCTCTTAAATATAAAGGTGAATAAAACACATCAAATGAAAGATGACTGTTGGTGTGGTTAGATTTTCATGTTAACAGTCCTCAGATAGTTACTAAAACAAAAATCAATGTTGAAGTACGAAGAAACAACTGATGGGAAACTAAAGATGTCAAAGCATATACAGGTGTAAATACTTACAGAGGTGTTACTGTAAATTGTGGATGTATGCACAGAATGTGGCACTCTTGTATGACTAGTCTAAAACAAAGACATTATCGCAGTATATTCTTTAAATAAAGTCTTACTTAGATGTACAGTCAGAGCGTCACCTGTTCAGTGTACTTCATAAATGAGTTTTTCTAAGTATATACTAAGAATATCTATGTCTGTCATAAACCTCTAGAGTACAGTTTTGCTAAAAGTATTCTTATGTATGGACGTACTTTTACTTGCAATAGTGCTGAGCTCAGTTGAAAGTTTGAGAGAGCAGTTGGTTTTACTGACATCTCTAAATCCTATAACGACAAGGTATAAACAAGCTCTTAGTGCTGGATTAAATACAGTGGCAGACAATGATTCAGCTGTTACTTTGCCTGCAATACAATAATCAGTGCAGTATACCTCTGTAAATCTGTTTTATGAAGGGACACCTGGTGAGGTGCCAGAGTGTATAAAGCATTAATATTGTGAAGAGGCAACTAGCTGTGGCTGTAAATATCAGGTGTTGAATAAATATAGCACTTCAACACATCATAGTTGCTTTTTTCCTTAACATATTTTATTGAACCTTTGTTCTGTATTTTTTATACAGAACATAAAATATATAGTTATTTGACAAAAAACCCTTTAACCTGGATTATACATTTGTTTTTATTTGTCATACAGTTGATTTGTATAAAAAAAATTGTAGTCATAAGCATTAATGCATTTCAGACTTTTTTAAAAATATTCCTCAAAGGTGTTGATGACAGATTTGAAATGTCTCTGTTGTTTCCAGGGTCATCCAGGTCTGATCGGTCTCATTGGCCCTACTGGTGAGCCTGGAGAGAAGGGTGACAGGGGGCTGCAGGGACCTCAGGGAGTGGCTGGAGGCAAGGGAGATGCTGTGAGTAAATGTTCCTTACACTTACTGTCACTTACACTCACTAATTTGATAAATGCTAAACACTTTTTTACACAAGTATCCCCCTCATGATTACATGTTGATTATAGATTGCTTAAACAGAAATGGTAATGCCCTGTGATTATGCTATAATATATATTATATATCCTAAGAAAAATTTTTATCAAACGTCTCAGAGAATTCAAAAACATTATTGTTTGAGGGTCACATACCACCGATCACATATATTGACAGTTGACTTAACATAGACTCAATCACTGGTAAATGTTGTAAAAATAAAATGTCCTAATTTACCATAATTTATCTCAAAAGAGCTCTGATACTACCTCACTTACTATATTGGCTTTTTGTTAACGATAGACTTGCCATTGATTATTTAAATCTTATGCATTTTTCATTAATTTATTGACTGCAGGGTCCTGTTGGTGCTTCTGGTCCAACTGGTCCTCCAGGTCCTCCTGGTATTCCTGTAAGCAGCTTTTCCACTCTATCACTGTGATTATTTCTTACATTTGACGTTTGCATAATTGGTTTCCTTGTTTTCGTCTATCCTTAGGGCACACAAGGACAGAAGGGTTCCAAAGGATCGAATGTTAGTGATAAATGTCCATATCATATGGCTAATGATGTTCTTAATATTTCTCAGGTAATCACTATGTTCTCCATTTCCACAGGGTGCAGCTGGTCAGAAGGGAGAACCTGGCTTGATTGGACCACCAGGCCCTCCTGTAAGAGAAACATTATAATTTGTAGAAATACAAATTTCTTGCTGGAAGTCATATTAAGGGTGCAGAAAGAGATTTCTGAGAAATGTTGTTAAGATAACTTCAAAAAGAAAAATCAACACTTCAACAATCAACAAAATCAGTCAAAACAGTTTTGGGAATATTTGATAGATGACTGTTCTGTGTTTGTTTGTGTGTGTGTGTGTGTGTGTGTGTGTGTATGTGTGTTTAAAAACAAATATTGTGTTTGCACATAGTTCTGGCACATATGAACATATAAAAAAAGGAAAAAACAAAGTGGATTGCACCAATTACCATAATGCTCTCATTGCCATATGAGCCATATGGAGCATATGCACCAGCTGTTATTCATTGCCTGTGTTGTATCGTGTGTTTGTTATTTTGAGGGTGGAGCAGTGAAGAGAGGGGTGTGTTTTATAAATGTCAGTTTTAAATATCAACAGCATTTCTCAGAAATGCTTACCTTGAACTTAGTGCGTATGTCTTGTATGAAATTGAGGGTGACCCAATGAAGATTAATTCTATTGTCATTGATCATCTAGGGTCCACCTGCTGACATCATCCAGCCCCTCCCCATCCAGACAAATAAAAAGTCAAGGAGGTCACCTGACATGCAGGGTGATGAAGCAGTGGGAATGATTGATTATGGCATGGAGATAATGGAGGATGTGTTTGGCTCCCTTAACAACCTTAAGCAGGACATTGAGCACATGAAGTTTCCATTGGGAACCCAGGACAACCCAGCCAGAACCTGCAAAGACCTGCAGCTCAGCCAGCCAGCCTTCCAAGATGGTGGGAGAAAGTTCTGAGTTTGTGTTTATATTATCATACTAAAGGCATAATTATCAACTTATTTGAGCTTATGAAATAAATATGAGTCTAACCGAAGTGAACTAAACTTGATAGTCTAGCATTAAAACCAATAAAAAAAGAGGAAAGGAGAATAACACTTTAACTTTTTTGACTGTAGGAGAATACTGGATCGATCCCAATATGGGATGCACAGGAGATGCCTTCAAAGTTTACTGTAATTTCACAGCAGGAGGAGAAACTTGTATCTACCCTGATAAGAAGTCCTCAGGGGTGAGAGAAACACATCTTCTGAAGAACTTTCTTTTCATGGGAACTGTTTGTTAAGACTTTCCTTTTGTTTTAGGTTAGAATATCAAACTGGCCAAAGGAATCGCCAGGATCTTGGTTTAGTGAATTTAAGCGTGGGAAAATTGTAAGTGCCCTGTCCTCTTCCATTTTAAAACTCATAAACTTTGAATCAAGTTGTGCACCTTACTGTAATATTATATTGTAAGTTTGTTCAGACTGAGACCCTGTTTGATCACATTTTTTCGGTTCCCCAGCTGTCCTATGTGGATGTTGAAGAGAGCTCGATCAACTCAGTCCAGATGACATTCCTCAAGTTGCTGAGCTCATCTGCCCGGCAGAACTTCACTTACATATGCCATCAGTCTGTGGCTTGGTATGATGCCAAGGCTGACAGCCATGACAAGGCACTGCGTTTCTTGGGCTCTAATGATGAGGAAATGTCCTATGACAACAACCCCTTCATCAAGGCTCTTTCAGACGGCTGCTCGGTGAGGCGTCTGCTTCTCAGAACTCGCTTCAGTTGCTCTGCTATTTTTGTTATTCAATGCAGTGACATTCTTACATTTTTATACATGACCTAAATATCCAAATACTTATCTAAGTGGTTATATATGTATGTATGTATAAATGTGTGTGCAGTGTATGTGTGTGTGTGTGTGATATATATGTGTGTGTGTATATGTATAAATATAGATATATATACAGTATATATATATACACAGCATTATGACCTAATGTCTTTACCTCTGTTCCAGATGAAGCAGGGATATTCAAAGTCTGTGATGGAGATTAACACTCCTCGAATAGACCAGGTGCCCATCATTGACGTCATGTTGAATGACTTTGGGGAATCTAATCAAAGGTTTGGTTTCGAGGTAGGACCTGTCTGCTTCCTCGGCTAAAGGACACCCCCCTCTACCTTCATGGCAACGGTCAAGGAGTGTGGCCAGCCAAGAGCCCCCACCCCTGGCATCAGCCACCCATCCCTTCCTTGTGCCACAAACACACACACCAGCACCCTCACTGTGTAACCTGAAACGAAATGTTCTTGTGAGGCTCGCAGTCACATGATTGAAACCCACTATTGGTATAAAACTGTGAGAGTGGACATGAACTGCCTGGTGGACAGTGGCACACCTTCAGAAGAAGAAGGTCCCAGTCCTTCATCTTCTCATCACACTATCCTTCATAGAATCTTTAGGATATGTTTCCAAATTCCAAACCTATTTTTATTAGTCTTAAACTTTAAACTGATTCCAACTTTGTTCCCAGCACCACTTGCTCGTAATCTCAAACCCCAACCCGCTACCCAGACCTTAATCCAGAATTTGTTCCCAATCCCAGTATTCCTTATGGATCTTCCTCCTGGTGCTGCTCAGAGAAAGACAGCCACAGTGGTGTGCTCTTGTTCTAAACACCCAAACTCTTAAAGGTGCTATTGAAAGTGCATAAGGGTAAAACTGTAATATTATTTTGTACAATACTGTTCTTTTTTAATTGTATTTAAACTCTTGCATGTATCAGAATAGATTTTAAGACATATTGGTATCTATAAAGAAACATCTCTAGGTATCTTTTGTTGTCTTCGAAAACCAACAGTAAAACAGCCTTCTTTACAAGTCAGTCCATCAAGCGTCCCCTATGAAATACCCATAAACCATTATAAAGCAAACTATTCATATTTGTAACTGTAAAGCATCCCTTTTGTAAATATTGACCAGTTTAAGCACTATCGGTCTCCACTCCATCCAGGAATATATGGGTATTCAGCTGTGTGTAATGTAGAATAAAGCATAGAACTGAAAGGCAGTTGTTTTATTGTCTCCTTGAGGTCTGCAGATTACCACTAGCTTTTGATGCTCACAAGTGATAGCAATGATGCTGTGGTAATCAATGACTCTACAATGCAAAAAAAACCTTGATGAACTCAATGTCAGACTGAATTTCTTCAAAGTTTGCCTCAGTCTCCTAAGTGCCACATTCAAAGATATTCAAACCACAGAGCCTTGGTTGGATAATCAAGTTTATATATTTGAGGCAGGGAATTTTTAAACAAAAAGGCTGTTTGTTAAACTTTTGTTTGGTTATTTGTGATTGCAATAATTACCCCCCTAAAAAATGGAAACCATTTTGAGGTGCTTCATCAACTGTTCGTCAATATATTAGATACGTATTCTGGACAGTATTGTATTCAAAATGATAATTGTTTAGTCTTAGTGTGAATCATTCCTATGCAATTTTTTTCTGTGTTGTGTATGTCAACAAGCATTCTGGAAATTCATATTTAAAAATTCTTTCTGTGGTAAAAATGTGTTCAGGTCTGTGCAGTTCTGTGATACTGAAGCTTTTGATTGCTGTCTTTTACCTCCAATGTGTTCTGTCTGTGTCTCAGAAAACCCATCAAATATATGACAGTAGACTCACAACATACACGTGTGTAACATGCTTATAATTTATGTAAAATTTGGAATAAATGGTCGGTACATTTCAAGTAGATAATCGGCTCTTGTTTCAGTTTTGCTCAAAATCAGGCATGGATTAATCCGGAATAAAGCCAGTCTAAATATAAACCTTGGCATACTTCTAGTCAAAATAATTTCATTACATGAGTACATTCAAGGGCCTGGCATTAGATCAGCTTTTTGTTTTCCTCTTTTGTCTTCCTGCTCTCTGACTGATGTTTTGTGGTGTAATTGAATGTGCATTGTTTAAGGTCATGCATTTGTCAAAACTAAACACACTTCTGTTTGGAAAAAGTGACCAGGGTTCTGCAGCACTAGAAACCTGCAAAAATAAATAAATGGATCTACACAGAATCTCCATGCTGTATGTATTACACAACAGAAAAGAATCCAAATGTTAGTCACTCACACATGCCCCACCTTTTGCATGTTTATATTCAAACTAACTGCTGGGTCAGACCAATGCATGCTGGGAACTGGAAATTCGGTGCCTAATTTCACCAATGCTACTTTAACACCATTTTATGCATAATTGTTTGTGCATTACATATGTCCCTTCAAATGGATTAAGTTGATTGAACATATTAAAATGTTCAATTTTTTAGAACATTTTAATATTTTTTGAACATTTTTTGAAAAGTTTCAAAAAACCTTTTTACAAATTTCAGTATTGTGTTCTATTATCTTGTTTTTAGTTCATATAACCACAAAAAAATGTAAATCTTGTTTCAGTAGCCACCAGAAAATAATCCTCTGTCACCTTCAGCGTGATGAGCTTACAGACCCTGCTGTCATCTGCAGTACTGAAATGTATACGTAATTATGTCACATCAAAGGTCCTGACAGCTACTTCATAAAAACTGCCTTGAAACACCATTATTGCATTATTCATTCCTTCTAAAACTTCAAAGGTACTAGATCACTTTAGAAAGTGATTTAATTTCAGTGTACTCAAAGATTCAACTTTAAGAAAAGTCTTTCTCCTTCAGACTGCGAGACACACATCCATAAGAGGCAAACAGTATGTTTCAGCATACTCAGTAGCGCTTACTGTGAGAATACTGCCTGAATCACAGTAATTCATACTGTTTTCCAACTGCTTTTTGACAGCCTGAAAACATTATTAAATTATGAAACAGAATACCGGTCCTGTCTTGATAACAGCTGTGACATTTCACAGTACAGCACCAGTAGAGGATCATTTTAATATGTAGGAACCATTTCTTTTTTTGGGGGAACCAAGGTGTTTATTTATGTTATAAGCTTTACAATATATAGTATTACATCTCCAAAAAAACGTTACATTCAAAGCTTTCCGCATTTGTTACCAAATATTGATTTGAAAGAAAGAAAAGAAAAATAAATAAAATAATAAAGTAAAGCAGAACAGTCAACAAAGAACGATTCGACAGACCTTTGTGTAGGAACCATTTCATAAAAGCAATATAAAGTGCTATATTGTGTGGTGCAATAGTTTAAAATGTAAATTGCTAAAAAACAGCCAAGGTGGTCTTTTTTGATACTATGCTCGCAGAGACACCAGTCTGAGCCATTGTTCAGCAGAGTCATACAAAACTGGGCTAACAATTTATAAGATGATACTTTTTCCCAAATTTTAGCTCACATTCTAATTGTAAAGTGAACAATGAACAATCAGTTAATTGATTTTATTCACTGAAATTCAAAGCAAACCAGAGATGAACTGATAAGGTGTGAGAACAGGGATAATAACAGATTTGGAGAAGGAGATGAGCAACTTCACGACAAGTGTCTATCTGTCGTCTTGGAGTCACTGCTCATATCCAAATCTGGAAGATTTTACATTTAGTCATGGCTGGAGTATTTTACAGTAAGCTAATTTCACAGGACACAAACTTCTGGCAGAAGCCTGAATCTTGCTTGAGCTCCTCCTTTCTCATATCTTAATTTTTCAAGACAAAATGTCTTATTCTGTCTCTGAATACACAAAGCATAAAATATACAAATCTTTACTAGGAGCAGTGGTGGTCATAAAATCTTCTAAAAATTGATTTATGGCTAAATGTTCCATAAGAAGAAAGTCCATGATTTTGTCTTTAGTGCTTTCTCGTGCTTTGTGTTTGATGTGCATGAGTGTCTAAAATAAATCAGGAAAGCTTATTTGCCTTTATTGAGGCAACTCCTGTCTGAGTGGTGATTGGTGAGATGGTCTGGCTCATGAATAATGTCTGTTCGTAAATGTTCTTTGTGTGAGAAAGAGAAAAAGAGAGAGAAAGAGAGAGAATGTTTGTTGTGTGCCTGTGTTTAAAATCTTGTTTGTGTTCTCTACTTTGATTCAATATCCTTTCTGTGTATTTTAGGGCTGTAAAAAATGGCGGCAGGCCATTTAGACCTGTTGAGGGAAGCAAATGTCTCATGCTTGAACTGGTGAACCTCAAAATAGCATTTAGAGTCAAACAGGTGTCAGGGAGGAGATGATTACTTCACATACTGTGAAAACCAATCACAATTCAAACCGTATCAACCGTATCCAGTGGTTGAGATGAAAGCCTTGTTCTTCTTATAATGAAACATGCCCTGAAGTAACACAATGAAAACAACTTAAAGGAAGCTCTTTGACTGAAAATTCACTTAAAGGGAAAGCACAGGCTTTGAACATAGCTAGTAAATACTAATAAATAAATTGTATAAATAGATTGTTTGTGTTCTAAGGATTAACAATAGAAGCTAGGAGAAAGAAGTTTGCTTTGAGGTTTTACACATGGTTAGATTGATGTGTGCACAGAGGGTGGGCATCTCGTGGCAAGACCAAGTAACTCTTGTAGTTCTTGTAACAAATAAAGATACCCAATTTCAAGAAAATTTTAAATAGCTCTTTCGAAATCCTTGACTATTTACTGTATGATCAGCTCTTTAAAAAGACTTTGATGAGAAGATGTGTATAGATGTGTGCTGCAGGTATTTTAGATAAATGCTTTGGATAAGGGTGACCATTAATGGCACATTAATCTATTGGTACAAATGGATACTATACATAACTAACTAACACAAGAGTTAACTAATAACACAAAAGTGCTATGCTTATCCAGACATCTGTTTCTGGGTCCAGCTGGTGTCATTACATCTAAATGGCATGCCCCTGGATTCAAAATGAACGTTAATTAAGTTTAAACCCAACTTGTTTTTAATTGTTTAGTAATATTTCTGAATGAGGATTCTGTAAATGAGTGTCTTTTAAAAACGTAAAAAAATCATATATATATATATATATATATATCATAAAATCTTATTATAAATATTATAAAAATTATGTATTTATAATTATATATTTATAAAAATATATTTTTATGTATAATTTTTATACTATTTATAATAAGATTTTATGATAATGATATATTATAAACTGTTACCTAATTGTGGTATTACATCAACGACTATGTGAGGAACACACTTCATCTTTACTGCTTTGTTTTGTAAAGATATTAAGTATACTATACGTTGTTCTTTAGATTTTGTTTTCAGGATTGGCTAATGAAAGACTGACCCTTTGCAGAAATGTTTCTAATGATGTAATATCCGCTGTGTGAGTGAGTCGCAGATCTCTCTCAGCTCCAGCTCAAACTTTTCTGTCCAGAGTCGCTGCGCCCGGAGCGGCGATGAGAGCGCACTCACTGCTAGAGCCTCTGTTGAGGACTGAGATCCAGAGATATTGGCGAGAAGTTCAATCTAAAACCTCGGGAAGATGGTAACAGAGTCGGGGGAGACTCGAGGCAGAATGCGGGCGCTGTTCGTGGTGCTGAAACCGCTGTGTGTGCTGCTGCTGTTCAGCTCCTGCCCTTCCGCGGTAAGTGCTGCACACATTACGGTCTTTACATTTAAACTTGACATATTTGAGTCCAACTCTAGAGATATAAACGTCGCAAGAATATGCAAGACTGGATCTATATACAATGTGATAGACAAGTCTGTCAGTGTACTGTTATGACGGACCTTATAGGATTGTTTGTTCTTTTGATAATATCTCGTGCTTAATGTATTTTATCATGCATGTTGTCACTAAGTGACAACATAGTGGCCAGGGCAAGATAAGGAATAGAAAAATGTAATAAAACTAATATCTAATGAAATGGTGATAGATATTGAAGAACATTATTCTGTTCTTTAGGATTATGTTATGTGATAGAAAGTGATAGAAATGTCACATTTTCTATCTTTTGCAACTTTCTCTATGATTGCAGCATATCTGTGTTCAAAGCATTGGCTGTGTTTTGTTTTGTTTTGTTATTTTGATAGTTCAGTAATAGCCAGAGTTGTAAGTCATTGAAGGATTTACATGAGGATACATTGCTTTTCCTTAGTGGTCTGATGATATTATCTCCATTGTTGTATTAAATTATGTATGATTTCCTTACTGGGCCAAGGTCAGATTTACAATGCATGTATTAGCCAAATAACACGATGAATATCATGTACTCTGTGACTGGACGCTAAAAAGATCTGTAGCATCTGCAAGAGATTAAATCTTTCATCCAGCCACTATAAACCCAGCTGCAGGTCTTCTTTGAGGAGCATAATCTCTCTCATAATGGTGGTGAATAGCAGGAAGAGCCTATCCAACTTGATATGTGACAATTTGCTGAAATTGCAGTTAGTTGTTGGTTGCAGCAGCATCAGGAAGTGTGTCAGAGTCTGTATGAAAAAGTCTTTTTCCAGCCTTTTTTGCAGCCTGCTTTGAAAGGCAAGTCCTCAGTCTGCCTTTCATAGCCCACTGGGAGAAAGAGAGAGTGAAAAAATGAATGTGGGTGTTTACAAAGTTCTTTCATTGTTGCCGACAATCTAGGGACATTTTGGTGGATGAATGCATGCAGAGGCTTTCACATCAAGGTGTTTGTACGGAAGTGTTATTGTATGGAGTTACCTACTTTGTCGCTACTTTGTGGCTGCTGTGTTTTAACAGTGTGTAGAAAATGCATGACTTTCATTACTGTTGAGCCAATGTACGAATCACAGGGATTCAAAATGATTCAAATGAAGATTAAGTGGAATGCGCAGTAGCTGCATTCATTAAATTTTTTCCCTTGTGCTTTCTAACATGCAACTGTATTACAAGATCAGTATCTCATAAGGTCATGGAATGTCTGCAATTTCGAATATCATTTTAGCCTTAATGTTTTACTGGAAATATAAAGGATGAGGGCCATGCTCGTACAATAAAAAATATGGGGTAGAGCATTGATTTAAACAGCAATATTGTTTCTGTTGGGGGAAAGTTTACAGAACTCTTTCCATATTTATATTTTCTTCTCTCCCCATGAATAAAATGTACTGGATTATAAATTGGAAAACAGAGGCTATGAAAAACAGTTAATGTCATTTAGGTTATTTTTATTGCAGACTCTGTTGCCTTCAGCAAGTCTGATTATGTCACATTATAAGAGCCACTGAAATTCATTGCCTAAACAATAATAATCATTTATAATAGTCATTTACAAATGATATATAATAATTACATAATAATAGTCATTTAGAAATTTAATATGTATTTTGTTTGTAAACAAAAACACCTGAGATACCTCATGCATACATGTGCTCTATGTATGTCTGTGTGTGTTTGTGTAAAGACCATCAGCCCAAAGGAAGGCTGGCAGGTGTATAGTTCAGCACAGGATGCTGACGGACGCTGCATCTGTACGGTGGTGGCACCAGAACAGAATCTCTGCTCCAGAGATGCCAAGAGCAGACAGCTCCGCCAGCTACTGGAGAAGGTGTGTGCACTACACTCACACACACACTCAAAATGAATTCACACACAATGTTTCTATATTCACCCTAAAGCCTGTAGTGAGATCTGGTTCGGATAACGAAAGATCTCACTGTGGTTATTGTCTGTTGAAAGCATTATGCTAGACTGCTCACCATTGTCATCTGTTAAGAATGCCACAGGCTTTTCTGCAGCTGACTATGGAGATGCATAAAGATGATGATAATGCACAAAGTCCTGAAGGGTGTCTTTGGACTTCTCTTGTTTCTATGCATTATATCTGTACGTGATCGCTATTGGCCCATGAGACAGCTCTGTTTCCTTTTATTCTGGTGGATGACAGTGAATTGTAGTAATTGGTAACTGCGTTATCTGATACACATTAAGACGGAAGACATGTATGCTGTCACGGTTTTGTCTATTTTCAAATGGGTCAGAAAGGAAGAGAGTTATTGGTCTACGCTTTGATTCTCTTCATTGGAATTATGGAAATGTAGAAATCCTCTAAGACATTGTGCCAAGGCTGATTTACACCAGTTGGAAATATAATTTAAATATATTGCCTCTCCCCTTTGCAGTTTAAGGAAGGATTAATTAAACCTAACTTCATTTTGGCCCATCTTCCTCCCTTAAGATTCAGAACATGTCACAATCAATAGAAGTTCTGAACCTGAGGACCCAAAGAGACTTCCAGTATGTCATGAAAATGGAGAGCCAGATGAAAGGACTACGATCAAAGTTCAGACAAATCGAGTCAAACCGAAGAACATTATTGACTAAAAACTTTCAGGTGAGCTACCATTAATTTTTTTTAACTGTTCAGTGCTCTTCTATCTATTCCAGTTCATGTGACTTACATAAGGTTTTCTCTGTTTTCTCAGGAGCTGAAGGGTAGGATGAATGAACTTAAACCTCTGATTCCAGTATTGGACCAGTACAAGACTGACGCCACACTCATTTCCCAGTTCAAAGAGGAGATCAGGAACCTGTCTCTGGTTCTGACTGCTATTCAGGAGGAGATAGGAGCGTATGACTATGAAGAACTTCAGCAGAAGGTTTTTGGCTTGGAGGGAAGACTAAGAAGCTGCATGAACAAACTCAGTAAGTTTCAATATTTGAACATGAAACTCAATGACTTTACAGAATGTTGTAATTTCTCTGAAGTGTATTTAGACTGAAATGATAATTGCCATGAAGTTGATGATGTTTTGTTAGAAATATGTAAATACAAATTATGCGAGAATTTGCTTTTGGCTGTGTTGACATAACTATTCTGCACTGTGTCAGCCTGTGGTAAGCTGATGAAAATCACAGGACCCATCACTGTAAAGACATCAGGAACGAGGTTTGGTGCGTGGATGACAGACCCTCAGGCTTCACCTATGAACAACAAGGTAAGCTATAAGTATACATGAGTTATCTGCCACATACACTGCAGAATGTAAACCATAAGAGTTTCAAAATATTCTTCAATAAATAGTTCTATGCCAATCAGCTTTAGGATGAATCAGACATTGTAAGTACAAGACCTCAGTTGTTATAATGTACCTCAGTTGTTATAATGGAACTGTAAATGACAAAAACAAAATGATGCTTTTGTCCAAAATAAATTCAAATAAATATTTAATAATATATACAACAGTGTAGTGTAGGAGTATGGTTTATGTCATTCACACTGCACCATTAGAGTACATGGCTGCTGCTGAGCTTTGTTCACGTTAGCATCAAAAACATTTAATACAAAAAAGAACTGTACTTTTACCTTGGAAACCCTTGTTGTATTTCTTGATGATGCATTTAATATACCACTTGCAATTCAAGTGCAAATTTTAAATGTACATTTTAATGATCTGATGCAGGTTTGGTATATGGACAGCTATACAAACAACAAGATTGTCCGTGAGTACAAATCGATAAGTGACTTTGTAGCTGGAGTTGAATCACGAACCTACAATCTTCCATTCCATTGGGCTGGCACTAACCATGTAGTTTACAATGACTTCCCTATACTACAACAAGTACCAGAGCAACATTATTGTCAGGTACAGCTTTGACAGTGGCCGAGTCATGACCCAACGAGCACTGGAGTTTGCTGGCTTCCATAACGTCTACCCATACACCTGGGGTGGATTCTCCGACATTGACCTGATGGCTGATGAGCTTGGTTTATGGGCCATCTATGCCACCAATCAGAATGCAGGGAACATAGTGATCAGTCAGCTAGATCCTCTGACCATTCAGGTCCTGAACTCTTGGAACACTGAATATTCCAAACGGAATGCAGGTGAGTCCTTCATGATTTGCGGAACACTGTACATTACCAACTCCCATCTGACTGGGGCAAAAGTATATTACTCTTATTCCACCAAAACCTCGACTTATGAGTATATGGACATCCCCATCCATAACCAGTACTTTCATATGTCCATGTTGGATTACAATGCCAGGGACCGTGCGCTTTATGGCTGGAACAATGGCCACCAGGTACTGTTCAACATCACTCTGTTCCATATTATTAAAACAGATGATGAATCCTAAAGGAACGTGCAACTAGGTAAAAGTAGCACTTGCCAGAGAGTTTTGCTGACATTGTTTCTACAATTGTACTGTTCTGTGGTCCTGCTGTGAAATAAAGAGTTTTTATATATTTTAATCAAAGGTAAAATATAGTAAAATAGTTCAAAGATCTGCTTAGAGGTTACAGTTTATTACAGTGCCCCTGGAGATATATATTTTATCTGAGTGCAAAACATTCCCTCCCTTCCCATTTGTGACTTAACACAATCGTGATCCAATTTAAACCCAGACACATAAGGACAACAATGAATCTTTCACATTTTGCTTGTCATGTCTTGAATGTGGAACTTCCAGTCTGTGACAATGATGTATCTGTTATACTTAATTAAACCAAGAATTTAACAATATTACCACTGGAAACAAAGAAACAATAAATCAAATTTTCTTAAGGGTAGTAGGTATTGAACAGATCTTTAAGTTTTAGCTTGCAGAATGAGTAAATAATTAAAAACATTATTAATCAAGTATTTTTTTAATTCAGTTCAAAGTTTTCAAATTAGTCCATGCTGAAACATTTTACATAAAGTATTTACAGTAAATAATTGTAAATTGTAAATAATTTACAGTAAATAAAACATGTTTATGGTTTGGAGTTAATACATGTATATAAAATATATAAATGCTAAATAGTCTAAATAAATTGTGTTAATTGTTTTTCAAATATACTGCCTTTAATTTAATATAATGTATTCTAGTACATACAAACCTTTACTTGCAACATCAGAAAGCACAGTTATACAGTCCTATCTGGGGTAATTTTATCTAAAATGTCATTCAGCTGTTACTTCTTTATCAGATTTTCAGAGGAAATGTAACTGTGGCTTTGTTCTTGCTTTGCTTTCTACCCCAAGAAATTCTTGTGTGAGAATTTCTTTTTGAAAATCAATGAGACTTTTCAGTCAAGCCTTTCTGTTGTTGCTTTTTATGTTTTGAGATAAACACATTCACACTTCCTGTGTTTTTGGATTACCTCCAAGCATGTGGATAAAGCTTATTCATTTAGACACAAAAAATAACAGACTGTTGTTGTAATTCTTGTTTATATTTATTCAGAAGTTCTCCTGCTGTTTCATGGTGCTAAAGATTTTAAATAGGCATATTCAAACAAAACAACTAATACTGTTCCTCAACACAACTGATTCAGTATCTATTCAGTATCTATTAAAAGTATTTTTAAGAAACAGTCAACTTCTTGTCTTTAAAGTCTTTTATTGGACATACTAAGAAGGGATGTTTGCGCATTGTTTCACATTATTCACGTGCTGATACAGAAGCAGCCCAGATGACACAGCTGAAGTCTGTTGAAGTTCACTGTCACTCCACAGTCTACATCTTATAGTTCACTTTGATTCAAAGAAACATTTTAGTCTGTAGAAGAACTTATTCTACACATTACACTATTCTACACTATTTTGAATAATTTACTTGATATGTAACATCAGAATCAACAGGGTTACAGTTTCAGATGAATTAATGAATTTTATCACATTAAATGTGATTCACACATACTAAAAATAGAATAAAATTATTCTGCAACCTAGCAAAAAAAAAAAAAAAAAAAAAACATGAAGCACTACAAGACATCAAAATAGCAAGTTTTTCTATTTTTTTCTGCAAAAACAAAAGATAATTTTGTACATTTTTACCAATCCGCAATCCATGTCCATCTATTAATCCGGTAAAAATACATCTCTGTACCAGTGTTCATACCCTAATGCGCTGTTCATTTTTTAATGTTGAAAGTGAAATACTGATTTACTGACAATGTAAAACATTTTGTTTTTAGACAACTGTACACACAAATAAATACATTTTAGGTGAAACTTGTCTTGCCCCACCATTTGCCCAATTGGTTCATTTCACACTTCACATTACAATGTTTGTTACTGTAAGAGCCTATTATAATCACAAACTCATTATGGGAAAAATGAATGAGGGTCTCCTTGTAATTTGTCATCTGTGACCTGGCTCTGGTTAGCCTGGTGCTCCGGGTGCCTCACTGTTGACTATGATGCCCACGAGTGCCCATCTGAGTGACAGATTCTGGGCAGATGAATTGGACAGACTGTCACCCCATATCAAAGCTAGGGCAGGTGCTGACTGAGACGGGCCAAGCACAGCATAAAAGGCCAATATTAAAATTAACTTCTTCACCAACCCTCTCAGCAGGCAGCCAAATATGCACACTTTGAAGAAGAGAATGATGAAAAAAGTGAAGGCAAAATGAGAAAATCAGAATAAATGGACTTAAAAGGGCTGTGAGTGTTTCATGCATCTCAATCCGCTTCACTTCCTGGGTGTCAGTGTGAACCGGTTTTTTAAACATTAGGCATGGTGATATGAGAATGATACCATGTCACACTGCTCATTCCTATGTTTTATTGTATGGCCCTGAAATTTTTTAATGGTCATTTGCCAAAAAACATTTATGCATGGATTCCTTTACGATTAAACTATAAAAAAAGCTAAAAAATAATGCAAGTCAGTTTTTGCTGTCTTTTTAAAGTGTTTTAAATATCCAAAATTCCACATTCTAGTTGATTTGTTGAGCTATTTCCTTCTGGCTACACCAACTCTGAGCTGCCCTAAATTATTTTCAACATATCTGAAAATTCTCATCTCCTTTGGCCATGGAAATGAGGGTCAGTAGAAAGAAATGTTGATTAAATGTCATATATCAGGTGTCAGAAGCATCTGCATTTTATATGTGCATTCTAAATGCAAAATAGCTGGACAAAGACCCCAGAGGAAAAAAATGTCTGATTGTGCTGTTGACAATCACCCCAGACTGGTCTTCTTAAATTGAGTAGGATATTAAAATAGTTCCCCCTTCTTATCATTAAGAAAATAACTTGTTTTCTTTAGGCCTATTTCTTATGCATACCATTAGCAACATTTGAATAGGTATTGTATATTTTTATAATGAACAGGCTTTCATGCGATCATGATGTAATTATGTTGGCTTGACAAAGTGAACATACTGATCTACTATTTAAACATTATTAGTGGTGCTTGCCAAAGGTGACGCACACTATTACTGTCTCACATGATTATTATTAGTGGTGCTTGCCAAAAGCGAAGCACTATTTGAGTGTGCTGCTGCCTAGCGGCTAAAAACTGCATAACACTATTAGCTCAAAGATAGCTCAGTTCTGCTGAACAAGGGTTATTATTTGACCTCAGTTTTAGACAGGCAGTAACATTTTCAAGAAATTGAAAATTGTTCAAGAAATCACAATATTTCCTTATGAACTGACCTCTTGTGAATATCTGAGGCACAATTTTCAGTTACAACAGCATTTACTGCTTCCTGAAACATGGTCAGCTGTGTCAGCCCTTTATTTACTAGTTATCCATCCTCAGCACCTTTGGATGTGTCACTCCCTGGCAAATTATCCAGTATATTGATCACTACAGACAACTCTTTGTTTATTTCCAACAGTGGATGGAAATCATTTGAAGATATTTAGTGGTCTAATAAAATCTCATTCTATGAAGACAGATATGAGGAGTTATGGTCAATTCAGGTAATATGGACAGACTAAATGAAACCACTGATTCTTTCAGAGGCTGGGAGACTATTGCTTGACATTATTTTTTACCTGGAGGACTGAAGAAGACATAGAATTTGAGGTAATTACATACAGCATGGACATGGATCTTGTTTCTGCGTGTGGTTCATCTCTGTGTGTGGTAACATCTACCATGGTTCTTTCATATGGTTTAAAGAGCATCTATAAAGAGCATCTAAAAAAATGCAGTGCTCTGCTTTTGTACACTATGATGTGTGTGACTTTCTTTGATGGTGAAATATACTTTCTCCCCAGCTATAGGAGCTATTGTAAATATCAAGTTATTTATAGGTTTATTCCTGAACTTTGGTACTGTCAAAAAACAAACCATTGTTTGCAACCCGACCAGCACACCGACCAGCCAAACTTGGCACAACCAGTGCAGTGTTTCAGGTGGCACACTCTTCATTACATTAAGAGGATTGTGGAGACTATTCTCCTCCATGGCTTTTCAGACGGGACTATCGTGCAGGTATGTTTATCTCAGATTTCTAAAATTCTTCAGTTTTTCTACATTTCTGAATTTGAATTTATGCATTTGGTCCTGTCCATTTTAAAATGCCATGTATGTATTTTTTTTAAAGTAAACAACATGCACTATGGTTTCCAGAGTCTAATTGTCAAAATATTTCCTGTCTTGGCACATTAGAAAATCTGTCTGAAGTGCTTCTGACATGAGCAGAATGTCCATGATGTCACTCTATGCAAAGGTAAGTGGGAAAATTATGCAAAGGAAAAATTAGGCTGCTTGCCATGAAGCTTCCTTTTGCTGTTGTATAATATTCCCTAGTAGATCATTTAACTAAGCATATGGTTTGGCCATATGGAACAGTCATACACAATATTGCCTGCACATGTGAATGTGATAATGGTTTACTAAACATGCAAATGAGGGAGACTGAGGTTAAACACCCTTAAGTTATATATAGTGTTAAGTAGTTTATAATTACCACAATTAAAGAGATAGTTTACTCAGCCTCATAACATTGCAAACTTGTATGACTTTTCTCTTGTTTTGATCTGTTTTGAGTTGTTTTGTCCCATACAAGGAAAGTTGATGGGGCCCAGGGACAGTCATAGTCACCATTCACTTACACTTTATGAAATAAACAGCACACATATTCTGCAAATATTTTTTTTGTGTTCTGTGAAAGAAAGAATGTAATCTGGTTTTGGAACAACCTGAGGGTAAGTCAAACCTTTCAAACCTTTTTCATTTTTGGGTGAACTTTCCCCTTAAGTCTTTATCCAGTTCTTAAGAAAAGGTATATAAATATATCATTCTTTAGAGCTGTCTATAGTACTGACGGCTTGCAGAATGTCAGGCCTATTATATCAACCATCCACTTTACACCCTACCAAGTAAGTGCTTATTATATGACACATTACAGAGAATATGATTGGTTTGCTTTCTTATTATAACATTAGGATGTTTCGTCAGCCTATTGGAGAGTTCAGATCTATGTTCACTGGCATTGTTTTTGGTATGTATGTCAAAATCCTATAAGCAATAAATTAACCATGCAATTTAGGACAGCTACATTTGAGCTTTATTCATCTCTTTGTTTGCGTGCTGATTTCATATAGATCAGTGAGTGTGGAAACTTTTCTGTTCATCTAATTCTGAATCGAATCTGCTGTAATAGTAAGTGCCAGTTAGATTCTGCTAGATCTGCATGCGGGCGTAATAAAGCAGAAAGACAATGAATGAATCTCAGTGATTGTGATTAATTACCATTTTTATGAACAGTGCAATTTTTGGATGCTTTGTTTCTTTGACAATGGAATGTGGGGGTGTGCTCTAGCTTGCAATGTGAAATTATCTCTATTAAATTAAAACCTGGCTCACAGACCAAGCGTTTGCTTGATGGCAGAATTGTTAATTCTTTTATTTCTTGAACACTATCCAGTTTTATTACAGCACAGATATTTCCATTACTGCATAACTTCACATTATTGTCACACATCGACAGGGTCCAAACCTACAGATTTCTCATCCCACTCAGAATCCCCTCACTCTGCTATTTTCCTTTGTATTCCCAATCTAACTAATCTGTCAAAACAACAGTATATAGAACATCTGGGACAATTGGGGTTTGGCCATACCTCTAGAGTGCAGCTGTATTGGCATGTCAAATGATTTTGCAAGACATAGCTAGAAGCTAGAGTCTCTGGAATGTTTTGTCTGTTGTGTCTCCAATAATATAAAAAGGCAACCTGCACTTGTTTCCAGGTGGGATCGTGGCTTAGCTTCACAGTCATGACAATGTGTTCCAGGTACACAGCATTCCGCCTCACACAGTACACTCGCAAACATATTGTAGGGGAGTGTTCCCCTGTCTGATATCAATGAATCAAACTTTCATATCTCCACAGTCTCCAGTTTTTGGGTTTTGTTCAAATGACTATATGGGCAAAAGACCTACATCCAGGAGTTGACCTGTACTGAGATCAGCCATAATTTCACTATTTATCTAGATCTTAAACCAAGGGTGAACCAACACACACTTGGATGTTGGACGTTGGATGTTTCAACAAGCCTATGTAAGGCCTAAATCATTTTCTCTGCCAGGCCTGGTGATTTTTTCTGACACTTTTCTTTCGTGTGATGTATTCTTTGACATGTCAATGGTAATTACATTACAGTCCTAATTAATTTTAAGACATTATTCTAAACTAAGGACAATGATTTCAAAACAATTAACTCATCCAAACACTATGTAATTTTCCTAAACATTATATCTTAATTTTGTACAAATAATATACTGTACTTAGAGAATCACTACATAGCAATTTTGTCTTGCATCCAAAATGAGTCATTCTGAAATATTAAGTTGGGGGTGCCATATATAGTCTTGTGTATTTAGTTTAATATGAATAGTTTGATTTTGTTTTTTTAGAAATATTTTTTAAAAATTGCTGAAGACAATTTTCGATCCTTATATGACAGACAATAAAGCTAATTTAAATTATGCAATCAATAGAGAGTTATGATGATGAACGCTATATAATAATATATCAATAATTTTGACGTTAGTATTTGTTTCAGTTTTTTTAAATGGCTGCGCTAATTGTTTTGAGAGTATTAACTGTAGTTCTAGGAAATGTGTTAAAATAGATTGAGGAAAACTATCATTATGAACCGAGGATTACTGGTGATAGGACTAAGTTTGTACTACATGGTTGGGGAGGTTATGACAAATAGTGGCTTAATAATAACTTCCAAAACATGGCTTTTGTCCAGAGTCATGATTGTGAAAATCTTTAGACCATCAAGTAGAGAAAACAGTGTACAACACATTTCTGTTTTATTCATGCTGGTTGTTGATTTTTGTGTTCCATTGCAGTTTGTTTTGTAAACATATCTGAGTGACTATGTAGTACAGAAAATGTGATTTGTATTTCCAGAAATATCTCACTTTCAGCAAAGTGACTGTCAATTTCTACATCAATGTTAAAAAAACAAATATCTTTTCTTACAGAGTATTTTTTTAGACCTCTAAGTTCATTTGTTTTATTGTCATGTTAAGACTATCGAAGTGGCTTTATTATTGAAAGGATTTTGTCATGTTATTATACTTCAATTATTCACAAAGTGGCAGGCCATTGGTGTATTAAAGGGATGGTGGACAAAGGTGGACAAATGAAAAATGTAAAAAGTAACATGAAAAACTATTATGAAATTTCACATAATGTAATGTGATGCATTACGTTCAAATGCATTTGAATTACTAACAGCAGAGTATCATTTTCAGGTTCTGAGTACAAATATGAATTGAGTACAGTATACTGATCATCATAGTCTTAACATATTATCAAACATGCATTTAGAATCTATTAAAAGTTTTAATGAGTGTTCATGTAACAGTAAATACTCAGGCACTGCTTTAGCAGACGGAAATTGATTCTAATTGTACAATGAAAAATTTGTTCAACAAGGAAAACTGTAACTGATATTTACAGCAGTATAAACACAAATCTCAAAGCAATCACGCTGTCTGTCCCTACAAGCTTTGGTACTTAAATGTCATCAAGTGCAAAATTTATTGCTTTAAAATGTATTGCTTTTAGTCTCAAAGTATTGCGTTAACAGCTGCTGAGGGCAAACATCTGATAATGTTAAAAATTATGAACATATTAATGTTTTTTAATTAAATACAGCAGGTTCTTTGTACCAATTCTTACATAAAAGGCTTGTAGGAGCTTTATAAATAACAAAATATATGATGTCAGCCATCAGATAGTTTAGTCTTTTTGAAGCACCTGAGCTTCTTTTATCTGTTTTTGCTCACAACTCTTCGGAGCGGCGAGATCTTTTTATCCCGTTTTGACCCCGATGATCTGGTCTGAAGGGGAGCGGGGTCATCCTCTCCTGACTGCTGTTTGGCAAAATTCACAAACACCTGGAAGGCAGCACAAACAAGTATTTCTCAATCAAATGCAATGCAATAAATGAGAATTTAAATAAACCAAAAAATCTACTGAAATATTATTTATCTAATTCATTTTATCACATATTACATTATTATAAAGAATATATTATTAGATTATTTTTAATTTCACAGTATATGCCACCCAAAGACATTTATTGAACGTCCTTAATACAGAAAGACTGAGACAAGTATACATTCTAATGTAAAACTAAACATGAAAGGGACGAAAAGATTTGCCACCTAATTGAGAACACAGTTTTCTGAACAGGTTGGTTTCCCCTTAAGAAAAAAACCATTATGCTACTCATTATGAGAAGGCATAACTCATCGTAACTAGTTGCAATCAAGTATTTTTTCCATCTTCACTGAAAGTTAATGTGACAAGTCATAGGCTATTAAAATATACTTGATGCATAATTGCTGTAGAACATGCTTAATCTATGTTCTACAATGAGATTTCAATGTTTTTCAAAAATAAATCTGACTGTGTATCACTTCATATCTGGTTATGCTGTGGGGTTGGACATTATTTTATTGTGTTACGTTACCTGATCTAATGTGGTCTGAGACACAGAACAGTCTTCTATATTCAGTCGCTCTTTGTTGGCCATCACTAGCTGGAAGACTCGTGCCAGTGAGGCAGCAGCAATCTCGTACTGTAAAGTGTTGTAGTGTTTTTCTCGCTGTACACATCCTGGGAAGCTGCTTTCCATGAAGGACTCAGCAGGAACCAGGTCAGGAGACAGGCCTGCTTTTGACGCTTTGATCTTCATTGTGACCACATAGCCACCTCCGAACCTGTCCACAAGATCAACAGAATATCTCAAATATATAAAACAGTGTTAGTTGTTAGGGTAACAATGTTAGTTATTAATTGTTAGTAGGTAGTTAGAGGCTCAAAGTACAGGCTGATTTTTTTGGTAATATGGCAGTAGGATCCTTCACTTTAAATATACTCACTTGTATTTCAAATGTTGGATTGTGCCCAGACATTTAAATGTCCCATTGACCATGATGGCCAGACGAGTGCAAAGGGCCTCACATTCTTCCATGCTGTAAATGGAAAAGAAACATCAATATGAGTGCTCTAGAGTGGACCACAAACATAAAGTTCTAACATATACATTATTAGGTTTTAATTATAAAAATAAATTTTGGGGTCACTGTACACCAAAATGGCTATAACATCAAATATGAGGGCCGCTCTTGCCTGTGAGATGTCAAAACAACTGCCCTCCCATCACGAATGATACTCAGAATGGCGGTCCAAAGGAAGCGGCGAGAGTGAGGGTCCATTCCTGTAGTGGGTTCATCCTGTATGGTTACATGGCTGAATTAGACCAGTGGAATTAGACCAATAGAACGCCACTGAGGAGAAGGTCAAGGAGAAACATACCAGGAGCACTAAAGGAGGACAACCGATCATGGCAATAGCAGTAGACAGTTTTCTCTTGTTGCCACCACTGTAGGTTCCAGCACAGCGGTCTGCATATTCAGACAGACCCAGCTTCTGAATGCCCCACTCGGCCACCTATAGAAAACATACAGTCATTCATACATATCATATAATCATAGAAACATATAATTATACTCACACAAAAAAATCACATGCATGTCATTACAAACCCCTATGATTTTTCTTTCTTTCTTGGAACATGAAAGGAGACGTGAGACAGAATATTCATACCGCTCTGATCAATACAGTGAAAGTGGATGGTGACCGGCAGCTGTCAAGCTTCACAATTAATAAATCACAATAAAAGTATATTGGACTATACTACATATCTTGTAGACATGTTTTAGTCTGTTCTTCACACAAAGATACAGAGAACTTGAAATATAGTGCACGTCATGAACTACTTTTATAATATTTTTATGGTGCATTTTTGTCCTGTTTAGACAATTTGTTTGGGTCACCATTTAAAACAAGAACCTCTAAAATCCTATAAACTATTCCTTTTGTGTTTTACAGAAAGAAAAGAAGAAAGAAAATCACGCAGGTTTATAACATGGAAGGTGAGTGAAGGGGTGAATGAGACACACTCTGCTGATCTCAGATCCGGGGATCCCGCGGAGGCGAGCGTACAGATACAGGTGCTCCCTCCCTGTCAGCAGCTCATCTATGGCATCAAATTGAGGGCAGTAGCCCATGTTCTGATGCACATCCAGGATGTTGGTGAGAATACTGGGGAAAAAACAGTTTAAGTTTTTTTTAAATGAGCCAGCTTTATTTGCCAGTGTTTATTTGCAGATAATGTCTGTTGTTGCAGCACCAGATTTACTAAAACAAATATGACCAGATGTGTGCCTCAGGTCTGGATATATGCCTATCTATAATTTATAGTTTTTCCCCATCATTTCATTATCATTTGATGAATTGTTGCTGCTATCATAAAGACATACACAGCATCCTTTTGTAATTGATTTTACTGCCTGCCTGCAGATCATAATTAGCACAATGTTAAATTGCTCCAGACACACATAGCTTAGTCTAGAGTTTTGTAAATATGGCACAATCTATAATGAGTCTTATTAAGGCAAAAGAAAACATGTTTGTACTGAAATAATACCAAATTTCATTTTATTTAAAAAACTCTTTATTTAAATACTATTTAAGTTTAAATACTCATGGCTCAGCGCTGTTATTGTCTGTTTATACAGGTTTACTTTTGTTTAGTGAATTTGTCAATTATTATATCATAGCATCATTGTTGATGGTCTGTGTGTTTGTATTTAGAAGCTGTCTTTTTGATTTGTACATTACCTGTATCCAGCTACTGACGCCTCTCCTGAAGTCACATCTGTGTCTCCGGTCAACATTTTAAAGGTTGTGGTTTTACCTGCACCGTTTACACCAAGAAGCCCAAAGCACTGCAAGAAACATTTGCTTATCATTCCATTATTGTTTAGTGTTCGATTAAAAGTTTATAAACAATGTTTTACAAATAAGAAGCATAAAAGGTTTTTTTGAGACCTCTCCTGCAGAAACTCCCACACAGATTCTGTTCACTGCCGCTCTTTTTCTGCCCCTGTAAGTCTAACTTAAGACAGTAGACTTTAGCAAACCAATAATGGTGCAAAAATGCTAAAGCTACATTTACCTGAATTAGCTTAGAAAATATATCCCAAAAATATATCCAAAAGTATTGATTTAAAACATTTGCTTAGCCTAGTCACTTACTTTTGCCAAATCTCGGATCAGAAGGATGTCATTCTTGTTTCCGCCTTTGTAAATACGCTCTCTCTCCTGAGCTACATCATCATCTTCATCTTTAACAGGAGCCCTCATATGGTCAGATGCCCTATACAAATAATACAAAATAGTAATACAGACTGTCACATGCAGTTGTAGGGAGTAAACACAAAGTCCCTACTTTTCGTTTAACATTTAGTTTGGAGTTGTGAATGCCTGGATACAAACTTTAACACTGTGAGCAGAACCTATAAGTAATGTCTTCTGGATATGAATAAGGCTTTCGTTTTCCCTCACCAGTAATCAAGGAAAAATTTGTACTGGATGAGCAGATTAAGGATGAAATACACAAAACCCTCCACAGCCATACAGACCAGGTTCTTCCCCACAAAGTCCCATCTGAAGGGATCCTTTGAAAACTCCTCCCCTGTGCCACAACAAAGAATGAAAGAGAACAGTCAAGGTATTCAAACACTAATATACAAGGTACCAGACATTAGTTAACCCTTCCAGGCACAGTGGTCACTACAAGGTCACTACAGTTTAATAGGTATCACTACAAGGTGATACCTATTAAACTATTCTGTCAGTCTAAAAGACTTTTCAGTCTAAGAAAAATATTATAAAAAAGCTTTTATGCTAATCAATGCAAAAAATAAATGTGCATAAAATGTGCATAGGAACCTTTACAGACACATTTACATACTACTGCCACTTACTTATACATCTGACCATGTGACACCCTACAGACTATATAGACAGACGTACCGAACCGGGCATAGACATCAGTGACTGCCTGATTCATGGCCATATCAATGAGACCTCGACCGAGACAGAAGTGAGGAAAGACCAGCAACACTTTCTTCAGCACTTCGTTAAACATCAGCAGAGACTGAAGAGATGGGGAAGAAAATGTTTATTACAAAAAACATTTATCCACAAGATAAACATGGATTTCAAGCCAAAATATAGATCTGTGTATCTTCAAGGCATTATTAAGCAACAAATTATAATTTTATATGAGAATTGTGACAGAAGATGTGGCTGTAACTTTACCCTATTATTCTCAAAGAGCTCTAAGATGAAGGTGATGGCACTGCTGTTGATACCAATGAACAGGTTAATGCAGGAGAGTGACACGTATGCCGTGCTGGGGATTCTGAAGATGTAGCACATGGGGTACATCATTGGCGTCACTGACCACCTGCATACGGCACATAAAAAAATCACTGTTGTGATTGGCTGGTGTTCTTCAATGTAGTCCAATGGCTAGTACACAATACGTGGATTCAAATACAGCATATCATTTACTGACTGACCCATAGAGACATAGCAGAGCGACCAGCGCTGGGAGATTGGTAGGTGATGTGTAGCATTTCTTATCAAAAGCCACAAAAATACCTACAACCATCGCCATGCTGACAGAGTAGTTCACCTGGCACAAACAAACTCAAGGATGTCATCAAGCAGCAGTCCAGAAACATGTAGCAATAACTACAATTTACTGAAGTTAACACACAATGCTGATGAATCTCACCATGTCCCAGAAAAAGTTGGCAACCCAGTAGACCAGAGGACTGACTCCACTAACAAACTGCAGATGTTTGGCTTTGGTGGCACGTTCCTGAATGAGGTAGAGGACAAAGCTGGCTGGAATGAAGGACATGGCAAAGATGACACAGATGGCCACCACTGCATCCACTGATGTTGTCAGACTGTGGAAGAGAAAAATTAGAGCTTTACTAAACAAGACAGTTTCAAAATTCCTGTTTTAAAACACAACGTTTTCTTGAATGCAGTAGCAAACATTTGAATTGCCTAAACACAAATGGTACTCTAGGTTAGATCAATCAGTAAGTATTAAATTATTAAGTAATAAATTATTAGAGCTTTCAATTAAGAACTAAAATAATAGAGTTTCAGTCTAACTATTTATATAATATATTAAATTAATCAGCTTAACCATGTCTAATCGCATATCAACATATGCTAAGGAAAGCCCCCAAATGAAGATAATTAAGACATACAATTTCTGTGGCAGAAAAGCACTGATTATACAATTACTTTTATAATCAATAACACAAAATGAATGTGTTAAATTGACAGCCCTGATTTATATTTACATATGAATCTTTCTGTGACACTCACACAGTGACCTCTGAAAGCTGCTCTTTTGTGAGGTTGAGTGGGTGGTTGATGACAGTAATGCCGTATTCTGCTGGATTAACATGTGGTGGCAGGTAAGCTCGGAGAACAGCATTGTTAGCCACATTCAGGAACGCAACCATGGCGTGCCAACCTTTGTTGTTATACCACACCTGCAACCAGTGAGGAAAGAGAGCGAAACAAAGCCCTCACCACAAAATTAAAGACAGAAAATCTGAATAACTATTGTTCTTAAAGTAATTAAAAATGTTTTCTAACTTTTGGATTGGAATATATTGCTTTGTAACAACCCCTTCTAAGCCTTCTCCCTTCTAAGCCTTCTCCTTCTAAGCCTTCTCCCCTTCTAAGCCTTTCTTTCTTTCTTTCTTCTATTATTAATCTATATGGTAATTTTCTTCATACACACTGGTTATGGTTAATTGTACATTTACTATTTCATGCAGCTTCGTTGTAACCTCATGTTAATAAATGAGGTTAAAAAACAAACTGACTTTGATTCATTGTTAATATTTTAAAGCGTCCTATTGCAATACAATACAGTCATTATAGCAATGCTGTCCTACATATTTAGCTATGGTAACTGTGTTTATTTCTGTCCTTGGTATAAGCAGCAGAAGGGTGGAAATTTACAAGAAAATACACAGTTTTATACACAGTTTTATCTTGATGTTAATGTTTTCTAGTAATTTCTGCATCCCTACCACTGCAGTGAAATCACCCATACATAATTAAAATCAAATTTTGATACCTTCATATCTGCACAATGAAATATATGCTCACATTCATTTTGGGGCCAGTATATTTTTACATACAGTTTTTGGAATAACATACCTTAACATTGTACTCGCTCTCCATGTAGTGCAAGAAAGGTCCTATTTCTTTCATGGCTGACTTTGAATAGCGTCCCTAAGGGTAAGAAATCATTACTACTGCATACTTTGAGTGAGCAGAGCAGAGAGTAATGTTGTCTTGTAATGTAATCTTATGATAATTCAGATTGAACAAACAGAATAACACACCCCAGAAATATTCATCATTCGTCCAAGTTGAGATAGAACATTCTGGATCTCCTCAGGGTCAACATCAAGAATTGGTAGATGCCCACCAACAGAGAGTCCACCATACCTGAAAAAGATTAGTTATAATGTGTGAGTTTTTCACTACTGTTTAAAAAGAATTACTTTGTCATGAGCACATCAAACATCCAAATAAAGACATTAAAACTTTACCTTTGTTCATTCACCCAATATTTGCTCTTCAAACTGTATATGAAGGAAACAGTAGTCATTATCATTTAATATTATCAAACATTAAATGAAGATAACAGTACAGACACACTGTAGCTATTTCAATGGCTCACCTGGTCTTGATAAGACTAGGATAAGTCTTTACCAAGTAGTCAGAGATATTCCTGTATGTCATGTCAAGCAAAATGTCTCCTGTCGGCTCTTTTCTCTACATATATCAACAAAAAATATAACTATCATTTTAAGGTTCTGCTGCATAGATTTAGTAATCATATGTTAAGATTTGGGTTAGCCTCCTGACCTGCCGTGGTGGAAGGCCCCCAGCTCCAGCCGGACACACGGGTAGCATGGTGAGCTTTGTGTCAGTGCTACACTGACAGGAAGGGGAAGGGTTTCTCGCATGCCACTCAGGGCTCAATAAGATGTTGCTGACCTCAGGAGATACTGAAGGAGTTTCCCAACCAGATGTTGTGTTTAAGCAGGTAAAGAGATCTCTGTGTGTAAACAGTTTATGTGGTAGAACTGAGGATGACCAACAATATAGAGAGCAACAGGAATCAATCAGAGACCAATGTTCTGTTTCAAAAGTTCTGAATCAAGCCTACATCAAAAATTAAGCTGGGATTTTAGATGACACTGACTTGCGGCTTATTACAGAAGCATCTTTTTCCCTTGAAAGGGTTATACTTTATTGTTAAAATTCCATTTGTCTAATAGGATTTCTGGAACTTCACTCTTGCTTTTTTTGAAAGAGAAAATGACAAAAGTATAAATCACATAAATCAGAATTACGTGTGTACACTGGCTAGAAACAACAATTATTTTAATTTCACAGAAAGATTAAGGCATGTTTATAGTTGTGTTTCCAGACTCACTGCAAAGGCTGATTCACCATACAGCGTGTACCCATGCCAGGCTTTCTCAGCAACGTCTGTATAAAGTACTTCATCTTTGGATGAAATGGCTGCTCATTACTGAGATGAAGAAGAACAGTGAGGAATTTAATGACTCTCAGAGGAAGATTGATGGTTTCATAATGTTTATGGGCTTGTTTATGAGAAGAATGTTTACCTGATGAAGGTAAACTGTGCTCCATACATCCATGGAGAGAGGGTAAGGCTGGGATACTCTCCAAATGGTGGGACAATCATGGTGAAGATTAAAGCAATAAGTACAAAGCTGGCTGGCAAAACAATCTACAAAAAAATGAAAGAAATTATATACCTATTGTTCATTCTAAAAGAAAGTCTTAAACAAAATTGTGAGGTCTTTATACCCAGAAACCTGCCTTTATAAAATGCTATTTAAAAAGAATAAATATAATATGTGTAACTTAAATATTATACTCAGCTTAGTCTTGTAATAGTGTCTGCATGCAAACTTCACCTACCTGTGCAAGGAAATCTTTGTGGCTACGAGTGGCATGGTGAAATCTCTTTACTAGAAGGGCATGGAACTGTTTGAGTACCAGAGTAAATCCTTTAACCTGTCTGGATGCTTTACCAGCACTGTTATCAGAGTCTGCAGGGTTTCCCACACCATTGGCATCTGCCAACCAGGGCAAATATCTAGGTTAATTCCTTATGGCTTCCAGCAGAGGAACATATAAAGAATTAAAGAATGTTGATGTTTTGGATGCTGGTTTGTCCCTAACAGACTGATTGACCACTGATAACTAAAAAGCATTTTTAAAACCAGCAAGGTCACATTCGTTGACCAGCTTATCCAGCAAGACCTTGCTGCTTTACTATAGCTTAACCAGAAAATGTTTTAACCAGTCAACAAGCACTGCTAATCCATCAAAAAAACAGCACTAACCAGCAAAGACCAGGACAGACTACCATTAATGCTGGTCTAAGCAGATGTTTCTGTAGGACGTAAAGCCACTGCTGTGAAGAGCTATCTTGTGACATTTTAGCTCTATATAAAGCATAGCACCTCATTGTATTTAATGCCTGAAAGCATGCCTCTCCATTAGCTTAGCATGAGCACTAAGCAAAGCTGAGCTCTGGCATGTCAATTCACCTTCTGGGCAATCAGCATTATTAGTGGTCGCACTGTGCCTCAAGAAGCCATTGCCATTTTTTCTCTGCTGTAGCATCCATTGCTCTGAGGGGGCAGGGGACCACACAGTCAAAAAAGTGTTATAGACTACCAGTTTAGGACTTTCAGTATAGGACTTCAAGAAAAACTAGATAGTCAAGTTTAAGTGCAAAATTTATATTGGCTTGAGAAAGCCTAGTCTTAAAGTTCTGTGAGTTTTAAAGCTTGAAATTTAGGTGTTTAATCAAATTTACCATGGTAATATAATTAGTATGGTGCTAGCATGATTTAACATAAAGCTATTTGTTATGTTAGTATGTTTTAACATTATGTTTGCATTATTTAGTGTGACATTAACTTTAAGATCATTCAGCATAACCAAAAAATCCTTAAAGTCAGTTTTATCACACTTCAGAATCTTCATTTTATCTCAGTGTAGATTGTGTATTTCTGAATTTATTACCTGGTGTGACAGAGCTGTTGGCTGCTTCTCCATCTGCTGTAACCTTCAGAAAAATCTAGATACACAGTACGCAATTTCTTAATCAACAGTGAATGCAGACTTATTCATACAGCACAGTTACAATTTATTGCAGCTGATTCAAAATATATGGTAAAACTACAAAGAAGCTGTCATGGCAACTAGCAAAATTCAGAATTAAAAACTGTCCAACCTCCTCTAGTGAGGTGTCAGATATTCCAAAGCTGCTGAGGCCCATGTCACCCAATGTTTCCTCCAGTTCTCGGAACAGACTGGCATAAGCACGATGTTTAAAGCCTTTATTTGGCAGCAGGTAGGTCATCTCCTGACCAATCATTTCAATCAGCTTTGCCTCGGGTACATGGTGATGAATCAGAGTAGTGATGCTTTCCACGTTCCCTGAACAGAGACATGATTCCAAAATGATTAATTATCGAAAAGAGGCTAAAGAGGCTGTTATATTACTGACTATTTATGCGTTTTAGTAAACTCACCGTCCAGAATTCTCTCAGGTTGTATTGTCTGACTCTCCTCTTTATATTTGGTGCAGGTGGAGCATGTGCAGGAACACTCAGATGCACAGTCACACTCATTCTGAAGAGCACAGAGAACTCTTAAAGACACAGTTAAAACACTCTTGATGTGCAAAGCATTTGTCCCTTTTTGCGTTAGCCTCTAGGATGGTTGCCAGTGTGTTGATATGAGTTTGCTAGCTCATTGCTATGGGGTTGCTAGAGTGTTCTACATGGTTGCTAGATGGTTTCTGTGGTATTCTGGGTGGTTACATACTGGCCTAAATCACCCAAGACCACATAATATTTTGGTTCTTAGCATTAGTAATTATTAGACAAGAGTAAGGGGAATGTGATTGGGATGTATCACAGGCTAAGCTCAAACTTGCATCACCCACATGAGCACTATGTTGTAGGTCAAAGCTTCTGGAGTTAGTGTGCTAACAGCTGAACCAACAGCTCTGACAGTCAAAACACTCCTAAAGAGCCAGAGCTGTGGCTTGTTCTTAAGGGAAATAAAGCCACAAACTAGATAACAAAATCTCAGTGCTTAATTCTTAACAACAACACAGTCACCTGTCACACAAGTCTCACCTCTTTCTTGCGTTTGTCTTTCATGCGACGCACCAGTGTGAGGTAGAAACCCACTCCAAAGCAGTTCTTCAGGAAGAGAGGAGAGCCACTGCAGTGCAGTTTTCCCTTAGAGATGATGGCAACTTTGTCACTCAGCAGATCTGCCTCGTCCATGTGATGAGTGGACAGTATTACTGTGCGGCCTGGAAAAAATGTATTTGTGTTAGACAAAAACAGAGAGTGATATAGAGTTTTTTAAAAAAGGGGGCTCATTAGTTTTGCATCTTATTTTATAAGCAAATAAGTCAAGCAGTGATAGTCTATGTAAGCTTGTAATGTTATCTTTGGCCAGAAGGTGGCAGTACCTGTACGATACTTCAGCAGCAGGTCCCAGATGGAGCGTCTAGAGTAGGGGTCCACTCCTGAAGTTGGCTCATCCAGGATCACCACCTTAGACCCACCCACAAAAGCCATAGCCACTGATAGCTTCCTTTGCATACCCCCTAAACAGATAATCAAAGTTATTATATTATATTATATTATATTATATTATATTATATTATATTATATTATATTATATTATATTATATTATATTATATTATATTATATTATATTATATTATATTATACACAGGCTTTCTGACACAGGTCCTCTGCAGGCAAACGCTAAGACCCATTCATCCAAATAGGTGTTTTCACACATTCAAATTAAGACCTACCAGAAAGGTTCTGAGCTTCCTCATCTCTTTTATGTGGCAATGCCAGGTCCACCAGCATGTCCTCGACCTCCTTCTCTGCTTCTTTGCGTCCACGACCCTTCATCATAGAGTAGAAGAGAACATGCTCCTCTACTGTCAGACTAAGATGGGTAATGTAGATCAGAGTTAGAACATACACATGCAATCAATATGAATTCAGGCAGCAGTCATATTACATACTGCAACATATTACAGTATGTCATTATGTCCGCTTGTATAGAAAAAGCACTCACTGGTTAAAGAGGATGTTGTACTGGGGGCACATGCCAAGTGATTGTCTTATGGCGTCCATTTCTGTACGAATGTCTCTGCCATATATGTAAGCAGTTCCAGACGTGGGTGGGAACAATCCAGTCAATATGGACCTAGTGTGACATATGCCAGAAAGGCATCCAACATCAGACAAACTAAACTAGATTTATGTGTACATATCATTGACAATAACAGATCTAGAAAATGTAAGGACGCACAAGGTGGTAGTCTTCCCTGCCCCATTGTGACCCAGGAAAGAAGTGATCTGGCCCTCATAGAAGTTTATGTTGAGACAGTCCACTGCAGGCTTTGAGGATCTAGAATATACTTTCACCAAGTCCTGCACTGATACTCCGGGTAGCAGCCCGGTTGGCTCTAACTCGAAGAATGGGTTCTCTGCAGGTAGAAGACCCATACAAGCACTCAAACAAACAGGCCTAATGACAATGTACTGTACCAGGATCCCAACAGTTTATATCCACAACAGACCATGTTTGTAAATTTGTACATATTTAATAAACCTGCAATACATTCCTTTGTGTTTCATCAGAAGTGAATCACTTTTAATTCATAAATTGAAATGTGAAATGGATTGACAGGACTATGAATTTAATGAATTGCAATTCAAAGGAATTGAACACAGTCACACACAGATAATCAAAAAACAAATTATTACATCATTAATTTTAAGCTAATTGTGCTAATTTGTTCCCTGATACAGAGAATAAATAATAATAATTTTATTATAATTATTTAATTTTAATAATAATAATAATAAAAAAGAATAATATTTTCTGATATACCTATTTCTCTAAACTAGGTTAAATACTGTTCAAATAAACAACACAACATATTTGAATTTTTGTTACATTTGAAACACAACAACATAAACGCTATGATGTGGCATTCTCAGTTTATTTCTGGTGGTCTCCTTACCCGTCTGCACAGGCTGCACCTCCTCCTGCTCAATCTGTCCCTCCTCCTGCATCTTCAGCTGCTCCTCACGCTCTCTCTCTTTCTCCAGCCTCTCTCGTTTCTCTCTGTGCTTGCACTGCTTGCTGTTGCGTGACCCGTTGCATTCCCTCGGCTCTGGAGAACTTCCGACATACTCCTCATGCTCCTGCTTCTCCATGTTATCTACCAGAGGTTGCTCAGGCCCTACAAAGAAGCAGAGGTGTGTTTCTCAAAACAAATCTGATGTAAAGTGGGCCTATAATCTACATCCATTAAATAATTATCAGTTAAAGTTCAAGCATACCTGGATTACAGTTCTCTGAAGATGGGGTTGTCAGCTTTAGCCAGTACGAGGGCTGCACAGGGAAATAAAATGGCCGGCCGATCCCATACTGCCCTGGAAAGCCAAAGGACCATGAATAATCCGATACTTCTGCACTCCAAAGATGTTCAAAACAATTCAAAACATATTCAACACATACACCAGAATAATAACCCAAGTTTTTGAAAGAACCCTTAAGAAAAGACCACCATATGTTTTATATGTGATTCCAAAGGTTTCTCATGGGAATTTACATGGAATTCACACAGAAACATTCCAAAACCACATATTTCACATCTGATCACATCTTTTTGCACATGTGAAATTTACGTGTGTGGTTTGTGTGAATTCCATGTAAATTCCTATATCAAACCTTTGGAATCACATGTGAAATATATGATGACATTTTTCATGTGTGATCTTGTGTTTTTGCGCATTTGAAATTCATGTGTCTTTTCTGTAAGAGAAACTGACCTGGAAAGACATTGTCGAGATACCAAGCCAAAACGGCGTAGAGAACTGCATCTAAGAGCATCATGCTTATAGAAGTGAGGAAGGAGTATTCATCACCCTCCAGTGGGCTTGTTCCAATATTGTCCCACTGCAGACCCAAGCCCTGCTCTTCATAGCGAGATAGATACTCTGTGCCAAAGCCAAAGGCCACTGGAGACAGCAAGCTCTGGAAGAGCAGCAAGATTTACATACTACACACTGATGCTTCATACATTAGTACATAGTCCAGTTACATACTGCAGGACAATACTATACACTCATTCAACACACTGCCAAGTTGTAGAGTACCAAATTGTGTCACTCACCACAGCTAACTTCATGTCTTTGGTAATCCGGTCCTGCCAGGCAAAGCAGAAGATGTGAGGTAGGTAGAGAGTGAAGTAGATGATGCCACTGCAGGCCGCAGCCAGGTTGGCTTTGTTAAAGAAGACGCTCATCAGGAATGATTGCATGATAGTGGCCACAGTGAAGGTGAGGAGGAACAGGAAGAGGATGATGGGATTGCTGTAATTCAGCACTTTCCCAGCCTGAGGATACAGGAAAAGCAGCAAAATTATGCTACTGACTGATTTAATGAGGCAAGAAAAGGCTTTCTTAAGTATTATGAAAAGCAACAGAATTGTTAAGTCATGACGTCAGTTAGTAAGCCAAGCTAGAAGCTAGAAATTTGATCCCTCCAGAAGATCCCTCCACAGACTCCCTTCAGAATTTTAATGGGTCTTTAGTGGTTTTTAAGTACAATAATGTGGTTAACATTATATAAAGACACTTTAATCTTTAATCATTTTTTGTTTTTAACATAACACACAGTCATGACATAGTCACATTCATTTTAAAACCAGTGTGTTCTTGAAAAAAGATGAGAAGACTTTTTCCAATGCATAACACCTTTGTTTTGTAGTCTTTTTTACCCTAGTCTGGTTAAGCCCTGTGAATACCTGAACTACAATATCTGGTCCAATATGTGGAGAGTGAGACATGCACCTCCATTTGTAGTTGCAAAATACACCCAGAAGAGGTCACAATAAAACAGTGCTGAGAAAGGCTGGCTTCCATTATAGAAACTGTTTCAATGATGAATACACCTGTAGATCGTGGTGTTAGTAGGTCATCACATTTCTTCCTCACCATAATAATTCCTGTAAGAAGAGCTGTGCTGGAGGCCATCATGAGGAAACTGTCGATGAACCAGGTGTACCAGATGACTCCATTAGAGACGCCCATGGCCTTCAGAGTCTCTTTCAGCCTCATCTCCTTCTCCAGCACAATGCTCTTCACCACCATGGACACAGAGTAGATCCATGCCAGCACCATGAAGATGGGGAAACAGCGGTTTAGGGTGAGCATAAACCTTAATAAAAGACAAATCAAACAAGTTCCATTGGACACTGAGGTAACTGGCCTGAAGAATGCAGGTCACTGCATTCATACAAAGAATTCAAGATCTGGAGTAATGTGTATATAAACTGGAGTTAAGTAGGATGCATTTGGCCTTTAAAGAGATAGTTCTGTTTTTTTATGTTATTCAAAATTATAAAAATACAAACTAAAATATAATCCATTATTTAATGCAAGTCTTGTCCTTTCTCTCTAGACACAGGTCACATAGAATCATTTCATGAAGCTTTTGTGTTCTGTGTTAGAAGAAATCCATATGAGTTTTGAATGACAGGTAAATAATGACTAAATTGTTATTGTTATAAGTTATGGTGAACCATCCCTTTAACAGGTGAAGTTATATAAGCAGAGCAGAGGTGATCTTAGACTATCCGTTTTTTGCCACATAATTTCACCCATCACTCACATGTCGTCCACGTAGCAGGGGTAGGGCATCTGCTGCAGGTAAACACCCAAAGGCCAGTCATGACCTGTCTGTAATTTGAGTATACCATGTTCAATCATGTCCTGCAGGTAGGCAAAACCTCCCCAGATATAGCGCAGGTCTTCCACAGGGTCTGCCCTGGGGCCAGGGTCCCAGTACCTGGGAGAAACAGGAAGTAAGTTGGAAAACTTTAAGTGTCCATATGTTTAGGATCACTGTTCCTTATACCGTATACCCTCTTTGAATTAAAATGTCATAGTATCATGATTATGTGGGATAAAATGGAATTTATTTCATGCGTTCAAAAAAATTAACATTGGAGTGCCAAAAAATCACAACTTGTAATTCAATGAACACTGTTTATGCCCATATAATGACAACACAATGAACCCACAGGCCCAACAGTGTTATCCAATCTCTAGCCAATTATGGATGCTGTGTATCACCTGTCTTTGATTTTATTGGTACGTTCCACTGCATCAATGTCCATTCTGATCTTAAACTTGACATGTCGTGGCAGGTCTGTGGTCCAGGGGTACATGTCTACAAAGACCAGGCCAGCCCAGAACTTATTCTCCTCCAGCAGGTGTAAAGCTTGATGGGTCATCAGGTTCTCATCCATGTGCCCAACAAACTTATCCAGACTTATACACTGATCAGATAAAGATAAAGTGTAAGTGTCAGGAAACAGAAGACAGTTTGATGTATGAGTTTGAATGAACTTGCATGAACCCTTTGGAATTGTAGACTATGCATTATTTGTTATGTGTCAATGCTTGAACTGATTGACAAGTAATTTGAATCTTTTGAATTGATTGGCCAAATTTTCAACTAAAATATATTGTTCTCTTGATGAGTTTTAAACCTAAACATTAAAAATGTCAGGTTAGGAGTTTGTTCTAATCCCAAGCTTCTTAGTATGTATAACGGTAATAGTGATGCTTGCCCTAGCAAACACATTAGTATGCTGAAACTAGTCTCCATACAGCAGGCCTCTCATTCGCAAAGCTCTCCATTGACATGGAAAAATCACAGCGCCTGTGTTAGCTCTTCACTAGAGATCTTCCATACAATAGCTGAGAGAACATGCCACCAGCTAGAGCAGAGAGGCCTCCAAACTCCATGCACCATATCTAATGGAGTCATTCACAGTACTGTACAATGCAACCAGAGGCCCTGAATACACAAGCCAATGGAAAAGTTCAATAGGACCCCCGTAGAACTCACATGTTCTCCCAGGGCACTATGCATGTTCTTTAGAAGCATGATATGCAGAAACATCACCAAAATGAGAAATATTAAACCTCCAGGATTATTTCTTCTGTGGTTCATCAGGGCGTAGGTCTTAACAATAACAGCTGATGTTCAGCCAGGCTTTGTGGGGACAGCTATAGTTAATAGGCTAAATGAGCTGAATTTGTTTGTAAAGCACAAAGGCTCACTCCTCTGATCCAGACAAATGGAGGCTGAGCTGCTCTGTGATAGCCCTCTCTCACCATCACCATTCCACTCAACAATTTGAGGAAAGTGGCCTCTGGCTTGCAAATGGGAGATGATCTGGGCTGGTGAGGTGCAGTAACAAGTGTAACAGAGCGGACCTGAGTGATTTGTCCCTCTTATTCATCAATGAAGCCCCCCATCCACAAAAACAACACAGCGCTGGCAAAAGGTGCCTCTTCCTCTCACTCCCCTCTTAATTACATCATACAAAAGAGGGGCCTGCAAGCTGCTGACAGCTTGCTTGTTCTTCTCCCTTTCACCCATCTGGTCTTAGCCTTGCTAAGTGGGCTTTCTTGCGGTGATGTGCTAACAAAGTCTGTGGTGCTTAGAGCTAATGTGTAGTGAGGAACAGATCAGGGCTGGTATGAGGAGATACTCTACACAGGGGCATCACTAGACCTGGGCTGAGGAGAATGAAGCTGGACAGTTGAATTAATTTAACCGCAGCATAAAATGACCCCAGCTTCTAATATATATTTAGTAACATACAGCTAAAATAATATTTTATATATATTAAGTATATTTCTCCGAGATCTGAACCGAGATTTGAAATTATTCATAGATAAGAGGATATATAGGTTAATTTAATCTCTAATTCAATATTTTCTCTGTATCTTTGATTGTTAATGTTTAATTGATTATTCATTTTCTCTTTTCTAGAAAACCTTGGTAGCAGCATTAATAGCTACAGTAACTCTGGTCTAAATTATATACATTTATGTTGCATTATGATATGGCACTTATCTGGTCACAGATGTGATTTATTTCTAAATTTACAGCTCTGGAAGTTACACTGTTGCTACTTCAGCATAAATGGTAATTTATTCAAGAACAGCAGAGGTAAAGGAGGTGTAGAACTTCTTTTCACCTCGCTGTATTGGTTGAACATTCGAATGGTGTCATCGATCAACCTGAACACATTTCTCCAGCTGTACATGTTTATGTATCTGTGCTCCTCTGGGCCATTGTGCAGGAAGTTGAGGATGTCTTTTGTGGTGAATTCTGTGTCTTTAAGACGCTTGTCCAGGAAGTCTATCACTGTGGGGTTTCTGAGTGTGTCCTACAGTGAGGAGAAAAAGAGGAGGTGCATAAAAAAAAGCATCTATTTTCATAAACTAGAAAGTTGTTTCGTAAACTGAAACAACAGTCACACAAATGTGTGTTAGATGTACAAGTATGTGGAGACTGAGTTCTAATGAAAGAGTTTGGATATTACAGCATTTCTAATAAAGCGCATCTGTATGTTATAGACTACCACAGCTATGTTTACTTCCACAGATTTGTATAAATCCAAATATAGTCTGACTGCAGATTATAAAAATATCTGTTTACATGTACACGTTACATGTGCATCTTATGCACAAAGCCCAGCCCGTCAGCCCACATCAGTGTCTGACCTCACTGATGCTGATACTGTTGAAATTAACTGTTCAACAAGCATGTACGGGTGTGGTGTTTGTTATCATTCCATACAATACATTAGAAATCCAATAGTTCACAACAGTACAATAGTGTAACCAAATACACATCATATTTTGCTAATCTAGCATCTGTCAAAGCCTGATCAATTGAAGCAAATGCAAAATAATCCTGACCTATGTGGGTATGGATTCACTTTTATAAATTCCATACCATGTCAGCTCATACAATTTCAATACATAATCCCATAGGAGGTTACAAGGTAACTAGAAGACGACAATGGGTTTGATTTATTCAGGAGATTGTTGATATTGTGTCATGTAAAGTGACAAAGCAAAACAAGAGGTGTGTGTGTGTGTGTGTGTGTGTGTGTGTGAACATAAAGAAACAGCGCTAACCCGTATCATGTTCATCTGGACACTGTTCTGAAAAAACTCCCAGAGCTGTGGCCCCACCTCCTCCCAGGCCTTTCCCATCTTCAGCAACCTTTCCAGCTCCTCAAAAGTAGTGTTGGCCTAGAGAGCACACACACATACTGTATGAAACTATATGGATTGCCAGCATTAGGCACCCGCAGTCAGATCTCCTTAGGGATGTACAATGACAAATTATTGACTCAGCAATGTTCCAGTTCACTGAAACAAAAACAACCATCCAGATGGAAAATGTCATCCATGTTAACATTAAAATGTTCAATAATAACCTGGGCTATAGCTTTTAGTAGATTTTACATTTAAGGGGCATGGAGCAATGTCCAGTGAGGGAGCCCAGAATTAAAATGTTTCTGATCATAACAATCACTTTAATACACTGTAATATACTGTCTAGTACACTGATGTGTAATTAAACATTTGAAATCATTTAATACATTATGATATCAGAATTCTTGAGGTTACAACTCAAGCATGCTTGTGTATTATTAATGATTAATGGCCCCCACATTAGTGGTTACAGGGACATTGCATGTGTAAGAGTGGGTGGATGTTTATACTGAGTCTTACACTCTTTAATATCTTTCTGACAGCAGGGGAGTCTGGGGCGTACAAGATCTTTCCCATTAGCAGAGGTTTCACTGAATTCCACACGATTTTCGTAACAGGGTTTGACTCCAGGTTCTGCATCAATGCATTACAGAATGGAGCTGTGGGTGACAGAGAGATGAGTAAGAGAATGTGTGTGTATGTATGTGTGTGAGAGAGAAAGAAAGAGAGATAAAAAGTTTGATAAAGAATGTTCACATTATTTCTTTTTAATACAACATAATTTGTTCAAAAATAAAATTAAACTATGTATGAAATATATCTCAGGAGGAAAGATTTAACAGAAGTGCTCTTACTTGCGGTCTTGTCATAGATGTAGCTGTCATGTCCTCTGGAGCTGTTGATGCCTAGGAAAGATTTGTAATTGTTGTCCTCATACCAGTTAAAGGAGAAGACCCGGGTACCTTCACCCTCAGGGTAGCCACAGAACAGATCTGACACAGTGGACATGAGTTGACTGAAGGAAGAGGGGCCGCCTGGCTGCAAAATGGAAGACATCACCTGCAACAAGTCTTTGGAGCTCTGCCTTTCTGCAAGCTGTGAGAGAAATGTCATTGTAGTTCATGTTTAATGTTGGCATGTAAATAAGCAAATGATTCAAATATTTTTTAAATAAAAATCATTTAAATTAAAGTTTATTTTCACACAAAGTTTTGTTTTAGCTTTAGAAGACTTCTGTTTCTATGAAGATTTTTTTTAAGCGTGACGATCTAAATCTTCTGTTGTACAGAAAAACGTTTTAACAAATCCAGCTATATAGATTTTCTGAGGTGTTACACGGAAGAAAAAATTTTAGCCTTGATAACAACATTATTACTTTTATGAAAACTTTTCTTTTTGAAAAAATAGTATTGTAATAATAACACATCTGGGGGAAAAATTAAATTTTATGTCTGAAAAAACAGGTGTAGTAAATACTGATGCAGACTATAGAGTTAATAAAGGTTTAAACAAACCTCTACCTCTGTCTATTTGTGTCATCATTTTAATTACTACTGCCTGTGAAGTAAAACTGATTACTCTGAGTTTAGCCCTCTCTGACTAGACGCAACAACTCTGAGCCAACGTGTGAACTTCCAGGTCGGTGTTCTATATCTGTCAGGTCTACTCAATATGCAAATTAGCCTAAAGATCTAAAACATATCCTTGATGAGGATAGCGTGAAATATGCCCTTATGCTTAGTTGCTTAGCTGTGGATAAATTTGGCATTCTGGAGGTAAAATAAATAAATAAAGTGAAAAACAGGCTTGCAATTAATCCAATTTAGGTTCAGCCATATGAAGAAATGTAATTCAGGGGTTTATTATATTTGTTACAGGGAAATTCTGCACATAAACAAAAGGTAACTAAAATTCTTTTTAAGCTCTGCAATAGTTAATATCCTTTATTAATTAATATCCTTTACTAACAATGCTTTATTAATAGCCTCTTTAGAGGGAAATCATTCTATATTCTTTTATAAAGGAACACAATTTAAAATGTCTCTTCTGACAAATCTCTGCTTGTGGTAGATCTACTGCTGTGTATAGCATTGGTGAGTGAGGTCATATTTCCAGCATACTCTTTCTCAAGAGAGTGCTTAAAGACAAAAACAATAACATAAAAAGTTATTTAAAAACATATTCTTAACTGATGTAAACTCTAATGATAACAATATGTTGAAGGAAATTGAGAGAATTCCTGGGAGGTTCAAATATCCCCCAGCAGATGAAGAGAGTTTTCCAGATGTTACACTCATATTCTTTACCAGACTTATATTACAATGGCTAGCAAACACTGCACTGTGTCAAAATATGAGACCAGCAGGCTATCAGGATGAACGTGAGATCCAGCACGCTTCAATGGGTCACATGCACACCATGATAGCCACAATATGTAAAGTCATGCCAAGATAACAAGGTGAAAACTTCATACAGGCTTTCAGTATGAAGAATGACTTATTGTTTAACCACAGCTAAACTAATACTTTTGCTCCCTACTTCCTCAGTTTATACACTTTTGTTATACACATGTAGACCCACACACCCACTCAGAGGAGATGAATTTTGATGGGTGATAGCATTAGTTGGCCAGGCTTTCTGTCATCCAAGCAAAAGGGAAAGAATTCTGCTCCAACCACAGGATGTGACCTCAGTGGAATGTCCTTTTTGACCTGTTACCATAACAGTGATGCATGTATTGTGCATGTTGGTTGCATGAACACTTTTTTTTACCTTGCTTGCATACACAAAACAAGGTTTTGTTGACTTGTTTAACCCCATATCTAAAAAGATGTGATGTGACAAAAAAGGATCCACACGTGAGAAAGTAACATACATTTTTTAAGCATTAAGCTCAGTCTTAAGCTAAGAATCTAAAGGAAAGCGATAAGCTTCCTGGATGCTAAAATAAGGCTGCAAAAGAGGGAAGGAACTGAATATTTTTAAGCAGTTTTACCTCCTGAAGCTTTTCAGATACAGCTGAAAGAACTCGACCCCAGAAGTGCAGGTCTATCCCAGCTGAACGGCTATCCAGCACCATGGGCAACTAAACATAAAGAGAAATATGGAAAGAGATTTGAGTTTACTAGCAATCACAAAGGTATACTTCACAGCATTAACTATTAAACATTTACAGTAAATTACTTGTACATTGCAGTCTAGGAATACATTTTATCAGTTTGTGTGTTCCCTGGGATGTGAATCCATGACCTTTGTATTGCTAGTGTCATGCTTAAGAGGTACAGAAACAGACCAAGTGTAAAATAATTCCTAAAATTTATTCTGAACATGACAGAAAACACAAAGGCTTCTCTGTTTTTTGTATTTGTATGTACTCTCCATCTATATACAAGCTAACATAACCTTTCCTAGAATTTATGAAGATGAAATTGCATTTGTATTGTTCTGGACAAATTATTATCATAATCTAAGACACTTATTGCATGATTTTTAATTAGTATTAATAAATCATGTTTATTTTCACAAGCAATAAAAATAAAAAATTCAAAATCCTTCCAAACATTATCATGGAAAAAAGGATTCATAAAATAAAATGCTTGAGAACTGGCAAGTGCTTTCATAAAAGCTTCAACCATGGCAGAGTGAATCCCATTTAATCTGATTAGTAAACAAGGCCAAGTAGTGTGTCATGCTAACCCATAGTGAAGCACTCCAATAAAGACAAAGCGAGAGAGAGAGAGAGAGAGAGAGAGAGAGAGAGAGAGAGGTAAAGACTAACAAAAGCTGATAAGGAAGTGTTGTTTCAGCAGTGGTATTCATAGTCCTTTTAAAATCTAACAGGTAAGTAGGTCTGTCTCAAGATCCAGATTCCTAGTTTAGTACAGAACCCCACCTGCTAAGAAGCGCTGTGTTTAGCGCACATGTAATTCCAAAGCATGTGACACACTGTACTGGGATATCACTGCACTTTTTAAACCCAAAGTAAAGCCACATTTTAACCATGGGTAAAGTAATGTTTTATCCCAGCTAACAATAATTAAAAATGCCCAATCGGGAACCAAATACTAACGTTAGGGGAACATTCTGTGTTTGTTGGGATGTGTTATTTTAAAAATGAGAATTAACATGCATGCTGTACAACTCCAATGTTATTAACCTCAAATATGAGGTTAATAACCCAGGGTCTACAAAGTCCTTAATACATCAGAATAACAGATGAAGCTTGACTGACCAGCTGAAAGAGCTTGAAGAAGTCTACATTGGCATATAGCACATCCTCTATGTTTTGCAATTTTTGTTGAGACAGGGCACACATGGCGTTCCGGACCCCGTACAGCCCCCTGCGGCTGGGGAAGATGATGAATCTCTCCAGGAGAGCCTGGCTGCAGGCGATCTCCTTTAGGGTCAGATCAGGGACTCCATATGCAAACTGGAAACAGAAGAATGAGCTGAATAAAAAGAATAATCTTATTGGTGATCACACAGTGATGTCAGCATTGGCGTCTCACTTTGTTTGTTTGTCTTAGTTGTTTCAGAAGAGAAAATAAGGTTGCTTTAAGACAGCTAATTAAACAATAGGAAATTGGCCACAGTAGTGCACTTACTGTAGGTGTAGCATCAAAGCAGCCGACTAAAGAGTATTAGATGATATGATGATTCTGCCAAGACAATTGAACTGTGACTATAAATCATCATGTGTGTAAGAGGCCAACATTTAATAAAGGACCTGTTTTACCAAGATAGTGCCACCACATGAACCCAAAGATTTTGTTGTTTCTTTGCAAAGGTTTAGTTCTTCCCCTCAGAATGTTTTAGGATGTGACTTTGAATTCTTTTTGCAGTGGAATCAACAACCTTCCAGTTTAAGCCATTACATCCACATTTGTAAAAACTAATATCTCAATATCGCATGACAACAACAACTGTTTTTACAAAGCAATTATGAAAGCATTACCCCAGCTTACCTGCTCCACTCGTATTTCTGCATTTGTGAGATCATCCACCACAGCCTGTGAAAGTCCAGCCTCCCTCAGCAGAAATGACGTTAGTATCTCGTCATCCTTCAGGATGCGCTCAACTTTCAGCCCTTTACCTGATGGAGGAGAAGAAAGAGACAACAGAGTACCTTCATGTGGCATATATAAATATATATATATATATATATATATATATATATATATATATATATATATATATATATATATTGTTTTACAAAGTAAAGGACTGCCAACATGAAAGCACAGAGTGGAAGAGGTCAACTATCATACTGATCAACTAGATTTTTACATATTCTGAAAAACATGTAAATTTGTGATACTTTTCGTGGTTGTCAGGGTGTTGCTATGCAACTGCTTGGAAATAATTTTCACCAGTTTTATCTACTAGGTGGCATGCAGCACTATTTACAGGTATTTATAATTAGGCCCACCAGGAATCTGTGCAGATTGTACATTAGAAGTTACTTTAGGAAATTTATTTATCATTTTTGCCAGTGTGATTTCAGTTATTGATAAGTATGTAGCACTCTCAGATGATTAACACATTTTTCAAAAGCATACAATCTCCCAGATGTAAGAGGTTACTGTACATGAAATATCCATCCCCAACAGGTGGATAGTTTAGAGATATAAAGATTTAACCGTAAATATCTTCTTTCATAAACCATACCTTTTGCAGGTTTAAATTGAGATAAAAATGAAGAAATACAAATATTCCCCCTTCCCTACATACACGTGAAATGTAAGGGATGCATACCACACCTTCTTAAATGAAGTAATCTTAACATTGCAGCAGTCTGCTAGACAGCATGTATAATGACTTTGACATATTTTCACTTTGAGCGTGACTGCACTGACAATGGTTCAATGGAATATTTGATCACTAAATTCTTTTCTGACAAGCTTTGTCATTCAGCAGTAAATACTCTGTGCTGAAAGGTCACAACATGGAAGTCGTATGGAGGAGGTGTTGCCTGCAGGACTGTCAATGGTGTAAAAGATAAAAATAATATTAAAATGAAAGACTTTAAAAAATGATAGTGATTAATCAGAGTAACATTAATAATCAGTGTTGCTGAATAAACATACTTTTGTATCAACCAAATCCTCATTCATGTTTATATATAAAACATGAATATACAAGTATAAGTATATGTTAACAAGTATATGTTATATACTCAAACATTGTCAAGGCCAGGTTTGATGCCAGTGATGTCAAACTTTATTGGTTCTCATGGGCCAATTGTGGAATGTCAATGTGTTTATGTTTTACACAGATTTACTTTACAGATTTACACAGACATTTACTTATAAAAATACCTTCCCAAAATATAAAAACTGACCACAGATATTAAGAGTGACTTTGGATCAAACTCACTCCAAGAGTCAGTCAACAGCCCATTAGAGAGAGCAGAAAAAGGTGTGAGGGGAGTGGAAGTACAAGAGAGAAAGTGCCCACTCTCTCCATCCATCATTCAGATGCATTAAAAGAGGTCCCATTCAGTAATTCTGAGGGAAAGTTTAGTGGGTCAGAGAACAGGAAGAACTACTGCCCTACATACCTGCCACTAGTCCAGGATTGGTGCGTAGCGTCTCCATGAAGTTGCTCATGATGGAGACTTCTTGCCATAGACGACCAAGCTGATGGAACTCAGTATCATTGAATAGGAGTTCCTGAGAGTCAGCATAAAACCGTGCCAGTCTAAGAAGACAGATGAGTGAGAGGTGCTTAATAAACTATCCTGTACATACACAACATAATCTCATGGCAATTCGTATCTATTTTACATTTAGCGATTTGATGTTTAATTCACATCTCATTCATATGTGCTTTTGCACCTAGTGAGGGTACTTAAAATTTTAGAACTTAGATTTAGTTTCAGATTCTTAGCTCCTGGACTTAGAACTAAAACCAAAGTGATGTAAATTTTTCCTCATACTGTATTTGAAACACATCATAGTTCTGTCCTCTGGACGTCTATGATTCTACAACATGGGCAACATTTTCAGAATTTCGGATTATTTCCTGACTGAGTTTGGCACTGTGGAGTGTTTGACTCACATTGAGTTGTGGTAGTTGGAAACAACCCCAGGTGACTCTCCTCGTGTTTGGTGGCGAAAACAAGGGTTATTAGCATTGCAGAAAATCCCTTGAATCCAAGGCAGGATTCCTGTAGAGGGCATAGCCTTGCTGGGAAAATGACCTGCATTTACAGAATAAATTAACAAGTTCTTAGAAATCACAGACAGATGACTCATGCGGCTTTAACAGGAAATTGGCTCAACATTTTAGATATTGTGCTATTCTATCAGGCAGCAGTTTCAGTAGTTCTGCCTTTAAAATGAATCCAACAGGTTTTTCGGCAGGCACGAGACGCCAGGTAATGCCAAGTGTCTAAGTGACTAAAATTAAACTATATAACTGAATGAATCATACAAAGTCACTGTTTGTCCAATCTTACATTCATGTTGGCGATACAGGGGATTGGCTCTTCGTAGCCACACTAGTCCAATGAATAAAACCACAGGCCACAGAATCTCTACCAGGAAGCGAATCTGTGCACATATGACAATACAGAAACAATATGACGTTTAGAATCAAAGAAAAACTCAGATGTAAGTTTAAATATTGATTATATATCAGCAATAGGTTTTCTCTTTATATCTTAAATAAGTAACATCAGTTAAACTATCACAGATGTGTACAGATGCACAAGAAACTTAAAACATTCTGCAACAAAACAAATAGAACTACTTTGGGATTTTCAACATGTTATGTTCTGTGTGTGTGCAATGCCACACATCACTGTATAAAGCCTGTGCTTAGAACTGAATGTCTGAGGTCTTTATCACATGATATAAACAGTGCACTTAAATTAGAAGCTGTGTTGAGGCTTTGGAAAAAACAGCACATGGTGATGATAATTGTACCCATACCACTGAATCGGCTAATTGTACCTTTTGTCTCTTGCGGAGTGTCCAGTTCTTCCAGAGTAGCAGACGAGTCTGGCTGCTGGTGTTCATTGCTCTAGATCTTCACCCCTTGTAGGGGGTTACCAAATTGTGATGAACCTGTCCACACATGCATCAACATTTACAACCTATGCAGAGTTAGTATATCTATTTTTTCTATTAATACTGAATTAATAGAAATCTATGACCACAGCATTGTACACTTCTACATATGTTCCACGGCTGGTTACCTCCACAATGATTACCAGTTCTTTAATAAGATTTTACAGACAGCCTCCAGTACACTTACAAACAGAATAGTGGCTTTAAAAACATGTCTATATCAGTTGAAATGCAGCTTAAGACTGTTTGGGTTAGACAAATCTTCAAAAGTAAAATCTGGGCCTTGCACTGAACTGCAGAACTATTTTGAGTCTATTGGACAAATTAAAACCTCAGAGGTACAGAGGAGAGATGTTATTATGTGTCTATAAGACATCAAATTTTCTTTGTACACAAACACTAATTAAAGCATTTTAAATTAAGGTTCAGATACAAATCTCTACCATTACAGAACCTATGACACAGTTTACATGTGTATGTGTAGTGTGTTTGTGGGCTTAATGGTTAAAAGGAAATTTCATTAATAGCATAATGTAATTTTAAAACAAACACATGCCGTTTCTAATGTCTCTAATAATATACCTAATAATATATGTCTAATAATGTAAAAAAAATACATTAAATTAACCGTCATACCAGTCTATTGCTGTATCACACATATTCAGACCCTCATTACTGTATAAACAAAATCAAAGACATACGGCAGTCATGACTTCAATAGAACAGTATTAGTGGTCGACTTACCTCAGTGTTAAATAGGTTTGAGTTCCTCAGCATTTACATAAAAAAGTAAAATACAGTCCATGTTATTTACTGAAACGCAAACAGCCAAACTCGCTGGTCCTGATTAACCCAAGTGAACTAATCTGATTGCCTTAATCTGCAGAGCAAACATAGCCATCAGCAAAGCCATCCATTACAAAATGACTATTATTTATCTACTCATGTACTGTATTTGGGGGACTGACAAGGCATTATGGGACATTGATTATGTGTTTTCTATTGTGTTTACATTTACATTTAGTTTGTGTGTCATTTTTTATGTTATTTTTGTTTCTCTGTACAGATTGAGTCATAGCTGAGCAGCTCAGGTGACTAATCAGGGATGATGAGATACACAGCCAGTCACAGAAACAGACACACAGGCAGTGAGGACAAGAGGCTAGAACAGCCTCTTCAACAGGGTCACAAAGAAAAGACAATGTAGCCTTGCCCTGCAATACAGCAGCAACATATTATGTTATCTTATCTTGACATGAAGTATATAACATACTCACCTAGTAAAGCCATTATCAGTTTGAATATTAAATTTATTGTTAGCAGAGTTTTTAAGGTGGGTATCACTAGTATTATTGCTCACACTTAGGTTCAGATCTGTAAGTACTCTAAGTACTAAACTTTGGCATATACTGATGTGGGCTATTACTGTAAAGTGAATGGATTTCTCAATTTTTTATGGTGGATGAAAGCCAAAAAGAAACAAGAATCTCCTACACTTCCAGTGCTGGTGGGACATGAGCCATATGTGGAGACAAGAATATCATATAGGTTTTTGCCAAAAACTCACAACACACCCTGGCAACCATTTAGAACACCATACAGAAAATGCATAATAATGTTCTGGCAAGCACCCACAACACCCAAAGGCATGAAGTGTTGAACGGGCAAGCAGCGCTCACATTTCTTCACACAACTAAAAACCAATCTGGTGTTCATATTTAATTGCAATTAAAAAATGTATAGTTGACAAAGTTGACAAAATGCAAAACTAGTTTTTACTAAATATTTAATTTGTGAACATGTTGCATGTTATTAGAAATTGTTTGTACTATATAGTCAGATGTGTATGGCAAAATGTAAACAAAGGCATATAACTCAGAAATAAAACAAAAACAGATGCACTTACTTCGCCGCAGAACGTTGGTTTCTTGGAAACAATTACCCAATAAATCAAATACCTGACAGTTATTTTATTACATCAGCATGCACGAGCAATGATGATGCAGTGATGTAGCATTCAAAGCATGTTAAAAATTTAGGTCACAAATATTCATAGGCTTAGTAAGTGCATCACAATAAGCATGATTGCATGAACTTACAGACAATACACATTGTATTACATATATACAAATTCCATTTCAGTTTATACAAAGAATATTTCACACGTATTTTAATATGGATTTTTAATACATTAATATAAATGGTTATTTACTGATAAAGCATGCCTATTGAAACCTCTGGATGGTTTAGAAAAAAATGTTATCACAGTTAAAAAGGATTGTGACATGCAAAATGCTGACACATTTGGCATGAAAGTAGCAACATAACAAAAAAATGTATGAACAAGTGAATGTCACAAATGTTTTGGAAAAAGTAGCTTAACAGGATATCAATAGACAACATTTTTTTTTATCCAGATTTGCACCCAATCTCATCTCTTGGAAAATATTTTTGCCCTTTCTTAAAGGGATATAAAACAATTACATATATACAGTATGGCACAATAAAGACAGTTTACATACAAATACACATAAAACAAGGCAGTGACTAAACTTATATTCACTCTATTTACACTGATATTAAAATGATCAGAAAGCCATATGAAAAATTCTGGGGCATTCAGCTACACAGAGTGTAACACAAGAGACAAATGTACCAAGCATGACAAAAACTGAACTATAGGCCAAACCCCAGAATCTAAGAGATCAGCCCGACTCTGAGAGAACATCAGGGTAAAAGTTCAAACAAAGTGGGCCTCTCTATGCTCCAGCTCCTGCATACGGTGACTGCGTCTCTGGTAGAGGGGCTTGACCTCTGTGGGGCTGAGCTCCTCTGCGCTGGAGCTTGGAGACTGAGGGGGAAAGAGCGTGACAGGGCTTATTGAGTCCCTTTCTGACTGTCTTTCCTCAGCTCCTCCTGTCTCCATAGATGTACTGCCTACTGACAAAGTCATTGTGGTAACAGTAGGCTTGGCTACTGTTGTAGCTGTTGTTGTTATTATTGTTGTGGGTGTGGCAGGGGGCGTGGCCACTGCTGTGTAAAGTGTTGGAACACCAGTGGTGACTGCTGTTGTTACTATGGTAATGGCTGTTGTATATATAGCTCCTGCCGTAGTGGTTGTCGAAGCATTTTTTGCCACCGAGTCAAATGACCTGAACTGGCCTCCTGATGGAGGTTTATAGAAAGTTCCAGGAGGAGGTTTTAATGTCCGTGGTGCTCTGAAGGATATTGGAGCCATGCTGGACTGGCCAGTAGCAGTTATATAAGAGTTGTTGTGGGGTATCACGCTGATGCTGCCTGCTGTTCCTTGAACAGTCTCAGCAGAAACTGAGGATTTGGCTTTATCCGTCACACCAGACGGCGGAAGGTTGGCCACTATCATAGCAGTTCTGGGTGTCACGTTGTAATGCCTGTACTGTTTGTCCCAAGTCCTTCTGAGTGTCTGAGTGTCTATAAAGGGGCTCCTGTAATAGTTGGCGAGTCGTGGTGTTGTAGGCTTCTCTTGTTCAGTGGTCTCCTGAATGGCAGCAGGGCAACGTTCTCCTTCCGATGTGTTCTGGCTGTTACGATCGTTAAGCAGTTGGTCAAGGGGCATGCTAATAGGTCGAGACACCTGCTTGGATCTCTGGGGACGCAGTTGCACCACTCGGCTGCTGGCACCGGGCCAGCTGAACACAGATGTGAACTTCTGCACCTCCACAGGACTTGTGACAACCCCGTTGATGTCTGAACCCACACCTGCTCCAGAAAAATATTAGAGTCTTAAATTATACAAACTATTAATTCGAAAGAGCCAATCATTGAAGTATTTACTGGATGAAGGCAGATCTAAATGCAAGTCTGAGGCATGCTAACAAGTAGGCTATTTTTAATTGCTTTTAGTGTCAGTCCTTAGTGACTAGCCCTAGATCAGGCAATAAAGTTTACACACCAGCTTGGGCCAGCTGGCATTTGTTACATGAAAGCAATAAGACCAGGAACATGATTAATTACGTAAAGTAAACAAGGTACATTTTGATTTCATTGTGACCACAGGTAAGCACATACTCACCAGATGTTTGTGCTGGATCTGTCCCTGTCATCATCCCCTTCACATCCTCCAACAGTTGTGAGGTAATGACAGATGAGTGTCTCTTGAAGACTTTAGCATTCTGTGTGTTAAATAAACACAGATCATGATTTAAAGCATTTTTACCAGAAAAAGGTCAAAATGAGTGTAATGAGGTCCAGTATGCCAGAGCTTCCATCCTCAATCCCATCTCACCTCTTTGATGTCCAGGAGAGAACGAGAGTGACGACTGAGTTTTGGCTCTTTGTCAATGGAAATCTGCAGTGCTGCTGGGCTGGTGGGAGACACAGGGCTGAGGGGTACATCAAAGACCATTTGATGATGAATAATGAGCAGCTCCACCATACGAGCCTGGTGAGGGTAGTCAACCAGAGAGGAGAGGGACACTTCTGCTTCTAAATGCCTGGGCTTGATAAGTGTGGGGCCGAAAATGATACCAAGGTTGCTAGCTGTCATTTTGTTTTCCTCAGCTTGCTCTGATACTCTGTAGAACAACGAACAGTATAGAAAATGAAGTGAAAAACATTCTGAATACACTGAAGATAACTGAAACGCCTGAGTGGTTGCATACCTATCCAGGTGGGCAATTAGGAACTGTAGAGTTTTATAGTGGGCTGCAGGAAGCTGGCGAAGGAGGTCTCTGATTTTGAAGAGGACTCTTTTGAGCTCAATGCTGAGGAGCTGCTCTCCTGATGATTTACCTTTAGTTGTGTCAGGTTCATCCACCAATATGCTCTGAGTCTCTTTTGCCAGACCGATGACATCATTATAATACCGATACAGAATTAATGGCTCAGGCAACTGAAAAAAGATATTCGTTTTTATTTTGAAAATCAAAAGAAATGATGAGCTATTACAAGGAAACTTTTGCTAAATGACAGAGGAAGTAGACCCCTATACAAAACAAAACAGTTTTTGTTTAAATATTTCAAAACTGGGATAGTTTTTTTGTCCCACCACACCTGTCTCAGGTAAAGCTTGAGCACATTGCTTATGTCATGCGGGTGGAGGTCAGAGAGCTCCACCAAGTCTTTTCCATTCTCGAAGGCCTGGCACAGCTTTTCCACACGAGACTTCGCCCCATTCACACGATAAATGCCCTTAAAAAGCATCGAAAGCAGCAGTTAAACACAAGATAACTCACATATAATTAAATTATCTTTTTTTACATTTAAATTCTAGTTCTTTACCTTAATATTCAGGGCACGACTCTCGATTTCTGAGGTGCATTTTTTGATGATGAAAGGGATGCCATCAGGACTGTTCTTGGCTACCTGAGCAAAGTCGATCCCAAACAGGTGCAGTCTGCCCTGGAGCTTTTTATGACCACATTGAATGGCAAGAGTCTCCAAGCATTTCTTATGACAGGCCAAGGAACACTGTGTAATAAGAGATTAGGGCAATGACAAGCTTAACATTACTTAACATTAATGCAAACAGTACCAATGTGGGTGGTGATGATGATGTAAATGATACCTCCTCACACTCAGCCCCATGAAAAACCACAAGGCCGTCGCACTCTCTGCATTTGGAGGGCGCCCGCAGTTTCCTCAGCTTGTGTGTTTGAGCGGCTTTTGACATCCGAGCATTCCGGAAAGGTCCAGGAGAGCTAATCGTCTCCATCACCATGTCAGCAAGACCTGGGAGGGGAGAAAACATAATCTGTTTACTAATACTTTTCTGTGAATTCACCAGTATGATCAGTGGTGTGCGATCACAAAAATGAAACATTGGTTTAGTTATTGGATCATCAGGAGACTTACAATTCTTAATTCCCAACCTTATGTGTGAGAATCTGAGTAAAAAAAGCGAAATATAACGATCTCTCTACATTTCCTCAAAAGAGTTTCCAGACTTTTAATGTGGGTAAATGACATCATTCGAAACAAAAACAGGACTTTTATTAACCCTCAGTTCCTATTTTAAAGATAACTGAGCACTGAACTAGAATTGTGACCATTATTACTGAGATCCACATTTAGTGGAGCGGTAAAGAGAGAAAAACTATTGGCATTTTGCCAATATCAACAATAAACATCTATGTAGCTGTACTAAATACAAAAACAGGCATGTGTGGAAATTCATCACTTGTAATCTAGAACCTGTGTATGTCTGTCACCACATGCTTATGTGAACCCACATGCACACACTTCACTGTGTTTTCATACTACCAACCATTATCAGATGGGAAAGGTGGTTCCCTCTCATCTAGGTCATCAGCAGAAGACATGGTGCCATTTGAAGGGGTTCTGAGAAGCCTGCGTTTGAAATCATCTGCAGCATGAAAACACACACACAAACACATATTAGTCTTTCACTTCTGTCCTGCAGAGAACGTCTCTAAATCTTTCACTTCTCCAATAGCTCAGAAGGAAATAGGTCAAACACTTTTGCCAAAACAACTTTCAAACTTGCCTGAATCAGCAGTATTATCAGAGTGAAACAAGTTTTTAATATCTAAACAGCTGCTAGTGTAATACATTGCTCAACAATAAACAACTGTCATAATTTTTACATTCTAACGATTTGTTGTGTCTGTTTTTATGCCTAGCAAACTTCTGTAATGTGTAAACATTGCTTTGTGAAACAGATCACCATAGTAATGTTATCTAGCTAGCTAATGTATGTACATTATGTCTACGTTTACAGTCCAGCTCCCCTAAAGAATTATATTGTAGCTGTAAAACGTTCAGCTATTATTGCAAATTACAAACATAATACATTATTTGTTGTAAATTACTGTTTTTAGGGGGAAAGCCTGCTTGACATTAATTAAAATATGTGTGTATTAAAATAAAATGTATGCTAATGAAAAGGATGTACCTGGACTGGCAGTTGGGGAGTCTATTGAGCGAGACTCGCTGCTTCCTCCAGCGCTTTCTGAGTCACTGCACATCCCTCCTCCACCAGCACTGCCTGAGATCCAGCCTCGTTGAGAGCCCTGTGTCCTTACTGCTGAACACACACACATCAACAGCTCACAATCACTCTCTTTACCCTTCTGCTCATGACAGCTTTGAGCCCCAAACTGAAGAAGAATGCATGTGGCGTATTTGTGATCAGAAGAACCTGTTAAAGGATTGGTTAAAGAAGCCTGATGTTTTGTTTCAAATCTAATGGTCACTTTATCAGCATAACTTAAACCTGACCACTATTGTTTTTGTATAAGTCAGATTCTCAGTTATACTCACTGCCAGTTTAAGCTAGCCATAATTTTTATTGCACTTGGACTAAAGGCATACTGAGAAGTTTCTCAATTGGGAGTTATATACTTAAATTAATGTAAGTTTGTTTTGTCTTCCCTTAAACAGCAATTAGGTCATTAAATGATGACTTGAATTTGCAATAATTCAAATTATTTTGAAATATGAGTTTATAGCTCATATTTAAGCAATGCTTTTTTTTTAATTAAGTCTGGATGCTGCTGTATTGTACCTTGTATGTCTACGCTGTTATTGGAGCGTCTCTCTGCGATCTTGGTCTTGCATGGTACACTACCTTGTACCTCATCATTATCCCCAGAGGTGACCGAACACTGAGACAGGTTCCCATGGGATGAGTGAGTGCTGCTCACAGACCTCTTATGAAGTGGCATTCTGTAAAGGACAGATATTTTATAGAAATACCAGGGCTGTCAATCATTTCAAATTTTATTTATTCTTATTTTTAATCCAATTAATTACATGATAAGCTAAAATTATTCATTACAAAATGTTTGCTGAAAAATAGATTACATTAACATTTATGTACATTTGTCTGGCACAGTAAGTTGTTTTTGAAGGCAATATATTGGTCATTTAATTATAAAAAAAAATCAATGAAGATAAGCCTGATAAATGGTCTATAATCTAAAGCAATTTATTTTGCAATTTAGTCTGACAAATCGTTGCTCTATATAAACATGCCCCAGGTTGGCATCTTTGGCAGTTGTGTAACGTCTTTCAATTTTTTAACATTTTGTGTCATAAGTGTTGTCACGTTTAAAACAGTTCCATTGAAAAAATCGTGCAGTGTGTTATTCAACAGTCAGACGTGAGATGTGGATGCACTGAAAAGAGATTTGCTAGCACCGACTAGTCTAGTCAGTGTGATTCAGAGTTCAAGCTTAAAAGCAAAGTTTACACAGGACAGCGATTACAGAAACTAGGAGTCTTGGGCAAACAACACATCAAGAGCATTGTTACATTTATCATTCTTCCTGAGAAAGATGCAAACAAGGAACGCCTCTCTGCGGAATGCACAGAAACTACAGCTCCACTTCGAGTGTAGACTAACCCAGTTTTGGAGGGAGCGGTGATGTCCTGAGACAGAGATTCCAGCCACACACGCTCCTTGGGCAGGCTGCGCGCAAACTCAGAATAGCGCTGACCCGGCTCATACTTTTTGGCTTGTTCATACAGGGCTTGATAGTTGACTGGAAGAGACACAGTTTGAGCCTGCTGCATCTGGAACCAGTTCACTGTCACCTAGAGTTGAGACCTAGAACAGTCAGTTTACAATAATAGTATTTGCTTGACAAGATAGGTCATTAAATTGTGAGGAATTAAAAGAATTAAATTGTGAAGGACTGCAATGTACTGTAATGTGACATGGCAGATGTAATATGATGTACTTAGTATAAATAGCAATGGTGTAAAGAGGAGGGATACAGACCGCTTTGAGGGTCAGGTCACATTGGAAGACCAGCTTTCGAATCTGAGCAAGGATCTCACTCTTAGTGCTGGACAGGCCAACCTTTCTTGCCTCTAGGTCGGCCACACTGGCTTTGTACTGTTCCTGTGCTTCCTCTGCCTAGTCACACAAAAACACAGACTGTAAGCCAACTGTAACAAAACAGCAGCACAGTGTTTCTAGTTGGCTGTTCTAATTAAAGCTGCAGCATGTAATTTCTGCTCACTAAATATATTGTCTGTGTCCAAATAGGTTTCCAAAACAGACCCCATCCCCAATCTTCCATTTGGCTAAACCAGAAATGCATGTCAAACAATGTTTACAGCAACACAAAGCTCTGTGGGGAAGTCAAATTGTAAAAAAGTATTGTAATATTGCAAAAATGACACAGCAGCTTTTAATGACTGAGGTCCTACAAGAAATGTCATACATGTATATGACTATTTCTGAGGCCTGTTCCTCAGAAATAAAACCAGATGTAAAGTAGATGTTGTACAGACGTTGCACTTAAACTAATTCCTAGAAACTCCTGTGTTTCTCATCACCACTTTGATCCCAGAAAACCAGGACAACAAACACAAGGGTGTGTCTTTGTGCAGCCTATGATGATGGTGGAATTTAATGCCTTAAAATTCTTCATTGTGCGGTTCTACGTTTGTGCAGTACCCTATGTAGGGCCTCTTCCTCAACCCTTCGTTTCTTCTCAAGAGTTTTGCCTCCTGCAGCTGGATGCTCCTCCTCAGTGCGGCTGGTGGAGCTGTGTGCCTTCTCATACTCCTCGCTCTTCTGCACCTTCAGCAGCCGGGCCTTCTTCACAGCACTCTCAGCCTCACTCTGAACACACATACTGGTTATTAAGTGTTAAATGTTCTAAAGAAACAAAGAATGAAATTCTGAGAATTCAAGTAATCACCATTTTCTTCAGCTCTCTTTGCCACTGTTCTTTTATCTCTTTCCGTTGCTTGTCCAGGTCATTCTTGCGAGCCAGCAATGGCTATGGGAATTATAAAATTATGGGAAATGTGTTTTGAATACTTGACTTAAAGTCTATTGCAGAAAGAACTGATTGTGTCCAAGAGAACTATACACAAGGTCCAAAAATACACTTGCCAAATGCCAAACGTGAGCAAAACTGACTCCGAAAAGTAAATAAACCTATTATTACTCTGATTTGTTTAGTAGTTGGTCAATAACTTTATGAAGAACTGCAACACAAGGATTGTTTAAAATCACAACATAGATGTAAGAGATGTGAGAAATGATAAAACACAACTGACTACTACAGAAAACATGTATCCCTACACAACTCATCTATGGAAAATGTAATTAGCAGACACTGCCTGAAAATGTCGCATTGTGAAAAGTGCACTGTTTTGCAGAATTATAAATGTGCAATTCTACTACTCATTTGGGGAACTACAATTACCAGATGATGAAGAACTGGCTTCTGCCTAGATCACACTGTGTTAATGGCAAAATTAAATTGTCAAAGCTTGAATCACCTTAGCTATCAATGCCAGCTATACATAGAAGAGCAGTTTTTTTGCTTTTTATCAGATAACGTAACATGAATAAATTCATTTGTTTCCTAGAGGAGAGTAAGTAGAGTTTAAAGAAAATTCTTCTTTATTTAATGTCTAATGATACTTTGTACTAAGGATGTGCTTTCACAAAAACAACAAATGTTAATTAGTTTAATGTAACTTAAACATCAAAGGCCCATTTCTTCATAAACTGATAACATAATCACATTCAGCCACAAAATAAAAATATAAAGAACAAAATCATGAGTTAATGTACTATATATTATATTTTTTATAAAACTTCATAATGCAAAATACAGTTTCATGGCTGAAAAACAATCAGTTCTGTAAATGTTTTCAACTAACTTTCCCTTCACAGGGGTGATAAAAATACATTTTGAACACTATCTGTATTTTATCTTACCTGCACAAATTTGTTGGTTTGTAGAGCTGCAGCTGTTTGGAGCAAAATCTGATTGTACCCGATCTCATTTTTAAAAGCAGAGACATAAATATCCTGAAAGGGCATGTAGTCCTTCAGAATAATTAAAAAAAATAAATAATTAAAAAAACATTTATTACAATGTTAAAGCAATGACTGACAAACAAATAATGTATTTAATCAAAATAAAGTACTGAAAAGACAAGCACCTGTTGACTTGCAACTGCCTTTGCGGATTCTGCCATCTTGGCAAAGTTTTTGGCACATTCCACGTCTGTTAAAAAACACAGTAAAGTTCAACATAAAGTTCAACAGCATTTCAGAGCATACAAGGCTGAGCTTTGCAAACAGACTGACCCAGACTGAGGCGTTTCTCCACCCAGGCCAAAACATCTTTGGTATATTTGGACCAGGCCTTAGCATAGAGCAAAGCTGACTCTACTCCACTATCATTCCTCAGCAGAGGCAGGTCCACCTGCTCCACAGAGGACAACTCTTGGGAGGACAAAGCAGGATCTGGACACACACAAGGCACTTAATACACACATGCAAAAACATCTCTTAAAAAGAGATTATTTAAAATGCACAGAGGTACCTCCAACTCTCCTAAATCACTTAAATTGTAATTTAAAATTCACTGTTACAGTTTGTGATTTATAGGCCAAAGGTTACAATGCAAATTGTATAAGTCCGCCTTATTACAGTCAGCAGCAGCTGTGAAACTACTGGCAGACCCCTTGTAATATTGTTAAATATGCTTCACCATCTCCATGGCACAAAAAGCAAAGTAGTAGATCTTTCTAAAACTGACACTAATCTGTATGTACATGCTAAGATCACCAGAGCCTGCAAGATCATCTCATAAAATCTGTGCTTAACCTTCTCCAAATGCACTGAGCCAACGCACACTTTTGAGCCAACCCCCCACACATATGCACACCACCCAGCTGCACTCCATCTGAATCCAAGCACCCCACCTTATAAGCCACATGTGGTTCAAATTCCACACATAAATGTTAAAAACACCCAAAGAATGACAACCATTTGGCAAAATAGCTGGAATGTGAGGCTATAAAATATGAAAAATAACACATGTGTAAAGGAAGAGGGGGTGTATGGACCTCTGCATTGGAGAACAACCCATGTCAGGACTGCATATCTGTGTCTCTGATATACTAACTGTATTCACATATGGTCCATTTAAAGTAGGATGACATTTGTTGACGTTTGTATTTTTAAAGCTCAGGGGAACATGCAAAAATCTGTGATGAGATTTACTGCAATCCTTCAATGGCAAGAGTCTGGATTCTGAGTTTTGCAATGAAAACAGGATGTGAGAAGTCGATGAAGAAATCTATTTACCTGTCAGGTCATTTCTCTTCTGATTACATGCTCTTGAATCCTCAAAGAGGTTTTCAAATGACTACAGGAGATAGAGAGAAAAGTTTCATTGGATAACAGGTTTGATAACAGAGGTGAGGAATAAGATATGTGCTTGTCTTAAACTGTCTATCTTCCATTACAACATCCAAATTGATCAAAGCACACATTGCTTTGATCAATTTGCACATTTAAACACATTGCTCTTTAAATCACAGGGGCCAAACACCAGTTTCATTTTTAAAACATTTGTCTGAGCTCTCAAGGAAGAGCTGACTCAAAAATGAAAAATCTGTCATTATGTACTCATGTTGCTCCAGAACCATATGCAGTTATTTTCTCAGTGGAACACTTTTCAGCGGACTTACACAGCTTCTCCTGGCCTGGGAAAACCCCAACCTGCAGCCACTGTCCACATCTCCCATAAGGAAGTCAGACACTCTGAAATGGGAATGAGGGACATGCCACAGTCAGTGCAAATGAGATCTTGTCCATAAATAAAACTGTTAAAACAAAATGGTCTTAGTTTTCCTCATAAAATGATTATGTGAAAATTCTGTCATCATTTACATACCTTAATGTCCACATGGGTTTGGAATGTCAACAGGGTAGGTAAAAGATGACAGAATGTTTATTTTAGGTAAACTATCCCTTTTAAAAAGCTACCACATTGCACAAACATATTCTACCAGCGGTAAGAAACTACAAGATACACTGTTGACGTGCCACAGAAACCCAAAGTGACAGAACTCTTAAGCTGAGAGCACATATAGATGCAGGGCATGATTACAAAAGAGAGGGCTACAAAGAAAGACAAATGGTACTCACACATTGCCAAACGTGAATGCCAAATCGTCAATTGCTGTGTATATCTCGCCAAAAATTGTGTCCTTGTTTTCTTTATTGATTTTCTTGAAGTTCACGTCTGTCGGAAGTGATAAACCACTTGAAAAGTGCACTGTTTTGCAGAATTATAAATGTGCAATTCTACTGCTTATTTGAGGAACTACAATTACCAGATGATGAAGAACTTACTTCTGCCTAAATCACACTGTGTTAATGGCAAAATTAAATTGTCAAAGCTTAAATCACCTTAGCTATCAATGCCAGCTATACATAGAAGAGCAGTTTTTTCGCTTTTTATCAGATAACATAACATGAATAAATTCATTTGTTTCCTAGAGGAGAGTAAGTAGAGTTTAAAGAAAATTGTTCTTTATTTAATGTCTAATATTGCTTTGTACTAAGGATGTGCTTTCACAAAAACAACAAATGTTAATTAGTTTAATGTAACTTAAACATCAAAGGCCCATTTCTTCATAAACTGATAACATTGTTTTAAGAGGAGGATGACCCAGCATGTCAATTCTAACGAGACTTTTTATGTTTTGAGCATTAGAATACATCCTATTTACATTAAATCTCAGGTAAAAAGTCAATCTCTTTAAAATAAAATAGCAGAACAGATATGTGACAGGCAGCAAGTGCAGTGTCAGAGAGGCTACAAAACCAAGAGCTTCCTGTCTACTAGCTGTGCCTCCCCTTTACAGAAAACATTTACAAAGCTCGAAGTCTCAAAATTTCAAAGGACACTTGAGAGACAACTTTTACCCAACTTACCAGCCACTTTAACTAACACCTTAGTTCCTTAGTTTAGGTTCAGCCGTATCCATGTTTGATATGGTAAAGCACAGACTACAGATGATCCTAAAACAAAATTTTCTTGATACTTAAGGAACTAATGCCACAGCCCAGTTCTAAATGAGTCAATGAAGCTTGACTTCCTCTTTTCTTACATACGAAGAAACAGTGACTAGGGCCAAAAAAACACATCTTCTGCTGAAGTTTCCAGTTCCGCACAAGTTTTTTGGGTTGGATGTCACGCAAAACCCAGAGCTGTTGGCAATGATGGGAATTCCCACCCTCAACTGCCACTCATACTCGCAGTCACGAACAGGGAACCACAGAAGAAGAGAGCATAAGATGTGCGTGGGTCCTGATGCATGCCTCTCTGCTTCTAAATGCTGGCGGGCCACTCAGTGGCCCCTGCAATGGAACGCTGACTTCTTCCTCAGGACATCCTGCAGCTCCACAACAATGCTTCCACTTCTGCCCCCATCATGGCTCAAATATGAGAACAGCTACATTCAGCTAGAGAACAGCTGTCTCAAAGGAAATCTCTGGAAAGTAGGTTGATACTTAAAAAGCACTTTCTGTGAGTTAAGACCTGACTATTGACAGTCAATTTGGAAAATGAAAAATAAGTCCAAACAAAATCTGATGCTTAGAAAAAAAACAATTTTTGAACAGTATTGAAGCATGATTAGGCTAATAACTTGTATACAGGGTTTTACACTTTTTCATAAATTTCCATTTTGCAACAGATTTTTTTATGACATCTCCAATTTTTCATGATTCAGATAGGGGTTTTCTAGAAATCATTTTATCGTGACTACTCACAAGGAGCGATTTCTAGTCCCATGAAAGCTCAGCACATCTATAAATAATATACATTTACTCTAGACATTTTTGGAAAGTCATAGAAATTGACTGTTACATTTTATGATTTTACTAGTTTCTACTTTTCCATCCCTAGTAATCAACTTCTCAAAAATCAGCTGATATTTTCTGATATGATCATGCAAAACCTACATATAATGTCTTTTAACTAATAAAAACTCTCACGTTTGAAAATAACACATTCAATAAAAATCTCAACAGCTTATTTGTCGTGGCCAATGTCACCATGCATTTATCAGCGTCATAAAGCAGGATAAAATACCTGAGATAACAAAGCCTCCTCCAGATGAGAAGCACAGATAAAAATACAGCCAATCAGATGCCATTCACTTGCTCTAGACAGGGACGGGGGAAAAAAATGTCAATAACCCGAGACACTTGACACTATTATTGCTGCGCAGCTGAGAGATTCTTCAGACTATGCACGCTTATAATGTGCATCTGATTTTCTGAAGCTCTTTCCAGAGAAAAACAGACTAACACTAATGCAGGGTGTTAAAATGCCAGAAACTAAAGATCATGTCGGAAGCTGTTGTACTGGAATGTGGGTCTTACAGATAACTTTAAGCATCCAAGTTGAGCTATCCAAGCTATTCTGTCTTACATGCAGCAAGCATATAACCCATGAATGCTGTTTGAGACAGGACATACAGCATACAACCATAGATTATCATCTACTATAAAACTCTTCAGACCACCCTTGAAACAATGAACAGGTTACTGGCCCTCTAGTGGATAAAGCTGATACTCAAGTAGCCACTTGAATCAATGTTGCCAAATCAAAAGCACACGTTTGAAAACAGATGGGAATTATGTGGATAACTAATAAAAAATACTGATATGCTGGAATGATCTGCTCATTTTCTGCATCTTGATCTGGACTGCAAGCTGCACTCGTGCATTTGGACATTCTTGTGCACTAGCCAGAAGAATTATCTCTTTATTTCAAACAAGAGAACTGACTAGCAACTTCCCCTCTCAGATGACAGATTGGCCTTTATTTTTAGAAGTAGGCAGAGATAAATAAGAATGCTCACCTTTGACTTTGGCAATAACCGTGCCTGCAGCACCAAGAATTTCTGATGAGTTCAGCACCTGATGCTTGCCAATAATGGTCTTCAACATGCGTACCAGCTCGCCAAGTCCCTCGTCGACCATGTGCTGTGAGCACTCCTGAGATTCTGTAGGTAACAAAACAGAGACCACAAAAACAGCTTAGCTTTCTAAACGTTTTGAGGATGCTCAACTAAGACGATGTAGGAGCAACACAAATGCTGACAGCTTTGAAACTGGAGTCATTTTAAAAATACAAGAAATGAGACACTTGTAAAACTGCCTCTAAGCGCAGATAAGGAAGTTGAATGTGTGATGAGCTTTAGATAAGCTTGTACTGCCTAACAGCATGCTTGTTTTTGGCATGCTTAGATGGAGGCTGCGTGATTGCACAAGCCCATGTGGTTAGAGAAGATGAGCAGATTATGAGAGCACAGTGTGGCAGAGATGCAGACAGTGATGCAAACAGAAAAGTTTTGTGCACTTGACACATGGCTGGTGCAAAGTTAACACGAATATAGAGGAAAAACATGACAACATCAATAAGTGGACATTCAGACATGATGTAATAAGTTATTTGTTGTTTGAAGATGAGATGTGCTCTGAGAGGCACAGGGCTCCATTACTGCTGACTAAGAACATTTCTGAAAATGTTCAGAAATGGAAAAGGGGATCAGGAAGATTTATCTCCTGTTTCTTCAATATATATGTGTGTGTGCAAGACTGAATGCATGCATTCATGTATATAAAGTGAGAAGTTGTTAATGTAACTACCTAATTGTTTTTGAGAAGTATATATATATATATATATATATATATATATATATATATATATATATATATATATATATATATATATATATATATATATACACTGAATATTGTCACATGGCTAAATAATACTGGGGTAGATGCATAGCTAAAGAGATAGCTCAAAGCATAATCAACAAAGCCAAAACATTTCATAAACAAACAAGGGCAGAGAATTTGCAGAATTTTATGAATGACAGGCATTTCAGGTCTGCAGAAACCTGTGGATAAGGATCAGAGTCTGCATGAGCCTGCTCACAGCTAATCTTCTTTCCACTTATGTTTGAGCTACCACAAGAGCATCAAGATAATACACAGCAGCACAGAGGAAAAAGAGCACTAAAAAGTCAAATCCTAAAATCATGTATTAGGTTCATTTAAAGGTACTCCATTAGGACAAAAACAACACAATGAACTCCTCCTCCACCTGGGAAGCAGGTGCATGTCTTTTTCCCAGAAGGATAAGGAGATTCCAGTGTAGCCTCAGGGATTCTCAGTGTCTTCTCTTCTGCCTGACTTTGAAGTGTCCCTTACTAAGAGCTCAGACAAAAGGTCTCCATCAGAATCTCCCACCCCTGCTGTAGGTCTTCCTCCCTGTCCCCTCCTAATTACTGGTGAGGGGTCAAGTCCCAGCCAGCAGGCCAAAGCTGGAAACCCTGCTCTGTTTTTATGGAGCATAGTTTTAATTCAGAAAACCAGATTACTTGATATTGGTGCAGCTGTGTTTGAGGAAGCATTTTACCACTTGGTATCCAAAGATATTTGTTTTAGAGCTCTGTTAATAAATGTGTAGCTCAAAATGCAGGACAGGCATGTTTGAGTGACAGGGAGAGTCCCACACCCCCAAAAGACAGATGGAATGTTCTATCCACCCATCGGGGGCCCAGCACACAAGGGACTATGTCATGTGTCAGAGCTGATTGGGGTCCCAGGACGTCTTCATGCCAGCGGCGTAGCAACCAGTGGTCTCCAAACCCCCTTTTGCACTGTTATGAATAATGCATCATCTGGGCCCCCAAACACTTCAGTGCTGTCAAAACAATGGGATTTAAAAAAGTATGGATGAAAATCGCTCAAGGGTAACTGAGGGACATTGTTTCTTGCAGATAATGCCAGAGAGGCACACACGCATTGTTCAGGACGAGCCCCCTGCTGATGGCCCTCCGTCCAGAGTCTATTTCACTCCAAGAGCTCCAGCCGTGAGTTGCTGTCCCTCCCACGCTCAGCCTGCGTGCTGGCCCAGCCACGCTTCACGCTCAGTCTCTTCATGTTTCACTGGTGCTCTTCGACCGCCCCTCTGTCTCTGATCAGAGCTGTTTAACATAATCTCACCCAACTGCCAACAAGCCTCACACCACAGTGTGAGAATGAATCCCAATAATGGTCCCAATCCCACATTTCTGTCTCATTTACTTGAAAGTCAACTTAGTTTTCCCATGAACGCACATTTTGGAATTAACAGCACTGACACGATTGAAACATTTTAAAATCTTAGCAGGTCATATTGAGTGGATTTGTTTTTAAACTGAATCTGTGAGTGTCTTCAGTTGATGGGGGTTAAAAAAATGGGTTTATCAAATAAATGACACACTGTTTCACAAAATGATAAAGCCACATAATTTATCTGACTGAACCTCCAAATTTAATAAAGAAACTAGATATTGATTTTTAGTAGGTCTTCTGAAAGACCTGGAATTTCTATAGCATTTCCATTCAAATTTCTGAGCTCATGACAGAGTAAGTTAACATTGTGTTGCAGAAAATGCTTTACATCTATTGCCAGACTAACTCTGAGTCAATTCATCAGCAGCTAGATTGTAAAAGCTGCTACAGTCCGAAGTCTTTCCTGAGAAGAGCTTATATATTTTTGTTCCAGCATAAGTTCCAAATGTTTCTTAGTAAACTTTCAAGTTGACACAATGTAATAATGCACGTCAAAGCTGTTACGCACAGCTGCTGGCATTTCCTCTGTTGCTAACAACAGGTAATTAATAGGCATGTCTCAACCTGCCTCAGTTGTGCTTTCACCGAAGCGGCAGCCGAACTTAGCGACACTCTGTTGTGATTCATTGGTGAGATGCGCCACTGGGTTTGTCGCTGTGCGTTTCGGCCTTCCTCAAACTGTTCCACTTCTCAGTTATGGGAACAGAAAGAACGTTCTTTAAAGTGCTGGAAATTAACAGAGACTGGAGTGTCCCATCCCACCACTTTTGATCTGCAGGTTACATTTTACAAATTGTTCACTGATATATTTCACTGATATATCAGCCCAAAACCAAAATAACCTCCATCAAGAGGCCTTCATTGATGTGCACCCCAAAGAAATACACGCTTCATCCAGCACTCAAGACGCTTCTGCACTATTGGTAGGTTTTCATGGGACAACACATCACCATGACCAATCTGATGAACCGTGGCTGTAAATCCACACCCCAGGAATTACTACCAATCTGCAGACCCACACAAAAACATCACTCACCTTCAATAGGAAAGTTACTGCCCAACAAATTTCTCTCCTCCATTTCACAAGTGTAGTGAGATATTACATCTTCTACCACGGGGGCTATGGAAATGGTGCCACCCATAACACTATGTGAAGCAATCTCATTACACAAGGGTGGGATGAGACCACTTAACACCACTACAATATGCCAAAGAGCCCTCCACCCCAGGACCTCCAACAAGCTGGTGTATTCAGGAAAACAATTTCTCAACCAGACCAAGCTTAGAGAGTCTCCTTTTATTTAATATTACAATCCACATTTGCTTTACATCTATTAGAGTCTATCTATATATACACAGTTATAGTCATTTTCTTTTGAACTTTAAAACAAATAATCGTAAATCATTCACTAAGTGTTTAATTAAAGGCATATGAGTAGTCTCACAAAAACATTAGTTATTTAAATAGCTAACATAGTTTTTGATTTGCTTACCATTTTTGTTCGCTACATAATCCCCACTATGTGTGCAATTTTATAGTTTTGATTACTTTGCGTTTAATAAATAAACAAATAAATACATGTGTTTAAACTTTTGATTGGTAGTATAATTCACTTTAAGGTCAGTACACTTTAAATAAATTTATTTGGATTACTTTGGATCGGAAGTAAACCAGACTATTTGATCTACATTTTAAACCACAAACTACTGGATTACATAAGAGGCACACACAAACAAAGAGTGCTGCTATCTGAACTATGCTAAATCAGTCTATAGACCCCATACACGATGGGCTGAAAGACGCACATGACCTCTTCCTGGTTATCACAGCACTTTTCAAAGTCAGAGCACTCACGAGAAACCATGATACTCTTCCTCTCAACAGCACATTCTTTCAGCTACCCACATGATGAGCACAAACATGTCACAATACAAATACTCTTTCTGGATGTGGTTCATTCCTAACACAGGGGTAATTATTTGATATTTAGCCTTTCCAGAAAAAACACCCCACCCTTCTGGAACTGTCACGGGAGTTCAAGATTACACTGAAAACATCTCAATTTCGGATTCAAAGAAAAATTACACTGGGTTTGGCTCTCAGACGTGTTTTGACAAAAGAAACAAAGTTACTGACATTTCTCACAGAATGAGCTCAGTGTCTAAGAGTTTTACTGATGTCACTTAGGGAAACAGAATTAAACATTAAACTGAGAAAATATAACTATCAAATCACTTCACTCTTCACTTTGAACTTCTCCATCTGTCAGGAAGTCAAATATTCATTACAATGTGATACATGCCTTTGAAAACCTTTTGAGTCATTTTTCATGTGTCGCACACCTAACGACAGTCAATCGAAGGAGCCATAGAAACAAGTGAACATTTGTTCTGACGGAATGCTGGGTATGTAGGAGAAGGGGGGTTTAAGGCAGAGGAGGAATCACAGACCAGACAAGGTTTGTCATACCAGTCACACTGATCAAAGTGATGATCCAATCTTATAGTCAACATAAACACTAACTACAGTAAAAAAAAAAACCTAAATGAAAATCACTGTGTCCAAAAAATTTTAAAAGACAAAAAACAACACGGCTTGACAAGCCAATAGTTCTTGTGGTTGATTAAGCTACAAAAGCTCCAAGCAGGCATTCAAGCGTGACGTGACTTCAGACTGCAGAAGTAAAAAGAATAGAGATGACTTTCTCTAGTGTCTCTCCTGGCTAACCTATAGATTTTTGTGTGAGATAGGAGCCGAGGAGCATAGCAGAACCTATGGAGAGCTGTGACAATTGATCTTTATGCAGACAGGATAAATCCATACATTTAAAGGGTCAGAGAAAATCTCCTCCACCAAGAGCAGACAGGGGCAGGATGAGAGTGGGGAGGTCAGAAGCATGTGCTTGTGGGAAGTGTTATCAGACCAGGGAGCATCTTGACAAAGGTGGTGTAAAAAAAAGATTAATCATTCATCTAACCACCCAGTTAGGAGACTAAAGAGAAAACAGTATTCATTTTATTGGGTCTTCAGCAATGACTAAAATAATGATAAACATTTGCTCAAATTCTGTGAACCAGCTGTAAGTTTATTTATTTCATTTGTTTTGTTGGTATTTGTGGTAATAAGTTTTGTCTGTATACTCTTGGCACTTGCCATACTAGGATTCTAACACTGTTAAACATGCCCGAAAAGCCTCTTGGGTAGAAAGCCAAATCTTTAGCTATAGCACCTATAAGTGATCAACATTAGGTGAAAGGCCTTGCACAAAGACAGAAAACATGAAAAACATTATGATAAAATTAAACATTAAAAAAAATTAAACATTAAAAACATTATGTTAAATAAAATCTGAGGGTAAAGCAAACCTCCAATAAATCCTATATTCTTTGCAAGGGATGGGACATTTTAGCTATTCTTAGATGGGAAAGTATTAAAATGCACAAACCACAATTGGTCAGTTACTATCTATACTTCATAGATCTGTCATTAAAGTTAAAATTTTGACAAAAGACTTTTTTTTTTCACCAAATAAACATACCAAGTGACTGTTGTTCTAAATGTGAAAATCTAACAGAAACAGAACCTTCTGGCTGTTCTAGGCAGTGCAGAACGAGAACATAAAGCACCTGGAAAAAGCCAACAGAGGAGCATTGCACAAGCAGAGGGCAGTCATATCTGTTCTGGGGGGAGTTCTACTACAGGAAGGCAAATATCACAGATTCTTTGTGCAGCAGAATAGCAACACTCTCAGCAGAATGACCAGGAGTTTAGTCATGGCATCCTGACCGACATGGCACTCCTCCATTGATGGGAATGAGGAACACTAACACAGCATAAAGCCATTCTGCATTTGCTGAGACAGTTAACCCACATGCACGATTAGTAGAAACTGACACATCATAAACAAACCACAGGATACCACAGGATCAGCCACAGCTGATTTAAACCAAAGCATTTGGACATGGTAGGGAGCATGAGAGACTCATGTAAAGAGTGAAGACTTAATAAAAATCAAGATTATAAAAGGTAAAGTAAGTAGAACCTTTGGATTGGAAGGCCTCTTTAAGGCTCAGCAGCACATCCGAAAACTTGCGTACATCATTGACCAGTTGCATAATGTAGTTGGGGTCTGCTCCAGGGGTGGCGATGGTTTGGTCCAGGCCCATAGTGCTGAGGGGGTTCGATTCCAAGTTGGGGCCCATGTCTTGCGTTTTGCTGGAGCCAAGAGTCAGAGGTGGGGCGTCGGGGTGGTACAGACGAGCAACACTTGTCAAGTGCTTATTCCCGCTGTTGCTGCCCTGTCGAAACATTCCAGCAGCCAATTCTGCCGTTACTCTGCCACCTCAGCCGCAGATCCAAGTGCCCTCCTGCCAGTGGAGAGCCGAGCACACTGCGGGAGAAAACAATAATAATCATTTAACAGCTACAGGAAGCACATCACATCAGATGCAGAATGGAGAGTTAGACGCAATGCTTATAAAGGCTTCTTTCTTTAAGAATGTTAAAACCTAACGGTGACTTGGGGGGGATGGTGTTGTTAAAGTTTGTTGGTTGATCCATAAACTTTCACCATTGTGATCTTAAGCGAGACATTTTGTCCCAAGTTGCTCTAGAACTTTGCTCCTGTTTCTCTAGTATCATCTAAAATACAGCATATTTGTCATTTACACACTCATAATGGCATGACAAACGTATTGTCTAATAATGCATCAACATATTTTGGATAAGTGTTCTGTTCTGTTTATCTATTTCAAGCCTTTAATTTCTAAAATTACAGCTTAAACTGCCCTAATTGACTGCCCTAATAAACTGCCATTATACTGATCTGAGAACAATTCGAATTCAAGACCTTTACCCTAAACTACCTGACCCATTTATCCATTGATCTTTCGGCCATTTACATGTAATTAATTTACTCATTGGCGCTTCAGTAACTACGTGCCTGCTTTTGTCTACATGTGACGTACGGGGAGGGTGAAAAATGCGCAGATCTTTATCATTCAACACGAGCTTGACACCTGTCACTCAAACCTAAAACTGTTCAGTGTCCAGAGACATGAAAGCAAAATGGAAATACTAAAAAAATTACAAAATGAGATATAAATATAACCACCTATAATTCGTTTCAAAATTAAAGCTTGGCTTAAATTTAGCTTGTAAACGTAGAATTAATTCAGCAACAAAAATAGTGGTGTAGTATTAAAAAAATCTGTATTAGCATTTAATATCAGCAATCTCTCTACCGAGAGGGACCCCTTATGATCTGAACTGAATTTAATAACTAATTTATCGCAATACTGTAAGCGCCTCTTCACTTTATAGCGGCTTAACGTTTTAGCGCTGTTAGCTAACCAATTTCCCTGTTAATTCAAATTATTATTTACCTGTTAACTAGCGTGTATCGAATGTCCCAAACGAGTAACACTTACCTGAGTATTTCATAAGGAACATCATACTGCAGACGAAGATAAATCCTGTGTTGATCCGTGAAATATGCTTAAACCTTACAACGTCAGCCCTACCCACTTCACATCACAACTACCTATGGAGAAACTTACTAAGGGGCGGACGCGAAACTCATTCACGTGACCTCATATCTGACTTCCTATTGGCTGACGGAGGCCGGCAGCACAATCCGCTTGTTTTCCTGTTCTAAACTACATGTGCTGCCGTAGAACTAGAGCACAGTGGTTTAAATGGAAGTGTACCCATCGATATTAAACATAGTAATCGATTTAGAGATACAATTAGGATATATTACTCTTAAAATCAACGTACCTTTCAGAATGTAGTTTTACAGTACGCGTTGTAATGTGAGACAACAAAACTTTTGAAGAGTGCCACAGAGAGATGGATTTCATCACATCATTCAGGGACGCGAAATGGAAAAATATGTTAATGTTATGAAGTTTATCTTGATGAATTAATTAATGCTGTGTTTATTTTTTTATTATTACAACCCCAAATCATTGCTGTTAAATAAAAAATAAAAGAATGCTGGATAAATAAAAGAAGAACTGATTGCACCTTTGCAGAATGAAGTGATTTTGACGGCGCCTTGTGGCTGATACTGCGTGTCATATTCCCAAGGTGTGTATGTGTGTGTGATTGTGTATCTTTTTGCTATACAAGCTTCATGGCGAACGTTTCGTACAGGATAAAGACGCAGCGTGGTCCTTTATTGCCTGCAGTCGCTCCCTGGTGGCGGCTGTTAGTAAGTATCTGACAGCCGGCAATTCCTTAATCGCAGGTGCAGCCATGTAGGTTTAAAAGAAATCTGTCTCACCATTGTCTTAGATCATTGTCTTAGATATAAGATCATCTTATGTATGTTGCCATTTATTTACCCTGTGTCGGCTGCAACTGTTTCGACATTGAAATGGTAAATGCTTCTGTAAATTAGATAGAGGTTAGAACTGTTCCTCAGCAGATCTAGTAGAACTTCAGAAACCTCTTTGTTTTTATCTTGGGCAATGAAAAGTTTAATGTATTTGTGTATTCCTCTTCAGAAGCCATATATGACACTAGGTTCTCTTAGAGATCAGGTGATTTATTTTGATACTCATGAAGATTAAAAGAAAGGAACATCTGATCAGGTAGTGATCCAAGTTACAATTAGATATAGAGAACCGTAATGTTAATTTGCTGCAGACTTCGGCAGAAATCAAATCCCACAAATCCCATTTTACAGAAATGTGGGTGTATAACATCACAGAAACATGACACACTGTGGGATGTAATTTATTTTGTAGCAAATAAAATGCACAAAAGAGACCAAATGTATGACTCACATAATGATAAAAACTGCAGAGACAGGTGTGTAAAACATGATAAATGAGCTTTTCTAGATGGTGGTGTTGATAATTTAACACCTGCAAAACACATTCTAGCACTGCATACTGTCCTCCATTACTTGGTTGATTATTTGGTTGTTAGAAAACATCTTTGTTGACAATCAAACATCTGTTAAGCAAATGTTAAGACTGCAGTTTATTTGTTTATACCAAGTTTTATGAGTGTGAGGCAATAGCATACCTTTTATGGGTGGATAACAAATAAAAATACTTGGATGGAATTCAAATTCTATAATAACCACAAAAATGCAATTCAGAATTTATTAATGACATACAAATTATACTAATAATACAAATTACACTATTTCGTGTTAGTATAAGGTGCATCTGTGCATACAGAAGGGTTATTATATATTATGTGACTGTGGTCAGGGGCTGAGGGAATACTTGGACAATATCCAGCTGGAACATATCCTGGACAGAGAGGGTAGCTGGGAAAGTGTGCAGGAATGGATGGATGTCCTCAGTGGAAGAAGCAGAGGACATCTATAAGCTCTGAATTTTCTCATCTAATCAATAAACCTGACATACTGCTCTTTTGATTTTAATGCATGTTAATGTTAATCCTATTGGGTTTACATAAAGAATGTATTCTGTGCTCCTATGGGGTTTACATCAAGAATGTATTCTGTGCTCAATCCTACACCACAAGGTAGAATTTGTCTTCTGTCTTGCATAGAAAAGTTCTAAAACTGATTAGACAACTCTAATGTGAAATGGTGTTTCCATAAAAACTTTATTTCTCTGTTCTCTAGTAATACTTGCACCTGAATGGAAGAGGCAATTACAGGTTCGAACCCATCACGAAGGAAACTGGCTCATAAAAATGGCTTATTCATGATAACATCACTGTGTAAATGTGTAAAAATATGCTTGTGGAAGTTGTCACATTGAATTAAATGCGATTTATACAAGGACTTTACAAAAGATTTACACAGACATTAACTCTGCGTGAGTTTCACGAATGAGGCCCATATAGGTACCCAAATGGACCCGAAGCTATCATTCTGTTTTCCATAATATTCTGAACTCTGTATACAAGACATGACATCATTCTTCTAATATAACTGCTTTTCTTCATTTGAGGGAAACAATTGTAATTTTTGTGAATAAAGTATCTTTCAGTGCAAGTACTGCGCATTATCTGAAATTTTTCAGGAATTGGGTTTGATATGTTTTTAAAGAATCAAGCACTTTTTATGTAAGGGTAGTTATTTTATTGGTACTTGATTTAAATTTAGAGACATGAACTGGATTCTGAATTCACCATAACATCACCATGGAAACTGTATTATTTAAGTGTAATAAGCTGTCTTTATTTCAGAGTAATTTTAGGAGATATGTGCATGAAATTTGTGCATACATGGTGCCTTACGCAAGCAAATTTATTCTCATTTTACAAAGATTTGCAGGATTACAAAACCAACATTAGATTTTTTTTTTATTTCAAAGCACACTAAATCCAATGCGATGACATTTACAGCACACACGTACAATTGTTGGCATTCAGGTTATTAGATTTAAATATTGTGCAGAAATGAGCTATTGAGATAAGGAAACTTGGACTTTCACCATGCCTGCGAGCAGCAAGTTTGTGTTGCACAATGTAACGCCCAACCAAAGGTAAAGGATTTTGTTTTAAAAATACATATTGCTTAAAGGTAGCATAACACTCTTACTTGATTTTAGCAGAAGAGTCCTGTTTTAGTATCCATTTTATAAAATGTGGTGGGGAAAATACAAAATAACATCTGCTGTAGTTAGTGAAATTCCAGTTAGTAAAATGTAAAAAATATATTTCTCTAGACATACAATAAGTCTATATACATATAGCAGCTAATCAAGAAAATAAATAAGTATATTTAATAACGAAATAGAAACGTCTATTACCCAGAAAAGGTCAGATATGTACAACATATCTTGTAGTGTTTCACAGAAACCAGTGAAGTATGCATGCTACATCTGTAGCAGAGGACACCCAGTTGTCCATCCCAGCATGATTAAAGTTAATACAGTCCAGCCGAATGTCCCATTAGGAGGTCAGTCAGTCATTTTCTATTCATTCATGCCATTCAAGGTTAGACTACTATGGTTTCCTTGGACATCGTTCTTTGTGCTCGTTTGCACCACAACACAATCAAAATGATTAAAGCAATCACCAAAAGCAGTATAACAAGAGCAGCTCCTCCAACCACAGCAAATCCATACTCTAAAAAAAAAAAAAAGACAGAATGTGATATTTAATAGCATTATTATAGTGCATTTGAAAATTCCAAGTGCAGAAACAGAGGTTCCCAAACGATTAATGGAGTCACATTTCAGCACAGCTGTGCTTTTCTGGTCATTATCTGACTAATGGCACAGGGTATGTCATTCCTCCTGCCACTGTTAGCTGACCCTCATCTGGCCCTTTACACATAACAGTACGGTTTTCCATAACACTGGAGTTCCAGACAGCAAAATCTAGTTAGTAAAAAGAAAGTGTCTTTTATAACGAAATTTCATATGGCTGGATTATGCCACATGATTTTTAACATGTTTTAAAATACCAGGCATCACCCACACCTGCTGACTGTAAATGGCTCCAGAGAAACTTAATGACTAAAGATCACAGACTATCCAACTGTCAAGCCGTTGGCAACACAACAAACAACACAAACTTCTGGGGAAATATAAACCCTCTCGTTGCTAGGATTGTTAATTTCTATTTCTTTTGGTCAACTCTGACATTTTTATTTTGTCAAAACAAGCAGACAGGGTCTGACTCATAGCAACCAGCACCATCACATTCTGAATACAAACCGGGGCAAAAGTTAGAATTAAAGTAATCTAGCCTTTAGTTTCCTTTCTGTGTGCCTTATGATACTGTTAGATCTAATACACTGGTAATGGTAGGAAGACAAAGTTGTGAAGAAAGTCCTGCTCCTTCACTTACCCTCAAACAGGCTCTTGTGCCCCGGTGGGAAGCATTTGGGGAGGCTCCACTCGCCAACCCTCTTGTCTCTTTTACGGGAGGGGATGTATGCAGCCACACTGAAGCAGTAACTCTGATCTTCATCTAGTTTACTAAACTTCACCTTACTTTCATCCACAGTTTGTATTTTCTGTAATAAAATAAAGCAACATGAGGATTGCAATTTTAGGCGCACTTGTGTATTGCATGCATTTTTTAAATAGCATCTTTGGTAATCTGGCTGATATTTACTTTTCCTGTGCTTCCAGCTTTGTTGTATGCAATCTTGTACTTGAGACTTTTCTTAAAGATGTCACGGATGTTCTGAGGTTTGCCATTTTTGACCAAAGCTGTGACTGGGTCATGTATGATCAGTGTAATTGTCTTGTCTTCACTCACCATCAACTTGAATTCAGGTCTTCCAATATAAGCTACAAGATAAGAAAGGGTTAGAGCAGTGTTTCTCAACCAGGGGGCCAGGGCCCACTAGGAGGCTTCAACAACCCTCCAAGGGGCCTCAAGATGACTTAATGATTTAAAATAATAAAATTCACTAAAACAACTAAACATTAAGAAATTTCTTAGTGGGTATTTTTAAAAGCAATACACATCTTTCTAGGAATGGACAGTTGGACACTCACTGTCATTATAAGGGCAGAATGTATTTGATCTGGTAAAGGGAAGCTCCTCATGGTCAGCACTCATACCAGGCAGGGGATCTGAGAGCACCTCAGCAGAATAAACCCCTTTTACATCCAACAGGTCATTGGTCAGGTCACACTCTGTTTCAGTACTTCTAATGCAGTGAGGGTTTCTCTGTCTGTTCCTGCCAATTCTGTAAAGAAAAAATAAGAGATGTTGATTATAAACACAGACACTTAGGGAGAGAAACATTTTAGCCAAGTGTATTTTTTTATTTTCCTGTGTGTGTGCGCGTGTGTATATACTGAACACAAATTAATATTGATATGAAATATATGAGAGTAAAACAAAAGGAATTATGTTTATATAGGTACTTGCCTAAAGAATTCAACAGTATATGTGTAGTTCACAGGTTTAGGTCCCCATGTTAAAATTGTTTTGAAATTGTAAGATGACCAGGATACATCTGTTGCTTTGGTAAGTGTGTCCACTTTTACTGAGGCTGAACAGGATAAAGCATAGAACAGTGTAAGATCCATGCACATTTTATATGGTCTCTTGTTTCACAAGTTGAGTGAAAAATCTTAACAGAAAAAAACAGAAAAAAAAATAAAATTCACTCACTACACCCTTGCAGGTTTAAGTTAAAATTCAGTGACAATTTGAAGCGCTGGAGGTAAGACTCAGGCATTAAGCATATACTACACTATACTATACTACAGAGTAATAAAATCACTGCATTGCCACTAGATTATATACAGTACACGAACGTGTAACTGTACTGTAACACTACTACAATACACAACAAAAGTATATATTTGTCAGTAATACAAGTCGCATGTTCACATATGTACAGATATATAACTACAGCTGAAAACATTTTTAAAACACAATGTCTTACCTGGGGATCCGTTAAGGAGAGTAAGACAGGCAAGAAAAAGTGCCAAAAACATTGTGATCTTGCTTTCCATCGTCTGGGACAGCAAATAATGCAGTTAAAGGGTAAAAAATGTCCCGCTGAATGCTTTCCTCTTAGAAGCGTTTATCAATTAAACCTTTCAGCCGCAGCCTGCATTTATAGCGTGTCTGCGCGTGACTCATCAGCAGCGCTCCGCCTTTTTCTTATTTGGTCACTGACTGAACATCCACCGGAACGCGCAGCGTCTGACCATATATGGTGATCCGGGTACCGGGTTTAATGCCCATGATCTAAAAAGTCAAGCACGTATTTTTACAAGTATGAATATAGACGTCTTCCTGTAGTTAATGGTCTTTTATTCTTTTTCTCTGATTACATGTTAATGTGCTTTTGTGTTGTTTTACCTACTTTTTTAAAGATATAACGATAAAGTTATGATAAATACTTCTGTTTCAAAGCCATGATCTTAAAGCAGCTTTACATAGGCTACTTAATGCGAGCAAGAATAAATAAGATCCATTTTGGTCAAATTTTAATCAGCTCTTTGATCTGACACTGTATTTTTAAATGACTTGTAGCTAAATATTGTGCCATTTTGTAATCAGTTTAGTCTAGGCACATCATTACTTAACTGACTAAAATACAAAACGCACAATTCAAATTATGTTTCAAGTGAATTTACATATTTTCAAAAGGTTCCTTTCTTGAGGTAAAAATCATTGAATTATTGGCAGACATCATAACTGTTATGAAGTTACACTAAAACATTTAGTAATTAAGCTAACATCACAACGTGAAAAGAACCTCTATCTCTCTAAACAGCCCTTAGAGGGAATAGATGGCAGATGAGATAACTGTTTGGCTACAGCAGAAAGCATAAACATTCACTTTCTAATGAGAAAAGGCTGCTGTTGGCTGTTAATGGCCATTTCTGTAATCCACACTCACATGCACTAATTTAAAACATGTTTAAAGTGATGAGATCTGTTAATGCAGGAGGCCAGGATTTCTTTAATACACTTAGTAATAGTTGACCTGAATTAAAATGTTTACAGAATTAGTTGCAGCATCAGTTGCAGGGGTGTTAAGTGGTAAACATCTAACAGTTTGAGTAATTTTGGAATTTGCTTCCTGTAGATGTTTAACTGTAATTTACGTGGATGTCCTGGTTTTTTATAGTGTGACATGTAACATGAAATTGGTGCAACTTGTTAAGGTGTCACAGTTGACACTAGTGTGACAGCTATTATCAGACAATATGGACATTACAAAGTAAATGTCCTTTTTTGCACTTGTTTAATAAATGTGTTTAAAATTTTGAACCACTGAAATGTTAGTAGTTTTGAAATATCAGTGGAAAGTCTGGTGTAATTCCACTGTTTGGGTTAAAACTTGGTAAACAGGTATTTATATGTGTAGTGAACAATGGGTATCTTCAATAATATATAAAACAAAACTCAATTTAAAATCAATTTTACACTCATACATAAGGTAATGTCAAACCAATATTAGTCTACTATAGCATAGCCTTATTGATAAAAAGCATTCAGCCCTTTCAGGAAAACACAAGCCAGACCTAAATGCAACACAGTGGGAGTCAAGATCGTAACCTCATTATCTTTTGTGATATAAAATGTGGTTGTATTGGCATTTCCCATTACAGCAGTAAAAGTTGCTTTTATAACTGTGTTTGTAGGTCACAGTTGTGAAAATTATAAAGAATGCCTGATCACATTTGTGTTTAAGGCATTCTTAATTTTTCCCACTTGTGCACTGTACTATTTCCATATCCGTTTTCAAAATCTGGTCTCTGGTGTCTTATCATGACTAGATATCATAGCATCACCTCTTTTTGACCCTACAGGTAGATGTATGAGCTTTCACACATGGCTTTTGTCATGTAAAGAGTGTGTTTTTTCCAACTCTATAGTATATCTCTCTCCTCTAAAACACAAACATCACCATTTTGAAGTATATTTTATTATGTTAGTGTAGCAATGTTGTTTGTTTTACGTTTTGTATGTTTTCGTTAAAATGAAACAACACCTGTTTTTTTTAAAGATGTATATAACTTAGGGGGCAATTTAACATCTGTGTTTAACACTATACTGATGCATCTTTACCAAAACCTGGGTGGTTGAATTTGATTGTAACTGTAGTAGCTGAAGATCAGGTGTTTGAGACAGATAGAGCTGTAGGTACTGTTGTTAAAAGGGACAGAAAAGTGAGGTTTCTTAGAATTTACTGCATCACCAAAACTCATGGAAATAGAAAAATAAAATCCCATTCAGTATCATGATACAAATGTTACACTGTCTGTCATTTTATTTTATTATATTTAGTTTTTTCTACTTTGAAAAATTATGTATCTCCTCTAAAAATACATCAAAAGTTTCTTTAGAGAGCAAGTTTTAACGTAGAGAAATTCCTCAGTAATCTTTGACTGTGGTTCAGTTTACATTTTAACACTGACATTGTGCAGAGCAGATGCATTGCTGTGTTATCTCACTGTGTAGCACTAAATGATGAAATCCCATTTTGATTAAAATGTTCTGGACTCAGCACACTCATAGATATCAGCATTTTTGTGTTGTCTTTGGAGATAGGTTAAATGTTATTAGTGGCTTCTGCTCTGTTTCCGTGTGTAACTAAAAATCACCTCGTTGTTTGTGCACAATTATTTTACTTTCTAACTTTGCTATGTGAGTGCCACTTTCTGGCTGTTATTCACCTGTCCATCATACATCATGTCAATTTAAATAACAAGCTGATAATACATTTATATAAATTATTTTATATTAAAATTCAAATGTTCTTGGAATATGCACTGCTTAAATCAAAGCTTTAGTTCACAAGTGCAGAGCTTTCTGGATTTACCTGTAACCCTGATGAGGACAGCAGAAATATCAAAAAGACTAAAGTTCTGCCAGTGGTCAGCAGGTGTCACTGCAATGGGCAGGATTTAATTTATTTGAGTCCGAGCTGCTGTCAAATACAGTATATAATAAAGTTAATAAAATCTTTGAGTGAGGATCAGAAAGAAATTTAACAGCTGTGGTCACCATACACTTGATAAAAGCAGCTTAGAGATTCTGCTATGAATAACTCATTTTGTGCTCTGTGCAATAAAGAGTCATGCGGGTTTCATGTGACATTAAAGTGAGCAAAGGACAGAATTCAAGTTTTGAGTGAACTCAAAGTGGCACAACCAGAGTTTTATACTTCAGAGTTTACACCCGTACTTCAGGGGGTCAACCTAGTTTTTAACCTTAATTTTAAACCCATATGTACAGTAAACATAATATATGTAATGTTAAACTGGAAACTAATTTGGAGGCATTTTCAACCTTTATAAGTGCAATTTTTATAATGATGTTATGTGTCTTTTATGTTAAATACTTAAATTTAATAAATTAGTTCAACTGTACAGAATAATTACCTACTATAGGCTGTCAACAAAATGTTATCACCAAAAGGCATCTTTACACTGCAGAAGCTGTATCTGATTTATTGGTATTTATGTTTAGGTATTTACGCAGACTGTTTAATGCTTCATAATCATGGCATAAATATGTTTACACAACAACTGCATAATGTTGTAAGATGTAATGTTATTTAAATGTGCAAGGTATATAAATAATACAAATATACATTGTGGGAAACACAAACACTTTAAATCAGTCTTTAAACTCTCCAAAGTTAGATCAGCATATTAGATGTTATACAAATAAAAAAGTGGCACTCAAAAGAAAACATTGTTCATTATTGTCATTGATATTGTAATCATGGTTATTAATGTCAGTCACTAGAGTACTTTTAACCGCTTTAGCAGACAGTATTCTACACAGACAAAACAGGCTGAGAAGGGTTTATGAATTATTACATTTCTGTTTTATGCATTAGTAAATCAAAGTTTACATTAGTTCACTTCGTAACTTAATAAATTATATAAATTATATACAGACGCGAGCAAAGAACAATCCCCATCACTAAAACAGTCAATGGCTTCTGCAGTAATGCCGTAAATCGACACCTATCGTTCCTTTTCACATTCCATGTTAATCGCGACAGTCGTAATAAATTTAGTTTGATTGTGCAGGGGCATTATATGCCACTTTAGCTAGAATTTGCGGGACATTTTTGTTCATTTTGCTGCCATTTACCCCCGTACATTTTCCCGTGAATTTTTCAACTTTTAGGAAACCTAATCCCAGACTAAACTCACCATATCGGTCCGAGCATCAAACGAATGTCAAAGAGGTGAAATCAGATCCCCCACAAATTGCCAGCAGCGAATACAATTGTGGACACCCGTCTAACCCCGCCACTGCACACACTGCCCGTCGATCGTGAAAGCAAATAAGATGCATTTTAAAGGTTGCTCTCTGTAAAAACATTACACATTTACTTCTGGAAAAAAACTCTCTCTGATCCTTGATGTCCTTCTGTTTCACTGTAAAAATCTATTCCTCAGAATCAACCTTCCATGCATGTTGAGACGGTAAGACTTTCCATATGGAAAACCAGAAGAACCTGAGACAGCTCTGCATTTGTTAGTTACTATGAGACGTTCAAGTCTCATTCTTACCTCAACACAATACGTAGCAATCGTGAATAGACTAAATCACTAACTGTTGACTGGACAGCCTATTTCCTCACCTAGACATAGAAACCCCTTACATCCTTAAATCACATTTTTGCAATAGACAAATTTTGATTTTTGCTTAAAGGTGCACACTGTAATTATTCCCTCATATAACATTTTACACAAAGAAATGAGTATTCAAAAAGAGTATTCATCAAGCTACATCTGCCAGCCCAACATAAACAAAAATTACTCTGCGTACTTGTCACTACCCACACATTACTATTACACAATAAGGTTTCACATAAAGGGGAAAACCACACTGGACCACAATGTCAAGCTCTGCACCCTGTCCAAATTACAATACCCACAGCTAACATTTAAACCAGGGCAGCCGATGACATGACATGAAAACTACTTTCTATAGTTTTAAACAAATGTACTTGGAGGCTGTCAGTGAAGGCTGTCCTGTAGTCTGAAAAAAGTGTCATCCTATGATTAATAAGCCGAAATCTTTTAGTCATATCTGTCCGAAAGAAGACAAAGGAAGAATGAAAGGGACTCCGAGTGAGACACATTTTCCAGTCTTAATCTCGCAGCAGTTGCAGTGTCTAGCTCAACTCTAAGGGAAATTCTCTTTGAGCCCAGAGTGGAAAGTTTACATCAGAAGGTAAAAACTAATCCAGACTCTTTCACTTCAAGCCAAGCCTGCTGTGATGTATTTACACGCTGTGTGTCAAGTCTGCATGAGAGGACCCCTGAATGGCTTGATAATGCAGAATAGTTGGCAAATGTACAGTCCTGCTATTGTAATCGAAGAGGAGCTAATGCCACAGGCATTCAAATATTTTAAGTTTAGAGTTACTTACGTGCTTTCACAGATGGCTCTTGATGTTTGTGAAGCACAACGCTAGAGCTTTGTTTGAGTGTGACATTATCAGATACATAAACTGATACCTCCCAGGCTCAAAACCATTCATCCACTTTAGGTTTCATACCACAAAAGCAACATTAATGTAAAATTAGATTGTGAGGTTTGAGGTTAAACTTTGTTAGCTAGACAAAGGCTGGTCTGAACAGTTTGAAATACATTAGATTTGACATTATTTAACATATTTGTTGAACATGTTTTAGTTGAACATGTTTTAGTATGATGCTAGTGCATTTTAACATGATGTTAATATATGTTATTACAATGATAACATGAACTACCATAATTCTAGCATGTTTAATTATGATGCTAGCATGAATTGATGTGATAACATAATAATAATAAAAGTAATAAAATATGTGTACAACAGAAGGTCAATCAGTGATTTTAAAGTGTAAATTGAATTACCATTTTTGGATGAACTACCCCTTTAATGTTCACATTTAAGTGTTAGCACAGTTTGTAGCACCTTCACCATAACTCTCTTAGTTAAATTATTGTGAGTCTTTTTTCAGTTTTTCCTAGGTTATTAAGTTTGTAAGGGGTCCTTGAGTGTGTTTTTTAAAAGGTGCCTGTAAATAAAATGCATTAATTTTATTATTTACTAAAATGTTAGGAATGAAATCATGTGATTGCCCTTTAAAAAAACAGACAAATCTATCCCATGGCACTTTATACAATATACTTTAAAGACAGAACACAACTGTGGTAAATTACATAGGAAAACTACCAAATTTCAGCAATAATGAAGCTCCTCTTAAAACAGGTATGCTTTCAAGCTGCTTGTATTGTCACATGGTGATACAAATGGCATGTTGCTAGGGGAGACCCGTGCGATTCTGTCAGACTGTCTAATTGAGTGCTGCATTATCAGTGCCAAATTCCAAAGGCACACAAAGCAGGGATTATTTTCCACCAGTGTGTTTGTGGCGAGAGGTGGGGGTTTAACTCTGAGGCACTGTGGTTTTCTCACGAACACTTTAGACTGGTCAGTCCTTGTCCTCTGGGATTCACCACTGCTCTGAGATAAGCCAGACTGGGGTACGCCTCACAGATGAACAATGAAACCATTTAGACTTACTCATGCCCATTTGTTCAAACGCAAGAGTCCATCATTTCATCATTTGACTCAGGAAAGATATAAAGATTCCACTGATGGATCTTTCATCAGAAAAAGCCAGGGAGATAGTCTGAAACAATATCTATTGATTCTTCAAAACTTAGAACCGAAATGACAACAGAACTGTCTGGAAAATGTAAAACTTTATTTATAAAAAAAGGAGTTGTTCAACAGGACTAGGGTCTCTATTGAACATGTTTGGCAATAAATACAAGAGGACAGGTAAGATGAAGGCAGGGAAAAATGAGATAGGAGGGAGGTGGTCTGAAGTTAAACTGGGCCCATGGCATGATTTAGCAATGCATTGCTTGGTCAAATTATTTAAAGTCAAGAAGTAAAAATACACATATTAAAAAGCCACAATGCTCCTATGCTTAAATCAGCCTAAGAACCGCAGTCTTTGTGGATGTCTGCTCCCTCCCCACTGTGCACTGTAGACAGTATGGGAACTTATTGAATGCTGCATACATTAAATGCTAGAGTTCAAAAGCACAGAGATTCCCATGCTTAACCAAATCCTTGCCAGATTCAGAGCACTACTCTCGAAATCAATGTAAATCAATGCCGACATAGGTTAGTAGAGCAATGCATGTACTCTTTCTATCTCAATTGTTTCAAATGATCGAATTTTAAAACATTTTTAAAAAATCTAAAAAAATTAATCTATTCTCTAGCTACCTCTTATAATACTGTATAAATCAACAACAGAAAGATGATGATACAGAAAAGGCTCCTCTTCAAACATCTGTTTTTTTTGTTTTGTCATGAATAAAGGCCAGCAATGGGGAAAAGCCTCACTCTGTTGATGCAAGGATCCAAAAATATTCATCTCTGCAGTGTGCTCTGCCCTGCAGTTTAATAGTCAATGCCGTGGCCATAGTGGGCTCTGTATTTATCGTGGTAGTCTGCCTGGTAGTCATCCTGATATTCCCCCTGGTATTCGGCCTGGTAGTCACTGTCACTGATCTCTGAGCCGTTTGTATCAGTGCCCTGACTGCCGTTGCTGACAGGCTCAGTGGGAGAGCAGCAGTATTTGGAGTCGTACACCTGTCTGCCCAGCCCATACACACTCATGCCCTTCTGTGAGGCCACCTTGTTGGTGCCCATCTGCAGTGAGATGGTGGAGTTGTCCAGAGGCTGAATTGCTACCTTCTGGTCAAAAACATCCCTCCTGGTGCCAGGGGCTGACATTCCAGCCTGGGTTTGGGGAAGAGGTGCCAAGGTGACCATCAGAAGTAACAGCAGGGCATGTATTTTAATTTATACCCTTTAAAAACATTCTAGAAGAATCATTCAAGAAAATTTCCAGAATAAATTCCTTTCAAAACAGAATATTTTCAAAAGAGAGCCTTGTTAATTTCTAACAGATTCTAAAGCTGTTTCGAAGTCATTTCTGATGGAAAGAAACAAAGAATTCATACGTAAAGACTCACCTGGCTTGCTCCTTTATTGGTGCCCATCTGCAGGCTGATAGTGGTTTGGTCAAAGGGCTTTTCTGTTTGAGTCTTTGGATCATACAGGTGTCTTCTGGTGCCGTAAGCAGTCATCCCAGCCTGACTAGCGCATTTATTTGTCCCCATCTAGCCATTAAGAAATTGAAAAACATGCACAGTATGAATACACAAACAGCTTAACAGGCTGGTCCTTACTGAAATCTATCCCAAATAATTAAACATTAACTAATATGAACTATGTGAAATTAATGATAGAGGTCCACACCTGCAGCCCGATCACACATTGACCAGCCTTCAGTTTCTCATCGTCAAAGTGGCGAGTCTGTTTGTCTGCATACCTCACGCCAATGTCAACCTTCGTGTCCAAACCTTTAGTTTTAGCCTTTAGAAAGAACAAAAGCAATTATTACACCAGCAGCATAAAATGTTAAAACAAGGACATCAAAGATGTTTCTCAAAACTTCTGTAAATAAATAGTAAATAAAAGTAATAAGATGTATTTTAAAATACATAAAGTAAATAAAAGTACATAAGTAAATAAATAAAACCTTCCTTTTTCATCTCCAGCTCTCACTTTGACACAGAACTCACCATATTAGCCAGGGCAAGGAGTGTAGTCTGGACCTGAGTCATGTTTCCATTCTCAAATAGATCATTGGCCTCAAAGATGTCATTGGGCTTCAGACCATAAACAAGAATGGCTTTAATGAAGTTGCCCAGATTCTCAAGCTTCAATGAAAGAATGGCAAAAGTGGATTTGATATTGTATTTCTACATCAATAAAATAAGAACTGATTCCAAATTAGGAAGAAATAAAATCTATATGGCAACCACTGACTGAATAATTCTCTCACCTTGTGCCAGTTAAGATTGGTGTGGTTTATTTTCTTAATGGAGCCCGGCTGAAGTTTATTAATCAGCCTATAAAACAGAGACAAATATTACATATTATGAGAGAGACTCGACCTCAATGCCCAAACAAAAATGAGCAAACATCTACTGAATTTGATAAAGCAGGCCAAGTAACCCATTCTGGGAATTTGTCCTCCCCATTTAACCCATTCACACACAGGAGAAGTGAACCCACTGCAAACCGTGAACAGCCCACCCACAGCAGTGGGCAGCCATTTACGGCAGTGCCCAGGGAGCAATTGGGGATAAGGTGCCTTGCTCACCTTTTTGCTATTGAGAATTGAAACCATGACCTTCAGGTTACAAGTCTGACTCTTGTAACCATTAGGCCACAACTGTCCCTCAATGACCCATTTTTACACTATATGCAAAAGAAGTTGCATTTGTTTTAGAAGGTTTCCTTAAGGGCAACAGCTAATTGCTCAAGCCTGGATTATATGACCACCTTTTAATTTGTTGTTAGTACTGCAATAAACAAGCCAAATGGTTACAGGTGGTCTGTCTGTCATTATTTAGAGCCAAACAAACATTCAACCTTAACAATATTGTGCTCCACAGAGTTTTAACTAAACACACACGATTTCTATCAAGCTCTGCTGTGCACATCACTGTAGTATACAATAAAGACTTACTCGCACAGTATGACGCCATCTTTCAGACCCATCTGGAAGTTTTCTCCAATCGGCATGCACGTTACATCCTCAATCCAGTACCTCAGCTCCTCCTCCTTCTGCAGGTCATACTTCTGAGCAATCTACAGAGACCAAAATGGAGTGATTGATAACTCATATCACTGAGAAAACATTTCCATTACCAGCTTAATATGCAAAACATCTAACAAGTAGGTCATTTGTACATTGATGTCCATGAAGTGTAAACACACTGGCACCAATCAAAACCTTGCTTTGTTTGTTTGAGCATCCCAGCGTTTGCAACGTTAATGCAAACAATAACAATAAACCTTTCCTTCCGAATGGAGAACCAAGGGAGACAATGTAAACTGAAATTTCCAACAAGCATAAAACTTGCCCGCATGTTTTTTGTGCAGCCTTTTAATAAAACCTATTTATTAAATTCCAGGATAAAGCGAATAAAGCAAAACATTTAAGAGTTGAAATAATAAATAACGGTCAAAACAGTATGCATTTACATTTACGTATTTGGCAGATGCTTTTATCCAAAATGACTTACAGTACATTCAAGTTTCACATTTTGTCAGTACATACGCGTCCTGGGAATCGAACCCACAACCTTTTGGTAATGCAATGCTCCAAATGAGCTACAAGAACATACTACATCAGTGATGTGATCATTGAGTTGAAGTCAGAGGAAACACAGTCTGGTCACCCAGTCCCAAGCACCTAGAGCTATAAGTGAAGAAAGACATTAATGGTAAAAGCAATGCTTTTTAAAGATAGGGTAGGCAATTTCAGAGAGGCTAGCAACAGCAAGATAGCTTTGAAAGCATAAGATCCCGGCCTCCCTTTCAAGCAATCTCCAAAGCCACACCTCCTTCAATAGTGCGCAGAGGTAAATGCAAATACATTGTCTGACAGGCAAGTAGGACATCCTATCATTGCATTCGGACTGAACTGATTGAAAAGACTGAACAAACATTTTATGGTCCTCCGCTTTCCACAGAAGATATAAATATGTAAACATATTTAGACCATTTTACTTATTAATAGCCATCCTGACGTGAAGAGACTTTCAATCAGTATAACATTTTTTTTATGTGAAAGATTGCCTACCCTGCCTTTAAACTGTGTCCCTGAAGGAAAAACTGTAAACTGACACTGACAAAGAGCCAACTTAATGAACTAGTAACTCACAAATGACTGTGTTATCATTCACTTTAAAGGGTTGTCTTCAACACACATTACAGTTGTTTCTGTAAACTTAAGTGTTGGGTCCAACTTTTCAGCTATTTAATAGTTGTCTCAATTTAATTAATGTAGCTTAAGGTAATAGTCTAGTTAAAAGAAACAAAATAGGAACAAGATGAGATCCTTCATATTCATTCACATGACGATCCTTCATTCAAAGTCCTTCATTCTTTTTTTCAAATTGATCCAGCACCTGAAAAATACAGAGAACAATTGCTTCAAAGCAACAGTAAAAATATTCTTCCTTGCAGAGAGAATCCACCTATAAAACAAGGGTTCTCTCCATTTATCTGTAAAAGTTCCTCTGATATAAAGGGCCAATACTAAGAGGAAGCCAAAACAGGTTTCAAATACCACACAACAGTTAAAGACTAATAAGAGAAGAAAATCCCCCTAACATGCCTCAGACATCTCTCAGACAGACTCTTATCTCAGGGCGTTATCTTCTGCTCAGCAACTAAGACATACTGTTTGCTTTCTATTTATTGCACAATAGAACTTGTGTTCTTGGACCTGAAAGTAATACATTTAAGAAAAAAGTGGGATAAAAATGTAGGAGTCTACTGATTTACTGTTTGACATCCAGACAGAGACCCTCAATGCTGCACAACCCAGAGCACAGAATGAACTTCCTGTACTCAGTGAAAACAGGGAGAACATCTGTGTTTGGCCCGGTGAGAGCAACCTCCTGGAGCTCTGGCTGCCTCATGCACAAATCCCATCGTGAGGGGTATAAAAGAAATGAGCAGAATGTTAATGGAACACTTGCAAGGAGTTCTTTGGAAATGTCTAGCAGACCAAATAATGTGGAAGCAAGGTCTTTTCTGTACATACAGACTACAAGAATAGTTTGCATAACAACTGACACTTTACGATTATAGATAATGGTCACACTGAAAACTTGATGCACAAGAATTTCAGCTTCAAAGAGAACAGTCTACTGCAGTGCATATGAAGTTATGCTCTTTGAAGCTTAATTTTGATTGGCCAAACCAATTTTCTAGAAAGTTCTACAGCTCTTGAATCACGTCTCAAATAATTGAAACTTAAATCACTTGTCTGAAAAGTTGCATTTTTTTGGGTGCGTTTCCAAATAAATTTGGGAAATAACATTACAACTGCTGTTTTTGTTTGTTTTAAGTGTATCAAGGTCTTAATGAAGCTTCTAAATTCTCTTTTGAGATGTTTGAATAGCTCTATATCAGTGCTAATGAAAGTCAGCTGAGGTAATTGTCATCATACTTTCGCAAATGACATACAAACCAAGAAAACATCGCCCTGCTGTGGTTCACACTGTTTGCCCACCCTCCCACACATTTGGGCTAAATGTATATGCTCACATCCACAAATATGAAATAAAAGATACATAGAAGAATTGAAATATTGATTACCAGACCTGATATCACAAACACAGGAGAGATGAGTTTTCAGTATGACCTTTAACGTGATTGTGCATACACTGTAGCCTAATAGTTAAAGATCTTGTCCACTAATAAGCACATTGCAGGTTCAAACTCTGGTAGGTGAAAGTGAAATTTATGACATTGGACAAGGCAAATAATGCCAGGTGCACAAGATGCACTGTTGTTCCACTTTACATGCTAAGTGAATAGAAAAAAAAAACTAATTTTATTTAGTTAAAAGGCCCTTTTAACTAAATAAAATTAAATAAACTAGGATTGTTTTTGGGATCTCCATACAGGTTTCATATGTAAAATCTGCTACAATAAAAAGCTGCATTTTCTGCAATATTTATGTGCAGTTTTGTGCACACCACTGAATCCATCCTTACTCTGCTTTTTCGGTAATAATAAAAATAAAGTTTTGCATTTTAACAATGGAAAACGACATCCAAACATGGGGTGAAAACAAAACACGTCGCACGTTCAAAAAAGTTCATTCATTGAATAGTAGCTTGAGACAACCTGATAAACAATTGGTTTTCTGTCTATCCATATGCAAAAGTGTTAAGATTCGGATGCAATGTACAATAGTATGACCAAACATGCATGAAGCGATACAAACAAATACTCTGTCTTCTGGAGAATAACAAAGGATGCTTTTTAAAGTGAATACGCGTTCGGCAGTAAAGACTTCACAGCATTTTTGGGCAGCTTGATCCTTAACATACCATATTTGTTGAGACAATAACACTTTTGTGCGTTTTTAAACATTATCAATACAAAGCATGAAACATTAAATGCCATTAGTGGTTAAATCGATTAGCTGTAGTACACAAACGGCAAAGCCCTTCGACTCTTACCTTACTTTTCACTTCTGCAGATAAACCGTATGCAGGGCCCTTGTTGAACTGAGCCATTGTTTCTTATATTGCGTGGATTTGCTGCAAAAAACAGATCAATAATCTTATAATTCCTTACTCGTTTCCTCTTATATCTTTTTCAAGAAAACAACAAATCAGTTCTAGCTTGTGAAACGACTGCCGCTTGCCCCAGGTGTGCGGATGAACTGAACTCTTTCTGTTCAACAGGGCAGTTAAAGAGCAGCAGAAGCTGAACTGGATCTTATTTACAAATCCTACTATGCTAAACGTCTTCGTATGTGAATATTAATTAGGTTGCGTGACGTAGCCCAGCGTTTCTATCTGATTGGCTGAATGGCAGACGTTAGTTTGCGGATGAACAGCGAATTAACAAATAGTACAACGAGGAAAGTTTACTTTTAAATATTAATTAGTTTGAGTTTTGGACGCTACCACGCCACAAGAAGGTTGCTAAGCAACGGCAGATGCCTAAATTTATATTCATAAGTTAATACTTCGCTATAGTATGATGCGTAATCTTTGCAGACTTTAGGCACAATGCTCTGTTGTTTAGACTGTTTAAACTCTTTGGAAATAAATACATGTATGAATTTGTTAGAGAAAAAAAATCAAAACATCTTAAACTTCAAATTCAGCCTTTATTTTTCATTGCAGTACCTAAACACATGATACAAGGCAAATGGGAATGCCTTGTTGCTTCATCCCTGGGGCACAACACGCAGACAGACTCAACAACAACGGTGCTTTAGTGGGGGTGAGACATTATTACCTGAAGCTGCAGGGCAGGACTTTAACTACTCTTAGATTCAGGCAAGCATTCCACTGCCAGTTACTGCTCTAAATACTAGAAGAGTGCGCTTACACTTCTGATGAGAGTTTAGGATTGATTTTGTTTGATTAGGTTAGATTGAGCCCTGGTTAATATTTGGAATCTGTCCATGCAATATATATATAATATTCAACAACAGTGTCCCTGTTCGGACAGTACCAGCCACCCACCCCCCGAAAACTAACCTTAACAAATGCTTAAAAAATCTGTTTATGTTGATTTTACAAAGTTATTTGGAGGTCTTACTCCATCTAGTGGTTCATCTATGCAATGCTGTTAATTTAGGATTTAAAAATATAAAATTGTATTAGACAATACAGGGTGATAGCACACTGTGTGAATATGGAGAGTACAGAGAGAGAGAGAGGGTTTGAATTAGGATTACTAGCCTTTTCCTCAGATTTCTACACATGCCTGAGGTGAACACCTGAGGTTTAGAGATCTCTTGTATTCTCTTGAATTCTGCATTACTTTCTCGGGTTCAGCTGTGTTCATGTGTACTCTCCATGGACAGTTCAGAGTGGGTCTTTCATAACAGACAGAGTAAATGTAATACATAATGTAAATGTCATACTTGGCTGTATTTTGTTGTTTCCTAAGTGCGTATGGAATCAATTTAGAGTCACCAGGGTAGGACATGTTTCTGCGTTAGTTTTATGTAAACATAGTATTTGTTTGCAAGATGTATCACAATGTATCACATTCTTTGTTGGAACTTTTCTCTGTTTGACTCATACTATACTGATCAGTGATAACTGATTCAGCAGAATTCAGATTCAGTGACAAGGTCTTCCATGGCTTGACTTCCTACCAAGAAACCAGATATCAGATACAAATACACCACAGCCTGATTCCTTTGTCAAGGATATGAGGGCAAATAGGGGAGTGGTCCTGCCCCTGTGGAGCAGGACGGTGCTACATTGATCACACTCATTGACTTTCTGCTGTTTAAGTTCGATTGATGTCCATAGGCTACTGCAGAAATGTATGTTTCAAACCCACTCAATAATCCATTACTTATTCAACACTATACTGTACATTTCAGCCATGCATGCCTCTATAAATCACAGATCCGAGCAATCTCAGACGCATTCGAGTTAACTGTCAGTACATATGCAAATGGTCCTGTACACAGGGCAATTTGGCAGTAGAGAGTTACTGCGGCGACACAAGTGATGACTGGGGCTATTGTACTCGCAACTGGTTTAAACTAATATATGCTTCAGAGCAGGGAGGTGATTATGTGCTTAGCTGAAATGGGAATTTTAAGTAGAAAGACATAATGATTTGTTGCCATCTCTATCTCCTTCCCCCTCTCTCTCTTTCTTGATCTCTCTTTTCTTCTCCAGGGCTCAGTAGGCATGGAGCCTCTCAGCCTGCAGGTAGTGGTGGCTGTAACAGGGAGCTTCCTAGGCTTCCAGTGGCTGTTCCACAGAGGTAGTCCTTGGGTATCTCAGCACCTTCAGCATCTCTGCAAAGGCTTCCTCAGGTTTAGCCTCACACAAAGGATGGAATGAAACTCAAGGTGTCAGTCTTATCTTGTGAAATATTGATATGTCTATGAACAAGTCAGTGCTCTCTCTGGTTTTTCCTTTTGTTTAGTGCTGTTTCTACAGCCCATGCCTTTATTGTGGGACTGTTCTGTCTCCACACACACACACACACACACATCATATATATATATACATATATATATATATATATATATATATATATATATATATATATATATATATATATATATATATATATATATATATATATATATATATATATTTGATGAAGTATGAGAAAGACGTTGGTGAGAATTTAAAGATGCAGTCCATTATTGATGATATAAAGTGGAAGTGTGTTATTTCTTTCATTTTTAAATCATTTCTAAAAGACACACTGTGACTCTGTGTTTCAGCCATTTCGACAGAACAACATTGGCTCAACTAATGGTGTAGGTTTAGGGTAAGCTATTTAAATGACCAAATGTAGAAAGTGGGCGCATAGAAATTAGCACAGAAATTACTTCAGCTTTAAGCCTGTTTATTTATTACAATCATAAATACCTAACCTTTAATTTGTAATCCTTACACAGGGGAGATACCACAATGGTTAAACTTAATGTGGCCTCATCTCAGGTGAGTTACCTCATCTCAGGTGAGCGATATGTCAGACATTTTATGTCTGACTGAATTCTGTGAGTTTCTTTGGTGCCCCAGGGATGACCAAAGATCTCATTCTTTTGCTCTTTCAGACCTCGTGCTTATGTTTAATTCATGGGAGTCAATTTAATTCATGGGAGTCAATTACACCACCTTGCTGCTCTTTAAGAAAACTACTATGCGCTAATGAGTTTTAAAATGAGTCCTGTGTTCAATTGGTCTGATTCACATTTTAAGGATTTCAAGGTCATTTTGTCAATTCTGCTCTCAGAATTCACCACCCCTTTTGTGAACCAGTGGTATGTATATAAAATAAAAAATAAATATTAAAAAAAAAAAAATATATATATATATATATATATATATATATATATATGCAGCAAACATTCACAATCCTGCGGAAAAGACCAGCCTAAATTTACATGCCGATCCAGGCTTATGCTGATTTTTTCATAATTTTTCATAAAACACCTGCATAATTGGGTTTGTTCTTATGTATTGCAGCTGTTTTTTTCATATGTTGGGTTATCACAAACTTTCCAAACCAACTCTGGTTAACAATGTTGCCATGGCATCTGTGTTCTTCCTGGTGAGGATTGCAGTCATTCTAATGTACAACAGCATTATGTACTCTGTCTCTGGCATGGACAACTTCTGCCGTGTACCTCTGGGAGTGCGCTGTGGTTATTTCCAGTGTGTCACTGGACATCATAAACATCATGTGGATATGCAGAATCATTTGTGGGTGTTTGAAAGTACTTTATTCTGCCTGGTCGAGAAATGCAGGAACTGAGATGGGAAATAGAAAAACAGACTGACACGACAAGATGGAACTAAACAAATCAGTGCACAAACTTTCCATCTTTATTTATTATGTCCAACCTGATGCTGGAGAGCAGTTGTAAAATAGCTTTAAAGTCTTACTGTTGTAATTTAGTGACATCATTATTTGTAGATAAAAAGCCAGTTGATTTGTTAATGACTTATTTGCTTTTTTTAACTTGTATCCTCAAATATGGGCTCTCGACTTGAACTCTTTCAGTTCTAAATAATCAGGTAATTAAAAGCCTTGAGACTGACTACATGTTGTTATGAAGCTGCTATTAAGATCAACCAGCTTGCCTAAATTAAACAAATACATTTCTACAAAAACTGTTATGTTAAATACTTATGTGTGTGACTGGAGACATTTTTTCTGTGGTGTGACAAATTGTTTTTAATCTGAATAAACAGCTTAGTTTTTTTTCTTGGTTCCTAATCAGTGGTGTTTGAGGTTATCCCTATGAACATCAGTGTATTTTAGTGCCATTCTGTTGTCACATAAAGGAACAAATTCACTTACATTTTTGTTTTCTAACTTGCTTTCCTCCTGAGGTGGTGATTGGTAAAACAAAATCTAAACTCATTTATTTTCCTCAGGAAGCAATAGATTAATCATATTTTAATTGGAATCATTGTAATACAATAAAATAATATAACAAAATAATGCAATATTTAAAATATATCATTTGTAATAGTTGAAATATTGAAGTTGAATAGTTAAAGTATAAAATAATTTAAGTCTCCGGTGCTCTAGAGGGCAGTTTTAATCTAAACATCCGTGCGCGCCACATATATGGGGTGATGTAATGACCCAGAGCATCGTGGGATATGAGGCATGTTTCTAGTGCTCGACATTGACAGTAGAGGTGGAAGGTAAATGTTTTCTAATGTAACAAATCGTTTAGTCTCTGATCAACAATGCCTTACACATGTAGCGTTGATACACAGCAAACTGAATTGTTTGATGTGTTTGTTACGCTACATGGACAAATAGCGTAACAATTTTTATGCTTGTTTTCCTTGTTGTTCTGTAAGAAGGCATGTTATATTTATTTTCCAAATTTTCAAAAGCATCAATCTGTGTAAAATATTGCAGAAAGCAAATTCACCGTTTGATGTTGAGACTCCCGGGCTGTTATTCTGACAGTGACACAACGATTGTTATATTACGTTTAAAAACATTTGATGCTTTTGAATAATATGATAACAATACCATTCAATATATATATATATATATAGAAAAGCTGACTGTGCTATTTTATTGCTCTTTACAAATAGGTCAGATTAATTCTGTCTGGGAAGCTAATGGGAGACAATATGTCAAGCCCTGCCGGGGCCGTTAAAGCAGAGGGTGTCGTGGTGCCTGATTTTGGCAGTGCACCACCACAGGGCTGTCCGATGCACAGAGATGTTAAAAAGAGTAAGATGATTTTACTTGTGTAATTAAAATAAACCATTACCCAGTTGGGACAGTTGGTTATAATTTAGGTCCAGCATCAGTAATATGTAGATGTTCATAATCCTTCTTCTCCAACAGATGCTCCACCATCAGAGTGTCCAATGCATCATGTGTCTGCATCTGCCACTGATCAGCTGAAGAAAACACCAGATGTACCAGCACATCAGGACAGGGCTTATGAATTTGTAGAGTGTCCCATGAGAGCTGCCAGTGGTGCCAGACCCACTTTGTCGGATATCAATCCTGCAAACATGGTATGAGTGCCCCTTTAAAGGGATAGACCCAGTAATTAATATATTCTATAGAAATGGTGATAGCTTTCGTCATCATAAACTTAATAATCATAATCTTCATTGTGTTCTATGGAAGAAATAAAGTCAGAGGTTTGAAACAACAATTTTTCATTTTTGGGTGACCTTTAAGTTGATTAGGTTACCCAGATGTATAAATGTACTGGGAATCTCTTTGCAACAACCAGACTTATTTCTGTATTGTTCTTTATAGATGCCACCACCTAACCAGCAACCTTCATCTGGTCAACCCTTTCCCCTGTCTGTTGTAAGAGAGGAATCTACCATCCCTCGTGCTGGATCTGACCAGAACTGGGTTTATCCTTCAGAGCAGATGTTCTGGAATGCCATGCTGAGAAAAGGGTGAGTTTCTCTTGTGTCCATCTCTAATTATTAGAAATGACTGTTCAACAATAATTAAGAACAAAATGGCAAACTCTGACGGTTACCTGTGACTCTTAAATCCTTAACAGATGGCACTGGAACAATGATGACATCAACCCGAAAGACATGACAAACATAATCATGATTCACAACCAGAATAATGAGCAAGCATGGCAGGAAATTGTAAAATGGGAAAAACTCCATTCCAAGTAAGTAACATGTCAAATACAACTGTATGGCTTCAGATGCCATTCAGTAGATCATTCCTGATTTTCTGGTGTTGTTCTTCACAGAGAATGTCCATGTGGACCTTCTCTTCTGAGGTTTGGTGGCAAAGCAAAAGACTTTTCACCCAGAGCTAGGTTTCGCCACTGGATGGGGTAAGTGATAGTATCTTTTCAAGGTGGAATGTGTAACTTCTGTGCCAGCTGTTCTGACTTTTAATCATTCTGATATCTTTATAAGTGTTATCTTTTCATGTTGTAGGCATGATCTACCATTTGACAGGCATGACTGGATTATTAATCGGTGTGGAAAAGAGGTCAGATATGTGATAGACTACTATGATGGTGGCCAGGCATCCAAGCACACCATACTTGATGTGCGCCCAGCCTTTGATTCCTTAGGGGCTGTTTGGGACCGTATGAAAGTGACCTGGTGGCGTTGGACCTCCACATGAATTTTTCTTTCATGATCTATAGGATATTTATTGGTAATGATACAGTTCAGTTCACTGAAGTCTTTCTTTTGTCTTGTGGTGATGTCTGAATGACAATCTCATCAGATCATTGATTGTTATATACAAATTATCATGGCCTTGTTCAGTGAGATTAGCTATGGAATGTTATAGTGGCACTGTGTGCTGTTACAGTTCTGTAATACATTTTACATTGTGTCAAGACGTTGCAAATATGTACAGAAGCATTGTACCAACGTTTCATGCAATGGATTGCAATGGATTAGTAGTATAAATGTTTTATTAGCACTCTTTCTGTGAAAACTTACACGTTTTCTGGCAAGCAAAAATGATTCAGTATGATTTTTTTGTCTCTGTACCTTCTGTTACATTTTAATATATCCAATGTTAACTATCTACAGTGATAGTTTGATTGTGTAATTAAAATTTTAGTCAAATTTTCATTTTAGTCTCTTTAATTTAAAAACAAGAATTCAATTACTGTTAATAAGTTCTTCTTAATTTACTGCTTTTTTGCTAATTATATTTATTTCTGCCATTAAGTTATTTGTTGATAGTACCATTTCAAATTTATCAAATACTTGATGGCGTTGAATTTACCATTGAAATAAAGTACAAATTAAATGGTACCGTTTGCCTACTCAAGCTTTATTGTGCAAATTTTGTGCAATGCCACTATATAATCAAGTTTACAGATAGATGTACCTGTGCATTTGTCTGAGTCTTCCCAGAAAATATTTTTTGTAGGGCAGTAACAGACTTGCCATATGTGAATTAAAGAAATGTACAATATTATGTGCAATATTAATTCATGCATAGTATCACATTTTATATGTTAGCTACAAAAATGTCACAGGAATACAGACAAGTCTATTTAAACACTTGTGAAATTACTCATTACTCACATACTGAAACTGTCAGTAAGAAACTAATCAAGTTGACATGTTAGATACAACCTTTTGCAGTGTTCTGTCTGAAGTGTAGTACAAATTTTTAATAGAACACTTTAAATGACAGAGATTTTACTTCGAAACTAATTTGACCATCTCAGTTTTAAATCAGTTTGGTTTAAGTGTACAGTGATATATTGGCAATTCTAAACATCCATTTTTTCTCTATACCGATATCCCTATTGAGGTTGCGGGTAATCAATTCCAGCTGTCTTGGGATGAGGCTGGAAAACACCCTAGACAGGTGGCCAGTCTGTCACACAGGGTATGTAGGTATTTTTTTATTACTGTGCATCCGTTAGTTGCAATGACAGAGTTTAAGCTGCAGGGGGCAAACAAGCTATAGTTGGAGCACAGTTAATCTGAGGCAAAATCAAAGATCTTATGTACCCCTTAATATTAGAACAAACACTAAGTACAAAGTTTTCCTCAATACTTAATGTTTAGAATAGCACTGAGTATACAGAGTGTTTTTCTCTTAATACAATTATAATACAGTTAAGACAAAGTAAATCTTTGTTTACGGGAGTGCAGTTGGTGTGTAAAAAAATGCTCTTTAAATAAAATTTAGCAAATTAAATTTGCCACATTAGCTGATCTTAAAGGTAGGCTTTGTGCGTCAAACGAATTAAAACTCATAATTTATAGTTATAAGTATGTAATTTAATAAGAGTTTTAGTTTTTGCAAATCAGCTTTAATTAGGCTAAATTTATTAAACTGTTTTAGTTTTGTGCGTCATACACCTACATCTCAACATTATATGTACATGGTTGGCTGTCATCTCATGTTTTTCTTATACTCATTGTACAGACATCTACTGCTTAAGAGGGTATAGGAACAATTGACATGAAATGTTTTGACATGACTTTTTTTAAACATAATTAACATGGCTTAATGAAAATCACCTCCTCGCCCTTTACAACGATCCATTCTGAGCTATAAATTCACCTTGTCTGACCTTTTCCTGTACATGTACTTACAAAACAGCACTGCTTGTTAAATGTCATCCACTCAGTGGCATTTACTTGTATAAAACAGGGCTTTGATCCTTTCTACCTTCCCTAGGCCGCAAGGCCAAGCTCAGTGACTCTGTGCACCTGTCACCTGTTGAATATTTTAATTACGGCCAATTAAAATTAACAAAGGGTTGAACTTAAAGCCTATTGGCTAAATGACATTCTAATTGCGCAAATTATAACTTTTATTCCTGCTTTCCCTGATTACAGTAATAGCACCAATTTGGAATTCTGTCCAGCTGCTTTAAATCAATGCAGAGGCACGACAGAGACGAACCACCATCTTCATCTTTATCCATGTCAATTCAGTATGAACTCAGGAGGACTTCAACAGCATGATGGGATGCCAATGGCATCATACCATTATCCTCAGTGTGAGTAATCACACAGCTGTTGTGCAAGGAAATGCATTACATCACAGAAACACATAAACAAGAAATGTTTCTATTTAAATCACAATTTTTATTTCAATTTCATATAATTTTTAAAGACAAATACATCTTAAAGATAAACCAAAACTAAATTTAAATAAAGAATTAAATGTTTTATGTAAATCTAAAATACAAACAAATGAACAAGCCTTGATAAAAACTAATTGTGATGCATCGGCTTGACTATCCTGGATCATCATTTTGACTTGTGTTAATGCTCCAATGCCATCTGGTTGCAGAGGTGCACATCTGCCTTTACCTGATATTAGTTTTGGATTCTTCATTATTGAGCTCATATTTCCAATTAACATAATAGCTAAGATGTGCTGGCTTGTTTGCATGCAGAGACACACTCAGAAATAATGTAGAGCGTGAATGCAAGACCCTTTTTTTAATTAAACTGGAGTGCCGTGGATGTTTTTTAGTTGAGCGATAAACCTGCTGTTAATTAAGTCAACTAGAAAGAAAGCAGTGTCCTGGCTTTAGAGTGAACACACAGGGAGGCTAAACATGGCGATTTGAGAAATAGCCCTTGCCTTTTTTATTGGCTTGAGTTGAGCTACACGCTCTGTGTAAATATCTGGAAATACAATATTTAGATATTTATTATAATTTTTTTCTTTTCTGTTTTTGCTTTAGACTTCTGATACAGTTTTGGAGTAATACAGACAAAATTATGAGAACAAAATATTGTCAATTAAAAAATTGATGTGAACTTGTATGAGATGTAGATGAACAGCAGAGGGTGCTGTTAAACATGATTTGTTTTGGGTACTTTTCAGTGTAACATGTTACACGATGGCAGACAGCCAAAATGTTTTTAATTGCTATAGTTAAAGTAAAAAAATACTCCTAAGCTTTAAAATGTGTACATTGTTTCTGCCTTATATTTAGTGGCTAATATTTCTGTAGGCTTATGAGGTTAGAGGTTTTTGTTTATTTCTGCAAGAGCCCTTATGTGCTGTGACAGAAGCTCGCTGCACTTAAGAGCTCAGGATCTCCTACTCAGGAGCTGCACGTGACCTTCTTTCTACATTCTGAGATCCACCACTGTGGATCCCAAGCACCATTACCAACAAAGTCCAGAAGACCTTTCTCCTCCTCAGATCATTATACACATCTCACAATAACACATCATTAAATCAGACGGGAAAATGAGCCTTTGTTTACTGATGCTGCATTTTCCTACACTGCTGTTTGCTAGATCTGCATGGCGTGCGGGGGATGGTGTGAACATTTTCCTTCTGCCAAGTGCAAACAGACAGTTTTGTCCGATATTTGCTGTTGGCAAGATGTAAACAGCAAGCCAGTCGGTGCTCCACAAGTTGTTAGGGGTGATGCCGGAAGTTTTGTAAAATGCCATTCTTGGGCTTGGAAACAATTGGGGGAAAATTGTGCTGGCAGCGGCTGACTCATCCTGCTGGAAAACAAGTAAGAAAACATATTTGCCGATGCCCTTGAAGATGATGATGCGAGCTGCCTAATTGCTGGGAAGAGGATAATTGAGCCACCTGCCAGCTTAATGGCACATTTTCACACGTGTCACCTCGTCGCTTTGAGATGCACAAATACACACAAATTTGTCAGCATTCTGAGATTGCATAGCAGGCAGAACTTAAATAACTGCGTATTTCATTCAGAAACAATTACTTTTCATTTCTGTGCCAGGGTCAGTGTCGGAACATAGCAACTTTGATTTGTATTTATCTGGCAGAAGACTGTGGAAACCTAATAATGGCATAAAACATGAGGATGAAACCCATGGTTTGTAGGAATAAGATGGTGTATTTTTTTAGCATCTTCTGCTGTAGTTTATTATCATTTGAAATGTGAACCTTTAGGGAAAACAAACTGTTGACTTTGAGAATAAGAACACCTTTTCTGCAGAGACATATAATATATGAAATACAAATACCATATGAAGGTAACACACTAAAAGTAAACATCACAGGTGGCAAATTTTTAAAAACACCCATTTCATATTTATTATCAGGTACACCTCATATGAAATATTTCTCTAAAACTTTTCCTATAGCAATGGCCTTCTAGACTAGCTTCCCATAATTTAATTATGGAATATTACTGCAATTATGGCAACAATGCAATTACGGACAAACCTGGTGGCTGTTCATTATAACTGGACCTTTATGGACAGGCAAAAAATGCAATGCATTGATAAACAGTAGCACAAATGTTTTACACACAATGCAAATATGCTTTTCTCATTACTCATAATGAGTTAGACCCCATGACCTCAGCATCATTTAAATATTGAATATCCCACAACAGACTGCAGTGTCCATTAATGGCTAAATCTCTGGCTCATACTGTAGGTGACAGAGCACATGTAGATTTGAATAACTGATGATCTAAGTGAGGAACAGATGATGCTCTTTCACTTTGTCATGTGCTCAGGAATTTTTTGGCCGTCTAGGAGAGACGAGTTTGAATGTGAAAACAGGTAGCACAGACGTCTGGAGGCGTTAACCACATGTTTGACTAAAGCACTGATGCATACCTAAATTTTAATCATCATTTACAAACAGCCCCCTAGATTTAATTCCATCTTTAAAAAAAGAGAAACCTAAGTAATTGATCGGTTTATTCAAGGGCCAAATAAATCAGGTAAATAATGTTAGTATGATTATTTCAAATAAGACTTTTTTGTTCACATTATATGGTACAGAATACGTTTTGTTTGATTGTTTTACAGTTTTTAATTGCCTACATAATTCTTCAGAACAAGTAAGAATGATAGTTGATCACAGTGATTTATTGAATTATCTTCTATCATTGCCAGTTTTGTTGCTATTGAGATATAAAAGACACATTTGCTTTTTTAATTTCTGGATAAAATGCTATAAAATAGAATGGTTCATCTAAAAAAATTCACCCAATGAGAGGTCTGTTATCACACCTTAAACCTTTTCAAACCTGTTTGGCTTATTTTTCCCTGTGGAACACAAAAGGAGTGGTTTTAGCAAAAAGCTGCTTTTTTGATACAATTAACATAAAGGCTTTGATGATTGTTTTTGTGGACTATACCTTAAGGACAATGTCTTTGTTAAGTAAACTTAAAGCTAACACATTACTATTTCTTGTAGGATAAAAGCTGCAACCCATGTGAAGTGTTGGAGGTCTCATGATTGACTATCCAGGCTGCTAACACAGGGATTACAGGTTAAGTCTGAAATAAGAATGACTTATAAACAGAAGCATTACTGAGATTACAATCCTACTGTATTACTATTGTGCCTCTGAGCAAGGCACTTAACCTCAGAGTCCTCCAAAGAGACTGTCCCTGCAATTAGTGGACTGCAAGTTACTTCACGTCAAATAAATGGCAACTAAGTATTTTTCTCTGATCAGTTGTAACTGTAAACAGCACTGCTCTCTGCCTATTCCTTAAAAGCTATTTCAACAATACCAGCTTTCTTTCAACAGCACCAATTTGTAGTCAGTTGAGTCGACTTTGTTGAAAAGATGCTTTCATCTGTTGTGGCTGCTTTAAAGATACTAAAATTTAAGAAAACATTTGGCCTTTTATAATACAGTTATAATAACAGCAGTATAATAACAATATAATACAGCCTTATTTAAGACACAGAGTCTGTCTTGTTGGGAATAAATTAAAATCATTTTTGTAATTATCAGTCACAAACTAACATAATTACTTTTCCTTGTAATTGCACTCAATCAGTTTCAGGTGGTAAGAAGTTGCAAAGCTTTCTTTTATATTTTGGTGGCATGTTTTTAAAGGCAAATGAAGAGACATAATGAGCTGCATTTAACATGTAACTTGCTCTCTAGTCTGATCATCCCTGATTTAAGAACAATATAAAACTTTAAAAATAGACCTACAGAAACATCTACAGATGAGTGAACGCTATTTGTGGTGTAAGACACTTATTCATCTACGACCCGAGGTGAGCTAACTTTCACAGCTGCTTCACATGCACAGATATACTTGGCTCATCTTTCATTAGGTATGGACCAGCACAACTCCACAGTGGCAATCCAGGCTATATGTGTGTGAGTGTGAGACACTGATCAGACCAGCAGCATTGTGGGTAATGAAATCTGTGGCTTGAGAGTTAATTAGCTGAGCTGACCCTTGAATCATGTCACCACTGGAACAGTCACACCTCAGTGAGGGAGAGAGGTGATTTGTAACTAAAATTACAGCTGTATGTGGTGAATGTTCGAGAAACGCCAACTTCTCGTATGCCGCCATAACAAGCTAAACAAACCACACCCACCTAATGAATCGGTCTTAATTAGACAGAAATAACCTTAGCACATATGTGCACGGCACAGTTTAAGATGTTCAACAAATTAATTTCACCATCCACATATTTTATGATATAATAGCTTGTATGATATAATAGCCATTGTTTATGGTTGTGTGACAAGCTGTGTCTGTCTCATTACGGGGGCTGGAACGATGAATCACACTCACCATCTCCTTGGGGTACACACATATTTTTATTCAATCATTCATCCCCTCTGCCTGTTTGTCTTACGTGAGGTTTACAGTCAAAGTGAGACCTGTCATTTTTTTTTCAGTCCATCATGGGCCTGTGATAGCTGATCTTTTTTATAGGCTTAATATAATTTACAGGCTTTAAAGCACACCCACAGGTGGCATATGTTTAATCTTGACTGTTGCGATCAAGCATTGTGACATGTTGTGATTTAACAAGCTGTGGGAGGCTTGCAGGACAAAGAGACCAAAACAGAGAAAGAAATAAAAAGGGACCTAATGGCAAGAAATGCTTGCTGTCAGTCATCGCAACTTGTTTGAAATGCTGTTGCAACTGTCTTTGCGAACATGTACTGAGAGATTTCCTGTCTGCACTGATGCATGCAAGGTTCTTTTTGTAAAACTATAATTTTGTCTTTATTTTGTGCGCTATAACATTGTCATAGCTGTTATTGCTGTGTTTTATTGGTCATTGCTTTTAAAAGGGGGGACTGGGGATACATGACACACTTTTTACTGCAGTATTTCTCAGGATATGGCTGTTTTAAAACTAATTTTTGATCTAGACACATACCTTGTAGTCTTGACTACAAAAAAAAAACATTTCCACCTTTACAGGCCAGAGATAAAGATACAGTTCACTGAGCACCCTATAGCGAGCCATATTTTCACACTGTGGGGTAAGTTGTCACTATGAGGACTTGCTGTTCATTGACACTGAATTCAGAAGAATACATTTTCTTGAAATGCAAAATACAATCTAGTAAGTAAAAAAGGAAAAACCTTGTCCACAACATATCTATATTAAAAATGCACTATATATTCAATAGCTTTGTTGGCAGTTTTCATGTTTAACACAAAAAAATCATGAAACTGAAAAGTTGGCAAGAGCTATAAACTAAAATATCAAGCCATTGGCCAAAAGCAATTGTACTTAATGAAATAAATATAACTTTAAATATCAAAATGTATATAAAAAATACACTTGTTCTGAAAACAGCTCACTGTAAGGACATTCATAACAAAATATACCAAGTTAAAGCAAATGTGTAAACACCAATATACAGAACCACTGCTAAAGAGAACAAGTATTTGTGTAAAGCATTACAGATTTACAGAAAAACAGCCCTTTTGACAACTATCCACAGTCTCCCCTACACTAGATGCGAATAGCTATTTAAGTATTCAAATAAGAACCTACAACAGGTTTGTAATATATAGATGTTTTGTTCAATAACCACTAATATGAAGTATTTTAGTCCATATAACAGAGAAAAAGAAGGTCAGTGTCACCTGGTGTCTACCGTAATGAGCTTTTTTACACTGTGTACCACTGTGCTGAACTGCCTGATGAAAACACAATGAGCAACAGAAGCCATAGACTGCAAAGAATGAAAGGATGTGTATGCCCATGTGTCAGCCATTGGAAAGAGACCTTGAGCTCTTTGAGCCACCTGATTCTAAACTGTGGCACTTGGTGTGTGCTCTCTTTTGTCAGTCCAGACAAACATATTGATTGAGATTGGTGTGTTTGGGAGAGAAAGATCATTAGATAAGGCTTTCAGGAAAGCAGAGAGCTGGAGAGCTCTTTTTCTCCTGGCCAGTTTAGCCTCTCTGTAAACGTGCTGCTAGCAAAGGCATCAATACAAGTCAAAACAGTTGACTGTGACAAGACTGTGGAAATGTAGTACCATTGAGAGTCATGTGGTCAATAAAATCAGATCGATACAGTGCGGAAAAGGGTCTTATGTCAAACTTTGCTTTTATATACCCAATTTTACAGCTGAAATGTGAATGAAACCTTGTTTTTGAAAACAACAGAGCTCTAGCCATCACCATTTTTTGTTTGCTCATCTCACTCACACAGAGGGTTCGCAGAGCTGTTAGACATACGCAGAGATCCATCCTGAATGAGAGACAACAAAAAATCTGTCTACCTGAAAAAACAAATTGAAAGATGTAAAAATATTGTCTACTTTCTGTGAGTCTCCAAAATACTGCTGGCATTGTCTGAGATAAGAGACAAAGAGAGATAGAGAGAGATCCAGAACCAGCATTTGATGGGCTATAACACCAAAACACACAAGCCACATTCTCTAGAGTTTGCTTTCACACACTGCATATTTAACAGCAACACTGAGATCTTTTGCCAGTTAAAAAGCAAAAAAAGGAAAATGAAAAAAACACTTATTCATATTATGATTTGCTCTTTTTATCATTCTAGACTGGACGAGCTAATAATTCAGGATTTGACTTAGCCTGCAAATCACATTTTCATGGATTGTCAAAGTGGATTTAGGGAAGCACTACACTTGCAGTCTTTCTGAATTCTAAATTGGCTTTTTCTAGCCCAACATGAAAATCCTAAGTAAGTGGGGGATATGTTTATCTTACATAATTCTGTAGACAAGAGGGGCATGATCCCACACATAATGCTTTTTGAAAGCACTAAGCGTCACATGTAGCGTGGATTAAAACCATTCACACTTTAGGTTGCTCAGGCTCTGCATGTTTCCTTAAAAAAGGTCTACTACTATGAAAAAAAATAATAAAGAATGTTTTCTTTTCCTTTGCTCCAAAAATATGTAAACATTGTTTTTGTATTACATCTATATTTTATGAGACATGACAGGATTGAGAAGATCTGTTACATGGTTTCTGTTTGACCCCCCACCCCAGCACCCCTCTGCGAAAAGCTCTGTTCCCCGTGATGGAGAGTGTGTATCACACCGATGCTACCCTGTGGACTTCCTGTCCTGCCAGTTTTACATTCACAGGTTCTGAGGAGTCCATCAGCCTCTTGCTGAGACTTAAGACCCCTTAGCTAGTGTGACTTCACTTTGATCTGATTAGTTTATATAGCTTGTATGCTTACGTAAAACATCTATACTTTAAAAATGACAAATATTTGTATTGTGTTCCACATGTAAAACAACAGCATTTGGCCCTGTTTAAAATGCTCTTTCCTTTTCAGTGCTTAATATCTTTTCCATGTCTGTAGCTAGACAGTTAAGTTTATAAAAATAAAGGGAAGTTAAGAGGACTAAAGCTTATGAGAGAAAAATAAAGCAAAAGCCAGACTCAAATATTGCCAGAATGCACCCAGAATGGAACCATCTGCCTCCCTGGACTCGCCTGTCAAAGCCATCACGCAGCAGTGTGCATGTACTACCTGCTCTGTAACACGCTGTGGCGTTTATAAGCTGGCTGATGCATTTTGCACAGTGCATCTGAGAGGTAATAATGACATTAAAGCCATCGGGGAGCCGATCTATTTCGGCAGGCAAGGCAGCCTCCACTGTCATCTCCTATTTTCTGCCCAATTGACGGCAGAATCTCCAGGACTGGTTTCTATTTCGGTACGCTGTCACTCCTGTCTGTGGGAGACAGTTATGACCTGAACTGAAGCAATAGTGAGACTCTGACTGCCTACAGACCAGCACAAGGGAGCTGATCTGAGGATCAACGGGACAATGAGCTCTGAGAGACAGAATGAAGATGAGTTCTATTCTCCCACAGACGCTGAATACTGATATAACCCATTTATCTGCCTGAGGCGGCGTTCCTCTGTATTTTGGTTGGTTGCTGGAATAAAATAACTAAGATGAATGGCGTGAGTGGAAGATTTATAGGATTATTGTTTGTAAATACACATACACCTTTCTTACTTCATGAAACTGCCATTTTGGCTGAATTGGCAGCACACCATCACAAATTGTTAGACTCTGCTTCTATTTTTTAAAACAAATACTTTTTCTTTTAAAACAAATAATGATTCATACTTAAAGCTGAAGTGTGTATTTTTGCATTAATCCATTTTTTTAAAAAATACCTCAAAGGAACTTATTTTACCAGGAGACATTCAATGCATTTTGAAAAATAATGTAAGAAAATTCAGCCTCAATACTGACAGATGCTCCCTGGAAATTTAGAATAATTGTCTCAGGAACACACTGGAACAACACTTTACTCCATTGCCAATGACAAGCTTTCCCCAAATTATTTCCTGAAGTTTTTATCTTCCCAGTATCTTGCGACTTCTTTAAAGGTTCTAGTAGCTAAAGAGAGAGAGAGAGAGAGAGAGAGAGAGAGAGAAATGCACCATTGTGCGGGTCAACCAACGTAAAGGCAGTGCTGAGTGAAAATAGGAAATGACATGCACCTGCCGTATACCTTGTAGGGGTTCAGCTTAGATCAGTGTGTCAATGGCATGAGCTGTTTAACCTTTCCAATGGTTATGGAGAATGTACTGGTGTTCTGTCAATGTCACTCAACAGCACTTTCTCAGCACTTTCTCTGCTTCTCTGCTTTCTCTGCTTCAACACACACTGGCAGTTGTGATGTGATACTTTTCATTTTATTCTGTTTTCTTACATTTATGCTTTTACCCAACACAACTTGTGCATACAGCCTTCTTACATTTTATTAGTTCATGCCCTGGAAATCAAACCCCTTACCTTATTGTTGCTAGCTCAATGCTCTACCTGTTAAGCTACAGGAAACCTGTACTAGTCAAAATGGAATATACAGGGTTTAAATGAAGGAGATGTCTCTGCAGTGTGGTCGCCATACACTATGTCACATGTAACATTGCTGTACGTCAGAGCCAGGCTGCACTGTGTCTAGTTAAATTTTGCAATAAAGCCAGCCTGGCTTCCTAACTCCAACCACTAGTGCAGATGTGGGGAGTCTCTGTGCATTTCCAACCCTGCATGTAAATCTGCATTAATACCTTCTCAGCTGGGAAGAGCAATCGAATACCAGCTCACTGAATTGAATAAACAGCTGACTTATGACACTCTGCTATCTGTTAGCTAAACACAACACCAGGGAGAGTGAGCAGATAACATTGTATTTGCTTAAAAAACATTCTGTGGACTCAAATGGACATGATGTGACATTATAAATAGCTCATGCATTTTACATTGAATTTGCACAAAAACACCCAGCAGAGTATCCTACTTTTTCATGCAATCTCACTGTGGGACACCTCAGTGCTTGATAAGGTCTAAGAGTGATGTTTTTACTGACTAATTCTACATCTGAGATAAAGTAAACCACAAAAAATAAAATAAAAACCATACATTCTGATCTTTTAATTGTTAGAATCGTATTAAAACGCGTTTGGAAAATCATTTAACCTTGTTCCTTTCATTTTCTTACCTTTTTCCTCAAACCTCTTGACTTCAATTAAATGGGATTTAAAAAGAGAAAGAAAACTAGAAAAGGGAGATAACATTCTTTAATTGCTATCTCTCTTGTGTAATTACTCATATCAGACAAAGCATTATGATTTTGAAATGCTCCCCTGTGACTGTGTATCCATTCCAGCCCATCATGGCTGACACAAGCAAATCTGCAGAATATTTTTTTTCTTTTTATTCACAAGGTATTAATACCAGGTCACAGCATCATTGCTTTAATCATGACAACATTCAGAGGCACTAATTAACATTTTTTCTCTGTTAGTGCTGGTGGATTTTAATCAGGTGGTAATTTTGTTATTTGCCTTCATCTGACACATACACAACTAAAACAATTAAGAAAAAAAAAAAATTAAAAAAGGTTAATTATGGGTTTCATGTTGTTCTGGTTCATATTTTTAAATTCATTTCCCACAAGTGTCTAGAAGCAATGTCTTTGAATAGTGATCTTGAAAAATGGTCTTTTTCATCTCTAGTACAAGGTGGGTGAAAAGTAACTAGGCACTAAAAATTGGCTATACTATAACTTGTAGTATCACTGGAGTCATGATGAAAACAGTGTCTAAATAGACAATAGTGAATAGGATTTCATATTTCCTGTGTCAATAGTACAGGCATCGGTCGCGAGAGGCAGTACATGGACTTTATTCCAATTTATTACCAATGTTGAGTTACTTTTCATCCACCCTGGATAAAGAAATTACAGTTTGCTTATATAGGGTGGGTGAAAAGTAACAGTCAAGCAGTCGAACATCTTTGTTTACATTACATGTACTGCTTCTTGTGGCAAATATGAAATCCTATTTACTATTGTCAATTTAGACACTGTTTTCAAGTTCTATAGCCAATTTTTAATGCCTAGTTACTTTTCACCCACCCTGTATATAAGGCTGTAGAGAGGCAACACACATTTTATATATTACATACATTATTACAACTGGAGCTTCTTTCATTTGAGCAACACTTGAGGACTCTGAGGTCCAATTTTTAAAAAGTATGAAATTATCGGTGTGCCACAATTTGGCATATTATATATATGCCAAATTGTGTATATATATATATATATAATTGTGTATATATATAATATAATATAATGTAATATAATATAATATAATATAATATAATAGTCTGCTGTTCTTCTGATATTTGCTGTCTAGTCAGAAATAAACCTCCATATGAACACTCAGCACTCCATTTAAAAACTCTGTCCTTGCAATTTGGGTTTACATCATAATGTAACCACAGAGGATCAAAGTGCATTACAAAATTTCATTATCACAAAATGTTCACAGATCTCCACATACTAGATTCGGTCCTGTCATTCAGGTATCTAACGATTAGGATTAGCTCTAATTTACTTTTCTCTATAACATACCTCTTTCTGTGAAGCTCTGTTAAAAGTTGAAAAAATTAATTAATCCAATATTCTAACATAATTTCTACAAAGCATATTCCTGCTGTTTCAAGCAAGAACAAATGCTATAATCTAAATATACACTGATGTTATATAAAAAATAAGAAGATTAAAAAGTTTTATGATGATTTATAAATTCCCTACACTGTGGCATAAAGCACTAACACTTTGGATCAGACATTTCCCAAATGGCTCCTGGGCTTTTGAAAATAGAAAGCTGAGTAACATCCTTGTACTGGTATAATGAAACACACAGTGTGTTAGTCTTGAGTGTATTAATCAGCAGACCACCATATGGATTTTTATTACAGAAACATTAATTAACATTTAGCTCATCTGTGGCTTCATTAGTTCCCAGATGTTTTGCTGCATGTCTGCAGACCCTGTGGTGCTCATGCTGTTGGTTGCAGGTGTTGCAAGTCTGGGTTCCCATGCCTGTGGCTCTGTAAATGCTGTGGTAGAAACCAACGTGCAGGAAAGCAGTCCTTGCTATATGGTTCCCATTCCATCTAGACGTTCTCTATTGGTCAGTATCAGGGTTGCCATATATGTGTAACAAAACCAGCCCAGAACCACAATGCAATATTCATCAGCTGTTAGAACTTCAGTAGATTTCTCTGTCTTGAACATTAAACCCCAAAATGAACCCACACATACAAGCTAAAGTTTCACTCTGGGGGAATATGCTTTGCATGCCAATGCTTTCCATGGCAAAGTCTAAAATTACCCTTCCTTCCCAGATATGTGCCCTCTCTCTAAGTATTCCATCAGCTTCTGTTTTTTGCGTTCCACCCAGCAGACTCCCATGGTAGGTGCTCTTGCACGTAATCACACCACAGAAACAATGATCCACTGTGCTGGCCCTATTGGAATGGGAATTGAGTTCAGCGCTTTGCCATCTCAAGTGGAAGATGGAACGTCATATGTTATCAATGGAGGAATTATGACAAAAAAGCCTCTGGCAGTGTTAGAGATAGCAGAGCTTCCCATCAGTGCCATCTCTGTGGTGTTTGCTTTATAACTGTCACAGAAGGTCACAGATGTGGTGGAGGCTGGATGCTTCTGAGAGCATCTTCACACAAACACAATTTAGCATAGTGTCGGGCAGTAAAACAAAGCTGACTGGATTAAGGTGCTGTCACACTCTGTCTCCCACAACAGGATAACAAGCAGTGATCAGGCAACAACCCCATAGTCTTACCCCTGACCAGGGGGTGCCAATCACCTGGGGGCTACAAGTGTACATGCATGTAAGTATGCATCAGTGTTTTTTAATATTATTTATGCACTCCCAGTGAGCATAACATACATCTCTCTGATTCTCTAGTGTATCTAGAGAATCAAATGTTTATCCAAATTATTGTGTTGTGTACAGAAATACAGCCACTCTAGTGGTTCTAATATATTAATTTAAGTTTACTACACATATCACTGCTGGTAACACCATGTGTGATATGTAAGTATACAGCAGTTTAGTTATAGGACTTGGTGAGAAGAATTTTCACTGCTTACAGCATTCATTCCAACATTGCATTAATTCAAATAACCCCCTTCAGTATTTGGCAGCTTGTAAATGCATCTTTTTTAAACAAGGACAGACAGGAAGTCATTAAATCAAGTCCATGTCCATTAGGCATCATATGCCAGTGAGCACAGTTCACGTTAAAGCTGCCTGGCTCTCTGCACTTGCCCTATATGACACCCTGTCAGGTTACAATGTACTTAAAATGAATGTGTGCAGCAGAATTAAGAAACCTGGCTGCTTTCTGCAAAGAACTGTTCTCCAGAGACTAAGGCAAAGGTGAAGAGGTTAATGAGATTTATTTGTACGACGGTTTTTCAGCTGAATGTCTCCATGGAAACTGCCTCAATGTCACGCACCCACAGAGATAAAGACATGTTTACATGTAGTAAATTATGAGACAAGACACACCTCACCTAACTTTATAAATGTGCAAGAAAGTGTTTGTGAACTTTTTGTCATTTGAAAAGTGGACACAAAGACACAACTAAGACTATCTGGACTGTTTATATTCTATTCTAAAACTAGCAAGCACTCCTTAGGAAAATTAAATTGTGGAGACACATCAGTTAAATCTTGATAAATATGAAGTAAGACGGCTGTGAGAATAAATCTGCATTGTAAATAGAAAGTCATAGCTGGACAATTTCATGTTCCTAGTCACCTTGGTGTGGTAAAAAAAATGTAAATATGAATAACATGAAACATTTTACTCATAAGAATTTCTGAGGTGCCAATAATTGTGGCCAACATGTATTGGAGAAAAGCATTAATTTCATAATTTGATTTTCCCCTACTTTTAATTGGTTTGTTTAAATGAAACATTAGATTTTGTGATTTTTTTTTTTTTAATTAAACATTGAAAGGATAAACAATGCAGATTTATTTTCACAACCCTCTTAGCTCAAATTTACCAAGTATACCAATCATTTTGACCATGACTGGATCTAAAATCATATGCCAGTTTAAATATCTTTTGGTTCAATGCATAAAAGATAATGGAAATTTCATATTTTAATATATTGTTTATATTATTGCTTCGTTTTTTTCCAGAAAAAAAGGTGTGATCTTTTCAATTTTCAAAACATTTTAAAGAGAAGATTTTACAAAAGCTTTTATTAAATGCCTGACCCTGCTGAACTTCACGTCCCCGGAACATTGAATCGATTTCTAAAAAAACCCGGCAGCAGTCATTATAATATAATCATTACAGCTCAAGAATCATTTCCATTTGTATGAGGGCACAGCAAACCCATCGCCAGCTATTTATGTGAAGAAAATACTTACAGTTCAAATCAACATTGTCCTTTTCACTCACTGTGTGGCCAGGGATGTTACCCCAAGGTATAGGAACAGGACCAGGAACACAGTAAACACAGACAATTACATCAGAGCAGAGGAGGCCCTGTGCGTGACAGGACAGCAGAGGAAATCTGAACACTACTGTCCTGTCTGCATGGTGAGGTGGTGGCCTGCTTCCCTCAGCAATGAGGGAAATGTGAAGTGCCCTCACATTCCAACAGACACGTCTGAAGTTGTCATTCCCAAAGACCACTCAGCTAAACAAAACTGAATGCATATCTTTGTTCTCACCTGGTAATCTCACTTTCTTTCTACCTTTCTTTTTTACATCAACTGATGTTTATGTCAGACTAAGTGTCTGACCTCGCCATAAGTGTGATTATTTTCGGTCAGACATCATTGTTTTTTAGTTATTGCCTTGGAGGCTCTGTTTCACAGAACAATAAAATAGGATAAAGCAACTCTACAGGCCCAACACTACAGGACAACAAAGAGAACAAAGGAGCTGGATTCTCTAATTGGAATAAAGGATTGATTAATTTAACCAGCACTGTGAAAACTGATTCGATATGGGGTGTGGAAGAACGACAGCACGGAATCTAGCTTTATCTTTTAAGTGAACGATTAAGCCTTTATTGAACATTCTAATGAGATCTTTAATTACCTCTATAAGTAATTTCCAGACTTGTTTTTCCAGACAAGTTAACGCTAATTGTGTATCACTTCTAAAAAGTAAAAGCCAGTTTTTATTGACCCAGAAATTACTAAATAACTCCACATATCCGCACAATTGTATTTACAGCAGGACTGATAATGTGTTATACAGCTGGAATGTGTTTAAGGCACATGGGTAAAAAATTAAAAACAGCAAGCCTATGGATCCAAATTGAGGACAAAGACATAAAAGCTACTGTATATAACACAAGTGAGTGAAGTTCAAGATCACAGTCAAAGATTTATACACTATATATAAATTATTTAAAGAGAGGGAGTAAGAAGCATTCTCTATTAATATGAAATGAATTTTGACAGGGATAGTTAAAACCAGACAAGGCCTGAAAAAGTTATATTTTCCTATTTTATGGTCCTGCTTGTTGTTCTTGCGTTGCAAGCTTTATGAGAAAGCTGTACAATACTTTAACCAACGGTTGCAAACAGACTGTAGTCATTACAGCAGCATCAGGGGGTGCAACACGTCGAACAGTTCACCCTGAGTTCAAGCTAAATAATATGCGCAATAATTAAGGAAATGCTATATCAGGTAACCAGAGCAGAAAGAGCCCTGCAGCACACCTTACGGCAACCACAGCGTCATGTAAATTCACACTGTGTCCTCTTAACAATAGCATTAGCTCTGCTTAGTTTCTGCAAGGTTCACAGAAACAGTGGACACCTGTAAGGATTGGCAATTTTCCACAGATGGTCAAACTAGTGTTGGACATGGGGAGGAGGGTTAGGTAAAGGTTATATGAAACACTATAGCCAGGAGGCCCAAATCTCTCATCAATAATCTAATTCAGTGACAAAGGACTGCAAGATCCCAATTCACTTGGTGACCAAGGCCCAGAGGCAGCAGTCACATGTACTCAGTATTGGAAATCAATATAGGGTATATAATGATACTCAGACCAAGCTGCTACATTTGATGAAGTAATGTAAACATATTTTTATCTGTGGGCAGTTGGAGGCGACCAGACCCCTCTGTGCACCAAATAATTGTATTTTCCCTTTGGGCTTTCAGAACAGTGAAGTGCAATCCTTAACATCATTTATAGGGTCACTGAGCTGTTGAGCATGCCCACACTCAATTTAATAAATCTATATGTAATAAACGTGTTGTGTTTATATATATATATATATATATATATATATATATATATATATATATATATGTATATATATATATATATGGTCACATAAGATGTCCTGGCAAATTAGCAGCCATTTAAAGCCTGTTTAAAATATTCTACAAAAATGACAAAATCTTGAATGAAGGGATCTAGTTAGGTCAGGTCTTATTCCTGCAACAATGATGACTATAATAATAATGCACTTTATGCTACTGCTGAACAAATTATGATAACGTTTTTATGTTGTTTCCCTGAAGCTTTGAAATGTACAGTCTTCTTGCCCTTATCGTTATGCTCTGAGCGTCCGGTCTTGGGTTCGACTGCGCATCGGCCGTGTTCGGGTGATTCCGTGAAGCAGAACGCTTTCCTCCATTTTGCATAGTTTATGTGTGTTTGAAGGCTTCTCTGCTCCTGCAATCAGCATTACACAGTGGAGAACGCTTTCCCTGCAATGGACGGGTAAGTAATGTTATTTCTGAAAACATTTTGAAGCATATTCGCAATCTTAAACCTCAAGCAAGGCCGAGCGTGCAGGCCGGTGATGCATCAGCCAGTATAAGCTAAGGAAAACAAGTGCGCGTTAGCTTCGCAGATCGTTGTACCTCTTAATAAACGCGATATGCATAAAGAGAATATCAAAAACAACCCGCATAGTAATGTAATATCGACATGTGTTATTTACGACAACATGGATTAGAGTAACATGCAATAATGATGGCTTTGTGCAATAGATGAGCTCTGCGGCTAACGGTGATGCTGCTAAGCGTGAGATTTCCTTTGTTAAAGTATAGCGGTCACTCGCTTCATCCACAAGCTCGATGTAAATGTGCATCACTGAATATGATGTTTACTGACGTGTAATGTTTGCTTCAGAGCTCTTTAATAGTAAATATTGTAAGAGTTTCCTTTAGTACATTATTATTATAGACTGCAGACATTGCTGACTGTATGCATTTGAGATGAAGTACTCGTGATAATAGTAAATGTTCTGTTTTTATTGTGGTAATAAACTGTAATAATTTGTGTAGCTAATAATTTTGTGTACTGAGGCCATTGTTTGTTTAGTGGTGACGTTTTTTTCTTCCAACAGCATTGCAAGCGATGTTGCAGTTGGTGTAAAGGTAAGTGTTTATGTCTTAAGTCTTCATGTTGGTATATTTTATGTTATGGGAGTAATTCAGAAGGTCAACACCCTTCAGGGCCCATATTATCCGGTGATAAACTCTGGGATAATCGGTAGCAAATAATCGATGATTGCCATATTACTTTATTAATATAATTTTAATCGCTTAAAAGATTTGCTGAGTTTGCAGCGTACATGTGTCTTTCTAGAGAAGCTCAGATGAATTGCTGTCTGGCAGTCTCTACACCAGTCCAAACTCTTCAGTAACTGGTAAGAGATGTGGACATCAACAGTATACTGCATGTCTTATGTATTATTTTAATGTATTAAATATTTAAAACATAAAATATCATTTAAACTTGAAAATATATAATAAATTGACTGCAAAAAAAGCTTTTTAGAATGATGCATTTATGATTTATTTGACAGCAAATGGAAGTGACAGTAAGAAACTGAGGGTGGAGGACAGCATGGATAGCCCACCGTCTAGAGTCATTCATATCCGTAAACTCCCAAATGAGGTTTCTGAGACTGAGGTCATTGCCCTGGGTTTGCCCTTTGGAAAGGTCACCAATATTCTGATGCTTAAAGGCAAAAACCAGGTATGTCTGGAATGATAAACCAAACCCAGCGATTCTGATATTCAATTTAAAGCCTAAAATTATAGACTTTTTTTATTTTGGGTGAACAAGGTTTTGCTCATTCATTTGGTGGTTGTATTTTCTCATTTTGGACTCAAAATTCTCTCAATAAGGCATTTTTGGAACTGGGAACAGAGGAAGCAGCTGTTACCATGGTGAACTACTACACAGCTGTTACACCGCAAGTGCGTAATGTTCCAGTGTTCATTCAGTACTCCAACCACAAAGAGCTCAAGACTGACAGTGCTTTAAACCAGGTTAGAAAACAGATTCCTCCTCTTCTTAATGTCAAGCAACAACAGAATAGAACACTAGATTCGAGAAGTGACACTTATATGACTGTTCTCATGGTTCTCCTTGCTTTTCTTAAGCGCGCTCAGGCTGTGCTGCAGGCGGTGTCAGCGGTGCAGGAGGGTGGCTCTCCAAGCTCAGACACAGCGGGTGAGAGTGTGTTAACACCTGCCCCGAGTCCAGTGCTGCGAATAATCATCGACAACATGTTCTACCCAGTCACCCTGGACGTCCTCCAGCAGGTCACTGCCCGCAGCAGGCATTCATCTGGAATAAACTGCTGTTTAAAAAAACAAGCCAAATGTAGTTTTACATTCTTGTGCCTCTGAATTAACAGAACTTTGTACCAATCTCTCTTAGATCTTCTCCAAATTTGGGACCGTCATGAAGATAATCACATTTACCAAAAATAATCAGTTCCAGGCTCTTCTGCAGTTCAGTGATCCAGTGAATGCCCAGCAGGCCAAACTGGTGAGTGAACGAAGAGGAGGATTGAAGCCACTGCATACTCCATAAATGTGTAATGATGTGCCAAAGCACTGTTATGAGATTTTTAATGTGATGGTTGTGACTACAGGCAAATTATGATGCAGTCACATGTTGGTTTAATACCTTTCAATAATGTAACGAAATGACTGCAGTTATAATTGTAGAGGAGCATTGTATTACTTTTAGCCAGGGCGCTACATTATGCATTGGCTATAATTATTCTTATTCACCCTTGTCATAGATTAACAAATGTCTCTTTGGTTTGTATAACTGTCTGCCTCTTTTTCCTCTTGAAGTCCTTGGATGGCCAGAACATATACAACTCTTGCTGCACTTTGCGCATTGACTTCTCCAAGCTGGTCAATCTGAATGTAAAATATAACAACGACAAAAGCAGAGATTATACCCGACCCGAGCTGCCTGCAGGAGATGGCCAGCCACCCGTGGACCCATCTGTGGCTGCTGCTCTCAGCAAGGACTCCACCTCCCTGCTTGGTAAGGTTCATTGCATTGAAAACACTTTCATGTGTCCCTCTCATGTGTCCCCAGTTTCACCTTTTAAGACCCATCTTACCTGTCATTCTCTTGTGCATCACCATCTTCTGTATGCATAGCTTTAGTTTCAGAGCAGGGTAGGGGTGTGAATACTTCCCCTCTGTTGTGCTTCATGAGTTTCATAGTTCTTAGTGGAAAATGGGTCAGTGGTGCCTGAATCTCAATCCTGTCTAACTGATGTGCCATTCAGACACAATGTTTTAAGATTTTGACACCTCCACAGCCCCCAGTTTTTGTTTGATCCCGTAAGACTTTGACTGTACACATTCTCCATAGGTACTCCATCTGGAATGGTAACTTCCTACTCTAGTGGTGGAGGGTTTCCATCTTCTCTAGGTACCTATGTTTCTATTTACTTTTTTTTGGTTTGTTTTCTAACCCTGTTTGTGTACACTCTTTCCTCTGAAGGACAGGGACTGTTCCAGTGCTGTCAGAATTGGCAGGGCTTTCATGTTGAAACCACCCCAACCATTTGTCCTGACTTGACATGCAGGATTCATAAACAGTGTTTCTATTTGTCAAAGCATGAATCTAAAGCTGCAACAATAAGCCCTTCCATTCTGCATTATGGGCCTGAAGTAATAGATTGACACACACTAATTAAGGAGCCTGTATTTCAGACAGACTGGAAGCACAAACTGCCAAGTTCCCTTAAGCTAAATCAGAGTGGCCTATTGAGGGGCTACAGCAAGCAGAAGGGGCCCAAAAAGTAATTTAGTTTTCAGATGTTGCTCCAGAGTACCAGTCTGTGTGAAATCCAAACAGATAGCGATCTACCTAACAGCAGATATTGACTCTGGGATGTGGGTGTGCTGGAGGTGTGTGCTGTTTGGCTGGGAATCTGGATGTGCTTGGTGCAGACAGGCAGACTGCATGGCCAGAGGGCAGATCCAGCTGAGATGCTGAGCTGTGGGCTCCTCTGAGCAGTGTGGCTCACTGGGCTGACATGGTTCTTCCTTTCTCCTTTACTGTCTCGCCCTGCAGGGGCCATCAGTCCACTAAGTGCGGCGGCGGCAGCAGCAGCAGCAGCAGGGAGGGTGGCACTTTCCGGACATTCAGGACCTGGTGGAGTGCTACTGGTCAGCAATCTCAATGAGGAGGTCAGTGCACACCCAACATACACACCCTGCTTTCTCTGTTCACTGTCTTTTTATTGTATCAGTCGGGTCACCACTACACTATATGTCTATATATGTTCAGTCCTCATCATTTTTGAGTTGTGGGGGGCCCTTTGTATTTTTTTTAACATCATCTTCATGACATTTAGGAACAGCGTTAACCCTTAAAGAGATGTGTGATTTAAAACAACAACATGCAAATAGAGGAACTTTTGATGTCATATGATTTGATTAGTTTTTCCAGGTGATGTTCCTCTAAATCTACCTAATATATGGACCAGGCCCATTAATTGTCCAATATTTGGCTGTTGTGAAATGTATTGCTTTGGGAAGATTAATGTGCTTGATTAATAGAAGTGGTCATTCTGGCTATTATCAGTTCCAAAATGCAAGACCACCTAAATGAAGAATGCACACTTTCTGTTTTGTTTATACATCAGCATTATATTGGCCATCAAGACACCCTGATCTAAAGATGGGCATTGGCTATGTAAAAAGCCTAAGTTGGCCAAGTGCTACTAAGTACACCTGACCTTTAGCATGTCTATAGCTTAAACAGTATTCCCATATAAGTAATATTCTTATGATGACTTATCTGTCTTGCTGGATGTTTTGAAGCAGATGCTGAAAAATATTTGAGGGTCCCTTAAATTTCATAGGTATTTATTTTGAGTTTAACAGCTCAAAGTGATAATCAAAAACAATCAAGGATCAACTCATTTCAGAACACTTCTGTAACATGCATAAGAAGACTTCTTTCAATCAAAGTGATGTATTAAGTCACACACACATGAACAATGAACAGGTGACTTGTCTTTACATTACCTCGAATTGACCTGTGTCTCATTTTCATCACTGGTGTGTTCATATATTATGTTCAATGTTATTTCAGTATATTTGCAGTTAGCTGGTAATAATAGCTAATAAAATGAAAGCTGCAGCACTTTGTTCTTTATTTTAACATTTATTCTTGCAGAAATATACTGAAAGCATTCTCAGTAAGGTTCTCGTCAAAATGGAGGGTCTCTCCTTTGTGCATTCTGTGCAAATTTTGATCACTGTCTCTCCTCTCTCTTTATCTCTCCCCATCTCCCCTCTTTCGCTCTCTTGCACTTTTTCTTGAGCGCTCTGTCTGGAAGTAATATCTAACTGTCTTTTCTCTCTAAGCTGTATCTCTCTCTTCCTCTCCTGATGCTCCACTGCTTCTCTCTAAGCTATTCAAAGTCGGTATGAAACGTGGTAGCCCCACCCGCCTCTCTCATTTCTCTCACACTCACTATGATTTCTATGTCTTTCTGAAGTGTCCCAGTAATTTTCCCATCATTTGTTTGGTTTCTCAAACACTTGTGGGTTTGTGGAGTTTTCAACATGATGCTCTCTATGAAGCCATAACTCTGCAAGGTGGTTTTCATGCCTACCCGCTGCATGGCTTTGCCCCTTTACAGCTATAGGCTGTTTTTTACAGCTTTCTCATACTAAAGCCTTCCACATTCTCTGCATGCTTTGTCCTCCTCTCACCACTTCTGTGCTGCATTTGGTCTGAGTAAATGTGCCCTGCCCATATTTAGTCTGGGGTGACTATGCTTGGCACAGTTAAAGTCAGGGGAAGAAACAGATAAAGAGAACCCTGTCATTTGCTGACCAAACTCCTGCATTTCCTGTGTACTGACCTGTATATTATTTTTGTCCCCTCCAACCTTTTCTTTGTTTTTTTTATCCCACGCTGCTTCCAAACACACTCCTCTCGTTTGCTTCTTTTTTCCCCTTCCTCTGTTTTCCCCTTTTCTCCTCCTTCCTCTTTTCCCTCTCCTTTTCCTTCTGTGCTCCCTTTTCTTTTCCTCTGCTCTCCCTCTCCTTTTCCTCCCCTCTCCCTCTTTTCCCCCTCCTTTCCATTACTTTCTTTACTCCTCTGTGATTGGTTGGCCCTCTTTGATCCCGTTCCCTGTCTCCCCGCCCTCCACCCATTCATGCTTTGTGCCTGAACCAAAACAAATGTTCCTCCTCGGACCAACTTGCCCCAATTAACTGCCTTGACCCATGCTCCATGACCACCTCACCATTCTACGGGAAACCACCCTCCGTTATGGATGATCTGTTCATCTTCGCTCTACCTCGACTCTTCTCTCTTCCTGTCTTGCGCTGCTTGCTCTTCTCTCCTTCTAAAGATGGTTACGCCCCAAAGTCTGTTTACCCTCTTCGGTATGTTATCGTTAGCAATCTATCTTTTTTGTTAATCTATTGTTTAATTTTTCCTTTTTTCTCTTTATGATTTAAGGGTTAGTTAATAATCTGGAAGTAGTGTAACAATTTTCCAGTTTAATTTTAAGTTATATGCTAAAATGTCAAATTAAGTAGTTTTCTATTGGTTTATCCTTGGCTTTTGAAGCCTCTGTCTCTATCTTGCTCTATCTGTCTCTTTTCATGTACAGCTTATATTAATGCATGGTTGATTGTTTTGCATGTAGGCTTTTGTTTTTAACTTTCATATCACATGAGCTTGTTTTTGGAGGGTGAGCAGAATAAGTTGTCTGTTAGAAACGCTGTTTTGGACTCTTTGGAGTAAATATTTTTAAAGATTTGTACCATCATCTTTACCTTCATGTGAAACAGGAGCTTCTGAAGCACTAACTTGTCCTTCTTGGTTCACTCCTCTTCTCCCTCCTTCCCTCCCTCTTCCATCTGCCTCTTGCTTTACTGAAGGTGTCTATGGTGATGTGCAACGTGTGAAGATCCTTTACAATAAGAAGGACAGTGCTCTTATCCAGATGTCCGATGGAAACCAGGCCCAGTTAGGTAAGACTGACACATTCTTAACATCAGGCTGATGTTTTGAAACACAGTGTGCTTCATGATGTTGTAATGAAAAAGGCTTTTTGTATATTTCTGATCTAGCCATGAGCCACCTGAATGGTCAGAAGATGTATGGCAAGATAATTCGTGTGACCCTATCCAAGCATCACACAGTACAGCTGCCCCGAGAGGGTTTAGATGATCAGGGCTTGACCAAGGATTTTACCAGTTCTCCTCTGCATCGCTTCAAGAAGCCTGGATCTAAGAATTTCCAGAACATCTTTCCCCCCTCAGCTACACTTCATCTCTCCAACATCCCGTGAGTTTGCAAAAGACAGAACTTCTCTGAAACAATGTTTTGGTATATTTCATTGATAAGACCAGTTAAAATTTCATAGCAGCTGCTGATAAAATGTGTAATGGCTGTGAGGACTTGAATGAGGAGTGAATTTCATTACATACATATACATACACACATACATATTGTGTGTTATTCTGGCAGAAATTTTGAAGACTAAATGTTAGCCATGTGTTTTAATTAATTGTCAGTCTTTCCTCTCAGTTCAGGTGTCTTTGGTTTGTTTAATGGTTCATGTATCAAGTCAACATTTTACTGAAGAAATACTAATAACTACTTGTTTTCCCCTCTAGTGAGAATGTGACAGAGGAGGATTTACGTCTGCTGTTCTCAAACTCTGGTGGAACAGTGAAAGCATTCAAGTTTTTCCAGTAAGAACCTTTCCCATTGATGAATGCCTTACTTTTGTTATTACAATTTTGTGCATTAAAACCAGTTTTAAGCCATTGTTTTGACCATCACATTGATTAATTGCAGAGATCGCAAAATGGCTTTGCTGCAGATGGCCACAGTGGAAGAAGCAATTCAGGCGCTCATTGACATTCACAACTACGACATGGGGCGTGGCCATCGCCTGAGAGTGTCCTTCTCAAAGTCCACCATCTGAAGATCGTCTGGTGCTTTCTTTCCTTTCCCCCAGGAGCCTGAACCTAAAATTTATTTTTACCAGTCTTTCCTTAACACCATACCAAAACTTCACTATTAAACTGTGTATTTGCTCCTGCTATTGTTTTGGACAACTGTTATTCTGTTTCTCTCAAATAAGCAGATTTCTGTTTTAGGAACGATTGACGACAAATGTGCCTTAGCAGATAGCGTCATCTTTTTCTCCTGTTGTTTTAGATCATAAAAGTTGAGGCACATTACAAGTGATGACAGGATATGTAACCTTTATAATCACCTGGCTTTGTTCTTTTGGAAGTAGTGGCATGATAGCTCTTGCCCAATGTCCTCATATGGTCATATTTTAAAATCAATTCAAGCTTTGAAAGCTAGTTGGCTTGCTTTGATTCAGACACAAAAGCTTAATTATTTATGATCTGCTGAATTGAAGTTGAATACAAGTAGAAGAATTTGATGGAATATACTCAGTTGTAAATTTTCTTTGTATATTTTTCTTATTTCAGGCCGTGGTGATTTTTTTTTTTTTTTTTTTTTTGATCAGGCACCCAAGGTACTTTTTGTGATTAAAATCTGTGATAATACAATGATAATGGGGAGCATAGTGTGTGATATAGTACTTGCTTTGATATTTTTCACTCACCTTTGCTTCAGTGAATTCTTTTACTCATGTTTAAACAAAAATCCAGTTTTTATCAGAGCATGTGCTGATGGATCTTGGCAGTTGCATGTGTCTGATTGACCATGTTTGACGTTGTGATGTCACATTGATGTTGGGACTGTTGGGACCAAAGTAAATGTGCCTTTAGTCTTACTTTATTCTGTGTTGTACAAAACCGTTTTCAACTTCTAGAATTTTTTATCAATGGAAAATAACAAAAGACTTTACAACAGATGTCGCTCAAATAAATGATCCTTAATTGTCTTTGATATTGGTTGTTTAAGAAGAATCACTCACTGATGACCATTTTTCAAATCTTTTTTTTTTTTAAAAGTTCATGGTTAGGTAAAGTGGGGGGGTGGCAGGGTATTCTGTACATTTTCTACATGAATTAAGTTTTTACATCTTTGGGAATGTAAAGATCAGTATAGAAGTGGCACAATTAAAAGTTCATTTTTCTACCAAGATTGTGCTTAATGGTCCCTTTGTGGTGTAGTGCTTTTACACTGTAGCATGCTGAATAAACTCTTCTCGCTCTGCATTCACCTCTGTCTCTCAGCTGTCTCTTTCTCTTCCTCTACTGTCCTCTGTAGCTCACTTGACTTTGTTGTTTTTGATGCACTCTGTCCAGAGCGTCAATCATAAAGTTGTCTAAATATAAATATATATATATATATATATAAAATATGTATGTATATAATATGTATATATGTGTGTATTTATATATATTGTAATATATATATATATATTAATATATATATATATTGTATATATATATATATATATTATATATATATATATATATATATATATGTATATATATATATATATGTATATATTATATATATAATATCTTTGGAATAATATCTTTGGAAGGCACAGGACCATAAAATGTCAGAATGGTCCAAATTCAATGATGTGATGTCCTACTTGCCTGTCAAACTATGTATTTATGTCACATTCATGTGTATTGGAAAAGCTGTGGCATGGGAGGGTGGGATCTTATGCTTTCAAATCTAGCTTGCTATTGCTAGCCTGTCTGGAATTGCCAGACAGGCTAGCAATAACATATCCTTTTAAAAAAAAGGAAACATTTTTTATCCTTTTAAAAAAAAGGAAACATTCAAAAAATAAAATGCTTTCCTATGGTCAAACATTTAAGTTTTGGGTATAGGTTTGTATTGTGTTGCTGCCTCTGGGATTTGGTTTCTAGGATAATAAAATCAGAAAAGCGTTTTAAAATGTGCAACAGCATTCTGCAAAGTAAAACCCAATAATCTTGTAATACTACTACAAGACTATAATACCAGTGCACACACATTGGAGTAGTGAGTTGTGAACACAAAGCTGGAGTAGTGGGCAGCAGTGCAGTGCCCAGGGAGCAATTAGGGGTATGATGCCTTGCTCAAGGGCACTTTATTTATTGACAAAATGCTGAACTGCACTGCAGTGGCCAGCAGTATGCACCCTGCTACCCGAGAAAAGCTCCAAAACCTGCAAGCAGGCAGGACAACACAGCCTCCATATTCAATTTAGAAAAAAATGATTTTGACTGGTTGATGATTTTTGTTTTTAAATTTGTATGTGCTGTAGATGAGCAAAACACTATTCACGATTTCATTGATTTTTAGAACAACAACAGATATTTAAATGCAAGTCTGCCAGTTTTTTAGTGCACCACTGTAGCTATTTCTACTACAAACCATATTTTAACATTTGCTAATTTAATGTTTTGAATAAAACTTTAAATATGCAAACTGAACCCCTTTATCTAATGCTTTGGAATCTTTTTATTGTGTCTGGATGTCAAAGCTTCCTTGAGCAATGCAAGCTCACTCTATTCTGTTGTTGCACCTGTAACTCCACTGTAGCCTCTAATACTGTTCATGTTTTGATAAAAAGAACTGCTGTTTCTCTATTTTATGAGAACAACCACAAGCAATTTTGTATTAATGAACAACCTTTGCATTCCCAAACCGACCAACGTGAAAAAAGATTAATATGCCAAATAATCTTTTTCTTTAATATCTGATAAAAAATAGCAGAACTGTAAATGACTACTGTGTAATTTCATGCAGTGCTAAATAGGTGTGCTCTAACAAATTTCCACATGCCCATTCTGGTTGAGAGCCATTTTTACCACTGTAAGCACAGAAATTGTCCTGCCCTTGTTAGTATTTGTAGGTCAGTGTCAAAATGATTTCCCAAGGAGAATTAAATATTTAAGAGAGACAAGTATGATCATTCCACTGTCTTTATTTTGGTAAATTGCCATTGGTATTAGAGGTTGCACTGGGTTTGAATTATTAAACAGTTCTCTGATACTCAGCAGATTTAATTAGCATAGCGTAATTATGACTCAAATGTCAACAGACTCCTTGGTTCTCCATATATTAAATATATCTCAGCTGTTCTCTTTATATTTATTTTCCCCTTAATTGCTTCCTGTTATGTGGTGTCAGTTTGACAGTTTCACTCCTCATTTGTCACCCCTGCGTGTCCATTCAGGATTTAAAAAAGTCTTGAGTGAGCAGGGAACTACAGCTCATCAAGACCCTCTTGGTCTTCATGCATGTGCATGTGACATCCTCACACATTTTTTTGTTTTATGCATAGCATAGCTGGTGTTTGTCTTTGTAGCCTTTAGACATAGTAAATGCTTATATCCTGCATATCGACAGTTCAGGGCAGCGGCACAGTGTGTTTATAAAAGATCCACTCAGTCAGAGAGGAAAGAACATTATCCCCTACAGTAGATTCACAGCTTGGCTCAGAAGCTTAGCAGGAATGTGACTGTGTGGTCTACCAGAAGACATCTTTTTTACCTAAACTGACATTTAGAAATGTAAAAATAAGAGATAAAGTTTATTCACAGATTAAACGCAAATCCCAGTTCATGGTATGAGGTAATGATTTCCCAGATCAAACGGGTTGTTATCTGTGTGTAAATGACATGAAGGGGTTCATTATTTATTTGTACATCTCAATATTTTTATTTTACTATAAATAAAAATACACCACAGAGATGATGCAGTTATTTTTTGCTTATTTAAACACATCAGCTTAATTCTTCAGGTCATCTGAAGTATGGAATTATGCTTATGTACAATTGAATGGCTACAGCAGGGCAACTTTAAGTGTTATCATTTAATTTGTATGCTTTTAGGCCAAAAAACACCTTTCTTTTGAAACGTTTTGAGACAGAATATCTTTTATGTCCTACACTAGAAAAGACAAGTACAGAAACAAATAAGAACATATCCAAGCATACATAGACAATTATACTCACGATTATTTTTTCCTTTGTCTCATGAGTCTTTCAAGCCTACAACTGACAAAAAAGCTGAAAAAAAATTTAAACAGGGAATGAGATGCAGGGGGATGTTGGCTCTGATTATCATGAAATTGATGTTAGAAAACTAAACTGGAATTATTTGCACCTCCACAATGAGATGAAAAACAACATTATTTGTTATTTAGCTGACTGCTAAAGAATAAAATCAAGTTCATCTTGATCAGCAGATGATTCTCCCCATCCCTTATTCTGGGCTCATGTTGATAGGGCTGTAAAATTCATTTCATAGCCGTTGTAAAAGCAAAGATCAATAGTGAGTGAGGATTACCATCGGATTGTATCTGCTTTTGCGAACTCAAAAATCTAATTGATCTGCTGACATTCAGGCTCACAGAGAAGTGTGCATTTCTTTGCTGTGGCCGGCATTGCTGATAGGCTGTAGCTTAGAGACCATTTTATCCCCTTTTAAAGTAATTACCTCCATTACCATCTATCATTGCATTTGTCAGGGGAGCATCATTTACCATCTGCTTTCGGCCAGTCTCAGTGCAGGGAGACCATTCTTTTCTTCAGAGCAGAACTGGTCCGTGCCAAGCCAGTAGGTCAGTGAGGAGGGAGCGTTTGGTGTCTTTATAACAGAGACTCCAGTTTGTTACTTCTGTCCCCCACTGAGGAAGGACACGTAGTGAATATCTTACTTTTAGGGAAGGAAGAGTTTGCCCAGAGGGTGTGAAGCCAAACTCATGGTGGCTTTTACAGAGACTGTTGAAGCTGTAGGGGTGTGCCAAGGCTTGGCAGGGAAGTGCATTTCGGAATCAGCTTGGATCCAACTCTGGCAGCATGGGGAGAGCAGGCCAGGACCGGGCTGTGGCATAATGGCTGACGAAATGAGATTAGTATTGGCCAGTGTTCCACAGACATCCTAGCTCCACCAGTCTAATTTAATTAAAGCAGGAAACAAGAGTTTATATCTTTATGACTAGGAAGGAGCGATATTATTAAAAACACTGACAAGGGCCATTGTTGCATCCTGAATAGGATTGTTTGTGTTGTGCCTGCTTGCTTGCATGTGTCTGTCCATGTTTCTAGAAGAATAATGTCCTAGCATGCAGCGTTTTTATAAGACAGATTCCCCACTGTGAGGACTGATAAAGTATTTAAATGTACACAAATTTAAATCTGATCATTTATAAGAAACTTAAGTCATAAATTGCTTATTTCAGTTTTAGAGATAAACAACTGCTAATTAAAAACAAGCAAACAAACTACAGAATAATTAAATATAAAAGCAAAATATCCAGTGACTGATTTTATTTTGTTTTTTTCTGCTCTGTCCATCCTGGGCCTGCAGTGAAGCACCTAATCATTGGCCGCTGTGGCTCAGTGTTATTGTCTCTCACCTCTCCAGGCTTTTATAGTGGAGTGAAATAAAAAGCTCTCAGCCAGCTTCCTGCCAATGCCAATTAGCCCAGGTCAGAGGTCAAGCTCTATACAGCACTCACCAGTGGCTCCAGTTCGCTCCTGCCTCACCATGCTAATAGCTTTAATGATTATAGTCACATTCATGTTTGCAAGTTTGGAGGTAACAGCGGCCGAGGTTATGGTCAAATTAAATTTGTCAAGGGACATGTCACAGCTGTAGAGAACAAGGGTGTCAAGGGAACAGGGAGAACATTTTTGGTCATTTATTGTAATAAAAGCTGGTACAATGTTGGTGGCATTGTTATATTGGAAGCACTGCTGGGTGATTGGCCAACATAGCCAATGTAAACATGCTTTAACAGATTTTCTGGTGAAAATGTTACTTGGTCTATTAAGTCTAACATAACACAATGTTCTGGTGTCACTGAGGTGAAACTGAACCTACATTTTCAAAGCAGTTCCAGCTTGCCTATGTAACATTCGTAGCATGATACCCTCTACTGGTTAGCAATTGTAATTTACACTTAAAATGTAAAAAAAAAAAAAAGTCTAGTGCAGTGGTTCTCAACCTAAACACTGCAGAACTACAGCACTGTTTCTTTTATTTAACACACCTGATTCAAATCATCAGCTCATTACCGGAGACCCATAAACTGAACTGAACTGATCAGAGGCAACTGAACTGGTCAGATAAGGCAGGCATACAAAATACACAGTGCTGTAGGTCCCCAGGACAGTTAGGAACCACTGGTATAGTTTAAGGGCAAGGTTAGAATTTAAATACATTTCATTTTGCTTCTAATAATTCCTTTCTGACTAAAGAATATCTTTAAGTAAAAATAGTATATCCCGTAAAAATCCTTTGTGAATTAAACCAACCTATAACAATGATCCTATCATTGCTTCCTAATGGCCATCAATACTTAGCTGCTCTTAGGTTCCAGAAATTCTTTATTGGTGCTTGGAAAATACATGGAAGTTATGACAGAGCAGCAACTTCCTGCTGTCTAATGTGGGCTTTCCGATAGAAAGGTCAATATTATTTCTCTAATACGGCACTTAGGTAGTAGAGCAGGAGGAGGAAGAGAGAATACTCTCACTTGTCTTATTAACATTTATGAATAATTAACCTGGCAAACTTGGCCATGGTCCCGGCCCTTCATTTCTTAATTGCATTCAGATGAAGTGGGTTAATGCAGAGATATATGAATGATAGATTGATGCAAGAGTGTTCCTGTAGCTCCATTGGTAAAGCATTGCGTTAGCAGTTCAAAGGTTGTGTGTTTGAGTCTCAGGGAACACATGTACTGACAAATTTTTCCAGAGGCAAACATTTTTACACAGCAAATTAAGTTGTGGCCAAATGAATGGTGCTCCTGTACAAACTTTAGATTTATGGAAGCCCAATTTTTTTCTAACCCCTTGTTATTGTGCTGTTATAGTAATGAAATAACAGGAGACATGCCTGGCTGCTGTTTTTCAAAAGCATTCTACTCAGAATGATGGATGAATGGTCTGTATCTTGGAGATGAAAATGATAGCAGTTTAATTACCTACAGACTTGTCCACTATACCAGTCAGATGTTTGTTTGCAGATATAACAATGATAGAAACATCATATTAACACAACAGGGAGTGGGCATAAATCTTTCAGACTTGTGTTTGTATTAGCTACAAGGATTGCTTTGTTTTGCAAAACAAATCAATTAAGACATTGAAGGAACTATTCTAAATATAATTTGAATGCTTTGTTCTGTCTCAGTATGTGTATAAATGTAAAGCAGTTCTTCAAGAATTCAAATCAACCTGACATTGTTTAACTGCAAAATAAACTTTTCAGACTCACAGTTATACTGCAGGAAGATTTAATTGCATTTAATTATGGCTCGTACTTGAAAACATTTAAAACAGCAGGTATAAATAAGTATTGTGATCACTAACAAACATTACACAAAGCACATATGCTTTATACATAATTATTACAGTCCAATAAAATTATTCACATACTGCCTTTTACATAATTTATTTCTTTTCTCTTAAGATTTAAAATAATGTTTGTTTTTTTAAATGTTCAGTCATAGTTAAAATAAAACTTTCTATATTGTTAATTAGTAAACTTCCTAGAATAGTGTCTATTTGTTGACATTTATATAAAAGAAAACAACAGCACTTACCAATTATTCTCAATCAATCCTCCATTTCACTTTTGATTGCTTTATCTTTAAAGAGCGGGACAAAACACAACATTGCACTGTTGTTTTGTGTTGTTTTGAAATAATGCAACTCTTCTGTGCCAGCACAATTATTCCAGCATAGCCGGTTTGGGAATATGAGGCAATTATTTCTGCTGGCTAATTATTCGTTTTTTATAATAAAGGTAATTTTTCACACAGCAATTATACATGGAATCGAATGCTCTGAATGGGACGTCAGCCCTGCGTTTTCTTTTCAGTCAGGTGGAGTGATGGTGAGCTTTAGCAAATGGGATTAACAGGGAGAACCCTCTTGGGCACAAACAGCGTTGTCCTGGTAACCATTCTGATGCATTCGATGATGGGGCACATGCTCAGGCAGAAAGTACAGCTGGTGCAGCTGTCCATGATTACAGGAAGATGGGTCTCAGGGTCAAACTTAATAGCCTGCAAAAGAGGAGAAAGGGGAGGGATAAAGCTATTACATTAGAGCAATTATCGACTCTCCATAGGAGGATTTCCCCACCCCTGGGAGAGCTTTTCATGGATGGAAAAAAGCAACAACGACAATGGCTAGCACAACAGTGGTGTTCTTTAAGGTGAATAGCTGGCCTCTTTCGTGCCTTCCAAGTCTTATTAATTTTAGACTCTGGCCTTTTATTGAAAACATAAAGGGCCAAACTCAATGGCAGTGAATTCCATTATAAACTGACCTCAAAAGACTACATAATCTGTAAACATACTGTACCTCTTTTATTTGCTACATACAATGTGATGTGACAAACTAGGGTTGTGTAGTATCTAATCATATGATTACAGCTGGTACAATGTGTGTGTCGTTACCTGGTAGCCCAAGTCATTGCAGGTCATGTAGCATTTTCCATAGTTGACACACATCTCTGCATCAATGAGGGTCTGCACTTGTTCCTGGTTGTCCAGCTCCAGGTAGGCACCAATATGCTTTAGTGCTCTGCCAATCACATTGGCAGAGAGGAGAAGCAGGGATTAAACAGCAAGAGAAACAGCCACCCTGGCTGTAAGAAACAGTTTGAAAGGAAGCGTTCTGTTCTTAAGTTGGCTTAGTTAAATCAGTGCTAGAAGGATCAGATCGGCTTTGATTTCTGACTGGTAGTCTGTGATCTCTATTTCCTCCTTGAGATCCCTTACAGCATAATCACCCTGAGTAAAGCCATTTAAAGTTATGAGCAGGAATACTTGGTGTGCTACAAAAAATCTTTACAGATAAAACAAGGGCAGTCTGTTGACGTTTAGCACATGCATTTCTGTATGTTTTTGTAATATCCTAAATATTCTGTATTGTATAAACAGTGGGAAAATGTAATGCTTTGGAAACTGAATGGTGAGAGATGAAGATATTGTCTTACCTGCACATTGGATGGGTTGTTTAATCTAACAGCGTTACCAGATGTGACCACACACTCGCTGGTGTCTTTGCGACTCTTCTTGTACTTGTTTCTAAGTACGGTCCAAAGCTGGGCAAACTCTCTTGGACAGAAGAATTACAGGTGAAAATGTTTAGTTGAGATGTTTAGTTGTTTAGTTGAGATGCTGTAATTAATGAAGGAATTCTTCAATGTTCAAATGTTCATTTAAAAGAAGCCTTTAAATTTCTCTATAACTGTAGTGATATACAAATATCATTAGAATAAAAGAATTGTCAGGCAACACTTTTTTGGACCTCAAGTAATCACCAAAAAAAGAAAATGTTTTAATTGTTTTATAATGTAAACATTTTTTCTATAATGTATGTTTTTTTAGACAAAATGTATGTCTTAGAAATTGTTTTGCACTTTAAAATGTGCATTGATGACTTTTAAAACTATGTCAAGCATGGGCATCGTGCAAATTCATATCCATATTTGAATAAGCCTCAGAAATGTGATTATTACACGTAATAATTACAATATGTGATTAAATCATAAGTGCGATAAAAACATTCCTGCCATCACATCCTACATCTATTTTGAGTGGGAGTGGCTGCAGTTCTATCTGTGCCTCAAAGTCTGTGGTACATGCGTGACCCTCCAGAGCAGCAAGGCTAAAGAGACCATTCATATTCACAGTCACACCTCTATAGCAACGTACTGAGCCTGAGAGCTGGTCATTAAACCAGCCTTGAGCCTTTGCTCTAGAAGCAAGTCAACAGGAAATGCTGGCTTCGCTGATGGGAAATCATGCCACAAAATTAGCCATCCTTCTTAAGGAGACATACAGAGAATCTGCAATGAATCGTTAGGAAATCTTATAATAATACTACTGATAATTGCAAGAATTAGCTGGTCAAACTATTGGTAAAATTGTAATGAATAATATTTTGAGTGAAATGGACTTATGGGTAGCTGATGTCCACACTTCCAATGACTAATATTTTCAGTTTTATAAATGCTCTTTCACAAATTAGTCTTTTTTTAAGGGGCAATTATCATATTTATAATTCAAAGAAACACAGAGAGTTCTTTCTGATTTTTCTTTCTGATCTCCAAGCACAAGAACAGTTCTCTTGTTCGCACATTCCATTCACAACATATATTTGCAGATCGATTTCAGCCACAAATGTGTGCATCATTAAACATTTCAATTAACATTTTCTGTTACAGTCTCCTTAAAACCCGCCTGTAACCCTTCATTTCCACCACAACCAAATAAAAGTGACTCCACTGCAAAGCAAAGAAAGCAAAGACAAAATCAAAACAGAGAGAGAGAGCAGCAGTCTTTGCTAAGCCAGGACCTGTGAGAGGAATCAGACAAACAAATCTATGGTGGTGGTGTTGACTGCAGGACTAATGGCTAGCTTAGGAGGGGGCGCATCCTCTATGTATTTATTTCCCTGTAGAGCTAACACTGGTGGTCCTGTTCTAATCCTGCATAAAAGCATTACTCTCTTAGGCACAGGCTGACTAATGAATCAAGCGTTCCTGCCCCGTAGCAGTCTGTGGAAGACATCGGGGGCTGGGGAAATAAACACACACATGCACACACACATACTCATACACATAAAACACACAGGCTAAACAGAGATATGTCATTAACAGAGCATCAGTCAAAATAAATAGGGAGATGACTAGCTTGCTTGTGAAAGCTTTGCTGAAACCTTGATTACACAGCAGCTTTGAATGATGCTCTGTAACATGGTGACAGGTTACTATTCTCTGCTATATACATCTACACACGCACACACACAAACTTGCATATGTGGTTTACAGGGACGCTCTATAAGCGCAATGATTTTTATATTGCGCTAATCAAACTTTTTATCCACTTCCTCTAACCCCACTCTAAACCTAACCCTTAGAGAAAACTTGACATTTTTTGAATAAAATAAAAACACCATTTAGTGTGTTTTTTAATTTGGGTGGTGAGGACAGATAAGGGTGTCATTATACACACATTTGTGTCTGTGTAAACCACGTATACCAGTACACACATACACATACACAAACCAGATTTAACATTTCTTAAACAGCATAAAAACTGAACTGATGGGAAATGAAGACTTTATGTAGTTATTTAATATTGCTTTACACTGTAATCACTTTACGCCATCCACACAGAAATGGAAGAAGCCATCCTTTAAAGATTACACAGAGAGTTCACACTATCTCTGGGATCACCAGCCTCAACAAAGCTGAGTGCGATTAAAAACACATTTATGAGTGTAATTGTGTAACTCTATTGTAGAAGTGAAGTCTTCATTACCCATCATTCCACTCATCACAACTAAAACTGTGCTGACATGCTGATACAAAACTGAATGAGTGAGTATCCCAGGTGTTTCTGTACGTTCAAGTGAAAAACAGTAAATATGTTCCATTTTGTATTTAATGAGAATGAATGTGTTGGTAAATATATGCAAATGTTTAATTGTATGTATAGTGTTTTACTCGTGTATGAATGTTTAACGTGTGAATATATTAATGTTTCATTTATGTATATGTTCAGTTGCTTCTTAAGTCTGTATGTAATAACGTCTGATAGATTTATTAAGCAGTCCCTGGACACCATCTGTGTCATTCTGTGAAAACAAACAAAAACAGACAGTTGACAGTTATGCATTAACAATGGAAGTTTACAGGGCAAACAACAGTAATTGAGATAAAGGATTTCTATTTTTCTGTTTTTGTTTTCTTTTGTTTCTTCTAAAATAAATTATGTGGTAATCAACGTCACAGCTATTGGCCATAGCACTAAAATCCACAACACTGCCTGATGCAACAATATCTAAAATACAGGATTGTGTAGAGCCAATCAATCATATTTTCATTTTTTTTTTGCCTAAAATATCTGCTATCCCAAAATTTCAACAAAATATCTGCTATCCCTTTAACATGTAAACTAAAACATGAAGAACTCCTGTTCTAATACACAACCCACACAAAAACAGATGCAGCAATAGCACCAAAACACTTGAACACTTTACTGGCTCACATTCCCCTATCAAATTGCACCAAAACCACATACAAAGCAACTGACCACCATTTTGCCTTCAGCAGTCTTGTAAGTGCTGGGTACTTAAATGGCAACCAGCGGAAATCCCCAATGCCAATTAGAACTTCATGTCTTCCAGATACACAGTCTGCCTCACTCACAGCAACCTTACCCAACCATATTAGTTAAGCTGTCTCTCCCCCCTCTCTTTCTGCCTTCTGTTTAGCGACAGACTCCAACATATTCATGTTATGCTAGTTCACGTTATGCTAGTATGCCTTACGGTAATTTTTATCATCTAAGATCATCAAAAATATATATATATTGATGTGAGTTTTCACAAAGACCTAAAAATCTAAAACTTAAAGACGAGAGCACTAAATAACATTTATACAAATGTGTTGGTGGAGTAGGAATTTCTTTTTTTACTTCATTGAGTTGAAGAGGATGGATTTTTTTCTGGGTCCACTCCACAAGGAGTGCTGTTTTAATGAGTAGAGCTACATGCACTGCCAAATCTCATGTCCTGGGCAACCATAAAGCCCTTGCTAATTAGATGCAGAGCTTTCCAAAACACAGGGCTTGTCAATTCCCCCATCTCCCCTCTGGATTGTAAATCAAGAGTGCAGTGGAGAAAGGAGCACACATTATGTCAGTGTGGGCTGAGTGATTTGAATTATATGAGAATTAGAATGAAAGCCCGCCCTCGTATGCTGTGTAGCATCACTCTGATGGCTAGGGGACTGCCATTCTTTAATGAGAAACGAGTTCATCTTTATCCTTGCCTTGTAATGGCTGATAATCACACTTTAAAGAAATCGTTCACCTCAGAATGCTAGCATTGGTTCTAAACTTGTATTGCTTGCTTGCTTCTTTTCAGCACAAAAGTAGACGTTGTGAAGATTGAGCTGACCGCTCTTTTCCATGCGTCAAGTTTAGTAAATAATGACTTCATTGTCATTTTTGAGTGTTATCTCTTAATGGCAAAGACGTTGTAGGAAAGCTACTTCAAAAGGACATCAGTTACTGTTACTGTTACAGTTACTGTTGTCCAGACATGAGTGAAAGTAAGAAGACTGTCAGGTCCAGCTGGGGCATCATGGACTGTGACATCAGATGATTTAATTACCTGTGAAGGGTCTGACCTGCAGTGCTAACAGAACAACCATATACAGACATATCTGACTCCCTCTCCTTCATGAACATCAAGTTCTACAAAAACTCAGACAAATGCCTGAAATGTGCCTTAAAATCAGTTTGATTTCATTACTTGACTCTTTGCAAAGTTTAAGTTGCCGCATTTTCAATTTGCATGATACTCTTATATAATGCTACTAAATAACACTGATGAAAGAAACAAAACATTAATCCCCCAAGCTCATGTTAATGTAAGGAGCTCAGTGCTGGTATCATGGTGGGCATTGATCTCTGCACTTTAATTGGCTCCAGGCAGTGAATTTTCTCTTATTTTGCAGAGAAATACAGTAGTAGTCAAGACCACACATCTCTCTTTGTGCCTTCTCTCATCAGGGTGCAGAGATGATATAAACCTTTTCCCAAAGTCCTCACTCAATTTCTGAACAACAGCAAACAGTCAGGAGCCAGTGTGTGTGTGCTGGGACCTGTTTGTCCAGAACTGGACAACGTTCAAGATATAGAAAGAGCCTATCATATACAACTGCCTGTTATTTAGCGATGTACAAGAGAGTTTTACTCATGCTTGCAATGCTATGTAAATTCTCTACACTGCAGGTCAGTTCACTGGTCTAAAAATATATATCATACACATTGGTTATTTATATAAAAATAAAATCAGTAAATAAATGAATAAAATGAGGTGTATAAAATAAAAGCTTAGTCATGAATTATGAAATGATGAAAATATGAGCATTTTTCCTAAAATGGTAGCTGTGGGGTAAGTTGTCAGTTGCCACAAGGCAAAGGCAGGTTGTGGATGCAACAGGAGGCTTAGAGGACGACTTAAGCAAGAAGTTGCACACCTTACCCCACTCTCCCCTAGCCCAAGGTTTCAACAGTGTGCTTGTTTCTGGAGAGATTTCTGCAGACACCCTGTATGAGAGAGAGAGAGAGAGAGAGAGAGATTTCTGCAGACACCCTGTATGAGAGAGAGAGAGAGAGATTTCTGCAGACACCCTGTATGAGAGAGAGAGAGATTTCACCCCTCATGTTTTTCCAAATCATGTGGTAGTAGAGAAATAGCACTTATCAGTTCACACTGCTTCCCCCTTTATCACTTCCTACTGAAGCACAAAGCTGTTTATGGAGAGAGAAACATTTGCATATGTTTGTGTGTTTTCATTTCTGCATGTGTGTGAATGTGGTGTAGTGGTGGGGAAAATGTCTCTTTGTGTAACTATAAAATTCAATGGGTTTTGTGAGCAACTGTGAAGCAGACAAACATAATTTCACAATTCAAATAATTTTGTTACATTAAAATAAATATATGGTAATTCCAATCAAAAACATGCCAGCTTTGATTACCTAACATTTTGATTTCCTAACATTTCAGCGTCCCTACATTTATAACACACACTCTGTGTAATGTAATTCATAACCGAAGCCCAAAAAACACACTAGCGTATTTGATATTGATCATGCATGTATTCATTTAGATTTAGATTTTTCTCCTACTATATACATATATTCTGCTTCTGCGTAGTCTACCTGAGGGCCACCATTGGTCAAATGGTCATGGGATCACTGACTGGTCTCGGGTAGCCTAGAGTTTCTTTCATGCCAATAGAGAAACCATTCTATGATTGCTACCACAATCCTCACGGCTGTGTTATTAACATCCACAACCTTTTACATCCTTCCTGACTCAAAGAAGCATTATCTTCACAGGCTTATTGTTCTTGCTTAATTGCAACACAAATCACTAAAGGTTAACCAGCAAAACACCACAGAGAGTTTCATTTTCTGAGACTAGCCCTAGGCGAGCAGCCACAGAGAACTCACCTTTCCAACAAGCTCCTCTACATGGTGGAAGAGTTTGCCCTACTGCTGTCATTTGATGGGAGGAGACTGGTCATCCCAGTCACGCAACTTCAGATAAAGCAGTGCCTTCAGGCTTAAACAGTAGTCTTCAATCACTGTGAAGTCCTGGTTTCACACAGCACCGCATACCTGTTACGCACAAATATATAAACATACCTTCAAGCCAACATTTACCAGTAATTATACTATCCAGATCAGCTATGAATGTGTGCATGTTTTTATAAACAGAATGCATTCAATAAATATGCCTAATAGAGAATGTATGCAGGGAATGTCTACTGTTATAGTGCTTTTAAGATGGGTGATAATAATAATGACAGAATTTACATTGTAAAATTGGGTAGCATTTCATCTGTACTCCCACCTGGAACCATGTATCCACCCAAACCTTCTGATGCTGACAGCACCACCATGTTGAAGATACACGTTAAATAATACACTTATATTCATGATACATTATCTAAAAAGAAGTCCTGTGCAGATTTACTAATCGGGTGAATCTGGTTTAGATGACTTTTAGATGTTTTAATTAAAAAAACAAGAGAAATTGACTAATTTTAAGAATATAATATATAGCATATTGCAAATACCTGGCTAGCTTCTGCTGCCCATTAAGTAAACATTACCTATTCTGGAAACAAAACCAATTTAAACTAGGCAGGTTCATCTGAACATTGCTTGGGTTCAAATGTTCTTATCTGACAGCTTATCTGCTATTATTACAGCAACAAAAAAACAATGGTACCCACAACACCAAGCAGCAGATCCCGCAGTGACCCCTCCGACCGGCTGGCACCTCACTGAAAAATCATCAATCACTGCACTCCAGGATCTAGATCTTCTCTCACCAGACATTCAGTGGTTCCTGCCAGTGAGCTTGTCAATGTTCCTATATTAACAGTATTGAATGTACAGTTATTTATTACCAAGTCTGTTGTATTAGCCAACTTTGTGGAATGTATAAACTGTTTTATATTCCTGACATGGCTTAACAGTAATTACAATTTTGTAAATGTTTACAAATATTTTTCACTATTATTTGTCAATGGGTTTCAGATTCAATAAGCAATGCACTGGTCAACTCATACATGGACATCAGGCTTGCTGTCTGGTTTAAAAAAGGTTTTAATTCCCCCATCCTTCAAAAACATCCTCCTTGCAAAGCCTGCATCATTGTGACAGAATAATGAAGCAATATCTGGCTTTTTCCTTGTTCCCTCACCATGACTGGACGGTTTAGTTTAAATATTCTTTCTGGAGTTTTGAGAAAGTCTGGTTTCACAGTACAATGAACTCTTTTATCTCATAACATCAAGGAAAATATGATTTCTCATGATATGACCACTTAAATAATGAGGTGCAGTCTGCCAGAAGATCTAAAGAAAGATTCATCTTCACCACAGATGGCTGCTTAACCCACCACCTAAAATAACTTGTGCAATGGTTCTTCAATTTTCTTCAGTGATAAAATTACTAACAAAAGACAAGACACAGCTGGGACTTGCTGGATTGGTTTCTAACTCACCACCAATAGTGGAATAGTGGAATGTGGAAGTGTGTAAAGCATGTTTGACCACAGTTGATCATGACATTGAGCTTAAATAACTAGTTCAGATTCTACTTAAAAGTGCACTAGGCAGGATTTAAAATAAACTATGGACTTAAAGTAACCCCTCTCACTAGAAGTGTGTGGTGGTTTTTGCATATACAGAAACACTGTCCTCTGTCTGTATTTTTGTTATTTTGTTATTACTATGGGAAGCTTGGGGCATTTAAGGGAACCTTGAAAGTGAAGTGACGTTCTGGCCAAATATGGTAAGCATACTGAAAATTTGTGCACACACACTGAATTAGTGAGAAGTGAACACACCGACATGTGGCGCCTGGGGAGCAATTGGGGGTAAGATGTCTGCTCAAGGGTAGCTCAGTTGTTTTTTGCTGGTATTGGGAATTGAACTGGTGACACAACTCTATTTTCACTAGTACCAGATGGCCACAAATCAATTCGTGCACTGTTGGACTGCAAAGAGAGCATTATGTGTGGATGTTACAGAACTTTGTACAAGTATTTAAAGACAGAAAATTCATTAAGGGTCAATAATCAAATTAATAAATGTGGAATCATGTTTGACAACAATCTCAGTTTTAGCAATGTTTTTAAAACAACCTGTTATCAACTTTGAAACATCTCTTAGGTGCTCTATAATAGTCTCTACTCTGCTGACAGTGAGAAACTTATTTGTGCATTTGCTACATTTCGGCAACTACTGCAATAGTGTTTTGGCTCAATCAAACATAGAAAGAGTTGCAGAATGCAGCTGCAAGAATGCTGACTCGTGCTAGAACAAGAAATCGAATTTTACACACACTCAAACACTTAGAGACTTCTTAAGAGAATTCTGTCATCATTCACTTGCCTATATGCTGTCCTAAACCTGATTGTGCTTCTGTGAAGCAAAAGAGAAATTCTAAAGAATGTTGATGCTGCTTTTTCCATACAATAAAAGTGAATAAGGACTGCATATAGATAGACAGATAGACAGATAGATAGATGGATGATAGATGATAGATAGATAGAGCTAAATATACAGGATATATATTTACCACTATCACAAGTATCAAAAATGTTTGGAAATGTACTTCTGCTTTGAAACCAGAAATCTCACTTATATTTAAAAACGCAGAAGGCTTATTTGGAGTATTGTGGATTGGAGCTATTTTATGAAACAAAAAAATGTCTAACAGTGAAAAAATATTCCATCGTTAACTCATAATGTGTACCAGGGGGATATATATATAGTTTGTATTCTGCAAAGCCCTTTATAAACAAGTTTTAAAGGTGCTATATAAATAAAGTTTAACTTCCATGCTTATCATCAAACATGCATCTTAAGTTAATGTTGCTCAGTAGAGCAGCTCTCTGGATTAATCCAATTCATGCAGGAACTGGAGCTGCGATGTTCCCGTAACCCATTTGTGACACTGATTCAACTCCAGTGTGGGGAGGAGTTGGCCACTTTACAATTTCCCCTATTACTGCATGCCAGCACTCCACTATTACATGTGGGTGTGATTAAAATGTTTTAATTCCAATCTTTTTCACCTTAGAACTCTTAGGCACTTGTGAAATGTTATTTCTGCACATAAAATGAGTGTGTTTTTCATTTATTTATTTTGAAAGAGAATTTTGAGGCTGTGGCATCATGTTGAGATAATGGGTTTATTTGCACTAACAACTTGTTCAGAGCCATGCTGTAAATTGCAATTTACTTTGAGATTGTTGTTGCTGCTTGGTTGCAGCAGCACTGTGTGAGTGTAGCTGTTAGCAGACCCCTTATTAAGGATTGATTAGAACTGACTACTTAATGCATGTGTTTAAATCCAGATGTTAAGCTTGTGCTAAATGTTGTATCTTGTGTAAAATGGAAATATAGCGGCAAATGCATATTTTAGTGAACTTTAATCGGGGACATTATAAATAGACAAAATAACCACTAATATAAGAATGATTATAGAAGAAATCACTCAAAATGCTAACTGTAGCACATTCTGCCTTGCAGTTAAAACAGCCAATAAGATTCTTGATAGACGCATCACCTGTTTGTTTTTGCATATGCATTAGCTTGACCAGGCTGAAAACTGACTTGCCTTAAAGGGACTTTGCTTTTACCCAAGTCATGCTACAGATGGTGAAATTATGAAGCTAAGAGGTGGTAAAGACTAGTGGTTAAAGGTCTAGGCTTGTAACCTAAAGATTATAGATTTAAACCTTTCAGGAAGGGTCTATCATTGTGTTCTTCAGCAGAGCACTTAACCTCAGGTTGCTCCAGAAAGATGAACCCTGTAATGAGTGAAAGGCAGTGGACTTGATGGCAGTTGATGGTGAATTGCTGCATTTACCTGCAAGACAGAAGTTCCAGCATGCAGGAATTGCAGCCCAGACTCCACTGAGTCAATGCCACCACTGGCCAGCACAGGCAATCCAGCTCTGAGCTGGAAGAGCTCTGACTATAGCTGACACAACACGCAGAGCTATGGGTTGGACTGCATTGCCTACACAAATACAAGAGGAAAAACAATAAATTATTAGGTAAAATCCAATACAGTTTACAAAGTGACATGTTAATATGTATGTGTGATAGAGATGTGCCCTGTTTGCAGGCCTTCTCAAATTAAAACATTCTGGGTCTACATTATCAATTGTGTGTTTTGGTAGGAGCCAAAAGGTCATCATGCAACATATCTACAAGATTTACAACGTGCATACACATGTTGATGAATCTAAATGATCTTGGTTGTTCTAAATGAGTGAGCATATACCCACAGTTAGTAATCAGCATAATACATACCTCTCTATACAAGATGCCAGGTTTCTGCACCACCTCATCACTCTTCATAATGTGTCCTTATGCTCTCAAGATGAAATATTTTACTTGAAGTATTTTACTTCAAGATGAAGTAAAGCCAAGAGTGCCACTCTTAAAACCAGATGAAACAACAGTTTCGTACACTATAGGCCTAGACTGCATTTGAAACCTACACCAGATGAAGCTATTGCATGATACATTTTTGTTTGCCTGAAAAAGCAAGAATTAATAACATGTATATAATAATGTATAAAGAGTCTTAAATATCTCCAAGGCCACCCAGAATCTGTGACATTTTTGATGTGTAAACCACACAATGTGTAAACCAACTGGCTGTCAAATAGAAAGACCAATTGATAAATTATGATTTGTGCATGAAGGAAGGTTTAATTCACAAATATATGCAAGTAAATGCAGTGAATGAAAGCGACACAATGCGTGTACAGCTGTCTGAGTAACTTCATCTCACCTAGGCAGCAGCGCAACCCCCCCCCTCTCTTCTCCCCCCTCTCTTCTCCCTTTCTCTCTCTCCCTTTCTCTCTCTCTCTCTCCCTCTCTCTCTCTCCCTCTCTCTCTCTCCCTCTCTCCTCTCCCTCTCTCTCCCTCTCTATCTCAGAATGGCAGGATCCGCTAATGAAATCCGAGCGACTTTCTGATCAGCCAGGCAGATGGAAGTGTTTATCACATTACATTTAACCTCATTTTCCCATCACGTTTCCATTCATTGATCACAGCCATACGTTTGTCCACATTCATTTCACCGGCTTGGCTCAGAACCTTACTTCTACCGATTGACAGTTCCAGACAGCTTTCTTTTTAGCCCAACTCCGGCATGCTAAATGATTCTCATCACCACACTATTCCCAAATTGGGAAGATAAATTGAATCATGGCACATACTTTTTGTGTCCCCATGCAGCACAGTTAATTATGTACATATGGGCACTTTCCTAAGCCGCTGGCATTTCCTGCCGCCCTCACATTTTTCTGCTCTTCCACCTGTTGGCTGAATGGATGGCATGTCAAATAGAATTTATCAGCCCTGAGCTGTTGTGACAACCTAATATCATAAAAATACTCTGCTTGCAATGAAAGCCATTTGGGTGTGATTTAGGGATGGGGGTTTGCTACAGTTTAAGTCACAAGGCTAGAGTTCTAAATGGGTCTCTCTTTGGTCTCTTTGGCTCATGTCTGTGGGAGTCAAATACACATTGAGGTAACAGGGCGATTCTTCAATTAGTGGCAGTTTTGACTACTTGAAAGCTTAAGACTATGTTTCATCTATGTTTAAACATTTATCTCATGTCCTGAAGTAGATTTCATCATGGCCTTGATCAAACTTCAAGTGTATTGGTATGTATGATGGTGTAATGATGGTGATCTGGATTATGTGTGTGGGTGTGGATTTTTGATATTTAGGTAATAAATGATAATGACATATTTCATTTTTTAAAGAAAAATCTGCATAGCAAGTTTACCCTGAACTTACAAAAGGAAAAGGAAACAGACAGTTTCTGAATCAAAATTCTCAAACAAGGACTAGTTTGGTGAAGAAAAATGTCTCACACTTACTCTCAGGTTATGATGTAAAAATGTTAAAAATAATATATATTCTAATCTTCAAACTGTCACTAAGCAGAGAAATTCTCACGCATCACGTTTCATTTCCATGAAACACAAACTGAAACCTTTTTTGGGAAAAAAACAGTTGTTCCAAAAACTCAGTTGAATGGAACAATCACACAACAAAGTTCCACTAAGACACCAAAATGACTTCCATTTGGCTTGGGTGCACATGCATCACGGACTACAACTCATTTTAAGAAAGGCTATTATATTCCAAGTGATGTCATAATTAGTGCAACAAAGGTTGAGAGGCATCAACATTATTAGCAGACACAGATAATGTTGTCAGGCAGAACACCACTCGAGAAAAGCTTCTGTTCTTGGATATTGTTGTGATGTTATTGTGGCACTTACTCTGTTTTCCATGTGCTTTGTTCTTTTTTCACATTAGCCACGCCGACAGTTCATGTTGCTCTGACAACCCCAAGATGTCCTTGTCAAACAGGGTTGCTCATGCCTGTTCATCACCAGTACCTGTGGTGAAGTTGTCAGCACAGGTTCACTACATGTCAATAGCAGCACAGCCAGGCAAAGTGCTAAACTTAGCTCAGCCCATCATAAGTACTTTAGAGCTATTGGGGGGGTCTGTTAAAAGTCTGTTGACACCTAGTATTGAGAAACCGTATTAGGTGGAAACTGTATCAACTAGAAACTGTATTAAGTTATCAGAAAGCTGTTTAAACCTATTTTTACCATGTGGCCCAAATAAAACTGTGATTGGATTTTGAGGGAAATATTTCTAAAATAAAAATAAAAAAAGAAACAATTGATTTTGACAATTTCTTACCAATTCTATCTTATATTTCAAGCAGATTTAGTTATTTTAGCAATAGTTCAGTTGGTTTGAATGTGCTTAGGTACACTTGTACATGTCTTGTACATGTATGTGCTCATCAAATGTTTCAGTTGGATAATCTTATAACTAGCAGATTTACACCTGCATTAGGTGCCATCTGAAACAGCGGATCCTAATACTAGGTGTAAATAAACTGGGTGTGAATTTCCGCAGCACTATTGTGAAACCACACTACAACTCTGTAATTGAGGCTGTTGTTTGGAAACTGTATTTCTATATTTCAATATAATTTCAATATTTCATTACTCTAAGCAGGTCCTATCACACCTACCGACGTGAGCTTGCACAGCTCCAGACAAGCACCATCCCTGGTCAGTCCTGTGCATTGATTGACAGCTCCACGAGGCCATCGATGGCATCTGTTAGCATGAGGCATCCACTCTTGATGCCAGACACTCTGATTATTAATTCCAAACACAGCACAAGATGGAGTGTGGGGTCTCATCATCCTCTATGATTTCTATCTTCATCTGAATATGTTGTGCATCAAAAAGACCTGAGCAGATAACATGGTTTTCCATGCACAATGAGATGCAATAATATCTCTGTGACAGCAGTCTAGTCGGTCAGCCTGACCAATCATTAAAACACACATCAAATGGGAAACACAATGCCAGCTAAATGAAATCACAGTGGGAGATACAACTAAAGAAAAATATAAAGACCAAATGATCTAGACCAGAGGTCTAGGTGTAGTGAACTGCACATCAGAATGTATTCCATAGTCATTCTCCACTGCCATAGTGGAGAAACCAATCACAGCCTTGAAAAACACCAAAATGCTGTCTCCTCCTTTAATGAAAGAGATAAAAGTACCCTTTCAACAAACACCCTGTTCTCCCTGCCAGTGAGGCACTAACAGGACACCTCAAGTTCTGAGTCTTTGGCTTGTGTGCTTGAAGACAGTGAAGACATTTTTTTGAGTCTCGCATCCAGAAAGACAAAATCGAAATCTGCAATAAGGTTCAACTCAGGAGACTGAACCTTCACTTCAAGGTACCGTCATCTGCGTGTTCTAGATTGTTAAGGACATTCTGCACCAACTTCAGGGCCTCATCTGTGTGTTCCAGATAGCAAGAACTCTCAGATTAGCATCCCACAGTGCTTTGTGAAATCCTGCTCTTTTCCCACTGCAACAGCCCAGTCTGACCAGTGAAAGATGTTGCCACTATCGAACTGCTTACTTGACTGCATAGAATGCAAATAATATTCATTAAATAGTTTGCATAAATAGTTCTTTAGATATTTATTTAATTGGTAATAAAGTTTTCACATTTTTAGATTACAGAGAACAACAGTTAATTTTTCTACCATACCATTACTTTCATTTTACATTCTGCATTGGTTCTGCATTGATTCCATTTAGATTACAAATCAGTTATCATAAATTAGTATAATTATAAACATAGCAATGTTTATTTTTCCATACAGAACAGTTAAGCTGTCTTTACACTGCTATGGTAAAATAGAAGCTGAATATAAAGCTACCAATGACAGATCGCATAACAGATGTTTAATGCTAAATAGAGGCAGTACATATACAGGATTCACAAATATGGAAAAGGTTTTTATTAGCTCAAAGCATCTACTGCTTGTTAATTCTGTGCACATGTAACACAATGTGACACAATGTATAACATTTAATGAAGCATCTCATTTACTAAGAATCACATCACATATGTTCACATCCAATGTGTTGCTGCATCAAAGAAAAAAAAATCTGTAACCTGCACAGTTTCAAAGCAACAGTGGTGCAGTGGCGTAGTAACCACTGAGGTACCCACACATACAGCCATTTGCACTGCTAACAAAAACATTTCTAGAAACCATAGCATCTTACCCCTGAAGAGAATATTGTTTATATACATTTGAATGTTAATCTCATCTGGAACAAAAAGTTCTGAAATTTAGATTGCCCTACAAAAACAATTCAAAATATTTTTTTGAAATTTTGCAATTTTTGAGACTAGAACTTTAACGGAATAGACAATCTAGATGATAGTACTCTGGAACTTTGCACAAACAAACAAAACAAAACAGAACTTAGCCTCATACATTATATAATGTTGATGTAGGCATGCCCTGAATGTTTTTTTTTTTTTTTTACAAACCCCACCATAAGAATTGTGTAATAAGGTGGTGTGGGTAACAAGTGGCACTAAACAAGCATTTATTAATCAACTATGAGTTATAATTAGTAAATTGGGATTATACTTTTTAAAGAGGCTAAAACGCCTCCTGAGACGACATTAAACATTTGTGGCTAATAAAAAAAACTACAAAAACTGTTAAAAAAAGTCTTGAGGAAAAACATGTCAAAGAAAAGATTGATTTCGCCCCACATTCACGCTTTATGCCACTTGCCCCATAAATCACAGCACCCTAAACCCAGCCACTGTTGCTGAGTTAAACATTAAATTACTGAATACATTAGAGAATCATGCAGTTCCACAGAGAGTGGCAACACACATTTATGTGCCCCGGGATGATCTGCACATCGGTTTTATGCTCTGTATATGGGCTTCTGAAACAGAAAGTTTGAAGAGAGCTTCTCTATTGGGAGAAAATAAAATATGTGGGGCCACATGGGCCTTTTAGGGCCCGCTGATCAATAGGCTGGTCTCAAGCAGCATCTTAAGCCATTGCTGCTTGACCAGGTCCTGTGGGAGAGTTGCGTGGTGAGGCCCACCCAACTTTAAAAGTGAAAAATATGACAGCCAGTCAGTTTTGCTTGCATAAAACAGAGCCCCAATAGTGTGAGAATTAATTTTTAATGCAGACTGTGTTTCTGACCCTGGCCTTGCCTTTGCAGATGCTGTGGCAGCTCAGCTGAAGGGAGAAGAGATAGGAGTGGAGCATCACACACACACACACACACACACATAACCTAACCTAACCTAACCCTGACCCTAACAGAAAACTTTTTACATTCTTACAATTAAAAAAAACTTTATTTACTCTATTTTATAGTGCCGTTTTGCAAATGAAGGTTTTGCTCATTTTTAAAATGTATACAATGAGATTTGACCCCTGACTTCTGAGCTCTCTCATCCAGCAAGAAAAAAATCATAGGGGTAAACCAGCTTCACCAGCTAAGCTTGTTAATAAACAGCAAACAGCTGTTAACCAGCATAATTAGCCTGGATCAACATGTAAATTCTTGATGGTCTTTTTAATAATCAAATGTCCTGTAGAAATGAGCATTAAAGGCAATGTTAGATACTAACAGAGAGTTTAAAGAAAGTGTAAAAAGCTGCTCATACCCTCATGTGCAGCTCTGATGACATCATTGATGTTGATGACATTTGGGCATAAGCTTGGCAAAGAAGGGCTGTTGAACCCAGTGACAGATGTTTTGCACCAGCTTAGGGTCCTAGAGAGGTGGGGGGGGTGTAAGGTCAACACTCAGGGTTTTGTAATCACAAAAAAGCTGTGCTATTTAAAAGGATAGTTTACCCAAAAAGGTGTTTACAGCAGAATGTCCACTCTTTATCCATATAATGAAAGTTAATGGATGTTAAGTAACACTCGCTTGTTGTATTCCGCACTTGTAAGTCGCTTTGGATAAAAGCGTCTGCTAAATGAATAAATGTAAATGTATTTTTAAAGCACTATGTACAGTAAATAATGATCTACACTACTTTATAATGGTGTATGGTTCTTTTTCAGCCCCTGGTTTTCCTAGTATAGAATTGAGCCACATGTCTACCAAACTTCTCTAATAACAACAAAATATTAAAGAAATAATTTCATTTTTGATTCAACTAATCCTTTAAGATTTAAGAGTTTTGGCATTCATTCTTTAGACACTTTCTGCTTAATTTTTGGGTCAGTGGGCATATTTGGTAATAAAACCAGCTGTCAAACCCAAGAACAAAGAGCAAAAACAGGGTTGTTTGCATGGTACCACAATTTATCTTATGGTTCATTTTAATTTTAACACAAAGTCACCCACACACACCAAGATCTTCAAATGGTTTTAGCTATACCTTCATGGACTTCCTCAAATGTGGTCAGGTAGGAAAATGTTGTTGTGTCTGAACATATCATCTGAAACACACTGCTGCCTTCATGTTGCTTTTCACTTCTGCAGCTGCCTGTTCTTCTCTCTTCCCCCAGTCTTCTCTCTGTGTCTCTATTTATATTTGCATCTAGCAGATGCACAGTAATTTATGAAAAGCTTCCAGGGGTTTTCAGGAGCATGTCTCAGTAAGTGCTTCTCGGTACATATCTATATATCTGTATTAATTCAGAGAATTCTCTGTTTAGACGTGAATGGGTAACTAGAGAAACACGTTATTTGTTTTCCTTCCACACTAAACCACACTAGTAGCTATATTATTATTTTTTGTCAATTCTAGTATTTCTTTTAAATCATTAATCACAGTCTAACATCATGAAGGCGTTGACCTCCTGCTGTAATTACAAATTTGAATGACACTCAGAAGTGTGATTAGATAGCCCCTTGACCTGATTTTAGAGATAACTAGGGGGCCTACAACTGGAACTGGAACTAAGGTTTTGGCCCTCTAACCTTGTTCCCCACACAACAAACTGCGAAACCTTATGCAAGAAGACAGAAAATTTAAATTACACACAGACAGATAAAAAAATTCACCCTCTGAACTTTTGATGGAAGGAAAACAACATCTCTTGCAACATCTGGAGCAGAATAAAGTGTGTTTTATAGCGAAGCTGCATCTTCTCTGGTGGTGCTATGTTTCTGTGGAGCAACATGATGGCAGCCCTCCAAATCAATTGCATTCATAATGAATGAGATTTGAGTGGCACACATCTTGAGAGTAACGCAAACGATCATAACTCAGAGATATGGCTGAGATGTGCCAAATGTAAATGTGATGTGCCTCTGTCGTACTGGGCTCCTCATACATCTGTTGGAAATGCAATGCTTCAGGGCATTTCTGCTTTCCTCTGAATGCAAGCGTGCTTGTTCATAGCATGTGTGTGCCCATAAAACATTTCTGTAGTTTTTTCGGGTGAAAAAATGTCAGAGTGAGTGAAATGAAAGAGATTAGCACAAAGAATGAAACAAAGAGATAGAAATGAGGTGCTTATGAGGAAAAGGCCTATTGTCTAACTTCTTGTAGCCCATCAAGTTTGATTAAAACGCAGCCCCTGTGTTGCTCGGCTTAATCGTTGCATGAGAAACTTCATTGCAGATCTCAGAGGGGGGTCACCATAAACTATTTATTGATTAGCAGGCCTTACTAGCTTATATAGATGTTTTCCTTTTATATATTTTCTGGTTTTTAGTGGTGATTCTGAAAACCTGTCTATTTACACAGGGCTTCTTTAAGGCCAATTAGCTGGACTTTCTTTAGGGTAACCTGATTTCTGATTCATCATGAACCTGAAATGATTTAGAAGATCTGTGGATTGGAATCAGCTCGCCAGTCATCCCTTTTTGTGCTAAAGAACACAAGGGGATGATATATGGTGCACTGGAGGAAAACAGCCACCAGTATGGGCTGTGGGAGGAATGTGGGCAGCAAGCATTTATAACAAGGCTGGCAAAGAAGATGCAAACACACATGCACATACACTAAATGTTGTCAGAGGGTAGCAACCAGAATGTTCTGTGGTCTTCAGAGAGAAGCTAGAAAAACCCAAAAGATGAGGAAAAAATGTAGTGTGCAAGTGAACATAGAGGAAAAATAACCAAAGAGAGAGACTAAGAGAGAGATAGAGAGTTCCCATGAGATAGAGGTGGAGATAAGGTGATCAGAGAGAGCCACGTCAGGGACCTGAGCACTCAGAGAAACTAGATACTTTTGGAGAAGATTTAGAGCACATTATGATTTACAGGAGCATAATATAGGCTAGCCATCAGATATCTGCAGGCTGAAATGTGTCTGTGTCAATCTGTGAGCGTAGGTCACTGGTGGAAAGGCTAAAACATAGTGGCTAACGGCAGGCGGTATGATCAGGGGAAGGTAGAGAAACATTAGTGGAGCACCAGGGCCGAGGCAGGTGCCTGGCCATGAAACAGATGCTGCTTGTAAGAACTTATTGTCCTCACAGAGGGGAGCTCAGCAGCACTGAGAAGGCCTATGACAGCTTATTAAGAGCCTCTGGCTGACAAGGGTTAGTAAGCTTGAGTTTCTATGCTCTGAGATCAGGGCTTGTGCTTTGCTTTAAATGCATCTGAAACCCTGTACTGTCTATATCTGGGACAAACAGGTCTCGTTGAGGCTTGCAACACTTATGAAAGGCATCAATCTCATGGATGGGACATTAAAACCAAGCCCAAGATCACTCGCTTGCTACACTACCTCAGCCAGACTCTGGATCACTGGCAAACATGATACCACTAAAGATATTGAGAAAGAAATTTCAATGAATACATTACAAATCAAAGGCAGATATATATGAAGCTCTAATACATCTCTAACAGAGCACAGATCATATTATCCACCATGACAAAATATCTTGTCCACCACAGACAATATCACACAGAATAACACAGAAGAGTCTATAAATATACATCAAGCTGGAAAGGGAAACTACTTTGGTCTGCAGAAAGTGGTATGATTGGTTTCAGCACCATGGACAGCTCCAGTAGGCTCTACATGCTGTTGTCACATACCACAGCTCATGTGGTTCAAACTGTAGCACTAAATTAATTAAAAACAGGCTGTAGTCAGGTCAAATGTATGTTTTAATATGTAATTCTATAATTTTATTTTATTCTATAATTGAATTTTAATAATTGTAAAATAGGAACCACAGAATTACAGAGAAAATGCTCTACAAGCTCTACCAGTTAAGTTACAGGAACAGCTATAAACAATACCTCACATAAGCTGCCTAAAATTCTCTCTCGCTGGGAGAAATTGTTTAGGATATTTACAACTTTCAATGTAAATTGTTGTCCCCCCTGAAAGCATTGTGTCCAGATACAGCTACATTTGCCCAGAGTGCTGTACACTACAGGACTCAAAGAGAAGGACATGCTCTCTGATTAAATACCCAATATGTGTCTGCAGTCATACATTTATGTACCAATTTCCTACTTATTTTCATGCAATCGACAAAATCACCCCGTTCCCCACTGTTTTAAGGGGGTAGGGGTGGGAGAAGAGATAAATATACAAATGGGGGGGACAAAACTGAAACACAGGGAAGAATAAACAGGAAGAAAAGACAGAAAGAGACCCAACTATAGAGAGAATGTGTGGCAAACAGTAAATTATATTGCCTTGCATTAGTTCACTTTGAGGTTAGTTGCCACGAGGCAGGAGGCTGTGAGTAGCTTAATGTGTGTGTGTGTGTGTGTGTATGTGAGGGATAGAGATGGAAGCTCAGTGTAGCGCAGTGCTCTTTACAGCCTCTAAAGGAGCACAATAGCTTTGTGTCCTGTTTGAATAGAAACGGTTCCTGCTCCCCATACAACCACTGCAAAGTTGAAAGGACACGGAGGGACCACACAATTGCCATTACATGCCTCCTGATCTGGCTTGTCTATTTATCTGCATTTTATTATCGTGCAAGGCCAATCTTCCTGCTAAAAAACAGCTTAGACCAGTTTGGACCAGCTTGGGAGTGGAGATGTGGCCAGAGGAGGTGCATGTACTCTAACACAAGTAAAATCCAACCTGGGTTTGAATTCAGCTTCCCTAAGCCATTTCCTGTCACTTCTCTACTGTCTTTTCCAAAAAGATGGAAAATACCAAAATACAATTCTAAAAGTGGCAAAAAACACCTTTATGGCATAATTCAGCTTGTAAGTTGCATGTGAGAGTTTTTTTTTGCACTTTTGGTACTGGAATATAGAAGACATATAGCTTTTAAATTTCTAAACGTAAATTGCAAATCTTGCTTTTAAAACCTCGCTTGGCAGCCATGGTCACTATTCACTTTTATGGTATTTAATGGAAAGCAGGATGGACATTGAGCTATAAATAACTCCAAGGTTAAAAAAATCCTCCAAGGGAGAAAGAAATTCTGATTTTAAAAGACATGAAGGTGAATAAATGTAAAATAGGTGGACAGAATGTTAATTTCAGAACTCCACCTTGAAGCTGGAACCAGTTCATTTGTCATTTGTTTCACTACTGAATGTTTATTTACATTATGTTAGCATGGTGAAAGGTCCATCATACCTGTTTACATCTCATACCTCTCTCTCCCATACCATGAGGACAAGACAAATCATTAAATCAAGTCAATATCATCATCACATAGTGTCTTGTGCAATGAGAAAAGCTGCACGAATGTAACAAGGAAAGGGGTTACATTTACACACCGGCAGAAACAAAACAGAAATATGACACAATCACAGGTCACCCAAACAGGTCACAAACTACAACAGTGGAAGCCCCAAGGCAGCACGGCAAAGAAAAGACAAATCTATAACAAAACCCTAAGCATTTTACAGCCTTCAAAAAGCTTAAATGGTGTTCTTAAAACAGACCCAAAAAACTCTGACATGTCAAAGCTGCTAGAGTTTTCTCATAAAACGGGAAGCAGAAAAAAGACAGCAAAGGTGGATGAGGAGCAGTATTGCGAGGGTTACAGACAGTGGGAAAGCCTTCAACAGGCAATTACGCTCTAGCGGCCATTCTGAACCTGAGCCAGAACGATTTCTGCACTACAAACCTGCAGCTTCAGACATGCAGCCATGGCTTTCCTAAAGTCTTTTTCTCTTCTCAATTAGAGAGAACAGAAAAAGAAAGACATTTGGCTAGGTTTGAGAGACACAAAATAACAGACGAGGCAGGCAGAACCGCGCAAATCTTCTCCAAGGTGGGCTGATAATGTCTAAGGTGTGGCTAAATGTATGAGGATATCTGCTTTGTGAACATTTAATTCCACAAAATTATGAGGGATAATATGAAGTTGGCCTCTACTGCAATAACAGAGTGGACTCTTCTGAGAAGAGTTTCGGTTGTATGCTGATACATTGTTATAGGTGTTTGTTCCATGCAGCCACATCAACATTAGTGAGGTTCTGTACTGATGTAAAGCAGTTATGCAAAGCTCACAGTTGGTGTTATAATTCATCTGTTCTAATTCATATGTGATGGGGCTAAGGTTACTGATAGGCTAATATTATCAGTTAGACTGATATATCAGACAATATTTGAACATTTTAAAATAAAAATAATTAAAAACAATTTGCTTTTTAGAAGCTAATGTAATGTGTAAAATAAATGTTACTATTTTTAAATAATTACTTTAAAAAATCATTTAAAAATATCATTAAATGTATGTTATAATTCTAAAGTAATTTGGCTGTCTCCAACAGAGAATGTGTGGCACATTTTGAAGCGCAAAATGCGACGACGAAGACCCCGTACTGTTGCCCACCTTAAGACTTGTTTGCAGCAAGAATGGGACAAAATTACACCTGAAACACTTCCTCACTTGGTGTCTTCAGTCCCTAAATGTCTTTTAAGTGTTGTGAAAAGGAATGGCAACATTACAAAGTGGTAAATGCTTTACTGTCCCAATTTTTTCTGATTTGGGGTTGTTTATATATTAAGCCTACCATTGTGAATCGAGATAAGGTAAGGAGATAGTGTTAAACACTGTTCTTAAATGTACAGGCTCAGTAACTGTTGTTTTTGTTTACCCCCAAAAAATACAGATTGCCACTTTTTTAAATTAGTATACCTAGTGTGTGTATATATGCATATGCATTTTTACACTGTAACTAACAAAAACTTCTATTTTGTGTCTTGGCTAACCTGTAAATTCAGCTCAGACTACAGATTCTTACTATTCCTCCATCAAACTTTATAGCTAGCAATCTCCTTTTAAGGAAGGTTGGGAATGTTGGTAGCATTCCCTATCAGATTTGGATTCCCCTGTCAAACCAAGATCTGCCAGATGGTAAAGAGCGATTAAAAAAAATACAGTTTCACTGCTCCTGAGCCCAATGGTTCAGATTAGATTGGCTTAGTATTTGTATGCAGCTGCATGGCCACAGTAACCAAAATTTAAAAAAGCGATTGATGAACAGTTCTTGTGCTGGTTTTTAGCGAGCATTGCAAATAAGAATAGATTATGTTTATGCAAAACACACTTTAGCATCAGCGTTTTCTGACTGCCATTTCGTGCCTGATCCCTTATTGCTCTGGTTACAAACATAACTTACGGGAAATGATAATGTCCTACAACAAAGCTAAAGCAATTGCATACCTGTACAGCAGCAAAACTTCAAAGCCGGTAATTTCTTACCCAGAAATAACATTAGGTACATCACATCAAAGCCCTCCACTTTAACAGAAAACAAAAGCCAACTGTTGCACGTGTCCAGACAGGACAGATAGACTCTAGGCTTGCAGGAGTAGCTGATTTCCTTTTTTAAACCAACTGAGTTTTGAGATTTTGGTCTTGAATATAACAGCAAGTTTAACATTCACATACAACCCAGGCTGTGAGCCGTGTCTTATCTGTGGAGGTCTGATACATTATGTGTGTGTGTGTGAGACACAGTCCATGGAAAATGTCTGGATATGTTCCATTAGACAGTCAGAGGCCTCAACACAAACATTGATCACAAGTGACACAAGAACTTTGACAACAACTAACCACTCCAGTGTGATCAAAGCCCTGCTGCCTGGTCACATCCAGCTCATAGCTGCATCAAGATACTTTTGATAGACAATTCTACTGGGACAGTTAAAACAGTGCACTTTTCTAATGAATGAATTAATGATCTGTGTTCACAAATGTTTTTGACCCTTTCCTCGGCTGAACCATCAACGTGAGGTAACATGAAACAATCTCTTAGGCATTTGAGAATACTTTATAAAGGCAGCATCAAAAGAACAAAGGCTTGGCTGGCTAGTATGGCCCAATTTGCCCCTGCTGGTAGATGTTGTAACTGCACCATTTAGTTGCAAAATGCATTGTTTTCTACTGAATGATTATCAACGGTTTGTCGAAGTATAATTGCAGATGTTTTATCCTGAGGGCTAAAGTTGAATAGTGAAGAGTGAATAGTTTGAGACATGTGATTGTTCTTGTGGTGGCATCAGCCAGTCAGTGTTGCCATGACGTTGTTTTCCAGAAGTGATTGGTTAAATAAATCTAGCTGCCGAACTGAGCACCTATGAGGGTGATTTCAGAATCGACCAAGCGATTGCCCTTGAAAAACAAGCATGTCTTTAAAAAAAACATTGTCTAAATTCCAAGCAAAGAAATTAAAAAATACAAACCATGTAAACGATTAATACAAACCAAAAAATGTAAACCATTGAAATTTTTTGAGTAAAAATGTGTCATTCTGTAATGTGTCTTACAATACAGGCAGGGAGGGGGAAGGAGGCTGTCAGACCATAGTTGTTCATTAAACGTCCCACTAACCTCCCTCACAAATATGTGTTCCTCATTTTTCTTGAAGCTCACTGTCACGCCAGCCTCCTCGTTGTACAAATCAAATCTTCTCCTGGGTTTTCTCAATGTAAACGCACATGTGTGGGTTCACTGTGTGTACACTATGTGTGTGTGTGCTTGGGTACGAGTGTGTGAGGGCGTCGAGGAGGCAAACTGAAAGCGATAAGACAGTACGACACCTCAATTACAGCAGCAGCAGTAGAAATTTACATACCCCTGTCCAAATCAGTGCTGTCTGTTTATATACAAACCAAATATCTGGTGGGAATTACAACACCTCCAAGCACACACACATACATATTGTTTAGTTTGGTGGCTCACTTAAGTTCACAATGAACAATCTGGAAGTTTGAGAAAGTGGTTTTATGGTGGTGTTTGCTCTTTGCAAGGTTTAATTACCCAAACCTGTAAGCCTCCAGGTCTGTTCATATCAAGAATTATAACTATAATGATAATTATAATGATAACGATATTAGCATCCACACCAAGAGACAATAACCTGCTTAATTTATTCTAAGCTTGTGCTCTGCAGTTTCACATACAAAGATGGATGTGGATGACCTGCTGTTACTGTTACATTTTGCACAGACACTTTTGAGTACATGAAATCCTTGAAAGACGAAAGTAGTTAGGAGAGGCTGTCACTCTGGGTTTTTCTGGACCTCAGTAATTCACTTTTTTGATGCCATTTTCTGCAATGTTGCGAGCCCATCAAAATTCAACTGGATTACAATTGTGTGTCAATGTTTTATCATTCAAATGGAAAAAAAGGCTCTGAAAGTAAATCCAACAATATTGCGCTTCTGTATCATTGTGGAATGGACTTCCCTATTCTCCTAAATTTACAATGATTTTTGAAACATTTTCTTTATAGTTATCGTTATTGCCCTTGCTGTGAACGCCTCTTATTTGCAGGTTTAAAGGGATACCTTTTAAGGTTAACCTAAAAATGAAAATTCTGGTTATTCAGAAAAATTTTAAATGATTTTTCACTAAAAATGTATATCATTATGTTTATCTCATGTTAACCATTAACATGCCAGATCTGAATAGGCAGAATGACCAAATGGTTGGCAGGTGATGACAGAGACTTATTTTTGGGTGGAATTGTATTAGCTATCAGACGAAGAGAAGAGCAACAGAGCTGCATGATGAGGAAGTCTGTTTGCTTCACTGCTATGACAAACATACACTTTATAAACTTTTACAACTTTTCATTCACAGTTTGTGAGCACAGTTAGTTTCTGTCACCCAAAAGGCTGAAATCCAATGATACAGTATCTAATGCAAATTTAATGAAAAGCTTCTTTCCACAGAGCCAATGAGGCTTTAAACTATGAATATGGATGCGACTCTGTTCGTCACAGTGCTGAAAAATGCTGTGTGATATGATAAACAAATGCTTTTTGCGATGTTTCAAGAAATAAAACTCAGCAATAACAGACTTTCAAACATGTAAATGAAATAGATATTCTCAGAACAAGATCTTCACAACATTAACTTAGTTTTTTGAATTCATTCTCATTTACTTATTACAGTTTCAATAACCCTGATTAATCTCTGAAGTTAGAAGATGTGTTTAAGGAATAATTTACCCGAAAGTGAAAATTCTATTTACTTGCTCATTATTTACTTGCTCTGTCGTTTCAAACCCATTTGCTGTTTTTTTTTCTTGGAACACAGAAGGAGAATTTTTAAAGAAACATCACACAGCTGGTTTTAGAGAATGACAATTTATAGTGTTGTCTGATGTCTTTTTGGCAGAAAAAAAACTGACATTTAGGAGATTATTCACTGATAATCTTCATTTAGTTAAAGTAAGTCATTAAGTCATTAAGTTAAAGCTTCACGGAAAACAAAAATCTCAAAAGACTATTTTGAAAAAGCTAATTATAGGCTAATTTGACCTGTTTGAAATTTTTTCAAATCCCTATCAGACAAAATCCCCCTGCAGACAAAAACAGCATACAGGTTTGGAATGAAATAAGTTAACAATGAAAACTTTTTCAGGTTAATTTTTTTTTAGGGCAAACTATTTCTTTAAAAACAAATGGAGCAAAATTGCTGACACACACACAGAATCGTGGCTTACCTCAGCCATCTTTACCAACTCAGTCCAATCAGCTTTGTTGTAACCGCACATAATATTGGCAATGATAATCTAGACAGAAAGAGAGAAACAGAAAGAGAGAGAGTGGTAAGAATATAAAAGAACAAGACCTCAGCGGGATTGAGAATGACTGATGAAATGCGATTTCACCTGATGCGCTTGCACGAAATCTGGCACTTTTTAATCCCCATTTATTTAATTCATTTTTTAACAGCCAGGCACTCAGTGGCACTCTGATAAAGCTATTACCAGCCTTAAACTGTGCTGCTTTATAACTAGTGCATTTGTAGATGCCCAGTGGCACGCACGTATTATTAAAACAATAAAAATATCATGCTGACGGCATTATTCAGCTCCTTTGTGGCAGGGCAGGATTTAGTTGTATTACTCTCTCTGTATGTGGAGACACTGTAATCGCGCCATAAAGTGAAGAGATATATGCCGCGTGTCTTCTCTTTGCAGAGCGGTTTTAAGGGAAACAAATCGGCAAGGAGGGTGCGGGAAGGAACGCTTGGTGGTTGGTGGGCAAAGCATGTGTTGAAGTTTATGAGTCCATCCATTCTGGAGCCTGGGAGACCTGTAGCACTTCTCCCACCTCCTCTCGCCACTGGGGAGCTCCGCTCAGACGCACTCACTGACCGGCCAAGACACAGCAATAAATGTACAGTCAAAGTTTAACTAGTGTCAGGAGAACCAGTGTAAGGGGGCTGGGTCTATGTCTATACATGTATATCTAAAATGTAATACCAAAATGTCGCTTCTTCGCTTTAGAAGACACTCTTCCTTTCATTTCTTTCATGAAATGAAAGAAAGAAAGAAAGAAAGAAAACAAAAGTGAGAAAACAAAAGTGAGAAGGGAGAGAGGGGGATGAGTGTGAGTGAGAGAGAGAGAGAGCAAGAGAGAGAGAGAGAGAGAGAGAGAGAGAGAGAAAGACTACATCTCTAAGACACATAGGAATCACCCTGTTATCGCTTTAATAACACTGGGCTGAGGTAACCGAGCTGTCCACCAACATTGGCAACACTGCCCCTCAAGGGACCCCCATCGCTGTGGAAACTGTCAATCATCCACTGATATGAGGAAATTAAAAAGAGGGGTTGTGGTGAACCTAGCATCTTTCGTCTCTACACACCATATCTATTCTTCAGTTAAGGCATTCGGCTAACCTCTTGAATGCTTGCCACACTGGCAGATGTGTTTGTGAGGCTGAAATGCGTGAGCTGGTGTAATCTGACATCATTGTGGAGGGTTTGTTATTCATTATTCTTCTCTGAGTATTCATTTCATCCAGCATTGTGTGCCCATCACCCTTGACCACGAAGCAGGCACACGGTGTGATGAGCTTGCCCCATCACATACTTCAGAGTTCCCTGGAGTGTGTTCAGTGCAGAAAGCACTGCCCTGCCTGGATCATGACATGCCTGCGTGGAGCACTAGAGGAAAATGGAATAGTAAATAGTAAATGGAGATAATGGCTGCATTGAATATCTGTGACCTGCCCAAAATCGATGAACATTATCAATCTAGATATGATAGTCTAGATATCAATCTAGAACATCATCACACCAGATATGCAAAAGAGGTGGAGAGAAAAAGAGAGAGAGATAGTGTTTCCAAAATTTTGTAAACAGAATACAAAGGCAGCCTTTTAAGGCAACATAGGTGTGCTCCCAACACAGGCTTAGAATTAGCTTGACATCTTGATTATGCAGCCCTCTAAAATACTTTCCTTTAGTCAAATTCTAAGGCACCTTTGCATGAATTCTTTGTGGAAAGCAATCCCATAATCAAAATGGTGGGCGAGGCAGGACAACAGTCAAAATAAATAAACATATTTAATTAAATATTAAAATGTATTGGTAAAAAATAGTACAGTGTTATTAAAAACGAACTATTTTACCAAATAGTTCTGCATGCTATTAACAAGCAACATGTTACCATTAAACATTATTTATATCAATTATGTCTTTCCTGCGGTGCATTGTTTGTGAGCCACACTGAGCTGCTGCTCATGTAGAGTGTTCCAAATCATTTATCAGTCATTTATCAGGTTCCATGGCAGTCATGATGCTTTTTTAGTTAGTGATGAAGACCAAACTAAAGAAAAAGAAATCAGATGGCCACACATTTGGGTGAAGGAGTGATTCAAAAGGTTAGTGGGGTAAATGCAGTGCCTCATAATTACACCCTGTAATCCGAAATTAATCTCACCCTTGAGTGAAGCAGGCAACAAACAACAAAACTTAAGGAAGTTATTCTGTGCTCAAACGAGCTGTCTCATTGCAAATGATTAGAGAGAATAAAAGACGGCTGATTGCAATGAAAAAAAACACACTACAAAAAGCTATTGTCATCTACCTGCAAAGCAACTGCAGGGAAGCAGCGGAGATAAATGAAAACCTTGGAAAATCTTCTGTTAGTGAGATTCTATTATGCAATTACTTGTGAAGCAGTTAACATGCACAAAGCAAAAGCCACTGGAATTACTGAGGAACAAAAAACCAGGGAAAAGATAGTACCTCTATTATAGAGAATTATGGCTGTTGATAAAACACTGACAGGCTTTCCCATAAACAAAAAAGTGAGAAACAAAAGTAATGCATCATGTTATGAGAAAACTTCTGCAGCGGACGAGAAACAGATAAAGATTGCAGAAGTCATCGAAAGTGAACTTACATTTTTGGGGAGGTCGGCTTTGAGTTCAGTCATGCTCTTGCACCAGTAGGCGGCTGTTTTCTTACTAATGAGCTCGATGTTGAGGAAGGAGCCCTGGCTGGGGCTGAAAATGTGACCTGAGGTGAGCCCAGGCACAGTACATGATACGTTGGTCACCAAATCCTTCAGAAGAGAGAAACTTTGTAAATTTTAACTAAACTGCATTTAAGGAAGAACACAGACCCCTTTGTGAGGTTGAATATTTATCAAAGTTAAAAAGAATGTAAGATAACAAACTGTTCTCATGAAAAGAATCAAGTATCAATGTTAAATTGTACAAATGCTTTCTATACTTTCATGATATAAGCATCCATCAAACATATTTCAACCTGTTTAATTCACAATTAAGAGAAAACAATGACAAATGAATTAATAAGACCATGGCCCATTAGCAAGAGCAATTAGGATTCATTTGCATGCGTTAATTGGGAGCCACACAATTTTAAACAATTAAGATAACTGAGCATACCCAGTTACCTTTGTGAGCTTTGAAGAGATAGTTGAGAATCTTCCCATTATAACAGCTACGTGATAAGCCTACAAACATGACACCTGCTGTGATTTTGCTGCCTGCGGGTATGCGTCCATTTTTCAACATTTGCCTTCAAAGCTAATGGCAAGAATGTAAAAACAGGATGGTACATATCACTTTGGTTTGATGTTGAGAGGGCAAAATCATCTACGAAGGTAGCAAGCATCATCTTAAGGTGTTTGAGGTAAACAGAGACAAACACAACATCCAACAGAAATAATCACACAATTACGGCACTAAGATTACTACACCCAGTCAGCGTATGTTTACACACATTAATGAAGGTTCACCTTCCCTTTGTGCTTATCCACCTGCACATACTGTACCCTTTCAAAATGAATACCTTCTTTAAGGTAATTTGTGTGAAGGATATCCAGTGGTAAGTAAATAATCTTTGCTTCTCTCAGCCCATTAGCATGTGTTAACCTGTGATACATTAGCCTGGGTTGAATTCACACACTCCTTTTGTTAGAGAGGCAGTCAGCAGCAAGCCGTAGCTCAGCAAACAGAGAGGGGTTATCATGCAAGTACAGCCCAGTAATCCTTCTTTTTAAGCCAGCTCACTCCTAAAAAGAAACACATATTATAAGGGTGTGATCAAATTTGTGGTGTGTGCTGTACTCAAGCATCTAAGATAGGCTATCCTTTGACAGGCTGGCCTGGAGGCATATGTAAGGTAATTACCAATGGCGTCCATTCCTTATGCTAACATAAGCATATGTTAGCATAACGTGCTTAGCTTCGTTCCCTTCATCACCATCACTGTCACTATGTTTAGAGAAAATCTCTGGTTAAACATTTGTCTCCATGTCATTTAAACAACCCGCAATGCCCTGGCTATTTTTTAAGGTGACACTGGAAAGCATTCAGCCACAATTATCTCTATGACTATAGCCATCATTATGTTGACATGCAGTTAGCTGTTATGGAGACTAGAAAGACACTCAGCCTGAACATTTTCCTGTATCCTTGAGTTAAAACTGGCATGTGCCACAGATTGGAGTGGAGATTGCAAAACAATTACACCTTACACAATCGTTGCCTGTAGGTTATGTATGCGAATTCTTGGAAGTACAATGTTGGAGACCACGGCTGTTGACTACAGATTAAATATAGCGCGAAAGTAAACCTATTTACTCCAGGATGTGACGTGGTAAACAGGTAAATGGCCTCTACGGTAATGAAGCTGATAATTGCTTTTCCATCTACTAGTACAGATAACTCCACGCTCCTGTTTTCAGACCATAATGCAAATGGGTAAAACAAAGTTTTAAAATTAATGTTAACATCCTTTTTTTGTGTGCTTCTACCAGAGAAGGCCTCAAAAAAAAACTGATCCATTCAAGCAGCCTGGATGTTCCTGGATTTTTGAAAAAAAAAAATTTATTTTGTTTTTACTTCCAAATGTATTCCGTTCCTTTTGAACAAGTGCACAGGTTCTGTGTGTATATTTTGGCAGCAGCTATTTCAAACTTTCAGATGTCATGGCCATTTTACTAATTGTAACATTCACATTTTACAGACCGGATCCACTCTGCTTTTCATTTACACATTTTCAGAGTTAATGAGTCTATGCTTTCCATTCTATAAAGCAAATGGGTATCTGAGAAGTATTTGGCAAGGATACAGAGTTAAAAGAATGATTGTCCCTGCATAACTTCACATCAACTCATTGAAAAGACTTCTGGATTTAAAGAAACTTTTTTCAAAAGCTCAAAAATTACACGACCACATTCATATTTTCCATACTCATGGATTATATAATCAGACTCTCAAGTGACCTACAGGATAAGCCATATATTGTATAGTGTGCATATAAATTCCTTTGCAGAAACAGTCATTACACTGGTTATGATTCATTATGATTCATCTTCTACCAGAAAACCACATGAGCTGCCATGAATATGAATGTGTATGTGTAGGAAAGGAGGCAGTGGGTATCTGAGTGTCACAGATGGCTTTTCACAGATCACTAGAAAAGCTAAAGATTCAATTTTTGAGTTGTGTACACGTTTAACAGCAGATTTCAATGGCTTAACTAAAGCTATGAGGACACAATAAGGTGTATACACAGAGTAAAAAATCTCAGCCTTCAAACACAGGTAACAAAAAGGTGAAGGCTGTGAAGTCTGAAATATTTCTCTAAGGCATATAAAACCAGCATTTAGCAGGGCAAAGCAATGCTGAGAAGTTTTTGTAGCCTCTTATAAACCGACTTCATTGAGGGCATCCAGCTACTACTCTTATTTATCAACTAAACAAAAACTTTTTTATGCTTTGAATTAGTTTTTACAATTAAATGTGCACTTAGAACTTTCTTTTCTGTCAAATCTCTTTGAAAAACGAGGCACTTATTTTCGTCCGTTAATAAGTCAGGCTGTCGAGCGCTGCAGCCCTCTCAATTCTAAGGTCTCATAAAGGTGACTGAACGTGATTCACATCTTATAAAAATATCATTGGAACAAAGTAAGAAATGAAAAGTTTGGTTAAAAACTCCCACGTTCTGTACGCTGATTAGAAGTCACTACAATGATTTCTGTCATGAAACTCAAACTTCCCACACACAACACCTGCATAAAACTGCTACATGCTAACATCACCATGCAGGTTTAACTAGCGCACCAGACTGTTTCTTACCTGCACCTCTATCATGTAACGCTCCTGCCTGATCTCAAAGTTTGGCAATGATAAGTGACCTGAAGGTCACCAAACACTGAAGTATCATGTTGATACTTCAAGACTTCTTAGTCTTATGCATATTAAGAAAACTTGTCAGCACTTCTTTAAACATCTTCCATGCAAAATGTTACATATATTCTATACAAAAATTAGAATAAATGCAATTATTTTTCACATGCAAGGATTTTCTGATACAGAGTACAGACTATAGAATTCCTGTCAGTTGTTTAACTGGATTTCTCTGCATTCCAAACAGAAACAATGTTCCTAGAATGAAAACCAGTCACATTTCTGAAAAGTGCATGTCAGCTCACTGGTAAAACAGACGAGCATGCCTACTCCATTAAAATATGTCAGAGGAGCTTTAAATTTCAAGAGACTTAAGATGTTAATTTCAAAATTACTATTATTATTTTTTAATGTTAATTAGAGAGGTCAGCCTTTCCAGAACACAGGCTATTAAGAACAGCTTTTACTTTCTACGTGTCTTTTAATGAAGACCTTGGCATCTTCAGTCCATTCAGCACTGTGGAATGTTGCAGTAGCATCTGGAGCATGTTCAGCTGAACAAGTCAGAGCTAAGAATTCGGCTCTACTACAGCACGCCTGGAGCGATAGTGAATTAGAAGCCACACTCAAAGACACAACAGCAGTACATAGGAGGATAGTGTTTGCTAATATACATGCATTGAGATTTAAAACAAAAATACCCTTCTGGGTGTTTCCTCCCTTTGTTGTCTATTGTTTGTCATGAAAGTTTTTCTTTATGTGAAAATATCACAGGCTAGTGTGAAAGACTTTTTCTTTTTGGGCTTTTGGTCTTTATAGACATAGACAGACAAAGAAGTTCTCTTTCTATTTAATAAGTAAATGTCAATTTTAACTAAGCGTTATACCCTTTTCATTTTTCCATCACCCTTATTTTCCACTTTATGAAAATGTAACTTTTAGCCAGATGTAGGACGTTGGATCTCCTGGACTACACAAAGAAATCTCACAACTCACTAACAAGAACCTAACAAGCAAATAGTACAGTATATGTGTTAGACACATCTACAAATGTAAACCATCCAAATTCACCTCTGAGAGTAGACACGCCTCTCTTTCTCTTTCCAGGGTTGTGTACTCAAGGTATCCAAATCAGTGAGGGAAATTTCCACCCACACTATGTCTCTAAAGAGATACGTGCACATAACAAAATGGCATTAATTGCAGGACGGTAGCTGTCTGTCCCCAGCCACCATTGATTTCCTGCCTGCTCTGGATGGCCCACATGGGCATGAGGGACCAAGTAGGCTGTCTGTCTTCTCAAGGCTTTAGCTAGAGACAGCGAGCGAGTACAGAAATTCAACCTAACTAGACGACAATACCAATCAGCAATGATTCAGTCACACAAAACCTTGAACTCTGATATGGGGTTAAAGCCTGTCATGAGTTGCCTGTGCTGGCATTGTGGCTGGCATGTTATATTTGGATGCATTCATACAATGTGCATTACACAATGCATAATTTTGAATTTTTTTTAATGCTGTATTTTGATGTAAAATTGATTGAATTATTATATATGCTACATAAATCCTGCTGGGCATGTTGGGGGCAATGGTGGCCTACTGGTTAGTTAGTTGGATTTGTAACTAGAAGGTTACTGGTTTGATTCCAATGCTGGAAGGTATGGGTTATGGGTTAAATGCAGAGGTCACATTTTGGGTATGGGTTACCATACCTGACAAATATGTCACTTTCACCCTTGGCGCTTTGACGTCCTAAGGGATCCACCTTTAAACCCAGTAGCTACGGTCCCTGCTATACCATAAAGCCACAGGAGACATAAGATTTAATTTTATGCAGTCAAAAAGTTTATCAAAATTCTTACCTATGATAAAACTTACAGGAAGTAATCTATAGGTATAATTCTAAAGCAGCCTATAGATGAGAATCCAGCAATAACATGTTAGAGACACTAAATTTCAAACCACAAAAATATTTTCAGCTCTGACACTGGTATTTAAATTAGAAGCTTGTCAGATGAGAACTTGTCATACTGAGTTACTCATTTTATGAGCAATACAAGAAAATGTCTATCAATCAGAAACAGATCTGTCAGTCAAACTCAAACAGCTTTGAGGAAAGACAAGATCAAATATGCTCACACCACCCTTATATACTAACTTAATTGGATAAAGTACTACGCAATTACAGGAGATTTAGGAGATGTGGATTTGATCTACTCAGCCATCCTTGTTTTATACTGCAGATATTAAGTCTCATAGCCTGGAGTGGTGTGTTGTAAAGCTTAGGTGTGGTAAGCTCCTGTCTGAGCAATGCAATGATTAAACATGTTTTAAACAGCAGGGAATGGGCTTATTTCTCATGCAGTAAGTGAGTGAGTTCTGTCTCTGCACACCACTCCATATCCATAACAAACCGACTAAATCAGTAGTGGGGAAAGTGGGCATAGCTGGGGGCTTTGTCAGGAGCCACCCAGACAATGTTGTGATGAATGTGTCAGTGGAAAAGAAATGTATTTTCTGCACACGAAAATCCAGCTCACCTCCTTTTGTCGCTAACTTTAAAATTCATAATGACTTTGCAGGGGTATAATGAACTCCATCAAAAATCAGTCGAAATTAACATTGTCTCCAACCAGCTGATCTGACAGCTCGGGATACCGTTCATGTTAGCTCAAGAATACGAGTAATAGGCAATCAACCTCGCATTAAAAAACAATAGCAGCCATCACTCAACCTCATGTACAATTAGTGCAGCTCTGACGAAGTGATGGCCCCTCAGCCCTCTGACGCTCTAACGGGCAGATGTGTCACTTTCTGGCTGCCTACCTGCATAACGAAGCTGTGAAGAAAGCACGCAATGCTGCGTGAAGTCTCTCACACAAAGATGGTTTAAAAGGTTAATTGGTTCTGAATGTTCTGATCCATCAGCAATCCCTGAATGCATCAGCTCCACAAGTCTTGTTCAGTGGGGGTATGAATGGTGTTTGCTGATAGCGGAGTTGTTTGTAAATGCTATTTGCGTTGTTTCAGCATTAGATTCAGTAAAGGAAATGGATATGTACCTGATCTTCTCCATTTTTTAATGAATTACTGCAGCTGTGATCAATAGAAAAGGTACACAGACATCTCTTTCAAATTATATCTATTTAAAAGTGCTTAGCTTTGTGAACAAGGTGCTAGAATAAACCTAATGCAAATGAAAATGCCTGCTCATTCAAATGACCTGCTCATTCGAATCTGAGGATCTTCAGATATGCAGAACAAGAGAGTGGTGCATTAAAAATGCCTGTGTTAACAGGGGCCCTATTCCAAATGATTGTAGTGCCAATTCCTGAGGGACTCACATCTTAAAAGAGAAAACATTTACATATGCAGTGCATCTTATTAATTATAATTAATAAAAGTGCAGTTTGCTTGCTCAGCGCCCGTTAATGCTAGGCAAATTAGCAATTGAACACACATACACCAGCGACTATTTTCATATCCAGTGTCTGATGCTCCGTCCTCAGCAGAGACCCCATCTTAGCACAGCTCAGAGCTGGAGAACAGGACATTAAATAAAGTCCCCTATGTTCTAATGACAGCACTGCCTAGAGCCACAGAGAACTTGTTGACACTAAGGGGTTTTATCCTGCATGGGAGACAGAATAGGTGAGCGAGTTTCAGTGCATCATTCCAGCACGTGAAGAGCAATATGAGCTCTATTTATTGTGGCCTCATCTCTCTGCTGCAGTGTAAGGTATGAGAATTATTAACTCTCCTCTAGAGCTCACTGTTGACAAGTATAAAGTAATGAAGTGAGTTGGAGGTAATGCTACATGACTCTGAGCCAGGGTCAAATTAACAGTGTGTTGGGGAAATAATGCTAACATAGTGACACAAATGCAAAATGTCAGGGCTATAAAGTCGCTGGTTTGTTATTTTTGACAGTATTTCAGTATATTTTTGAAGGTGCCTGTAAACTGTCAAATTACTTCACATAATATCTCTGATGTAAACATTGTTGAAGGTGTAGAATCTAGTCACCAAAACGTGAATGTAAAAACAGCAACAACTAACTAGCTGACAGCAAAAACATTAGAAACTCAAAGCAAAAATTCCCCTGAAAATCAACTCCAGAATCAACGTAATACAAAGTTAATTTCTAGCACTGCTCTTGGCATCCTGCAGAGAAATTACTAGCACAAAACCATATTCCAGGGACAACCTGAATACAGTATTTAAGATAAACTAGGTTTCAAAAATGATTTTCCTTTTGCAATGTTCAGCGCCTCGTTCTTTTACTACTTTTTTCTTTGAAGTTCCTTAAACATTGTCATTTGCTTTCTAAAATTCCCTGTGAAATTGACGCTTAGATCGACGCATCTTAGTGTTGCCATGGCAATGCCCGAGACAACTCAAATCCTGTGCTCTGCCTCTCTTCTCCTTTTTTTTTATTCTATTTCCATTTCTAGCTCCACTAATCAAGAACTGCCAGTAAGCCCAGAACAAACAGATGTTAAAGATTAATTTTCCCATCACTTGAATTAGAAAGTAAATTAAAACAAAAAGATTCTGTGCTGGAGTTTAATAAACAACTCATGCCTGTTCCTGTGTTTTTTTTAACCTCCTGTCAAGAACAAATGTTACATTGCTAACAAGGCAGATGCATGGCTGCCTAATGGGAGGGTTGTTGGTTTTCCAGCATTTTTTAAGCCACCAGAATGTGGCTCATTATGGCTGGTGTTAGTGTGTGCATATGCGTGTGCGAGTGTTTATGAGTGTGTATGTGTTGAGTTGTTTCACAAGCTGGAAAAGCTTACATTATTGTTCTGTAGCCTTCATATGCTTATCACCTTTCATAAGAACGTGCTCTGCAGATACTTTGTAATGCAGAAATCACATGCACAAATGTGCTATGCAAGTCCTACCACATGTACATGCAAAGCCTCTGGCCTATGTTCCTGCATGTGTGTTCTGCAAATATACCTTGTCCAGGCCAAAGGTCTTGGTAAGGGTTAAGCCTAAGCCCTGCTTAAAAGCTCTGTGAATCATGACTGCAGTGGATGTGTGGGGAGCGGTGGTCTGCCCAAATGGGTAAAGAAACTTAATCGACACTGATGTTGAACATATCAATGGTGCAGTTGAATTAGGGAGTCATGCTTACTGTGTTACCATAAATTTACATAAATTTCCACACTTATTTTTGTATATTATTTACAAATATGCATTTGTTAGATGCTTTTATCCGAAGCAACGTACAGTGCATTAACATTAGGGAAGTCTGCACTGAACTGCTTAACAGGTACTTGACAAAAACCATTAAGACACCACAGTATGTTTTTTATAAAGCTGCTTTGAAACGATTGAAATGATTTGAAAAGTGCTATTATACAAGTAAAAATGACTCAACACCTGTTCGCCAACACGGTTGTCAATTCCAAACTCAGACTGTTAAAAACACTTTGAAAGCTAAAACACAGATTTAAACAAGTACACTGACAGAACAGAACATCTCTTACTGCTGAAAATCCCCACACAAACTCCTAAAACCAAAACACCTACAAGAAACTGCGATCTTTTCTTCCAATGATTTATGTCATTTTGAACTCCTGAACCCATTAACAAATTTTTGACCACCTCTTTCTCTGTAGTTCAAAATTACAGAATGGTTTTGGGGTAAATGGGTTGCCGAACAAACACTTCAGCATGACTTCCTCTGGCCACAGTTACATTAGTGATTAACCTCTGCATGAACCTTCTCTGCATGACTTTACTTAGTCTTTAACACAAAATTACAGAAAATAGTCTTGGAAATCGAAAGAAGGAAATTTCTACTATTAAAGTGTCTTAGCCAAAAAGCACTCGAGATGTCACCATGAAAGAAAGTCCCCATGGAATAATGCCCTCACTATAAAAACTGTTAGCATAAAACTGAGTGCTATGCTAATGCTGAAAATTGCTGGCACTGACTCATAATGTGAAGCATGCACTCACAGCTACACACAACTGTGGCTAAACACAAAGTATGTTGTGCAAGATGTCCAAATTTGGAAAGATATGGATTGGCTTATTCAGTGTAGGGCCCACCTAAATGTACTTGTGAATGTTCCAGAAAGCTTGTTTGCCATCACTGACAGATTCAATGGTGGCGTTGGTCGAGCCTGCGATGTCTCTGCCTGCAAACACCCAGGGTTTACTGGTCTGCATGATTTTGCTGTTCACCTCAGGTGTCCCCCATTCAGTCAGCTTGATTGGGTCCATGGCCTTTTCCACTGTGACAGCACACAGATCAGAGCCACCGCTGCAGGTGTGAAGACTAGATGAAAAGCTCTTGATTATAATTATGACTGAGCAAGGCATGCTGGTGCACAACCAATACTGTATATACGAAAAATATTTTGACCCTTAAAGAGACAGTTCACCCAAAAATAATATGTTTTTAAATAAGATTTTATTTCTAAATTGATGTAATTTCAAATAGAATATTAATTATTATGGTATTGACAACCCAACCCATCTTTTTGTGACAGGTTTTGCTGTAAATTTTGTCTGTGCTAAATTTCTTCCAAACAAAATCTGCTTGATGTAATGATTTGTTACATAACGGAATGACATTAAAAAAATTTTAATGGCTAAAAAGGAAAAACTGTTCACTGTGTAATTGCTAAATATTATTTGAAATGAAAATGAAGACATGACAGTCTGTGCTAATGCCTGCATGAGACAAGCAGAGGAATTTGTACCCTCACAACGCTGTTGCTGCTTTTTCCATGCCTGTTATTGTTGAGTATATTCTTTTCAATATGAATCCCCCAGTTTCTCCATCAGCTCTCCTCACGTGATGTGAGAACTGATCATAAGGACCTCCGGCCTCATCACTTTCAAAAAAAATAAAAATGAATCATAAAACATCCTCATATCCCATGTTTGCTTCTCTACCCCATCTTTCATGCACAACACACGTTTGCTGCAGAGTCAAAAAAAGACTGTGCAAAAAAATGATTGCATATTCATTTAAGGAAACAAGGATATGCAAAATAAGATACATTTATACAGTTAAACAATCTTACTTCAAATGCTATCTTCAAAGCACAACACTAGACAGCTGATAAAAATCTAGATACATTTAAACCAGTTCACCTGAACCTCACTAACCAACCAGCAAAGTCACAGGACAACTAGTTGACAGTCAACCATCATGACCCATAAATAACAAAACCATGACGGCCTTATGGTTTTAATATAGCTCGGGCCCATGGATCTGAGCACAGACAGGTTAAGGTTATGCAAAAAGTTAGCACAGTGGTAAAAGTGGCCAGTCAGCTGCCCATCCCGCCGGCCAGCAGTGATCTAATCACTGGCCAGCCTGCCCACCCAAGATTGCAGGAGAATTTCTCGCAATCTCAGCTTTTAAATTCTCTGCGCAGCGACACAGTTCTCTTCTGTTGGCTCCACTGGTCATTGGAGTGGATTAAAGTAATTCATATCTTGGGCAAGGTGTGGGAAGTGAGTGGCACTTATAGGCTCGCTATCTCTAAGCTTTAAGTCAGTGATGAAATGACTCTCTGCTCAGACATTGCAGTGTTTAGGATGGATGACAGGTCAGCAGGAAAGCAACAACACTGGGAAAACAAAATGGTAAGTAAAAACAACAAAAACCAAACAAGAGGAGGTAAAAAAAACAGTTGGATGGATGCGTGCCAACACACACACATTTAAAGATATATGTATATGACAACCTGAGCCTGCATTGAAAATCTTGGATTCAAAATCTAATTTAAATGTAGAAATAAAGTTATGAAGATATATGTGCATAAAGAAATGTTATGACGTAAGAATCGTACAGTATTTCCAATAGTTTCTGCTCAAATAAGCAAATTTGTAACTCCAAAAGTTCAGATTGCCTTGTGTTCATTAAAACACAAAATGCTTTTTGGTACAATCTCATATTGTACTGGAATAACAGTATTCATTCTAGCATTCTAGCATTTTATTCTAGCATTCATTCTAGCATTTACTACTAAAATCTGCTAAAATCTATTAAAATCTGTAAAGATAAGTGGGGCAATGCTGAATGCTTATTGATGAGGGAACAATCTGCTTTCTGTGATGACTTGCTGGGGAAATCTTTCACATGGACCATAGGTACACCATCACTTCAGTGTGCTTTCTTTTAAACTGCACCTTTAACTTAAACTTTAACTTAAATCACTTCTTTTAAATTGCACCAAAGGAACAAAACATGAACAAGTTGTCTGGCTTGTCCAGTCTGCAACACAATGTAACGTAGAGCAGATGCAATGTGCATTTGCAATGTGTATTGCAATCATTCTTTTAGGTACTTTCAGACTACACTGCCTGCTAAACAAATACAATCTGAGCATCATAGGAAATGAGCTCATTGTTCTGTTGACACTAACAACGCACCACTTGTTTAGCTCCAAAAAGGACTTGAAACATTTATAACCCCAAACAAATTTAAGTTCCATTAATACCAGCTACAGCAGCTTTGACTTTTGTGAGCTGTCAGGTTTAAGTCAAGACCTCACCTGTAGGATCATTCAGCATGGAATAAAAGGCACTGTTAATAAAGTCAGCTTTGAGCTGGACAAACTGCACCTCATCCATGATCCAGGTGCTGTTGTCCTGCTCCTCGGTGTGGCAGAACCACAGGCCTACCACACGCCAGACCTGCTTGATGATTTCACAGGGTGACAGGAAGGGCAGGAACTCACACATCTCTTCCCTGGCCACTTCCATTCTGGGACTAGAGATAAAACAAAAGGGAATTTTTAGCATGGGAATACCAGATAATAGGGAAGAGAAGAAAAGGTGAGGGTTTTTAAATTTTTTTTTTTTTTTTTGGGGGGGGGGGGGGGGGGGGGGGGGTGGTGGGTGGGGGGGGGGTTTTTAAAAAAAAAAAACCCAAAAATAAATTGGTTTTTTTTTGGGGGGGGGGGGGGGGGGGGGGGGGTTGTTTTATTTTTGGGGGGGTTTTTTCACACTTTTAAAATTTTTTAACAACGTTATGCAACAAATACTGTCAATAGAGCTTAAATTCAAGCAATCCTTTAAAATTAGATTTAGGGTTCATTCCCTTAAATACAACACTAATGGAAGTATAGTATCTCTCTCTGAATGCCTTCCACAGCTGTGGACTATTTTCCAATAGCTTTACATTTACTTTTTCACCCTCAGGAAACACTATATGTGTTAATGTTTTTTAGGAAAGCTGCACTGAGCAGATTAACTTAGATTCACAATCCTCACTCTCTCACTTCACTGCTTGTGTCAACACACTGCATACAATTAAAGTGATGTTCCTGGAGGAGGCACTCGAGGAGAGAGGCTTTCATCCCCTCTGTCATATTGCTCTTTACAATATTGTTTGTATCCACACTGAAGCTCATGTCTCAGCATTACAGTTATCCATCATCTACCTGGTTCCTCAGCCAAATTCATGATGAACACCTTTCTAAGCCCCTCACTGACAACACCTCAGGTGCTTCTTAAGCTATATTTACACTCAGGAGCTGGCACTGAAGCAGCATCTGAAGTGGCATTTAGGTGTATTTATTATGGTCTGTTATACAACATTTATACAACAAAAACAATTACAATTGTCTGATGCACGAGATTAGTGTTAAATTTAAAATTATGATTATAGTATGAAATTATTAAAAACAACCATAAATTATAAAATCAACATCTGCTCTACTATGAAAGAAACAAATTTGAAAACGCTGCTCTGAGGCAGCATTATTTTCTGGTAGTACTATTTTGGCCTTTTTCCTTTAACCAGATTTAGATATTTTGGACAGGTGACCTTGCCTCATCCTCTTCACTACTTGCAGCTTTCTCAGCTGCAATCACACTGGCCAAGACAAGCTTCTATTAAGCAAGATTTTACGTTGTTGCCTCAGGCCCCAGAAAAAACCTCTGCACCTTCTCACTAATTAACCCACTAGCCTCGCCAACTTCTTTCTTTCTCTCTCTCTGTCTTGGTAACTTTCTTCTGAAAACAAGATTCTTACCATGATTGCATAATTTTTCCCTCCAGAATATACACCAACAAACCCTTCTCAAAAACTGCTAGTTTCTCCCTTCTCCACACAGACAGGTTCACAAGTTCCTAGAGTCCAACAATGCCACCGTATGCCATCCCAACAGTCACCCATGCCCCCCTCCATCTTACAGGACCTACTTCTATTCATCAACTCCACATCACCTTACCTCTTTAACATCTGGTTACATCCCTCATGACTACAAAGCCCTCAACCCACCAGACATTCAGAAGCACATACCGGTATCTTCACCATATTTCCTTAGTAAACTTCTAGACTCCTAGAGCATGATGTGTTCAACCAGACCTACAACAACAACATAACATAACCCATGGAAATTACTTTACTTTCTACCAGCAGAAAAGAATCTACCAAATATCATGGAAAGATAAAGCTCCCTCTCCACACCAACTGCTCACTGAAGTAGCACAGAGATCTGTAATTGGACCACTTTTATTTTCTGTTTACACCAAATGACTCTAAGTTAGCATAGCTATCTAGCATAGCTTCTTCTATCCAACGGATAATCAATTCATTCTTACCTTCCCTAGATACGCACCCATCATCATCTGAAGATAAAATATCTAAAACTGATCTGCTGCTCACCTAGACGAAAAAACATCTTCCTGTAATTTAAAGGTCATCTCAACCATCTCACCCCCACAGTGAGACAAGAACCTTAGTGTCACACTGGACTACAACCTGTCATTCTAACCACGGTCAACACGTTCAGAATTTTCCTGCAGCGACAGACCCTGTATTAAACCCTTCCAACCTCCCCAAACTCTATTTTTTCTTCAAATAATCAAAAAATCTTGCATTGGCTTGCTTTTTTGCCATAGATGTTACTGTATCTGTATGGCGTATATTTGTAATAGTTAACAGTTGTTTGTAATTATACAGCAAACATTTTGTTTTTCTTTTCAGCTAACATTCTAATTTGCATGCTTACCATCTGTTGACCACAACAGTATTGTGTGTGAAGCTTAAGCATTAAGTTGCTTTGGATAAGACCATCTGCTAAATGCTTTAAATATAAATGTGAACGTTTCATTAAGAAATAAAACTAACACCCACAATGGAAGATAAAAACAGTCATCCATTATGAAGACAGTTAATTTATGGGCACAGTGATTTAGCACACCTCTGCTTGAACGTTCACAGAGCAAAGGCAGAGCTAATAGTTGCTGTAGTTACTCATTTCTAAGTTTAACTTTCTTGTCACTGTTTCCATGGCAGCGTTGCAACAAGTTATCATTGAGAAAAGAATATGTCTTAATTACCTTGTTAAACAGCTCCATGGAAAAATAAATCTCATTATATAAAGTGCTTCCCACTGCAACACCTCAACATTGTCATCTTACTGGTAACTTCTATTACTTTTTTCCTCATAACCACTTCATTTTCTAATCTATTGTCTTTGACACCAACTAACCTAGAAACTAGGTGAGTATACGGTATAAATTGGTGAGCGGTACTGGAAATGCAAGATTTAAGTGAATTCCATTGCTATTCATGAACTGTTTTGTATAAACTAAAAAGCTGATATTGTCTCTCGTTTCCCACAGGCAGACCACTGTTCATATCTACTAAACATAGAATACCACATAAACTAGCTTCACTAGTGTTCTAGCTTCATATTGTTCTATTTATATTGTCTATATATTATATACAAAGTATCTTAAGACATTACAATGCATTTCTAATGCCAGTTGTATGTTAATTGTGTACTCATTTGTAATTACAGGTAACAGGTAAGTATTACGATACTTATATAATGTGTATAATAAATAGAGTATAATGTGTAGAATGAACGAGAATGTGATATGCATGGTTAAGTTATACATAAACCGCAGCCTACTTTTTGTAGTTAAGGTTAAAGTAGTTAAAGTTGTAGGTTACCTCAGCCTGTTTTTGATTGTAAAAACAAGCTGCCTTTAACCTTAGTCTAATGTTGTATCTAAATAAGACATGAAGCCATGTTTATTTTTATCTTATAACTCTCCTTTACACAGCATGATCTATATTTAACTTAGGCTCATTTAGCTCATTTGACCTTATCTAGATTTCATTGAGCGGAAATATTTGACTTTTAATGTCTTTCTGTCATTTCAATCCATTAAATAAATCCATTCAGTATACCTGGATCTGATTTTTCTGATCTCTTCTGATTTCCTGTCTGTTGTGTAATTTACAGCTAACTGTGTTAACTTCAATATGGTTCCATTTGAAACTAAATATTTTATATTTCATAATATTAATATTTCATATAACTATTTCACATTAAAAGAATTTTGCAAAATAGCAGTAATAACTGAGAAATGGCTTTCTAAACTTGGTTCTAGTTTCTCAATTGCACAGGTTCTGGAGAAAATGTGGATAATTAAAATAACTTCACTCAAAGCTTAATTTACATTTCCATTAATACATTATATCCACTCCGTCTGTAAGAGCCCAACGGTTGAAGCACAAGGTAGTTTTAAAGTTAAAGAGTGTAATTTCTATGACTGCCTGAACTAAACTGAACTGCAAAAATAATTATTGTTTTCATAAAAGTTTTAAAAACTGTCTGTCTTCTATTGTTTGACCAAACAGGAAGTTCGCCTGTTAGCTTTAATATCATCTACATGTACTTCTAAACATTTACACAACTAAATTTAATTGCATGGACAAAGTGTAATAAAACTGGCAATTTCTGTAAATTCACAGGGTTACGGAATTATTTTTAGCAATATGCAAAGGATAGATGAGCTACAGAAGATTATTCCCAGGATGGGGACAGAACAGCAACAGTGGTGAGCAATTCAGAAAGTGTATGAGTGAGAACTAAAACTGAAGACTACAGCCTATTATCACAGTTTACCTCCCTCTACAACACAAAAGGATTTGCAATTTCACCTATGGAGGTAAAAAAAAGGAAAGAAACGGATCAAATATTCTTCCTTGTGTGAGGTACATTGCTAATGCATGTAGAAAATTAAGTGACAGAAAATACAGAAACAGGACCATTACAAAAGTGAAAAATAAATAGAAGTTCTATAAAACAGCTAACGGCACTTTTCTGAGCTCTACATATTTTTATACACTACAATACATTTTTTGTAATGTATATGTATTTTTTGTATGTTTTCAAGTTTCCCTCAAAAGGGAAATCAAATTTTTATCTTTGAATTTTAGTATTTGAAATCAAGACTTACTATCTTATGCAATTTACCTTAAACTAAATAAATGTTGTTTATAGGATGTCTAGCTATATTTTCGCTTTTTCAGTGTAATAATTTTACACTATTTAATCAGGTTAGCTTCTTCTCATCTGAGATACAGAGAGAGACGAAGAGAGAGTTTGTCAAAATAGCAGTAAAACAAGAAAATTAGAATTTTACATTCCAAATCTAATTTACATGACACAACGAGAAAATTTATTTGAGGAGATGAGGTATACAGATGTTCCTTCAAAGAGACAATTATTGCTGACTACAGGTGCTGCCAAAATTTTATAAAAGGGAAGGAAGTATTTTGATGTGCCATTTTGGTAATGTATTGTACTGCAGAGATTCTTGGGAAATCTCATAAATCCAGTGCCATACATACAACATAATCGTTCAGTACAAACAGAGGTGCTGACAGTCTTGTGCATTTAAAGCTGCCAGTATTGGTTTCTTCAGCCCAGAACTTCCTCACCGCACTGCCGTCTCCTCTCACTCACACAACCGTGAGGAGAGAGCTGCAGACACTGCAGTGACATGGTCAGAGAAGTTTAATGAAGACTAGAGCGAAGTCAAGACAACACAACACAGCCAGTGAAAATGCAATCTCTCACACTTTGTCAAAAACGTGTGAAAGCAGCAGCAGTAAAACTATCGCACTTCAGGCAGCTCAGGTCAGGGTGTTCATTTGAGTCACACAATCAAGGTTCCTGATTGGTTAGATTAAAAATGTGACTTGTTGTTTTGTTAGAGAACCAAGGATGATGTTAAAGACGTGCGTGATATGAGAATATAATTAAGTGACTGACAGTAAATTAATCTGCAATTGAAGAAATTAGCATTTTATTTGGTTTAATGCTGTAATTACTTTCTTTATCTTAAATGTAGCTTTATTAAGCATAATGCAGCCTTTAAGAATAAACCAACAGAATGAACATTCTGTGAAACATTCTAGTATTCTGTGAAATTCATTTAGGGATAGTAGAATTTCAGGAGACAACCACTGAATTTCAAAGTAGGTTGTGAAAGAGTGAAACATGGTTTAGATATTTAGCAGTGATACTGAATGCACAAAAATGTAGTGTTACATTTGCATGTATTTTAAGTTAACTGGAGGTGATCGTGACAAGTGGGCCATCAGATCTCAAGTCCTGCCACTTAGCAATGTAGTATTTGTAGAGCCTTTAGCATATTCATATAGTGCATGTTTAAAAGGCCGTTTAAAAGGTTTATAATGCACTTTAAAAATGTTTAAACACATTAAGATTTTATGCTAAATTTATATAAAAAAAAAGTGACAACAAACATTTGCAACTAGCGAACTGCGTCTGGAGAGCATAAAAGCACTTGAGCAAATTAGTATAAATCAATGATGTAATAGAGTTTGTCTGGAATTATGTCCACCCCAAACATGTAACATAAAATAATGAACTGAATGGCATGCAGCTTCCTTACAAAGTATGTCGATAAGACAAAGGGCAAACACAAATGAAGCAAATTGATACTTAACCTCCATCACTTCAGATTTGTCTAGCACGGCTGGCATGCACCCCAAGGATGCACTGCATGATACAAGCTATCAATCTCTATATAATTACGCCCATAACTGTTTGAGTAAAGGCCTCATGCACAACGGAACAAAGGCCTCATGCACAACGGAAACAAAAATTAAACGATTGAGTCAATAAGTTTGGGCTTTCATTTTCTAAATGTAGGATGAAATTCTGAGCTAACACATTCCCTATGTGTCTGGAAGCAACCCTGTTGCACCTCCTATGGCATAGTATATCTTAAGAGAACAGTGTATAAACTGAGGCATGTTTGTTAAAACTGCACCCCTCTATATTTAGCCCCTGATGGATGTGTGTGTATCATTTATAATGAAAAAGGTAAAAAGAAGTGTTTGTCTAAAACTCTGTGACAGAAGTCACACGTTCATGTCTAAATCTGGTCATTGTAATCAAGTCACATTTTTCTCTTATCAATTACTTACATATACTGAAAATAAATTCTGTCATCATCTCCTCACTCTCATGTCACTTGTGCATCTTTTTCCTGTGGAGCACTAAAGGAGTTATTCTAAAAATATCGAAACACCTGGGTCTCGCTTATTGACAACTCCACCACAAGACTGACATCTTTAACACATTTTCACAACTGTGTGTTAATAAAACTGTGGTGAGCACTGACTTAACTACCTGTTAAGTAGTTGTTGGCAAATTTCTGTCTGCTGAAAATAACACTATAAATATAAATCACCATGTGTTCATATCACACCTTGCTGGGAAACAAGTAGCGGAATATTCATAACATGTGGCTTGTTTACTGAAGGGCACAGCCATAGCTGAGGTTGGGGGGCACATGCATCCTCAATTAGAAAAATTCACATTAATCTACATTAGAATGAAGGTCAAAACAAATTTATCTATATACGCACCTGTTGTAATTCCAGCACAATTTTTTATCCAATTATTAGCAAATGAGAGCAATTTACTGTACTGTGCACAAAGATGTATTGAAAAATGGCAGTTATTTCTCTTTAACTTCTGGTCATTTTAGACCAATACTTCATGCACTTGGGGCACATAGTTACACCTCTGATGTAACAGAACAGTCTTCACTGTCATTCACTATTGACTCTGAAAGCTGTTGTGCAGCAGACAAATAAAAACCCTATTTCATTATCAGATGCAGCTCATGTCCTATTGTTTTTTTATTTTTGCATTTTATGAAACCTGATGTTGAGTAGAGTTGGAGAGAAAACTGTTCTGTTTGGTTTTGTATCCTCTTCTAGGCTAAACCTACTTACAGTATCAACTCTGAGGCAAGCTGTGTGTTCAAGTCATGATTAAGTACTTTTAACTTTTTTCATTGTTTTAACTGGCAGTGACTACCAGCAGTAATACATTACAATAAAAAGCAACAAGCCCAATGTTTTTCGAGTTCTGCTATAAATGTAAAGCACAACATATTGATATCCAATATACCATCTGCTGTTTGTGACAAAGTCCTCCCAAATTCATCAGCAATTACCTGGAAAGCTTTGGCTGAAAAATACTGTTAGCTTTTACAGTTTAAATTCAATATGCAGTAAAACGTTTTGTTTCTTGGTTAACAAAATGAATTACAAACTTGAGTTATGAGATTTATAGAAAGTAGCTGCCCAACTTAAACTACTGATACACAGAGTTTTGATAATCTATGAAAGACTACATTAGGCCACAGAACTTCAGAATTCCACAGGCTTTTGCAAGAAGCTGAACTATTGTAATCAGATATTACAGTATACACATTGACCTCAGTAACCAATCCTCATTGTCAGACAAATCTGAACTGAACATCTACCCTACCCACATTGTCTGGTGTTGATGCATCTTTTTCAATGCCTCAGACAAACATGCCTGCTGCTAAGCTTAAAGCATTCTGGTCTTAGTTGCCTCCATTGTGAACAATTCCATGGTGGGTGTAAAAAGAAAGCCATTTTTTTTTAAAGACAAATGGTCTAAAAATGCATATTTTGCTGATAACCATTACTGGGGAAAAGAACCCACAACATGGCTATCGCATGATAAAATTACAAAAAAAGGTGTTTGTAAAACATGTTCGGGCCAAGAAAGAACATCCTTATCTGTGTTTTTCAACTGGTTCTTTCTCTGAACGGTACACATTTGAATGTCAATCACTACAGAGGCTCACATTAGGGACAACATGAGAGACAGGGTAAAACAATATCACTGAGGCACAAATGTAATCATTTCCGTTATGATTCCCAGCTTATTGCCATTGCTTTATGAGAAAAAGAAATCCCTGAGCTGTTCTGACCTGCCCTGCTCAATAACAGTGAGGCTTAGCTACCAAAAAGTGGCGCTTATTCAAACATAATAAATGATAAGAATTCCTTTTAATTATAAAGAAAAGAAAGAGGCACAAAGTACACAGTCACCCGTGAGGAATGTTTGAGTTTCTCAAATCAAATCAATAGACCAGTGCATACAATACTTCTCCACTTTAATAAAAAATAGAAGCGACTCAACGGACACATTTCTTTCTGCTCAAAGAAACTACGCATGCTATAAGCTGGCAAAGCATTAAGGTTAAATATAAACGATTAAGCAGGGGAGCGGAAAAATAAATGTGACATTTAACAAGGAGGGCAAGGGTGTGTATTTAAAGGTAAAGACACATCGAAGGACACAGAATAGATGGCAATAAGGTAAGAACGACAAGTGACAGGAGATATAAAAAGGCATTTTAAGGTCAGGACCAGATATCAAAAGGGAACGTGGACATTGGTATGTCTCAAGAAATTAAAAAAAATAGATTTGGCCAAAATAGTCTCTGTTGGGAGGAAAAACACAGATTTTTATGCAAACAAAGACCAAATGATCGATCTGCATAGTCTGTAGATGACAAACAGACAGTTTTTTGTTCAAATACAGGAAAAAAACATGCAGATGTGCGCTCACCTTCAGTGAGGTGAGAGTTCATTCTGCCCGAGTACCTTCTCTAGAACAACCTAGAAACACACCGTCCACACTGCATCTGTCTCCAGCTGCATCCATCTGTCTGTATTATTCACATAAAGAGGAGGTTAGCATCAATTATACTGTGCCACTGAACAGAACATATATAATATATTTCAGAACATAATTACATCAATCATCCCCTAACCTTTGTGATGGCAGCATAAAGTTCTGCTACATTAGTGCAAACAGAGTGATTATGCAGTCACATGTGCTGCTATGTGTTGGGGTACAAAAGACAAATAGTCTATAAGTTGTAAACTCAAAAGCACTCATCAGGTAGTAAGCAAGTTGTTTAGGGCAAATGGGCATTGGGGGCACAAAAAATGTAGGCAAGATGAGGTGGGTTCTTTTTGTTCATATAGTATGGTGAACACATATGCCATGTGTTCTGTTTGAAATGTTCTACATAGGCAACAGCTCTGTTCACAGTAAAATTATTGCTCACACAGATCGTACTGAAAATGCAACTCCTAATTAATTTTCAGGACATGCCATGCAAAAGGAATAATTCAATGTATACATAGTACATTTGTGTATAGCATAATAAAGAATCTAATAAAAAATTAGCAATTTAATGAATGAACTATTAAGTATATTTTATAATCAACATCTCTCTCCACACCTTGCTCATGGCACGCATGCTGGGATTGATTCTCCGCAAAGGGTGCATTAAATTCAGACTAAGAATTTGGCCCAAATGAGGTGCTTAGGTACATTTTAGGACACCACAGGCGTTCTCCCATTTGAGGGCTGATCTAAAAGGTAGACAACTTAATTACAGTATGCTGCCCCTAAGCACCTCATCTGGGCCAAATTCTTAATTTAATGCACCCTTTGCGGACAATCAATCCCAGCATGCTTGCCATGAGCACAGTTTAAAAAAACAAATGATGATGGGGTGTGGAGAGAGATGTTGATTATAAAATATACTTAATAGTTCATTCATTAAATTGCTATTTTTTTTATTAGATTCTTTATTATGCTATACACAAATGTACTATGTATACATTGAATTATTCCTTTTGCATGGCATGTCCTGAAAATTAATTAGGAGTTGCATTTTCAGTACGATCTGTGTGAGCAATAATTTTACTGTGAACAGAGCTGTTGCCTATGTAGAATATTTCAAATCATCACTTATGAGTGTAGGCAGACCACTTGGTTTTTGGAACAGGGTTTGTGCTTTCTTAACAGTACTATTCTTCTCAATTAAAATAACTGGGGTGATGAAATGCAGAATTTCTCTGCAGAAAATTAATAAAGTGTTGATTTAAAGGTCAGCTTATGGGAGTCGCTGTTCTCCTTCTAACCAATTCTAACCCTCCTTCTAATCTAATTCTAACCAACTTAAGAAACCATCTCCCTTCCCTTTTTCTTTCTCTCTCAAGACTAAAATCAAATCAATCATGGTCAGGTGATCTGGATCAGAACTATCGATTGCCATTTCTAACCACCACAGATCTCAGGGAATGGACAGATGGATGTCTTAGCCACTTGGCTCACTAATGTGGCTTTTAATTGTGTTTTGTTAGCTTGCTTTCCTCCCTGCATGGTTATTAATGTCAGTGACATTTGGCTAAAAGACCTGACATCATCCCCCGCCTTTAGTACCTTTACGTAAAGATCTTTCAACAGATCAATCTCAAACTGCACCACCTCATAGGGCAAACAGAACAGAGGGATTTTAGTAGTAAAATCAGAATAGAGACAGATACACACGTAGAAACTACATTTAATGTTTATAATTGTTTTATTATAGCATTATATTGATTTAATTTGGGATGTTAGCAATATATCCACAATACTTCCTACTGGTAAAGTGGGTAAACAGTGGGGCATTATTAAAACAGTGCTGTTTGTTTGAACACCCCAACCAGCATAACACACCAACATTCAACCAATCAACCAACCAGCGTCAGCTTGCAGCTTTCGTGTTTTGTTTACACACTAGCTCAAAAAGCAAGACTATCCTGGTCAACCAGTTTCTTTAGTAACAGAACATTACATCAAGGTAGTTCACCCAAAAGTGGCAATTCAGTTATTCTGTAAACAATGACTGTCAAGAACGGGAGAAATGAACCCAAGCGCAGACAGCGTTAAACAAAAAAAAAAAGTCTTTAAAGAAATAATCAAAACAAGAACCCACGAGGGGGCAAAACGAAAAACAAAACACAGGCTTAAACTAACTTAAAAAAAACTCTCAAAAAACATGACAGGACAAGACTAGAAACGTGACAAAAATCACCAAACAAAAACGATCCAAAGAACAAGAGTCAAGACACAGGACAAGGTTACAAGATACACAACAGCCAAAAATCCAAAACATGTAAAATGCAAAAAGCAAAACCACAAAGCAAAATGCAAAAACACCAAGACAAAAAAAACATGAAGCAAAACGAATCGGCACAAGACAGAAAACACGAGCGCATTAAATAGCACAAAGACAAACGACTAACAGGTGTGCAAAATGAGCGCTGACGAGACAAGAAAATGAGGGGCGGGGTCAAGACGCAAGACTGGAGAGCACATGGCAAATATAAACAGAACAGAGGCCATGTGCTTCCACACAAGACGAAGACCCAGAGCATGAGTTCAGATCCCGATAAGTAGATCAGACAGATTTCCTGTAAGTATTCATATGTTTACATTTGTAGCATAGTTTTTTTCTGTAGAAGAAGCAGAATAAATTTAGGAAAAAACAATATCGCTCTACCTGAGCCCACTAATATATTTCTTACTCTCAAATATGACGCCTTAGCCCAGCACTTCTAATGCTAGCAGGATCACAGCCGATGAGAGCTATCTTTGTGTGGTAGCTCTCTGGCATCTTACCTGCAACTGAGTAGCAGTTGTGGCCTACTGGTTAGAGAGTCGGATTTGCAAACAGAAGGTTGCTGGTTTGGTTCCAGTGCTGGTAGGTAGCAACTGAGGTGTTCTTGAGCAAGGCACCTAACCCCTGACTGCTTGCTGGGTGCAGCAGTGCTGCCCACTGCTCCGGGTGTGTGTGTGTTCACTCCTCACCAGTGATAGGTTAAATGAAGAGGTCACATTTCAGTTACGGGCTACCATACCTAACAAATACGTCACTTTCACTTCTTACTGCTGGAGGAAGCTCTGGATTCCTGATCTGAGGAATGGCCATCTTACTGATTTTACTGAGGAAAACACAGGAAGCTCTTCAAACACAGCAAATAAGCCTCTCCTTTCTTCTGGGTCTTTCACCCACTGTGGTAAACTAAACATTCAAATTCATTCACATTAATCTTATTTCTCCCAATGTTACTTTTGGAATATTTATAAAGAATCAGTCCGAAAATTAGAGTTGATCTCTCCAAAGCTTTTATACAGTAAAAGCTTTGGTCCGCTTGGCCCTAATGAAACAACATTACGTTGTTATTGCCTTATTTTTCATCCTCTCTTATTCAGCTCCAAAAAACTGAATAATTCAGCTTTCGTGCCTAGTTTGCATCACCTCATCTCAACCTAATGTTTACCAGAAGCCTCCCTGGGAATATAATTCGATTTACTGTACAGAGAGTATAGTTTTCTACTTTATACTAATACAGGCACTGGTCTATGTGTGCTAGAGAACTCATACTGACAGAAGAAGGGGAGGCCAGTTGTTGCTAATGGCCCTGTCTGGGGGTTATCTTTTCACCACACTGATAAACAACCCTGGCCTTCGACATTTGAGAAGACATATACTGTCATCTTTGCAGAGATAGGTGATGAGAGGAAGCAGCTGACAGGCTGGTTTGGCTGGTGTTGTCCTGCAGGACTCTCTGGACCACTCATGGATGATTTTTTCATAGGACTGAAAATGAAGTGAGATTCAGGAAGGTCATGAAAATAAAAAACAAATCAGGCAAAGAAGAGGTAAACAGTTGACAGATGGACACACACCGCCTGAAAATATAGGGTGTACTCATACTAGGCACTGTTGCTCTGCACCATGCCTGAGTGTGATTTTTCTCCACTCTGGAAGATAGAACAGGGCTCTGGTGTAAAGCTTTGAACCCTGGAATGTCTTCTGATGTGCTGTTCACTATACCTTTGTGTGGTTTGAAAAAAAAAGCAGAGAACAAATGGCTGAGTGATGCTAGCTTTGCCCTAGACATGTCTGCACAGACTGTGGTGAAGACTTATAACTCTTATAATACTGCTGACTTCATAATGATCAGGGAACTCCATATTGGTAGACAACAATATGCCTGCTTTAAATTATACATAAGATAATTTGGCTCCAGCAAATTAAATATTCATAGAGGAACAAAATGCATGCAGCACATTACACTGGGGAAAGTGAAAAGAAGGGCTATGGATGTAGGTGATGCTCAGCTAGGTTTCAGGACACATAAAATGCAACAATAGTGCAACAGTCATAGACCATTCACCTGGCACTTTGGTCAGTTATGGACTGGCACTTGTTCTGAGTTTATCTGTATGACTAGGTACAGATGTGCTTAGCCATATGTCAACGGAATGTCTTATAGAAGTGGATGCATTTTTGAGAGCTCTGGTTTCTCATGGGGTATCAGGGCTACATGTCACAATAAAATGCTCTCTTGAAATCTGTTCCAAACAAACCTGTGGCTTATATACAAAAAGAAACAGAAAAAGAAAAGTTTGTTTTTACAAAGTCATGCTTAACTGACATGATAAAAGCATGAGACAAGCACAAAGAATTAACCGAATCGTAAAATAAAAAGACAAAATATATAGAGGTAATGCTGCAGTGCTTTGAAATGAATATCTTAGGCTTTAAAATGCAATTCAATCTAATCAATATGCATTTAAAGTTAGTGCTCAAGAGTAGAATTTTCCCAGTATGATAATTAACAGAAGCACGCAAGACGAGATGTCAGAGGCTTCACATTGTTGCTCTTAAGAATGTTCTTTGTTTAAAAATCAGACGATTTAATCAATGATACACTACCAAAATAGATACACTCACAGCAAAAGAGCAGGGTAGATTATAGTATCACAAAATGTATGCCTTACAATATTTGTTTGCCCAAATAATGACACAGTTAATAAACTCACAGTTCTCCTCTGCTTATGTAAAACAATGACATTTGTTCATGTACGCACCTTAACATTGTACACAACGCTGTGCTGGAGGTGCAATGGCACATTTTGAATTGGAAACTGTTGTACGAAAACAACAGTAGCGCTATGCTCTGACCCCTGAATTCTTAAATTCAGTAGCTTGTTCCATTATTTATTTGTGTTACCTGGTCTAAGCAACTGTCGGTAAATGAGCCACAATGGGAGGTCGAGCTAAACATGACCTCTTGAATACGCATTCCACTCAAGCACAGTGTTAGCAGTAATACCCCATGTTGCTACAGTGTCAATGCTCTGAATGCTCATTGTACTGGACAAAAGTTGTCTCTGACTGACACTGAGGAAATGTATGTTCTAATCATCGGTTTACATGGAGTGCAGTGCCGCTGGGAATCACTGTTAATGATCCTAAACAGAGAACCGCATCAATAATCCTAATGATCCTGATTAGGCAGAGATGTCTGCAGAATGTCTGTTAACACAGCTTGTAGGGATATGCAAACTATATAATCAAGTGACAAGTGACCGCGCACATCTCTTAGGAGACTGAGGAGGGAATTCACAGAGAACGAACTATGTAGCATGATAGCATTGTTTATTTGCACACACGGTCTTTACTGTCTTAGTATTTTACTCTCTTATATATATATATATATATATATATATATATATATATATATTCCAACACTTTGTTGAATCTATGCCACAAAGAATTAAGGCAGTTCTGAAGGCAAAAAGGGGTCCAAACCGGTACTAGCAAGGTGTATCTTATAAAGTGGCCAGTGAGTGCACTCAGTCTTATAAAATGTCAAAAGTGCATAAAACCACACAGCATGTCAAATGTATGTCAGTTTCCATCCTTAGCTCATCATTTCTACTGCTATGATCAATTTTAAAAATCAGTTTACTATCTGCTTTCTGTGGCAGTAATAGCACAATTTGAATTTTCAAGCAAACAGTTTTGCAGACAATTTATATTATTTACACAATTATTTGTAGAGGTTGAAGTGTAAAATCCCTTGTTTTATACACTGTTCTGCCCTACAATCCATATTGTAAAGAGTGCTACATAAATGTAATTCATTTTAATTAAATCTACAATTAGCCCAGTTTACATGATAAAGAATAACAATGTCTTTAAGAGTTAACAATGTTAGACAATGTCAGTTAAGACTTCACTGAAATACGATGCAGAATTATTTCAGTGAATTTAGTATGAGATTAACCTGAAAAACTGCTCTGGTGAATTCACCCTTGACTGAGCTATACAGAGCAGACACTCACATACTCACAGCTGCATACAGCAAACAAACAAAGCCTGTTTTTCTCCCTCAGCGTTTACATAAACCTGACCTCCACTACTCTTCCTTCTTATCACAGATACAGAGGCTAAAACAGATCCTGTGAAACAATATTCCTGAGACTTCAAGCAACATTTACTTGTACAACCATCCCACAAATTTGAAATTAAACCACCCTTAAATTGTTGTTCTAGTGTGAAAACACAGCACAGGCATTTCTCAGTGCCACAAAACATGATACAATGTTAGCTCATTTCAAAACCAGCATTGGCATTAGCGAATGCTGTCAAATCACCTCATGTCTTCCACCACTACCAACTTAATCCCAAATGCACTTCTGTAGAGATGATGAATTTATCATTTGTGGGGGAGGTCATCTGGAGAGAACGCTGTCAAAATACTCACTTGCAAGGACATGTAACTTGTGGGGACCAAGTCATAATGAGGACCCTAGAGAGGTGCCAGACCTCTTGAAGAGGACACAAGGAGACTGTCCTCATACAGGCCAGCTCTGTCATCTTAATTACTTGAACCATTTTAAAGTCAACCAATTAAGCTTGGCTCTGAATCAAAGGGGACTCCTTTCAGACTAGGTGCTGGGACAGCTGGGATGAGAAAATGGTTTTAGTGATCAATCCACCTTTATGTACTGTGGCTTGTGTGTCAAGGAAAAGACAGAAAGAGTAAAAAAGGACTTTTGTCAGGGGCGTAGTGACACAGAGAAGAAGAGGAGTTATTCCTCATTACAGCTCATCGTTTTAACAATGTAACATGTTACTTGGCTTCAGTCATCTGACGTGTAAAAATGGTTTGACAACAGACATTAAAGGCAGCTGTCAGCTTTGAGATCCCTGCTTTCATGCAGGAATGTATCAAATAAAGCCAACTCTGATTCCACTATTCTGCCATTAATGTACTGAAGAACTGAAGTTCTTGTGACCAACACACAAGCTGTTGGAGAGACCAGCACAATATATCACAAGCAGCTAAAGCTGTATTACTATTTTTTTATTGAAGTGAGATTAGCTTTAAAAAAATTAACAGAAACCAGCTTAGATTTTCTCACCTCACAAGAGTTTCTTCCTTCTCTGAAATACAAGAGAACAATACAATTTTATACAATTAAACTGAATGGTGAAAAGGCTTCAGAATGACCAAGTAAATTATGACCACCTTTTTTTGGGTGAACTATCGCTTTAATAGAAGTTTCTTTTCAGATCTGCCACCCGGTATGGCAGGAAAGTCTCGTTTAAAGCGGGATCCAGAATCAAACCTTGCAGAACAGAAGTGTGCATTCATTTCTCTAATATCGCTCTCTCTCTTTCTCTTTTGCTCACTTTTAATCTACCTTTAGGTTTTCACTGCCCTTTTGGATTTTGTTTTTTATTCATGATCAACAGATGCAGTGCTGGGCTCATGCATATTCTATGCCATGCGGAATAAAGACTATTGAAATTAAGTAATTTTGTTTAATGGTCTAAGGTGCTATGTCAGTATACATTTGAATAGATCAATAAAATAAGGAAGATCAGTCTGCAAAACGGATCACATATTATCAGAAGATATGGTCTGATTGTCTGACCTGTTGTGTTGCTATTGCTAGTATCTTTTGGCTGCTTAACCTCACCATGCTTTGCTTTTGATACCTTTTTTTAACTATAAACTACAGAGCAACAAACAACCACCTTCAGGTAATTTTTAAAAAGCAGCTCAGCACAGCATCACAGGCGTGTTCCAAAACAGCTGTGTAAGAGAATAGAAGAGAGCACAAGAATCTCAAAATGTTTACTAAATGACTTTTAACTTGGCATCTTAAAATCAGTCATGATGTAAGATAATGAAAATTAGTGAGACTGCTTAACACAACTGCAGAAGATGTGTGTACAAGGTTTAAAGGAATAAAAAAATTGCAAATGAAATGTGAGAATGTATCCTGTGTCAACAGCCCTTAAGTCTACAGATGAAAAAATCTTTAGAAACTGTAGACCGGTAAATAGCTTTAAAACTAAAACAATATATAGACTCTTAAAGCTACTTCTGCAATATCTGTTAAAATCATTTCCCACAATCACATCATTTCCACATCATTTTCCAAAGGATTTCCAATGTTCTCATCTTGTAACACAACTACTTGTTACTAATTTGTCATTTATTTGAGATTTTTTTGGGATTCATGGCCTTAGTATTTTTCAGTCTGGAGTTCGATCATCTTATTTGTATAACTTTCACAGGACTATTTATTGAGCGTAAGAATAAGTCAGGACCGAACACTAACTGTCCTCACAATCAAGTATTCTGATGTTGTTTTGGGACCCCGGAAAACAAATTAAACATTTTAAACATTACATTTTCCACTGAGCCTTAGCATCTCCTGCAGGGTTGAAGGGTCAAGGCAAAGCCCAGAGGGAGGCTTCCTTCCAACAAATTAATCCCTCAAAGCAGAGTTGAGTGCTGCTTCTATACTCATCTGTTTTCACAATAATGAAGAATGAGTTGCGACGCAACCCATCCTCACCTCACGAAACGGTGCATGCACAAATTCCTTTGGCTGCCCACCCAAAACTCCTCCTTACATTGATTGTGACTGTTGCCATGGAGACGGTGCTTACTTTAGTGCTTCCCAAAGTGACCCACGCTTGTTCAATGTTGTGTGCTTGATGTCATCAAAGTGTCATCAAATCACACAGGACTGTAATACACAGAGACAATACTGAGAATTAGGCAGATGCTTTAACTTAAGCATAATTACAGTGCAATTTGGGATGTACATTTTAAACAATCCATGCATTTCTGGGAATTGAACCCATGACCCTAGTGTTGTTAGCACCATGTTACAGGAAGTTACCAGTCATGTATTGCAAATACCTTATAAACAAAAAAATATTTTGTGATATAGAAATCTTAAAAGGGCTAATTTATAATAGTATTTAGGATGTAGATTTATTTAGTCTGACAGATTCTAACAAAAAGTACATTATCAGCATAGTTGCTATACTACATTATTTGAAAATCCCACTAATATATAACTAATATAACAACGTTTTCTTTAATGTGATAAATGGTTACATTTCTTGAGGAACCTTATGAATATCCTTCAGACTGCAGATATTAAATATGACAATAGTGGTGTATTAGACATGATATACTGTTCAGAGATTATCCTGCTTTTAAAGATTTACAAGTTTCTACTCAAAAACAGAAGGATTAATTGGTGACATTTAATACTGTAACATGCTATGGTTGACATTATCAAGGTATTAAAGAGGACACCCCAGGCCCTCTCATTCAAAGTTAAAGCTGCTTAAGCCTTTTCCTTTATTCCATAAGCTAAAATAGTTTTGCAGAAGCCATTTTGAAAACTGGCTTAAGCTACTTAATGAAAATCAAAAAGATGAGCAGCCAGGTAATTCCCTCACACATATAGAGGACTGAAGCGCCAGGAGAATAAAATCACAATATGACTGAGACTGAGGCTAACCCGATTTCCACACACTTAATTTATGAGTTAATTTATGGCATAAAACAGAGTTACTACATTTTATTATTACACAGATGGATGGTGAATAAGAAACCAATTCAGTGAACCATCTGATATTCTTCTAGAGGTCCTTTATGACCCCTCACTAAATTCCTTTCTTTACTTGGTGAGCAAGATACAGATTTAGAAGAGCAGTATAGTCTGTTTTACAAAGTCTGTCTTAAATTATTCAGATGGATTTTCAATCTAATACCCTGGTTGCCATGTGTATGGTTTTGCTGGCATTTCATACAATCTAAATGCTTTATATATTACATGATAAATTCACCATGTTCAAAGTGATAGCATGGAATTTTGACTTGACATATCTACTACCATTTGCCATTTTGTACAGAGATGATGTTATTTAATTATGTTGTGAAGACCAGGGCTAGCTGTCACCAGGGCTGTATTTCAGTAGCTATAATGTTTTCAGTTAAATGCCCAATTATTCCAATGTTTTGCCTAATTTTGGTTATGTTGTTTTGTTTTGAATTTTTTGTACATTTTATATGCACCTACTGAGGTCACCTACTGTATAATATTAAAGGCAAATTTTAACAGAAAGATTGACCACTGTGTTTTTCATAAATGTCATCTTAGGTCAAGTTGTCACACTCCATGAAATATATAGTATCTCAGAGTGGATGTATTTTTCAAAATCAATTTCTGTGTAGGCACATATCTTGGTTACAAAAAAGCTGAACATTGAACATTCACAATTTTTGCTTTGGAAATAAGATGCAATACATTAAACATTGACTTTTTGTGACAACATGCCCCAAAACACTCTCTGAGCATGCATATAAAATTAAAATTCCCCCCATGTATAATCAGAGCCAGCTGCATTGTTGATAATGTATTATTTTGTTTATTATTTTGTACTTTTATTTCAAAGGCAAACATACTTGACTGGCACTCTGTGGCACAGAAGACTAATCTCAGAAGTTCTGTGTGGCAATAAAACTCATCTGTGTGGTAAAATGAAACATAATTGCATTTCCAATTACACTGAGGCATTGTTGGGACTGGGATAACCATTGACATTTTCACTCAAAATTGTGTAGCATTTCTCCTCTGTAAAGGATTAGTCTAATCCAACATCTTGGGGGCTGTATTATTATTAATTAGACAAAATGCTTAGTGCTGGGAATTGGTAGAAGCTTATAATTTAAGCAGCTAATTAATATGCAAGCTCTGGAAACAAGATTTGGTATTTCATCAACACAGTTGCCACATGCCATAAAATAATTTAAAATGAAAATTTGAATATGCTTATGGGCCTTGACTCATAGGACTCACATGATATGGTAATAATTGAGGGGAAATTTGAAATATTTAATCCATTTGGGGGCTCGGGGGCATCTGCTTATGAAGCATTTTCATAACGTCTCCAGACTTGCTGGAGTTTTCTGATGAGTGCTACAAAATTACTCATTGATATATTGTAAGCAAAAGGGCAGAAGGAGTCAAAATTTGAATCTCTACAATAATTGGACAAACTAGGCAGCTGGAACTAATTATAGAATTATAATCTTCTGCCCTATTATTGCTCATTAGAGTAATATGAGCACAGCCATCACCAGCATAATCACTGAATCTCCACACCATCAACTATCATCACAGAGCTCCTGTTATCAGCAGTAAACCTGGAGGAAGTTTGTTCACAAAAGAAGCTACAAGGGCCAAAAAGAAGCAGCCCTAACATCTTGTGTGGCTCACCATTATTTTTCTAAGATCTAATTTTCACCGCACTGAGACGTTGAGAAGAACATTATGATTGTACTACATCAGCAGTAGTAAAAACTCCATAAACAAGCAAAGACATACAAGCTCTGTATGACGTGACAAGGGTTTTTCTTCACATTGACTGTTTCTTTAATATTTAATGCAAGGCTCAAAGCAGCAGTATATGTGATGGTGCGGAAAAGTGAGTTATTTTAGGCAGCCAGTGAGAAGATCTAGTCTTTGTTTTTTTTTTTTTTATAGTACAAGAGATTGTAGACTTACATTGCAGCTTCTCTCTGGGTTCTCTTCCAATGCTTTCCTCTCACTCTTCTCTAAAGCAGTGGAATGGAGATCGGTGTGGGTCTTCACCCTTGGGTTCAAGGCGAGAATGTTCTGAAGTAGAATTATATGCAATCAACATTGTTAAATGTTCAAATGACCAATCAATGCAAACAACATTATGGAACAACGTGTGACATTGTTTCGATTAATGAAATGCAGATAAAAGAAAAGAAAAGCAAATGCAAAACAGTAGCCTCAAAAAAGGAATTAGGCACTTAAGCCACAATTAAAGATTCAGGAATTGTATTGCATTAGATACAAAAAAATCAATTAAGTGACATCTTCAAACAAATTATACAAGACCATATCATTTTTTCTATTTATGCAATTGTTTCTAGTTTATCATTTTTAAGTATAGACATGTTTGTGCCCACTATCCCTGAGCTATAGTTATTTATTTAATTCATACATTTTGAAGTGTGAAGTGTTAATTAACTTTACTGGTGTTCCTGTGATTGCTGTACAGATTTATTGCATTAAACTAGTTCTATAGCATTAATAAAGAACATGAGGGCAAAGATAATTGTGTAGTTCTGCCCCACAACCATAGAAACTACAGATTTATGATAAGAACCATCATCTTTTGATTCAGGAGCATTTCAGTTGTGTACAACACCGTCACACCTGACAATAAACCATGGCACATTAGAGGAGCTGGAGGCAGGAACCAGTGTGGGATATTTTAATGGCAAACACAATTAACAGGTAGTTTACTGAAGTAGTAGAGAACAACAGGGTGAGAGGCCGCCATTACCATCACACTAATACCAATTTCACGCTCTTCATAGTGTAAAAGAATACCATGTCCACTATCATTTCACTGTGCTGAAACTCTATCTGACAAAGGCTAGGAACAAAGTGGCATTTTGCCCCATATGCCGAGAAATGTTCACCGAAAAAGGAGAAACTGACAATGAAGTGATTCCTGTACACATTTCATTGGAATTCACACTGTAATATTTTGTCATGCAACAAAACCATTTTTCAGATTTTTTGTTGAACCATGTGTTTGAAAACAAATATAGTGAAATGGAGGAAATGCCTTAAACCTTCTTCAGGGTCTCAAGAAATATAAGAAGGTAGGAAACTTATATGATGGCAATGTTTATTGCACATGCTTGCATTACTGCATTGTTGTATCACCCAATTCACTAAGAATTCACAAGGCACAATTTCACACTACCACAATTTACCAACCTAACTACGACTGTACAGCCACTGTGTCATTAGTGCAGTCTAGATGTCTGATTGGTCAAAAGTGTCTGCAAAAGTGCTGCAACTAGCTTTTTAGTTTGGCTATTTTAATGTAAATGTGATTAATACAGTAATTTATAATTCTAATTTAATTAAGTAATTTATATTTAAATTACATTTAAATAAATGCCTTCTTTGAAAACCTACCTTGTTTTTATTAGTTTGAGGCTAAAGGATTAAATAAAAAGAATTAGGTTTGCACAGGTACTTTTTTCCTTTCTGGTACTCTGCAGACAACTGAGCCAGTCAAGCTAGTGTTTATTTGCTATAATAGGCTCATTGGGAGAAGCAGGAGTCATAATGGGAGTGTTAAGCCATGTTCGACCAGCCACAGATGAACAGATTGTAAAATCTATGGATGACATCGAAGTGACGCACATTCCACACAACCAGAAAGCAAAAATAAAACAGTACACTTACCCGAGACCAATAAATAGATAAACAAAATTTCTAGTACATTTAGAGTGACTGAATGATTTTAGAGTGAAAACTGTTTCTAAGAAGTGTAAAAACACTGTGCACCTCTTCAAATTAAATCAATTTTGTGTAGGAGAAAAACACATCCGTTAAAAGAAGAGATCTATAAATGAAGAGATCAATAGCTTCTCTAATGCCCCACTGTGACTGTTAAACAAGCCATAGATGGAAACAGTAGTCCATTTCATGTCAGATGAGCTTTAACTGGAATAAAGATGTGCCCATTTTTACAGTGTGTGCAGTTATTGCTGTTTCTGTATTCTGTTCTATAAGCTGTGAAAAGGTTATCTGTGAGTTACTGTGGTTTACTTTAACCAGAGATGTACAGTAAGCCTTTATTAGATTGAACTCTGTCCTGGAGTTAAAGAGGGGACTTTGCTTTGTTGGCATAAATAAAAATATGTTTTAAAATGTTAGGAAGATTCAAAGATCAGCTGTGAACTAGCTTTTACCTCTCAGAAATATTACAGTTTCAGGTCTTAAGCTTAAATAGCCATGGGATTCGATACAATGGAATTACGGCAGAAACACAAACAGAAAAGCAAGTTTATACATTTGATTAAAGCACGGAAGGCTGTGGTCTGAGGGGCTGAGAGGGTTCAGCAGGCATTTTAAGCAGCATCTGATGTGCTGTTCCATTTGCATGGGTGGGGAGTCTGACTTTATCACTCTCTACTGGTCATACTGATCCTTTGAGACAATAAATCAATACTGTTTTTTTCCTGCTGAAACAAAATCTGTTCCCTTTCCTGAAAAAAGAGCAGTCTTCAGATATCACTGTATGTCTTCTGGTATCACTCACAAGGAATTTGGAAGCCTAGTGTGGGATGTAATGTATCTTGGAACTCTCAGGTCATTTTTCTACATAAATTAAAACAAAAAAATAATTAAAATAATTGCATAACCAGTTCCTTCTATCACACATTAATTATAATATTTACAGTATAGGACAATAATTAATAACCCAAATCATCTTGCAAAAGCTCATCTTGCAAAAGTCTAACTAAACCAGAGCAGATTCAGTATGTTTTATGCCATAATTATATATATATGCAGAAGAAAAAGGCAAACTCATATATAAGCATTTGTGCAGTGATCTGAATGTAGGCAACTTGACCCTTCATCTTTCATAACACAGCCTCCTCCCTTCCTAAGGCGGAATAGTTAAACACAATCTACAGAGATTCTTGCCTAGTCTTTTTGCCTGAAATCAATACACGAATTGATCCTCCTTAGCTGAAATGAAGCCACGCCGCTCCAGCGGCCCAGCTATGTTCAACACAATCCCAGAATATCACTTATTCCTGTAACATAATTATAGACAGCAATACAGATCATTTGGCATCAACATCATTTTGCTGAGCTAAAGGCTTCCTGAAGCTCCTATTCAGTTTGTAATGAGGACCGCAGGACTCTGTGTGCGCCTCCTATGATTTGGGCCAACCGTGTTCTCAGTCTTTGTCATTTTATACTAACTTAATTATAACATTGGTCTTGATTATCTCAGTCCTCTTGCCTATCATCTATTCAGACTTTTTGTGGAGGAATAAATTTAAGAATGAATGTTTCTGTATTATTTGAAATTGACATATGAGGGTGCACTGAATAACAATTGTACTTCAAGGGGTAACATCTAAATAAACTGATTTTAATCAAGGGAAAATATTTTTTAAAATAAATGAATCAACTAAAAACCTTTCAGCAACAACACTAATTTTATTAGTTAGATGAGGTACAGAAAGCTTTTTAGGATAACATTTGCAGCTTTTTTCACTTTCTACAGTGTGGAAAAAGTTCAAAATACTAGGAAGTGAAAGCAAGGCAACCTGCCATGCAGTTCAAAGGGGCTGAACAGACATTGTTTTGTAGAGAGATTTCCTAATACTGCTCACTTGAGCCTTTAAAACGCATTTTCTTACGCAACAATATTTCTTGCATAAAACTAAAAAAAACTGTCAATTACATAAACAGAATTGTAAATTCATTTTCATGCATTTGGGTATCTTTAGACCTAGAAGTGGATATTGCACAAGGCTGTGATCTGTTAACAGTTGCAGCACTTATCAGCTTTTGTAAACACACTGGAGCTTGTGCAATATTGTGTCATTCGAAAAGAAAACAGGATTCCTATTGAAAGATTCCTATTCCTATTGTAAGCCCCTTCTTGATAAACCCCAATAATCAGTTTAAAACAAGAATGAGAGTGGTTTATCTCTTTTGTGCAGTCACAATACATGTTCTATGTAATCTTTTATAAAATCACTTACATCAGTAACGTATGTCATGCTCCAAAGCAAATGTCTCTGTAACCATGGCATGTAATCATGGGTGATTACATATTTAATATTAAAGTAAATATTCAATATAACTTTCAATTTTCAACAAAATGAAAATGTACATTTTATACTGCGCAAATGAAAGCTCCACTAGGTACAGCATCTAAGTGTGACATCCATGATATGAATGTCTGTCAGCTAATGGGGCTTTCATAACCTTCATATTGCATTTTGGGCTTTTAAGGTGACAATTTTCTAACACGGTACTTGACTCTCTATCAGGGAATGGTCATTGTTAGGGTTCAGGGCCTTCTACAAAAAGCCGTAGCCCTTTATGTAAGCGGTCACATTAATCTGGTTTTTAACGAATGCTGATGGCCATCCCAGAGGATTTTTTTAATGAATCCGTGAGCACACACAAAGGCACACGTTTAGTGCTCTCGGAAAGGCAGGGCATTAAAATGAGATGTCTGACAGCATTGCCAAAATGAATGGGCAATTTAATTGGCCCACGGACAGCCATTATTACCACATTTAGTGAGGTATTTTCATGGGCAGACAGTAGTCGTTTAGAGCACATTTTGAGTGCACTCCGCCAAGGTCACGTTGCCATAGTCATAACACTCATGAAATGCTAATAAGAGTTGTCAGTAACTATTTTTCCTATGAAAGTCAACGCCCATATCTGCTCAACTTAAAGAGGTAGCTTTATCTCACCTGAGCAGAGATGTCATCCAGTGTGTGCTGTGCATACCAAGACTTCATATTAAAAGCCTTTAAGATTGTTTTCTCTTACCACTAACATGTATGATTCATGGACAGTCAGTCAGATTCAGTAATGCTTGATCAAACATGGCTAATGCTATTTAAAGCAAGACCTAATATTGTGGATGTTGCTTTAGGTTCACTCTGGATTTAAGGTGTTTTATTTTACTCAAATGCATCTGCTGACTGAATGGATGCTTAATTATGACTGTGTGTTATGATTCATCTTAAGTTAATTGGTTTTAATTCAGGGACACAAAGTCTTTTCTGAACGAAATTGTGTGCCCCTGTTTTTTGAGGCTAATTTAACCACTTAGTAAGTGCACTTAGGTGCACTTGGTAAGAACAATACAATTTAACAAACCCCTTCTGATGGAATAAAAAGTTGCTTAATAGTTCAATGTCTGCACCTTGCTTTAAAACCGTATCCCTGGTTATATACAATACAGAAAAAGGGAAGTGCACCCATTCTACTCACTGCTCAAACACAAGACCTTGCCTTCGTGAGGACGTGTGTAACACGTGACTGCACATTTATTTGGTAGATATCATTTTTTTTTTGGTAGATATCATTTTTAAGTTGACACATTTTACATAAAGACACTTATGGTTTATCAGTACTATTCAAACAGGTACTATTCGAAACAGCTACTGTGCACAAACATTAAACATTGGTCACTGTCCAAGGTACTGAAATATGTCCTTAGCTGCAGCCAAGACCAAATAATAAGCTACTGAATTCACCTTTTATTAATATTCACCTTTAAAAACTTTCAGATGGATTTATAACTTTTTATATTTTATAATTTTGCATAATAAAGACTGGAAAAACTTATACGTTGCTTATTAGATGTAATTATTAGCATTATAGTAAATGTACGCTAAAATTGCAAGATAAATAACTTTAATAATTATATTATCAGCAATGCCATAACGCTGTGCAGTAACATCTCCATGTTGTCAGGTAGGCATGCTAAACGAGTATAATTAAAGTTATTAAACGTGCATGTAAATATGCATAAATCAAGGAGTCAAATTTGTTTTATTTCGATACGCCTCTATTATGCGTTGAGAGTTTCAAAGTTGTCTCCCACACAAATAACCTTACCTGACTTTAAAGCATGGCGGGCGTGTGGAAACAACGTTTAACCGAACAAAATACTTACAGAAAAGCTCGGATGCACCATGCCTGTCGGGTTACCTCGATATCCGGCAATTCTTTGCTTAGCATCGTAGCCATTGTGTCCGATATAAGGTATATAATCCGATTCCTCCTCTGTTGAAGACACGAGAGCTCGTGATAGTAGCACATCTAACACGCACCAAGAACTTCGGCGAGCGAAAACTTGAGACTGATCCATTCTTACCGCAAAGATCTCACTTCAGCAACAAATTGTGAACATAAACGCAGACATAAAGAGTTATTTTTAAACAATTGGTGCTCATATCTATAGTCTCTTTTCACCGCACCTCTTTGTTATATTGACACAAAGAGCTTAAGTATCAGTATTAATATTAGATTATGAGACAGACCAAGTTCACAGGTTCGAAGGTAAGCGTGCATGAAGGTAAAGTATAGCTTTTAAAGGTAAAGTATATGGTAAAGTATATATTTGACTACTGCCTCTTTTTCATGTTGGTTTACAGAGAAAGAGAACAACTTTAGAAATGCGAACATATAAAAATGACGTGTGTCATTTTACACAAACCTTAAACCAGCCGTTAATTAACAATTTTAAGATATCGTATTATTATTATTATTATTATTATTATTATTATTATTATTACTATTATTATTATAGACTTGACCTGACTTAAGACCCAACTTCATCAAACTGAAATAACAGAGCTAGACCAAAGAAAATGAAAGTATGATGCTATAAATACACAGTACAATCAAGTGGAAACAAGCAACACAATCAGACAATAAACCAATCATAACATGACATGTAGGACAAGGGAACCAATAAATACAAGACACATAGGAGAACTACAAAGACTGTAGACATGAACTACAAAACTAAACTTCAAAATAAAAGACATGAAGACAACTTACAGGACAAATACAATAAGCTTGCAAATATGTAAATAGCTGTTTGTAATTAGTTAAAACTGAAATGTTTTTTGATTTAAATATGATGAATCTCAAATTATAAGAAATAATCACCTTTTTATTTATATCTCTGGCAAACATCTCAGCAAAATGTAAACATGTCTATATAATGTTAGAGTACAGTAATGAATGATGACACAAACAGTTTATAATTTTTTTCTTTATTATAAAGCATTACTATTTCCAAAACATGCATTTAGATCATACTATTTTGTTGTACTACAGACAGTTATATGAAAGAGACAAAAGAGCAACAGCTTATCAGATGTGTAATTCCTTTAGGTCTGAAAAAACAGAATTGTTTTCTTGTTTTTATGTACACACCACAGCAGTCACATGTAAAAACAGATCACTTTACCTTCCATTCACTGCTGTTTATTCCTCCTACCTGCTTGCATTTTTCTCATCTTTGCAGTCACAACACAGCAGGCCAAATGTGAGCAGGGCTTGATGTTCAAACATCTGCCAACTGCTGTGAAACTTTATTTTTCAAATCTGCAACACTGGAGCTGAGTTACTCAGTGTGTGTGTGCCTCTGGATGTGTGTAAGTGTGTGCATGTGTTGTGTTTGGTTGCACCTCAAGTTTTTTTTTGCAGTTTCTACTTAGCCTTCAACACAATGTTGTGCATTACGGCAAAACAATTATTTTTGTAACTCACTATGATTATTCAGCAATTAGTTTTGTCACTCATTAGAAATATAGTGTTTAGTGCACTTTGCATGCAGTTTTCAGAAAGCATCTTTGTGCATCATACAAATAACAACAACATAAAAACATAACTTTTCAAATAAACAGCACTTTCCTCCCCTCCCATAAAAGAATTTTCTGTTTGCCCTCTCCTAGATTCATCTTCGCCCTATATTTTTCAAATCTAATATTTATGTTCAGGACAGCAGCCTCCTCATGCTGAGAGCTGATAAGCCCGAGGCATCTTACTGATCAGAGGGACTGTAGATCCTCTAGAATCAGCAGGGGTCAGAATATCATTATTATCAGCCAGCTGTAGTTGCACAAATTCACTGCTCTGGCATATACACTACATGTACCAGAATCCAGCACAGGGCTGTCATCACGCATACAGACTCTGGCAACAGATGACACACTTGGCTCCTGTGAATTTTTCCTCTCGTCCGTGTTGGCCAATTCGGTGAATCAGCATTTGATTGATTCTCGTCACATGGCGTTTGTGTGCTGAAGTAGAAATGATCTCAGTCCTAGGGCAACAAACCTGACATCAGATAAGTGTCCTTTCATTTCTAAAGCAAAGGTAGGAAGCTTGATTAGATGTTTGCAAAAAGAGCTGATAGATCTTGTGTTTCAAAATGAAAAAAATGTTACATTACATCTCTGGTTTTAACTAACCTGCACTCTTTCATGCATGTTTTGATCCGCTAGGCAACGGTTCAAAAGGGAATGACAAACAGCGTCGTATGGCAGTCAGAGAAATAGAAAAAGTTTCCTGCGTTTAACAGGCTACCTCCTGTGACAGCGTCAGCAACAGAGAGGAGGGATAAAAAGAGAATCTTGGTTCACTTTCTTTTTTCTTCTGCTTTCATTTTTCCTTTGTCAAGCACCTTAGGAAACCTTGGTAGATAATGTTTGTCATACGAAACATTTGATATCTCTGAAAGAGTAACACAAGGAAGATTCCTATTTGGAATCTGCATGGAAAATAACTGTCCTTCATCAGGTTTCAACCTGGATTGGTGTCATGATCTGCTCCTTTCTTTCTTTCTTTCTTTCTTTCTTTCTTTCTTTCTTTCTTTCTTTCTTTCTATCCATCCTTCCTTCATTCCTTCCCTTCCTCCCTCCACACATTACAGCCATATTTTTGATGAAATGATAGAATGTCTAGAAATGTTTTTAGTCAATTTCTTTGTTCTACATTTATGTATTCAATGGATTAGGACAAAGAATTAACAAATGTCAACCACCAAAATGTTTTTTTTTCTTTTTTGCCAAACACAGTAGGTCTTAGCATTCTGGATTGAAAATGCCTGCTGTCTGGCAACACTGCCTGTGTAGAACTTGGCAGACATCCAGAACAAAAAAAAATTGGAAACCATAACTATATCTGATATGATGAAACAACAGAGAATTATACAGCAATATTGTTCCAGAAGGAACCACAGCTTTACAGTCATTTTAATTAATTGATACAGTAATTCATATAAATGACAGGTCTATGAAAATTCAGAATGACTAAAAGGATGAGGTTTAAAATGCATGGCGTTTTATATTAACTTACTATTCTGTTGTTGGTGGAGCATTAAACATTTAGAGTCTTTCATTTTCCACTCACCATTCCGCAGAGGTCTGAAACATAAAGCAAGAATCCAACAGCACATCTTTGGTGGAGAAACAAAAAGAACATTGTGAGACAACAGAGAGGCCACATGTCACAGAAGAGAGCAAAAACTAGTCACATCATGATTTTATCAAAAACAACAAAGCTGTACCTATCAACATCTAATTAAATGTGGGGATATGCTACATGAAATGACAAAGAAGACCCGCTTTCTTAACTAGTCAGTCTTCACTATTTTCATCCATTCTTATCTCTGTAATAATCTGAGGTTACACAATTCTGTTTGTTCTCTTGGATGCTGGTGTAAGATTGCAGAGAAAAGCTTGTTGAGAGATAACAGGGCAGGTTTGGGCTCAGCAACCGTCACCCATTAAGCAGATCCAAGCTGTGTTTGCTTGTCATCGAATGGCTTCACACTCTGCTCTGTTTGGCTGAACTCTGAAGTGGTTCTTACCATCACCTTATTTCCAGCAAGTAAAGAGCCTAAACTTGGGCTCTCAGGCCTGGGTTTTGTTCTGTTAGACAGCATCTGGATTAAATGAAGACAGCTAGGCTAGCAGAGAATTAGAGGCAACTTGAAGGAATGGTTTATGAAGTGACAACATAGGACGGCCAACATGAGGTGTTGGATAGCTTCGCCGGTGGCTCTATCTGGATTGAAGAGATTTTTGTACCTGACCTTTGGGTTACATTAACAAGAGAAGCATGAGTGTCTGCAGTCGCCTCCACTTCATCAACCAACTCAGTGAAGGTCATACAGGTTTCTATCAGTGAATGGTGGAGAAACATCTCTTTGAGTATCAAGTTAGAACATGTTTCTACAGCTCAACTGTTAGCTCAACTGATCAGGCATGCTGCTGGCAATATTAGGTTATGCATTTCATTCCCATAGAACACACTGTTTAAAAATTGCATTGTAAGTTGCTTTGGATAAAAGTGCCTGCCAAATGCATAAATACAAATGACAAGTATCATTCCTCTGTGTAGCCTGGTGGTGCTGTGCCTACCTATTAACTATCTGTTGTGATTTAAACATTAATTTATATGACAGAAATATTGTGTAACATATGAGGACAAATTCACTAAACAGCTTTGGCACTTTTGTGTGTGGTTTATCAGTGCAAAATTATCCACAACTAATTTCCTAACTATCCACTATCCAGGTGCCCTGCAACAGCACTCTGCTGTAAGCACAAACACGCCTCCTTCCTATGTAAATTATGCCTGTTATAGATTGTGTCTTATTCACAAAATTCAGTGCTTTTCGACACACAATTAATCTTGAGCTAATTTTCCCTAATGATGTAGCCCACCAGTTAAAGATCTGAACAAATAATCAAAAGGTTGTGAGTTCAAATCCCACAAGGACAGAGGAATTTAAATGGTTTACAGGAAATATAAATCACTATCACTATTGCACCTTTGAGCAAAGCTCTTAACCTAAGGTTTCTCTGAGGGGATTGGCTCCACTGTAAAACACTTTGGATAAAAATGTCAGATAAATGACAAATGAGTTAAATTAGCCGACTAATTCAGGCCATGTTGTCTTCTGTTGCCAATGAGAACAACATACAGTCCAGACCCATTCTATAGTATAGTAAAAACGATGAGGATGAGAAACTAAAAGCAGGGCATAAATATCTGTAAAACAACTCTGAGCAATATTTTAATAGGGACCAATACAAAGGGCGGTAAGGCAGTGCTGACCCAATGCATGCCAGATGGCTGTAGCAGCACAGACTCTCTCTGCAGGGTTCTGGCCAATCCTGTGAGAGTTAGATGTATCATGAAAACTGATCTACCCACAAGCCAAGCTTTAGCGTTCTGTTCAACACCAATCTGCAAAACTTCCCTAACTGGCAGTCAAAGTGAGAAAAGAGCAAGGGTGTGCATCTGGACAAACAACAGCTGGCCGAGCCCCATCCTGAAACCATCAAATGTATGTGTGCTTTTCAGGGCACTCTGCACACTTAGCTCTCGAAGTTAATTTAAAGTGTGAAGGTTGATTAGCAGCAAATACAACAGTCACTCCCATTTCTGACAGAAACGCAGTTTGTCCTCCTTGAGAGGATTTAGGCAAGCTTTTATTTGATCTCAGAGTCAGCCGCGGCTCAATAAGCTATTTGTTTAACAGAGAGATGTACTGCTATGTGTGTCAATGTGTCAGCTCTAAGCACACAAAAATGGCAACTGTTGATCTGGAATTCTCATTGGTGTCAATCTTTCTGAGGATGAAACAAAGCTGGCTGATTGAACTGCTTCTCTCTTTCATTTCACACTATGACTTAACAGACACCAAGTCCTCAGAAACAGTTGTTGACTCTGTCCAACATCTCAATTGCAATTTATTTTGACACAACATGGGTAAAAAAAGCTACTAGCAAGTCTAGCAAAATGTGTTGGGATCGTTTAATCAATGGTAACATTAAAGGTGAAGCGTGTCACCTTTGTAGATGTTAAAATATGTTATTTAATTTCCTGAAAAGTGTAAACACTGTGGCTCTGTGGCACTATCAGTACATTGCATCCCGGAACAGCAAAACTGGCCCGAGGACTATTTTTGACCAAACCTGTTTGAAAACAATCATTATTTTTTCAATCCAATGTGGTGATGCTAGAGCCTCAAAAATTCCACACTGCAACTTTAATCCTCTCCATTGTTGCATTTCAAAGATTTGACTCACATCAGTTAAGCAAGGGCCTGACAGATTGTTTCTCTTGGAAAACCACTGTTACATGCAAAATGTGTATTGCTCTGTAAAAGAGCTGCAGCAGTGCAGATAATTGATTTGCTTATTTTGTTTTGTGCCAATAGGCCTCCATTTATTCCACAGTGAAATTGTTGAAGGCAATTGGAGGGCAGATGGTGTGCATACCGATCACCTCAGCATGCTCTTAAACTCACAAAGCAAGTGCCCTACCCTGAACCACACAAATATCAATGCAGATGAAAATACCCTGCTGGACTAATTATCACAGAATAATTAAAGATATGACCTGCATGGAAAGGGAAGAGGACAGCTAGAGGAGAGGGAGGGTCTTGTCTGAAGGTGGTCCTGGTGATGGAGTAAACAAAGGCTCTATGTGCAGCCCCCAGGAGATGATTATGTATCAAAAGATCAGCGCTTATACAAGAGCAGTGCGGGAGGGGGAAGGGAAGAAGAGCGAGGTTGCGATAGAGAGAGCTAGAGATAAGCAAAACACAATTTTGTAGTCCTTTCAGAGTATTCAAATGTTTTAAGTGTAACCACTTGACCATGAAGCCCACATGGCCCTGTTAAGAGCTTTCACTGGCCACAAAAATACAAGACTGCTGACGGCTGTTTCTTGAAAACATTAGTTGTACTAATAACCCTTAGCAAATGGTCAAAAGGTCTCATCTCTTGACATTCTATAATGATGTTTAAAATGTAACTCCTTTGTCTGAGGCCCAATTTAGTTTTCCCCGGACTTGAATAGAAGTCTCTATATACAGTTATATAAAGTCAACTATAGACAATTTTTCTTTTGATATTTTGGATGAACTCATTCTAGGACAGATGCGTTGACCCCTTACAGAGAGTGGATGATGTACTGTACCTAAAAGCTCAGTTTAACAGATCCTCCAGAGAAGAGTTTTGAGGACAGGCTTTTTAAAATATCTAGTATCTTCTCCTCCATAAGATAAAAAAGCACAGAACGCTCATCCGCGCACACACACACACAAACACACATGAACAGCATTCTCATATCATATGGGTGAGCTGATAGCGGAGCTTCAAGCTCAGCCAAGTATGCAGAGTCTTTGGAGTGTGTGTTAATGCCTGTTTAGTCTAGATCATGTTTGCCTGCACAGAATTCTGTCTAGCATTTAGCATACAAGAATCTGTCGACTTATGTCTAAGAATTTCTCCAAACCAACAGCATCTGCCGGCACAAGTATCAAGTGGGCAATATGTCTCATAAACAAAATATGTAACATTTGTAAGCAGCATTTGATCAAAGAGTTGCATTTTAAATGGCTTTTTCCCGTAGTGCAAACTCTTCCCCCCAAACCGCTGTTGAAATGGAATGCTTGATTCAGTTTCCTCACTAAGGGTGTCTGTCACACACACCAAAACACATAAATATTTACTTTTCTATATAAATGGGTACATTCTATAGACTTCTATTATTTTTATACACAGCTAGTTAAAAACAATATAACCTAACCCACAATCTAACACTGAAACTTTCTTCATTTTTACAATTTAAAATTTTTATTATATTTATTTTTATGTTTTAAACGTTTTTACAAATGAGGACATTCAAAGGGAGGTGTTGCTAATTATTAGTAATATATCACTATGTTATATAATGTAAGTAATTGGGGGGGATTGGGGACTTTTTATGAGCAGCTCTTAATTTCATAAGCCTCCAGTTATTTTCACAAGCTGTGTAGCTAATATGACTAAAACAGAGTACAGTATTTTATTCTATACGGTAGAGAATAAAAGAATCAAGCTACTTTCTAAAAGTAACACTTGCATATAACAATTAATCTTCAACCCACGCATATATTATTTATATATAAAAAGTGTTTTTTTCTAAGCAAAGAATATCTTAAATAGTTTTTAAACAGCATTTAAGTTTTAAGTTTAATCTTTACTTTTTAAAGACAAAATGTAATAGAAATATATTTTGGGGATGAACAAAACCGGCATTAACTATTTTATTTAAAGGATTTTGGTTAAATATTATGCAAACAACATATGCATGTAACTGCATTTAATAATATGTTTTCATTGATAAGTAGCAGTTTAGGATGAGATTTAAAAGACAGATATAATTGTTTTTAGATAAGTTGTCTTTGCAAACTCTGACCATCTTTACACATTATAGGCCTCATTGGCTTTCACCAACATAATCTAACTCAGACATTTTTAAGCACATCATTAAAAAGTAATTAGTGCTTTTCAAAAGAACATTATTCTGTGTGTATGCCTTTATCTGAGAGGGAAAAGATATTCAATCTGTATTTATTTTTATTTGAGAAACTGTTGATGCTACACTCTGAATTAAATTAATTGCCGCTAATACTGTGTGGTGAAAGAACAAGCCATTAAATCTATTATGTTGCTTCTATTTAGCCATGTTTGTCATTTGTTGTGAAGCCCCTCCCCTATTTCAGCAAAGCCTCTTTAGATTCAGTGGACATTTTGCCTTCAATTTCTGTCAGCTGAATGGTGGAAACTGTACAACTAATGCCATCTCAAAATCAATCTGTGTGAACACCCCATGCAGTCCAGGACCCCGCTGGTCCTCAGAACTAACAATAAAGAGCAGTAAATGCATTCCTATCAGCCAGACAAGCAGGCATGTGTACACTAAAACACTCCCTGAGGAGAGCAAAAATAAACACTAGCCCCCCTCAACCTCCCACTTCCCCTCACACGCACACATAAACACAAAATAAATAAATATATTGTGTGAAATGCAAAATACCGCTCGTTGGATAGCAGCATATAAAACTCTGTGATTTGCCAGAATGGGTGGCACAATAAAACGTTCTTTCCAGTGTCCTGACAGGATACGACTCTGACAGGCAAGAACTTTCTGTCTCCTGTTGCAGCCGAGACTAATGACAACAAAGGCTTACAGCACCAAAATCAAGAAAACCACAATGAAAATGATTAGCTGTCTGGCCGCTAAATAATTGGAGTCCAATAAAGTCTTTAATTTTCTCCTCCCTAACCACCGAAACAAAGGAGGCCCTTAGCAAGAAGGTTTTGGACCATTAGAGGTTATCTCCCCACAGACGGTCGAAAACGACTCTCCTCAACTACGCGTATTCTTAAGCAATAACAACGAGAGCCGTATTATCCACCCAAGAATACCCGTCACCGAAGAGAGTCTTGGAAAATGGGGGGGTCTGCCTGACTTTTAGCCATCCACAGTGGCAAAGTCCAAGCCAGAGTTTCATTGATTGAAGGTGCCCTTTACCACAACTCAAGGCCCCCGTCGAAGGTTGTATCTGCAGACAGAAATGAATACACTTCGCATTTGTAGCAGGAGAGGGAGATGGAGGTGGAGGGGATATTGCATGTAAAGTGCTTCCCTTCCTGGGTTTAACTAGTTGTAGCGAGGCAGATGGTAAGGGGATCATCTTACCTGGAAAAGGGTGCTCATGGCTCTCATATTTTGTCTACAGTCCAGTCAGCTACGCCTCCACTTGCTAACATCCAAGTATAATCTGGAGATAATGCAAGAGGTACAAATTAAAAGTTGGCAGTGCTAATTACATTAACCAAGAACATATGAGGTAGATGGATGGGTGGATAGATGGACAGATGGATGGATGAAGTGGCTTCCTTAGACTTTCCTAAACATTGTCAAAAATTCTATCTATCATAGATTTAACATCACACACCACATTAATAGTCAGCTACTGTCACTATCAAAGTCTAACATGCTCATCACACACATTCAGAGAGGAAGAGAGAGAAAGAGAGAAAGAAGAGGAGTCATACAGAAAATCCATTAGCAGCGGGAAGCAAATTACAGATCGTTTGGGGAAAAAAAGGGAATGCAATGATGGCTTTCAGAAACAGGGAACAATGACTATTATTATGGCTCTTATATTCTAAGGGGTGCAGCAGCTCCCAAATGGAAGTGCGAAAGGATGGACAACAGAACATATTTAAAGAGAACATAGTATTTTTCAAGCCTTGTGGAATTGATTCATTCACACTTTCTAACTCATGTGGAACCACAAATTTACATTCTACTCACTGTTGTGTGAGTCTGCTTGTCTCTCTATATGTTTTAGTAAACCACAAAATTGAAAGACTCAGGGTGAGTGTGTAAATGTGTGATATGTGGACGCATTTTGTGGTGTTGTCACAGACTTCTTGAAATCAAAATTTCCCACAATCCCACAAAAAAAGATTTAAAAAATTATTTAAAATTATTAAAAAAAATATTTAAAAACAACATTAAAGAGCAAACTATGGATCATGGTTACTCACTATGTGACACAAAAAGCTGAATATGTGAAATATTTGTCAAAATAATAAAATGCCAAATAATTCTGATAATTACACACAACATGGACTATGTTATGTTATGTTAATTAGTCCACAAACATGGACTATCTAACATGCTTTAAACACAAATCCACCCAGACACACCCATCCCCTGATTTGAAAATGTTGCTCTAAATTCTTACACAAAACAAGACATGCAGTATAATACAACCAGCAACAATTTTCCATATGTTAGGGATGCTGTGTTATCAGTCCTGCTTCCTGCTTATCAAAAACAAACTCTCTGCTTATCTTATTTGGACAGCCCTATCAAATGTATAAAGACCACCCCCCCAAAACATGCATACAGCCCTTTTCATGTCTGGTCCATGGTGGATCAGCTCTGGACAGCATCTTCCTCTGGCAGACACGGGTAAACAGTGCAGAGACTCAAACAAGAACATATACAGTTTGTCTACAGCCAGGTCTCCAATAGAAAAAAAACATTTTCCTGCAGCAGGTGCATCAATAAAGAGTAAGAGTGGCCATCCCAATACTTTCATGACTTTCCATTCTGAGGCATTTGAGAACAAACGAAACAGCAAAACATGAACAGTGAACAAAGAGAAGACAGGAGAAAAAAGAGAACACAAACGTGGACAGGGAGGAATAGACAAAAAACGAATGTCTTAAAAGCTTTCTTCTCTTGTGTAGCTCCTCTTCATTCCACTCACTCATCATTACAGTGGCTCTCTGACACCAGGCTCCTGCTGCCTGCCAGTGATTGCCATTTAATTGAAGGAGCAGAAATCCCATGAATATGTTAATACCACAAACACAGTTGACAAATCCAGCAGAATATATCCACCACCCCGATAGTAGTGCGATTACACAAATCTGCAGCACAGTGACAATCAGCTCACCCAATACCCACAGCAACAAATCTTTTTCCCCATGATATTGTGACGAGTCACAAAAAGAACAAAATAGTGGCAGGGAAGAAAACAGGCACAAATCCTTATTCCACTGAAGCAGGCTTACCCTAGAGACCTCTTGCACTACAGAGCAGCTCCCACTGAGCACAAAGCTGCAGATTCGTTCCCTGCCTCACTGTGAACCGTAAGCCGGTAGTGACGGGGGAAGATGAGCCTCGTTTCTTCAGGTTTTTGTGTTGTGGATCCTAAACTGTCTCCAAGCTGCTGCCATAAGACCATGACTTAAGACCATGTGCTGTCAGCTTCCGCCGGCCACGGACATGCAGGGTCCCCTCCCAATGAAAGCAGAAGCGGGAGGACACACTCACCACCTCGCTAGGAAGGAGGAGAAGAGAGGTCTGCCAGTTGTTACTCACAGCACGCTCAGTCACAGAAGGATGAGAAGAGCATGGGAGGAAATACAGAGAGAGAGAGAGAGAGATAGGGAGAGAAAGAGAGGGTGAAAGAGTGAGTGGGTGGGTGTGTGATAGAGATGGAGTGGGAGAGAGAGACAGACTGGGAGTGAGTATGTGGCTGTAAGGATAAGATACTGGGGGATAGTGAGAGAGGGTGGGAGAGGTTGGAACACCAAACCACAGGGCTGAGCAAGGAAAGATCTGTCTGTCTTTCAATCTAAGGAGGGATGGACATGGAGAAAGAGAGGCAAAAAGAGAGAGACTAATAAGATTTAAGCTCCAACGCTGTAAGCAAAATCAGCAAGCCATGAATCTCAGCCATCTAATGGTGGATTCATTGAGGGAGATCTTACACTCACTCCTCTTGGTCTAGTTTTCATGACATCTTACTGGAGTGTGGCACAGTCCTCCGGGACCACGGTTACAGTTCAGGAAACATCATTACCACCAACACCAGCTCTGCCATCATCTCCATGCATGACTTCACCTCTGCCCACAAACCCTACAGTTCACTGTGGAACTTGTTTACTGTTACAAGAGCAAGATGAAGCAAGCAGTTTATTACTGTCTGATAATAATGTGCTAATTTCTCTATAAAAAACTTTATATGATTTTTTAAATGTAAAAATGTTTTTACAGTCTAAAGCAAATACAGTTTCCTGTTTCTGCATACCTGATGTTTCATTACCGATGTCAGTTGTGGAAGTAAACACAGAAACGTGTAATTTACTTATTTAAAAGTTATGGACTAACGTTTATCATCACATTTATCATTAATCATTGAAAATGAGTGTGATGTCCAAGATCATTTCTGTAATGGTGAGATTTACTGGGGCCATTTTGTTCGGACCAATATTGAGACCATGTCACAAAGCATTTTAAATTCATGTCTTTAAATGCATCTTACCTCAAGGAAAGACACATTCACTAGATAAGACAGCTAAAATAAACCATTGTAATATTTGTAAAAGAACTTGTCATTGTGTTTTACTGGAAGATTTAAAAAATCATAATTACCATCAGTAAAAAATGCTAGCAGATACTAATTTCTTACAACAAATCTAGACAAATCACCACAATGAAAGTACACATTTCAAAGATGACAATTTATTTAAAAAATAGAAAACAATGAAGCATATCTTGCTTTTAGCTTAGACAAAGGAAGTGATGTGATTGATCCGATTTTGCAACTACATGCTGCCCTCTGTTGGTTGTGCTGTACAGTTTTCATATTCTGCAGCCACTCCTTGAAGTTAATATATTATTCAAATTTTTGCATAGCCATAATTACCATTATGCTCAGGAATATATTGTTTCTGCCAACTTGATAACCAAACCATATTGAAATGTTATGCTATAGGTTATATAACTATACACAGACAATGTAGATGCCAAATGTAATGGCAAAAAAATATTGCAGATAAAAGGGTCTATTCATTTTAGAGTATATATCTTTTATGTTCATTTTATGAGGCAACCATTTGTAAATGCCATTTATAAAGACACCCACTGCCGTAATCGTGTACAAATCCATAACAGCATCAAAAAACATTAACTGAATTACTATAAATTAAAAAAATAAATTAAAACAGAACCTAAATTACTCTGCTTTGTTTTGTAGTATAAGTTTGATTTTGGGACAATTTCGGTGAAAATATGAATCAGTGTCTCAGACTGACATGACAAAAAGCCACAATTCATTGGTTTGTGTGTTCTCTGGGAACTGAACCCATGACCTTGATAAGCTACAGTACAGAAAAACTCTTGCACTGCTCTGCTTTATACTTCTGTACTCATTCAGTACTTCATAGGGTAAAAACATAAGGGAACAATACTCCCTTTGATATAAATCTCATTCTAAAACTGGCTAGCTGGCAAGCATAAGGTATAAGTATCTGTCAAGAAAGCGTAGACATGCTCCATTATAACTTCTATAACTACACTCTTACAGTAATATATTATACATCCCTGACTATCCCAGTTTAATGTCTTGTAATAAGAATTTCAAAACAGGCCATTCCTGAGTGTTTTGTTCATAGTGAACTTTTACTTGCACTCGTTTAAGTAAACACAATCAGTAATACAACATATATTGGATGTTTCTTATGCATACTCCTTAACACAGAGCTTCTTCAGCAGTGTTGTTATAAACTCAGGCTCCTTGCGAATACAAACACTCTTCAACAGATATCTGCAGGTGAAGATTTACAGTGTATCAATATCCGCTTTAAAAAACAAGTTTTTCTGACATCAGCATTACTGTGGTACACGGAAAATGGATTGCCTAGAGTTTATAACTCCCTGTATTTACAGATACAGCATTCTCCAATAGTGCTGTTTAGCACATTCTGGACTAAAAGTAGACAACTGATAAAATTTAAATGATGTCAGCAGTTTAACAATATATAGTACAGTGTAAGGATTCCCCAAGACGGTTGAACCTGCCAGTGGCCCAAGATGCAAACACACACACCAACAGCACAACCTGTGAGATTTAAAGCAACCAGAGGGGAACGATTATCTTTTTCTCTGCCCGTCCCCCTCTTCGTTCCCCAGATCTCATATGCTAATTGGCTACTCTCTGATGTAAATTACTTGCAAGTTCGGAGTGCTGCTGGTAGCATCTGTTGAGACCGGTCTGCTGAAGAAAGTGTGTGTTAGTTTGTGTGTGTTTCTGGCTTGATCTTAGTTCAGTGGTTTTCATCTGGTGGATAGCAGGTCTATACTGATTGGTTGGTGGATAGCAGGGAATGTAAATAATAAAATGTAACTTAACCACAGAACAGCAAAATAAAAAGGTTTAATTTCTTCTGAAATGTTTTGAGTAAACGTGTCCTGTACAACTGTAATTGATCAGGTCACTTTGTAATATTGCTAAGTACAGTATACTAAAGATAGTATTTCAGTATTTTAGCATATTGTACAATGTGTTGGGCTGATAAATTGCATTTCTGCTGTTGTCTATTTACAACCCAAAGTCAATTTTCCTGTGCAGCCTGTGTCATGCTAATAATTTAGCATATTATTGGGCTACAGTTCATGATGATATCAATACATTTCATTTTTCAATTTTTATGCAAATCACTATTAATCTGAATATCACATGCACAGGTCTCCTACTTAAAAGTCACCAATGTTTCTGATCCAGCAATGCAGGACTGAAGTGGCTTGAACAGAATGGAATCATCTTGTGACCTCCCATCTACATATTGTGCCTGGTGGGCCAGTGACATTCAGTCAGACAGTGGCATTCAGCATGCATGACAGCACAACAGTACATCTCCACATCATTCAGCAGTCAACAATCTTACAGGCCATTTGAATTGCATCAGACAAGGCCTGACAGGGGGACTGTGTATAATATCATGCAAAACACATGAGCTGTTGATTGGATGACCACTCCAGCATGAGATACACACACAGCAGCGTGCACGCTTGCTTGTGTGTGTCCGCATCTGTGCGTGTGTTGGACTGTGTCTGACGGGTTGTTGACACATTCTCATTACACCAGGATCATGTTGCTTTTGGCCTAGAGTGGCTGGCTGCCGTTGCTTTACCTCACACGTATTCAGCCACATATTCTATTCCCAACATCTTGTGGAGTGTTTGATTATGACAATGTCATTTGAAAGAAAAAACTAAAGACTTCACAGGACGCTTTTCTCATTCCTGTTGAAAATAACAAATCTCTCTCTTAAGGTTAACATTTACCTTTAAATGGGTTTATTATTTATTATTTCGTCACAGTGTAATTGCAATGTAAATTGAGATTGTAATGCTATTCTTTGCCACATACATGCATATACTTGCTGTCAATATGTTGCTGCTGTATAGCAATGATTCCCATCCAGGGGTAATTGATTTAATTGATTTTTTTTCCCTTTCTTAAACCTATTAACCTATAAACCTTTAACCTATAAAACAGAAATTAGTAATTGTGTGTAGCAGAAGACATGCACACAGAAATCTTGATATTTAAAGGTTTCATTACAAGTATTGACAGTATTGACAGTATTAGTTTTTAATGTAAATATGAATCACAGTATAATGCTCATCTGAATAATGTTAAAGATGATGTTAAATGATATTTAGTATATTTAGAGCTCACAAGAAACATTTCCAGTTGGTGTTAATGAAAGGAACTTGAATCTTACTGATGGAGCTGTGCAGCAAGAGTAAGTCAAGTTTGAGAATCACTACTGAATAAGATCTGACTGTGATGAAAGAGCCGAACCCAAACACATCTGCACCATCTCCAAACCAAACCATCTCCACTGCACCATCATACATCTGCCCCTGCCACCCACTGGCATTTAGAGAAAGCACTAAAAGATCTGAATCAAATAATGCTTTATGGATGCGGCGTCCTGCAAATGTTACATAACCCCCATTACTTTCAGATTTCCTGTGAGATTGACTGGCCGATCGACCCTGGTAGGATGTGGGGAGGGGTTTGGTGGACAGGAATACTGATAACTTAAGAAAAAGCTCATTTAGACCTGAATAGAAATTATTGACCTGGAAGCAGCTGCTGTTTGCTTACTGATTTGTTGCCGGTTCTGGCAAGAGCAAATACTGCTGTGGTCTGGTCACTTGGAGCCTGCAATAAACGTTAATGGCTGGCTATGTTCACTGGCTATGAGAAGATGGTGTCCTTTACAAAGTGGGATCTAAACATTAGAGGCCAATAGTGAAAAATGCTCCTTATTTGCTCCTTATTGCATTTTTACTATATAAATATCTATATAAACATCTAAACATCTATTGGCTGTTTGGTTTTATCGGATGGCTGTTAATACAATAAGACCAATAACGTATTCCAAAAAGAATAACAGACTTTGACTCTACAAGTTTATACTTGATAACTTGAGTAACATGATGTTTCTTGTTCTCTCCTCATCATTTGAAAATGTTCAAAAAGGGCTCTTGTGTGACTGTTGTTACTGTAACAGGCTATGTCTATCAGCATGTCTAGTTAATGAAGCATCATATATTGATGTGATAATTATTTGCTTTCAGTCATTGGCTTAGTTTGCAGTTTAGTGCTCTGGCATTAGAGAAATATTTCTCTTGTGTCTTTTCTTGTGTGTTTTCCCAGACTGAGGCAGTAAATCTGAAATAAAGCTGATTTTTAAAGTTCCAATTTATAGGTTCCACCGCAGAGCCCACCTCTCAACTATGGTTATCTCCAGAACAGCATAGTATTCCAGGATATTTCAGTTCTTTACCCAGTAATGAATGTCACTTTGAGACACTTCCCCTCACACCTCCCTACAGGTTCTGGGGCTAAGCTTCATGCTTATTATCTTGTCAGATCCTGTTCCCATGCTAGCCTGCTTGATGACAGCACAGTAAGGCTAACCTGCTAACCTGCCCAATGACAGTACACACATGACGAATGGTGTGCGGTGGAGCTGCTCGCTATTAATTAAGTCAAATAGTCAAATGTCAAAGTGGCAAAGGTCAGCGCATAACTCTGAGACCTGTCTTTGCTTCTCTTTGCCAGAGACTGTCTCACAGCCCACTGTATCAACAGACACGTATTGCTTTGTCTTTGATTAAGAGTCACCCATTATTCCAACTCCACAAAATTGATTGTCTACTCTATTTCATTTGTAGGGGAAAGTGAAACATCAGACAAGAAATGTGCTTTTTTAAATATGGGTGTTGAGAAGACCTGCTAGTTGTGATGTAATCCGTGGTAACCCCAATGTTCCTTTATTTTTAAGCATAATTTAAAGAAATAGTTCAACCAAAAATGACATTTCTGTAATTATTGACTCACTGTCATATGGATTTCTTTTCTGTGTGGAATACTAAAGGATTTATTTACAGCAAGATTTTTAAGATGGTCTTTTCCATACAATTAACACGTATGGTGACTACAACTGTAAAGAAAGATTTATGAAGAAAATCTTCACATCTTTTATTCACTACTCAAATTTCAGTTTGTTTCTTACTCAAAGATACTGTATACAAAGATACTGCTTCAGAAGACTTGGAATGTAGCATACAAATCACATAGACAACATTTGGTGACACGTTTATATGGTTCTTTTTTGATTCTTTTTGGATCTTGGTAGTGTCTAATCCCCATCCACTTTCAATTTATGACAGACAACCAGATGGAGAGCTGCTTTAGTGTTCCACAAAGGAAATAAAGTCATACATGTTTCAACCAACATGACAGAATGAAGAATGATTTTGGGTGAACTGTCCCTTTAACAGCTTTTGACATTTTAGCAAAGCTATAGCTCATTCTTAACTGAAAAAACTCTGTCATTTTGACAGATGTGTATCTGTACAAACAGCGAGTGGTCAATGGGCACAGCAATATGGTAAAGGATGTGGAGAGTGTTGCTCTCCGGTGGGAGCAGTTAGACAGCATATAGCTTATAATGAGGAATTTTCCCCTGCTGCTCATAGATCTGCTGGGTCGATCATTAGCCATCTCCATGCTCACTGATTTGTGTTTTAATGGCTCTGTCTGACTGTCTCAGGGAAGTCCAATAGCTATTTATAGATAGAGAAACAAAGTGGAAGCCAATGAAAGCATTGCAGAATAAATTTTAAACCCTCTGATAATGTAATGGTTATATATTGCATAAAATGCACAGTTGAATATTCATGATTTTCTCAAAACATTTAGTTAGCATTTAGACAGAAGTTAGTGTGGTCACAGTAGACTTTGTGTTCCATTCACTTTTATTTATATGTATGCGAACAAGACAATGTTGTAAAGAAATCTTCTGATGCATCACAAAGTTTAACTCTGACAGTCAAATTTACACAGTCAGAAGATGTTTACCCAATAGGACATCAAAGATTCATTCATAGACTGACTTTTTGCAGTAGCTCAATACAAATAATACAACCTGCAGGGCTACATGATTTGCATTGTTGTATCTTCTTAATGTATTATTATACTTGAGATGTATAATTTATGTGTATAATTTTAAGACCCTGTAGCAGGGAAGCTACAGTAGACAATTTAGGATCATTCAGACTGTAAATTATGTTCTTACAGGTAACAACACAATTTACTATTTGGTCAATTTCATTATTATTCCCTGCCATGTCTCTGTTTTAGAGTCATGTGACACAAGCATGATTTCAGTTGCCTGTCAATCCTGCATCCTGCCACATTCTGTTATGCTCAGTCTAGCTGTTTTAAAAAAATGTTCTGTGTAAACCATACCATATCGTTAAAAGACTCCAAGATTATTAATTAGAAAACCTAGAGCATCCTATACACATCTTTTTGTCTGCATGCTCAAAGCCTAGTATGTCGCTGCCTTTACAACCAATATATGACCAGACTGAATAATCAAGCCAAAAAAATATAAATTAAACAGAATATATACTGAATATTGTTCACAAATTTAAATCTAGCCAAACTGCATGAAACAGTTTTCTTTTCTGTAAAAGTTTTTAATTATTAATTTCTTTCTTGTGTGAGCTGTGTGTGAGAAGTCTGAAGCCTGTTAATGTATTTCACGACCAGACTTTTACAGCGATCTATACGTCTTTCAGTGCGACATAATCCATTCAATGCATTTTCTTTCTGCATGCTCATGAAATATATATAATACAAAAAATAGTTTGTATCCTTTCTAAGACAAAGCATCCTTTATAAATAACTGATGTCTTTATTCCAACACATTTGAATCATTAAACATGTAGAACACAGAACAGCACTCTAATCATTATCCAGTCAGCTCCAGTGTACACAGGGTTTTAGTTGACTTTTGCCTTTCTTTCACAAGCTAAGCTCTGCAGTTCGATTTAAAGACATGTCCATCCAACTAAAACCATTTTGATCTGAGCAAATTGAGTCAGTTAAGCGAGCAGACCTTTTATAAAGCCCATGGCTTTAGTCTTGCACTACGCAGCAAGCACTGTGGCTGGGCAGTAGATGACATGTCAAGGTGGTTTTATGTATTTTTATACCCATTTTTATATATATATATATATATATATATATATATATATATAATATATATATATATATATATATATATATATAGAGAGAGAGAGAGAGAGAGAGAGAGAGAGAGAGAGAGAATTTCTAGCCATGGACCGTGAAGCACCGTGCTCTCCTACCAGCTCCTCTGGCTGTTTAGAATCATTAATGTTCCTCAAATATCCCAGTGGTCCAGCAGCCCCTGCCGAGCAATGCATTGCCTGCAGAGAGAAAGATAAAACCAGGCAGAGAGAGACACACAGAGAGTAAGAGAGGATGAGACAGAAGATAGAGAGAGAGTCTGAAAGAGAATCAAAGTCCAGCCCTATGAATCTGTAAAAAAAGAAAAAGAAAGACAGCAACAGAAAGATGGGAAACAGGAGCTTTGGGAGGAAAAACGACTCCAGCTGGCAGGAAAGTCATAGCTCTCTGTAATGAAAATTTCTGATAGGTCCAATGATGAGCAGAGAGAACATACCACTTTTTTTAAACTCACCTCACAGATGGACTTCCAAATGTTTCGGGGGAGGCTCTGTCTCTGTCTCTCTCTCTCTCCTTCATGGCAGCATAGATATATTTGGAAACTCAACAAACACTAGGACAAGAAACCATCGCCATCGCTCACTGTTGCAAGGTGCTGGAAAGGCAAATAAATTAGGGGGATCATTAGTCTAATGATTGACATGAAGGGCCAAAAAAGACAAGCCCTCTGAGGTAGTGTGTTCAATGTCTAATTTTAGAGTGAATCAATGAAATGAGATTAGTCCATAGTCATAAAACCACCAGCAGGGCAAGTTATTTTTTCGAGGGAAAGGTCACACAGGGTCTTTCAAACACATAGGTGATGAAGATCAGAGAATGTTTGTAAAGAGGAGTTTTGGAAAACTTCTCTGATAGTCTGCCGATTTCTGCCAGGCAGCAAGCAGAGTGGGCAGTTACTAGTCCAACTAGGCCACACCTGCCCCAACAATTGTCGACAACTGGCTTGAGACAATTGTCCCCTCCACTCATAGTAACTCTGCTGTCTATGCAAGTACATAAAAACTGGAGTAGAGGTTTGAATGTGTAATCAGAGTCAGGATAATATGGGGTATGCAGAATATGCAGTGCAAATGGGCCCTTGACCAACAGAGGGCATTCAAAAGAGTTTGAATTATAAAAAAAATAATGAAATAAAAGTTTAAAAAGTACATAAAATACATAAAAAGCCATACATGTGCGTTTAGACTTCAGTGAGGGATTACGAGTATTGTACACATAATCATTCCTGCAGAATTTTATCATTTGTATCATTTTATAGTTATGTTTGTATGTAAAATATTTGTATTCAGTTAAAAATCTACTAAATAGAACCTTTTTTTAGACTTGTAGACCCCACTGTATCTCACAATATAAATGTTAGCTAGCACCTCATTGCATCACAACTTGCTGAGATGCCAAGATTTAACCAAGAAGAAAAACATTTATTTAGTATCCTCATTTATAGACATTTGTCCCCCTTAATAACCAGATAAGTGCTTAACAACTATGAGTTTTTAGTGGCAGATTCTTAGATTCTAGGTTCCCCCAGTCTTAAAAATTTGCCTACAGTACCTCCTTGTTTTAAAGATTGTATAGTTTAGTGTCTGCCTGCAGTATAATTTGATACATGAAACATGAGATGGTCTTTAGAAATGTCCAGTAGTTTTCTGCTACAAAGTGGAATTGTTTAAAAGGTTCAAATTCCGATTGAAAAAACAATGGGATGGAAGAGCTGAACCACTGAGGGGGCCAAGAGAAGAGAGCGAATCTAAGGCATGTTTGGGGTGCTTTTCTTGCTCTTGCCTTATAAATAATGGAGAAGCCTCATCTCATTTCCATGCTTGCAGTCAGAAGCAGAGTGCTAATAGCTTAACTAATTGGTCTAAACAGGGGCAGTGGTTAAGTGCGATGATAGACTGCATTAGAGGAACAGTTTTAATGAGTGACACACTTTGCCGTGACCTGGGAACTGTGAGACTGCTATGAAACCAAAGTCACCATGAAATCAAAAATCACAATTTTTATGTTTTATGGAATATTGCAGTGTTTATTATAAATGATTTATCAATGCACATCATTATCTCTTGATGATGTATATCTTGGTGAGAGGGCAGGACCATAAATTCCTGAATAAATTCCGTTATTTAAAGTTTTTCTCATTTTTTTAATGTTTTTCTCATTCCAGAAGCCGCTTCAATTGGATATGCATCAACACAGGGTAGAAAAGATAGCCGCAACTTCTTTATCATGGCAACTTTAACCTCCTGATTCACAAGCCTGCTGATCCCAGAGCTGCAGGACCAGTTCAAAACTTATCAGTTCTTCACCACTGAACTGGTGTCAACATGTTCTTGCTGGGTAGGAGATCACAGGGTCCCAACACTGTAGATTGGGTGTAAAATACAGGGTTTGACTGAAAAAGAGATAGAATCCTTGTGAGATGTGTAATTTAAGGAAGCACATCAGCCGCGCTGTTCCCTACTCGTGGGATGATGCTCTGTCTCCGCACACCTTTGTGAAGTGATTGGGGAAGAGGGAAACATGTTCTCCTCTGAATACACAACCTCAAAGCAGTGGCATACGTCATACACAGATGCAGGACAAATAAAAAGCATAGGTTGTTTTGTTTCATAAAGGGATAAATATTTATCCAGTGTATCTTATTAACAGAATGAGGCGCTTAGGCGAAGCAGACGCCACAGCTGTTGTGTCACATTTCTGTGGGATGTTTGTTGTACTATGTGTTGTTTATTTTTGTTTTTCCCATGTAGCCATGAGAAGACAATGGGATTTCATCATAAACAAGCGAACAAGTCAGAACTCATGACTGTATTCAGGTGACTCATGCATCCCGCTCCTGACTGACTAAAAGCTTGTTCCAATACATGTTTTTGAAAGTTGTCACATCTCTGTCTGACAAATCAGTCCTGTTTATTCCCTTTGCATTGTTTTCTGATAAAACTTTTGATGTTTTTTTATCTCTACCATGGACAGAGTATTAGACATTTGCTCTTCTAAGACATTTGTTATTGTAGGATTGATGTGAGTTTGTGTAGCATCATAAATTACTGCTGTTTTGCATGCCCAAATGTAGGCAGATTCTACCACTGTACACTAGTTTGCCACATCAAACGTTTTAAGCTGAACATTAGTTTATGTGCTTGCTAGTTTAAAATTCAATTCAAATAATTGTATGTGTCCTATCTGCATGTACAGTTGTCTGATTGATGGCTAAATCATTTGGTGAATTGAAGAAAGAGAAATTGATACATACTGTACCATTGCTAATTTCAAGCCTTTTATATTACTCTGTGGTTACCGACTGTAGTAAAAATAGCTTTGGAGGACTCCAGTATTTATTTTATGGCAAACACAAAGCTTTTGATAGATGGCTAGAAGGGTCAGAAATCCCTAGTTAAAACAAGAAAACAAATCATTGCTCAGAAGATCAAGGAATTGGCAAGACACACAACGAGCTAGATGAAAGAGAATGTAAAGTATATTAGTATCTGTTACATTGTTTGCTAAATATGTTCAGGAAAGAATATTGCTGGTGTTCGTCTTTTTTCTGGACTGATTTTCATGCAGAAATAAGGGTTTGACTGCTGTCTGCACATTCTTGTAATCTGCAAAATTCTTAGTAATCTGCGTAATCGGCAAAGAGTATTTTTCATACATATATGTGTGTATAAATATATATACAGTATATATGCAATATGTAAATATACATAACTACAATAAATATAAAAACTAAACTAAAAACAGTTTTATCTGGTTCCTGTCAGTGTTCCTTAAATGCTAACATTTCTTTCCAAACTTGTTATTGTTCAGACAGTTTATTGTAGTGCATTTTTCTGTACTGCACTGTAGTTTAATTGCAAGTGTGATAAACCACCACAATGTATATCAGAGCAAACTTATGTAATTATCTGTAACTATCACCAAATACAGAGCAACATGATGTAGCATTAACTGTAAGATGGTGTGGAAAAAACATAGCAGCTTTTAAAGACTGTGAACAAGCTGATCTAAGCAGAGGAACTTAGACTGTAAAAATTATGACTGGTGAGCTTGCAGCCAGCCATTATTTTGGCTTTCACATCCTGCCAGTCTTTGTTAGCATTGGTCCCTTGTGTATGCTAATTGCAGGCCGAGTTTAAATCAATACCTTTGAGGGAAGGAGGCGATGAAATCCATCAAAACTGCCGTTTTCACAAAGGCATCATTAAAGAATGAAGCCACTATGATGCATCCCACTCAACACCCTCTCCTGCCTCCCACCCCTTCTCACTCACTGATATTTGTGTTCAGGCCCATGCCACGCAGGCTTTTAGAGCATAGTTCCTATCATCTATACATCTGGACCTGAGCTGGGATCTTGTATGATCTACAGTAAAACCTTTCTCCTGTCTACTAATAATAAAAACAACATTGAAAAAGTGCAAGATAACACAGAAAAAATAAGATGGATAGAATGGGAGGTGTGGGTGTTGGATTTGGTGAGGGGTCAGAAAATAATGACTTAAACTTTTTTAATGGAAAAGTTTTGTTTAATGGAAGACCTGAGTTCTGGCTTTTAGCAATTTTAGCTGTTTTGCTAACTAAACTTGCCAATAAGTGTCTTAAACAAAACATGATGGAGGAAACGAGACAATGTGTTGATGACACGACACAAAAGGTTCACCCACAAGAAACACAAGAAATTATCATCTCTGATCTTTATATGAACAGCTTATAGAATTGTTATACACAATTCAAGTGAAATTTATATGGCAATCTGCATATTTTATACAAGTATAAAAACGAGATGATGTGCAACTCTCATTCAGGTTTTGTGCCGAGGAGCCATACAGCGGTCAGTTTAGCTGTTGTGGCATGAGGGACACAATGTCTCTTTCCCTCCATCAGGGAACAGAGGTTACAGTCGAAACCGAGACATTCCCTTTCTGTCACTCAGCCGACAATGTCTAGATGACGTGGCACTAGCAGTATCTATCTGAGCACCGAGCTCGGATACAAGGGCTTACCTTAAAAGGGCCAAACACACAAGTATCAGATGTGGTGAAGAAGCCCCTGTGCTGGGCTCAGTGTCAAATAGTGCTAAGATGGATGAAGATGTCAACCTTCACCAGAATGGGGGGGTTAGTGAAAGACAAGCGTAGCAGGGATTGGAAGGTTCATGGGCAGTGAGCCAGCAGAGAGACTTCCAAAGCACTCCCCACATCGCATGCAGTGCTCCCTGAACCAAGGGATTATGTCAAGGTGAGACCATCTGCTGAAATCTGCTGTATCGCCATCCCTTTTTAGATACATTAAGAAGAGATCACTTCCACAGCTTCATAGGATCTGAAGAAAAAAACTGAATGAGTGTTGCACACTATCTCACTTTTATATTCACATATATGGGGCAGAGATTGGCATGCAAATTCCACTCACCAATATTCTATTGACCTTTCGTATAATGATCAGTGATGATAGGTTCCCAAGGGCAAACCCATAAGGTGACATCATCGACAAAATGTCAACTGAAAGGGAACTCTTATTTTGTCATTCTGGTAGCTTGTCAACTTTGACAGGAATAATTTACAGGCAAACGAATGTTTCTAAACAATGTGCAGACCAGTTTGTAGGGATATTGTGCATAGGATTCCAACAAAATCATTCATAGCAGCAGTGTTGAATTGTATGGTGACCTTTACAATGTGTTCAACATATGAACTTAAATATGATATATATATTAGATATATTTCTTGCATTTTTGGTGTATATTAGATTAAGTAATACAGTGAAGTTTTTTGTTTGTTCAAAAGTAGTACAGTTAACCATTACAGTTTGTGTTGACACTGTTTCATTTAATAGTAAATCACTTAATGCATTATCTGGTCCCTGACATGATCAAGACATTTTAGCTGGATGATTTCAAAACAGCATGTCTTAATGTTATTCAAGTTACATTTAATAATCATTACTGCACACCTTTCAGGAGAGGGCAAATTTTTCTTTGTGCTGAAAAAAGCACTTGTCAGAGCTAATTTGATGTATTATTGGTATGTAAAACACCCACTCTGTTCAGCTGGAACTAATTTATTTCTAAGGTAAATCTATACAGGGATAATAACTCATAATCGCTATGACAGTGTGAACAGAATTGTCCACGATTCAATGTCTCTTAATTAACCATCAAATTGTAAGAGCTTAATTAACACTGACAAGAATTTCCAAAGACACACAGAAAAACACATAAAATAATTATTTGAGATTAGAAGTTTGTTTGAGCTGTTAATTTAAAACTGCTTTATACCCTATGGGCCAGCATCCTGAGGGACTTATGAATATTGAATATTGGAAATCTTAAAATCACTCACTTAATATACCCTTGATAGATATAACTGTTCCCTGCATAGCCTATCTGTTGATCTAGACTGGAATCACCAGCCATGGTCGAAATTCATGGTGAATTACCGTGTGCGTTCCAAGGCTCTTGGAGCTCTATAACCTGCGCGGTGCTACGACCAAAGACAGCCTGTACTTCAGACCTGGTAAATCAAAGTGCCAGGGAACTTGATCAATTTCAAATTGTACATTGGAGTCATTTAGCGTGCTGGCAGCTGCACCGCAGCCACTGTAACGCAGCTCTGGCCAGGTTGCTATAGAAACGGCAGGCAGAGGAGAGGCGGCCCGGCTGGTGTGTGCTGGAGCGAATGTGACTCCCGTGAACTGTCTGATAGCATGCAGGAGCCGAGAGCGCACAGAGGATTAGGAGAATGTGTTCACAGGAAATGAACTGAAAGATATGTGAGAGAAGACGAAAGAGGAATAAAAAGGAAAAAAGAAAGATGGCTGGTGGAAATAGGTAGGAGGATGGAGATGAGAAAAGGATCATGAGGAGAATGCTGCTTTCCCCAGTTCATTGTGACAATTCATCTTTTGCACCTTATCTGTAGCTTTGATATGTGAAGGATGTGAGTTACGTTCATTCCCCCCCCGTCAAATTCATGAGCGTCCAAATTTAAAGATTTATGCATATGGTAAGTTGTGCAACAAGTGACCATGTGCAGTTGAGTCCCACGTTGCATGTAGAACATCACAAATCATAACAGATCATAATTAGGGATTACATGTAAAAAGTACTTAAGAGTACAAAACTGCATATGTTTAGATCTAGCTGTAGATTGCAACAAAACTTGTTTTAAAAGTTTAAAAAAACTCGACTCAACAATGTATGTATGTATAAAACTCTAGGTTATATAAAATAAAATCTGGGTAGTTTAGCCAACCTCACTAATTGACTAAATTTTGTAACGGCTAGTCAACCATGGTGACCCACACTTACACGTAATGCGCCACTCTGAACAGACTGTCTGTACCGGCCACACTAATGAAGTAAATAGACGGAAATGCCATGTGAAGGTAACAGATGAACACAGGCTGCTGTTGAGGGGGAGGTTAGTGTTGATCTGATTAGAGACTGGCAGTGATAAAGCAGGTCCGAGTCACTCCTGTCTCACTCCAGGGACTGGACAGTGCCACCAGGTTCAATTGAGATCAGGATGCATGGTTCACCTTCTTACTATTGGCATGTGCTAGGTGGCATCCCAGGAAACATTAATCTTAATATTTTCTCCCCTGTGCATTTGTAACATCTTGTCCCTGAGTCGTACAATAAGATGACTTCCATCCATTCTAAACGCATTGGACCCCCTCATGGTTTGCCTTTTTTCTCCACACCAACAATTTATGTCGAGATAACATATTGGACCAATGTGATGAGAGGTCATGGCAGCCTTCCTTCTTTTTACCTTTCATGCATTCTCAAGGTTAATACATATGTATGCATGCCAGCCTTTTGTCGCAAATAGATAATGGTTACATTAATCAAATAAAAAATCATTTGAGAGTGTGTTAAGCGTTATGGTTGGGTTGTGATGACCTTTCTAGTGCTCTTTTTCATACAGGGCTGTAATCTAGTCAGTTTAAATCTGACCTTTGAGGACATTCCCTAGGATTACCCTTTATAGATGCAAATAAAACAGACAGTAACATGCTGGAATTCTGTAAAACAGTAAATAGAGGAATCTAAGGACAAAAATGGCATCAACAACATAAAAAATCTGGAGAAGGTGGTATATGTGGTCTTAACAAAAGAATGACCTGTGGCAAACTGTTGCTGTTAATATACAGCAGAGATTTTTGCAGAATGCTCTCAGCGTGATGCAAGGACCCCGCCATACACAATTACATTAGAGCAGGCAACAGTGACATCTGTTGGTATGAGGCAGTTCTAAACACTGGCACATTTCAGTGTATTTAAAAGAACTACTTTTGGATCAATGAGAATAACAGACACCTAGAACGTTTTAAAAATATCCATTCAACAAAACCCAGTTTCAGCTTCATTACAGTCAGCCACTGGTTAAATGCTTTTCCTAATACCGGCTGCTCGCCTAATATTTGAGAACCGTTACACTATCTCTGTCTGTGAATGTGTGATGACTCATTTGTCAGTTCTGCCATCTGATTTTAATTCAGCTTGAAGTTCAAGCAAGTTTTTGTTTCAAAATAAATTTTATTATTTCTTACTGAAAATGGTGGCTGGTGTCAATAGCACTGTAGTCACACTTACTCTTGGGAGACAGTGTAGCATCCATAATGCATTCAGCTATGTCTGAAATTGTGAGATCAGCTGTCATAAGGGCCAGATGAATTTCCCTAACGTGACCTTGTTTCTTGAGTAGTAGTTAGTAGTTTAGTGGTTAGGAATCTGAGTTAATAACTAAAAGGCTACAGATTTAATCTCAGGTAAGGGAGTTTTCACTCCTGCTCTGTCACTGCGCTGTAGAATAAGGCACTTCATCTCAGGTTGCTCCAGGGACTCTTCCTGCAATATGTGTCAAGTCACTTTTATTAATACAACAGAAAACATTCATTCTCCAGCTGCTTTTGGATGGCTGACTACAGTACCGGCATGAAAAACACTAAATGGTATGGATTTTATGGATTTCAACCACATAATTACTTTTCTACATACTGTAGTCATTAGGGAAAATGAAACTAAATAATATTATCTTTATGTTTTGCGAAACAAGTAGCTATTAATTAGTTCATGGTTTGTTGAGTGGATAAATGACGTATCTTGTAGCCTATAATTGTGCTGGTCTTGTGAGAAAACAAAAAGCTCTCCATACATTTTTCTTGAGTTAAATGGAGGGTTGCCTTAAAGCGGCAAAACATAATTGTTGATTTTTAGATTATTTTATGTACTTTTCATAAAATAAAGCCGTTGCTCCTTACTATTGCTGCAAATAAGGGTAAGGAGATCATTTTGAGCACTGAACTGTTATGTACTTGCTCAGTTATGGATTTTGTTTATTTTTAACCAAAAAGGTTATGGATTGTAGCTTTAAGATGTAGTTTTCCTTTTGATTTTTTTTTTAAACCAATGTTTGAAAAAAGCATTTACATCAAAGGATGCTTATTACGGAGCACAATGAGGAAAAAGATTTCTGCACAGCTTGTTATTCATGCACAGTACACTTTCTAATACAGCAAACTCAGAGCTCACCTTTTTTGTTGTGATGCATTTTGATTGTAACATCAACTGACTTCACAACAAAGGCTAGGAGCTATGACCCAAACTGTTTTTCCCTGTTACAGACTGACTGTTTCCTCATAATATGCCACTTTAAATGCTTTTTTAAATGCTCTTTAAATGTTGCCCTTATTCAGTGAAACTTATAGTATATTGGTAAAATATAATATATAAAAATTGTATATACTATAAAATGTTATAATATATAAAATAATATAAAAAATATAATATAATATAAATATGTTATTTTATATAATATTTTATTATTATATATATATATATATATATATATATATATATATATATATATATATATATATATAATTGTTACTTTCTTTTAAGTGCTTTTGGGGTTAAAAGGAGCTGTTAATTGTATCTATATTGATCTAGGTTCATAGAGACATTAACCCATTCCTTTCTGCCCTATTATTGTAATGCACTTTTGTTCCAACAGATGGAGGCAAATGTATAGTAACTAAAATACTAAAATAAGGTTACAGATTTACAGTGAGGCTTCTAAATGGATGACGTTAAATTATATGAGCCATAAATCCTGATAATGTTATAGAGAAAATTTTATGTCTTAATCATTACTCTCTCTGAATTGCACAGGAATGGGTAGTTAATACCCATCTTTCTATCCTCAAAGCATTTAAATGAATACTCTATATAATGTTTAAACAAATAATTTGTAGTATTGTGTTTAGCTTCCTTTCTCTTTATTTTAAGAGATTAATTTCAGAGAAGGCCATGATTATTTTTGGTTTAAAATATAACACTTGGTAGTAAATATAACACTTGTGTCATTAGCACAGTGCAGTTAAGTCTCTCCAATTATTTGAATTTAATCAATTTTGTGTCAAAATTCAGTAGTGGTAACTGGATGTAATTAGGCAGTTAGGGAAGTGTCAGTGTTGACACAATAAGTCCCCGCCTTCTCACCCTGCTAGCCAATGGGAGAGGTTAGACTGTCTTATGGACTTGAAACTCATCAAATCAGGTGCAAGATTCTGCTTTCCCCCATAACTAGGCTGATGTTATAATCTCAGCAGTGGAGTGATAACTTTGAGCTGAGGAGTCAACAGACCACAGCAGTCATACTTGTATAGTTTAGTATTCTTAAACCTACACACGTGTTATTTTGTAATGGTGGTAACTTTCCATAGTTTTTTTTGTTTGTTTTTATAATGAGCTAATGATGTCCTCTAACTCTACCCCTCATTTAATGTTAACCCCTCATTTAATGTTAATGCAAACCTTTTAGCATTTTGACATTTTCATTACAGGGATAGTGCACTCAAAATGAAAATGTCATCGTTTACTCACCCTCATGTTTTTCCTCATGGATTTCACTTTCATTTTCTAACAAGGAATACAAAAAGCAAAATCCTAGGACCTGAATGCATTTCATACACTGAAAGTGAATGGTGACTGTCAGTTCATAACATTTTGTCTAACATTTTCAAATATGTTCCACAAAAGAAAAAAATTCTTGTGAATTTGGAAGAGCACGGGGACAAACAAATAATGATAGAATAAAGAACTTTAATTTAAAAGATATTCACTATGTGTGTGTGTGTGTGTGTGTGTACAGCCTATAATTAATCACTCTTTAGGCTCCATATCTTGAATAGCCTCCTATATATTCTTCACACTAGTATCCATGATGGACAAAACCCTGTGTCAAATCAATCAAATAGCTCAAGTAGTAAAAAAGCCTCTTAAGAAATGTTACCATCATTGGATTATACACAAAATATATTGTTTTAGATGGCTGTATTTTACCAGTAAAATTTCTATTTATTTTTTTTCCCAGAGTTGCGGAACAAGTGGCCATCAACAGATGTCCCAAACCAGTGAAGAGTGAGGATTTGAAAAAATAATACAAGAGCACTTCATTACACATAGCCAAACAACAAAGATGGTGCTTCATGTAGCTGCATCTCAAAACACTTGAATGCTTATTCTTCAACGGCTAATTGACTTGTAGAGAGATGGGACAAGATCCAGCACTCTAATTGTGGAGTAAAATTATTGTCTTTATTTACATATTTATTTAGCCAAGTAAAACAAATGTAGCTTTATTTTTATCCAATATAACTAAATATTTGGACTCTTTTACGTAAGATAAATAATGCACTGTTACATTTAAACTAAATAATAAGCACAAACAAGAACAGAAGGAGCGTTGATGGATGGAATGTGATCAAGAGAATCTAATAATAGCTAAGAATATGGATGTATGATGCAAATTATTATACACACATTTGATTTTGATTAAATAAAGGAGGAATAAGATTTGGAAGTATTGCATAACCTCTGCATCTTCTGGAACACATTGGCTAACACATGGGATGTCTCACCCACGCATCCAAATGCCTTAATTTCTGTCTTTTTTTCTCATACATCATAGAATGACATTTAGTATGTTCTTTAAAGCTGCCATATAAAGTTATATTTTCTTCCTTGTGTTTTTGGTGGTGTTCTGACCTAGCATTCAATATCAAACTAACAGTGTTGACACAACTGGAATAACTGCCTTTGTCTGGATTTAGAACGATTATTAACACAGTTCAATATGTGTGTCCCAGCAGCCCCACCGACAGCTGTGTAAATGACTGCTAATGTGTGGCAATTTGCACGGATTCTGTGGTCCTGTACAAAGCAGGTTTGTGTGTGTGCGCATGTGTGTTTGCTATTTCTGGGTATATTAATCCTAATGTTTTTTTATTGGTTAAAGCTAACTCATTTAAATCATCATCAAAGCTAATGCAGGACACATGATGTTTTATTATAGCAACATTATAGCCTAAACAGCTTCAGGATTTTTAGAAGAAAAATCTAAAAGATTTTTATGACTATTATTCACAGTTCTGCATTTTATACTTTCACTTACATACTTGTGTCATTACATACATGGTGTCATCTGATGTTATTGCTATGGAGATACTATGGCATGGTGTCTATGCATATAGAAACAGACAGACAGACAGACAGACAGACAGACAGACAGACAGACAGAGTGCTGTTATGTATCTAAAAATGGAGAGGCCGCGGCATCAAGTTGGATATAATCACATGTGAGAAGTACTGTGTCCTAGGGGCTTCACTTCATTGTGCATTCAAGCTCAGACAGAGGCAGCACACATTATATAAATATATATCTATCCTGACATGGGAGACACAGAAGTACTGTGGCATCAAACACAGATTTCTTTCTGCCACTGATAAAATTTTATCTCAAACTTAGAGGGATAGTTCACCCTCATGTCAATCTAAACCTATATGATTTTTACTTCTGGAACACAAAAGAAGATATTTTAAGAAATGTCTCAGTGGTTTTGTGTCCATACAATAGAAGTCAATGGGTCTCACTTTTTTTTGGTTACCAACATACTTTTACATACTTTAACATACTTACATTCTTTTGTGTTTGTCAGAAGAAAAAGTCATAGAGGCTTGGAATGGCATGAGGGTAAGTAAATGATGGAAAAAAATAATTTTTGAGTGAACTATTCCTTTATCAGGGAGTTCTGTTGACATTAAAACGTCAATATGTCACAAGGAAGGATTATTGTTATCTCTGACAGAATGATCATATGTTCATCTGTTACTTTTGTATTTGAAAAACTACACATACACATAACATTTGACAGCCTATAATGATTAAAATCTCTCTTTCTCCAATCCTTGCTGTAGGACCACAGAATGAAGGGTAATGACTTTACATTAGATTGTCTATAATAGTGCGACATCACTATGCAGCATGGTTATATATAACTATACTTGTTTTATTTTTTAGCTCTTTAGCAGCAACCTTCAGCATTAGACTTTATAACTCAGAATTCTGTCATCATTCACTCACACTCATGTTGTTCCAAACCCATATGACTTTGATTCTTCTGCAGGGCACAGAAGGAGATAATTAATTAATTTCATTAATATTTAATTAAATAATTAATTAATATTAATATTAATTAACATTTGGGCAATTCAAAAGTAAAATCATGGCAGCTGACACCTCAGAAACGTTCTATAAATGGTCTGTTGCACTAATATATAATAGATATAATATGTGAACATACTGAGCAGTGTGACAAATTGTAGAGCATGATCTCAATCAAAGGTGTTTACTGGATAGGCTGCTACAGATCCTCAGAATGATAGCTTTGCCTGCAGTCGCATGAGTCTTCCATTTAGCCGGTCATCTGTCCACACTGTTTATCCTCAGCTCCCTCACTGATAAGAGAGCAGAAGCAGACTGATGTCAGCCTGTTGCTCATCCTGTCACAAAAGATCAGCAGCAGCCTAGTACCCAGGGTACACAGGGCTGTATGCCGCTCTAACACACATACATATCTCATATTCATTTATTTTATAATGCACACATTCATGCATTTTGATCCCATGCAAATGGAGTCAATGTATACATTTCAGCATGAGAGGAGATGAGGCACAAATAGTCTACGCTAACAAGCCTGTAGGGTATTATTAATACCTGTGTTTATTAATTACCTATAGAACAAATAATATGCTTTATACTAGTCCATTATTAACTACATCAACTTCCCCCTAAAATTCAGAATGAGCTGATGCTATTAAAATCAACATCTCAATCCATTATGTCTGTGAATTCACAGGGTCTAAATCATTAAAGAGAACTGATAGCCATGTGACTATAATGTTAAAAGATAAATTGTGTATTTTTTCTGGTCTTGACTTTAGACCAGCCTTGACATTTTTAGACACTGCAAGAAAAAACAGCTCTAAATTGATACAAAATGCAGCTACACCGCACATCTGTAAAACCAAATGTTGCACTCCTTTCAGCTGTTTTTCATTATATCAACTGTAGCTTCATGCAATGCAGAATTTGTATCTCAACAAAACATTAAATTAATGCGCCCCAGTGAAACAGCAGATATACACGACTGCTGAACCATAAGTGTTATAAGACCCCTGTGCATAACAGCTGTCATTTACAAAACATTTTTATTATTCATTTTTTTTACAAAACAATACTATTTAAATTAAATTATTAAATTATAATATTTAAAACAATCTCAACAATATTTAGCTAATTGTAATTGTTGTGTAAATTCCTTTATGCCTGTACATTTAAGCAGCTTTAAACAGTCTACTAATACACCTCAATGTATCATTAGATGCAGCTTCAGTGCCACTTCTGCAGTGAAAAATATGCTTAGGGGCATGTTTTTGAATCAACTTCCTTTCCCTAACCTAAAACCAGAGAGAAATTAGATGTTTTTAATAATGTTGCTGAAGTCCCTAAACATAGATCTTAGAAACAAAAATATTGATCCTGTTTATCTTGTATAGTAGAGATAAGTTAAGTCAACTGAAACAAATATAAAATATATGTGGTTGTGTTGTTCTCTGTGATGAGACTGCAATGTAGACCGATGAACATTTGAGTATAAAAGAGACTGCAGTTTGCTGACACATCTGCAACCTTCGCCAAGGTCAGAGCCTGAGTTACTGATGTGGAGATCAAAACTTAGAAGTTACTGTTCCTGACAACTGATCTGGGATCTGCTCAAAACCACCTTACAAGGCCATTAACTGACCCAGCCCTGGTTCAGTGCAATTAAATAATTTTTAAAAGTTTAGCAAAACTGACACAGTCATAGGAATACACTTACATCTCCAAGCCCTTCAGTAATGATTATTGTGCTGATGCATGAGCTTGGACATCAAGGGCAAAAAAATGAAAAAAGTCAATGTTAATTTTAGGTTTTTAAGCGCTCTTCAAGAAATCAAAAAAAATCTTCTATAAACACTATATATTTTGTCAAACAATCATGACTCATTACAAAGATATGTGAATATGCAAATTTTAAACATACTTTATTTGCATGTTATTGTTAAAGTACATCTAATTTTTCTGGACAATGACATATGCCCTTATTACATCTTGTGACAATTTTAAAATGTCATATGAAACATCTTTACATTTTTAATTTACATTTTGTCCACTGGAGGCTTTCACTGTAAATGGGGCAGAGGGAAATGGGAATATCCACTAGGACTTGGCCACCACAGAGGGGAACAGGAATATCCATTGGGACTTAGCCACCACATATAAGCCTCATTAAAGGAGGAGATAAAGTCCAGGAGGACACCTTAACTCAAATCCAGTGACTATGGATCTGGCATCCTCACACTTGGAGCAGCAGCTGTCCTTAATTCTGTGTTCTAATGCCCATCCACTAAACTCATAAACCCAGCAATATAAACACAGCAGATTTTACAGTGCACAGATTTCTGTTGATAAGAATTTTGGACTACTGACAGAATGAATTATAACAATGACACAACAGTAATTAACTAATCTTTGAACTCTTTGAAAAGATTTAAAGATTTTCATATATGCTGTTTCAATAACATTACTGAGGAAGTGACATGCTGGCCAAGTATAGTGACCCATACTCAGAATTTGTCCTCTGCATTTAACCCATCCAGTTAGTGCACACACATTGGAGTAGTGAGTTGTGAACACACACACAGTGCAAACTTTGAACACACACCCAGAACAGTGGGCAGCACTGCGGCACCTGGGGAGCAATTAGAGGTAAGCTTCCTTGCTCAAGGGCACCTCAGTTGTTACCCGCCAGCATTGGAAATCGGCATTGGCAGCTTTAAAGTTAATACACATTCAGTGCTGTTATAATTTTAATGTACAAGAACAGCAAATAATCATTTTAAATTAATCACAACATAATTTCTGTCCAAACAAAGAGTGTGAAGGTTAACATTTTATTAGTGTGTGTGACATCTCAGGCTTGAGAAATACCTGCTGTCTATTCCAGCACAGTCTTTAAAGTCACTGTGGACCAGCAACACAATACTGTTTAAATACACAAAATCTTTCTTATCAGCTTTTTCACAGAATCAAAATTCCATTCACATTTTTTGCTTTTGGCATCAAAATAAAATGAAATGAAAAGAAAACCATGTATGCCCTCTAAAACATTTTTAAACTTCTTTGTCCAAAATGTCAAAAGAGAGATGGCTCAGAAAAAAATAAACTAAAATCTGACATTGAGTTACACTGATGCTTGTATCACTGGAACATTATTTTTTAATATGTATTTTTCCTACCCTGTTGGGAATAATGACAGAACTGTCACTAGACATAACCCTGAATTTAAATCAATGTGCAGTTATTAGAAGTGTTTTCAGATAAAAATCTGTCATAGCTACACTGCACACATATTTATAGACAGAGGAATTCTATTATGAAAGCATTCACTGAGGATACCAACAGTGTACATGGGCTTCAGGATGTACAATAATACCACCTGAGTAAAATAAATGATCTACACCATTAGGAGATTTAATGATTAAAGAATTTCAATACAATATACACACATATGATTGTAAAATCGCAAACACGTCTGAATGTAAATATTGCTATTTGTCTATATAAACAGACAGAAATAAACAACATGATACATTTGTTCTTTTTCCATATAATGAAGGTCTCTCTCTGTTAGACAGGTACAAGTATTGGTCCAGCACTGAGTGATGATTATTTGAAAAGAGAGACCTTCTCTAATGCACAAGAGACTGCATTCTCACAGAGGCGACATCAAGGGCAGACTCACAAAAAGCACATATATATACACATACACACACACACACACACACACACACATACATACAATGGCATCCTAACACAAAGCTATACTTCATACACAACTGAGCTGGACTCATTACAGTCTCTTTGGGCAAAAGCTTGAGCATCTAATCTTTTGAGTGCCGTACCTTTCAATCAATTGCCAGTCACAATTAAAACCATCAGACTTGCCCAAGGAGTTCTCTTCTTTAATGACACCAAAATCAATCATGACTTCCTGCTTATTAGCTCATGCAGCCCACTTTGAAGACCCAATAAAATCACAACTGGAGGTTTGAGGCTTTTTAGCCCATGTTTAGAACTTTAATATATTGTTGACTCATGTTGCACTATACAGATTTTGGTCCAATCAAATGCTCTAGAATGAGAATAACCCTCCCCCAATACCCTGGTATGAGACATAAATACAGCCTAATGGCCATGTAAAAAAGTAGTGTGCTTTTACTTCTTCAACAGGACATATGTCAATACAGGATAGAAAACAGTGGCTGGCAAGTTATTTCATGAGGTGTCAATTTCATGAGGTAAAATTTCAGCTATAGTGACTGCTGTCTGTCAACTACCCACAAAATCTGTCAAAATCTGTCAAGTAATTGGATTGGGCAGATTTCAACATGATATGTTGTTATAGTGGGAAGAATTATACAAAGAAGAAATAATTATAAGAAATTATAAGAATTATAAGAACATATGCTATTCTAAACATCAGTTATATAAAAACATTATGTCAGACAAAAATGCTTTCAGAGACTATAACAATATTGACCCACAGATGGTGTCATCAGGACATGTTAACATTTCAACAAACAACATGTTTAAATTCCACATTCACTCCATACCCTGCATATTCAACCACAAAAAACTGTGAAATATTCATATAAAAATAGGGATGCAACCCTAGTGTACTATTTAAAAAGAAATATGTAACAAGGAGGACAACAAAATATCAACACATTTTTCACATAATAAAAAGTGTAAAAATACCATATATTGACAATGCACTCAAAGTAAGATGTCACATCAAAGAGCAGCAACATTACCCACAACTTTTGATTGACGGTCTGTCAACTGTCATGTGATCTCAGCATAGGTGATGGGATTCTGAAAAATCAGACAAAAAATCAGACCATCTATCAATAATGCACAATTACAGCATAATCAAATACACTATATGGCCATACATATGTGGACACTCTGTTTTAAATTAATGGGTTGGACTATTTAAGACATACATTTTTCTTTGAGCTTTTCAGATATATGCATAGATGCATTTAAAGGTGCACAGAAATAAAGCATTCAGCCATGCAATCTCAACATACTCCCTGGACACTGGCCTGCACAAAGCTCCAATGTAAACCCCCCTACACATTTTAAGATCAATTTAAACCCAAACTGTGAACCAGACCCATCGCCCAAAATCACTGCCTGACCTCACTGATGCTCTTCTGTCTGTATGAAAGCAAATCCATTCCAACATCATGCTGATGATTTTGAAATAGAATTGTTAATAAAAGATGGGCGGAACTCCCGTCACTTGATTTTTATACATAATAAGAGTTCAAAGGTTGCAATATCTGAAACCAGACTATGGGTGCATGATCTCAAGGGGACTTACTACCTATATGGCAGCCCTGCTGAATAATGTTGTTAAATACTAAAATAATAATCTGTGGGTCACTAGACAAAAATAGTCCCTTTATAATTAGGTCTGAGGCGACTCATCTGCAGCATTTAAATATACTCTAATATTGCTGATGACAAATGAGGAGGGTATACTATAACTACTAATAAACTATAGGGTATACTAGACCAAATTGCAAATATAGGATTTAAAATCATCTAACACATGCAGAGTTTGATGATTTAGTAAAAATTATTCTTGCTTCCATGAAGCACACAAGATGTTCTTTGGAACAATCTCAAATCATGACAGAATAACATGAATCATCAGGTTTTGCACAAAACAGTAAAGTCAAAGCCAACTCAAGTGCATGCTGTGACTGTCTTTAAAACAAAAGGGGACATAATAAATACTAATAAAACCATGTTACTTATTTTCTTCAAATTGTTATGCTGATAAATAGAAGCATGTGCATAAGTGGTCTCAGACTTATGACCCCACCCTACAGTATTTATAATACAAGATATTGCCAGTGTATGTAACAGCAAGCTTTTCTAATTAAAGAACATTTCCAGCAATTTAGTTAGCCTTTTCCCATAAGTATTTAATGAAAGGCATAGTATAAAACAGATTATGGAAAAAACTAGCACAATCTTTGTTTCCCCTATTTCAGGTATACCTGAAAGGATTTAAAGGTGATATACAGATTGTATCTGTCTATTTTCTGTGCAACTAAAAGATAAACTCACTGGTTAACTCTGATATCTTCTGACACAGATACAAAAAATGGCCTGAGGCAACCCAGTCTAATGAACATACTGAAAAGAAATAATGGGATTTACTAGGGAAAGACATTTAACATTCTTCAGAACATAATATAGTGTCCAAAGGTTGTTAAATGTGATGGCTGTCATCAAGAGTTTTAATAACTGAAGTAAAATGAGATGAAACATTAAAACAATGCTTTTCCTTTTATTCAAAATTTTCATTTTGTTCCAGATTTGGGCATGTCTAAGATCTTTGTCATTTTGTGTTCACAATTTTAAAGCCCCTTTACCGACACACACACAATAGCTTAAAGGGACAGTTCACCTACAAATGAAAATTCATCATTTACTCATGTCTTTTCCTAATAACTTCCTTTCTTCTGTGGAACACACAAACAATGAAATTATGGAGAACATCCATGCTGCTCTCTTCCATATGGTGAAAGCATAGGGGGACCAAAAGCAATCATGCTCCAGAAAAGACAACAATCACATTAAAAAGCAGTATAGAAGAAGTCCATTTGACTACATAAAGCCATATGATATGTATAGTTCTTGTGTGCATGATGACTAATGTTAAATACCTGTGAGGACATATATTTCTCCATGGTGTCTTTCATCCTGGGCTGAGTGATCTTGGGACCACTGGACACGCTCTCCTCTGGTGGTATCTCATCTAGTAAGGGCTTCCCATTGAAATTTTTCACCACAAACACCACCTAACACCAGAGCCCCCGTAGGAAAAACAAAGGAGACAGAAGTCTGTTTTAAACCTCTGACATGCTTTCTGTACCGCAAATAGAAATGCCTGGCATTTCTTGGGCTGTAAATGATTATTTATGTAAGTCTCGAAAGGGCAAAGATGTGCGCGTGCCTTGCCCGCAGTAAAAGCCTCTGTGTTCTTTCAGGATAGAGAAAGCATGTGAGTTCATGCCCTGAAGGAGATTTTTCCATTATCAGACCAAAATGAGTATTTTCGATTCTTTGCATTATGGGCAAAGCTTTGCTAGGCTCCAGCATAGCCCACAAGAGGATTTTCAAAAGAAGGACATCTCAGGGCATTCAACAGCCCTGACATCCTCTGCTGAACTTCTGTGCTCTGTGTGCTGCCCTACACCTTTCTCCCCACTAAGCACTATATAGAACACTAGTTCAAAATGTACCACTAAGGAAATAGTAGGCACCAGACCTTTGCAAGGTCACCACAACACATTTCTGTCCGTCTGCATATGGCCTCCTTGCCGGTGATGTAACATGTTAGGACAGTGGTGCTGACAGTGGTTTAAAATCATGTACTGTGACAGTAGGCCTACATATCGAATTAGATGAAGTACTTCCTTCATGACGTTAAAACAGTACATTCTATATAGTATGTGTGGGTGAAGTAGGTCCATACTGGACATACTGCTACCTGTAGTTTGCATTGTCATGTGATCCATATGAGAACATATGGATCACATATGAGAACAAAAATGAGAACAATCGCTTTAGGAGGCTATATAATTTCATCTGATGAGTTTTGTGTCCATATTCACCTTCATCTCTTCAACCCCTCCCTCAGCTCACCCTAACTGCAGAAATAGGTCAGTGCATATCTCTGCCTCACGAGTATAGCATCACAATGAAGAAAACATCCATGTCTTCCACAAACTGACATAATGTTAAGCAAGAGAGCATGAATGTTGCAGCTCACAATGGGTTTCCCCATCTTCACTCTGTAACTGTTGTGTTGAAGCCTTATACAATAGTGTTGTATCCTGTTTCCAGACTTTTTTTTATATTTACATGGAGGTTCTCCTTAGTTTAGTTAAGGTTTTACAGGCTTGGGGGTAACAAATTACAAGTAATGTGTTTTATATAATCAGAATACTGCTTGGAAATAAAAAGTTAAGCAATACCTTATATACCTGAGCCTATTTATATACCTCAATACCTAAGACTCAATCAAACAACTAATACACAAGACCTAAAATATGTAACTCACAAATTATATTATCAGCATTACAATTTGAGTAATATGTTTGCAATTAACTTGAAATAATGTAGTTTTTTTATTAGATTTTTGTTGCATTTGGTACAGTACGTATCCCTTTAGCTTTGTTACAGCATACATTTAAGTGACAAATTTGTGTAGTTGAATCAGCAATTATTTAAAATGCATAAACATGAACTCGAAAAATGAAGTTTGATGAAATGAAAATGAAGTTTGTTTTGTCAAGTCTATATATGTACAGTGTGTGCTCATGGGTGTCATCTTACCATAAAGACGGCAATGGCTCCTCCAATAATGAAGCCAGTGATGACATCAGACCAGTGGTTACGGTATTCCACCACACGATTAATCCCTGTTAGGAAGGCCAGACAAATAAGCCCCAGAGAGAGCGCCGGTTTGGCTAGCCGCGTCCCTTTGGCCTTCATTGAACAAGTCAGGTACATCTGGGGAAGCACAGAGCACTCTCTCATTCATCTTCATCTTAACCTCTGTAAACGTTTTTCATACTTCATTTATTCTCTGCACAACATGTGAGTATGTTCGTCTCAGTACATGTGTGTTAGCTGAAATAAAAGGGTTTGTTGTGCAATTATAGAACACATTATATACAGAGTATGAGTTATAGTAGATGAAACAGGATGCAGGTGTGCAGTTAAGAAATACCGAATAATTGAAGAAATATTAAGATAACTTTCTGTTACCAATTTTAATTCAAACAGTAAAAAATTCAGATGCAAAGTAAATATTTTTGGGAGGTATTCATTTGTTTTTTATTAAATCTTTATATTGTTTTCTGGTGTTTTATGTATTTTTAACTGAGTTTATTGTATTTTAAATTGTATTTTAATGCTTCTTTATTGTAAAATGTTTCGCTTACCTTCTTATGTTTTTTAACTTCTTTATTTACATAAGGATTTGAGGGAAAGCGATCATGTATGCAAGTACTACTATTAAGAGCAACCCAAAAAAGTGAAAAGTTTTTCCTTAGTGTTTCACACACCGATGGCAAGATTGTCAAAATGATCTCCACTCACATGGATTTATAAAAAAAACAACTAAAAATGCTGCATTATGTACACCAGGCCAGTAGCTGGCTATGTCACTTGCATACAAACACGTTCTTCAACAAAGCAGTTCTTTAACAAAGCATCAGGAATGATTACGGAGCAATTTTATCTAAACAGACAATGAGGTTGGTTTGTTATACTCCGTATCTTGAGCAGCTCAAACACAGTCATGTTGTCTGCCATTATAGTTTTGGTTATAAAGTAGGCCTGCTCGCACATATCTATACTATATCATACTATGTCATTGCTTATTGTAGTTTACATGGACACAAAATGCTATCATTTTCAAAAACACTTTAAATCTCGTTTTCAAATGTTTGGATTTTTAGGCCCCCAAACTGCTGCTAACAAAACTGCTGTTTTGTCAACGCACCCTTAGACAGATTTTCTTTTCAATTCACCATGCTTTCATTTAACAAAATTATTATTTTGGGCTGAACTGTTCCTTTAAGGATTCATCATGGTAAAACGGGGTAATTAGGTAATCGTAGCCCTTAGGCATGATTGAGCTATTGATTGTCCTCCAATTCTATGAGTTTGTGTCATTCGAATATGACAGATTAAAGTTATTCTGCCCATTGGGAAGTTATTAATTTGTTTATTGTCATAGGAGCCATCAAATTAATTAATATTAATATTTGCATTGTATGAATAAAATATTCAAATGGACACAATTTAATGCCATCAGGCATTGCAGTCTACCTGGCTACCAGCAACTCTTCAAGTTGCCCCCAGTTGCTGAACACTGAATGGTCATTGTTGATGTGTTAATGAGGGCTGTCATGTGTTAATGTATATTAGGCTAACAATAAATCTCCACCCCCTCCAGTGATTGAAGCTACACTGCACCACCTCTGTCCAGACATATATAGCACAATTCAGCAACTCTAAATCTGTGCTCCAAATATAAACCTGTCTGACTAACACCTGTGTTCTAACCAGGTGTGGTGCAACAAGTAATTCGTCCTTCCACATTAATGTGAAACAGCTGCACAATGTACAGTAGCACAGTCACAGCAATCAGAAAATATTTATTTATATGTTTAATGCAGAATTTTTTCAGTTTGGGGATTTTGGACCAATAAGATTTCACAGGGTCACTCAGCACAGAAATAGAAACCAAGCAAATGACAGAATAATTTGTCTTGCCTCCTGTCTGGTTTGTCACGTTGCTAGATAAGACAAAAACTCCTTAAACTTTTATAGTTATAGTAATCTGATTTTATCTGTGTTGCTTTATCGCCTGTCACAGATGATTAAAATCCAGACTGAGTTTGATGTATCTCTAATATAAATACTCATCTTGACTTACAGCAATATAAAGAGCAGCATAGACACTGATGGCTGCCTCTTTGGATGGGAAGGACTTGCGAGCACGTAAGATATCATCCTCATTGCCAGTGCATGCTTCCTGTTGGTTGATGAAGCGTACCACCTGTTGGCACCCTAGTGCAGTGTAGTTGGGTTTGCACACCGTCAGGAAGTAGGGAGACAGGTTTCCTGTTACCACCTGCCCAGCATTGACAAAGATATCTGTGGCAAACAGGCCAAATGCGTACACACCTGTAGGAACACAACAACATAAAACAGGACATATTAAGATATGTTTAGTGTGTACGATATATACAGTGACCCTGGAAGCATCAGAACATTTTGGACACAATGCTGTATGAATGTACACAAACAAACAATGCTAGACTTTCTTTTTGATATATGTTTAGTCTTCTTAGCCATATTTACTTTAAACCAGATGGCATAAATGTTATATTATTTAAAATCTAACAAATTTTCTCTTTTTTAAAATGTTTAAAGAATGCTAATACTATTTATCTTTGAAAGTAATACAAAGCTTTCCATGTTGTTTAATAATTTGTTATATACTGCAATAGCATTCATGCATTTTTAAATGTGGCTTAAGTGTTCAATTACAGCGTGGGACACTGTATAAACATCTCACAAAGGCAGCGATTTAAAGATGACTACACTTTTTGCCTGTAATGCCTGCTTATTAAAAAGGAAACAAATCCTAAAACATGTTATTATTACTATTGGCCCAATAATGCCCAAATGTAATTGCATCAAAAACTCCAAAAGAAATCAACAGCCCTTTTAGCTCTCGGTGAATCTTTATTACAACCAGAATTTTGGGCAAGAAATAACAGGAATCCTAATGTAAGCGTGGGCAGCTTTGTCACATTAAATGTTCTCCATGAGCAGAGAAGCATCAGACTGAAACTAGTTTATAATGTGGGCTTTTGCTGTCATTGTGTTCACACAGCTTCCCTGTCAGTTCCCACATTACAATGCAATTCATTATGCTCCAGAGGACTGTGGCACAGCACTGAGTGTCTGTTGATGTACTCACCACCGTAAAAGAGCAAGCTCACAAACTCTGCAGTCATATGGTTCATGAAACCGCACAATTGAATTCAGATTGGAAAAAAAGAGTGGCTGCATTACAGCACGGTGAATATACTGTGCTAGATTAATACAGAGGCTATGTAACGTCTCCTAACAGTAAATGAAATGAAAAATGTCAGTGAAATTACAGTGTTTTGTGAAGGGCACAGGTTCAAGATGAATCTGTAAAGGGTTCATGCTTAGTCCATCAAAGGCTGTAGCTGCAAACCAAAAGGCATTACGTTTTTCATGGTTTTATATATAAGTTTAATTTCAAGTTCTCTGAACACTCCTTTCATCTGCCATTGGTTAAACAAACAGGAAATCTTTCCCCAAAGCCATGCCATTAGTTCAACCAATGTTGTCATGTCATGCTGGTTTGAGCTGATCAAACAAACGGAGCACTGTTTCAACTGCGGAGCCAGCGTTTACTTTTTCAAGGAAATAAACTTATCATAGTCATCATAAAAATTGGTACATCTTTAGCCTGTGTAGTAGAAAATTTCTTGGCATAGGAAAAATAACACAACTTAAACACTGGCCTTTGGAAACCAATATTGGTTGAGCTCTAATCTAAATATTAAAAGGGGGAACGTCCCTCTCAAAATGTACTGAAGTTACAGCCCTGGGGACTAATATCTGGTTTAGTTTGATCTCAGGCTAAAGAACACCCCATAACTCTTCTCCTTCAACTTACTCTCAGCAGAAGAAAAATTATAAATTAATAAAAAGTTTTGAAATCTGCCTGACACACACAAAAACTTTTGTTGCAAGTTGTATGCAACTTTTGTATGCATCTAAAACTAAAACGTTGATTGGCCTTTTCTTCTACTGCAAGCACAAACTCAAAAGAAAAAGAAAGAAAGGAAAGAGTCTTTCTTAGTGTGAACCAGTCTGTGAAAACATACCAAGAAAGCGAAATGTCCTTCGGACCAGAGGGTTGAGGTAACAACAGTCCCCCATCACAATGATCTTCTCTCTGTTGTCTAGATCCTCAGAGACATACTGCAGCAAGAAGAGCACGGACTCTGTCACTGTAATCTGAAGGCAAAACAGCACCAAATGTCAAACAAGAAACAAGAAAGTTTCATGTTACATTTAGGTTATAGATTCTGTCTCTTTTACTCCTTTGACTTTACTTGATCTTCTAGAATAAAACTAAAATCGAATTTTCTGGGCTCAAAGACGAAAATCAGGAAACTGGTTGTGTTTTGGGCATTTCCAACATGGGAACAAGCATAAAGACAACCATTTCATGAACACAATTGAAATGATTAGAGGTCTGATTCTGTGCAGGCCAGATGCCAGCACCCAGCAAGGTCCTGAACTTAATTTTGGAGGACTATGCCAAACTAGCAGGGAGTACCATGCAGGGTCAAAGGATATATGAAAAAACAAACTCGTAATTAGTGCTGGATTTGTTTGAAAGAATAAAGGCATAGAAGGCTAGACTAATTATTATGTGAGGCATAAGAGTGATTGGGATGATGTATAGTGAGAGTGATGACAGTCTTAGGAAAATTTCTTTAGGAGTTGGACTGCTAACACAAAGGCTACAGTTTAGTCTCATTTAAAATCTAGAAACTGAGGTATTAATCTGTGGTTGAATTCACTATGTGAGGGGTTTCGGACCTTCTAACAAGGTTGTTTTAAATTGCAGTCTGGAATACATGACCCTGATTGGCCAGTTGCAAAAATCCAAGGTATCCTGGTTATTCCCAGATAACTGCTTAAAACTAATAACACGGCAAGTCATTTTGACCTTACAAATTATTTACTTACAAATAAATTAAATAAAAATATTATTAAGCGAATAACTTTTGAAATTATTTACTATAAATTAAACCAAATTGTATGTTTGTCTTGTTTGAATTTTGTGTCTTAGCTTAAACCTAAATAGGAAATTATTTATATTTGTTATGGAAGGTATGTATTTGTTACAATTAGCTAATAAAATATTTCAAATCAACATTTTTTGTCCAATAATTTACTCATCTGGTAAGTAGCCTTGTAATAAGTGGGATAATGCACATCCAGACAGTTGTTATCACATAATAAAGTCCTGTCATGTGATACAAGACCCCTCCGTTTTGTGTCGGGGTCCTGCTCACCCTGTCAGGGTTTATTCTGCGAAACAACCGGCTGGCTGTACATTATTCCTTACATAAAATTTAAACAGTTCCAGTAACTGCAAAAGTTATAATACAAGTTAATCAGGCAGTATGTGTTAAGGAGGAAGTAACCATAGCAACAGTACACTGGGCAGACGCTTTTCTTTTCATTCAAATTCAGTATCACGCAGTAACAGAACATGACTCTTCATGACTTATCACGTTATTATGAATTTACAATGAATTTACAATAAATTTATTTATAAATTTACATATCACAATGTTTTGTTTTGTTTAACTTTTACCTAATTGTGTTGGGGTGCCACACAACAATTTGCATTGTGTGCAATGTACCTCAACTGATTATGCCATGAAAATTACAGGATTTCTTCAAAAAACATTTGACCCCTTCAGAAATCATTGTATAATCTGCACACCGACTGCAATCTCATGTACTGCTCATTCCTTGTTGCCCTCCAGCAAAACCTATTCTCACTCCATAACTAGATGATTTTAAATCATTTGGGATACAAAGTGTGTTTCACATAACAAAAAAACGAATTGTTTTTAATTAATTTCACAGCATGTGAAGAGTTAAGCTACAAGAGAGCCTTGTTCTCAAAGCACTGCAGTCAGACATGGGGGAAGTAGATTTTGGCACCCTCATTTCAATACCTTTTACAACGAATACACACAGAGACATACAGGTGAACCTGTGAATTAAAAATATACTGTATCACTTGGCATCACTGGTACAGTACTGCAGCATAAATCTCTGTATTGATTAAATCTGTGCTATATACATATGCTTAAGACAAATTGTATTCATTAAATGTAGAAATATTTGTGAATTTGATAGTTACCATTCATTTCAAATGCTTGTGTTGCTCGAATCTTTCTTTAAGATGTATATTGCACAGTGACAGCCCCACTTTTTAAATTTTGTTTCCTTGATGTGTATGAGGCAAAACAAAAAAATGTCTAAGATCTGTCAATAAAGAGGAGATATTTTAACATTTGCTACAGAAGGGATTCATATTTCTCAGAGAAAGCATTCTGGAATTATGACTGCTGTCTGACATTTACATGTATGCATTTGGACTTTTATCCAAAGCAGCTTACAGTACATTCAACTTATACATTTTCTTAGTACATGTGTTCCCTGGGAATCAAACCCACAACCTTTTGTGCTGCTAATACAATGCTCTACCGCTGAGCCACAGGAGAACACAAGTCCAATACTGACTGACATGAGTCAGCATTCACTTCTAATATAGATCACGCCATCTTGGCCCATAAATGTTAAAACAGCAAAAGCATGAGCAGTGAGACTGTTCCTCTAACTGTCATATGGGCCATCCAGGAATCTTTCATTAATTTTTTATGCTTTTAAATTTATATTTCATATTAAGAACACAAGAGACAGCCTAAGGCAAAAATTCTGCATGTCCGCCTTCTGCTTCCAACTCCAGATGGTCCAAAGTCAAGTGACTCTCGCACCTTCTTTATCAAATTCTTTTTTATCAAATACTTTAAAACACATAAAATGTTAACTTCTAACAGATTTAATGTTTATGTAAAACAGCTATCAAGGGTAGTTCAAGTCTTTATAAATAATGTAACACAAAAAGATTTGAAACAAATATGATCAAATCATGTTTCTTGTCATGTGTGGCTGCTCACATTGAGAAAGGAGGAATTTGTTGTAACAGTAAATTGTCCCAATCCTATACAAACAGTTAAAACAGTTGTCTAATACAGTTGTCAAAGGCAGTAAGGTATGGTATAGTATGGTATAGTACCACCAGTGGTCTTCAGACACATTGAAGGTGCAGCCCAATACTGCACTATTCTACTCTTCTACACAGTAATAACTGTGTAGCTGGCTAACACAGTAATAAAAAATATTAGTCTTCTATTAGGGATGACACTATCCTTCTAAAACTGATACACTAGATGCCAGAGTGCATTTTATAGCATATATATATATATATATATATATATATATATATATATATATATATATATGTCATTTGGGACAAACTTGAGAAATGATGGTGGCATTAGCAAGTAACATCTGTTAAAAGCATATATAACCACTCCACCATACAAGAAAAGGAACTGTTCTCATAATGTGGATGAAAGCGGATTGCTTAGTATGTGTCTTACATGGCTGAGATACAACTGTATGACACAGCAAGCTATTTATTGTGTGCTTCCCCAATCAAAGAGTTGATGCAGTACCATGCTTATTTAAAACCACTTACTGAACTCATTAAACTTTCACTCCTATCCTATTGGAGTATATAGTGCAGTATTATCAAGAAATCTTGCAGTGAACTACTAAAACGTCTCAAAGTATTGCTCTGGTGTAAAAGTCTCAATTAACTATAACTCACTGTCAGCTGATGCTAGTGTGTCCAAATGCAGAGGCACCTGGGCAGCCATTAAAGAAGTAACAATGTATACACCATTTAGCCTGCAAGTCAGCTCATGGAGAAACAACAGTTAGAGCCAGTGAAAGTGACATTTTTGTCAGATATGGTATATGGTATATTGTAACCCATATAGCAACCCACACCTCTGCATTTAACCTAGGAGTCAACAAACACTGCAAATTGAAAACACAAACACCCGGAGCAGTGGGCAGCACTGCTGCAAGCAATAGGGAGTTAGGTGCTTTGCTCAAGAGCACTTCAGTTGCTACCTGGTGAAATCGAACCAGCAACCTTCTGATTACAAGCCCGACTCACTATAACATGTTGACCCAAGCAGTTAGCTTAAGTCAACATGTTATAGAAATGTACCGATGTAATATCCATAATATTTAACTTTAATATTTAACCTCAAAGTCCCCTTCTGAATTTTTTTAATTGAATAAAATATCACATAGTGTTTAATGGCTCAGACATTTAAAGGTCACTGCATCAACCCTCTAATGTGCATTAGGTCTGTACATCATGACTGCACGTCAGCATTGTGTTGAACAAGCGCTTATGTCCACATTTCGGTACTTGGATAAGATGTGTTTCTGGCCTTACGGCCTATTACAACAAGAGCAAGAGCATGCTTCATCAAAGATCAAAGTTTCCCAAAAGTGACCCTTTCAGCAAATGAGTGATGATTATAGTCATTTGTAGTTTTAACTTGTGTGGCCTTAATATAAGGCCAGGCAGAGTGTCTTTAGATCGATTTAGTAAATCCATAGAAATCCTTATGAGAGATGAGTGCAGTGAGGCTCTGTGGTGATCCTGGTGCTCTTTAATTGATCCTTGAAGCTGTCAATATCTTGCTCATCATAAATTCTCTCTCAATATATTGCAGGGGCAGAAGGCAAGTCTAGAGCTAACAAGTGGCTTTTCAAAGCCTGAGTCCTGCAGTAACTGTGGCCAAGCCAGCAAGTATTAAACCAATTGGACCCTGCAGACTTTTCAACTTAAGAAAAGAAAATAAGTTCACTAACCAATTTGGAACAAGCCTTGGTTGATTCTACAAAAAAGAAGCAGTTGGTGAGAAAACTGCTTAGTGTAGTTAGGCAACACTAATTGAAAGGCCACAAAATAAATTTAATGGTAGATTATGTGATAGATTAAAAGCACACAATGGGAACTGCAATTGTATTAGTGGGCCACATAAGTTATAAATTAAAGTGATTAATAAATTGGCAGGTGAACATGCAAGTTTCACAAATGGCTGTACATACAAATACTTAACCACTGAAGGCTAATGTGTATCATCAATATTTGTTTATTTTAATAACTTAAACTTTGTGGGCAACAGATCCGTTCATTTGTGACTAACAAACCCGACATCTCTACGATACAGACTGTGCATCACATTTAGCTAGTATTATATTTCTAAAAGGACTAAACAAAAAAACTGTTACGCATGAGCTCAGCATGCACCGCTTTATCACACTCTGTAACCCTGAACACACTCACCACAAGTGCGGGGACCCCTGCGACCACCGAGTAAAGGATGGCTGGTGGGATCGCACTGGATTCCTCTGGTCCAAGATAGGGCTTCGTATAGGCATTATCATGACAGAAAAATCCCTGGACGTTCACGTTGAAAGTATCGGTGTACTCAAAGTAATATGCCAGCATGACAGTTCCTGCCATTATGACCAGCTGAAAGTAAAGCATTGTCGATAAACGTCAAATAAAAAAGAGGATAAAAATCATGTGAAAAAGGTAAAAAGGTCTTCGGACGGCTCCTACGATAGCCCTGCCATGATTTCCTTCTGTTTTACGATCAACCCTCATAAAATCCTTTATCAGGAGCAGTACATTGTGTCAATTTCAGAGTTCAAGCGCGTCGTGGACTATGAGAAAGAATTGAGCAAGTGCACGCGCAGCCTGGGATGCCGTACACGCTGTAGGCGTGTCACTTTAGTAAGTGATGGGATGCATGCATGTTTCCTAACTACGTTGCATGCATGCAACGAGCTATGTAGTTAAAAGGTTTTTATTTTAAGCATGTGTAAACGTATTACGAACGATCAGATCTCTTTGTGACTCCAAAGAAGGACTGTCAAACAAGTTCAAGCCCATTTTAAATGTTGAAGTCTACAAAGAAATCCGCTCACAGTTACGCAAAATGAAGATATTTTGTCAGCCTCTAAACAAAAAAATTAAGAAATAATTTTGTTCATGGATTAAAAAGACAAAAAGTAAACAGCTTTCATGAAGGTCGATGAGCCAAGAACTGTGCGTTGGTGCCCTCTTGTGAAAATAAAACGTCAATGTGAAAACACTTTGGGACGCACAAATTGATCCTGGGAAAAAGAGTATGGGGTGTTATGTGTTATAAAGTTAAACACTTTCACAAAATAAACGTATCTTAATGTTCTACAACTGAATGTTACAGCCCATCTCCTTTCATTATTTAAATACATTCATTAAAATTATTCAAACGTAATATTTCAGTGCTTTTTCCGCAGTACGACCAATAGCATTTTAGGCAGCTGGTCATTATGTTTTGGCTCATCAGTGTTTGTTGTAAAATCCTGATTAAAACAAAGTTCAAGACCTTTACACATATGAGATACATATGTATCAGCATTTATTGGCCATACCTAATGTTTAGAGGCTCTTGTTAACTAAAACATTTTAACGTGTTCATATAACCTTTTTCTCTTTAATGCTAAAATGGCTATGAATTACCACCAATCATGGTGTAAATAGTGTTCCGTTTCTTGCACAGACCGATCGTTTCACTTTATAAGACCCCAATATATCGTCAGGAGCCGCAATTTTGTGTTGCCTATATCTGCTTTTTCGACTTGCTTTTAAAGAATCACCAAAAACCACGGTTCCAGTTACAAATCGTTTTTAACTGTAATACTGAATAAAAAAATCACCTACACCTGAAATGAACTGAGAATGAGTAAAACCATTAACAATAAACCTAAAACTTTAACTTGTGACCTAGAGTGTGCATAATAAAATGAAGAACAATAAAAAACAAAAAAACAAAAGTCTGAAAGGACAGTTATACTCCACAATAGCTACTTATGAAGTTGTTGTGTAGCTGCTGGAAGCTATTAGATGTGGTGGTGTTATGAAAGATCCACTAGATGGTGTATGCGCCCACTGAATTAAAGGGAAACCGAGAACATTTAGAGTTTACAGTATGTTGGATTATTAGATTAACAGTTCATTAACTGTCAGCCTGAATGAATTTAGGAAATTAGGTTTAAGATGAGCATTGAGGAAGCAACACTGTCCTAGTTGCCATATGCTTTATAAAGCAGATGAACGAACAGTCATTTAAGCCTCTAATTGTCTATTTAATACCGTGCGTACAGTTGACAGATTCGATTATAATTGTCCGCTTTAAAAATCTCTTATCAATATTTAATTCCTAGAACAATTGTATAAAGACGATCACTTTCACTCTCTCTGTGGTATATGTTGAGCCATTTGACAATCATGTTAGTGTGAATAAGCGTGAACACCCCCATCACACACACACGTGCGCGCGCTTCGGGTAAAAAGGGTTTTAAGCACGCCTCTGACGTCATTTGATCAGCATATCACCTCTTATCACAAAGCTGCGTTAAACATTAACAGGTGGAAGACGTTGTTAATATCGTTACTGCCACGTCCCCAAGGGATGTTATTGTGTTGTCATGGTTTCTAAGTCATGATGGTATTGGCGATGAAGGAATGTAGCCTGCTTTGATACAGCATCTTTCTCTGTGTCTGTATCCGCAGTAGAAGCGCACTTGGGGATGGAGAAAGCGTCTGCCTAGAGAAGCGCGATCACAACACCGGCTGGGCTTAAGTGTTTCTGTCTTTACATACAACGTTATAAAGGGACATACCGTTGATTATGTCTGCAATGGATAGACTCAAAGGCAAGATGACCAAAGACAGCGTTACCTTACTGCCCTGCTTTTATTTTGTGGAGGTAAGCCCATCTAATGATTGCACACTGAGAGATCAAGCGCCGATATTTGGGCATTATTTTTGTATTGAAAGATATACAATTATGATGTCTCATAGCCACTAAATGCAATAGAAAAAAATAATATTTCGCACGATGGTCACGTTCGAAGCATCAAAGCAAACACGTTTAAGTTTATATGGGCGATCCTTCTGCATGACTGCACGCTAACTTTACATACGATATGTACTTCTGGCTGTGAAAAGGGCACCGTAAATTGTGTCTGTGGTACATCGTGTAAATGGAAAAATAGCCTGCATTACGCACAAAATGTTGGCGCGTGCGCCTCATATTGTTTCTGCAAATAAAACATTTTTTCCTACAATTTTAGAGTACTGTATTTCATGTTATGTTCAACATGGCTTTCCTTTGACCATCTCCATATAGAGTATTACTTTTAAGTCAAGGTGGTGGAAATCATGTACATGCTTGCATAAAATGCATGAAATGGGACAGATAGCCTCTTAAAATGGGTCTTGATGATTATATCAAGGGCACATGCTGTCTGTCTCAGAATTAAGAGCTCATCATTAAATTTAAAGGGCTTGAAATATGGAGTTACTACATGAATGCCAAACTGAAGTGGTCTAGGTTTTAGGAAGGCTTTAGCACTGATTGCTGGTGTCATGGAGATGCTGGTGGCAGATCTTAATCTGTCATGTGTCTGGTTTATTTGCAAGAAAGCTGAATTTCAGAAGAAAATTAAGCATGTATTATATACTGTACCATGAACTACAGCTCTATGTCTTTTTACTCTGTGTAAATAAAAACATTTATACATCTAGAAATCTGTGAAACAGCCTTTTGTATTTGCCCAAAGAACACAGTTCAATCTTTCAGTTAAAATCTATTCTTCATTAAACCATTAAAGTCTTTGTTGTAGTTGCCTGAATGTATGCTAGTGTGTATTTATTGTGATTAGTTGTTTACCCAAGAGTCTTTACAAAAATATAATGATACTGGAATTTTAGTTTAGAGGATATAGAATTCACAAAAACAATTCCAAAAAACTTGATGTTTGAAATCAATATACAGAACCACTGCTAGAGAAATTGTGTAATTGGACTATTAACTTCAAACCTAGCCCCTGTCTTCCATATGTACCACATGTACAATTATACAGAACGTGATTTTGGCTGGTAGAAAAAACTAATAGAGTTATTTAAGCTAATTTTCTGCTTTCTTAATTACATAAATACGTTGAAACTGCTGTCTATTCAGTACTATTTGTTATGAGTATCTGCACAGATTCTGTAGTAAATTCTGTTGGATGCAGTGGAAGCATTTTAGGATGGGGTTGATTACAGTAAGCCCCCCACCCCCACCTTTGATCTACATGCTGTAATTATCCAGTACTACAGCACATTTACAATTTGCACAGCATAGTATTTTTTGTCCAGAGAGCTTCATCATGGTGAAGACATTTCCATCTTATCTGTCTATGAATAAATAGGGTGAACCCTGTCAATTACAACAGCAGCAATCCTAGGATGTCAAAAACAATTTTATGCGTATTCTTCTGAGAATAACCTTCATTCTCTCATGATTGTACGTTTCCTGAAACTTTAGAATTAACCCATAACAAAGAGTGTAAAAGCATTAAGGCTGAAACTCCAGCATAGTTTGTTCCAAACCCTCATTATATGTATATGGTAATGGAGCTTATTGACCAAGATAATACTGACCATAACATTATGTAGCAGCTAGCCTGACAAGCACCAATACTGAGCCACTGTAGATGGCTTGCTAAGGTAGACTTTTAAATGTATATATGGGTATTCTCAGATGGTGAGGGAATAGGAGGCAGTGCCTCCTAAAACAGTTTAATATAACTGAGTAAATACACTGTAAAAAAAAACTTTGCCGCCGTAATTTTTTAGGTTTAATCAACTTTGCTGTACAAGTAATTTCAACTTAATATTTTAAATCCTGAGTGGTATAACTTAAAAACAGGTTAAGCAATTTTCCAACTTATAAATTACCTCAATTCCACACCAGTCATGATTACAAAGACTAAGTTGAAATGACTTGTGCAACCAAATTGACTGAACTTAAAAATTTAAGGCAGAAAAGTTTATTTATTTATTTTTTTAAAAACAGTGTAGGTGTTCCTGTAGTTCAGTTGGTAGAGCATTGTGTTAGCAGTGCAAAGCTTGTGGGTTTGATTCCCAGGGAAACCCATGTACTGATAAACTGTATACATCGAATGCCCTGTAAGTCACTTTGAATAAAAGTGTCTACCAAATGCATAAATGTAAATGAGTAAATAATCGACAACTGCAAAAGTAATGTAATTAAATATAAGATCATATGTCTGAAACAGGTTTTAAGCAGTGATTCCTAACCAGGTGTACAGTCATTTCAAGGAAAATCTTTAAGACAAAAATTAAGACTTTAAAAATATTGGCCTGTCCAAATTGATGATAATTGCAACTTATCTTATGATCCTTTGTAATTAGTGCCTAAACACATTTTGTTCCTTTCTGAGTTTGATAAATTGATAACACTGGTAATACATTTGTCACATATCAGTGATATTTTTGTTCTGTTCTATGGAATATTTTTGTCCAAGTATGGCTTTTATTTAGAAGTTACATATTGTAAATAGTGCCTTGCCTTGCTTCCTTTGTCGTTCCTTGATTGTGTCCCACCCTGTGTCCGAAATCACATCTTGTTACAGTACATACTCAACTGAATTAAGTATCTACTTATCTTATCGACCGTTAAAACAGTATGTTCTATGTAGTATGTGTGGGTGCGATATGCATACATTCTGGACATTGTATGCATTGTGTATACAATGTCTACATTCACCATGTTTTCATTGTCATGACCAGTACGTTCATTCACTTATGACGTACTAACAACAGCCACAAAAATAATTAATTGAGGTGTTGTCAAACGTTTAATTTAACCACGAGGAATACATTTTTTGGTATCTAATATCACTTACATTAAAAAGACCTGCTCGGCAGACATCTTTAAGGTATTTCTAATTTATTAACATTTTGAATTTGGTGGCTTTTTAGCTCCCGTTGCCTCACGGGATTAAATAGTGTCCATCGGACACATACTTGAAACTGGAAAGTGGCTGGAAGCAGTAGACCATCCGGGTATTTCTTGCCTACTGTTTTTTGCATGCTGAGGTTTCAGACATACTGTTCCTTACACATACTGATTTTCCATACTACTATATAGTATGGAAGTAGGCAATTTTGGACACAGCTCAAGGGTTTTTCTAATTTGTTTATTTGTTTCTTGTGTATTTATGGCCCTTGCGTTCTTTCTGTTCGCATTGTTCACTGAAAGCAGGTGTTGTGTGTGAGTTCTTGGTTTGGCATATAATCAGTTACCTTTCCAACTCACCAAAGACTCATTTTGACAATATGTGCATATATACTGTAGAAAGACATCAGGCACAAGTAAATTTCTGTATTAATGTTACAAAACTTTGAGAACTTTTGAGTGATTGCTCTTAGAGCAATCAAAATTTTAATAAACAAAAATACACACCTCTCAATATAGGGGGAGCTAAGTGGGGATTTCAGTCTGTTTTTCAATTACAGAAAGTGTTTTCCTTAACAGAAAAAACTCTGTGAATAAGTAATAATGTAATAATATTGTTGTAATAATGGTCCCTTAAACAATATTAACAACACTATTAAACACTTGGTGTTGATGAAGGGGTGTTGATTGGGCTGTGAGACCTTCTGAGAAGAAAAAAACTATTCTAAAGTAACATTATTCAACAGTGCCAGCAGAAGCAGAGGAATTTAGAGAGAGGCAGTGTTTCTTTTACCTTCCTTGAACTCATGCTTATTGAGGTCTTAAAGCAGATGTGTGAGAATTTGCTCCTGGAGTGCCACAGAGTTAAATTAACCTTAATTTAACTCATCCTAACTAGCTAAAGGAGGAAAAAAGTAATGTGAGAGAAGATATAAAACCACTCTCAAGTCTGAGCTATGACGTCACAAAGGTCTGCCCAATGTTAAATCTATGAAATTTGCTTTGCAAGCATCACTAATACGTATGCTAATAAGTATAAGAGAGTAATATTAATTCTTTACTTTGCAAGCACCAGTAATAAGCTTAAATACAATGTCAAGCCAACATAATAAGTTTAAAGCCGGCTTTTTCAAGCTAACATAATTAACCAGAATGTTCAGAATTAATCAGAATGTTGCACATAAGACAAGGGAACGAAGGAGAACAAGACACATGAGGGAACTACTAGGATCACTGACATGAAGTACAAAACACAACTGCAAAATAAAAGACATGACAACATACTTTCACTTTTTTTGGTTTTAATAAATAGTATGTTACCCAGAAAATATTACATATTAAAGAGCATTCAAGTTATACATTTTACATAACAGTACATGTGTTCCCTGGGAACGAGGTGGGTTCGAGGTGGGGTTCAAACCCAGCTATCTCAGTCTAGTGACAGCATTTAACTGGGTCACGCCACAGGCCTGCCATAAAAAGCTCCAACAGGGGGCGTCACAGCTCTCACTCAGAGTGAGACTGAGGTTAAACCCAACAAACCATTAGCCAAGAGGAGCTCACCAGTAACAAGCTACGACTCCTCAGCATAGCTATTCTCTACAGAGAATAGATGACATGCTATACAGGTGCCCTAAAATACTCACCAAGCACCTGCAGTGGATGCAGTGGGCCAATTAGATTAGACATAAGATTCAGACACCGGTCACATGGAAGACATTCCCCATACTGTCATTCCCATAGGTTAACCATTATTTGTATATGTTATGTATATGTTATTTGTATTTGTAGTAAAACTTTGGTTCTAAACATAAGGTTGCCAATCCACCAAAAACACTGTTATTGTAATAAAACCATGGTTAATTTTCATAAGGGAGTTACAAAACTACTTCATTTAGTAGCCATTTCCTATCTAAAATCGCATATCCCTGTTTTCTCCCCACAGCTCCCGATCCTGGTGTCTTCAGTGGTCAGCTTGTATTTCTTGGAGTTGACGGACATTTTTAAGCCAGTGCACTCAGGCTACAGCTGCAATGACCGCAGTCTCAGCATGCCTTACATTGAGCCCACAAAGGAGGTCATTCCCTTCCTGATGCTCTTCAGTCTGGCCTTCGCCGGGCCAGCAGTAACAGTAAGCACCTAAGGGCCACTTTAACTTTGAAAGGCACAGCTGACTTATTCAGGCATAGTGTTTGATCTCTGTTTAGAGGTACACTCATGAATATTGTAATTAATGCTAATTCATTGGTTTAGGCAGTGTGCCTTTAGTTTGTAACAGAAGTTGAAGGTGACAGATAATTGAATAAACCTTAAATGGTTGGCACACATTCATAAAGTATACTTTATAAGGGTGTAGTTTTTCAATGTTCAAATACGTTTTACTATTCTGGCTTTATATGGACATGCATAAGTGATTTGGAGTTTGAGTTACCAAAAAGCGTAAACGCTGTATCTGATTATAAACAATTGCAATATTGGCAATTTCGCTTTATCTCTCATTGTAAATCGTATAATACATATCATTGTTAGCTTTTAATTTGAAGTATATATATATATATATAGATATAAAATATATATATATATATATATATATATAAAAAAAAAAAAATAAAAATAAATATAAAAATAAAAAAAAAAATAAAAAAATATATATATATATATATATATATATAGATATATCTTTCTTTGCCTCTCATGCTCCGTCTCTTTCGCTGTTTTTGTATGTTTTATTCTCCTACTATCAGGGCACTTTTGACTGCTGCCCAGCAGCATCAAGACCCTGGCTAATGAACTCATTATTATAGATTTCCCTCAGTTTTATTTTACCACCTGTATACACTAACACATAAAAGTTTGGACACACTTTGATCTTTAATATTACTATTGTATACATTGTAGAATAATTGTGGCATTATCAAATAAAAAGCATAGTAAATGGAAGTATGGGGATGATGGTTTTAGGCACTTGTTGACTGTTTGTTCCTTCTTTATCTGTTCCAACTCATGTATTTAAGTAAACTAAAAAACATATACACAACTAATATTTTTAAAACAATTCCTGTTTACAATGGTTTTATGTTAAATTTAATAATTAGCCTAAGCCTGTAGATCAAAATGTTTTTAAGATAAAAAACAATTTAAATCAAATGTGTCCAGGCTCCTTACTAGTAGTGGTTACAGTAGATGCTTATAAATGGGGACGCTCTGCAATGGCAGCTCATAGTTAGAGGAAATATCTTTTAGTGTCACATTCCTTCAAGAGTTTTGAACGTGCCTGTTCTGAGATTTGGAAATGTTTGGTGCTTGTAGCTTTTCAGAAATAGCTCAAAAACTAGCTATTTATGAAACAGATCACTGGGTCACAGCTGCTGTTTTCATATATATTCTCAATGGCTTTTAAAATTGTGTTGCTTAATTGTTAGTCTTACAATATTATCATGAATTGCCTCATCACAATAATGGCATAATTAGTTTAACAAGATGGCTACACTAATTTTATTAGCGGGGGCATGGTATCTTATTACTATAGGTTTTCAATAGAGCGGCTTTCCTGTGGGTGGGAAATGATGCTACCAATGTTGTGAGTTCAAATCCCAGGAACGGCACATACATTATTCATAAAATGTATTTGGTCTGCCATGTTATTTGTCAGGTGTTCTGCAATAAAACATACACTAGAGAAAAACTGTCCTCAACTCAAACATGTGAGTGAACAAAACACAGTTTTGTTATTTGACCCATGTCTAATTATTCCACAACTTCCTCAATTGCCAAAGAACATTACAGCAAAATCCTGTTTTTGAGCATAAATATGAACATTATGCCAGAGGCTGTGTTAGCATGTGAATGTGTGTCCTGCTGGTACTTCCAGCTGTTGTGATAGCACCTGTGTAGCACTTGACTGTAGGGGGATAGCAAGTGTGATCTCAGGGGTGTGAACACACACTCTTTTATTACCTGTTTCTTTCTCTCTCTCTCTCTCTCTCTCTCTCTCTCTCTCTCTCTCTCTCTCTCTCTCTTTTTCTCTTGTCATCCACAGTAGAGGCACCATTCTAGAAGCATTTTCATATCTGTGGGTTTCTGCTTCTCATTTGCATAGCTTTAATAGTTTGTTCCTTGCTGCATTTAAAGCTCTGGATAGCTTTCAAGACATCTCCCTCCCTCTATTTTTTTAGAGTTTTGGACTAAATCACTCTCACATGGTTTTGAATGTCTGGATAGATGCGACAGATTATAATAATTACTGTAAGTTAATGTGTCAGTTATTCTGTTAGAAGTGACCCCTGGAGGCCATTCAAAAGGGGAGGGTTGCAATTGACTTGCTGTATGTTTGTGTAAACATAATAAATCTCTTCCCACAGATTTTGATTGGGGAAGGAATCCTGTTCTGCTGCCTGGCTCGAAGGAATCTTGCCATCAAAACAGAGGCTAACATAAATGCTGCTGGCTGCAGTTTTAACTCGTACATGCGGCGGGCTGTGAGGTTTGTGGGTGGGTGTATACTTTACTGCCCTCTGTAACTTAATAAAAGCCATATACCCTTTATAAATACAGTTACAGATATATACTTCTGAACCTGATTCATTTTGTCTGTTTTGTAGTAATTTAAAATTCTGCCTTGTATATGATATTAATAATGAAAGCTCCATCTATTTTATCACAGGTTTATGAAGTCTTCTTGCTACTTATAAAATCCGCTGTCTGCTTTTTGCATAAAATGACTTTAGGAAAGCTGTGTATGTGTGTGGCAGGGTTACATCATCTGCATTATGGGGATCAGCAATGCCCCCCAGCAGAAAGAAGCTTATTAAATATACAAAATAATGTTTAAATGAAAATCTGAAAAGCAGACAAGTTTGTGGATAATAAGGAAAAATGACTAGCTTAGTATTCAAATAGTAGAAGTCAATGTACAATCCTTATGTTAATTGTTATAACTGTGTTATAACTGTATTTGTGTGTGTGTGTGTGTGTGTGTGTGTGTGTGTGTGTGTGTGTGTATTTATGTGTGTGATTATGACTCTCGTTTTTAGGGGTCCATGTGTTTGGCCTTTGCATCACAGCACTCATCACAGACATTATCCAGTTGTCCACAGGATACCACGCCCCCTACTTCCTCACTGTGTGCAAGCCCAACTACACCAGCCTCAACACTTCCTGTGACGAAAACACTTTCATTGTGGATGACATCTGCTCTGGGCCAGATTCGGCAGCCATCAACACTGGGAGGTTAGAAAGCCTGTGTTATATACTTTAAACTGTGACTAGTTTCTCATCCCTAATGCATGATCACATACAATGAAGATATAGTGTGTTTGTTTGGGTTTCGTCCTGATTGAGATCTCCTGAGCCCAGACTGAGATTAGCCTGTATGATTTAACTTTTTCCTTTTTTATATTAAACACACTGCACATTTTATGGCTTAGACTTTCATTTGTAAATGTCTGATTAGATTATTAGATTAGTATATAATTTTTTGTCTACTGTACTTTACATGAAGGCAGCCGAATAAATGTGGCATTACTCTGGCACATGGTGTTCCTGTAAAACCCACACAGAGTTCAAACTTGGTGCTGTGCTCACAACCCAGCTGCCCATTCCAACACACCCACACACATCCATTTGTGCAGGTCTGCTTCATAGTTAGCCACTCACTGCATACACTGTCAATAGCTTGATTATAGTTACTTTGTGCAGGCATTTTAAATAGTGTAAAAATTGTATGTACAGAAGATGAGCCATACCCAATGGCTAACATGTTTGATGTATGTTGAAATATGTCTGAAGGATAACACTTCCAGCACATTTAAGCATTTTTACATATATCAGTAGACATCGTATTGAAGGTTCAAAACAAGATCTAATCAGGATCTGACAAGGCAGTCTGTCTCTCATTGTAGGAAGTCCTTCCCCTCCCAGCATGCCACTCTGGCAGCCTTTGCGGCTGTGTACATCTCCGTAAGTAATCTTATGGCACAGTGCATGCCAAATACCCCAAGTGTCCTTTGTGCCGTTTCTAAAACTTCAGTCAAAAAGTTGATCTCCTTTGTCGTGGTCATCATTCTCTTTCACAGATGTACTTTAATGCTACCCTGACTGACTCCTCTAAGCTTCTAAAGCCACTCCTGGTTTTCTCCTTTATCATCTGTGGCATTATCTGCGGCCTGACTCGCATCATTCAGTTTAAGAATCATGCTGTAGATGTTTACTGTGGCTTTCTCATTGGAGGAGGCATAGCTGTTTACCTGGTGAGTCCTACACTGAAAGCTGTGCAGCCATCAAGCCTGACTCTATAGAAGAATCATAGAAAATTAAAGAGTTGCAATAAAACAGTGGTGTTTTTAAAGTGTTAAAAATAGCTCGCACATGCAATTCACCCACACACACCCCCTCAAAGTTCTCCCACTGTTTCTTTCTTCTCACACCTCTCCTTTCTTTCTGCTCAGTGTGTTTTGAGGGCTTTATATGTTCTGTATAGGCAACAATGACAAAAATCCTTTGTCTCCTTAAAGAAATCCTTAAAGAGAAATTAATTCTGATAAAGTAAATCAGTACATGAGGTCCTTTTTCATTATTTGATTTGCATAATATGTGTAATATGGCAGAGGGATTAGCTATGTAAAGCTGTTTAACAATGAAAGGCCACAGACCCTTATCTTTAAGTACATTTTGTGTGTTAATATGAAGTTCCCAGAAGTACTAAATGAATTCCTTATAATGGCATATGTTGATTCATGCTGGTAAATGTAATGTATTGCTCTACCTCAGGGTCTGTATGCAGTCGGTAACTTCAAAACCAGTGAAGACACATCTTTAAAGACACAACATCAACGTCCAAATCAACCTCAAAACCAACATCATCATCATAGGCAACCACAACGTCCCCAACCACTACCACAGCCCCAGCCAGTGGGGCCTCCACCTGCCATGCGGGAGCCTCTGAGACCCCTGCCCAACCTTAACACAGATCTACCACGATTACTACCACCTAAAAGCTTTAGCATGAGGGAACGTCCCACCTCTGCACGCTCGGAGAGTATCCTGCTTCGTGGACCCTCCCGAAATAGCAGTTCCATGTCCTTGAAGAGGGCAAGCACAGAAGTGGAGTGCATTACGCCACCCAGCCCACTTTGCAAAGAAAGTTTTGTGACATTCAGTAACACCCTGCCTCGCGTGCACTCGACAGGAGTGGAGGAACCGGTGCCTCGCCGCCATGCTGCAATCCATGCCTCCATGGACTCTACACGTTCTAAGCAGCTACTGTCTCAATGGAAAACCAAGAATGAGAGTCGCAAGATGTCACTGCAAGTGACAGAGACTGAAGCTGGACAGTCTCCCCAACGTAACATGGTGCTCCGTTGCAGTTCTGAGCCCTCTGCTGTGGGCTTGGATGATCTGCTCCGTGGCGGACATCCTGCGCAGTATGTGAAGCTTGCTGCTAGTGCTGTGCCATTAGTCAATCATAATAATACTGGTGGCCTAGTGGGTGGAGCCAGGGTATCAATCCAATCACGGCCAGGCTCCTCCCAACTGGTACATATCCCTGAGGAGACACAAGAGAATGTGTGCTCTTCTCCTCAGGAGGATGGAGAGGAGGTGAATGATGGTGGGGGTGGGTCTGCCCACTCTAAATGGCTGAAGTTGGCAGAGAAGAGTACTGCCTGCAGGACTAACAGTCAACCACGTATCATGCAGGTCATCGCTATGTCCAAGCAGCAGGGTATGCTGCACAGTAGTCCTAAAAGTGAGGGCAGTACAGTGAGCTGCACTGGTTCCATCCGCTACAAAGCCCTAATGGATCAGGAGCCCAACACAGGCATTGTTAGAGTGGAAGCCCATCCTGAGAACAAGCCTGTGGTTAAGCCACCATCCACAGATGGCAGTGGCTCCTGGAGGTGGAAGCCACAGGAGCGTGTCAACATCCGTCAGTCCCTCGAGCTCAATGACCTCCACCGGGACTCTGAGAGCTGTGAGTCTTTGAAAGATGGCTACGGCTCTATCGATGGAAATCGAAGCCTACCTGACATGAGCAACCCCCATCACCCCCATTTCCACCATCATCACCACCAACAGAGCATCACCACCATCCGAGTCACACCAGTGGAAGTGAGCAGTGAAGCCACCTCTGAAACACTCTCCACCACCTCCAGTCGAGACTCCACCCTACGCAGGAAAGGCAACATCATCCTGCTGCCCGACAGAGGACCCAGTCCTGAGAACACCAGGAACCTGCCTCACTTTTTCAAACCCTCCCCTACACCTCCTCCCATTTTGACTTTCAAAGAGTGAAGGAAATCTCCCAACCATTCCCAAGAGTTGCCTTGCTCTTTGAACTTTCATGACTAAAAGGTCTGTAGGACACTGAGTAGAGCCAGGCATTCTGGATGTCTACATTCCCTGAACTTGACATACCTGTACTATTGTGTTGTAACTAATACATTTAATAAGCACAAAATATGAATTCTGAGGCTGTTTGGTAAAGGTGATTGTGTGTCCTGCCTATTTTATTTTAAACAGCATTTGGATCAGCATTGTTTCCAGGTCTTCATCTTATTGGAACATGTCTGTTGTCTTATGGCAATGTGGGCCTTTAAAAACCATTTCATACCACAACATTGTAAATTTATACATATATATATATTTTTCAGTCTAAATATCTGTATGCATACTAAACCTTTCAAATCATTTCATTGTTTATGGCTGGTAATTGTTCTCACTAGTCTGCAATGAAGAATTTTTATCAGGCATTCAATCAGACTCACTGCTTTTAGACCAATAGGAGAATGTTATTGTGATGATGTTTACAGAGATGTTTTGTTTGGTGAGGGTAGGGGGTGTGGGCTTGTTCAACCATTTGCACTGTGTGTTTTGGTGACCATGAATGAGGGTTTTTTTTATTCAAACAGCTGAAAACGCTCTTTGCTGGAATAGAGACAATGCATTTTTAGAGACTGCCTTTAGCATTATAATGCAGAGAACAATACATTCTTAAGACAGGCCTTTTGTTATTATATAACTATCCCTTGGTCCTGCTCACCCATGAGTAATAGTTTACTCATAGGTATTGATTTGCAAGCCCCTATAAGTTATACCAAGCTTGCTTTGAGCAGTCATAATTGCATTATATGGCTTATTGCTGTATATTTACAGCCGTGTATTGTGAATCTTTCCCCCCCATTTAGCCTGAGAGGATGGGGTTACATAGCCACTGCGGTACGTCCTCCTCTTCATTTTTAAGTGTGTGGGTATAAACAAATGATTCATACTCCAAACCGCTGCACATTGCAGAGTCTTTCACCATATAAGTGCAAGAGGGCCCCCAAAATACTATTGGGAATTCATCACTTATTTTTTTAAACATCTAAAATATTCATAGAGTGCCTCAAAAATTATATGCTTATTAGCTAGTGATTAATTGCAGTATCTGTATTTTGGAGGAACTGTGCAAAAAACATTCAAAAATAGTACAGTTGCTGCTGTATTTATTATGGTGCAGAATTGACAGGTTTCTTGCTGTATTTACTCACTTTAAATCACTATCTGTGCCACCAAATGGCATTGGACAGCTCGCACAGTCACTGCATGACAAGTGCTGCGTAAACTAAGAAGTTTTCATAAAATACCCAGAATAGACAATATTAGGATTTGTCCTGTGTGAAGTGTATTTCTAAACATTTCTAAACTGTGTATTTGTATTTTTAGCACATTGTTTACATCCTTGTTAGAATCATCTTGTAATATATGCATAAAGATTGCCAAATAAGAATGTATAATTAACAAAGTCATGAGTACATTTAGCTATTTCATGTACAGTATCATTTTTATGATGTTTTGTTGATTATATATTTCACATATTTACATATATTAAATATTTTGATGTGTCTGTTTTAAGAGAGTGAATTGGAAGCAACACATTCTAAAGTTTTATATGCTTGTACCATATAATTGTACCACACATTTTGGCTTTAAACTGTCCTTACATATGCATGATGATTTACTACTGTATGTACTGTACCTCAAGGATTTGTTTCATTTTGCGTTCCTTTTGTAAATGATGACTTTAATAGTGATGGGTGGTACCTTGATTTATATTCTAAATCATTCTGTTGGATCAACTGAATAATCATGAAATCTTTGTACACTGTAAATAGGTATTTGTAACTTACGTTTACTGTGCCAGTAAACTGGTGTGATAGTTAAAATTAAAGAAAGAATTATTCTGTTTAGACAAGAGAGAGATCACAGGGTTATTATTTAAGTGCCACAAAGATTCTTGCTTGATATGATACATCAGAGAAATGGCTTTTTGATTGAACAGATATTTGGAAGTTTTGCCTTTGTGGGGTTTTAATTAGCAATGTATTTTGACCGAGGATATGTCTTAATATTTATTCAAATAAATGTTTGGTATCATGGCCAAAACAAGCATTTATTTGCACATTGTTCTTTTGCTTGATGTCATACAAAAACGACTGCATGTATGTGATTTTACCTACTGCTATGGTATGTCTAGGTAAAATTGCAATATAAAAAGTTACTCTCTGAAAACATACAGAAAATTATGCAGTTTCTGCACCACTAGCAGCACCAAACAAAACAACTAGATTGTTGTGTGGGAATGTGAGTGGTGCTTGCCTGTCCAAATCACTCAATGGTTGGATGTTCTGAGTCATTGCCTCTGATACTGATACTTGCTGGACAAAGTTTTAATAGCCCACCCATTACTACTGGGTAATATTCTAAGTAATTGCTAAGAAAATAGCAAACCAATCCTTTACAATCCATATGAATTTGGCTATTAATAATGATTGTACCACAAGTCTAGTTTAATATTTATGGTTAAGTTTAAATACTCATATTTACCGATCATTAGAGTCCTACATATGGCTTTCTTACAGCTGTCTCTGTGCATACAACTGGTACAACAGTATGTATTTTAACATCTCAGAAGGTAAACACCACCTTGGTAAGGAAAGGGAAAAAAAGAAAAAAACAAATTGCTTTTATTAATTTAAAAAAATGGGGTACAACACTTTTTTTGGCAACAGCAGGAAATTGTGCAACAGCAGGAATTATTTTAATTTGCATGCTATATGTCCTTAAAAATCATATTAGCCTGTCTGTGCTGAAGCCTATGAGATATACAGTAGTATCCTTCTAGTATCTTTCTATCCCAGCCTCGTCTGTTTAGCCTTAAGGTGCAACTTATGTAAATGCTTTTACAAATTACCCCACATTAATAGCCATAATTAAGGGTTCTCTTGCCTTTCATAAACAATGAAGTTTGTTTATGTTTCTGCAAAAATCAGTGTTTAATGCTAGGTACTGTACTGTACATTTTGGATAAAACATATTCCTCCTGCAAATATCAAAGGTAGGGAAAGTAGACCTGGTGAGGATTACTGAATACAATCAGTGGGTCCTAAATAGGTCAGAAAGCTGACCTAAATTGAGGAAAAGATTCTAACTCTCCTTCATCATACAGTATCCACTGAACATAGGCATTGTGTTGAGAATGGAGAATAAGAGACTATTAATGTAGGCTTGTAATGTATCAGAGACAAAGATAAAGAAACTGAAACAGCGAAAGATAAAGACGGAATGAGTCACTGCATCAGGTTTAATGCCATGAAGAATATCAACTGCACCATGCAAAGGGAAATGGCTGCCACATGGTCTGTGTTGAAGCAGAATCACCATAGGCAAAATGCAATAATACTCTACTTGTGCACAATTAGAGTCAAACTAGGTATTCATAACTTTGAAATTTGCTTTACTGTCTACAACTGCACATATAACACCTGTAATTGAAGTAATTTCTATAAAAATACTGTTTATAATACAAGAAAAAAACATTTTTGTACAATTGTTTTTTTCTGTGATTTAAGTAAGTACACCTAAAACAATTGATACCAAATTGATACATTTGTTTTCTTTCTCCTAAAGAAACCTAAAGAAACTCCTAGTTTCAAGCTTCCAGGGCATCATAACATCATGTCTAATGATCTAGAACAAATTCATGGAAGCTTTACAAATTCAGCTTTCAACCACTCCATCCGCTGTTTTTATTCTTTCACACCAACCACCAACCACTGTCAGTGCTTATTTGAACCATTCAGATTGAAGGTATCTTAATAAACATGATGTTGTGCCATCATTGAATTCAAATCCAATTCAAATTCTCTTCCTCCATGCCTTTCTATCTCCTTAAATTGCCTAGGAAGGCAGTATTTTATAGGTTTGGGACACAGCCATACTCACATGTCACTTCATAAATAGATATACCCAAACCAAGATAGCTAGCATATGTGCTATTACCTACATTCATCCCACATATAAAAACACAGGAAATGATTGTTGTGCACCATTTGAAAACAATGCACACTCACTGTCCTATTTAACCATTACCAGATATTTAATGTGTGAGGCAAAGAACTGCACGTTTGCTATCTCTTCAAGGTTGCCATAGCAACTCCGCAGCAGACTCGGGATAGAACGAGAGTGTTTCCAATCAATGCTTTTTTCTCCCCCTAAGATTGTGTGAGAGCACATTGCATAGTCAGTGGCCTTGGTGGTGCTACTTCTGAATTTGAAAAATAACAGTTCAGACACAGTTCTTTTTTGATGCAAAAGATGCAAAAGACTCGTTCAGACATCTTGAGGTGACTGGAAGGACAGAACACCTACGCTTATCCTTGGATGATACATTTCTTTCGCACATTGTAGCTCAAGCTGTAAAAAATCTGTAGTAGAGTCTGTAGTTCTGTTACAAATACCAGATAATGTTGGAAAAGAAACAATCGAGGCAGACAAATTAACCTGAACTTTAAATGGAAGCCAGACGATTATCATGAGCCTGAGGTTCAATCACAAAATGAAACCTCCCTCAGTAACTCAATGAGGAAATTGTATTTCTCTTTCCTGCAGTTTTTCCTAATTTTATAGTATCACCTTGGGAGACACAAAGAGCTACTTGGGAATAGCAACGGATAAACACATTAAATAAGTAAAACCGTATCCATGCAAAGATGAAGAGCACAACCTGGAATGTAAATGAAGTTGTTTGGCTATTATAATATCATTCATTCCCAAGTGCCTCATCAAGAGGTGCACTATAATGTATAATGTAGCAAAAATTAGCAGTTAGTCTAGATTTTTCTCCCTGGAATGATGTACTAATTTATCTCTCCTGTTTATTTTTAATCTTTATGGTCCCTCACAGCAGGAGCAGTCTTATTGAGTTTTTTGGTGAGCTATATTGTGATGATGGTAATATTTTGTGTGTGCAGAATACTGCTTAAAGTAATGGGATAATCACGTATATTTAATTTTTAGTCATTTATGGTTGTATATCTTTTCTTCCACCCTTTTACCTTTAATCTATTGTTTAATGACATAGGTTTATCAGCGAAAATACTATAGCAGGAGCAGGTAGAGTAGGAGGACATAGAGTAGCATAGAGTTCATGTGTGGTTAAATATCCTTTATTTTTTGTTAGATCATCAATTTCCCTGTTTTGCTTTTAATATTTGATGGATGGATGGATGGATAGATGGATGGATGGATGGATGGATGGATGGATGGATAGATAGATAGATAGATAGATAGATAGATAGATAGATAGATAGACACTTTATGTGTGGGTAAATAGCAATCTACACATCTGTATGAGATCATCATTGTGTTAAAGTCACAGTAAGCATTTCTTACATTTACACATCTGGCAGACACTTTAATCCAAAGTGACTTACAGTGCATTCAAGGTATAAATTTATCCCTATGTTTCCTGGGATAGTATGTTTCCTCTAGCTGTGTTTGCAATTCATATAGCTAACTTTCAAATGCATCCCTATTGCTGCTGGGCTTGATTAAAAATGATAGCAGCAGCAAATCACTGAAACGTCTGTGATGATCTATGATTCACATTAAAATGAGTTGAAATCTTATTATGACTTCAATACACACGCAAGTGAGGATGTGACTTTCCACTTTTACAGGTGACTGTCCACTTGTCAATTAATATTTCCCATACATAGCCATTAGCATGACATGCTGCATATAACATCCATATTATATGCATTATTTCATAGAAATCTCTCTTTGTCTTTAATCTCTTTTGATTATGAATAATGTTCATAAGAAATACTGTCTGTGCCTATTGAGATTCAGGAGAGAGAGAGATCTAAAATTATATTTACTGATTGAGGAATAAAAGACCTGTTTTTTTACTTGCTTTTTACATACTGTGGGGGGCGCTAGAGAACATACAATCAACTGTTGCCCATGTGAAAATTCACCATAGCAACCATGCCACTGAAGCAATTGGAGCATCATTCACTGCAACAGACGACTCAGCTTGAAACAGCACAGCCAAACTATTGTCATATCCCTGCATATTAGAGATTAATCTTTAATCTTCTAATGTACAGTGTTCACTTTTGAATGATTAATAAAGCTATCAGTTGCTATCATGTACCGAACACATACATATGAATTAGCATGTACATTTCTGCATGTATTATTTGTATTTCCAAATGTCAGATGTGTCTGAGTGTGACTGTGCTCGTGTGTGTATATATGTATATATATATATATATATATATATATATATATATATATATATATATATATATATATATATATATATATACAATAGGCAGGCATAGGTGTGTAATTATCACAACCTCTATCTAAAAACAAGTGTTATTTGGCACTGCCCTGAAACCTTTGTTAAAACAAACTGAAGTGTGTGATTACGGCTATATCAAAGGCATTAGTATAATGAACAATCTACTCCTGTGGTTTAGCAAATTCATTGTTAGGTTTTTAAGCCCAGTCTGGACTAACAGACAAAGTAAGGCTTTATTTTGAAGGTACCATCATTTACATTGCTGTTTTAGTCATTATTTAAAGCTCTTTATACATCATTGGAGTGAAGCAGCTATTTAGAACAAGCTTCCATAGTTTTCATATCAAGGTTAGCCCCCTTTCAACAAGAAGGATAACATGATTACCCAGTTGAGTTATCATTGTTTTTCAATAACAACACTGTTAATGTCAAGCTAAGCTAGTCTATATTAGATCATTACACTACATGTGGGCAACCACCTGCTTTGACCGGCATCTAATGAATAGCACTGCCAAGAAGCTTTTATAAAGCCATGGTGGTGCGTTTGAAGCACTGTTACATAACCTTATAGATTACATAAATTGGGATAGTTTGTGAGGACAAATATCTTTTTTTAATGTTTCCTGCACAGAAAGATGAGTCAGTAAGACAGTACAACAGCACAGAGAGTAATCGGTCTGCAGTACTGTATGTTTAAAGGGTACTAATGCTGGATCTAATGTGCTTCGGCACTGTATGTATTATGGTCGATTAACTTTTGCTAGGTTCTGAGGATAGACATTAACAGCCAAATCAATTGCTTTTCTTTTATGCTCGCTACAAAATAACAGATAAGGATGGAGAAACTGGGACAAACAGTATACTGTTCAACTCATACTCTGGCAACTTTGGGAATCTTGTGTGCTTGAACTTAAATCAATATCTAAGCAAGTGATATATACATACACACATATTTGTATGTGATTGTGCATGCTACAACACAACGTTTGACATGAAATTATATTAAAAACAAAGATATGTGAGAAATTGGTGGTAAGAAACAGATTCGACTATGTGTGATATATCAAACAATTGTGATATATCATGAATGTAAGATATATAACATGGTCAAAGATACCAGCTGAAACTTCCTTTTAGATGTGTATGTATGTGTCTGGGAGAGCTGTTTCAGACACCTCTGTTACCTGTGCTAGTGGACAATGTATTTGTAGAGGTTTTTTATCACATTTCCATATCAGGGTCATCTTCTATTCTCTGTATGCTTGTTGTGCTTTTTCTGCTTTAGATCAAAATGAATAGCTTTCTTTCTATAAACAATTAACAAAAAAATTAAGGTAACAAAATTGACAAACAAATATTTGCCAGTGAATAAACACTATAATATTGCTTTTTTTAGTCACACTGCAGTTTTGGAAAGTTATGTAAGAGCAATTAAGAAATAATAAATATTCAAGTTATAAATGTTCCTTTTTGCACTGCATGTCTGTATTGTTTTGCACTTACAGCAACCTGTGTGACAACAGACGTCTAGTGTGAGATTTGGTTTCATTGCAATAACGGTTGTGTGTAAGTGTATTTTTAGGTATATTCCCTTTTCTCTGTGTATTTGAAAGCCTGTCATGTCTGCTGGTGGAATTACTTTGCCTCCATTGGCTAATTCCCACACATTCAATCAGAGCTGTGGCCCCTGCCACACATTTCACACACAAACACACCCACACAGAGAAGGAAGGAGACCTCCACCAATAAGCCATCCAAACTTAAAGGTCTAACACTGTGCGTAAGTACTCACATTTAAAAATGTATATTGTTTATGAAATAGACATACTATATTGTAATGTCTTTAACAGAGTTTAAACAAGGGCCAGATGTAAACTTTATAGTTTTGGCAAATGTGTGTATTGGGATGAAAAGGTCTAAGAGTAAATGATGAGAGTAAAATGATGACAACTGAAGTGTTTTTTATTGGTTCAGTTTTTTCATTCATTGGTGTGTACTTGTGTTTCTTTTATTTAGGTGTGTGGAATGATAACAAGAACAGAAATCATGCAGAGCTTGAGCTAGTAATACGTACAGGCGAAAACTAAACTAAAACTAGACTAAACTAAAACACTATTTTCAGCTTGATTTTCTGCAAGATGCTATATTCTATGCTGGATTCTGGAATTAATGCTACAATTAGAAAGCTTTGCCTCATATTCCCATTAAAAATGATTATTTTACCAGAAAGAGACAAGCAAATATTCTGAATGTGACACAGGGATGGGAAGGGAAGAGAGATTTCATCATATTACTATGACTAAAATAGAACAGATGGTGCATGTGGGAAACATTGAATGACACCACAGGTCTCTCGCTCCTGGGTTATTCCTGGAAAAACAAATCAGCTGAAATACCGCAGAGTGATACATGAGGATTTGGCTTAGAGTTTTCGTTATCTATGAAGGGAATGAGTTTTGTGCACTGAAATGGTTTATTTTTTTAAGGAAATAATGGTCTTATTAAAATAACAATATAATAATGACCTCTCCATCAACCCTTAATTCTAGTGGTTTGCTGCTGGTTTGTCTATAAGCCAGCACAGAGTATTCAGAGTTTAATAAAAACCTTCCCAGGATCTAAAAGCACAAAAACAGATTTGCTTTAAAGATATTTGCTATAAATTAGTATCAAAAGAGAACCAGTAATACTCTAAATTCAGGGATCAATAAATCTGAATTACAGTGTGACTAATAAACTACGTTTTTCCACTTCTCTGGCGCAAAATAAATAATCATATGTATTGAACCTGGTTATTTAAAAAAGACAAAAACGTCCCACCATGAGAGTGACTTTGGTCAAAATATGGACCGCATGCTTATAATTGCGTAGACAAAATCAAGCGTTCAGTAGTTGGTTGAGAAAGTGTGGGCGCCCAGAAGGAAAGAGAGCATCATCGTCTCAGTCTAACCAGTGTTGTCGTTTCTGCCAATATCTATTCCGTCTGCTCTGTTTCACATTGACAATTGTTGGCGGATCGAACAGGAACTTGAGTTTTACCCCTTCGAGTTTAACCATGAATTACTCGCGACGCGTCGCTCTTTGGTTACTCTGGTTATCTGTCCAAATTGTTCATGCATGTGCATATTGCGGTAGATTGGAGATGGTATCCGTTTGGCTCCTCTTTTTAAAGCTGCTGGTAGGTATCCGAATATTGAAGCTTGTGCATCTGTTGCATCCTTTTCTGCATGCGCAAAGCATGAAGAAGGAATGATGCGGAAATTCAGTGTGCTGCATTTGTAGTAATGTAAAAGCGCTATGACAATGTTACCGTAACACTGGAGGACAAGCGGTTTACAGAATGGATGGATGGATGATGATGATGCTACGTATCCATTTGAATTTTCCGTCATCCATCATCCATGTGCATCCATAACACTGCAATGACACAGAATCATTCACACAAAATTATTACCTACAGGGGAACAATTTATGTAGATCATAGGATATTATTTTACTGATCAATGGTACTGTGTAATATTTTAGCTGCTTTGCCAAGATTTGGATTGACAGTGAAAAGATCAGCAATTTTGTCATTAAAATCCAAGTCAAGGTACTCTTGACATTTTCCAAAGGGAAGTTTGAGTGAATGCAACAGACTGCCTTATTGGATAATGTCTGATGACATCACATTTGTCTCTGAAGAATTCCACCTCTGGCAAAGTGATGCTCAGACATCAGATATGTATTTTCCAAAACAGAGAGGGTGGCTTTAGGGTGAATGATGGTTACAACCCAAGCAGGCATGAATAACAGGATGTCCCATCCAGTCAATATGAACAATATATTAGTTTCCCTCTCTCTTACTGAATAAACTCGGTCTGATAGCCATAGTAAACCCACTGCATTGGGATTATGATAACATTGCCTAAGCAAAGAATGAAACTTTCTTTTGTAAAACTGCTTCTAAGTACCTCAGATTGTACCATAAGCAAGACAGGCTTTCCGAGGCACATGTTGCCAGGCAACCACTTAAAAACATGAAAAACAGACCCTCTGAAATCATGTCTTGCCATAAAAGTCTGACTACTATTCCAGTTGTCATAAGAATTGGCATTATGCTCATCCACAAAAACACCTCTGAGTTTATTATGTTGTAGGGGTGAGAGCTAGATGTGCACAAAAGCAGCTTAGAGAGAAGGGAATGACAAACTACTGTGATAAATGAGGAGACAGTAATTTAATCAGCCTTGATATTAAAAGAAGGAAAATCCAAAAGGGGCAACAATTGTTTCTTTTTAAAGTACAGTTATGCTATTAGCTTTTGAAATAAAAGTGCTTTTAGGACAAATATTAATTTATTTGGAAGCTTTTAGTTATACTCACCTAATTAAAAGACATTCTGTGTTTTTATATTTTATAGTTCTAATTATCTATAAGACTAGTAACAAATGTCCTAATGCCGATTTTCAGCCCACTTTTAGAGATGCTCCGTTAGAAACCACATCTCATGGTGAACTGGTTCCAAAGATGTCCGCCCACCTTCCATTTCTCACAGGGTGAACAATAAAATAGCTTGATGAAACTAAAGTGGCACAGCATAATTTTGGTTGAAAAGTTCTAGGCACATTTAAAATGTCCAGTTTTTTAGATGTTGTATTAGGAACACCAAACAAATAACAGTATGTTGTGTCTGTTATTTGTTTGGTGTTCCTTAGCTTGGTGTTGTTTTATTTTTTTTAAACAGAATTCAATCTTTCTCAAACTAACTTTCACAGAGAGCCACAGCTGGTGTGAGAAGGTCAAATGGAAGTGAACTAGAAGAAGGCAAAAGACCCTCTGTAAATCAGCAGCAACAACAGCAGGAATACCACTCTGAGGCAGTCACCATGGAGACCAGCCAGCTTTCAGAAGTGGCTGATATAACAGACTGTAAAATGGATCCTGAGTATACAGAGGACAAGAAATGCCAGTTTAGTGAGGAGGAGGATGTGGAGGAGAAAGAATGTTTTGCCACATTTCTCTCAGAGTGCCGGGAAACCACAAAGAGCAATTCAGAAGAAGACATGGATGGGCAAGAAAGTAAGAGCATGACCAATGAATGTGAGGGCTCAGGTGAATCTGATGGGAGCACAGACTTTCAAGAAGGCATTTTGGTCAAGTTCAAAGAACAAGAGCAGTCAAGTTGCAAAGAATCTTTGACCTCTGTGTCTAATAATGACTCTCACCAGAATGATTCACCAGAAATTCGAAAGAAAATCAACATTTCTGATGATGAGCAGGAAGAACACAGTGAACCCCAAGAACAGGTGGATGAACAAGAAAAAAAATTTTCTGAGCCACAAATTATTGAGCTAACAATTTCTGAAGTCACTAATGATGCTTGTCAGGATATGGACCGGGATGATCTTAATGATTGTCTGCATGTGCAGATGGCTATTATTTCATCAGACAGTGATGATGTGGAGGAACAATGGAGATCCATAGTTCCATCAACTGTTGACCAAGAAGAGACTGAAGAGAATTGTGATATTTTAGGTTTGGATAAACTAGAGGGAAATTCAGAAGACCAACCAAGGCAGGAAGACAATGCAGTGACTGAGAGCAATGCTGAACCTGAAGATGGAGTCATGGACATGAGCATTAGTGAAAGTGATATTCTACAACAACCAGAATATCCCACAGAATGTGAGCTGCAAGATATTTCTCTGGATTCCTCTACCCATTACTGTAGTTTAACCAAGATTCCAGAGGATGAAGGAGAGATTGGGATAAACTCAAAGCACAACCTCCAGCGCCTGTCCTGTTCAACGTCAGAGCTTGACAAAAAGTTACCGCATGACTTCTGTGTGGTTCAGGAAATAAAAAGCGAGAATGTCAGCACAGAGCATTTGGATTTCAGGGTAGTTCGCAAACAATGGCTAAAGATAGAAGAGCAAACTAAGGGTCAGGTGCACCAGCCAATAGTGAGGCACGGGTCTTGCCAGGCTACTCACAGTTTCATGTATACACCTGTGCGCAACATTGATCGGCTAAGAAAAGACCCTGACATAGACAGTCTTGGTCTGGGAGATTACCAGTACACTCAGTTTAGTCCCTGTTCTGAGGACTCCGGTTTGGACGACATAAGCTACAGGTCTCCCTATGATGAGCCGGAGACTCCAGTGGAGAAGGAGATCCGTGAAGCTCTGGAGAGAGAAGAGAATTTCAGACAAGAGAGGGCAATGGCAAAGGTCTCTGCTGTTGAGGCTTCACAAGTTCAGTCCAGGCCTGGTGCACTTTCTCACAGTAGATCAGAACCTGGGGAAAGAGGAAGGATGTTTGACACACCAGAAGACAGATGCAGGTCTCAGAGACCCTCTAGTGCAAGAACTCCACCTTTTTCCATCACTTCTTCATCTGCAAGAGGTCCCACATACCATGAAATATCAGCCAACAATGTCATTATGCTTGAGCCTGATTGCTACCCCACAAGCCCACAAAGCCTAGGGAAAGGTGGTCTGCTCTCTCCAGTGACAAACAGTTTCCAAGAATGGACATCAGACACAAATAATGTTATTATCCTGGAGACATCTAATCTCATTATCCGAAGTGCCTCAGAATTCTGTCTGAGCACTGCATGCCAGGAGACACAGGAGAGCACATTTCACAACAATCCCTTCTTCAAACTGCGCTCCCATAGCACCCAGTCTCTCGTGGACCAGGAAATCATGATAGTTAGGCAAAGAGATGAGGAGTTTAGGAGGCAGAGAGCACAACTATATGCAAAGGAGAGATATGACATGGTCCTTGTGTCCCCCAGCCAACTCCAAGGGTTCACTTATGAGAAACCAGGTAACGCAACTTTAATAATTATGTAGAACTTCATTCATAACCTCATTGAATACTGTTTTATTTAAGGATTTATTGCATTGCCCTCATAACATAAATATATACTGTAGAAAATGACATAACTGATGGACACTTTATAGGTGAGGTACCAGTGAAATCTAAGTCATCTCCCTCATCTCCATCGAAAACACGCAAAATGGACTGTTCTACTTTGTTCTGTGACAAGGTACGGTATGCCAAACTGAAGCATGTTTTGCCTGTTTCACACCACACATGTAAAGAGTTACAACAGTGGGCTTGTTTGTTCTGTTCAGTGAATATGGAAATTTCTGGGTTACATAAGTGTTTTCTTTAATAACTGCAATGAATTATAAAATGGGTTGACTGAAATCAAATTCACATAAGGATGGTAGACAATCCAACCAAAATGCTTCACATTTAAACAGTAATTAGTCCACATGGAAAGGAACACAAACCCCACAGTGTAGAATACAAACAGTCTAAATTGTCTGGATTTATTAAGACTTAAATTGCTTCTGTGCATTATTGCACATGGAACTTCAAGCCAGTTATATGTGTATTGATATACAATTAATGGGTGCTTAATTTTATGTTGCTTAATAAAACCCTACATTGCAGAAATATACAAATAAAAGTTATGTTTTCACACTAATTGTTGGTAAGTTCATTGTAAAAACATATAGTAAAAACTCTAAAAGCTACACTGCTTACACAAGCAGTGTAAATGCTCCAACCTGTTGCCAACTGATGCCACTTACATGCACCAACTGTGGGCCACTTACATGTGCAGTGTGAAACAGACCTGTTTTTCTGTTCGTTTGCATTTTTATGTATATTAATGTATTTGATCTCTCATTGTGCTGTGCTCATTTCACCTTGAAACTGGAAAATGAATGCAGTTTTACAGGTGAAACTTTCTTCTTTAGCTCCCCAAGGCATCTGTCCCTCAAGTCAGGCGGAAAAGTGATCTGATCCAGAGGTGGGAGGCAGGTATTTTTGCTAATCATCAGCAACAAGACTGAGTGATTTGAAACTAAGCAAAAATGATTTCTTTATTACAGTGTAAGCATGTACAAATAGTTTTAGTAAATAAAATGTATAACACTATAAAAACCTGAAATTTATTAGGTATTAAAAATATTCACAGCATATGTCACTGCTAAACTAACCTTTTAACATTTTTGAAGTGAATAGTATTTTCATTCTAAATTTAATTCTGGATGAACTTTTTTATTATTAAATTTATAATATATTCTTAAATTGCACAAAATGTAAAAAATAAAAGCCAAACATTAAGAACATTATTCTAATTTCACAATACATGCATTATTTAAAAAAAGAAACATTCTGATTCTTGAGACTAACAAATCAATTTTTTATTTATTAAGATATTTTTGCCATTTTAATCATAAAGACATGGAAAAAATAAGTTAACAATAATAACTTCTTTGACTTAATCTAATCAAAACTGCAATGTAAGGCTGGGAACACGATTGTACACAATGTCTAACATAATCGTGTCGGATATACAGTAATCAATCATTTGAGTACCAGAGCTGTAAAGTAGCTAGTTTCTGTACCATAATTCCATTGTGACTACATGATAATATTGTAAACATTTATTCCTTTGTAAAAAAAAAAAATGTTTCTATTAGTTCTAAAAAAAAATTTCACTCTATTAGTTTCATGGATGATGTTGAACAACAGATGTTTCTTTCTTGCATTGTTTTCTGTTCAAACTGTTCAAAGATTAAAATAAAACGCAATTAGAATTAAAAACAGTTTCTCCTGTTAAATTGTTCTGGGCATTCATCTCACTTTCTGTCCTGTTAAAGTTGCCATATGATGGTTATATCCGAGTGATGGAGTCAAGAAGAGAGATACAGAACACTGCGTTTCCAAGCACAAAAAAGCAAGAACTGCAACTCTGAACTTGGTGTCCGGTGAAAGTAGGAGGAAGAGCCTTTTTTATTGGGATCCTTAGATGAACAGTATGTACAGGGTCCAAAATTACCACTCACCATACTGTGCCACACTGTATATGAGTAAAACGTGGCTTTTGTAAATACACTAAATGCATATGCACTAATGAAGCAACGTGAGCTAAAAAACATGATAGCGCTGCTAAGTGACCATCTATAATACAAAGCGTTTGTGGTAACATACACACCCACATATAGTCCTCTTCTATAATGTTTTTGATGTATAATTGTAAAAAAAAAAGTTCTACTAACATTACTGCAAGAACGTTTTTGATAACTTTGAAAGAACTTTTACAATATTGACAATAGTCAAAACCATAGTACCAGTGAGCACCCCTAAGGTCCATGGATAAGGCAGCAACTGATGATGGAGGTAACAACAGAGACTGTTGCTGTATTCCAGTAAACACAGAAGCCACTCGAATAAAGGAGAGTCATTTGATTTTGCTTATGTTTAACCAGCGAAACTATTAATATGAAACTATTAATATGTTTATAAACATTTTAAACTGCAAAATTCCAAAAAGAGCAACATCCATCTGCAATAATATCAGCAGCATTTCCTACACCCCAGTGCAACCGATTAAATATCTACCTCCTGAGAAAAATGAAATGATTATACTGTGACCTCACTAGACCTCAGTGTTATTAATTCTAAGTTCACTTGTATAAAATCAAATGTGTTGTATATTACCTTGAGGAGTCTGGAGCTGGTCTGAATGCAGCCATTATAGGCTGACATAAAGCTAGAATCATAACAGTGCAGCCCAGATATGGATGAGCACCTGCTCTTTGCACAGAACCAATATATACACATATAAAAACCAATATAATAACACCCAGATCAACAAAGCCACCCTGCCTGTGATTCTGACAATGATCGTCAATAAAATACTGCCCCTTAGTGGCTTTGAGTGAAACTTTGGCATTGTGCAAAACGAGTTATTTTTTATTTATGAATTGATTATAAATGGTATTGTATCACAAATTACATATAGCCTTTACTTACTGAACTCCATTTTTGTCTTTAAATAAAAGGAAAGATGAATGACACAGCTGCGAGCAACACTGTAAGAGACATAAATTCGCAATGCACCTTTAAACACGGAACATAAATACAACCTACAACCAGGGAAGGACATGAACAATTACAGAAAACATATACACATTTGAATGAGATTTAAATGCAATTTAAGCATAAATGTAGATACAGAAACATACTTAGGATAAACCTTCCTACCTGAAACCATATCCTTTGTCCAAATAATGTTTTTGTCTGGCCAATTATTTTTAAAATAGCCGGCCATTATTATTACAGTTCTTCCTACCAGCATCCAGCCAATCACCATAAGTGCTCCTACATTTCCAGAGACAGTTGTCATTAACATTATATTTAGATATTGAATTGTTTTTTATAAACGTAACTTTGTATTTAATTTAACCCTCTAATCTAAAAGCTAATGTAATTAATGATTTGTCATTAAACTCATGCATCTAATGCCATGTACAACAACTTACATTCATTACAGGAGAAATCAACACTTGAAGCAACCTGAGCTTAAATGGGTTTGAACCTAAAACCCTCTGGTTACCTCCTTGAGCTTTGACCACTAGGCTATGCCTAGCTATGCTAATCACTGTGTAATTCTCACTGTGTAATTCTTACCATGGAATTTCAAGAGCAGTGGGGATCGAGAACTTGTCAGTAACTCCGGAGGGCCAGTAATGGCCGGAGGACGGCTTGATATCAGGCTGTTGTGTGTGTCTATGGATCATACCTGAAGCACAACGTGATCATACAAGCAGTCATTTTTATTTGAAGTGCCATACAGCGCATTCAAGGTATATATTTTTTTTGTGTGTTTGTGTTCCCTGGGATTCAACCCATAATCTTGGTGTTGCTAGCACAATGAGCTACCAGTTAAGCAGGGGGAATACAAGACATCCATCACAGCTGTTGTAAACCTGAGTACATCACCAGCTGTTACTGGTTAAAGTTTTTCCAGAAATGTACTTAGATTGTTTCCCTGTAAAAGTTTATTTCAGTCTTCCGTTAAACCATAGCAAGCTAGCTGTGGCCATTTTATTCCCTGCGTACCCAGTGACCTTTTACTGCTGTCATAAAAGAAATGACAGGAAAGGGGAACTGATTGCCCTGGTCATTCCGTGAGGAATTTCAGATCTGTGGAATAACAAACAGATCTGCAGCAGAATCTGCTGCATAAAGATCATAAAAACAGTGTTACAGCAAGTGGCACAATATCCAATGAATCATATAATCATTTGCCAAACAAAAATGCTTTACAAGAATGAGGGAGACGGTTCTTTTGGAAAATGCTGAAGACATTCTTTATAACTGTAAAGTTTTGAATTCATGGAGTTTACAACTGGAAAGACAACTGATAATTCATGCTGTAAAAAGAAGGAAACCAATATGACTTTCTTTCCTCTGTGGACCACAAAAGGAGATGTTTGGCACAACAGGACCGACATTTTCAGTCCCCATTTACTTTTATTGTATGGCTTTAAGATGAGTTTGTCAGCACCTAACAGTTTTCCTATTGTGATGAATGGAAGAAAAAGGTCATACAGGTTTGAGATAAATTGGGATGGTGAGAGAATTCCTTTTTCTGGTTGAACTAACATTTAATCTAATTACTCTAGAAAACTCACCATATTCTGCAGCCCCATGTGCTACAGAATAATAACAGGTAATAACTGTGACTGAAGTGAACTGGGTCCTGAGGGGTAGAAATGGTCCTAGAGAACCGTCGCTGAATGACACTGTCAGAAACTCTCCAGCCTACATCAGTCAGCACAGACTGCAGCGGAAAATGAGAACCATGCTGATTACATTATTTACATGATTGAGACTGCATAAAATGTATAGGCTTTCTATGAGGTCATGATGTTATAAACTAAACACCACTTTTGGGTCTCTAATGGTTTAATAGTTTTTGAATGGAGGTTGTGTCATTGACATTCTCTTTCAATAGCATGTGCCTACCAATAGGTGATGTCAGTTGGTTGTGTGACCAAACACTGAAAATTGACACAAATCAGCATTATAAGTGGTCTCTCACCTTAGATGCCACCTCTGGGTATCTTCTGCCTGTGTATCCACACTTACATGCCCCCCATCATTTATGCACCAGTATGCATCATCATCTTCCTAATGCAGATCAAAATAAAATCCTGAAGGCAATCTGATACATTGAAGGTCAATAATGCACAATGTATAAATGAAGGCAGCTTCCCCTGCCACTTAAAGATTTTACTCGCTCTCAGCTACGATCAGAAAAAATACATCGGTGTGTCTTTAACCATGCGGCTCATTTTGTGCAAAGATAATTGAAATGTTTATGTCAGTTCTGAATGCGATTTGTACTGTGGAAGGTGTCACCAAAAGAAGAGGACAGTCAGTCATAGACTTGCTTGGCCTTCAGCTTGATACTTAACATAGGTCACTCTGGGTTAGAGGATAGTTTTTAGCTTTACTTTTAATACTATAGCGTTAAACTACCATGGATGACGATGATGCATTGAGTAGATACTAATGTGCAGATACAAATGTTGAGATTTTGAGGTATATTCGTTCATTTCTTGCAGAGATCTCTGAAAGTTTGTGTAGCTTTGTCAATTTACAGTACATGATCCTCAGGTTCAGTTATGTGGTTTATAAAATGTTGCAATAATATGTCGATAGAAACAGTTCTGTGAATTTGTGTAACACATCAAAAGATCCTTAAAGTTCAAACTCTCCGAAGGGTTTCCTATAAAGATGAGTGAGAGAAAAGAGGACATCCTGGCCCATGCTGAGGATCTGGGGGATACTGGGGATATTTCAATTAATTGTATTTTCAAAACACATTAGATGAATGCAAAGACAATGTTTTAAATTGGCAAATTCAACAAAAGGGTTTATGCTGTTACAGTTCTGTAAGTGTTGTAGCTGTCCTGTGTTTGCTGCGTCTCTACAAGGGAATAGACATCTTCCTTATTTTTACCACATCAGCACAGAAAGATGCTGTAAGGTACTACCAGAACATTGATTGCATCAGTCTTTTCATGCAGAAAAGTTAAAGAGAAGCCCAAGACAATACTAATCACAATCCTTAGATGTTTAAAGCCATGTTTCATTTTGGACAGCTTCTCATGAAGGCGATGCTAAAAACAGAGCAGATTAACTACTTTGATTTTTATCAGATTCACTGCAGCTGCTCTGTGGACATTTTCAGTGTCTTTAGATGAAACTCACCATGTCACTGCTGTGATCTTTTTGAAGGGGAATCTTTGGAGATAAAAAAGATGTTGCGTAAGCTGATAAACTACTGTTGTCACTCAAATGCATTCACTTACTTTCATAATTTTACAGTTGAGGTCAACCCTCTTAGTTCGATTTGTAAAAACAGCATTCTTATTTCCAGACTTATGTCTAAGAAACACTAACAACTGTGTACACTAACTACTTCTGAAATAAAGGAACAAACAAAATGTGTATTGCAGTCCAAACTGTCACACACACATTCTTGATTGCACCTTTAAGCAAGTCTCAGGACCAATCAGATGCTTGCATTTCCACACCTCCATCATCAGAACCAATCAACCATCATTGACTTATTGATGATCTCCACTGCTTCACACTTCAGGGTTCACGTCATTACATAGGGCATATGAACCTCATGAACACAACAGGATCTCACAACTCCATGCCATTCACACCCACAGCATCCTCAGACTCAACAAATACATAACTATATGAGCTGTAGCCCAAGAGGAAACTACTTTGACTATTTGATCTATTTGTATTAGTGCTATAATATAATCAAATTAAAATGGATCAAAGTATGCATTTTTCCAGCACTATTAAAGCATGTTAATATCTGGTAATGTGAGACAGAACTATTGCTCTTTTGTCATTTTAATCTGTTGTACTATGAATATGAGCCAAATTATTAGAAAAAGACCTAATATGGGTGTTTTATTGTACAGTACTGGTTATATAATGCCACCCTGTGGAACGTCCTATTACACCCAATGACAGAAATTACAAACATAAAGATTTGTTCAAATAAAGACTAAACTCATTGCTTAAGTCAATGATTTAGGAATCAACCACTTATGGAAAGAGACATAAAAATCAATCATTGATATATAATACAATAAACAGCAATACAAATTCTGTTAGAAGCAAAATCAGATTATATGTAAACTATGTTCCATACAAAAACGTAAGTTGTGTCCAAAGTGAAGCATTTATACTGACAACAGTAATACTGACAAAACACGAATCCAATGTCATATAAATGTTTATTTGCAGGTTATTTGAGTGCAGATTTACTGATATGTTTAATTTCATCCACTCTGTTCTTGTGCATCTGGAAGGCTGGTGTCACCCAGCGACCACATGAACACTGTTCACCATACCAGTTGAAAGAGCCCAGCTTTGAGCTGCATTTAGGACACAACAGCTACAAGAGAAACAATACAAAAGCTTTTATTTTGGAATATATTTAAAATTCTATTACAATTTTTTATGTTAATAGAAACAAAACATGCTAATTTAGTGCAGCCACAACAACATATTAAATTATAAAAATGTAAAATGAGTAAAATGTAGCCTAATGTGTTTTATTGTTTACAAATTTTATTTAATATGCTGCCAGTGGAGCAGTCAGATATTACCTGTCCATCCATAATACCAAGCAAGGCTTGTTCCATCCACTGCACTGGCTCTATAAAATAAGAACTGCATTGTCTCTGATCTTCAGCTGTAACTATCTGTGTCTTCTTATGAGAGAATGCTGAGGCTCCTCCTCCCAAACAGTGGCTCAGAATGCTGGAGTAGCGGAAAAGTGTCTGTCTGTAGAGAAGACAAAAGCAGATGATGACGATGATGATGATGCCCAGTACTTTTTAAAGTTTCAAAAGATTTTACATAAACAACCTCTGCATTATGAGTTTGGGCAGGATCAACAGCAAAGATATCTTTTGGAACATTCTGAAGCTCCGGGGTGATCAAAATATCGATAAAATAACTTAAAGAGGGTATTCAGTAAGTATAGGAGTAATTTAATACTTTAACTGTTGGGTGTAAACAAATTGTTTACACACATAACCACAGTTTGCAAATTTTAAAAGTTAGACCAGAAAATTAAAAGACAGACCAGATATTTGCAATGCATAAAGCATAATAGGTAAGTTTAAAAACTATTGAACTATAAGACACATACACATACCTGGATATGATTCTGTCATTTTCTTCAACCTAAACTGTTTGTTTAAAGGATTTGTGGTGTCTGCTTTACAATCCATGAATTCAAAATGAACCAGCTGCTCTAGAAACTCTTCATTCACTCTAAGAAAATAAATGTCTGTGGGCAGATTTAAACTAATTGACAATCTTTCCACCACAGGATAAACAATAAAACATACTCACTCAACACCTGGTTTTAAGTTCTGGAGTTTATTGTATGCATCATGTAAACTCAGCTCTGTTTTCATTAGGTAAGCAGTCACCACAGCAGCACTACTGCTTTGGCTGCAGAAGGAGAAAACAATATGAATCCCAGTGATGTACAAAGGCAAAACAGATACTACTGAATTACAAATATATCTACAAATATATAACTGTAAATTATACATAAACTTTAATGACCTTTTAAATGTATAGAAATGAATGGCTTGCTAAGCATTATAAGATGCATTGTTTCTTTATTTTTAAAGGTATAGTATTGGTTTCAATAGAGTAACCAGAATACTAAACCTACCAATGCACAGAAACAGCAGATGCTTTATATTGTGTCTGAGCTTGGCTATAAAGCTGATACACTCATTCAGTTTGCTCAGGAGATCCGCAGACGCACCATCCAGCGGATGAAGAGCAGGTTCCTCCGTGTCAACAGTCAATACATGAGTTATATCTGCATCAGTCAGGCTTTGACCAGATCAGACACAGGTCTGATATAGAGTCCAGCCTCTACTGCTATCATGGTTTACCTAGTAAGACAGTCACACCTTTCATACCAATCCATTGGAAGTGATGGGTAACCATTTGTAAACAGCCTGGCGAAAATTACAAATCTATTGATACATGTTCGTGTAAATATAAGTTGCTAATCTATTAATGTACTGTCTATTAATGTATAATATAATCGCTACCGCCGTTTTTTAAATTTAATTCAGACATTTTAGTTAATTTATCTCAACCACTTAACAATTTCTTTGAAAAGCCACATTCTCACAACGTTCAGTCAGTCTTTGGTATTTCTCACGTGTTACCGGTTGAGAAATATAATATAGATATATATTATAATCTCTCGTGTTACCGGTTGAGAAATATAATATAGATATATATATATATTATATCCGGCTGAGAAATATAATATAGATTAGATATATATTATAATCTCTCGTGTTACCGGTTGAGAAATATAATATAGATATATATTATATATTATAATCTCTGTGTTACCGGTTGAGAAATATAATATAGATATATATTATAATCTCTCGTGTTACCGGTTGAGAAATATAATATAGATATATATTATATATTATAATCTCTCGTGTTACCGGTTGAGAAATATAATATAGATATATATTATAATCTCTCGTGTTACCGGTTGAGAAATATAATATAGATATATATTGTATATTATAATCTCTCGTGTTACCGGTTGAGAAATATAATATAGATATATATTATAATCTCTCGTGTTACCGGTTGAGAAATATAATATAGATATATATTATAATCTCTCGTGTTACCGGTTGAGAAATATAATATAGATATATATTATATATTATAATCTCTCGTGTTACCGGTTGAGAAATATAATATAGATATATATTATAATCTCTCGTGTTACCGGTTGAGAAATATAATATAGATATATATTATATATTATAATCTCTCGTGTTACCGGTTGAGAAATATAATATAGATATATATTATAATCTCTCGTGTTACCGGTTGAGAAATATAATATAGATATATATTATAATCTCTCGTGTTACCGGTTGAGAAATATAATATAGATATATATTATAATCTCTCGTGTTACCGGTTGAGAAATATAATATAGATATATATTATATATTATAATCTCTCGTGTTACCGGTTAATATAGAGGTCCAGGAAAAAATACGGATCGGTGGAAACAAAGTGTGAATATATTAGTTCCGCACAAAGCTTGTAAGCTAGGCTTCAAATTGCCGCTAGATGGAGATATAAGTGAATGAATAGTATTTTCTTTCTGAACAGAACATTAAAATATCTCACTTTGATTTGTTAATTGAAGTTTATTAAAGTAACACCTTGTCTTTAATAAAGACTGTAATTAATCTGTATGTTATTTACTTTATTTATATTTTTTTACTTTGATCTTTATAAGTACAGTAAGACATGCACAAATATGCTTGTCAAATATGCTTTTTTTTTCTTTAATTAAGCTGATTATAATAATGGGGAATATTTTACCCCAGAACTATAGCTAAGTAGACACACACACACACACACACACATTCAAAGTTTGTACAGTAATATTTTTATAATTTTTGCATTTTTACCTTTTTTGCATTTAGTATGTTTAATAATTTCCCTTCAATGTGTGTGTGACTTTTACCATCCCTGTGAAGACATTTGGTGCCCACAATGATGAAAATATAATAACACACACTTACACATTTACCAGGTTTCCCACTGACTGTATTGTTCTAAAATTAGGCAAATTATAATAAATATTTACATTACAGTAATCTGCTCAAAAGCACAGCTAGGCCAGAAACACACCCTCTTACTCACTGCAAACTGCGGCTTGATTATAATTGTGCTCTCACTCATTCACTCACATACTGTACAGTCTGCTCCATTTTTAGATAGACCTTTCTGTAGCATAATCTGCCATCAATAATGTTCAGCCAAGAGAAAATGACTCCGTTTTTGTTTTAACTTGAGCTTTTAATCTCTTACATCCTGTCAAGTTTCCATGTTGTTTCTTAACTTATAGTTCTACCCTTTCGTTGAGCCTTTGGCTGTCCTGCATGTGGTCTATGAAAGCCAAAACTATGACATTTAAACTAAGTAAAGGTGTTCAATCCCCTGCAACTTATGCCAGTCACAGACTGCTTCTCTTGCCTCACTACTCATCTGAAGGATAGCCTGTCACACAATTGACATTAATTTGTCATCCTCCTGCCTGATAATTCTGCCTTCTCTAAAATCATTTATAGCCTTGGGAACTGTAAAAGGTTTTAGACTACAGTTGTGTTATTGTGTAGTCCTAGGTGGATATACTCTCTTATGGTATATTATGGAATCTTAAATAACACATAAACAAGTCACCGTAACATTACAGAGCAGATGCTTGTGTGTTAATCTTACTGGTCCTCTCAGGACAACTCCAACTTAACCTCACATGGTCCCCCAGAATCCGTGCCCAACCTGCTCCTGCACATCTCTCCTGAGATGAGATGCACAACATTTATGCAGCACCACAGCATTATCACATTAATTCCAGATCAGTAGAATCACATGTTTTGAAGTCATTTGCCCTGTGGCTGACAGTAATTAGGGTTATTGATTTTGTAAGAGCATCAGAAATTTGCCTTGGCATCTTAAATTTGTCTAGACCCACAGAAGCAGAGATTTAGGATTAGGAGCTTAAAGAAAAACAAGGACTGATGCTTCTTAGAGGAAATGAACATCTGTGCAAACCTTAATGAGCTTTAGGTTGTTCTTTAGCACCCTTCATGCTAGCTTAAGACATTACGATTGCAGCTGCAAAACGTCATTTGCTCTTGCAACAGATAAGGGTTAGATAGGAAATGAAAAGTGCATTTTATTTTTGAAAGTTCCTCCTTGTCTCAGGTTTTTTCCATGAAGAAAATGTCAGATGTGATAGAGGAAATCAAACTGTCCAGAGGATATCTTAAATTTATCAATATAGTGGGGACCAATTGTTTTCCCTTGCAAATTCAGCATACCAATATGGGTGATTAACATGTATTTCTAAGTATTTGGTCTGTTTGTGCAAATCTGATTCCAGCATGACATAAGAACGTTTCAAAGTCCATCATGTAATGAAAGAAAGGAAGTCTGACTGTTTGTACAAAGAAATTAACAGGCTCAATGTAACATATTTGCTTATTTAAATAGTGACCTAGATATAGTGCATAATCTTTATTATTTCTTACTTGTAGTCTACATTATATGTATGTATATATGTTTAGTTATTTCAATTTCCTTTCCAGGTGTAATTCTTTTAAAATAGATTTTGATTAGATTTCAATGTGGTTTCAGACCTTTGGACTCCACTGTGTATATAGCATCTTCAGAACAGAAATTCTCCAGAACTATTTTGTTTCTCATTTACAAAGGTATTTATCATATACAAAATAATGCCCACTTTATTTAATAATAAAAATAACTTTATACAAATAAATTTATTTAATATTCATATTGTTACTCCAAAGGCTTTTGTCTTCTAGAAAACTTCAGGCCTCATGCGTAGTTCTTTCTCAGTAGTTTGTTGTTAACATTTTTTAATATATGGTTATTTAGTCTCAATTTTAACAATACAGAGAGATTAAAGTAATATAACTAAACAATTAAAACTGAAGAAAAGTCTTTTCAAGATCTTCTGTAAATGTAATTCTACAAAAATGCCTATTTTAACTGAGGAAAAAGAAAGGACACCCTAGCCCCTAATAGCTATTGTTACCTCCTTTGGCTGAAATAACTGCAGTGAGACGCTTCTTGTAGCCATCCACCAGTCTCTGACATCGGTCTGAGGAAATTTTACCCCACTCCTCAATGCAGAATTTTTTTCAGCTGTGAGATGTTTGAGGGGTTTCTTGCATGTACAGCCCTTTTCAAGTCACCCCACAGCATCTCAATGGGATTCAGATCTGGACTTTGATTCCAGGACTCTCCATTTTTGCCTTTTCAGCCAGTCTTTGGTTGATTTACTAGTATGTTTTGGGTCATTGTCATGTTGCATGGTCCAGTTCCGCTTCAGCTTTAATTTTCTAACAGATGGTCTCACATGTTCTTCAAGCACCTTCTGATACACAGTAGAATTTATGGTGGATTCTATGATGGTGAGCTGACCAGGTCCTGCTGCAGCAAAGCAGCCCCAAACCATGACACTTCCATGCTTCACAGTTGGTATGAGGTTCTTTTCCTGGAATGCTGTCTTTGGTTTATGCCAAACATGTCCTTTGCTCTGGTGTCCAAATAATTCAATTTTGGACTCATCTGTCCAAAGAACATTATTCCAGAATTCCTGGTCTTTGTCAACATTCTCTCTGGCAAATGTCAGTCTGGCCTTGATGTTTCTCTCAGAGAGCAAAGGTTTCCTCCTTGCACACCTCCCATGCAAGTTAAACTTGTGCAGTCTCTTTCTGATTGTAGAGGTATGCACCTTTACATCAATAGTAGCCAGAGCCTGCTGTAGGTCCTGAGATGACATTTTAGGGTTTTTGGAGACCTCTTTTAGCATCTTGCGGTCTGCTCTTGGGGTGAACTTGCTGGGGCGACCAGACCTGGGCATGTTGGCAGTTGTTTTGAAAGCCCTCCACTTGTAGACAATCTTCCGGACAGTGGAATGGCTGATTACAAAATCTTTTGAGATCTTTTTAAATTCCTTACCAGACTCATAGGATGCTACATTTTTTTTTTCTGAAGGCCTCTGACAGCTTCCTGTCTAAAGTTTACAACAATCCAATAATACTTTGTTCTTTCCTCTTTTCTATTTATACACATATTTGAAACTAAACACGTGATAATACCTCATTTGCTTACACTGTTGTACTCACACTTTCACTTCTCTTCTGCTCAGCTGATGCATCCAATGTTTCAGTCATTCTTTTCTCTATTTATGTCAAATTATGCTTGTTTTGTTTTCTGTATATATGTTGCAAATCTTGCTGTCACATTCACAAATTCACAAATTCACTGATGTATTTTAGTTTAGCTTGGAAAATACAGGAAAATGGGTTTAATTGGTTTAAATTTGGAATTGAACAAACTGTTACATACTGTAGGGTAATGTTTGTTTAATTAATTTGGTTTGTTGATTTGTAATTTTTATTTGCCTTCAGCTAATACAGTTTGAATTAGAGTGAAACACACTGTTCTCAAGCTCTCAATTTATAAATACCTATAGATTTTACAATGGTTTCTCAAATACCTATAACAACTCATGCTTTGTGTGTCTGAATGTTGCTTTATGTGTAGTACTCATGTGTTGATCAGTATGTCATGGGTCGGGTCCCATGAGCTCCTCTGTCAGTCCACTTGAGTAAGATTTATTACGCACATCCTGTGGCGAAAGAGCCAGTCGTCCTTCCTGGAGCTCATCTACAGTCTATATCTTACTTCACATTGCTTTAATTTCACTTTATAATGCTTGGAAATGAGCTGTGGGCATTTTTTGTAAGAGATGCTCTTGCACATACTCTGTAATGATGTCAGATGACATTTAACTGATGCCAGATGAAGTTTAACCCAGTTCGCAGGGCATCACAGAAACCTCACCCAGATTTTGAAATTCATCTCATAACTCATTTGAAGTTTTTCTATTTTGGTGTTTTACACTGTGTTGCGTTTAAGGTATTTTCATTGTGAAAAAATAAATATACTGTGAGTATTGATACGTTTTATAGCTAGGCAAAAGGTCAACACAATTAAAGCTGAATTTTATGATTCCATCATGATTCCATGCCGCAAAGCACACTCGCAGCTTGATTTTATGCAGTTTGCATGCTGCTTTGCTGTGATTTGGTCAAAATGGTGCGCAGTTTCACACCAAAAAATGTGCAGCGTGTTTTGCTTTTGTGCTTATAGATTAATGACCTGTGAGATTGATGATGCTTGGTGTGGCTGTGTTGGCCATGCTCAAGCCCTGTGGCCAGTGAGGTTACACTTATGTATGTGAGTGTGTGTGTCTGTGTGAATGGACATGATTGTGTGTGGTTAAACTGATTAAAACATGAGGGGCCTCTGTTAATGAGTTTGTAACAGATGGAGAGCCATCTCCCATACACACACAGACAATCCTGTGATATAATCAGTGGAGCATAGAGGGAAAATGCATCTCAAACAGGTTTTCCCCTTCAATCGATCACTTAAACTATGACTATTAAAAACAGGCAAAATCCCTCTAAACACAAAGATATCGACTTATTTGAAGGGAATTAGGTAAAACAACTAATTGTATATACATTATATAATTATTATAATATATATATAAAGCTTAGTGCTTGATGTTCATAATATTGATTGTGAAACCGTTCCATCATGGGCAGTTTGCTTGAAAATGTTTGGAGAACAGTGGCACATTTATCTGGGTGTGGGGAGCTCTGTGTATTTGCCACATGGTTCCCCCAGACATGGTCTGTTGTCTGAGATGAGATGACCAGACTGTGCTTATTTCTCCTGGCTGGCCTCAGTACAGTGACTGTTAGGTTAAGGGGTGGGCCACTCTTCTTGGACTGGTGATAGATGATTTCAAGGGAGAGGTCCCCAACACTGCAACTGAATGGTCCATTGCCAGCTATTGTTCTAGACAAACAGCAAGATAATACTCCAATCCTTCTCTATATCTGGAGTGATTTAGAGGTTTTCAGAATCACTGACCACCCTATCCTTTCTAAATTTCATAATATTTGCATTAGCCACGCGAAATGCTTTTGCAAAGAAAACCACAGACCACGCTATTTTGTTTGCAGTTCTCCTCGTTAATGAAAGCAATAAGATTTAAGACATCACCAGGGATCGTTATGTTGTTCATGTTCACACTGAAATACAATCCTCATTCTTGTTACCCCCCTTTCAGCACTAATATACTTTGCAGCTAAGGGCCATTCTAATGCTCTGGAACATGTGGCTCCATTAGAGGGATGAAAAGGAGATTGATAAATTGTCCTTTTAGTCCCTTTCTTTGACTCCACAAATTTACATTATCTAACAAGGAACAAATGAATAGGCCCTGATTAGTGTGGAATGAGTTGGAAGAGAAGCCATTCATCTTTGTTAGCATCCCCTTGTGTTCTTTTATGTTGTTTTTACAAGGATGGGAGCCAGTGTGTTTTTCCCATTCGACAGCCCAGCTCACGAACTGACAGAGTGGTCATCACCAACACTCTCTGTGTCCCCCTTAAACAGGAGTTGAAGACTCTGAATGCTGGTGACTTCTGAATAACCTCCTGAGGTAGTGGGATCTCACCCTTAAATGACCCCCTCACTCTGAAGAGATTTTGGTGGGGGGCGTTAAGGGGTCTTCAGACCCTCTGTTAGCCTTGTGGGCACTGGAAGCTTGGAATTTGGAGAATTTTTTTCTCCAAATTCTAAAACGCCATAGTCAGCAGATCTTTCACTAAGTAATTTGTGCACAAAGAATATTATTGTAAACCTCTGTCCATTATGACTGCAAACAAGAACGCTAGACTAAAATATGTATTTGGTGATGATAAGAAAACAACGGAAGCTCTTACAATTACTGTACCCATTTGATTTATTTTAAATTTTAGTATTTAAAAAAAGAAACCAGATTTTTGTATGATATTTAACTGGTGAAGAATTCTTTATTGTTGAGTTTTCTTTCTGCTTACATTCTGCATTATACGTAGCTAAATAAGTGGGTGTTAGTCAACATTTTACTAACATTTTAGTAACATTCAAATAACATTAGCAAAACAAAAATATGCATGTTGTTTTCTGGATTAATCAAAGTAGCTAGTTTGAGCATTCTTTATACTATCTGCCACGAGCTGTATTGCTTATTAAATATATTACATATAAGTAGCTAGAATGCTGGTTCTCAAGACGTATGTATATGACTATAGCTATAGTTGTTTTTAATAATAACTTCAAATCTGTTTCTTTTGAGTAAAGAGTATGTTGTGCTATGCAGCTTCTGTAGGCTGTCATTGGGAGAGGTCTGTCCCTCGCCACCCCCTCGATAGGACCCCTAGAGTGTCAGCAGCGAATCCTCAGTCAAATCGCGGACTGCAACAGGGAGATGCTGCCGTCCAGGACGGAAAAACAAGTGACTTTACACAAAAACAGCATAATTTTTTCATATTCGGCAAAACATGGATAATAACAACACGTATCTACACCTTAGTAAGTGTTTCATAGTTTTTCTTTTTTCTGTTTCTGAATGTTCCCCTGTGTATTTGCGTTATCCAAACTACGAATTCTTTAGACGGACTTTGTACTATGTGGCCATAAATTGTACTTGGTTATCGACGCAGTCGTGTCATGTGTATTGACTTGTAACCATTGCCAATGTTAAAATCAGGTGATAAAGATTGTGCCTCTCAGTTAGGGTCAGGGGTTGGCACTTTAAGTGCGTTTATATAATTTATAGCTTTCCAGAGCGCCTCTTGTTAAACGGTTTGCTGTCGAGTAGTAATTAATGGCTGTCAGCCGGTATCTGGACAGCACTATGTCCTGGGTTATTTATTTAGCAACACTTTTGACTTCGTAGGAAACAGCCCAAGATTGCCACAAACATGATCAAGCTGTTACGAGTAGTATTGAAGATCACAGCAAAATTGAAATCAGGACAATGACAAGTGGACTTGTCATGCAGCTACTCATATGAGCTACATTTGACACAGCTGTCAAGCTGAGCAAACGAAATTTGACTAAAATGCTGCATGTTACCATTATATAGCCAACCACTGTACTCCATTGCGTTTTCTTTGCCAAAATAAAATGTCTGTTTTTTCTTATATGTTATTAATTCTATTAACAGCAATTTGAAGTCCCTTTAAGTATTGACATGTTGTGATAAAATATATAGTCCACTGCATTTTGGGCAATTTATTTTCCTGTAGCCTAGTAAAGACCTCACAATTCATAGGCTTGTGCAGTAGTAGCAGAGACATAATTGCTGAATGATGGACATGGTGTTTTAGATACCGTAACAAACTACCCTGTTGAGAAAACAGCTAAAACCAGTCAAAGCTAATTGGCCAGTTAAAACTAGTCTCAGCCTGGTTTTAACAGGTTAAGCTGGTTTAGCATGCTGGTTTTGAAGGGGTTTGGCCACTATTAGCTTGTGAAGATGGTCTTAGCTGGTCAGGCTGGAAAACCAGTAGACCTACCATCTGAAACCAGCTTGGCCAGCTTTGCCAGGCTGTGAGGGTCAGCTTAAACCAGCTATTTACATCTTAAACCAGCTAAGACCAGCTGACCCGCTGATTTTAGCTGTTTTATTTAACAGGGTAATATTATTTTTATATAATATTTACGATTAAATGGAGCACAACAATCCATGTCTTATGCACTATATTTATTAGTCAACAACACTGCTATAAATAATCAAATAAATAAAATAACCACAATAATCACATCTCTAATTAGGCTCACGATGAGTTGTGTACACTTGTTATCTTAAGCTTCATAATTGCCTTAAGCGTGTCATTTCACACACACAGCGTTTTCAGTGTGGTTTTAAAGGGGTCATTTATATGAAATGTAGGCAAAATAAGGAAAGCAAAGGATTGTGAACAGGTTAACTAATTAAGCTATTAATATGATTTTCTTTTAACCTGTTGTTTCTCTGATATTTTCTCAATTCATACAAAATACTGAATAACACTGAATAATAATATAATATACATGAGAAATTTAATTAAAGAGGTGTCTGCGGCAAAGTTGTACAGCTGCATAGAATTCAACAAATATACAAATAACTAATTTCTTTTACCTTTTAATTGTAGACAAAGAGTACTACTGTAAAATGATACAGGGCTACAGTATTCTAAAAGAGCGAGAATAGGAACTCTTTGGCAGACTTTGCCTCTTGGCAGTCTTGTAGCTGTGTTTTCATCTTATTTTCCATAAGATGTACAGGTACAAGACCAGCGTTGTTTCTTTTCTTCCTTGTATTTATTGGCCTCTTTAGGTAAAGACCTATTCCGTCTTCACTGAATGCAATTGTTGAGCGGAAAGCTGGCAACCATTACTAAGACTGCTGTTTCACCTCTGTTTCACCAATTTTGTGACACCTCAGTTGCTTTGAATGTTACATTTTGTGGTACCTCAAATGCCTTAGTCTGCAGTTGAATCTCTGTGAAGATCTATGTGGAGACTGTGAAAAACCCAAGTCTGCCTGTATTTGTTTTCATCAAATGTAGACTGTCACCATTCTAAACCTGCACCAAAACAAGTTGGAACACAGAGTGCCTGAGCCATTAGATAACATTCAGTCCGAAAAAAGCCATTAAAGGTGCTTACCTTCTACATAGACTGGGTTGTGCCCTAGTTATGAAAGGGTCTCCCAATGCCAGTTTCAGAGAAGAACCATGTTCCAGATCTCTCACCCTCATATTTTAAGCTGTTAGTTGTAGCACACCCTTTCCAAGGTCATTCCTAGATTGCAGTTCATTTAACTTTCCAATTTACAAATCTGCACCACTTTCTGTATTATCGACTCATGTTTCTTCAAACAGAAAAATCTGTAGTTCTTAAAGTAATTAACATACTTAGAATTCAGAATATGAAGAGCTGATAATGATTGACAGCTTGACTGTCAGAACATTTTCAGAACAAGACAATACCACAAAGCCAGCCATATCAGCATGCAATCCCAGACAGACATTTAGAACTCAACCTTATTAACGATTTTTGGGCTTGCATCAATAAACCAGTTCCTCTGTTCCTCAGGGGTGCCACTAGGGTTTCTGGGCCCCTGGACCAGACGCGTTTCTGGGCCCCCTGTCTAATCCATTCACAATCGTGTTCTGGGTCCATTGTATATTTCTTTGTGGGTCCGTTGTACTTTGTTCTACTATTACACCATCCAACGCTCTTGTTTCTTTGATCCTCAGGATGATAATCTCTCTAATCTGAGTAGGAAATCCAGCGTCACTCTACCACACACCCCCAGGGGGAATTGTTTCAGGACACCCCCCACCACCCCCTTCAGCAGGAGAACTAATATTTTAAGATGTAATTTGGAATATTTCCTGAAATGATTAACAAACTGACAAAGTTAAGTTTTAAATTTTTCAAAACAAATTTCAAAGAGACTTAGTTCTTAGTTAAGCCTAGTTTTCTGTATTGCAGTCTCTTTACAAAAATGTTTTTTAAAAGTTTATCAAAGTAGTTATCGAGGAGGCAGATTAAGGGGCCCTTTTAAGTCATGTTTTCTTCTTTGAGCTACAAGGTTAGGTGTTTGTGATAACACAATTGTTATAGCACCATACAGATAAACTGAGTCATCTACTAGTTTTTGTTCCCAAGCATCTTTTTTTTAGTTCCAGGAACTAGACTAAATGGATTTCATTTCTAACTTACATTGTATAACCAAACTACTTCAATGGTCTATTTACAGCTAAGATAACTTCAGAGAGAGAGAGTACAGTCCTCCCTGGCATACATGACTTGTTGGTGTGGGGTAGCACAATAATTTCTGCATTTTCTTTGATCATAAGCTGTCTGTAGAGATGCTGCTAAAGAGATGAGTCTTGTTTGACAGACTGAACGTCTTCAGATTAATTACTAAAATTACCTGTTTGTTAATATAGGGAACCTATAGGACAGTGTATATCTAGCACTATATATATAATGCATTATACACTATAGGACCACACCAACTTTATATGTGCTAATAATATCCTATTAAAGTTAAAATTACCTCTTTGTTATAGGGTGACCTATAGAACAATATATATATCTAGTGTTCTATAAAACGCATTATACCTTACAGAACCACACTACTTTTATTTGTGCAAATAGTACACCTAACGTCAGGATAGGCGTTTTCCTGAAACATTTCTTTCACTAGGTAAAGTTGTCTAAATAAACATATATCTTCTATGAAAGGTGTAGGGCCATAACATATTCAGTCCAAATTGCAAAAGTGATTCAAACCCGTTTTTCGAATACTCCCTTTGTCTGTCACAGGTTGGCCAAACAGAAAAACAGATAACCCTTTCCCAATCTCACAGCACTGTTTGAGCCAGTGTTGCCATGTCACAGTGCTCTGGATGCTTATACAAACAGAGCTTTTCAAGGAAATCAGCCTAGAGTAGAAATGACTTACAATTGTATTTGCATGTTATGCTGGAACAGGAGAGAGTATATTTAAACAGGAAAAAATGGACACTTTCATCTTTTAAGTTAAATAAATTTATTATAAAATGCTGCAGTAAAAATCTAACTTTTTATTTTTGGCCTTCTGAAAAGGTTAAAAACGTCTGGTTTATAGTAATTGTTTGAGGCAACTTTCTGAAGATACAGTCTTATAGCACACATAATGCTCAGAACACTTGAGTGGACTTCATCTGAGAACCAGATTTAGTTTTAGAACAGCAACACAAACCAACCTATACAGAGATCAGTGGAAATTGTGGTTTTGAGGGCTAGTCCAGGCTCTTCTGTTCGGAAATCTGATCTCCACAAGTTGTCTCTGAAAGTAAACCATCATATGCAGTAACTGTTAACATGATCACCTTGTGGTTCTGAGGATGGATGTTTCTTCAGATTGGAATGTGACATTTATAGGTCATTAATACCACAAAAATCCAGCCAGGGCACAAAAACTCTCCTAAGTGTATGAGGAGTGCAGAGGATAGTTCTTACTCTGACTTCAGTGGTCATCTGAAGTCCTCACTGTACACAAAAATGCCACATGAGATGGCTGGTTGTAGAAACAAATGTTAAAGCTATAGTGTGTGCATTATATATATTTAAAACCTCTGTATCTTAACATACTGGTGGTTTTATATTAAAGCTGGTTTGTCTCTTAGCTGTTTTGGGCACTTGTCTGATGGTCAAGCTGAGAAACCAGCTGAAGACCAGCTAAGACCTGCAGACCAGTCTAAGGTTGTTTTTTATCATCCTAAACATGTTTTCCTTGATATTTTAGTTATGTCACTTGTCTAGCTGACGTAAATTAATCTATAATGTAGACACATTACATATATAATACAATTATACATTACAGATTTTATAGTGTATAAAATAGTACAAAAACATTTTGTACATCTTACACAGAGATGCATTGAGAAATGAGTGTCTTAAATTTGTGTGCTTGTAGTCAGTCACAAAGTCAGTTACACCTATGACCTAAGCTAATCTGAAAATGCCTCCAGTCATTACCATCATGACTGAGGTGTCTCACAACAGTTATGGCATGAAAATGTCGAACTCCCACTCTATATTTTCTATATTTATGCAACTGGTCAATGTAGAAAAGCGTGTAACAACATGAACAGGTCAACAGTGTACATGAATGACAGTATGGTGCCATTTCATGTTTCTTTTTCTCAAGTGTAGAAGATATGCAATATTTGGGGTTTTTTTTGTGTTTTAGTTCTGTTTCCATCTAGTGGATGGTGACCAACCCCCCTTCTCTTTCTGTTGTCAGGTTCTTCTTTGCAGGTATCCCACAGCCACCTGAGCTCTCCTCCATCCCAGCCTCCTCTCAGCTCCATGGTGACCCACCACCACCACCCCTCCATCATCAATGGTATAGGGTCACCCTATTCAGTCATCACCTCCTCCTCCCTAGACTCTCCTGCAACCTCCATGTCCACCACCTCTGGCATGGGCTACGGAGCACTGCACAGTCCACAGGTATAATACAGAAAAAAGACCAGACATTGTGTGTTGACATACAAAACCAAAAACTGCATGCAGATAGGGTTAAAAACATTCTACTGTAACAGTATATAACCTAGAATGCAATACACCTAACAAAAAGGTGAGATCAAGCTTGAATGTTTGATATTATTCCACCCTGGTTTCTTCTTTATATCTGTAATTTGTGCAATGTCATGTAAGCAATCATAGAATTGTTTTAAAGGGATAGTTCACCCAAAAATTAAAATTTGGTCATAATTTACTCACCCTTACTGTATGTTGTTTTCAAACCTGTATGACTTCATTTTTTCTTTGGAACACTAAAGGATGTTACAGAGAATGTTAAACACTCATAACTTGAGTCACCATTTACTTACATTGTATGAAAAGAAGATGCAATGAAAGTAAATGATAACTGTGGTTCTCCGTCTTTGTGTTCTGTAGAGCAAAGAAAACCGTACGGGTGTGAAATAACACAATGACAGAATTTCATGTTTAGGTAACTATCCCTGTAACATCCAGGGTTCTGAGGACAAACCTCAACTGTATAGACAACAGCAAATGAGGGAAATACAGAATGATGTTTTAATGCATCTCTCGTTTCCTCTGCAGGGCCTCCCTTCAGCCTGAGGGAGAATAGCCCATTCAGTTTAGTCTAGCCTAAAAAGAGCTAATGTAGCGTGACAGACAGCCCTAGTATAACCTTGGCTCACACGGAGAGAGATATTGCATTGAGGCTGCGGTACAGCAAGCACAATATGCAGCACTTTTAGAAAACTGTGGAAACCTACCGTGAAATTAGCCATAAATAGTGTTATATGTGGATGCCCTGCCTGAGAGGAGGGACTCTTTATAAGGGGAAACACTTCTTGTGAGCGAGGGGCAAAAGCTTTTAATAATATATGGGCCATAGGCAGCACATTAAAGGAAGTGAATGTGATGGTGACCAGAAATGAATGGAGGTGTGGTGTGTATCACCTTCACAGCATCTTTCTGCCTCGCTGCTCAAACATGCTTACTGTTTTAGGAGAGTTCTTTCACACACCGTGCATGTTTGTGTGAACACAAGTGTGAAGGTGTGTGTGCTGAACCCATCAGAGTTATGAGGCTATCTTCTCTTTAAGGTTTGAAAGTGTCAGGATTTATACTCCTCTGTCTTAACATGAGTGATTGGTTATGTTGTGCTTGAAAGTCTGACAGAAGGCAAGATGTTTTAGTGTGCTATTTACATGAAAGCATAATACTGTTTTCCTGCAATGTTTGAAGGAGGGAAAATATGAAATATGCATTAACTATCCCTGAGTTCCCAGATCCATGAAAAATGCAGACTGTAGTGCTGTTTAAAAGATAAATGTTGTTCATCGTACAGAAATCCTATTAAGTGTTTTGCTTTTTATTTTTCTTCCAGTTCTTGGACATCTCTCTCTCACTCTCTCTTTCTCTCTAGGCATGTCTGTCTAATTATCTTGTTTCATTTATAAAACTTGTCACCTGTAATTGTTTAGAGTCTAAATTGTTTACTGTGCATGTTTATTAAGGCTCAAAGCCAAAAAGAGTGAACGAAAGTCATAAACAATCAGGTTCTCAGGTCATGTGATCCAAAGAGGAAGTGGCCAAGTAATAACCTGATTTGGTTGTTTGGGTGGCAGGAAGCATGTGCTGCCTCACACACAATACACCCTCAGCCCTACATTCTCTCTCTCATTGTTTTCTTTCTCCGCTCTTACAGATGAACTCTCTGAACAATGTTAGCAGTTCAGAGGACATTAAACCTCCTCCAGGACTGGCTGGACTAGGCGGTGTAAGTAGTTACTCATGCGGCAGCCCAGGGTCCCTCTCCAAACACATCTGTGCCATCTGTGGAGACCGCTCCTCAGGTAAATGCCCACACACATGCATGCTTCATCATGCTGATGCTGTCTGGATTTAGATGCCAGCTATTCAAGAGAACTCAAGTCACCTTAAAGCCACAGTTCACCTAAAAATGAGAATTCTGTTACCATGTACTCGCCCGTCTGTCATTCCAAACCTGTATGACTTTCACCATTCACTTTCATTGTATGGAAAGAAGCAGTGTTAGCATTTTTTATGATTTTTCTCATGAACAGATTTTTTTCAGCATTAGCAAATTTTTCATTTTAAATGAACTGACCGTTTAACTTGCAAACTGACCTCATTCTGACTGAATTTAATCCAACAGAAATATAACACAGATTTCTCTGCCCCTAGGGAAACATTATGGTGTTTACAGCTGTGAAGGATGCAAAGGATTTTTCAAGAGAACCATCCGGAAAGATCTCCTGTACACATGTCGAGACAGCAAGGTGTGTCAGATAGACAAGCGCCAGCGTAACCGCTGCCAGTACTGTCGCTATCAGAAGTGTCTGGCCATGGGAATGAAGAGGGAAGGTTAGTTCCACACAAATCCTGTAGCTTAATTTGTAGAGCATTGCTTTAACGGCACAAAGGTTGTGGGTTTGATTCCCAGGGAACTCATGTACTGATAAAATGTGTAACTTGAATGCACTGTAAATACATACATTTAAAATGTAAATCAGGACAGTTCTGACAGTTCAGGTTCATTTGAACCTGTTCTGGTTTGATTTACCAACAATTTTATGCTCTGGATTATTTAGCAAGTTAAAAGAACGCATGTGAATTTCCATGCCAGTCCAGTCTGACTACTACTAGAGCAAAATGTATCTGTTGAAGCTGGTTGACCAGCACAGTCTTTCTGATGATTGACAAAGGAAGTTCTGCTGGTTGAACTAGACTGGGGACACCAGCACCCCAGCGTTCATTTCAGCAGGGTATCAAAGCGTTTCTAAAAATAGTGATGTTCTTTGCATGCAGCCGTGCAGGAAGAAAGGCAGCGAAGTCGAGAAAAGAGCGACAATGAAGTGGAGTCCAGCAGCAGCTTTAATGAAGACATGCAAGTGGAGAAGATCCTGGATGCTGAACTCGCTGTAGAACCTAAGACAGAAGCCTACATGACTGAATCCAGCACTGGCAGCTCGGTAAGAAACTGCTTGTGTTCTAAAACAATACATTTTTATATCTTGGCAAATGTGAACCCAGTTTGGTACTAAGTCTCAATCTATCTGAAACTGTAAGTAAAAGATGTAGGCAAGGCTCTGTTTACTCTCTATGTACTCTCATAGCTGTCTAAAGAATATTGAAGAAAACTTTATTAAAAAGAGCTCATGTTTTCATTCTTGCATAATATGTACAGAATTCTGTCTCTCCTTCTCAGACAAATGACCCAGTGACCAACATCTGTCAGGCTGCAGACAAGCAGCTCTTCACTCTGGTTGAATGGGCGAAAAGAATCCCACACTTCTCTGAACTACCTCTGGATGATCAGGTTATCCTACTGCGAGCAGGTCAGTGGCACTTTAAAACCAATGCCAAAATATACAGGTGAAATACACAGTCTCACTCACACATGTGTGTGTGTTTAGGTTGGAATGAGCTGCTCATCGCCTCGTTCTCACACCGGTCTGTGACCGTTAAAGATGGAATCCTATTGGCTACTGGCCTGCATGTCCATCGCAGCAGTGCACACAGTGCAGGAGTAGGCTCGATATTTGACAGGTCAGACCAGATGACCACAGAAACCCTCTCATCACTCAAAACCCTCACATATACAAGACACATTTAGTGACTTTAAACTGTATATGGAGACAAGCTTTACTTAAAATATATGCATTTCTTTTCATTATATAACAATATGAGACAGTGTTATATATTTTTAGGAAACATAGCACAAATACAAGTTTGAATTTCATTGAAATAAGTCGTTTGCATATAATATCCTGTTTACTTAATTATGTTTTCACCAACGACAGATTGGAATTTTTGGTTCCTTATAGTATTCAGTCCTTGTAGATGAAATGTGTTAATCTTTGTAATAAAAGTTGGCACTGTCCATTTTCTCCTGGTCTGATGTACTGTGTGTTTGCAGGGTATTAACAGAGCTGGTGTCTAAGATGAAGGACATGCAGATGGACAAGACAGAGCTGGGCTGTCTTAGGGCTATAGTCCTCTTCAACCCAGGTACCATCCTGTCCTGATCTTTTCACACATTCAGCTACACAAGATCCATTTTCAATATAGCCAGTCAGACGGATTTGTGTGGACAGCTACTGACTATATATGTATTGAATTTGTATAATGAGAAAACATGTATATACTTAGAATGATTAATTACAACAGTTAGGTCTCTAATGGGGGTCTGCCAATTATTGTTTGATCTTTAATTAATGTTAAAGTTAAAAAAGCTAAAGGACAAGTAATGTTTCATTGCTTCTTTATCTACCAATAGGATCTTAAATTGAAAATAGTGGAAAACCCATAAATGAAAGAAAACAAACTTTCATTCAGTTTTCAGATTATGAAATGCGCATGTTCTTATGTTTTATGTAACTGTCCATTGGTAGACGCAAAAGGATTGTCAAATCCATCAGAGGTGGAGGCATTAAGGGAAAAGGTGTATGCCTCACTGGAGGCCTACACCAAACACAAATACCCCGACCAGCCGGGCAGGTAATTCCCTTGCTGGCACCTTGATATTTTATTTATATAAAAGCACTTCTGTTCCTCTTCATTTTATGACTGACGTTTGCTTGTTTATTTATCTAAACACAAATGTTCTCTGTCTATGATTGCTCAGGTTTGCCAAGCTACTCCTGCGTCTGCCAGCTCTGCGTTCCATAGGGCTGAAGTGCCTGGAGCACCTGTTCTTCTTCAAGCTCATTGGAGATACACCTATAGACACTTTCCTAATGGAAATGCTGGAAGCACCACACCAGATCACATGACACAAGTCTTATACCATGTAAATATCCCCAGTCGAACACTTACTCCAAAATAATGAAAGTTCCTATTTTTTACCAAGCACAATGTGAAAACACAACAAAGACTATTGTATTGGTATTTTCAAGGAAAGAGACACTGTTAAAGTCAAATATGAACTGTAAACCTTTATTTTGTACATAGATTTTATCCACTGTGATAGCAGCAGGAACTAATTGTGAAATTATTTAATTCTAAACAGAATTGTATAAAGTCACCAGCAGTGAGTTTTAGAATTCTGTGAAAATAAAAGCTTTTAATGTCTTGTTAATGATAGCTCGAGTTATTTTTACATTGTGTGCACTGCAGTGTAAGAGACACAAAAATCAAAGACGCAACACACACAAACAACATTTCTGAATTTCCACAAATGGATCCCTGATGTAACATTTCTCAAAAAAAGAAGCTCTAAGAGCTCACAAAATTAAAACCCACATTCATTCTTCCTTGTCACTAAATATTACAGACAACACACAGAATAGTAAACTTTTATCTAATTTTACTAAATGGCATATTCTACATTTAAATGTAGTACTTTTATTTTACTTTGTATTATTTTCCTGAAACAATCACATGAACAAGACACAAATTATTTGTTATACTGGTTAAAAATAATGTTTATATATTGTTTGCACATCTATTTAGTACCAATTTTATTTAACAATAATTTTATTTAAACAATATCTGTTTAAACCTCCACCTTGTAACTGTGCACTTGTGCAAATCACTTGTGCAGTTAAGCTATAAACCAACCAAAAACATTTGTGATGCTGTGTGGAGCTATGTGGGATTTTGTGGTCATATGAGAACAGATTATGTTTCCTTTGGCATTCAAAAAACGTTTGATTTAGTGAGGTAATATGGTTATATGTGGGCTGATTTTTATCAGCAGGAACTGGGCGTCTTGTTTAAATAAAAGGAAAAATGGAAAATACAAGGAAATACTGCAAAAGATCTTATTTGAGGCTTAAAAATGAAAGCCATAAATAACTCAAATAACCTGCAAAAAACCTACCTGTTAATCTGTTAATTATGTACATTCTTACATTTTAAGACCAAAATTGATTTACTTTTGATTTTCATGTCTCTTAAAATTGTCAGTCCTTTGGGTATAAATACACTTTTGTTAGGCAGTCAAACAGTGGTGTAAAAAGTACTGAATATACTTAAGTGAAAGTATAGATACTGAGTGAATATTTTACTTAAAAGTACTTAACCAAAAATATACAAGGTATAAAAGTATCACATTAAATTAATAATGTATTAAAAAAGTAAAAGAATGAAAACAGGCAAGATTATTTTACCATTTAATCTTTTACAATATTACGTGAATGAACAGCATAAAAACATTTCTGAAAGTCTGTTTTCACTTTGTCATTATGGGGGACTAAGTGTACATTAATGAGAAAAAAATGAATTTAAATGATTGTATTATCAGCCAGCAACATAAAATAAAAAATTAAGGGGGGTTGAATACTTTCTTCAAAAAGAATGCACTTTATGAAGTCTAGTAAACTCCAATAAAAAATGATAAACTTTTTTCATGAGAATAACAGGTGCTCTTTAAAATTACACCAGTTATTTAGCATTAATCTGTCATGAGTAATGAATTGTTAAATTTGCATACTTATATATGTATATTGATGTGATTCATATTGATGTATTTTTTAAGTTGTCACATGTGATTTAATACATATTTATTTTGCATGACATTCAATGTTGTGCTAAAAAGTATTTTATGTACATCTTGCAATTGTGTTATTTTAAATATCTTAAAATGCTGCAAATAGAAAAAAATTGGATAAATAAAAATAACCCTCCTGACCTCTAATAAATAAAAGGTATTGCACCTGGTTTGTAATAAAGGCAAGGTTCTTTATGGAATCTTATAAAAAGGGTTCTATTTAACAAAAGAGCTCTGCTCATGCTACACTGCACTACAAAATAAAGATTCTTAAAAGGTTCTTCACAGTGATGCCATAAAAGAACCATTTTTGGTTCCCCAAAGAACCATTCAATAAAAGGTTTAATAACCACATCCAAAGAAAGAGCCCTTTCTTTCTTACCTTTAACAGGCTAAAGAACCATTTTCCACTAGAAAGAACCTTTTGTAAAACAGAAAGGTTCTTTGGATGTGAAAGGTTCTTTATGAAACCATACAGCCAAAATGGTTCTGAAGCAAATTACCTTTTTTGATACTTTTTAGAACCATTTAGAACCAGTATACAGTAGAATCTAGTTTAGGCTTCCTAATATAGAGCCACAGTATGGTACTGAAATGATCAGACAAATGATCAGAAAAAAATCTAATCTAATTGTTGCTTTATAGTTTAGTTTTAGTTTCATTATAGTTTAGCATATTCCCTTGTGATCACAAACATGTTTAATTCAAATATCAGCCCTGCTGCTTTAATTTATGTAGCTGAATGTAATGTGTCATATTTTATTCAACACTGTCTGATGCTTCTTGTGACTACTGTTTTTTTTCTCAAATTCAACAGCACTTGTAAAGTGTCGGACCAGCAGGAAAGGAACAGCAAGGATCACAAAGCTGTGTGTCTAAACTGATGATATTTATACAGTTACAAAAATAAATTATGACTTCGTGCATCATAGGTGATACATTTTTATCAATATTTATACCAGAATCTCACCTGTGGAATCAATGCATCAATACTGCATCACTTGTGATGTGGTGTAGTGAGACACTCAAAATGAAACATGCCTAAGTTGTCCTCAAATTCCTTAATAACTAAAGCCCAGTGAAAGAATTTTCTACTTCTCGAAGGATGTTTTAAGAATTTTAATGAGATAAATCTAAAGAGGCAAATCTATTGCCTTTGACTGTTGTGGACAAACGTGTCTCAATGGTGGGTGTCCCTGACACGATTTTGAGGCGCATGACTACACCAGAGGTTTGAAATAATCACTGCAGTATGTCTGAAGGTGTGGCACACTGCTTCTACATCTGAAAAACATCAGAACAAAAAACAAAAATACTTCGGAACAAAAAACCACAAATAGGATGTTTTCCCTCTCACTTACGTTTGTTCACAGCAGTTTGTTCACATTGTAATTGTATTGCAATAAAAAATATTACAACTGACAGAAAAGCTGAAACATTTATTACATAGCTCAATATATTTTTAACGACTAGATTGTTATTGATTTGATTTGGGTATTAAGAGGTCATTACCGTCCTATGCAGTTTCTGTTATGAAACCATTGGCAGCTCAGCAAGAGTGACTTTCAGATTGTATAGTGCAGGAAATGTGAGTTTAGTTAATAACTTGTTTAGTTTATAACTATAACATCATGTACATACCAACTATGCAGACATTCATCAAACAACATCAAATAAATATGTTCTCCCACAAAAAAAAAACATTTTAAATACTAGACTAGAGTCTCAAATATTAAGTTTACAAGTTGGCTTTCAGATCTTTTGACAGACAGCTTCATGTATACCATATTAAATTAAAACTAAACTATCAATAAATCGTTACACATAAAAAAGATAAGAACTAAGATCTCCAATACCTTTAGAAAAGAATCAGATTAAATGAAGATCATATATCATCTTGAAGATCATCCTTTTTGCTGGAAGTAATCTGACATATGTCTCCTCTAGTGTTTCTTAACAATTTGTGTCTGTTTCTTTCTCCCATAAGGAATTTCAGGAGAAGCATCTTAAATGATATATAACTGAGATCTCCTGAGCTATGAAAGAACAACCACTGACCAGCAATAAAATGTTCACCATGACACAGAAAGGTCACCACCACCATCTGTGACAACTTAATGAAGTCTGGGAAAAAATAGGACCTCTAGTACAGCATGTCTTGGTTTTCCAGAATTTGATTAAAAAGGTTCACTTTGACCAATGAGCTGACCGCATATGACATGTACTGAAATCAGAACCGCTGGACAACCAAACTTTAATAGTCATAATAAAAAAGAAAATTAAGTGGTCAGACTTGATTTTTATTCCATTTTATTCTGATATACAAGGAACATCGAGATCCAAAGACATTTTAACTGCATACAATTAATAGAGGTCAACTAACTGATCTGTAAGCAGAAGAGCGTCTTCTGACACATTGCTGGTGTTGTTTGAAATATGTACATGTGTGGGAGGTTAGACCCTCCAGTTATTACATCATCTTGCTTTAATTGGGCTGTGGTGGTTAATTAAATAAGCTTCTGGCCAACGAGAGAAATCCAGCTGTCGGACAGTATAAAAGAGACAAAGTGCTCAGAACAAGGTGAGTTCAGGAAGGCTCTTCGTTTTGGTAAGTCCTTTTCTTACTCTTACTAACTTTGACGATAAACCATTGCTTAAGAACAATGTTTTATGATGAAGTTTGGGTTTGTATGGGAACAGGTGTTTACATAAATTGTCATATTTGAGACTTCACCATGACCGGATCCACTCTGATTTTATCTCTGCTGGCACTGCTTTGTGTTCTCCTGCCTCTATGTGCTGCTCAAGGTGAGTCAGATCATTTACAGTACAGATCTATTCATGCTGGTTCTGGTGAGGTCTGTTTGAATGCTGATCACAGCATGTGTTGTAGGCAACTGCAGTGGCAGATGTGGAGGGCCGTTCACTCATGATCAGATCTGTAGTTGTGACTACAACTGTTTTGCCAATGGCGAGTGCTGCAAGGATTTTGAGGAAGTCTGCACTACCGGTAAAACTTTCACAACTAATCTAAAGGCTTCTCAGTTTTTATGAGACTCATTATTAACTTATTATTGCCAGTTTCCACATTTTAAGATACAATAGTAACTCTAATAGTACATTTTTGTAAAATAACACAAATAGAAGTAGCCTACAAGAATTATGTAGTTATAATAATAATATAATAATAATAAAAGTTTAAAAAGTCAATAATTTATTTTAGTTTTCTTTATTTTGGCTTTGATTACAATTCGGTATCCTCAAAATCTCGCAAGTATCCAATTCAATATATATTTGTTAAAAATATAAAAATGAAATATTTGTTTAAAATCATGACAGAAATTCAAGTGTCCAAACATTTTGTGCATGATTTCGCTTTCTCTGCACTGTTGTTTCTTGTTATCAGTTGTGATGAGATTGTGAGAGCTAATGATATGTGTCATTGGCAGGTGGCTCGTGCATGGGTCGGTGTGGAGAGCTGTTCAGGCGTGGAAGACCTTGTGACTGTGATTCAGACTGTGTCCTCTACAACACCTGCTGCTCTGATTACCATGGACAGTGCGGTATGCCACAGTCTTCTTGTTTTCACTGGGAAAATACTGGATTGATCAGATACCTGTTGGCATTTTGATATATATGTTTTTTTCTCAGATGCTTTCTTCAATATACAAGCAGAAAGAATCTCAAAGCTAAACAAACAAACAGGTATTATTTATTTTATAATAATAATCACATTTTTTTATATTTAAAATTGTCTTTTTTTAAAAACTTGAGAGACCTCTCCACCCCCAAAACCAGCAAACAGACCAACTTAACAAGCCTGGGACAAGCACATCATCTAAGATTTATTTTAGTGGGGTCACCAGGAGGAAAGATGGTCGGTTTAAATTAATGACGTCTTTTGAAGTGAATTTTTTCAGTGTTCTTTTTACTGCTTTTCCTTTTATATTAGACCAAGATTATACTGACCAATGTGTGGCAGCATGTTTTGCAAATCAACAAAGCCCAGATCTCCTGAGATATGGTAAGTTTAAACAGCAGAGGGCAGCAGACTTACATTATTGGATGAGCTTGTATAATGTTTTCCTTTGCCTTATAGGGCCCAGTGCTCTGGACAGACTAAGTCATTTTATGGTTCCATCTCAAGTTCCACCACTCCTTGCTGGAGCTGCTGTTGCCCACGACCCCAATCCTTATGCCCCTATAAACCCCTCTGACATACCAGGTGAAACCACAATGAGCTATAAAAATACTCTATTACTTATTTTGTTTAAAAAAATTTGTCATTATAAATCTGAAGACATTTACATTATGATCAGTATCCAAGTATCAGATAGTTTGAATTCCTCAGTGTCTATGTATAACTAAATATAACCTTAAAGGCATTGGCTCCAACCCTTCTGGATTTCCTCTGCCAGAATCAGGTCCAGCTCCTGCCCCAGGGCAGGAAGGAGTACCTTCTTCTGGGCAACCCCTAACTATCCCCATACAGGTGTCACTTTCCATCAGTGGACAAGGGGATGGGCCATCTTCTGGTCCTGCCTCTGGTTCAGGTAGACCCAGCACTCTTGAAGACATCTCCCAGTCCATGGAAGCAACCACCCCTGCAGGATTGGGTATTGTAGTCACAAAAGCTCTTCTAAATTTTTGCACGTCCCTGAGATTAAGGACCCATCATCATGATGTATTTATGTAACATTTGCAGACTTTCAGTAAAGTTGCAAAATGTCACTTGCTTAGAACCTCACCTTCACTGATTTATGCTTTTTTACTTTACTAAGATGCAAATATGAACCCTGATTTCTGCAGCAGCCTCCCTTTTGATGGACTGGCGACTCTCTTTAATGGTACTATCGTAGTTTTCAAAGGTAAATTTTTTGTTGCATGTTATCTGGAATGTTTCTCTGACACACTAACTCTGCGACTGAGTTTAAGCATTTGTCTATGTCAGGTCACCATTTTTGGCTGCTGAATCCCAAAACTAAAAGAGCTGGTCCTGCTCATAGTATCACTAAAGAGCTCGGCATTCCATCCCCTATTGACACCGCCTTCACACGCAGCAACTGTCAAGGAAAAACCTACATCATCAAGGTACTGATCATTAAAAACTAACTATGTTTTGGTTTTGTAGTTTTATAAATCCACGTTTGCCTGATCTCTCTCCCTTGTAAGGGTGATAACTACTGGATTTTTGAGAATGGTGTAATAGAGTCTGGATCCCCCAGATCAGTCTCTGAAGATTTTGGTGGGCTCACTGGGGAGATCACTGCTGCTCTGTCCATTCCAGCTACTAAAAAGAGGCCTGAGACTATATTTTTTTTTAAGAAAGGTATTGACTACACTTCCCTTTCTTTTATATGTTCTGGTTGCGTATGCACACCACTCAAACAGGAATGGTAAAGCTTGCGTCTTTTAAACAGGAGGCACAGTTCAGAAATTGTCTTATCCACCTGGTAGTGGACCTACATGCACTGGAAAGAGAAGCAAAAATTCAGTCTACGCCAAGATCCGACACGCTAGACAAGCAGGTAGTATGTTTTTATGCTTTTTTAGGAAAGATTTTAAAAAAGCAAGATTTCAAAGCATTTAAAAACATCAAAGTGTGCTTTGGTGTGATTATATAAATGCCTCTTAGCAGGGATCCAGTTGTCAGGAGAGATCAATATGAACCTCAGCTGGAAGGGCTTTCCCACCCCTGTGACTTCAGCCTTGTCTATGCCAAACTCCAAAAAGCCAGACGGTTTTGATTACCTTGTTTTCTCTTGGCGTAAGTGACCATATTGTGTTTAATACATGGAAAGTATTTCCTGTATATTTATAACCTTTGTCAGTTTGTGAGAATAAGTTTGTTTGAAAACATTACTCATATACAATTTATTACTTTATGATACAGTATATTTTAATCTATGGATTTAATAACATTGTCACTGCAAGAATATAGCTTTGCTTCACTTTTTCACATTTATTTTACATTTCAGTTTAGTTTTAGAAACTGGTTTTGATACAGCAGTTATAGTTTGTGAATAAGTTATAAACATTACCAGAGCAGCAAATGTACAAGACCTTTGAAGAAGCCATTGTAGTTTTAGTAAACACTGTATTTCTGTGATATACAGCTAAAGTCTTCAACATCAAGATCAGTGGGGATCTGCCTACTCCTGCCAGCAGTTCCTCCCAGCAGAATGACATCAAAAGCTGGCTCAACTGTCCCTGAAAGATCCGCACTCACCAGACAACACCAGCTGCACAGCCAGACACATTTCTCCATTTCTTTGCAAAACCATTAAACAGTGTCAGGATTATTACTCACAAAATACAAAAAAAAAAAAAAAAATCAAATGCTTTAAAGTTCTTTGAAGGAAATAAAATAGGTACAACTGCAATAGGCTGAGTGTGGGCACTGTACAGAGTTCTTTATGGGTGTGTGATCAGTGTTTCTGCTGGGCAGACGCTGTAAAGACACATTTAGATGTGCGTGCCCCTGTTGAGGCCTCGACCGCGACCTCCACGAGGAAAACCAACATCTGTGGGATAAGGTTGAGAAAGAGTTAGAGAGATGTTAATCAGCAAGACAACTCACCAGACATTACTCTTTAAAACCAATTAAAACTCTTTTAAAAAACAATTAAAACCTTTTAAAAACACCTTTCTACAAACAGCCAAATGTTCTATTTTCAAACGCTTCTGTATATGCACTTCAAATATCCTTTGCTTTATTAAAATCTCTAAAGCTTTAGAAACGTTTTTTGTGATGTGTTACTGTACATGAAGTAGAATAAATGATATACTGAAGGTGTGTTTGAGAGGGTGGATGGAATCCATTCGTGAGGTGGAGTGTTTATGGGCTTTGCAGCTCTTGCCTCTTCTAATGAGCTGGTTTCTCCGGGGAAGCTGGTGCTGGGGAATAAGCCGGCTTGCTGGTTTGACCTGTCCTGTACTGGTGCTACTGGTGTCTAAAAAGAAAAATGGAGTGATGTAGAAGGTAAACAGGAAGATGCTTGTATGAAAGCACCAGGCCTGTGCGATGTGTGTACCTGCAGAGCTAGATGTGGGCTCCTGGCTGGTGGAGGGCAGGCTTGCATCATCAGCTGGCTGTGCAGATTCCAACTCTGACTGGCTCTCTAGACACACCTCACTACTCACCCTACACACAGTGAACACAATCATCACAATCCTATTTAATAACATGTTTCACAACGAACATGTACCAACCATATTTGTTTCCTGTACCAACACATTGCTAAAGTTTTCATATCTATAATTACTGTATATGTAGGTGGTGCTTTCCTGTGCAAAAGCTAGGGTGTTGTGAGTGTTTGCTAAGCTGAAGCTATGTGGTTGCCAAGGTATTCTAAGTGTTTTTAAGTGTTTCTAGGATGTGCTCGCAAGCCAAAAGATCCATCACCCCCATATCTTAACATTCTGATCCCTAGACATGGATCTCACCTCTCCTCATCAAGTCACATCATTAGAGGGATCGTTTGTGTCTGTTGCAAAAAGTATTGAATCTAAACTGTTCTGAAATGAATCATGAAACACTGCTATGGTTCCCCACCCTTCACTCTCAGCCTCAGCCACAAAGACATCATCGCCGTCATCTCCTGTCATGGCCTTCCCCGGGGCAGTCAGACCAGCAGTGGACGTGCTCACCATAGGAACAGACTGAGAGGCTGTCTCTGATGCATCAGACGGGTGGCTCTCTGTAAACACTGTCACTGTGAAGCAAGACAACGGAGCAGTTAGACATCTCTTTAATCAGCAATTGTGATATCAACCAAACACAAATAACCAGACACCCAGCAGCCACTCACCTGGAGCTGCCACCTGCAAAGGGGTGGTGGGCACACTCCTGCCTCCAGATTCTTCATCATGAGTAGGCAGGAAGAGAGGGCTCTCGTACATGCCCAACCCTACAGGTAACAACACAGAAACTCTTACTTCCGTGGGGACCACATTACAGGAGGAAGGCTGGATCTTGTGTTGCATTCATGTCATTTATTGTATTTACTCTAATTAACATAAATACTAGTTCCTGTAAAACTGTAATTATTTGGCTACCTCGTTGTATTTCTGTTTGGCATTTCCTTTATTATAGCCAATGTTACCTGAAACACTTTTATTGTTAGTATTTTTCAAAAATCTACAGAGGTGCAAGGATTCATCTAGGATTCAGTGTTGCCATAGAAAGTAATTTCAAGAACAGCTCAAGAGAGAAACATCCAAGTTGTCGCCTCAGTCAAGATAACTCCAATATTTGTGTTTACCGTTTTGGGTTAACTGCACCCTTAAAAGCAACATGACATTTTTACTGGAAAAATTATTTGTGGAACTTGTTCCCAGTTAAACATTTCAAAACACAGCACTACTGTTGCTGTTTCTTTACATACCTCCATGTGTGGCCAGATGACTCAAGTCAGAGTGAGAAGAGCTGGCCTGGGGAATCATGTCATCAGGAGGACCGAAACGGAAGCGGGGGACCCCGGCCACCTGAGGGGAACTGAGATGAAGAAATCCATCATTAAACAAGGTGTCTAATGATGCATTCTTCCCATGCTATAAAAACAATTTAAAACTCTGCTGTGACTCACTGAATGGCCTCTGCAAAGCCATCAGTACGGTGTGGTACAACAAGAGTGGGAGTGCTAGGAACCATCCTGTCATCATCATCAAAGAAGTGTTGCTATATGAAGAGGAAGAGTCAGAAGAGTTGAAGGCCTAATTATGAAGGTAGTTTATATTGCAAGGTGGTGCAGGAGGGTTACACGCCCAAAACTCACCATGCTTCCAATTACCGGTGTGAGCTGGGGCGCACGACTCATGGAAGGTCGTCTGCTCTGTCCCGGCTGCCTCTGTTAGAGACAATACAATACTGCACTCTCAAAGAGACACATGGCACCTGCCCTACACATGGTAACATTTCCTGAACATAAGCAGAACTAATTGATCAAGTGAAATTTCAGTGCTACTACAGAAGGGAAGCTTATCAGTGTAAATAGCTTTCATTTTAGCTATTGTATGACTTTTGTGTTACACAGACAAAAACAGCATAAAATAAGAAAAAAATTTTCATATTGGCACAAATAACCATTTACTCTCTCTTGATACAAGTTTGGTCATCTATACCTGGATGATGGGGGGGCCAAGCTCAGGGACCGTGTGGATGTTGAGGCGTGGGGGTGGGGTGTGATGCAGTCTGCGGGGGTACTGTGGCAGGCGTGGGCCCAGGGAGGAGGTGGTGGAGGTGCTGGGAAATGGCTGGTGCTCTCTCACAGGCTCAGCAGCAGGGAAGGACTCCTGGCTGCTGACAGCAGCTTCACCTATAAACAGAGAAAAACTCAGAAACTTAATTCAAACTGCATATTTATGAATGAAAACACAAATAGACATGTCTACAAACAGAATATGCATTGTAAACATGAGAGGTTTATTGAATATATTAATGACTTAGAAAAGTCTTGTGTTTTGAATGAAGGGCATGTCTACACGGTTCATCAAACTCAGAAGATCAAAGCCCTCCAATACAGTTTTAGAGACCCAGTGTCTACAAGCAAACTTCTACCAGCTACTTTAAACAGCGAACTCAATAGTACCTATATGTATTTGTGTTTGTTTTACCGCTCTGAGAGTCTGCTAGTTTCTGGATAGAATCAGATGCTTCTTGACTTTCTTCATTGTCAATGCCTGGATCTGCTGCATCTCCCTGTACACCATAACAATCCATCTGAAGGTGACACTCACAGAACCAGAATATTAACATCAAATAGTTACAGAAGTAAGGATGATGATCACCTCTTCCCCTTCATAGGTTTCATTGACATCTCCACTCCCACTGCCTTCATTACTCTCCTCTGCTCCTTCTGCCATCCTTCCATCCTCCTCATTTTCAGTATCATCATCATACTGCACAAAGCAAGGATTAATACAAGTCTATACTGCTACCTACAAAGTTTCAGCTACTTCTCAGAGAAAACACACACTGACCTGTCCCCTTTCTTCTTGCTCCTCCTCTTCCTCATCAGTGGTGCTATCCGTCTCTATGACAATGACATCTTGCTTATACTCCTCAGATGAGTCCTGTCCACTGAACTGAGACCCGGAGGGCTGAGACTCGCTCACCTGATCCATCGGGACAGATTGAGCCAAAGACTCTTCATCCCTCTCTCCTAACACAGGATAGGCTTCCTGTAAGAGATGACCAACAAGATCAAAGTCAATGATTCACAATTAAGATTAATGTTTTTGATGCTCCGTGAGAGATAAACAGCTGGTACCTCACTGGCATCTGGAGGCTGCTGAGCTTCTCCTGAGGCTTCACCAATAGCATCGTTACTCTCCTCTGTACCTGAAGCATCCTGAAAAGATATCATTGAGGTGGGATCCACCATCCAAAAGGTACTCTTAGAAATAGTCTTACTGTGTCCTAAACACTGAGCAAAAAAGCTATAGTTTAGTGTTGTGTATACTGATGTTTCTAGTTGTTAGTCTGCAGGTCTGAACTGAATGTGAAGCAATAATAGACTGGATGCTGTAAATATAAAGAAAATAGGAAACATGAACTATTAATGAATTGGTCAAATTTAATCTTTCTAAAACCGTTGGCTGAATCTATCAGAGTGGTTACTAACAATATCTGAAAGTTACTGACAGGATGTTTGCATGACTACATACAGTTGTACATACGATGCAAAAACACTCTCAAAATGTTTTACTGTAATAACATTTACACAAAAAATATATGCAGATATACATACACTGTTCAGGTCCACCACCACCCGCCTTATGATGCGGAGTTTCTTGGACATGGGAGGGTGGGCTGTGTCATCCTGACTGGTGTCAGTCACCTTAGTGGAGCTATCCTGCTCCTCCTCATGCGAACGCTTGGGCACAGATGAGCCTGCTGTTGCCGTCACTGGCACAACAATTAGAAACTATGACTCAATGACATTAACAGAGCAAACCAGCAAAAATCTGTATTTGACCAAATGGCCAGAAGTTTTATTTACTCACTAAGGCTAATTTTTACTAGCATTTGGTGAGCATTACTTTGACATTGTTTGTACCTGTGCCAAAGACAGCAGTGGAGGTAGAAGGTCTCTCCATCTGTGAGCTGTGTACCACCTCCATAATAGTTGCTGCTGCCTCATGACTGGCCTGCTGTTGAGTAGGCTGGACAAAGGCGGTGGCTTGGCTCTGAGGCAGGCTGTGGATTGGCTGCATGGTCTGTACGTTAGGGCTGGTGGAGCGCACTGAGCCGCTGGCACTGCCAAAGACAGTCACATGCTCCACTGGACCCTCAGTGGACTGTAGAGCTGAAGGGACAAACCAATGGCAAACCAACTATAAATTCAAATATAAACAACTATGCCCATAAAAGCATTAAAGAAATAAATTCAATTGGATTTAATGATTCCTAAGCTCTAGCCATACCTTCCTGTGTTTCCACTTGTGTAGTGGGCATGACTGTGGCTGTGGGCGTAGTCACTGGAGCAGGCGTTATCATTGGGCGAATGCTCGCCCTGGGTGTGGATTTGCTCCCCGCAATTGGTGAAGGTTTATTGGGGGCACCAGCAACAGGTGTGGGTTTTATGTTAGCTGTGGGGGGCTCTGATGTGCTAGCACTGTTTACAAATACAAAGAACACTAAACATCTCTGGAAAATGAAAGATACCATCTTGAGTCTTAGCTATATATTGACCATTACCTGACTCTGTCAACAGCAGGTGTGGGTTTGAGAGTGATCTGTCGGGCCTCTGATGACCTCTGAACCTCCTGTACCTGAAAAAAATCATGAGTTTGTAACGGTGTTCAAAACCTGTTATATATTGCCTGCTATACATGTTATATATTTTGAAGTAAATCAAGATATTCCACGTAGGAGATAAAAAAGGAGGATGTGCCCCAAATTGATTGATAGTTATAAGCGGGAAAGCCATACCAAATGGAACCAAAAAAAACTGACTGAGCTTCAGCCATCAGTCAGAGCACACAGAACAAGTGAGTGCTGTGTATGATGTCCCATACCTTGCTTTGACCAGGCTCCTGAGCTTCATCTCTCTGTTCCCTCTGTCTCTCCTGCTGCTCACGGAGTTCTCTCAGCTCCCTTTCCTGTCGGCTCAGTCGGCCTTCATACTGAGACTTGAGCGCGCTCATCCTCACCTCCAGCTCCTCTCTCTGCTGCTTCAGCTCCTCTTTCTCTTTTGCAAGCTGCTCCTTTGAACCTAACGCACACATGCATTTTACCTAAAGTACCTAGATTGGACCATCCTTGTGACTATAGTTATTAAAAACCGCATAAATGATCAAGGGTTCTGGTTTGGGGTTGATTACTAACTGCTGAGCTGGTTAATCTTCTGCTTGGCACCCATGAAGGCCTTCTTGGTCTTCTCCTCTTTATCAGCAATCTGCTTTCGGAGCTGCTCCTCCAGATTACTCTTCTCCTGTAGCTCTGCCCTCAGACAGTTGAGCTCTGGCTGCACCTGTGCCAGCTGCTCCTGCAGGTTTTTCAGCTCTGCTTCACGCTCCTGGACTGCCTGATCATGCACAAACAATGGTGAGAGTTAAAAGTCAAATTATAGTGCTACATCATAAGCATGAAAGCATTGGACAGAAGATGGGAGTTGAAGTCCTGAAGAAACTACTTCCTTCCTCCACCTGCCCATTTTTAGTCTTCCTCTGGGTCTGCCTAACATCTGAGTCATCTGAGTACCTTCTGAATGCTGTCTAGCTGGGTCTCCAGCTCTGAGGTTCTGTTCTGTGCCTGACTCAATGAGTTCTTCAAGATCTGAACCTCCTGCACAGAGGCCTGACGGTCCTCCTGCTCCTGTGCTGGCTTAGCTGCAGCCTCTGCCACCAACTTAAGAAAGAGAAAAAAAGAGAAGTAGAGCAAAAAACTTTTTTAAACTTTTTTTTTATTAGAACATGTACAAGACAATGGTTGGAGTGACATGGGCAGCAGTTAACTGCCACTTTTTATTGGTCTGCCCATCATTTGTTCTGGTGTACCATCTCATGCTGTTCTTTGAGCTCTTCATATTGGGTTTTGTAGCGGCGGCCAATCTTTTTGACCTGCGTGATAGTTTTGAGTTTCTCCTGGATGTCTAGAATCTTGGCCTCCAGCTCCTTCTTCAGATTGTCCCTTTCAGTGGTGATCTTCCCTATGTTTTCCTGTAGGTTCTGCACCTGGCTTTGAGCTGTAGAAATGGAAGCTTGGCTTCTGTTTGGTAGCAAGAATATATGCTCTTGATGAGGGCTTTGATACAGAAAGATTCATATTGCTAGAACTTTCCAAAGAGGTTTCAACTGACCTGGCTACCTCATTCTTGAGTTTGCCCATCTCCTCTGTGAGCTGCTGGATGCGTTTGAGATGGACTTCCCTCTCAGAATGTAGCTTCTTACTTTCCTCTTGATCGCTGTCCTTTTGCTGGTTCAGCAGTTGCTGCAGGATTAACCAAATTTACAGTGTTCACATAACCAATAAACACGCTTACAAATGAAAGAGCTTTAACATCCTTTCTTATTTACTTCTTATCTAATAGTGTTCAAAACCATAAGATTCTACATAATACACAGAAGTTGCAGCAGTGAGAGCATGAGACCTGTGTGTGAGTTTTCAAGCGCCTGACATCCTCCTCCAGAAGTCTCTTCTCAACCTGTAACATGCCATTCTTCTCGCTCAGCTCGGCATTAGACTCCAGAAGAGGTTGGATGTCTGCTTCCAGCTTACACATCTATAGCCACAACAATCAAGGTCATACATTCATATAGTAGTGAACACACAAACTGAAGGTTCTGCCTCTAAAAGCTGATTGGATGAGCAGCGCTTAAAGCTTGTGCACTTGAGGTCTTGCCTTGGCTTGATTCTGCTGCAGTTCATGCTCCAGTCTGTTCTTCTCATTCTTCAGCATCTTGTTGGTTTCAGTCAAAGCACTCATACTCTCCATCTTTTTGATCATGTCTTCCTGCTGTGACAAGGTCTTTGTAGTGACCTGTAAATTAAGATATTTGAAAATTCAAAATTATGTGCTTTTGAAATTTAAAATAAATCAAGTTCTAGGGCCTTAAAATTTAATGTTTTTTTAAAAACTGTATTAAAATAATTTCTCATATCCCATCTTATCCTAAATGAATTATTGGAACTTTCTTGTTTTCTGTATTTTTTCCTGTGGTGATTGCCTCAACCAATGGTGTGGACTTGGGGCAGGACTTTCTGAGTGTCATTTTTGGAATTCCATTTGGCAATGCTAGTGAAATTACACACTTAAGTGTGTAACTGAACTAGCTAGCATAAAAATGTATACATGAATGCAAGTAATGACCTGTAGTTTTTCCCTCTCTGCAGTCAGACTGTCCTGTAGTTCTTTCAGATCTCCTTCCAGGTACTCCATACGCTGTTTATAGCGCAGGGTCTCGGCCTGTGCAACCTCCAGTCGAGTCTCAACTATCTCTTTCTCTCGCCGAACAAACCTGTAATAAATGAAAGGCCTCGTCAGTAAACTGCCTCACAATAAACCCAAAAGTCTGCTTACAGCAACTGCCATCATTTAAATATTTGAGGTCTAAATTAGGTTATGTTTGATACAGAGGAACTAGAAGGCCTTCTACCTGAGGATCTCCAGGATCTGCTCTTGAGACTTCCCCTCTTCATTCAGAAAGATGTTTAGACTGCTCTCTTTGGCTGCCTGCTGCTGGGCAGAGGAAGCTATCTTGTTGCTGAGGTTCTCCATCTGTTCATGGAGCATTGAGTTCTGTGTCTGCAGCTCCTCTGCTCTTTTCTGCTCTGTGGACAGTTCCTCCTGAGGAGAATTTAGATCAATATAAGCCTAAAATGTGACCTTCTGTGATATTCTAGTCATTACATAGACCTGAGATCCTTCAGATGTTTGTTCAACCAATAACAAGTAATCACAACAGTGACACTGTTAGGTATAAAAAGTTGAAACATTCCATCTTTCAATTATGACAGCCTTTAAAGTTAGGATAGGTAATTTAGGAGAGGCTAGCAACAGCAAGCTAGCTTTGAAATGAGTCGGACCAGACGCAATGATTGGACGAGCATTATGGTCCTGCGCCTTCCACAGAAGCAACTGAGTAAATAAAACTTTAACATCATTTCGCACCAGCAAGCTCCTTCAACTTTCCCATTCAATCCCAACTGATCTCTTGCCTTTAGCCTCTTCTCCTGCTGCTGCCAGTCAGTGCGGCCTTGACGCAGCTCAGCCATGGCCTTCTGAGCCTTCTCCTCCAGCTGTTTTAGATTCTGTGCTGACACCTGCGCCTGCTTCTTAGCAGCCTGGAGGGCTTCCATATCTGCAGCATGCAGCATGAGTTCTCGCTCATACTTATTCTGAGCCTCTGCCGCTAGCTTAGCCTGGAGCCCAAAAATAAAACACATCAGAGTCAACAAAAGTCCAGCTATCTTCTGATTGTTTAGTGTGGACTGATCTGATCACCTGTAGTTTGCTGTCCTGCGTGGCAATTTGCTCCTGGGTCACTGCTGCTGCAGCTCTCTGCAGGGCATCCTGCAGCTCCGTCTGCATGTCGATGACACTCCTCTTTAGCTCCTTCACCTGACATAGAACCAAAGCACAGGGTTTAAATCATTAGAACTTTGCTACCCTGAATAGCTGCCAGGGACCAAAAGAGGTGCCATCTGTGAGAGTTCATTACATGTTCTTCAACAGTCTCCAAAGCTTTCATCTTCTCCTCCTGGAGCACCAGCTTCTCTTTCTCAGCTTCTGCCAGTTGGGCCTCAAGCTGCTGGCTCAACTCCTTTGCTGCCTTCAGTTGGCTTTCAGTTGAGGATTGTGCCTGCTCAGCCAACTAGAAGAAGCACCAGTCCAAAGTGAAACTAAATGCATGATCGACTTCAGCTGTGTTTGTGTAAATTCTGAAAATATCGCTGTTATGTGAATTACTGTACAGCAGAAGAACTATTTAACCTTTAAGACACAAAGATGGTTTTAACAGTATATGTCCATGACATTATTACCTGCTTTTCTCTGTTTATTGACTCCTCCAAACTGACCACCATGGATCTATACTGCTCTACGTTGGTGGTGGTGGTCTTCAGACGTTCCTTCAGGCCAGCGTTCTGTTCCTCAGCCTGCTGTAGACATGTACAGAGCTCATCCACCTCCTGCTGAGGAACGCCAGGAGCTGTCACTGCAAAAACAGATACAATGTTATTTTATGTATATGAAATTTACAATGTAAATGTGCTCACCACAAAGTCCAATAGACCCTCTCAATTTTATGGTTACCTCTGGATAACGTCCTGACAGGTTGTTTAGGTGCTGCGCTGTTCTCACTGTTCAGTTGCTGTCTGAGGGAAGTGACCTGCTGTTCAGCAGTTCGTAGCAGCTCCTTAGTCTTCTGATGTAGTGCTGTTTGTGCCTCTACCTGCTTTTTAGCTTCCAAAAGCCGAGCCTAGCCAACAAAAATGAGACAAATGATTTCCACAAGTCACCTGGGTGTAAACAGCTATAATTAGCATTTGCTATACTCTGTTGGAAATCTTAAGAGTGTCTACACTGGATGCACAACACAACAAAAAAATCTGGATGGGCAAAACAAAACTAAAGTAAACCAGGATTGTGTTACTCTGACTACAGTGGAAGCGAAGCTGCATGTTACTTCAGAATGTTACCTCAGAATGTTCTCTAAACATGGCTGTTATCTATACTTTAGGCACAGTGAAATTAAAATAAAATAAGCGCAAATCCATTAAATGTAATAATCCATAAACGTTAAATGTACATGGGTCCTTCCTGTGTAATAGTGTGTATTCGTGACAATTTCTTCTGCAGCCCCCGAGTAATTAGTCACATGATATCTACAGCTCTCTTCAGATATTATAGATCTCCTTTGTGTCCAAAAAAATCAAGCAACTAAATTCAAAAACAAGACAGCAGCACATTCTCATCTTACATCTTGGTTGCGTTCCAGCTTGTGTCTCTGTTCAACCTCGTGCTCCATTTTCTTCTTCAACTGAACAATCTCTTTCTCCAACCAGTGGATCTGATTGTTGTAGCGCTGCTTGGTCTCTGTCTCAGACCACTCCATGGTCAACTGTAACATAATGGGTGAAATAGTAATAAAAAAAGCAATACGGAAAAGTGCTTTAATAAGTGTGGTTGGCATAAGCACACAAGCTGCACCTGAATAGATTTGAGGTTGGTGAGCAGAAGATTCTGGCTCTGCTGCTCGGCCAGGATGGACTCTTTCTCCTGGGTCAGTCTGTTCTCCACCTGCTTCAGAATGTCTCGTTCCTTACAGGTGTTCTCAATGCGCAACTGGCAGAAAAAAATTTAAATTCCAACAGAATTTCAGTTTTCTAATAGTTATGGCTGGACTCTGTAAATCGCAAACTGTTTTATCAAATTCTTGCCGTCTGTCGATCAGTTCACCACATGGGCTTGCTTTCACCTCAGCCATGACTAGTTTCTCATTGGCCTCTCGTAGGTCCTGGGTCATTGTGTAAATGATCTGCTCATGTTTCTGATGAGTGGCCATCATCTTCTGATTCTTCATCCTCAGGGCATCAATCTCCCGTCTGAAGCCATTCACATTCTCCTGAAGCATCTCGTACCTGCAAGGTAAGATGAAAATCAAAACAATCAAAGCAATGCAATGTATTGTGTTGGCTGCTTAATGGTTAACTATAAAAAACATTTTGTTCAGTAGTTTCACACAGGTCAAAATGAAGTGAAAAGATTCAAATCAAACTAAAGTGGGCTCACCGTTTGAAAGCAAATTCCAGCTGAGATGAAAGTCTGGCCTTTTGTGACAGCAGGTCAGATACTTGAGCTTGAAGCCTTTCCATCTGCTCATTCAGAATTTTGTCGTTTTCCGCCTTTTCTTTTTTATATGTTGTAAAGGCATCATTGATCTAAGAGAGAAAAGCATACAAATTAAGTAAATAATATTTTGCCTGTATTTACCCTTTAAAGCTGCAAATGTAGCTTTTCTAGTGCTATCTTGGTTTGAAATATAGTGGTTTTCTTAACATGGATGACAAGTTTAATTCTACTAACTGCTGCAAGTTAAAAATGCTACACCAGCTACAGGGACTACACTAGCCGGATGCAATATAGCAGTCTGATCTTCCTTCTGTTTACAGATGGGCATTTTGCGCATTTTTATGAGCTTACTGTTGTGAATCAGGTAAGGAGACTGTGTTGAACACTGTCATGTACTTGTTCAACAACTGATTTTTGTTCATTTTTAACCACATAAGTTAAGGATTGCAGCTTTAAAGCAGAGCAAAACAAACCTAAGTCTTACCTGTTTAAGAGCAGCTTTGGTCTGTGTTGCCTGAACAGATTCTGTGGCTGCAGACCTCAGTGGGGTAGATCTGGTGGCCATAAGACCCGGCCTGCTGGGAGTGGAGGTCTGAGATCCAACCTCTGAACCTGAGTAGACACCGGCAAATGAGTAACATGCCAGTTAGCACCTGGATCAATAGCTACTATAAGAGGAGTTTCATACCTTGAGGTGGAAGCTCAACCCCAGCTGTCTGCAGCAGTATGCGGTACATGTCTCTCTGCCGAGTGGCAGAGTCAGCCAGCTGCTTCTGGTGTTTGTTCTGCTCCTTGATCTCCTCCAGCTCCTTCTGAACCTTCTCAAGACTCTGTTCCAACTCAGTTTGCCTGACAGAGCACAGAACTGTTTTTTTACTGATCCTCATAGGGCTACTGCTGAAAGTAAAGTGCATTTTTTAATACATTACAACTAACACATTCCTTTTTATTACAATGTTTTGCTTGAAACACAGCTATGATAAAGAGATAATTCACCCAAAAATTGTTCCATTTACTCACCCTCATGGCATTTCAAACCTATATGATATTTTTCTTCTGTGGAACACAAAAGAAGATATTTTGAGAAATGTCTAAGTGGTTTTGTGTCAATACAATGAAAGTTGATCAGTGCCATTGCTGTTTGGTTGCCAACATACTTAAGATAATAATATCTTTGTTTCTGTTCCTTAAAAGCAAAAAGTCATACAGATTTAAAATGGCTTGAGGGTGAGTAAATAATGGAACAATTTTTTATTTTTGGGTGAACTATCACTTTAATTTAACATACATGCCACCTAGGTTGATATGTTGCTGTGTAATGCAATGACATTTATAAAACATATCTGATAAGTGGCATAAGTGTCTAAATACTTTTTGGGTACTAAGTACTGAGATTGAAATGCCATAGCCACCATACTAATGTAAAGTGGATTGGTCAGTACCTGGCATTCATTGACAGGGTTTGCTCGCTCGCTCTCCGCTCCTCTAGGTCCCTGATTTGGGCCAGAAGGTTCTGGTTCTGCTGCTGAAGCTCTTGGATGCTGCGGAAGGCCACATGCTGTGAGCCCTGCACCTCAGAGCTGCTGGTGACGGCAGAGCTCACGTCTTCCCGCACCACCTGATTACCACGAGCCTCCTCCAGCTCCACCAGCAGCACGCGCACCTAAACCATTTACAGAAGGAAAATTATGCAGGGAAAGACAGTAGGTCTTTTACTCCATTTTTATCTATTTAGATGCTGCATATGGCCTCCTAAAGCCAAACTTTAGCTGCTTTTATTGGCTAGAACTGCCTATTTTTAACAGGAAGATACTGTCTGGCTGACATGTTAATTTCAGGGGTTTTTTTTACACCAGTTGTACATGCAACAAGCATCAGATAGTCAATTAATGGACTATGGGCAGTCTGTGTGTGTACAATATGATGCAGGGACTAGATGTTACAGCTCAATGTTTACTGTAACAGGCTAACTCTTTGCACCTTACCTGTTCAGACATGTCTGCTAGCTGTCTCTCTGATCTCTGGTTATCTCTCTCAAGCACTAAAGCTCTCTTATTGGCTTCATCTGTCTCCTTCTGCAGACGATGGACCTCCTATTAAACAAGACAGAGAAGAGAAACAGATAAACATGTCTCCCTGATACAGTACACCATAATAATTTCTTTCTTGTCATCTACCCAAACATGTGGAGACCTTCATGGCTTGCTCCAGTTTGTAACAAAGGCTGGTCATGGACTTCTGCATGTTCTCATACTCCTCTCGCTGACGTTTTAGGATGGGAGCCTTGGTCTCCACTTCCAGCACTATTTCATCCAGAACCTTGTTCACACGCTTGTTCTCCAGCTTCTCCAGGTGCAGCTGATCCTGCGCCTCCACAAAGGCGTTATACAGCTGGAAGCAAACACAGGAGTCTCTATTATTAATCTTACTGTAATTGTGAAGGAGCAATAACATTTTCAGATGTCCTTGACATAGTTTTTCCCCAATGTGGATTTCAGTTTGGTGTATAAGCAACTGCTAAATTTATAAACCATATACACATCATTTTGTGATCATAATCATCTTTCATACCTCCATGAGCTTCATGCCAGGCTTAACAATCTTGGCCACTGCAGCTGCAGTTGGGGACAGATTTGTCAGCTCCTCTTCTGTGAAAGCTGGAACACCTTGAGGAGCACATAACAGTTATAGAAAGAAATATCAGTATTTATTAAATTACACTAAAAGGTTTCTTCAACCTAAAACAAAGACTAAAACTCCCCAACCTCTCATTTTATGCACATTACCTCTCCTCTTAAAATCTGCCAGGCGTGTTTTTGAGGTCTCCAGCTCTTTCTCCAGACTCCTGAGCTTTTCTTGTAGCTCAGACTCAGTTTTCTGCCTTACACCCTCCAGCTCTGAAAGTTTTTTTTCTGTGATTTTATTCGCTGTTGATGAAAAAGAAAAGAACTTTCATTAAACACAACACATCATTTGAACTCAGCATAACATCCAGTGAGGTGACACAGTGAGAAACTTTTATCTTATGCCTAAAATGCATTCCAGACCTTTCACTGCTTCCTTCAATAGTATGTTGAGCTCTTCTACAGCTCTGTTCAGTTCAACATTCTTGGCTTCAGAGTCTGCTGCTGCATCCTGTGGACACATGGAATTGGATCTTCATTAACCATTCCACACATCAGCATTAAAGCCTTATCAAATACAACACTTACTAACCTTGTACAGGTTACACAGTTTAAGATTGGCATTCAGCTCATTGCGGTACTTTTCCTCCATGGAGGTTCGCTGTTCTTTAGCCTGAATGATAAAGAAAACAATGCGTTTCAAAATCACCTCCTTTAATGTGAAGTGTAAACCAAATATGAACTTGATGTTGATGGATAACCTCTTTAAGTTTGTTCATCAGCTCATCTGTACTCTTCTGCATGTTGACATTGTTTTTCTTGAGTGTGTTGAGTTGGTCCTGAAGCCTGGTGACCTAATGAGTATGATGTACATATGACTGTTGCATGTAAGTGATCTGCTAACAATTTAGCTTAATTTATACATAAATGTCTCAAAACATGAATAAGTGGGTTCACACCTCTTCCTTCTTGGTCTCTAGAGAGCACCTGAGCTCCAGGATCTCTTTACCCTTCTCCCTGGACAATGTGAACACCTCGTCTGTCTTGATCTTCAGCTCTGAATTCAGCCATGTGTTTTGGTTCTGCAGGAGCTCCTTTTCTTGCTCCATTCTTTTTTCCCGATACTGACAGGAAGAAACAGATCAATAATCATTGTTCAGATTTGTTAATCAGGCATGCGTAGAATCATACTTAAAGACAACATGAAACCAAAATGAGTTTTGTGACTTTTAGTCCATGTCTGTTAGCTCTGAGACTATTCATATGCTAGTGAACTTCTGAACATTGACAACATTTTTGCTGATGCATGCTAAAATTACATGCATTTAAAAAACTGCAGCCAATCTCTTTCAAGAAAAACAGACAAAAAAGATTGATTACTAATCTTGCACTACACACATTTTTGTCCAATGAAATTCTCTCTAGAATTATGCAAATAGCAAATCATGGTTGAAGGCTGTGATGTTAACTAAAGCCTTTTGCCCTCCAAATGTATAAGCCTTTAATATATTCTGCCTAATTACTTAAATAGGATATACATCAACACAAAAAGAAAACTACCATATCAAGCCATATCACAGGGTTTACCTCTTACCTGAATGGAAACCTCAGACGACTGAAGTTCATCCAGTTTAAGCTGGAGCTCCATCTTGATTGTGTTGGTCTCCACAAGTTTGTCATTAAGACGTTTAAGTTCCTCTGTATAATAAGTTTTATATTAGCAACTATCAAGGCCTTCAAAAGTTCTGATCAATTACACAGAGAAGACTATTTTGTTACTGACATCAAACGTGTGAATGACAACTTGATCAGAGAGCTAGCTATGATTCATACCACTGAGATTTTCCACTTCTTGAGAGCTCTTCTCAAGCAAACGGGAGAGCTCTCTGTTCTCTGCCTCAATTTCATATTTGGCTCTTGGTGGCTTACTCTGAAATTGGAAAGCATTGGAGCATTTTCTACATCTTTAACTGCTTAAATATAAATCAACATATGTACCATGAGAAGTGTATAACTCTAATACCTCATGTGCTGTCCCCTGTTCTTCCTCTATGCCTTTTAACTTCTTAAGTTCCTCAGCTTAAAAATATAAACAAGCACACTTGGCTTATACAGCATCTCTGTATGAATACAATCCTGAATAAAAGAAACCAAATGAAGAATTTAACTTACTTAGTCTGGCATTTTCCTCCTTAATACTGTGATACTCTTTGCTTTGGAACAAGAACTGCTCCTGACTCTCAGCTAGTTTCTTCTCAAGATTAAAGTACTGTTGCTCTGTAAGCATAAACACATATGATTTACTAAGGTCATGAAAGCTCTACCCAGTGCACATGTCATTTTCAACTGGATAAGACAACATAAACCGTTAACAAAAAGTCGCAACTTTTTGGTCACAACTCAGAATTGTTAACTACAGTTGGGGGTCAAATCTTTTGGCGTCGCTTATTTCTAAAGTTACACGGAGAAACAATGTTTTACAAAGACATCCATGCCAAGTTCTATGAAGTTGCCCTGGCTTAACATAAACTGGGGCAATAATGCATAAAACTGCGTTACTGGTAGACAGTACTCTTACGTTTTAAGCTTCTGAATGACTAAATGATTTGGCCTGCCTGTTGTTACCCACCACAGTCTGCTTTATATCTCTCGTGGTGTGATTTTAGTGAGTCTATTTCTGTCTGCTGGTCGACGAGAACCTTCTCGAGTTTGTTCTGGATAGCTTTCGGCAGTTTATTAATCTCATTTCTCTCCAGGGCTTGCTGCAGAAGTGCCGCCATCTTTCCGGCACACTGCAACAGATAGCATTAGCAGATACTTGCGATTATATTATACGTCATATTTGTGCGATTGTAAATACTAGCCGGCTGTCCAATCAGATTCTTTCGGTTTCCTGTCGCGCTTTTATTCCAGTATTATTTACTTTGCAGTGTTATCATTAAACCGTGTACTCTCTAAAATCACGTTATTCTTCTCGTAAGCATTAAGTTTTATACAGTTTTTATTCATAGTCTCAACGATATTGATACCTTACACTACTGTTAGATAAGGTTGCGTTTCTAAGCTGTAGAAACACAGAATGCAAGAGAGTTTAAGTAGAGTTTAACTGTCTGAATTGCATTATTCGACCAGTGAAAACATAATATGTTCATGAAGATTTTATCATGACTGTTTGATTTGCACCTGATTTGCACCCTCAAATTATTTTGCATCACAGTTCAACACAGTGACAGGATGTCATACCCGGTCTAATTTTATTATTAGTTTGCAGGAAGAATGGGTAGAAGATACATTGTAGATGAAGCAGTGAAGATGTATCTTGGAGGTCTTCAGGCTCCTTCTGGATCATGCGTCACAGAACTCCTAACTGGTCAGGTAAAGAAACAAATTTAAACTGTATTTAATTACGATAAAAATGTTTTAATGTACTTCATAAAATGTCCTAACTATTTGCAGTCATCCCCTCAAAGAGATTTTGTAGTGCTGGCTGTACAGACTCCTCACAGGGAGAGTGAGGTCCATCCGAAGCCTTCAACTGAAGGCAGTCCCCTGGATGACATTGATGTGGATTGGGCCACAGAACATGCCAGGCAGGTGAGTAACCTGTTGTCTGCCCGTTTACAGATGCTTTGAAATATTTAAATTGTCTATTTTTACAGTTAAAGATTTTGAACAGTCTTGTTGTAGGTATCCTGCATGTTACCAGGAGGTCTCCGCATCCTTGGCCTGTTTTTGGTAACCCCACCTGAACACTCAAGACCGCATCTGTTGATTTATTTAAGTACTATCCATCTTCCAAGTACTTCTTAGATTTAGTATTTCTTACATTTTTCAAAAACATTTTGTAAAAAGAATAAGTACTTTTATCTCTGTTGTTTTTGTACTTGTTTTTTTTTTTTTTTTGCGGAGTGGAGATGTTTCTGGAAGATCTTTTAATAAGTGAGGGTAGTCACAAAGGTACAGTGGCATATTTAAGCATATAAAATGTAATCAAATACAAAGTACTCAAACTTCTATTCATTTTGCAAACATAACACAGACCACTAGAGGGCAACCAAGTTCCATTTTAATTTCAAATGATTTCACATTTTAAATTGTTTTTTGTTGTTTCTCTAGGCCCATGCACTGGGCAGCAGGCTCTTCCCCGTAGTGTTTTTGCCCCAGTGCCCTGCTCTGGCCTGTCTGTGTGTGACTACATGTTTCCAGATGAAAGCACAGGCGACGTGGCTGAGTGTCTGAAAGAGAAGCTGGACTGGGAAACACCTGAGGGTGATATAGACGTTAGTCTAGAGAACAATTACTGTAAGTCTTTCCGGTTTTAACATCACACTAGGATTGGTTCATTTAATCCAAAATGGTTTTAATATATAATGCTATGACATGATTTCTTTAACATTGGATTGGAATGTATTTTTGAAATTACACTGTTGGACTGTATCACTGTTGGCTTTTATATTGTGTATATTGCATATATTGTGTATGTAATAGGGAATTGTGTAATATAAAGCAAACTCTTGCAAAGACACTGAGTGATGGATGGAGCACAAGTAGTGTTGGGTTTTCTTGGTAAACAAGAATGTGCATAGGTGTGGGACCTCAAAAGTGCCAAAGGATAACCTCTGTCAAAATGAGCACAGACAGTTTAACAACCTTTGATACACCCTGGCTCATGTCCCTTCACAATAATAGTCAGTTACACCTCTCCTCCTGTTTGAACCTGCCTAAGCAAACTTTGCTGACAAATTATTTTCCATAATTGGTAAAAAAGCAGAACATGGAAGGCAATATTGCTAGCCGCAAGCAATAGGAAATCTGATCCCACTAATAACAGGCACTTTGGCAAGTTTGGATTATTTACTGTATCTCTATGGCAACATAATCCTAACACTTTCTAGGAAAGTGACTGAAAATTGTTCTGTCTCTTCTTGTCTCTTTCTACGTGGCACTATGAACTTACAATAACCAGTGATTGAAATGTGCACATTTATATGTTTTGCATGTTTTTCAGTGTTTTATCCTGAGAAAACTGACAGCCATCATGAAGATTACAATGAACATGCCACTTCAGCAGTCCAAGTCGAAACGCCTAAAAGCCAAAATTCCCCCCAATACTATGAGGGTAAGTGTCTACTAATATTAATTTTCAAAGTTTGAAACATAAACTTGCAGGTTGCTTTACGTATGTTGAAGTCAAATTAAGCCAAATTGACATTTCCCAACCTGACAGCTCAAATCATAAATCATTATTATAAACTTGTTGGGAATTAGGCTAAGATAAGGAGAGCGTTATGAACACTGATCTGTTGTGTACTTGCTCAATAACAGATTTTTTTATTTTTAACCAAAAAAGTTATGGATTACAGCTTTTACCTCTTGCTTTTTGTCTATGAGTATTAATTCTGTATATAAAACAATATTCTGGCAAGTGGCTCCTGAGGTGAATATTTAATGTCTGTTTCTATGAGTAATCATTTCAGTAATATTTCTTTTATCTCATGGTTTTAAATAAGGCTTAAACTAAAATGAGCAGTATTAGAGTCTATCTGTATAACACAAGGCTTGATATTCTAGTCATATGGGATTCAGTCTCTATGAGTAGGTCCATGTTGCATGCCAGTTGGGTATACCATTTTTCTTCATATAATTCTTAGACTCCTACCCATCCACACCTATCTGATTCACTTCTTGTCTCCCTCTGTCTCTCTCCCACAGGTGCGGCAGTAGCAGCAGCTATTGTTCTCCTTGCCACGGCTACATCCCTGCTGTATTTTAATGAATAACAATGCATGCCATGAGTGTATAAGAGTGTTGAGTAATTTAAAATTAAATTATTTTATATATGATTTTGAATCTAATTTACTTCAATGTGCACTTAATTCGTAATTTATGAAAGCTCATTTTATTGTCATTTACAGTAGCTTGTTGTTTTAAAAAACTTGCCTGAAGTACAATTTACACAAGTGCAATTTTTATTTTCTATTATGAAAGCACAAAGACTGGTGGCATGTGTTCACATGTGCACTGTTGATAACAGATGAAAAGAAAAGCATATTTTCATGATCATTCTTGAATACCTGTGGATTATGCCATGTTATTTGGTCTTGAGTCATTCCTAAATCAGTTTCTTCTGGCTTCTTCCAGACCCTCATTGAAGAAAACACAGGAAATAAAGCATTAACAAATTACAGGAACTGATTCATTGAATGGAACAGAAGTGCCCTTGGCAAGAAATATAATTTATGAAAGCATTTTTTGTGTTATGATTTACAGTAAGTCATTTAATGATGCTTTTTACTTTCACTTGCCTAAATTAAAGTAACAAACATATAATTACAATAGATATCCTTAACGCAATAGATGTAATACACTCATCTGAAGCCACATTCCCCCTCATCTCAGACAAACACTTACACCTGTAGTCATCAAGATATAACAGCACAATTCTGTTTGCCTGTTGGTGACTATATGAAAGAATGTGACTCAGATTTACATGATGCAGTGCAGCATTGCAACATATGAATTTACGCTGTATTATTATTGTGTACATATATATATATATATATATATATATATATATATATATATGTATTTTTTTAGATAGCAATTAGTGGCTTGATACACAATGTTGATAGTGATGACAAGTCTCATTGTGTTACAACTCCACTTCCAAGTCAAGTTTCTAACAGTGGTGGCTTCTCACATTTTCTTTAAATGAGCAATGTGCTTTTGATAACATGTATTACGTATTTCTGCTAAATTAAATAAAATACCCTGCAGGTTTAAAGAAAATTGATTACTGTCAATGCCAACTCAGCTCACAAACAGCATTGAAATTGGGGTCAAAGCTTACGCGTTTGTCCATCTCCTGCATACATTGCTTATGAAACTTATGCAGACAGCTTTCATCCTCCTCTTGGATGATCTTGTATTCCTGCATGCTCATCTGCAGTTGTGGGAAGACATAATAATATAACAATAATTTAATAATCATGCAAAGCAATTATTTACAGTACTGTACCAGTCCAGAGTTTTACTTCAATACTTTTTACTAAATGAATAATACTTTGTTTCTTATGATCTTAAAACCCTTTAGAACTAAAAGTGTTTGTACTTAAATACTTAAATGTACTTATATGTGCTATTTCCTAGTTTTGAAACACTTGAGTTAAAGTACTTGACTAAAATAGTCATAATTAAAGGTATTTAGGTGTGTCCAAATGTTTGACTGGTAATATGACTGGTACATAAGCCCAGACATGTTAAGATCTCTGGGTGTGTCATATGTAACCTCTTAGTTATTTCATGAGACACAAATTGATGGTTAATGGATCTGAAAATAAAGTTACTTCTCCTGAATCATTTGTTGCCATTTTTAATCTGTTGAAGTATTTCTCATGTTTACATTGTGGATGACCTTTTGGGAGCTCTCTTTTGTTAAGATCTATTTTTGCATGGTCCTCACTCTCTGTTTTAAAGAGTGACACTCTCTAGTTCCTCCAGTCATAAATTACCCCTTTAGGGCCTGAGATGCACAAAAAAAGCTATTTAAGATTTTGCATATTGTTTTGCAAGTGGGTTTAAGTGAAGTGGTTATTTTGGGAACCTTTAGGTGAAAGGTTTTTTGGTGATCAAAATGGTTCTTCTATATGGCATCACTGCAACAGTATACCTTTATTGTTAAGAGTTTGGCAATTAACGTGTTTTATCAATGTAATGTTATTATACCTATAGCACATACTTTATAATTTGTGCCTTGTGAAATGCCTTGTCTGATGCACCAAGAATAAATAACCTTGAAGACACATTGAACTGGTTGACTAAAGCTATGAGGATTATAGATCTTTTTTATAATTTATGGGCATATCAGTGTAATGTGGGTTAATGTTGTCTTACCTCACTATCAAAATCATTACTGTCAAAATGATTAGATCTGTTTGGCCATCAAAGTGATACTGTCTGTTCTGGGAAATACCAGAAATAATGGTGTCTGTTAAACATCTGTTTCAAACTGTAAGACTTTTGGTAAACCTCTTTGCATTTCTGGTAGTTCCTCATTCTCAGTTGATCTGGACCTAATTTCCCTGGGATCCTCGGTAAAGACATGATTATATCCCATTAGCGATTTTTGGGTTTTAATTATTCCATTTTTTTATATTTTTGGGGTTAATGTTTCACAGACATCAAATTTAAATGAAAGGAAGTTATTGCTCTTATAGAACATAACAATATTGTGCAACATCCCCATACGATCTAGGAAATGTGTGCAAATACAAGAGTGATTACATTGAACAGGAAGAAATACCAATTATGAAATGACCTCAACTGACCTCAAACTCCTTTTAATGTTTTCAGAAACAAAAAAAGATGGAGAAACAACAGATAGTGGAAAGTTTTTTGCTTGTGTTGGCTGATGTAATTCTTCTGATGAAATCTAGCCTAGAAAGTCGTGTTTATATCTGTTATCACAGTCAAACCCTGTTACAATTATCCAGGTTGGGGTGGAGTTACCAGATTACTCTATTATAGCTGATGGATTAGTTTGCAATCAGATTATATTGTTGTGTGTAATGGGTTTGGTTTGAATAGATGCCTACAGTGTCCTACAAATTGTCTGTTTTTCTGAATGTAAAAATGCATTATCTTGCTTCTTTCAGTATGTTTTACCAAGTTACCTGGCTATTTGCCCTGTTATCAGTTCTTTAGATTATCCACAAACAAGTGTGATCAATCTATTTTTATGTAAAACATAATTGTCAAACAATTAGGGCATAGTTTCTGGGGGGAATGGGGGAGGTAACCCCCACCAATAAACCAAACTTGCAATCAAACCTCCCCCCACCAATATTTATATAGTGCATACCGCCAAAATTAGTATAACCTGCCCCTCAAACCAAATGTACACACAACAGTTTATGTTTTAGGCCACTAATGCAACAGTTTACTGTTGAACAGACATGTACATGAGGAAACACTCTATAAACTGAAGTAAGCATCATATATTGTTCTGAGAAAATGTTTAGCATTCTATTTACTCTTTGCCATTTATAACCTAGCCCTCGTAACAATTATCTCTGGTCTTCTCATATAGTTTCTTCATAAACCTCACAGTTATGAGTTCAGGAGCTGACAGTTAAATTAGGTGTAATAATTGGTCCTGCCTATGTGTGTCATGTTATAAAAACCAAACTGTACTTTTTAAAGGTGCTGACTGACTTAACATGCAGTCTGAATGTGTCAATTTTAACATGTTGTTTCATGTTATTTCTCTTGGGCATTTGCATTCTTTTCTCATCATTGTTCTGTCTCACTTCACATTGTCTCGCATTCTGCAAGAGGCAGGATAAAAAGGACATTTTTCAAAATGAAGAAATACAACACATAAGACGTGTTTGTTTATAGCTAGTCATCACTAGATGGTGGTAAAATCCACTTCAAGCATTTAAGAAGTTAACAAGAGAGCAGACAAACATCCCACAGCACCCCTACACCTGACATGACATCAGCAACACCTCTATCTGTGCTGGCAATCTGCCAACAAATGCCAGTCATTTCAGGACCATTAACACACACACACCCTATGATGACACATTTTATTGAATTGACACATTAAATACTTCTTATCTTTTCATGATTGTATCATTTTTCACTAAACAAGCACTGAGACTCATGTTATTACAGTCATGTTATGAAGGTGCCATTTTTTAATTTGTAATGTTACTTATTCTCCCCACTCACTGTTTCTTCTTACTGTTTCTCTGTTATTACTATTCTCGATATTTTAGTCATTAAAAACTATGAAATGACATACAGGAATTATTGAGTGACAATGTTAAACAAATCTAAACTCAGAAAATGGCTAAAAACTGCTACTTTTTGCTTAGGTTACAGATCTGCACACTCTGAACATTCTCTTAAGTAACTTCATTAGGTATCCAGCTGAGATGCTCATAAACAGTATTGAATGTTAAATTTATGTATGCTGTCCTTTTCCTTCAATATCCACTCCAACACATGCAATAAATAAAAATAGGAATGTACATTTGTAAAGAAAATTCATATACAGGCACAATTTATATAATTTATATTTGTCTATAAGTCTTTACTGTCCTACAAAGGAAACATTACTACTGTCAACAATGAATCTGGGAAAATAATATAAATGTTTTTTGGGTGTCCAACCAAATATGTATTATATTCACTCAAATTTTCACAGCCGTTTAGATCAAAAGGTTAAAGTAAATATAAACTCAGTCATGTTCGTCACAGCCTCTGAATGGTAGAGTATATTACTCAGCACAAGAACAAGACATGGGTGTCTCTCTCTACTAACCACACCCCACTTCAAACCCCAGGCAGTGCCTGACACAGTTCAGCTCAGCTGTTGTGTAATAAGTGAAAGTTTGAGGAAGAATAAATCTCCGCACTTACTACAGCCCCGGTAGGAAAGCTTCCTCTGTTTCCTAAACACATACACAACATAACTGTGAGTTTGTGTGTGTGTCTGTGGTTTATTGACCTCATGTGGCTTTATTAAAACCTGTAGAGGAAATGACAGTGTAAACACTCCAAAAACTCTTTGTGACCACTTTGTGACCTCAGCACTGAATTGTCCAAACAATCTTCACTGGTTAGGAATGCTTGAATTTGTTCAAGAAAGGCTCAAGAGTGAGACACAGTGACTACATCCTGCAGTTATCGACCGGTTATTCCCATCTTACATTTACTGACATTATTTAAGGAACTACATATAACAGGATATAAATCATACTTGTTTTTATTTCAGTTTTTTATCCCTGCTTTTTAATGTAATAGTAATGTTGCATTAAAAAGTGTTCCTTGTGATTATGATTTAATTTCTTATTGATGTTATGATTTTAGATTATTTGACTTGTCTTGCAAATGTAAGAAAGATGCAACTGTTTCTCGCAGTTAGGTCCTCTAATGTAAAAAATGGTTGACACTTTACGTCTATACCTTGTTTCTTACCCTAAAGGCATAATTCCTGTTTCACAAGTGAGACCTGAGGTCACTCTAATAAAACAGATTTGTGGCAGATGATTTTGTCTAAACATGTCTGAGATTCTTTCTAAAACAAAACACTATGTTGTAATTTCTGTGCAGGCTTTGCTATCTGTCATCACAATGTCATAAATAAGTATCTCATTTGTTTAAAAAGGACATGTATTCTGTGAAACAATAGTATTTACTGGAATAAGAGGTAAAAGAAAACAAACATTGTTCCTTGTTGCTCAAAGGAAATAGTATTTAAATCACCACATTTGTGTCCCAATCGGATTATAAGGTTTAGTTTATTAACATAAGATAACATTAAATCAAGTGACGACATGACTGACTAAGAAGTCACATCATAAATGTAATGTACTTTACCTGATTGAAATTTAAACCATTCTTGTACATTTTGATAACCAAATTGTACATCATTCAAGTGAAATTCCATTTACAGTTACACACTGTATAAATTAAACTTTATCCCCAATGACAATTCTCCATTATGTTTGCTACCTCACTTAAAAATTTCATGAATTGAATTTGAATTCAAAAAACATTTAACATTTATTACTGAAAGCCACACAGCTTTTAAGCATAACATGCAAACATGAAAATTTTTTAGAGAAATTGGTGGCTGCTGATACATCTATGAAAAACATTAGATTTCTTTTGAAACATGAGCATCTATCACGTGAGCAATACAGCAGTAAGATCAAAACCTTTCAGCTTGCTGAGTTCATCTATCACGTGTTTATATAATGCATTGCTTTATGTATCATAACATGCTGAGTATTAATTGTCATCAGATTTTCAAATGCCTGGTTGGATGCTGTCATGGAAAATCACAGAATCAGGTATGGACATGCCTGATTCACCCTAAAGAATTGTTATTTGTTGGACTTTAGCTTTCCATAGAAACATAGTTATAGTCTGTAAAATATTACACAGAGGCAGTGTGGATAAAATGGACTCAACAATATGAACAGGCCAGTGTTATGCGAGTCTGCGCCTGAATGTTTGTGAATATATAAGACATGCATATCTGAACAAGATTTATATGTGGATGAGATTCAAGTCTGTCTGAGTGGCAGTTGTGTTATGTGAGAGAGTTGTGTCTTTCCTCTTGAGTAGATTAGACTAATCCATCAAATTTCCTGCTTCTACTTCACTTAAAAAAGTACCTAATTACATTAAAATTCTCTACATGGATGCATGCTGATTTTTTTATAATAAAAAGCACTTTCCACAAGAAAGATACAAAATAGGACTTTATTTAAATATTTTACCTTTTTATTTACTTTATATTTATATTTTAATAAAGCAAATATTAACAAATAAAAATTGACAAAAATAAAAATGAACAGACGGTGGGAGCTTAACTTATGCTGCATCATTTTCTTAAAAAAAATTAAGGCAATTATTTTTTTTTCACAGGTTTTCAATGTTTACAATGTAGCATATATTGTGTTTGGACATTAGTCCACAGCATGACTTATTAACTTTATTAATCAGCAATTTGATGAACAATTTCCTAATTTTGCTGGTGAACAGCTATGACAAACACCAAACCAGCACTGACCAATAAAAACCAGCTAGGACCAGCATTGAAATTTATGTTGGTCACTTTCAGTAAGACTCTTACTCACGGCCAGAATAAATATGACTGTGGATCTGGGGAAGTTTATAGAAAGGGACATGGTTCTGTAATTATTATTCAGGGTTTTTTGACTGTTGGAGGATGATCTCTGCTTTCCCGGAAATGCTGTCAGCATGAGCTTCTCTCTTACATAATTAATCTAGATACAGCTAGTGATGAAAAAAACATTTTCCACTATTTCAGTGTACATAGTGATTTTAGCTTGAGCTTTCCAGAAAATTGGCTCTTTACCTGCAGACCAGAAGTGATAACCAAAGTTTTTGTAGACTTAATACATCTTTTTTATTCTTTATTACTTCTTTAGTTTTCTTCTTATGTGATTGCTGATTTGGCTGGTATTCTTTGAAGCACTCACGCATTTTGTAATGATTTATTGAGGCCAGATGTGAAACTGTTTAGACTAGTGGTCCTCAGTATTTTCAGGAAAGTAGCATTTGCTGACCACTGCGGTGTCTGATTTCATTATAGATAACATGCTTGAAAGTCACAATCCAGAAAACAAGAGAAACGGTTTGGAATAGTCTAGAATGCAAGTTCATAGACGAGCTCATACAAGCATTATTAGTGGTGCTTGTCAAAGGCAAAGCACACTGTTACTATTTCACAAGCTTATTATATTGGTCTGACAAAGCCAACATACTGATCTACTATTTAAACATTTTCTCAGGAGACTACAATTTCTGCATATTTCTCCTCCCAGAGCTTTCAGGCTACATCCAACAAATTTTTCACAAACCTTCAGAGTGTTCTGAAGAAATGTGCTATATCTTTTCTAATGGTTCGGATTTACAATATTCCTGTTTTGGAATTCCAAAATGTTTTAATAGTGTTTACCAGAGTTTCAGAACTAGTTTACAATAGTTTAATTTAATTTGTTTATTTGGACTATTGAATTAATATGTTGAAAACTGTAATGCGTGTGAAATGTGAACATTTCCATTTTCTTTGACATTTCCCATATTTTGTGCTCTATAATCATCCGCTCCACATAGGTGGCCTGAACTCTCACTTTCTCTTTTTTCCAGGCACTGTGCCATTCATGGAAACCACAGCCGTTTTCATTCCCAGCAATGTGCGGGATGCCCACTGTGCATCAGAGCATAGAATGAACCCCTGAATGTACAGACAGACACAAAGACCAATTTTAGACGTTCCACAAGCACAGACCACCGGTCTTAGTGAATCATACAATCTGCTACAGCTTTTTAAACTTTTACTGTCATTACAAAAAAGTACAGTTATTCTAGCAGCTTTAGACTGCTTTACAGTAAGTCATGAGTAAGTGGGATAAAGTCATTGTTACTATACAGTGAGGCAAAAAACGTTTTATTTACTGAAGTAAATGTGTGATCACATTCCCAGACACTTTATTCACATTTCAAATGTTAGGAGCAAAGGTGAACAGTATTTTATTGAAATTTTATCAATGCCAATATATAAGGTTTCCTTTGAGCAGGGGCAGTGTCTGTTTATAGTGTAAGCAGAAGAAATCTAACAGGATTTTACACCCTGCATAAAACAAACAAACCCGTGTCCCTAGCAACAGGCCTTGCCTAAAAGATTAGAAAAATGTTTGTGAGCTGAAGGAATGTGACTGTAGTCTTTACCCTTACAAGTCCATTACATCCGTTCGAAACACCCACTCACTCTTCCACTGTCTGCATTACTCCGGATGTTTAAACATCTACCTCACGTTTAATATATTCGGTGTGTAGATAGTTTCCCTTCTGTGAGTCAGATCAGAAATTACAAAAATGAACTGAGAATTCACTAATGATTTTAATCCAGAAAATAAAATTCAGTCCACTAATTCGTATATTCAGGGTTTTTTTTATTATGATCACTGTATTGATTATGTGACCCTATAACTATATTTCAGTATAGGGTTATTTCTGTATAACTATATTTCTGTATATTTCTGAAGGGTGTTTATGAGCAAATATGAAATATGTACAAAGGTGCAGAGGGTAAAAGTTTGCGTAATTTTGTAGTTTGTATAACTTTGGTATAAAAACAGTTAACATTTAAATTAAAAAACAGTAAAACAGTAAACATTTGCTGTGCTCATTAAATTTAGATTTCATAGTTTACTTTTTAAATTTCATACTACCCCTCATGGCAAAACATCAAATAGTTTAAAACATCAAACAGTTCATAATTGTTTATAGTTTTTGCGTGTCTTGTATTAAAAGTATTAGCATTACAAACCAATGTATACAATAAAATGAAAAGACACTTGAGGATCTATGTGGGGCTCATGAGGTGCCACATAATTTGGAATCATCTGGAGAACCACTATGACTGTGACACTGTCTCACTGATGATTCTGCTAGTATGTCAACACTAAGAGTTGATAAGCAGTATTTAAGCAATATTTTATTAAATGTAGCTGAGGGAATTCTCTTAGTCATAGATGCTGCAGAAACTACTATTCTCTGAACTCATAAAGTGGGCGGAGCACATTTCATTATCAGATGTGATTATCTGACGACCTGCAATGTACATGAGATTTTTTTCAAAGACCATAAAAGAAAACTAGACACTATACATATGACACTATATTGAATGTACTGTATGCATTTACTAAAAATAAATCATTTGTAATTAAATCAATTGCAACATGCCAATAATGATCTAGATTGTCACAATGTGTACTTGTTGTCTATCAATGAAGCATTAATCATCAGTTTGTCATATTTGGGTTCTTATGATATCAATGTCGGTACTAATTGACGTGTAAGACATTTTCATCAGGGGTCTGCATCTGTAATACTTTCCACAGATACTTTACGCAGTATGAGCGAGGTTTCATGGTGAAATTGTCTGAACTGTCAAAACTGTGTTGTGTTGTTTATTTGTGTACATGTGGGATCTGTGTGTCTGTCTGTTGCCATGGAGCAACTGATGTTCTGTTATTCTTAAAGAAGAGGGTGTAGCTGTGCTACACCTTCATCCGCTAGAAACATCAACAAAAGTCAGTGTTTAGATCACAATGTAAACATGCTTGTAGCTCATATCCTGTTTCTTATCTACAGTATACTTGTTAAACATGTGCGATGTTTCAGGTTATTTTCTAGATATTGCAATAATGTAATTGTAAACACCAATTTAATTCGAATTTATTAGATTTTCAATCACTATAATTCATCTACATTGAAGCACTCAGATGTTTACATAATACATTTACATAATACTTTTATTCTATTTTTTATTCATCTATATTTATTTGTGTATTAAACTAGTCCCTAGAAACTTTATCATACCTTATTTAACTTATTAACTTATTCAGAAACTAGTAGGGAACTTTTTGTTCAGTAGTACTTGTTTTAATCCGCTTTTGCTGCAGGAATACAAACAATGGTCTTTTTATTTATTCTGTGCTAAATGTTACTTATATAATTTCCTTATTTAAATAAACACACTGTAGACTTTAGCTAAGTCTACCAAATCCTGAACCAAGCTCTTTCTATTTAACCTTACAAAAAGGTTCTACAATCCTTGGCCAACTTGGCCAGTTTTCTGCTTTTTCCTGTTTCTTACGCAACACACGTGCAATGAACATGTGAGTTTTGCAATCTAAACTGCATCAGTGATTTGTAACCTTTGTGAGTGCTGAGCTGAATATATCAAGTTCTTCATGACTCCTGCTCTTCTTCCTCAGCACTAAACCTCCATATCTCTCTCCCCACAGTCAGTTAGGCCAAGTGAATAAAACATTCTTTCAGTGGCTTTTGTTAGGCATGTTGGTGCTTGTATAGAGCCTTAAGCTTGCTCCTCCAAAGTTCTCAGAAACACCCAAAGAGTCTCAGATGTCTTGATGATATTGTAGCCCAGTTTCCCTAATACATTTCTTTGTTTAGAATTACTTTGTTTTAGTCGTTTGTGCAGACACACCTTTACTGTGTGGGCCAAAGCCAAATGAAAATTATTTGCTCGTCTGTGTCAATGTTTTTCTGCCTGAGCTTTTTCTCTGTTTTCTGGGTTTATTATTGTAGTCAGCATACATCACATGTAAAAATTGGGTCCACAGAGCCAGAGTGTTGGCCCAAGAGTTCAGTTGTAAAATAACTACATATTGTGTCTCGTTTTTGGTAAACAAACAGATTTGCAAGTTCTGTCTCAATATTGTTGCCTAAACGTTTTAATTTAACTGCAGCAACTGCAGAACTTTCAGCAATTTCAATTACAGCTACAGTAGAACAGTCATTATAGAATACAACAATTATGGTCAGATTAAACCAGTGCTTGCAACTTTTGGCCAGTGGGGGATTCAATCTCCAAATATCACAAGGACACTACCAGGGTATAAAATGAACACTCAGCATATCACAAGGACACTTAGACCAAATCAAATTTGTAACAAGAACTGAATATCTTTTGGTGGGTGAATCAAAATCTTAATAATTTTTGATGTGTATGGTCAAAAATTATTCAAACTAGTATGTAGCACTGTGTTAAGACTTTCCAAGTATGCCCAAATCAGGCTGGAAATGTCATTGAAAGTACCATGTTTAGTTTTGATTGTTAAAAGTATTGCAAAGTCCTCACTATCCATTGTACCTTACTTCACATTATGTCCAAATTCCATCTAATAATTGCAATTTGACCAGATGCATGGCATGAGTTTTATGATTCTACACTAAAGGGTTTAAAGATGGTATAAAGTAGTTCAAATCTGAGCAGCTGTTGGCACAGATGGTTGACTGTGAGTGAGGGCTTAGCTCTTTCAGTGGTTAAGTACTGTGAGTGTTGTGTTGAGGGAAAAATAAAAGTACTTTAACTTAAAAAGGTCAAATATTTTATTCACAAAATGCACATCATAAAAATTTCATTTTTACTTTCCAGTCAGATAAGAAATAAGGAAGTGTTAGAATACCAATGTTAATGCAAAGTCCTTAATCAATAAATAAATAATTCAAATAAAATATTTAAATAAATAAACAAATAAATAGAATTTCAAATATTATATCAAGTATCATGGTGAGACCACTGAGGCCTTCATAAACATAATGCTGATGTTTTTTAGAGCTCTGAACTTCTTTCTCTCAGGACAACAGTTGGACTAACAGTATTTTGTGTGGCGTGCACTGAACTTGAATTAATAATTTCTGAACTTTGATATTTCACATCAGGCACCTGAAAGGACACCATTGGACAGGGGCCTTTGATGTTCGAACACACCAGCTTCCTTAGTGAGGCAGTGTTAACAATGTCAAATCCCACTTTTCCACCAAATGTGCTGGGCATCCAGTATTCAGGAGAACAAATAGCATTTCCCATGAGACCTTTGAGAGAATAGGGGGCACCCATCTCAACCATAGTCTCCCCAAAGACAGCGTTGGGTCTGGGTTTCTCTACGAGAAGACCACTATACAGCTCAACAGCATTTACATCACCATACAGTTTTTCCAGTTCAGCTGCTAGTTCCTTGTCCCCTGTTTTATAACACAGAAGAATGGGCATTAAATTATAGGTCATCAGAATTTTTTCATAATATACCAATTTTATAATAATCTTATAGATCTATATAAACATAGATGTTTGTCAGTTTCAAATGGATATTTATGTGATTAACACCAGCATTTGTTCGCTGTTTATCTCACCTGTCATTTCCTCAAAGGTTGAGTAAGGCTTCATGTTAAACCGTTTCCTGTAGGCATTGAAAGACTGGTAGCGCATCTCTCTGGAATGTTCCAGGACTTTAGCAGCCACTCCCTGCACCGCAGCAGGTAGGTTCCGTCCACCACATACCTGTTCACACAAAATGGGTTAAAGTTAACAAGGACAAAAGAGAGTAAAGAATAAAGATAAATTAGGCTCTAATGGCTCTCTTCACTCTATGAGTGAAACTCACCCTTCCAGCTGACTGTTTGGTGAAGGACTCCACCATGTTGTGGATGCCATGTTCTGTCACTATGGAGTTGTTAAATACAAACTGGTGGTAGCCATAGACCTGATCCTGGATCTGAAATTTGTCGGGCAACAGTGGGTGCCAGTGATACAGAGTGTTAAATTCAGCTGCAATGCGGTTCTGATACTGGAAGCGTTGGTTGAACAGAAGCTCCGGGTCAAACTTGAGCTTAAAGTGGTAGCCACTCAGATGCTGAACATAGTCCTCGATCACGATTTTGATGGTCTCACCTGCAGAAAAAAAACATTTAATCCCTTGCTTTCAGGTAACGTCCACAAAATTTTGTGGACTAGTAATGTTTTAAAGATGATGCAGTCATGACTTACCAATAAGAATGAGACGGGAAGTCTGAAAGATTCTTTCATCGTCCCAGTCAGGATGTTCTTGCTTCATAACATCACAGACACGGTTATGTTCACGCAGCCAAATAGTAGCATACATCATCAGACCTGGAACCAGACCAAAGACTTCATGGCCAACAGCAAATTTCTGTTCCTCTGGGACATGAGGGGGGTAGTGCATCTCCACCTGGACATCTTTCACCAGAGGGGGATACACCTCACCATCCACAACCTGAGGGCCAAATACATCTTTTAATGACTGAGTTTTCTTTCAAAGGCTACAAAACCTATGAACAATACGTGTCATATTTAACTACTGTTTGGTTTGTCAGTTATCATATCACAATACCTGATATTTTAGCTTGCCATCTTTGAATAGACGAAGTTTGTGTTGTCTTTCTAATGTCTCTCCATAAATATGGTTTAAATCCACCTGAAACACAACAGAATTACTTGAAAATTGAACTGCAATTCCACATAAAGCTTTAATGAAATGTAAAATTTCCCCTCTTATTAAAGTGGTTTATGACTGAGCTTGAAAGACACTTACTCCATGGCCCAGCGCTTTTGTGAATGCTGGTCCTTTTTTAAAGTCACTCTTAAAGAACTGATGTGTAAAATGCTGGGCAAAGAAGGCAAACATGAGACTGGTCCTCTGTGGATCAGGGATGAATTGTCTTCTTAACAGCACCTTCTCCACCACCTCCTTTGGATTAGGGAGATCGGGTGTAGGACAGTTCCTGGGCAATGGTGCAAGGGTGCGAGTGTAGTAGGACAGGTTGGAATATGCTTCCCAGCTTTTGTATTCATATTCTGCATTGTATGTTGGTGGACTGTCAACCAAATGTGACCTTGCTGTAAAACAAGAAATTAGGAAATTATATTGATGAAAATGTATATATGTATGAGAAGTTATATTATTTGCATTTTTTAAGCATGGAAGAATCTACAGAGAACAAAAATCAATGCATTGATTTTGATATCAATCCATCCCAAAGCCAAATCATTTAACTTACATGTCAAGATGTAACTCATTATGCCATTTCTCAAATATGAGATGTTGTTGATGATGTCCCAGATCCATTTATAATGTGTTAATATGTGATGTACTACGTTTGGTGCTGGCCTCAGAGTTAATTTGATCCATGTGAGGAGTTCAGCTGCAAGGAGAGATAAAGCAGAAAATTTTTTTAAGTACAAACATTTTCTACCCTAAGAATTGAAATTAAAACATTTATATCTATGTAAGTACAATTCACTTACGAGAAGTGCAGTTTACACCATAATAGCCTGTCCTGGTGCAGTCACACTCATAAGCCTCAGCGCCTTTGGATAAACACACACCCCGGTTCTGACAAGGTTGAGCACAGCAAGGGTCGTCTGCAGAAACAGCCACAAAGGAAAGAAAAGTCAAAGTTATTTCCAGTCATGATCAGAATGCAACCTGGGACAACAGTCTAACACCATAATGTGCGCTTCTATCTAGAGCTGTTAACTTACATCCTTCACAGAAAAAGATCCAAAAGCTTGAAAGTAGGACAAGGAAAATCAATCTATGCATTCCAGAAGTTTGATCTGCAGTGTTTCTTGTTCCAAAGCAGAGATGTGTGTGCTCTGACAGATCGCTGGACAAATCTGCACCTTCATGTGTTCCTGCGCTTTTTAACCAAAGGAGAAGGGGAGGGACTTCTGTGCAATGTTGCAAGACACTTAGGCACTGAAAGGAAAAGTGTGTAACGTCATAAAACCCAGTTGACTGTATTTTTCCATTAGTTACACATTCCTTAAGGTGGATGCTCACACATTCAATAACTGAACCTGTTAAAATAATTCTTACCTGCTACAGACCTGCTGAAATTGGAAAACTATTATAATTACCAAAAACCAGACCAGACGTCTATAAAAAAATGTAGAGGAGTTTCCCAGTCAATAGCTCATGAGAGCCACCTTGCGTCAGAGCAAAAGTCACTTTCAGTGTTGCCTTTCAGTGTTAACGCATAGTGATTCGTTCAAACGAGTAAAATTGTTATTTATTTGACTGATAGTTTCGGTGTCCGTATCAAAATCTGAATACCCCCGTAAAAATGATGTCTAACCTGTTGTGGGGCCTCCCCAGTATATGAAACAATTGGAATAGGGGGATTCAAATGTAATAATAATAATAATGTTAAAATTATAGAAACACGGTCCTTTTAACTTTATAAAAAGATTAAATTGAAAAGTTTTAACTTTATAGATTTCTAATAAACTTGCAGGGCTGTTAATAAAGTCAAAAGGCTGAAAATGAACACACGTTTTCCAGTTTCAATACACACTGTGGTCCTTTTTCCGAGTTCGTCACAGCAGTTGTAAATTAAACACACCTGTGACCTCATTACAAGTATTATTGCGTCTGCGTCTCGTTTTTGGTCAATATTTTTACATTTTTGTTGCGTTTATTGCGCTGGCGAATCGATTTAACCGAATCACACAAATGAACCGACTCAAAAGAATGATTCGTTTGCGAGTTAAACATCTTCAGTCCGCCCAGTAACACGTAGTCTTCCTGAAATGGCTTTGTCGGTAAGGGTCTAACATCACTTTACCAGCAGTGGTAGGTTGTTGCATGTCGTTTCTCTGTCAAACTGTGAGTACTCGTCAATATGATTTATGCAAGAAAACGTATCCGCTTTAACTATTTCTATCACACTACTCGACATTTAAAGTGAAATTTTGCTCTCAAGACGTCTGCCATTTAAACGCTGCATATCTCATTCGACAAGACAGTATCAGGTTTCAACGTCTTGTGCTTACACTGTTTTTTCTTCCTCTTTTTCGTCTGTTTTGACAGATGTTTCCCGGACTGTCCTAAAAAAGTGCAGTCCTGACCTCAAAGCTGTTGTCAGAATGTCCTCTATAGACCCCTATCAGTACATCATAGTAAGTTATATTATACTAACTTTTCATAATAACAACAACTGTCTTAAAGTTTCTTAAAGTGTGTGTTTTATTAGAATGAAGGTACATTAGTCATTGACATGTTAGTTGGGTAGTTTGGATTTTTTAATTCAAAATGTCAATTTATTTATTATGCTTTAAGAATAACAGTGAATGTTTATGTTTTAATTTACCACCTTCTGAAAAAGTTACGAAAGTAAAGAGCTTGTGGTCTGTATTTTAATATGTTTGGCAGCGGTAGAAATCATTTGCATAAGGGAAAACTGGCACATTTTATGTAATATGTTGCTGAAGTTTATTATTAGTTTATTAAATTAAATGTAATAACTAAACACCTTATAGCATAATTAAAGCTCATCATGTTTTTCTAAATGCTTATTCGTTTTTCTTGTTTGGGGTTCAACTGTTGTGAGTTTCCTAGACTGATATTTAAATAAGCTTCCTTTTTACATACACAGGCACATTTCTCTGAGTTTGCCACTCTAAATTTATTCTATTGTGTATTATTTATGTATACAGGTTGAACATCAGTATTCTCATAGACTGAAAGTGATTGTGGTGGGAGCTGAAAATGTGACTAAAGGAGCGTTTGGGGATTTGTGTGAGTATATATCCATGATCTGTTCTTGTTGCTTAAGATCTTTAAAGCCAAAATAAGCATATGTACTTTACTGTTTATGTGTTTGGTCACAGTGGACACCCCAGACCCTTATGTGGAGCTGTCCATTCCAACCACTCCAGAGTCCAGAAAACGAACACGACACATTGATAATGACATTAACCCAAAGTGGAATGAAACCTTTGAGTTCATATTGGATCCCAATCAACCCAATGTGTTGGAGGTGAATAAATCATACTCTGATTATATATAGTATAAGATGGATACATAAGATCAAAAAGATGCTGTTTGATTGTTATTACAGACATATTTTTTATTTAAAGATACAGAACTTTATTGTTCAACCAAATTGTTCAATGACAAATACAATATACAAACAGAAAAAGCTATGTTTTGTAATAAATCAGTAGCGTAAATATATATAATACTATATATATATATATATATATATATATATATATATATAAAATGTTATATATGAAATATATAATAAATGTTCATTTGGCTGCTTTTTATTTAGCTGACATTAATGGACGCTAATTATGTCATGGATGAAACTCTGGGCACAGCTGAATATTACCTCTCTAAACTCAAAGTGGGACAGACAGAGAAGGTGACACTTTCTATTGGCAAGGTAAGAATCCAAAATGTTTGTTTACACCCTAAGCTGGTCATGAATGTTTTCATCAATGTCTTAAAGATCACTGTTATATTCTGATTCCTAGACGACCAAAGTGTTTCTTGACCTATCCATTGAAGTGTGGTATGTATGAAGCAATTTTATTCAGCACCTTGTGCATATTTTGTACATACAATAAGTTCCCTTTTGTACACCACTTCTTATACAGACTTAAGAAGTGGTGTTGGTGTGAAACTTTGTATTGGTCTCCAGTGCATCCACAGATCTGCGCTTCAGCATGGCTCTGTGTGATCAGGAGAAGCTCTTCATGCAGACACGCAGGGACAGAGTTATGCTCAGCATCAAGAAGCTTCTAAAAATGGAAAACCCACGCTTTCTTCCAGCCTCTCCAAGAGAGGTAAACTCAAAGGCCACCAAAACCACCTTGTCACATTTGTTCTACTAAAAAACGATCATATCACAAGATCGTCATGTTAGCAAGATCCAGGCTGTTACAGTTCTGTTTGTGCTCAGGTGCCAACTATCGCTATACTGGGCTCTGGAGGGGGTTTTCGTGCAATGGTAGGCTTCTCTGGAGTGATGAAGGCTCTGTATGATTCTGGGGTGCTTGATTGTGCAACATACGTGGCAGGGCTTTCTGGTTCAACATGGTCAGTATTTGTTTTTTTTAAAGTCAAGTTTCCTATAGATGTTTTATTATGTGCAGTAGTATTTTATCTATTACAGAATAGATAAAGAGAAAGTGAATAACAGCAGAACCTCTAATTAATGGTGCCTGCAAAGCGTGAGCATTTTTTGGCTTATATTAAGGTGTGGAGATTTTACTTATAACAGATCTCTCATTTGTGTTTATAGACATGAATGATCTTGATCTTAAATGATGTGGTAAACTGAGGAGAGGTGTGCTGTTACTTTGCGATAAGGGGTCACAGTTTACACCTGGCAGATGGTAAAATAGATTAAAAAAGACCATTGCCAAGCTTTTATGACTTTGTTTCCACAGGTATATGTCCACGCTGTACTCACACCCTGAATTTCCTGCTAAAGGACCAGGAGATATTAATAAGGAACTGATGAACAGGGTCAGCAATAACCCACTTAGACTTCTCCTGCCCCAAAACATCAACCGCTATGTGAAGGCTCTCTGGAAGAAGAAATCAGCTGGGCAGCCCGTCACCTTCACTGATATCTTTGGCATGTTGATAGGAGAGACTCTCATTCCAGAGGTGAGATATGGAGAGTTTGTAACTGCAGCAGGACATAGAGAGTTCAAAAGTGTACACTGTTGTCTATCTAAATACAAAGACTTCTTTGTATGTTGTCCGTCTATTGTGTATACTAATGCAAATGGCCTTTCTTGCGTCGTTTATGTGAATTAGGAAGATACTTTTCAACAGAGCCTTTATATTTTCTAATAATTCTGCAAACCTGTACAGTTTAATATATTCTGTATTAACTGTTGGCTAAATCAAGTCAGTTTCTTTAGTGACCAGATAAAGACGCAGTAGAAATACTGTACTAAAAATTGACTAAGACAGGCAAAATAAGGGTTTCCCAGCAGTGATATATCACTAATTATATTGAGCATACATTCTTATGCATATATTTAGTGCCGTGAATACAAAACAGTCATCATTTAAAGCGTGCTTGTACAAGATAAGTGAGATCATGAAAACGTATAATAAAATGTAAGATAAAATGTATTTAATTATACCACATATATATATCTGTTTGTCATATATATTCAGAGATGCTTTCAACACTCTAAAGAAAGTGTCATGTGCTTATGTTGTGTATGTGTGTGTTTCTCAGAGAATGGACACTACGCTTAGCTCTATGCAGGAGAAGATTAATGAGGGTCAGAGTCCTCTGCCTCTCTTTACCTGCCTTCATGTTAAGCCTGATGTTTCGGAGCTCATGTTTGCAGGTAAGAGGAAGGTTCATATAAAACAGGCATACAGATACTCAGCAAACGGCAGCAGAATAATACTGTGGCTTTAACAAATTTGAGGAAACAACAACTTCACTTCATGCAGTAACCTAATAAAACAGCATATTTATATTAGCAAAGTCAAATTTCTATGACCTCGGCCACCGTGAAAGCATTGACACTATCAATTTGTTTATATTTGCTTAATTCAGAGGAAAACATGCAAATTTCTTTTACGGGTTCTGAACTAATGATTGACCCACTGTGAAGTCGGTTTATCCGCCCACCTGTGTAAACTGCCTATTTTTAGGGTCTAATTATTGTTTGCGGGTTAGCTGTTTTCTGTTGAATGGGATCAAAGCATGTGACTAATCAAGGGATTGTTAAAAGGAACTATTAGCCAATCAAAAGCAAGTCAGCTACGTTTCTCTTCTTTCCCGAGAAGACTTGCGTAATCCAGTAGATTTATTTTTAGTGTTGGTGTTATCAGTATTAATGATATTTGTATTTTGTAATAAAGTACTGTATTTGGATTGCTTTTACTGATCATTTATTCATGTTTCTGTCTAAATCAGATTGGGTAGAGTTCAGTCCGTATGAAATTGGCATGGCCAAATATGGAACCTTCATGTCTCCAGGGCTCTTTGGGAGCAAGTTCTTCATGGGAAGCATTGTAAAGCAATATGAGGAAAATCCCTTACACTTCCTGATGGGTAAGACTGGGACTATTCAACAACTATTCAACTATTCAACAGAAGCTTTTACTCATACTCTTTCCAAATAAAAGTTAATTTACTGTCAGTGGACAGTGACAAGTAAGGGGTAATGTGCATCCGGCCAGTTGTTATTGCAAACTAAACCCAAAAGGGATTATTTTGTGATAACAACCAGATGGATATACATTATCCCACTTAATACACGGCTACTGGCCACATGAGTTAGTTACTGAGTTATGGGTTATTTTATTTGCTCATTTGTAACAAATTCAAACCTGCCATTAATAAAGAGACGGAGGACATTTAACTAGTACTGGTCAAAATGAGTGGTGAGTTTTAGCAGTTTTTATTGAGGTATAACAGACCTCAGAATGTTACGAATCATGTTTTCCAGAGAACTCAAGTTATAATATAATACAATAATACAATAATAATACAATTAATAATAATACAAAGTAATAATACAAATTAAACATTGGCAGCAGTACAGTTTACTTATCTGTTGTATATTATCAGGATTATTTACACTTCCTGTGGTTAATATGTTTCAGTATGAGCTGTTACTTTGAGACATTCAATCTAAACTCATCTTATCTAGAATCAAAAAAGTGGATCTTGAGCAAGCATCTTGCACTCTTGTTTCTGCAAGAAACCTTAGTTGAACAGAGAATGAATATGATTTCTTTATCAAAATCAGCCATTGTTTTGAAGATGCTCAATCTAGAATATCAGTTCCAGGTAATGTCTGTGTACTGCAGGTGTATGGGGGAGTGCTTTCTCCATTCTCTTCAACCGGGTTCTGGGTGTGAAGGAGACTGCCAGCAGCAGCACAATGGAGGAGGAGTTAGGTGAGAACGATCTCTTTAATGTTGTCTAACTTTCCTTGAAATCATAACGGAGAATGTAAAATTAAGGTTATGCACACAACAAAAGGGATCACATCTGCATTGTGTTTTAAGAGAACCAGACATAGGATGAAGTACTTTGTTGTTATATTGTCATATTGCTTTTTTTGTGACCTTGATTGTGACTATGATATGCTTAAAAGTGCCTTTACCGGTTCTTTTGGTATAGAACTGTACAGCTGACACATTCTGCTGTTGCAGTTGCAAGGTGTACACACAATAAGATGAATAAACAGTCACAGTGATCTACAAGCTATTACAGTGTGACCTCAGTCAAAACCCCTTTCAACACAAGTTTTCATCTACTTTGAATATATATTATGTAATTCTGTCCAATCTCCTTTTGCTTGAAACTTGAATTACTCTTTTCTTAGGAAACACTAGAGATATTATTATATAAACAACAAATCTGCTCTTTTCTATAAAGTGAAATTGCATAATGATCACTAACCTTCAGGTGTATATTATTACACTAAAATGTAAACCCAGGTCCCCTTTTGTCTGACCCTAGGCTAACAAGTCTAACAACGTGTTGAATGACTAAGGTGTGAAAAATAGGTGCATGGAACTGATTAATCGTTGACAGATGGGTTTGTCCAGTGTAACTTCGTTTCTTATCTCATGCACATTTGGATAGGAAGGGCTGTGTTGACTTTGGCTTTCATGTTTTCAGAGCATATTAAACCAGAGCACATTGTGGGAGATGACTCGGCAGATAATGAGGAAGAAACACAAAGGGGTGAGAAAAAAAATATTTTTCACACACACTAAATTCAGTGCATGCATTTTTCACATCACACAATGTTCCAAAACAGCTTTATAGAGAACAGTGACTAAGGAAGCCAAGGGCAACAGTGCATGGACTGTTAAATGTCCTCCTTTTAAAACTAATTTAAATGGTAGAGGCAGAGAGAATCTCAAAAGTTTGTCTCAGTGTCTCTCTCTCTTTTGCAGGAGGCACAGAGAGTGCAGAGGTAGAGGATGAGCGCCAGCGTCATGCCCAAGCTAGCTGGGTTCAGCGCATGTTGACCTCCATAATGGGCGACACCACCCTGTTTAACACACGTGAGGGCCGCGCCGGGAAGGTGCACAACTTTATGCTGGGGCTTAACCTGAACTCTAACCTGCCCTTCTCTCCATTCTGCGGCCTCATGAACCAGAACTCAATAGATGAGGAGGTGGATGCTGTCACAGGTACTAACAGTGCTGAAAATTAGAGAAAAGCTAAATTCTAGTCCAACTTTATTTAAGTAATTGGTCAAACTACTGATTAAAAGTAATTAACATGGGGCAATAAAAATATACAACACATTATAAGTAATGGATTGAAAAGCAAGGCTAGAAATGGGGGGGGGCTTGAACAGATCCATTTACAGTGAAAACCTGTGATAAACTGTAGAATTTAACAAAGTGCTTGTTAAAGATGCATATTGTTTTGTATATTACTAAAAAGCAGTCTAATGTAGCAAAGACATTTATGTAGGATGAATCAGTAAACTGTTTTTGAATTGAACTGTGTCTAAACAAACTGATTCATTAAAATGAATCAAACTTCTCAATGCTGGAGAGAGCAGTGGAGCATTTAGCTGACACTTTTATCTAAAGGCAATGATAGCTCAAAGCATGCAGCGTGACACACATCCCCATTAAACAGCGTATAAAACGTATAGTTTTTATATCTGTTGTAGACATTGCTGTTATCATCACAAAGTGTTATTTTTCTGCTGGTATTTTTTAAAAAAAGTTTATTAAAAGTTAGCAATAAATATCAATAATAATAATATAAAACCCAGCAATATTCACCCAGCCTTTGCCACCTCATCCATGTCTCTTGGAAGAAATGGCATGGGTGAAATGGGTGCGACAATGTAGGTGGAACAATAGACTGAAATCTGGTCAGGTGCCACGGTACTCCATAATGGGATTTTGAACAGTATTTGGCACTGAAAGGGGAGGAGAGGGAAAGTCAGTTTGTCAGCACTCAAAACTTCTCATTTGTAGGAAATAACAGCACACCTACCACAGATTAACTTCACTCTCAGGGGTTAAATACACAGAAACACCTGAATACACCACACATGAACCATTTTTAAAAGATGCATGCTGCCGCATGATCAGTAGATCATGTTAGAAGAGGCTACGCTGAGAGCTCGCTGAGTGGCATTCATTTTATGTCATTTTGCAAAGCTCACAAGTGAGTGAGGGCAGGGTCTCACTTTATAATTACTGATAAAAATAGCATTGTGTGTCTCAGTGACTCGGAAGCAGGAAACTTCCTGTTGACAGCTGGGTGTGAAAAGAAAGATAAGCTTTTTAATATTAAAACAACTTTAAAAAGTGATGTGTCACTTTATGACACCATTACAACATAAAATTGTCATTACTGATAAGCAGCAAAGAAGTGGGTGAATTTTAGTGATGGCATGTATCGTTTAATGTACAATGGCTTGCAGTTTGCAAGCATGCAGTTTACTTTTGCTTGTTCCTGTATAAAAGGAAGACTGCTTTACTTGTGCCCCCCCACCAACCATAATTGAAACCAACTGTTAAAATGTTTTTTGTTGTGAAATACATGGCAGACCTGTATTTAACTTTTTGTAAACAGAAAGAAGATCCAGCTACTGATTCTCGCATGTCCAGGGGCTGAGGATTGTGTAGCATTTGTAGCTTGTCTTCCATGTTAAAATAATAACTTGGCAAGTAGCCTGAAAGTTTATGTTTTAAACAGAGATGGCGGTAGAACGGCAAAAAAAATTAAAAAGGTTAAAACATTAAAATTAACAGACTGTGGTCTTTCTTGTAGATCCTGATGAGTTTGAGCGAATCTACGAGCCCCTAGATGTGAAGAGTAAAAAGATCCATGTGGTTGACAGCGGCCTTACATTTAACCTGCCTTACCCTCTTATCCTGCGGCCTCAGAGAGGGGTGGACCTCATCATCTCCTTTGACTTCTCAGCCAGGCCCAGTGACTCCAGCCCGCCATTTAAAGTGAGCGTCTAACCCGAGGCATACGTTTTTTTGGAATGTTAATGAGTGTTGTGCATTCCATATAAATCCAAGATTGTATGAATATACACAAATGTGGATTTTCAATAAATTAATTTAAATACATTTGGAATTATCCCATGTCACGCAATACCATTTGTGGCATCATTAAACAGGAAGTGGATATTTGGACAAACGTCATTTGTACCCTTAATGGTTTCTTGGTTTGTCTAACCATTTAAGCTGTTATAGCTTAGAGTATAGCTTAGAGTATAGCTCAGAGTATAGCAGAAAGGGTTTGGTCACATGTATGTTACATTAAGCTGTCTTTTTGTGTTAGGAGTTACTGCTGGCTGAAAAATGGGCCCGTATGAATAAGCTGCCGTTCCCCAAGATCGATTCCAAAGTATTTGACCGAGAGGGTCTGAAGGAGTGTTATGTGTTCAGACCTAACCACGGAGATAAAAACTGCCCCACTGTCATTCATTTTGTCTTGGCCAACATCAACTTTCGGGACTTTAAAGCCCCAGGTGAGTTCATATAATTATAATGCATGTCACAGTTTGTGCATATGATTTGTACATATTTGAATTTTTAACATGGGTTTAACCTGAGCCAATTAAGTGAGTGATCGATTCAGTCAATGACTCCTGTGTTTGATTCAGTCTGATTCATCAATCGCATCCACTGATTTATTACAAAAAAACGCACCAAGTAATTCATTCAACACATTGAAAAGTACTTTGTACTGCTGTTTGTTTTTGTTTTTTCATGTAGTCGCTGAAGAAAATGCAATGGAAACTTTACAGTTGACAACTAAATATATGTATTGTAGCAACAGTACACTGAAAAACACTATCAAGCCAGTACTACAAAATAACTTCCATGAGGTGGCAAATTACAAAGGTTCAATTTCACAATTATTTGCTGCATTTAATACATTTTATCATTTCTGTTGTCTTGCAGGAGTTCCCAGAGAAACGGACAAGGAGATAGAGTTTGGTGACTTTGACATATTTGACGATCCAGCTTCTCCTTACTCCACCTTCAACTTTAAATACTCCAACCAGGCCTTTAAAAGGCTGCATGATCTCATGGAGTTCAACACGCTCAACAACATTGAGGTCAGTTTTACTCATTCACTTAGAAACCCTTAATTAAATGAGATTTTGTTTTTTGTCCTACATGATTGAACGTGTTTTGTTTTTTAGGTTATAAAAGAAGCAATTAAGGACAGCATTCTGCAGAGACGAGAGAATCCCTCACACTGTTCCGTCTCCCTTTCACTCAATGAGATAGAAAATAAGAAATTCCTAAAACGGGATGCCAGCATTGCAAAAAGGCACACTTAGCAGATGTGTAACAGATGTACACATAACCCTCAACTTCTGGTTTTGAGACTGCATTTGTCCTGTAGCGCTGATTCTGAATCAGATTGTTGATGAAAATCAGTGAGCATCTTCATCAGAGAAGACCAAATCAACCTTATAATTGAGGTTTAACATATTGGTTTACAATGTGAACTTTTCAAAATGTTCATTGAAATATCATGTGAGCAAATTCTCCACATTCTCCTTTAATGTCAAAATGCTTACAAATATGGCTGTGTACTTTTCTGAAGGTTACAAAGAGGAAAGTACTGGTGTTTCTGTTGTTGACGGTTTCAGTTTCAGTTGCAAAAACTTGAGCTGTGACAGTAATTTATGGTCTCAGAGACAGCCTGAGCGTCAGGGCATGCTGTTCTTTATGTGTTTCTGACTGTGTGATAGGAAAACAATTTATGCTCTCCATTATGTTCTACTGTGACACATCCATGACCAGTAGATAGGTCAGGTTTGTGGTAAGCCTTGCCTTTAGGACACAATTCATCTTATATTTTAGTGAAACATTCATTGTTTTGTTAGGAACTGGATATAGCTGCTTTTATTTATTTTTCTTACCAATGTCAACGCTCTGGGGTTAGAGGAACAAGTAGGTGACATTTCATCTTACACCACCTACATAGGACTCCAGCTTTTCAGGAGATGTCAAAAGTTATGACATGATGGGACATGATGCACTGATGTTCTCATTGACTTGATCACATTTTGAGAGAAATGTGTCATTTCCTTTCAATTTCAAATGGATTATATTTGTGCTACAGTTCGTGGCATATAAGGCTGAGAATTATCTAAATCCAACTTTACCTCCACATTATTAGTCCTTTAGTTTACAAACTTTTTGTAAAGTGTAATGGCACATTGTGTACCTCAATGGTACACAATTCATGAAACATGTTTAAATGTCTTAAATGTTTATTTATTTGTATGCTTATTGTGTAGTTTTGTAATATGCAATTTACTAAATTATAGTTATAATTTACTATATTTAATTAACTTTCATTAATCATTTAATCATACTAAAAAACGATTTGACAAAGGAAAGGTCTGTATTGAATGTGAAGAAAATGTAAACTGGAAAAAGGCATTGAGGAAAAGCTGTAAAGCAGAGCAGATTAAATCACTCATACAACTGAACTGAGGTCAGTCGGATAAAGGTGGCTGTAGTTAGGAAAGACAAAGTGAAAAAATAGAACTAACTTTTAAAATGCACTTCAAGTCCAATATGCATGCATACATAATAAAAGGCAATAACAATAAATTGTCTGGGGGCATAATTTACTGGAAAACGCATTACTGAGCAAAACAGCCATGCATACCAGGTACTTTTGATCATTCTGAATGATTCTGAACTTCTGAAACTTACATATTAAACACAACATGATACCCTGAAAGATACCAATATTACAGTTGTTTAAGAAATATAGATCTGCATACTGTCAAGATATTAATTTCAAAATATTTTCACTCAACAGCTTTACAAAAATCCACTCAATTGAAATGTTGGAAAAAAGGGGATATCCTAAGAGTATATTATTTTTATCTAATGTCATTCTTTAAATGACATTAGATGTCATTAAAGGAAATGTCTTGCTCTTTGGAAAACCTGCTGGGATTTTTTTTTTAAAATGTACTGAATGATAAATGCAAAACATGCTAAACAAATCTTTATAGCCACCTTTAATCAACTTAAACTCACTGTTTTGACTGTGCTTTACTAATTTTTGATTTTCCTGTCCATATTCTTAACATTGTAAAGCCACTGTCACTAAATTATCCTAATAAAGAAAATACACTGACCGTATAGTGATGATAATAAGTTAACACAACTATTTGTTTTCATATGAAACAGAAACTTGGGCCCACCAGTCAAGGTTAACACACAATATTACCAATTAAACAATACTGAACCAACTGTACAGTATTTGAACCAACATCTCTAACTCTGTGTATACTTATTCTTAATACCTAAACTATTATTTAAAATAATAAAATGTAATCAAAAGACACCGAACAAGTAATTTGTTTCTGTTACACAAACTCTATTATTGAAGACAATTCACCTGGCCAAGCATGCCTTTAGATTGTAGAAACATACTAGCTCCACACAGACACGACTTGGCAAACCATTGCTTGAACCAGAAGGCAGATGGCCTGTTATCTACTACAGCTATCAATTAAAATTAGGATAAGAAAGAGGGGCAGAGAGAAACTGGGTAATTCAGATAGTGGACCAGTGATTTAAGTATCAAGTAACTGAAGCAGAAGCACCATTAGCTGCTTACTCCAAACTGCAATTTCATTCCATCTTAATACATGAAACAATAATAATTTATTTTGATTTGCTAAACAGGATAGGCTAGACAGATCTACAAATTGAATATATCTAATTTGTAGGTGTAGTTGAAACTAAATGTAGATGGAGAGGCTCCACCTAGAGTTTGCTAAGAAATGACACGGGAAGGTTGATGTGGGATGCTGCCACTAAGGGGCTTTCTATGCGGAAGTCAAGAAACTGCTTCCTGAAAGTACTGGGACTAGTCTGTATTAAATTATATTCTCTGATTAAGTGATCGAAACAGACATGTCGAAGAACACAGTGTCTGATCGATTCAGAAAGGTTGATGTAGATGAGTACGATGAAAACAAGTTTGTCGACGAAGAAGACGGCGGAGAAAATCAACTTGGTCCGGATGAATCTGAGGTGGATTCTCTCATCAGATCATATCCTTGCAGACTCAATACAGTTAATGTTATTTTTGCATATTTGCATGCTGTATGGAATTTAATATGCCAATTTCAGAGACCACAACAAATGTTGATGTTATGCTATTTGTTTTTTAATAATCGCGCGAGTAGACATGGGTGTGGTGGTCAGTCACTTCATTCATTTGAGGCATTCATTTTAATCTTTCTCAAGTAGTTAACATTGGAGAATCCATCACTTTAAGATCTTTAAAAGTTTTAAATTACGATTGTAGTGGTTAAGACATACAATATCTAAAGCTAAACCCAATATATGTGGCATACTTGGAAACTGTCAATCATCGTGGTCGCAGGGTTGCTGTCGAAACATTTCCGGTTGCGGGCGGCTGATCTCAGGATAGTATCTACACCATATAATGTTCTTTATAGTCAGTTTAATCAATTAATGCACAATGCTAATTCAAGCATATAAACTCTATTAATGGCTATATTTAAATACAGCTGTTCTGAGACGCTTTCCTTAGTGCATTGTACAGGTAACCTGATGGGGGCTTTGCAAGCAGTACTGAAGAATCCTCCAATCAATACTAAGAACCAGAATGTAAAGGTTAGTTGCAGCTAAGCCACACTAAACTGTCGGTCACTTCATATTGACATAAATATTTTCACTGCACCACCCGTGTGGTTTAATTACGTAAGGGGTCCGGCTCTTTAAACTTAAAATGTCTAATTTACCTTAGTTTGTAATCTGTTTTTTTTTCTGCTTTGTGTATGGAGTTAATAGTCATGAATAGTTATTTCATTCTGTTCATATATGTTTACAGGACCGGGCTGAAGGCCTTGTTTTGAAAGTGCTCAGCTCTTTCAAGACCAGCGATATAGAAAAGGCTGTTCAGTCCCTGGACAAGACTGGAGTCGATCTTCTCATGAAGTACATCTACAAGGGGTTTGAAAGACCCTCAGACAACAGTAGTGCCATTCTTCTTCAGTGGCATGAAAAGGTAAAAAAATTATTGATAAGAAATAGTTCACTCATGCCCAAACTGTTTGATGTTATTTGGGTTCATGAAACTCAAATGGAGAAACGTTATTGTAGCTCTTTTCCATGTAAGGACAGTGTTTAGTGACTATGCCAAATAAAACGGCTAGCGTTTAGTTTTTGTTTTTAAAACAGTAGATATAGATATAATTGACATATAAATGATATATTGATAGTTCTGTCTCTGAAACTATAGCAATGTGTTTTGTCTTCAGGCTCTTTCAGCTGGTGGTGTGGGCTCCATCGTCAGAGTCCTCACAGCCAGGAAAACTGTGTAGACATCACCACCTTATCGCCACGGCAGGGTCAACAAAGGGATGGCTGGCACAACCCCTTGTGTTCTGATTTTTGCCCATACAGCCATACTGTACTGAGGGTGTCCAGTCAATCACCTTTTTTAAACGATCAAACATTACTCTCTCATTTGGATTTCTTGCAGGGAAGATAAGCACCTTGGATCTGTATATAAACAGAATGGTAATGCAAAATGTTATTGATGACCTCAGCAGATAATAAGCACAGACATTTTAGCTGTTATCTTGGATGTGTCTCTTTACTTGTTTGTGTCACCTCTCTTGCTTGTCACAGCTTAATGTCTCAACAGTGCAAAACACACAGTACATGTAATAGCACGACCAAGTCATTATAGAGTCATGTTATTACCATGGCATGTTATATTGTGGTACTGTAGAGGGTATTTTTTAACCCCTCCACCACATTCTGCTTCTTTTAATCAGTATTCAGCTACCAATAATCAGAGTTGCTTTGCAGAGCATGCAAACATCAGTATTCAAGTGCTTATTTCATTTGATAGTATGTGCTGTATTAATACCCATGATTTCTTTCCCACTTGCATGCACTGCGTAAATTTGTTTAAGGTTGGTTATTGGGGTACAGCCTTTTCCTGCTGCATGTAGTTTTACATTGGCTTTTCTGCATTTGGCAGATGCTTTTATCCAAAGCAACTGACAGTGCATTCAGACTATGCATTTGATCAGTATGTGTTTTCCTTGAAAATCAAACCCACAACCTTTGCACTGCTAATGCAATGCTGAGCAAGAGGTTGATTTCCTTCCCATCTTATTGTCATCTGAGGGCTCATTTTCCTCCACTCTCGTCAGTAATTCATACAGCTTTGATCCATCTGTATTGTTACATATCACACTGATACACACTTTTACATTTTGGAAAAAAAGGGAATAACTGTTCTTAAGTTGCCAAAAAAAATTTCACAATTCTTGAATAATACTTGTGTGTTTTTGTATGCTTTACAAAAATGGTGAATTTAGTTTTTTTTACAATGCTGAGTGTTATTGGAATTGACCACCAAAAGATTATGTATATTTTGATCACATCATAGTTGAACTTAGATGTTAATATTATCAATATTATTTTTCAACGTGTACTTTGAGCTCAGACATTCTATAAGGTGCTGATGATATAACTAACCTCTAACATGCATAAAAGTTTGTGCACTTTCACAGTTTCACCGCAGCAGGCCGTTCAGGCTTTAGACTGCAATGACACATAAGTGCAGATTTTGCTTAGTAGTTATTTTTTGCCATACTTGAAGCCACACATAAGCAACCCAAGGAAGTGTACATTTATTAATGATTGTTAGTGAATGTTGAGTTTGCATCACACCAGTCAATCATTTAATTAAGTGCAAAATTATGAACTAATTTACCAACTGCCTTATAAAATATTCCTTTTATATTGTATGGTTCCTTTGAGAAATAAATGAAATGTCTTAAAATTTCTGTCTTTTCATCTGTGTTTAACATGGCCCGAGGGGCCTATTCACATTTCATTTCACCTTTCAAGTCATGTTTTGGTAGTGTGTAATGTTAAAAAAAAAACAATATTATCGAATTTAAGTAAAAAAAAATTAGAAATTGTAATTACTTTATATCTACTTACAAATATAATCTTTTGTGGATATTTAAAATTATGTATTTTAGAACTGATAGTTTTATCTTTTTAATATATTGTATCCTTGGTACAAAGCATATTTTCAAACCCAATTTTGTAGGTTAAATGTACAGTGTAGATATATTTATTACCTTATATATAATAGTCGAACCTTATTACTTAAGGTTTGACTTCTTCACAATGTGTTTTCAATCAATTATCATTTAAAGGCATTTAATGACATGTTCATGTGCAGCATATGCAAATATGTCATTCTATTCAGATTGGGCCACTAATTCTAAATTATGCATTTTCTGCTTTAGTAGTTTCGCACTAAACACGTAAAGACATTGCACACTTTCTAATAAGTAGCTGGTGCATAAAGAGTGTGCAGTCAAAGACGTCACATGGGGTCGCTGTTTCTTGTTTATTATTTTTTATTACCACTTAAAGACATCACATGGGGTCGCTGTTTCTTGTTTATTATTTTTTATTACCACTTAAAGACATCACATGGGGTCGCTGTTTCTTGTTCTAGAAATTAAAATTATTTCCAAAAATATTCTAGAGAGCAGTTGCCATAAAAATGGATAATGCTGATGCTGAATCAAAACACAAGTGGGTGAATTATTAAAAATTAAATATATGGCCCAACAGAATACAGACAGATACACTAAACCAAATAAAAAACTATTAAACCTAAACTGGCTCTAAAAATGGAAAGCAGCTTTGATTGTTTAATCACGCAAGATCATTCATTTGGAATCACTTGGACATTTGCCAGTCACTTTCATAGAAATCGTTTTACTACTTTTGTTTTGAAGTGGAATCACAAGGTTTGTTTTGGATATATTATTACCACCAGAATATAACGAAAGGCTAATTGAAATGTCAACATACTTGACAATAGTCTGACAAGTACATTGTGTCTTGTCCTGAACAGTACTGGCAATTTAAATAGATAATGGCAATCGCTATGGAGACATAAATGGAGAACAACTCCACACAATCATTTTCATCTTATATGGCTTGTGTGAAAAAAGCACTATCTGGTTCCCTGCCAGTTCCATGCATGAAGGAGAGAGATCTATATATCAGTGGTATACAGTTCAGTCAGGCAAAAATATCGGGCCACAATTAACCAATCAGAATCAAGTATTCAAGAGCATCTTGTGGTAATGAAACACAGGGTGATAGATATTGGTTTATTTATTTAAAAAGAAGGTAAGAGGCCTATAAAGCAGAACACTGTGATGGCTCATTATGCTGATACTGCATTATCTAATACTGAAGTCCAGCATATGTTTACTGCATCCATTCATAAAGGACACATGATGTTTAGTTTGCTCACTTTCTGTTGGTATCATTATCTGTGTGTTGTTTTTTTTTAATTAAGAAGATTAAGAAAACTTTATTGTCAATTCTGCGTTATGTGCATACAGAGGATTGAAATTTCATTTCACTCAGACCCACAAGTTTTGTAATAATGGTTAAATGGTTATTATACATATATGGTTTAAACTTAATTTGCATTGAGTAAACATAGTCAGTCATTTATTTTTCTTTTTGCACATAATGTGTCACACCTGGCACAAAGTTTTAATTTAATATTATATCATTAGTATATTCCTAGACAAGCAATTTTACTCTCTCTAGACAAGCAATTTTACTCTCTCTATCCCAGGTTGAAACGCTTATATGAGCATTACAAAATAAACTATAATAACAGCAAAAACAACATTAATCAGCTCAAAAACGGATCTGCAAACCATTAAGCAGTGATGTGAGCTTTTAGAGGCTAGAGGAGAATATAGCTTATAAAAATAATTTAGGCTTGTTCTAGCAGAGTGCCTTATGTAAGCCATGCTCAACTGCACAACAGGTTGCTTAGAGAGATCTGTAGAGTGGGGGCAAAAGCTGTGCTTGTATGCACATTCATGTTTCTTTTTCTAAGTGGCTGGAAACCATGGAGACAGTAGGATGATGTAGAAACACTTCAGTTGTGTTGACGGTGAGGTTACTTAAAACAGACCTCCACATAGGAAAAGGGCACACAATGACATCACAGTAAACCTAACATTCATTAACTTTAAAATTCAGAGATAATTATTACTGTCTTTTTATTGACCTCACATTTTCTGTGTTTGATAAATTCTGTGCCATCCTTCATCCTGTCTGGTGTTTGCTTTGTTTATTTTTGTTATATTATCTGTGAAAAAGACACACAAAAAGCAAAAGGTTGTATAAGATTTTTTCTTAATGATAATATTAAAAAAGGAAACACATCTGTTTCATCTCAGTGAGCCATAATGTGAGAACAATGTATGAATATGCAATAAAGTATGGTAATAAAATAGTAAGTTCAAAAACATTAAAATGTAGTTTTAGAGGTCTGCATCACTGTTGTTTTGACAAAAGATATGAATGACTTATCATCACTGCGGTTTAACAACACATAACCAGTCTAGATCTAAAAATGTAACAAAAAACATGTGGTACCTAAATGAATTACTGTGTTCTGATTGCTGGAGGCCAAGAACCTAGTGGGAAAATGTGATTTTAGTGAATAATGGTTTTGACACAACCAAGGTCCGTGGTCATTGCATGATATTCATACTCAGCTTGGTTTTACTTTTACTATGTATTAACAATAACCAGTTTAAATAATACAATTAATACATACTGTATCTTTATAAATAAAGAGCTCTGAGCTCAATGTCCCCGCCCATCACGCTGTCGTCATTGGTGACGCAGCGGTGTTACGCGCGCTCTTCAGTGTCATTCAGTATATCTTATTAACGGCGCTCGTTTGAGCATAGTGCGGTGTCAGCCATTTCGTTAGTAACTTTATCCATCACTTAACAAAACGATGTCTGTCGTCTTAAACAGGCAAAGGAACCCGGTAAGTCTAAGTTAAACTTGGGTTTCGTTGTAAAGTTATAGTGATTTTGTGGGCCATATGGCAGGTTGTATTTCCAGTTCGTTAGACAGCGCGGTCTCGTGAGGTTCGTACTCGTTTGCAGTTGCCTGTTTGAATGTCGGTATAACATCCATGTTTTTTTAATTTTACTAATACTAATAATAATAATAAATGGTCGTATTACCTCCTGGTGGGTGGGTGGCTGGGTTGCTCGTAGGTGCTGACGGGTTTACGAACCTCAAACTTCTGCTTTTACTTTGTCTTTGAAACAGGCTGGACATTTAACCTCACAGATCTAATTTACTCTCACTAAAGTATCCAGGCAACTTCACAGCATGTTAAAATGTGAGAAAATGCGTGTTGATTTAGAAGACAGTTTACAGCTGGTTTATTTCAGGCCATGAGTAATTATGTTATGCTTTGTGATTTATCTAGCTATTCAGAGTCTCATGTTATGCGACCCGTCTCACTCCAGACCTGTGATTGATGTGTGTTTATTATTGTAGTTGTTGTGAACGCAACCTCGGGCGACGTGATGTGATACTGGTTTAATCTAAAAATTTAATCTAAAAACATTAAACCTGGAAATTCTTACAAAATAATTATTTGTATCTGTCTGTGTATTTTTGTTTTGCGAGGAACTTAGGTGCTTAATTTGCCTGTGAAGTCAATTTACGAATGTGCATATTGGCTGTTGAACAGTTATTTAGTGATGTGTAGTATACCCAACAGCAGGTAGTTAGACAGCATAAAAAGTTGATAGCCTTGATGTGTCTATATAGTATTTTTATAATTTACTGTGACTGTGATGGTTGAGTTAAAGTGTTTTTTTTCTTCTTAGATCATGAATAATCAAGAGTTGATACAGCCCACTGTCTCCACTCTAGGGACACCTGCTTGTTACTTCTGTTAAAAGATCGACTTGAGTGCCTGTAACAACAATAATTTTCATCTGTAACATCTGCTTGGTAGGTGTGTCTCTTCTCAAGGCCTGCACAGAATCTGTGCCTGTAATATTTCACAGTAAGCACCGCAGATTTCTGCAGAATTTAAAAGTTTGTCAAGTTCAGTTCTCCCCCATCCATGTTTGCATATTAAATGTTTTGGCAGCTTTAACAATGTTTTCAGCTACAAATATGAGTGTAGTACTTAGTTTAGCACAATTTATTACACTATTTATAAATTCATTATAAATTCATAATGCAGATTGTCCTCTCACAGTTTTCTCAGAATGTGAAAGAAGAGCACGGATTCTCTGTGGCCTTACAATACTAAGATGTTGTTAGGAGTGTAACAACAAGCAGTTCTCATTTTGCTGCTTTTGCCTTCCTCTTTTATAGCTCTAATAGATCCATCAAAATGCTTCCCAATGGTTATTTGATATTTGAAGATGAGAGCTTCCTTGATTCTTCTGTGGCCAAAATGAATGCGTTGCGTAAAAGTGGCCAATTTTGTGATGTCAGGCTGCAGGTAAGATTAGTGCCTTGATCTGTTGGTTCATAAATGTTTTTAATACGCTCTTAATAATGGCCATCCTTCGGCAGGTCTGTGGATATGAGCTGATGGCCCATAAGGCTGTGCTGGCCTGCTGCAGTCCTTTCCTTTTTGAGATTTTTAACAGTGAGTTACAGAGTGGGGTCTCACTGGTCAAATTTGATGACCTCAACCCAGATGCTGTTGAGATCTTGCTTAATTATGCCTATACAGCCCAGTAAGTATGTTAACGTAGCATTTAAACTTTGTATTGCACACTCATCTTTATGTCATGGACAGAGAGATCCCATATATACCCATTTTTCCTGTTGACAGGCTGAAGGCAGATAAGGATCTTGTCAGAGATGTGTATTGTGCAGCAAAAAAGCTTAAATTAGAGCGGGTCAAGCAGGTATATGCAGTCACATGGTTAAAAATGTCACATATACAGTAACATACTAATCTCCTAAATCCTTTTTGCCGTTCAGATTTGTGGAGACTACCTGTTATCAAAAATTGACTGCCAAAGTGCCATTTCCTTTCGCCACTTTGCTAGTAGCATGGCTGATGGTCGGCTTTTGGGCAGAATTGACAGATATATCCAGGACCATCTTCAGGAGATCTCAAAACAGGATGACTTCCTTAAACTTCCTCGTATGAAGGTAAATCTTATGAATATTTAATTTTTATATAGATACATAGTTTTATGTATAGATTTTTTTTTAGACTTTTTTAGTATAGATCATTATTTGAGTGTCGTCACTGTATAACTAACTGCTATCTCTATTCCTATATTCTTTGTGTGTTTTGGTAGCTGGAGGTGATGCTAGAGGAGAACTTGAACATGCCGGGTAATGGCAAATTGTACTCAAAGGTTATTAACTGGGTGCAGCGCAGCTTGTGGAATAATGGAGATCCTTTAGAAAAACTAATGGAGGAGGTTAGTATTGATGCTTTTTCCATACCCTCTTCTTTTCCCCTGCTAATGTTTCCTGAACATCTTTTTGAAGGTTGATTCAGGTTCCTGAATCAATGGTTTCCTCAAGGTCCAAACAGCACAGTTTTGACAAGAACCTCCCCAATAGCAGCTGACTCCATCTTCTTTAAGGAACAAGGCAGAACATTGCTTTGTTCTTGTCATGGAAACACACATGGGTCCTATTGGTGTTTTGTTGTTGCAGGTGCAAACGCTGTACTACTCAGCAGATCACAATTTGCATGACAGGAGCCTGCTTGAGGGGCAGGTAGAGGTCTGCAGCTCTGAGGATGACCACATCCAATTTGTGCAGGTACAGAACTGGTTTTCAGTCTTCCTCTTACAGTGTGCTGCGTTCACTGCTGTATAACACGGCTCCAATTTTGTTAACATTCAAGTTTGCACTGCCAGATATCTATAAATCCCATTTTTCTTAGCTGTGTGCACTGTGGAAGACCTCTTGATAGTGGCAGAGGTTTTTGGCCTAAAATGGAATTGAGTCTTTGGTCACATGTCTGTATGCATGTATAGTAGACGTAGGGGGTGAAACTTGGGCCAGTGGTTTGTAGCTGCCTGGTTTGGTTTTACAGAAGAAACCTCCTCGTGAGAGAGATGGAATGAGCTCAGGTGTTTCTGGCAGCCTCTCTCCCACCTCCAACGGCCAGTTCAGCAAGCATGAATGGAAGTACATTGCCTCAGAGAAGACCACCAGTAAGTCTACACTGCTGACTATCCTCTTAAAGTTTAATACTGGATAAACTAAAGCTATTGTTAGTATGTGATTTTAACTGGGTCTGAACCTCCTTGTCCTCTCTGCTCCAGACAACGCGTACCTGTGTCTGGCCGTTTTGAGAGGCACCCTGTGTGTTATCACCATGCATGGCCGCAGCAGTCCCCAGAGTTCCCCATCAACCACACCCTGCATGCAGAAGAGTCTGAGTTTTGAGGCTCAGCCAGAGGAGATACAGGACAGACTGCTGAAGCCCATGCATTATGCTCGCTCAGGCCTAGGAACTGCTGAACTGGATAGCAAACTTATTGCTGCAGGTATGCATGGGCACAGTTTGATAAGTGTGCCTAAAAGAAAACTGAAGGGCTTTGTTAATATGAGAAGCTTGGCCCAAAAATGTCATCATTAAACAAATCTATTTGACATCTTTTAGAGAAGGTTGCATTACACTTCCCCATAAGAACAACAGAAAGCAATAACTAGGCTTGCACCCCATGTCCCCAAAGTATTCTTTAGAAGGAATTCATATACCTCTCATTTACAAAGTACACATTTCCCACCCCTTGCATGCTTCTTGTCTTTGTAACTGTGCTAAAGAAGTATTAAATAAAAATCGTACAGCTTCCAACAAGTGTAATAGTCTCAGTTCCCTTGAACATAATTATGTCCATTCTACCACATTTCTCCTCAATCACGACATAAAATGTGGAAATATTGACAGATTCTTAAGTCCTTGTGTCATAAAAGTAAATGCAAACATTGTAAGACAAACACTGGTGGTGGTGGAGGGTGAGAACAAACACAAAAGTGAAATCACCAAATAGCCTTACATATGCGATATGAGAGGGAGAAGAACTATGAATGGAAACAGAAGCTAATGTTTAGAATTATTTGTAATGGGTGGCTTAAGATGTATCTTGACTTTACAAATGTATCTTAGATTAGGGAATTCATTCCATAGTTTATTTAGCTCTAATGTCTGTTATCTGTCCAGGTGGCTACAACCGAGAAGAGTGCTTGAGGACTGTGGAGTGTTATGACCCAAAAAAGGACTGCTGGACTTTCATTGCTCCCATGCGCACTCCACGAGCTCGTTTTAAGATGGCTGTGCTAATGGTAGAGACACCTCAGTTTCCAATCCTAAACTAACAATGGTACTAGTGCCATTGTATTGCCATTACATAGAGCTAATTGAATGGTTTCCCCTCAGGGTCAGCTGTATGTAATGGGTGGCTCAAATGGCCATTCAGATGAGCTGAGCTGTGGAGAGATGTATAACCCCATAGCTGACGAGTGGTGTCAAGTTCCAGAGCTCCGCACTAATCGCTGCAATGCAGGTACGCATTACTTCCTGTCATAAAGGTGTGGTCATATCAAGGCTTTGCAGGTTGTATTTTATTATTTAAACCAAGAGGTCAGTCATTTAGGTCCACTGTTGGTCCTCTGTCTTCACCAAACTTCACTAAGCTTGATTGATGGTGCACAACAAAACAAACTTACTTGTGTTCTGAACCTGTCTTTGTGCTCTACTAACTTTCGTTCATATGCATAAGTCTACTGTAATTATACATTAAAACTTGCTTATGTGTTCTTGTATAGAGGCAGGTGTCTTTATTGATTGGCTTGGTAATCTCATTTTCTTGTTTCTTGTCAGGTGTATGTTCCCTGCAAAACAAGCTTTTTGTGGTGGGTGGATCTGATCCCTGTGGTCAAAAGGGCTTAAAGAATTGTGACTGTTTTGACCCGGTGTCGAAAACTTGGACCAGCTGCGCACCACTCAACATCAGTATGTTAATTTAATTTTTATGGTCATAAATCTATTTGTATTGTATGATCTTGTTAATCCTCAGTGTGTGGTTCATCGTGTGCATCCTCTCTCTGTAATTAGGTAGGCACCAAGCAGCAGTGTGTGAACTTGATGGATCTGTGTACGTGATTGGTGGTGCTGAGTCCTGGAACTGCCTAAACTCAGTGGAACGCTACAACCCCGAGAACAACACCTGGACCTTGGTGGCTTCCATGAATGTGGCCCGTCGTGGAGCTGGTGTGGCTGTGTGTGAAGGTAAATGAAGATTTTGAAGGTTTGTTAAAGTATATATGACCGTTTAGTCCTGTATACGTGTAATTCCCCTCTGGAATTGATGGTACGGCAATGGTTACTGAATTTAAATTAATTTTGCAAGCCTTAGTAATTTACACCTGCTTACAGGAAAGCTCTTTGTGGCTGGAGGATTTGATGGCTCACGTGCTCTGCGCTGTGTAGAGGTCTATGACCCAGCCAAGAACGAGTGGAGGATGTTAGGAAGCATGACATCAGCACGTAGCAACGCAGGGGTGGTCATGCTAAATGGGGTGCTCTGTGCTGTTGGTGGCTTTGATGGCAATGAGTTTCTCAACACATTGGAGGTGTATAACCCATATGTCAATGAGTGGAGCACTTTTATAGAGGCATTAACTAAGAACTGAAGAGTGTGGAAAGTTTGCTTGTTTCTAAAATTTCAGGCTGTGTAAGAGTTTTTTGAGGTGCTCCTGTTTGTTTGGGTGCTGAGGGTGGTAAGGGGAAGTGAGAGATAACTTTGACATTGTCATTGGGTTGCCTAAAGCAACATTTAAGCCTTTGCATATTGCATACATTACTGTATAGACAGATTTTTTTTTTTTACTGAATTCCAGTATTTGGCTATAGCAGGGTTGATATTGTAAAGGTTTTCAAATTGTAATTTAAACTGAGGCAAAGGTTTACAGTTTACTGCAGTCAGATTTAATGCTTAGTCCATTGTGAGTTATTTGACCTTGTTTGAAGCCTTGCTTATTGAATATGCGATGTATACATGTATCATTGAAAAGCTGTAAATCACAGAATGCTATCTTTTGGTGTCTTTGGCCCTTTAATAGCATTTTTTATACAGCACATGTATATGTGTCCAATATGTAAAACTGAGAAGTGTGCATTTCAAATTCACTGAATCTGTACCACAGGATTAGCTTTACCTGAATGCTTGTGTGTTTGTTTTTTGTTAAAGAAGCCAATGATGAATTCCATTTATAATACAGATTAATAACAATTTTCTGTCATTCATTTCTGTATTTAAAACCACTTCTAAGTGGATTTGTTTCTTACTTTTGTTACACAAAGGATGTCAGAAGTAATAAACCATTTCAACCTAAATGAAAATTTGGGTCGAGTCAACTGTGCATTTATTCTACCCTAAAGCGGAATGGATAACCAGTGTCAGGGACATTTTTATTTCTAGGCTTGTAAAAGTCATGCAAATAATGTACAGTATGATGTGGAAAATGTGTCAATTCATCCATGGAGGTCACATCCTGCATTAAGCCAGTATTAAGCACAGGCGTAGTGGATGGCACTTTGCCTGAATGGTATTAGTCTGGGAGTTGGCTAAACTCTTAGCTAGCTGTCAGCCACTGGGTCACAGTTATGTTCTCCATTCATTAATAAAAGCAGACCAGGCTCAGTTCCTGATCCCTGTGGTGATATTAGGGCAGGTCACTGTGGGTAAGCGTGCCAGTCGATCAATGTTGGTCTGAGATAAGACTCGACTGTTCAGACATGTTGTCTAATCCAATTCAATGACTTCTTTTCCTTTTATAGTCCAAATGACCCATTCTGCGTGTGTTGAGGATATTGGAATCTGTTACACAAAAGTTCTCCACATGGCATATTGGTAGGGATTATAAACCTATTCAACTTGGTCAAAGAACATATTATGTAATATTACCACACTGCTTAAGGAATGTACAAAAATTACTATTTGTTTGGCGTGGTGCACAGAATGTAGTGACTCACATGGGAACCTTACAATAATACCAGAGGAAGAACAGCATGCTAAGGTGTTCAAAGTTAATTGATCATTATGTAATCTAGAAAGTTTAAGTAATACAATAATCAAGATTCTAACTTCTCAGTAACAGGATGAGGCTTAAGGCTGTTGAATGTGAAAAGAAGCATAATCCACTAAACTGTCTGTACATGTGTTTGTCTGGGTGGAGATTATGTAAGGGCAATGTCATTTTTCATAGTTGTGGTGTCTTACATAATGAAGGCTGTGCCTGGGAGCACATTTTAAAAACTTATAAATAACGGCCTTCAGCATTTGCTTTTTTTTGTACTGACACTGCTATTTGTAGACTGCAAGATTGTTGTTTTCCTTAGACAGACTATAAGTGCTAGCAGTCCAAACTAGGTGTGTGATAAACAGGAAATAATGTTGCTGTGCATAGCTACCACAACTAGACATCTAGATGTTAGGTTAACTATTTACTTCTCCTTTTAGTCTTCAGCACTATCATACCTAGCTAGTGTACAACTTTACTGTAACATATAGCCCTGATTTTAATAAATGACATACCTGAAGTGTTAGTCTGTATAGAGTCATTTTGAAATGCTGGAATGTAAGTAAATGGTTAAATGTTTTTATTAGTTTAAAGTATAATGAATCAACCAGTATAAGAAAAAGCACATTTGTAATGCTGGTACCCCTGACTTAAGTAACAGACCGTTAACGGATGTTGGGCGCAGCCCAGAAAAGGAATTGAGAAAAGGAGGAATCGTATTGCTTGGATGGCAGCAGGCTGAGAATATCCACAGCAGCATTTTATTCAATGTGTTTGCACAGTTAGGGCGGTTCCTAAATACCGTCTTATGGTGGTTCATATTACATGAAATGATACAGAAGGGTTTCACTGTAAATTACTCAAAATGTAGGATCAACAATATATGCAGTTTAAAATTCAGTTTCTAGTACTAATTGTTAATAAAACTAAAAAAAATTACTAAATTACTAAAAGTTATTTATGGTACATGCCTAACACATAAGTCCTAGGAGACAACTTATATACAGTTTCTTGTTTCAGATAAATCTATGCTGGTCAAGCTGTTAACAATTCATGCCTTTTGAGTCTGCTGGTGGGTGACAGTCGTTCAGGGACTCATTGATGTTTTGTATACTGATGTCCTTATCAATGTCTAGAACTAAGATCATGATAGATATGAATAACTGTTCCCTAACACACAAACAACTATTGCTATGTTTTTAATGTTTAAGTAGGTGTCCACATATTTTTGGATATGTAGTTTATAAAAGAGAGAGAAGTAAATATTGTGAAGAATTTCCATTCCAGGTCATATTATACTATTATTTTTATTTAATGACTTTTAATTTTTTTAAATTTGTGTGACGATCCCATTTATTTCTATCCTTATTAAATAAAATGCAGAGTAATTGTTAACTTTAAACACAAATTTCCCTGGGGTTAGAACATAATGCAACTTTTAGGTTAAACTATAACTATTTCATACATCATGTAAATCTTTCATATATTATGCTATATTTGAATGGGTTACTAAACATTGTTCTAAATGAGAACATGACCGTCAAGTGTGATTTATACAAAACATAAATCACACTGGAAAACAAATCTCGCTATGAAGATACCAGCATTCCATCTGCACATCATAAATCATGCTCATACAGTGACACAAACATGGCAGTATAGATCACAAGACAAACTCAGATTTCTGGAAAAGCACTACGTTTGTGTTTGTGGTGCATCATCTGCTTGAGGACCAGCATGAGTTCTCACATGCTCTGTGTGTGGCATACACAGTGTTCCTCTGTGGAGTCCTGATTTTGGAGACACTTAAAAAAGAGCTCAAAAACACATAATAAACATTCAAAAACATTGTAGCAACAGCACACCATAACAACTGTCCCGAATGCCCAAATAGTGGCATCATGCCAATACTCTGAGATTTGGTCAAATAGCTTCTATTATTCCCAAAACAAAGCAAGAACGTGTCAAAGCATTTACTTAAAGGGCACCAATCACAACACAGTACATTTTGTACTTCTATCTCATTGGGTGAGGAAGTTCCATTCAGGTCAGAGTGACGCTTTCTCTAACAAAAAGGCTTTGTGGTTTGATCATAAAGAATGTATCTGCATGTGCTTAACCACTTAACAACAATATTAGCATAGTAAACAAAGTCAGTACAGACACTGCGGATGGATGGCAGCAGATTCGAGTCCAGATTTGTCCCGAAATTGTTGTCCTGAAGCCGCTGTCCTAAAAGTGCTGTAATGAAATTGTTGTCCTGAAACTGCCAGGGTCCTTACCAGTGCCCACACTCATGTACACAATATACTTAATATACTTAATATACTTATAACTTAGGGCAATATTTCTCAACTAGGGTGGCTTAACAACTTAAAAAGGCAGCCTTAAGAAGACAAAAAATTTTATACAAGACAAAACAATACACCCTTTTCCTCAAAAATGATACACAAAAGAAAACGATTTGGCCATGTGTGGGATCTTTACTTGCAGTTAGTAAAGACTCCAGAGTAAATGCAGGTAATATTCTCTCACTACCCACTTCTGTCCTATTCCATTATAATAAAACTGTTTTACATGATTACATTAGTTACCTCATTACAACCTTTTCCTAAAGAGACCTGTCTTTAACTTGGGATTGAGAATTAAACTGACTCCAACTGACTATCTCTTAAATAACAACCCAAAGGCTGAGAAATCATCAATTTTGATGTGTGGAAAAAAATACCAGCTGAGATTATATGGGTAAACTGTGAGAGGCTTTTACTAATGCATGGCTCATCTTTGATGTTGGAGGCTATGACTTCTGATCCCTTTAAGGCAGCGGGGTCCCTGCCATGACCTGACCACATATGTCATCCTGTGTGTGGGAGTGAAAACACATTTCTACCCTAAATCTACCCTGATCTACCCTGAAGGTCAACTGTAAAATCCATTATGAATGGCTGCATATCGAACTATGAAGAACTGACACATAAGAGCCAACAAAGCTAATGGAATTGTACCACATCGTAAACCACATGGCAGTCATTTAACTGTATGTCATGCAGACAGGTAACCTGAGGTCAGGTTAATATGGCACTTGGGATGGCTGTGCTTATGGTATTGGACACACACGGGTGAGAAACAGAACAAAAGACTAAGATGGAGATTTGTGGATGAGAACAGATCAGGACCATGTGAAATTGTCATTAAAAGGCGAGGCAGTCACGTCTAGCTGGGATTAAGGGACTTTTTAGCTACTGTGCTGAATGTGTTTATCTTTGAACTTTTCCTGTTTTTCAGCAATAGAGTCTCATGATTAAACTGTATAAAACATGATTGAATATGAAAAAGTAAAAGAATTGTCCTCTGGACCAATAATAAAACCTGCTTAGTGCATTCTATCAATGATGCAATAAATGATCTTATTATTGAAACTTATGATGTATGCCAGTATTTTAACCCACTTTTGGATGAGCCCCAGCACTGCATAATTCCCTCATATCTAACACACCTGATTAGTAACATACCATTAGTAGGGGCTCCTTGATTTGAATGGAATGTGTCAGAGCAGTGAGACTCCTGAAATGTTCCTTCTTATGGTGGGCACTGTATATGGCCATTAGCATAGCTGTCCTTTCCTCTTAAGCACATGGAGACAATCCCATTTAAGGATACAGGATTAATTTGAAACTGTGAAACTGCCACACATTCACAGATTACACAAACAACCTAGTACAGAAGCCTTATTGTACCTTTAAAGGTCTACTGCATTGGTAAATGAGAACTCTCATGAGTTATAAACTGAAGACATCAACTGATATAACCTACTGTTGATAACATGCACATTAAGAATTGTCTACATTGTAACATTTTATTACATTATTGATGTAGCAGCTATATAATAAAACAATAGGTGTGGGGTATAGAGCATAACTCATTTACACAAAATATGTATAACATACTTCAATAATTATACCTTTATTGATGGATTACTGGTGTATGCATTTCCCAGTGCTGCATTCCTTTGTCCTTCCACTATGGAAAATGTTCCTACCCGTGATTGACCGAAGACTAGTGCCATCTGCTGGGGATCTGTTTTCTCCGACTACAGTAAATAACTTTTTAAAAAACAGCGGTGAAAGTTGCATACATGGTTATGTTTTTATTTTCCAAACAAAGAACACTGTATACACTTTTTTCCAAACAACAACAACTCATATGTATGCCAAGAACATTAAACTAAAAGTACTTCATGCTCTAAAAAGTCTTCCATGTCTTACATGAAGCTGCTATGAAATATGACTATCAAAAACTGGGTCCATTTTGATGTACAACCATTTGCTTATGTTTTCTGAAAAACTATTGTAATAGCTGTAACATTGTTGTCAATGTACATTTTCCAAGTAGTTATACTACAAAGTGATAGTATGTACAATCCCAAAACATATTACAGTTGACCAACACAGTAGTACAGAGTAGTGACAGTCATGTGAACTAAGCCATCACATTATCTGGACACATACTGGTACACAGTGGCAAAATGCAATCGTATTAGTCAACAAATGTTGCTGCTACAAGAGTGGCGTGTCAAAACAATTCAAACCTTACAACTCCATAAATGTCATTGGTGTACTTTCATGTTAAAGGACACCACCATTGGCTATGGAGGCCACCTTCTGACATCAGAGCTATCCGTAAAGCACTCGTTTTGACTTCCTCAAAGTGATGGTGTTATGGTTGCAGTATCCATTTTGCAGACTAACCTTTTGGCTTGTTGAAGGCAACGTCAAAGTCCTCTCGACTCGAAAAGGACTGAACATGTAACAATGAAATTGTGTCAACTGAAAGGGGGAGGGGGAAATGAATACACTCACTGGTTTGACTCCCATGACTTGCCCACCCATTCCCATTGGTTGACCCTGATCTCATTTCCATACAAAAAAACAAATACAAAAATCAAAACAGCCACAGTTATTGAAGAGCCAGGGCTCCAAAGACTAGCAAACTCCAGACAACGAGGAAGAGTGAGGGGACAGAAGGAAGGGGAGAGAAAATGAATCATCAGTCCTGAGCCTGTGTGGGCCCTAGTGCCTTGCTGTATTCATTTGTGCTCCTTCGTTGGGGCAAAGTACAACTCCATGGGCTTGTTGACTTTCCAATACTTCTCACTCACCAGCTCCAGGGAGAAAGAACCGTTCAGGACCTGTGAGGAGAAATGTGTTAAACTAAGTATGACAATGTCATATTTTAATATCTGGACCATTGTGATTCTTTGTCATTATATTACAGTATAGATGTACAAAACTGTAATATATTGTGATCTTTTCACTCACTTTTCTGTCATATACATTTATATAACTGGTGGATGCCTTTTATCCAAAACAACTTACAGTGCATTTGGAGTATACATGTCACCTGCCCTGTGCAAAATTTCTGTGCAGTTTTATTCTTAACTTAATTTGATTTTTATGGAATATCAAAAAAATCACTAGTGATAGATTTGCTCTGAACTGTCGTCAGTCTTCTTTTATTATAGAAAGGTCTCCCACCCCTATATGTTGTAGAAGCAGTACCATACTTACTGTGAACTGGTTGTTGGCTGTGGGGATGTAGATGGTGTACTGTTTTTCACTGGCTGCCTCTACATTAATGGGGCTTGCATCTCCGCTCTTGCGCATTTCCTCAAGAGCCAGTCTGACAGCAAGGTATTTGGAGAGATGGTCCACTGTCGCATTCCCCGAAGTCTTGATGTACCTGGTGACAAATTAGAATTCAAATTAAATAACAAAACTAATCAAAGAACTCTGATGACAACATACAACTGGAAATGACAAGTTGGGCTACTATTAAACTAGGCAATCATTAGAGATGGCCCACCGTGTCTGTGCGGCATCTTCTTTCTCCATCAGCGTTGGATGTGGACGAAACACCAGCTCAATCTCACTGGCCCCATCTAGGGCCATGTCTCCGCCGCCATTTTCTGTGGCATTGTCCATGTCCAGACCTGAGTCGTCTGATGTTTTGGTTCGTTTGATGCTGGGCCCGGCCTCTTGGTTACTGTGCACTGATGCATTGCTGCAGTGTGAACTGTCCCCATTGTCTTCCGCCCCACTGCCATTCTCAATCTGGTGCTTCTTCCCACGCTGCAGTCTAAAACACCCCCAATGGTAGAATGGTGGCAACACAGATACGAAAGTGGGCAATAAAAAAAACAACCAGAAAAATAAACAATATATAATGATCTCTCTCAAAAAGTATAAGATTACCAAAAAAACTGTCTTACAGCAGAAAAAGTGAATTGAAAAGCAAGCTAAAAACTATAAAAACTATAGTTTTCAGTATCAAAATGACATTTCTGCCTGTGACAGTACACAATGAGAGATAAAATAATATAAAAGCAGACAGCTAAACTGTTTGTCATTTATGGAATTCAAAGATATATCTATCACAGATCTAACCTGTTCATGGCCTGGATTTTAAGGCCTTCTTCAATACTGTGGCTGAGTGCCTGCTGGTTGTTGTGCTTGCTAATGCGGGCCAGCACTCTCTCCTGATGGGCCTCATACTCGTCTCTGCTAGGGTAGATCTTACTGATCAGGGCATCAAAATTGGGATCTGGACGAAGCGAGCGCTTAGACACCAGCTTCTTTCTGCATGTTGGACACTCCTTATTCCTGCAAAGCAAAGAAAATGTGACAATTGGAAAAAATGCAAATAGCACACCACCACTAGTTATTTACAGACCCATTAAGACCAGAAGTCTCGCAGATCACAAAGAAATGTACTGTATAATATTAATTTAAGTCAATAACTCTTCATAAGCACTGATGACATGAACCCACCCTGATCTGAGAGCAGTGATAATGCAGTCAGCACAGAAGCGGTGCAGGCACTCCTTGGTGGTCATGGTGTTTTTCAACATGTCCAAGCAAATGGGACACATGAGCTCACTGTGTAAGCTGCGTGGGGACACGGCTATCTCCAGACCATCCGTAATGGCTTCCTAGAAGAGTAGATATGAACAAAAGCTGCAGCTTCGGTCCAAATCAAAATTTAGTCCACATCACCACTAAAATTGGCATATGATATTTATTACCTGTGGAGTTCTCTGTAATTCATAGAGACTGAGCTCCCAGGTCTTGCTGAGAGGTTGAACCCCATTTGTCTGAACTGTCTGTGTCATGTTTATGCAATTGTATCCTTCACTTCTGTAATAAAGCAGCCAAAATAAAAACAAGTAATATAAGATGAAAAGAATATATGAAAACCAAGACAACCTTCTGCTGGGGAGAATAGGTCATTTAGGTTGTAAACAAAGACAGACACCATGGGAAACTTTCTAAAGACAATTAACTTACAAATAGTCAAAGTTGTTAAAAACAAGAACCAACAGACAGTTTCATAATCATCCCTGTCAAATGACATAAAAGCATATGTTATGGTCCCTGTTAATGTTGGTTTCAACAGACAGCTGTTATAATAAGACTTATACGCCTGTCTACTTTAATGGTCTTCAAGAATGAACTATTTAATTAGGATCACCATTATTTACAGCAATTATCTCTAATAACACAGCTATGGAGCTAACAGGCTAACATTAGCCCCATAAGGCATTTATAATTCTTTGTGTAGGAACGAACACTGTAGACATGCAAAACGTCTTTTAAATGTCTGTGCCTATTCCCCGGCAATGCATACATATTAAATAACCCAAAAAAGAGGGAAAGGCAGTGTGATAGTTCAGGTGAAAAGGTTTTATCTCCTGCGCTGTCATGAAAACGCATAGCAAATTAGCTAATGGCTAGCTTTCGATTTGCTACTACACACCGCATTTACAATCCCGATAACATCAGCTTTAAAACCGGTGTCGCCTTGCTGGCCACATTTAAAATCATTCGCCTAAGTGAATAAATCAAGAAAGGAATCCAGAAATGCATATATTTATGTAAAAACGCAGCTGTTTACATACTTACGATTCAGTGTTGTGGATACTCTCCGTCTGCCAGCGCGTTCTGGTAAGCTCAATATGGCGGATTCGGCGTGCGCAATGATCTCTGGGAGATGTAGTATGTTTAAAGAAACCGTTTACGCCGAAAATGAAAATTCTGTAATCTTTTACTCGTCCTCACGTCGTTGAAACTCGTATGACTTTCTTTCTTCCGTGTAGCTCAAGATGTTTGAACGGTCACAGTCTCAGTCACTATACACTTTAATTGTATAGAAAGAAGACGTAATAAAAGTGTGACTGAGGCATTTCTCCTAATATCTGCGTCTTTTTCACTAAGAAAAAGTCATACAGGTATGGAACACCATGAGGGCGAGTAAATTACTTTTGGGTGAACAATCTCTTTTACAGCTGGATAATTCTGCATTATTTTTACAGTTATATATATAGTTGTATATACGGTTATATACTATATGCACATCTGTACATAACCCTCTCGCTTCCATCTTTATACTGTATATTACTTTATTTTTAATTCCACGTAATTAAATGAATTAAATGTGCTATTCCTTTCGTTATGTATGTACAGTATATTAATACTCCTAAAAAACAACAAGTGTGCTTGACGAATAAATCTCGTACTGATTCAGAGGCGGATCTGCAGTCATTTTCTTTCAAATGTGGATGTTTTATAATATATATAATGTATGTTTTATTATACATTAACATTATCGATGCATGTTAAGAGTTATTTCAGCATGTTAAAGGATAACCAAAAACTTGACCATATAGCCTTGTTAAGAAAAAAGGCAAGAGGTGACATTATTAATTATTAGGTGAAATTATAACTTTTATTGAAATCCACCGAGGAAAAGCCTTAAAACGTGCTGTTCGGATGTTGACAGAGCGTTGCGGAGAGGATGAGCGGGCGGCGCTGCAGTTTGAGGAAGTTTGAGATGCTTGAGTCCGAGTTTACTTGCGCTCGTCATTATCTGACAATAGTCACTGCGCTTCACAACCGGATCGGACTAACGGGAAAACGCATCCGCTCGGAATCACTGTGAAAAACCATTCTGCACAATGGGAGCATCCTCATCCAGTCTTTTGGACGAGAGTAAAATAAGCTACGTAAGAGGTAAAGTCATTTCCTATAGCCGACATACTAATTTCACACTGCATAATTATATAACACTACATATTTCTCATGTTTACGTTTGAGACTAATAGGTAATTTAATTTAATAGTATTGCACAATGTTTTCGAATTACCAGTTATTATACCCTTAAAGAAACATTAATCTTATAAACAGCTTATAAACCCTTTTAACCCTTAGGATAACTATTGGAGGCAGTTGATTTCCAAGCATAGTAATAAAAAAGACAACAGACATGCTATTGTAGAGCTTAAAATGTCATCAGTTTATGTTCTTACATAGTACACACCCACCTAAAAACTGACTCTAATGAAAATATAATACCCCAACCGAAATACCCCCACCTCCACCACACCCTTTGCTCCACCTATCATCATTAATCATGTAACTGAATGTCATGCAATAGCTCAATTTAATCATCCATATCACATTGACATTTTTTTCAGTTTATGTTAGTGTTTATAATCGTATTGTGCATTTACCTAAGCAGTCCTAATTATGTATAGCAAAATTATTTTGTGGATCTGCTTATATATTGTATTGTTGTTAGTAATTGTTAACAATAATTGTAATACTAATGGTACCTATAGCAAGTTAATAACTTGCTTTATGTGTAACGCAAAGACTGTAAAGTATTACCACAAATCTTTTCCCAGAAACTTGTGAATTGGTTATGCATTGCCGTTTTTCAGAGCCTTCAAACTCACTGAGTTAGTGCAAATATGAATTGTGAAAACTGTGTGAATGTTACACACTCTGAGCACATATACTGCATAGAATGGGTTTCCTGCCCCCTGATGGGGTGCACAGCTGTTTCAGCATAATGGGAATTGTTTTGCTCTTATTTCATCTGTCTAACATTGAGCAGGAAGTATTGGACCAGAGTGGAAACTCATTCACTTCTCTTTACAGACAGTGGTTTGTAAGTTAATGCATTTTTTAAAGTTTGATCATTTTTCCCCATTACAAAATATTTCACAGCATAACAATTGAGTAATATATCAAAATGACCATGAATTTCAACATTTCTTAGCATCGGTATGTTCCTCTTTTGCTTTAATGACGGGCTTGAATGCATGCTGGTTCCACAAGTTTGCTAAATCTGATTATCTGTCTTATCCCAGCATGAGCTAAGAATGTTCCAAAGAACATTTTTTGTGAAGGAATCAAACCCTTTGTACAAATGACTTAACATGGTAAATGTCACAAATGCGCTTAAATGGTTTAGTGAGCTTGATGCAAAATCCTAAATAGTTGTTATTTGTTTCATTTTAACGGTTCATGGTTTTATCTCCAGGTGTCACTGCCCTTTTTAACAGACGTGAAGTTGTATTTCACAGACTAAAATGGTTGTAATTTGTAAATGCTTTGGAACACAGATCTAAGATTGTTGAATGCTGTATTTTGATCAAAGCAGGGCGACACGTTAAGTACAACTGCTGACACTATATGCCATTGCATAGCAAAATCAGTGTCTAGGTTATAAACTGAAACGGAATAGTCTTGGAGTAAATAATGCCCTTGTGCTTCAAAAACTCAAGTTATTTGCCATGTCCTCTTCACTTTTTTGGGACCTGGCATGTATTTGTACAGAGCTGTTCAATGTATACACACACAGGTTAAGTGAGGCCCAGATCACTCCAGGGTATCTACTGTCATTAGTTAGCTGCATGTTCTATTACATTTGTTTTCTGTTCCATAACAGTTTAGCTAATGCATGGAATGTTTTGTTCATGTTATAAACAGTCATTATGTTGAATGTTTGCATGGGCAGAAACATTAAAAAAGACATAAAGCAGTATGTAGGGGTGTGGGCTGATGTAATGCATAGTAAAAATCAAAGCTGCATATAAAAGCACATAGAATGTATCCTTAATTACGAATACACCCTCCCTATTTCCCTCAAGTACTCAAATGATGTCATGTTTTTGGCACTAACTAGGACTGACTTGCCTGGGAGGGGCTTGAGGTGGCCCTAGTTTGACACCTGTGTGATCAGAGTTTCCTGTATGGTTAATGTAAGATGTCAATCTGGTTGGCCAGCCTCATTATATTTCTGACAGCTAGAGCTGAAGGAAAAATGCAGTTCACAAATCTAGCTGAGATTCACATCAGATGTTCTTCCGCACTTAGAGCCTGTGTGAGGCCGTGGCTAAATGGTCATGCTTGTTCACACTTGGTGCAGATGGCCCAGGCTGCTCACTTTATCCTTTACTCAGAATGTGAGAACCCAACATGTGGGAAAAATGTGTGTGGATTTCCATGACAGACACATTTACTTATCACTCTTTCCATATGGTGAGGATGAATTTTTTTCAACATTCCCCTTTGTTTAAAATAATGTCCAAACATCCTGGAGACATGCAGATTGCTTTATCTCTCCATTTATGTCTCCATTCCAAAACATTCCTACCACAAATTGTAGGACATTTCTCACAAATTAAGTGCAGAACTTGCCAGGATTGAACCGTTTGGTGTATTTAAGGGAAATAAATAGATTATAGGTCTTTGTGATATTCTAATCTCTGTATGACTTGGGTTCTTCCTTTATTGTAAGTTTAATGCACTATGAGTGTCATTCATGTCAACAGCACAAACATTGTGGTGCATAAAGGTTTGGGGTTTGGAAAGCTTTAATAATTTTCAGTGTCTGTGGGTGTTTCTGCTTTTGGGAGGATTATATGTGAGGAATCAGTTTTGATCTGAGGCTTGGGAAGAGTGAGTTTCATTCTGGGACCTCATCCCAAACCTCATCAGAGGAACACTGATGCACAGCAAGCTGAAGGATCACACCCACACCCTCTGACAGATTCATTTATTATTCTAGTCACACACTGACACACAAATGTGCGTCAAAACTTGAACATTGACAAACACAGATAAACTTGCACTTTAGATAAATGTGACACTATTGTGTCCTATCCTGAATGGACACTAATACTGTATGTGTATATCACTGCCACTCAACACCACAGTGTTATGACTTGTGGGTGTTGACTAAATGTTCCATGATTTTAGTTGACCGAGGAGCACCTCTGCTTCACATACAGTGGTTTTCTGAGACAACAAGTTAAATGCCTTTTTATTTGCTAATTCTTTTCCATTACAAATTATTTTACAGCATGACAATTGAATATAATTAGGAAAAAGTTATTTTAGTTTATGATTATAGTTTTATTTTTAGACAGATATTTTAGTGGATGTTTTGATATGAACCTTCTACATGAAATTTAATCAGTACATAATTTGTCATGATAAGATTAGAATTTAATTGTGTAAAGAATTTAAAGTATTGTAAAGTATATTTAAGTGTTTCATTGGTTAAAGTTAAAAAGTTAAAAAGCTTTATTCAATTTTGAGTGCCAGATTTTCGGTCTGATCCCTGTTTTGGACCCTATTATACATCATATTGAGTGAGCATCATAGCACATTATGATTTGGATTTCAAAGTATAATGGATTGCAGAATACTTCCTCATAAACCCACAGTGACAAAATCATGTAGTTTCCCCTAAGAACATTTCATATTTGCAGAACCATACTCTATCATTTGGTTTGGATAAGATGAATAATGAAGGGAGACAGAGAGTTTTTATTTGTTAGTTATGGATCTCCCTCCTTGGGCGTTCCAGGCTACGGATCTCTTATGCAGGCCAAGAGGTGATGGGAAAAGCAGGCTCTTCTCAGCTGGTCATCCAAACAACTGGATTTGTAACTCTGTTCTGATGCTTTTAAATGACATTGAGATGTTGCCAGTAAAACATTGTAAAGCACAAAAAAAAACAAGACAGTAAAGTGTGAATTGTCTAAAATTGTGTTGCAAGCTATTTGAGCTACATCTTAAGGCATGAATTTGAACATTTAATTGAAATATTGCCTATTGATGGAGGAAAAGAACCAACCATAGTACTTATATTGTCATTGTATATTGTTATATTGTCATTCTTCAGTAAAACCATTCCTGAAAAATCCTGTGGTTATTTTATATCATGTGTGCCTGAGAAAGCATCCGTTCAATGCAAACACAATATGTTTGGTCATAAATTGTCATCATACAGTCATTTTATATCCATCTGCTGGTTGTTAAGAAGGATATCCTGCTACATAAATATTGTGTATTGGCAGCGTCTCAGGCTATCAAATGCAGGACATCATGTCCATAATGAAAAAATTACACAATCCCAGTGTACAGACATCTGGAGATACAGGTAATGGAAAGCAGCACTATTCTTTCCATTTTCAAATGGCAATGTGAACAATTGGTACAAATACTAATGTATAAGGTTTGCACTGACCACATTTAAAACAAGGAAAGTCAAATGGTTTCATAGCTGCCCCCGAAGTTAGCAGTGCCTGGGTTAGCAGGAAATGACCTCACTTCACAAATAACACATAGCATTGCGTAAACACTTTGACTGTTACAAAAGAGTGGTGCAACCAAAAACAGGTGTACAGCCATGCCAGTGCAAAGATAAAGAGGTTTCAGGTTGCATGATCGTGTATATGATATGTTGTTTCAGATCGTACTCTGGGTTTTCCCAACAGATTTAAAAGGAGGGGGTTGCTGTGCTGACATTTCTTCCTCCTTTTTCCTGCATCAAAGGAAAACACACAGAGAGATTTAGGGCAAAGGATGAGGGACATATAAAATAACAAAATTAAAGTCCCAGACCCCATCCTCTGTCAGGAGATATGTGATCAGGGAAAGGCTCAACACAGGGTTATTTAGGGCCTTGTTTGTGTGCTGGGGATAAAAGGGAGGTTTGAAATCGGTACTGTACTACAGATGTGCATCATCTAATGTGCAGATGTACAGCAATTATATTCAATTATACCAATTATCTCTGCCATACAAGGATTCCACCATCAGTAGTAGAAGCTCCTAATCTCAATCAACCAGTAGCTCTGCTCAAGATGAAAGGGTGCAGAGGAAGAACATAAAGATTGTTTGGATTCAAGAGGCTGCGCAGGGCCATGGCTTCCTGGACTGTGTGTGGTGTACATGTCCTGCTAAGAAACTCTGAGATGCATGTTTCCTCCCTTGTAAATGCTATTGTTTAGTAGATGGCAAAATTAAATTAATTAAAACCCCAGAACTTGGTGGATTTTGACTGTGTTGTACAAACTATCATTTCTCATGGAAGAGTGTTATCTTGAGTTGCAGCATATGTCTGTATCTTAGAAGATAAAATTTGTGTGTGTGTGTTGGTATTCACAGGAACTCTTTATCTAATCTCTCTGTCCTCCACAAAGCAGTTTAACCTTTAATTCCTTTAATTTGCTTTAAGTCTATCCAATTTAATAGTGGCACCTTTAAAAACATAATTGTCCCCAAGTCTCGGAAGTCTTATGTAACAATAAAATTCCATTAAGAGGAAAAAAACACTTTCAAATAAGGTCATCTGGAAGAAGTTATTTCTTAAATAACTGTTTGTGATTTTTAATTTGTTCAAGATGTTTTTAAAATTATGTGACGCTACAATTGTGGTGAAGATCGCCCAGCATTTAAAACTTTTCACACACTGTGAAACAACATAATTCAGAATGCAGAATTAAACTTAATTGGTGAAGATTACTGATAAGCAACAGTGCAAATGCAGTATGTTGTATAGTCTCACCAATAGTAACAGTTGAGCTCCAGTAAAGTTGAGTAAAGCAGGAGCTAATATTACAAAGAACTGGGATATTCGAGAACGCCTTAGAGTTCTGATTGCAAAAAAAAATACAAACAGGGTGTAGTCAAAGACCCGGTTGACCAAAGAACTGGAAACACACTAAGATTGTAATGTTGTTCTATCATCAGTGTCTTTGAGCAAGGCACTTTAAAATAGTGTACATCACAGTATTACAGTATGTTATATACAGCCTACAGCAAAATAATCTCTCATAGGCAGTTCTTGACTGCAGTAAATTCTGGTACTTTATATTATTTAAAATGGCCAAGAACCACCAAGATTTCTAAAGCCATCTAAAGCCTCAGACTAGGTAGTGTGGCGCAAAGAAACATAAAATAAACAAATTCAAAAAATGTAAAAATTATATTAAAAATGTATTAAAATTGTATTAGAGGGATAGTTCACTCAAATATTGAATGACAAATATGGAATGACATGAAAAGGGGTGGCAATTTCCACTGATAGTGTGGGAATGATTAGTATTTGGTAAAGTTGGTTTAAAATTTACCGTAATGTAGAACTGTATGTCCAAAAGCAGTGAAGAAACCCCAAGCAGACAATGCAATGGCAGAACATCTAGGAGCGGCAAGCAATGAGGTCAGACTTTGGACAGTTCTACAATATTTTGGCATGTAAACCAGAATGTAGTGTCAAAACAACGAGTTTGTGTTAGATCATGCACAAGAACTGCACTGAACCTCACCACCCATTCCTCTAAAAGGAATAGGCCAGTATTGAAAGAGTTCTTTGACCAAAGAGCAGGTTTCTGCAGTAACAGGAAGTTGTTTGTTTTGTTTAGAGATCTGTTAGCCATATTTTCAGCTTTGAAAATTGCAGCTGCTTGTGGTTCAGAATATCATCCTTCCAGCAGTGGAAGTTCAAATTGGATCATACATATGGATTTGCGTTCAGACCACTGATTAACACCGAGCTAAAAAGGGGCAGGATTTCACAATATCTCATTTTGTCATCATACAACTGTATTATCAGAAGCATCATGGTACAGGACTATTGAAAGAATTGTATCAGGTATTTTCAGGTGTTTTCAAAGCAATGGTGCTATTTAATATAGTATGTCTTATTAGGAATGTGCACTGTAAATTATGTCCGTAGCCAATCATAACCCCATCCAGAAAATCAGAATTTGTTTCTTTTTCCTTGGCAATGAATAATATTTCCAAGGAAATTCAAAGGATATTTTCCCTTGCAAACTTGGAAATTGGGATCCATGCCTAAAAGTTATTGCAAGAGAAGTTTAGACTTTGGGTTGTGCAGTGGAATAAGGTTGAAGTGGACTCTGTGCCATGTTATTTTGGCAGTGCAATGGAGTGGTAAAGCTCTGGCTTAATCTTCCAGATAATGCATCACAGACGTGGTCTGGAATGTATCATTGTCTTTCTCATCTTCAGGAACAATAAGATAGATGATCTCACTGTTTGTATTTAACTGATGCCTGTCTCATAATTCAATCACCATGGCATGCTTGCAAGTCTTGAATTAAAAGCTAGTCACTGACTGAAGTGACAAACAAATCTAGCCTGGAGCAAATCTATGTACATTTGTAGGTAATTCTTAGAACGAGTAGCAGAGAAATTAAATAAATAGGGATATCAAATTAATATGCATATTTTGTATATACATACATTTTTAGTTTACTGCCTAACTTTCTGCTCCATTCATAACTCATACTCTTATCATACTCATACTCTTCATATTCATACTTTTGTGGTGAAAATTTGATAATAATAATAAATAACAGATATATTATCTGTGATAAACCAACATGGATGGGGAAGGATGTAAGTGAATTAACATCCTCGTTAGTGCTATAACATTCTAATTAACCATTCAGATTATACGGTTAAGGGTGATTATGCCAGACATTAATGGTAGGTTGGAGATAGTTTTAGGCCTATGATTTGTTTTTTGTTTTTTTATGGGAAAATATTTAAAGGATGATGCAGGCAGTACTTTTTGTCCCTTTACCTGCAATTTTATATTGTAGTATATTGTATTTGCTGCTAATGCACACATATATGCAGGTGTTCCAGTAGTTCAACTGGTAGAGCATAACACTAGTAAGAACACCAAAGTTATGGGTTCAGTTCCCACAGCAGTAAAATCTAGTAAAATACTAGTAAAAAAAATACTAGTAAAATCAATACCATGAACACACATTAAAGTGCTTAAAATGTCTGTGTTAGTGTACTGACAACATCAGTGTCTGGATAAATCTGATATTTCCTGTGTTTGCAGGTCGGACAGAAGCTGAGCTGAAGAACTTCAGTCCTCATTACAGAAGACAGAGCTGTGTTGCATTCTTTTCCCATCTAAAGGATGAAGTGGAGCAGCACAGAGCAAGCCAAGCACAGCTGCTCAAACAGAAGGTAAGAGCACAACCATCCTACACCGCATCTACACCCACAGCATCTATTAATAGGGTTATTTCTGTGCTCTTTGCTCTTAGCTGAATCTTCTGCCACATAAACACATGTAACTGCCGAAATGTGAAATCTTAGTTTCAAATATATGTTCATGAGCCACAGGAAATTGCTGTGAATAGTACACTGTTAATGCATGCAGTTGCAGAGTTTGCAGAGTTGCTGCAGCACAAGAGTTATTCTGTGTGACCTGCTTTTTTATTTAGAGTCATTTTGACCAAACAACACATTTTTACACAACATAAAAATGTCTCAGCCATATAATTACTCCAAAACGTTGCAGAGATATAACTATATTTATATGTTGGCCCTCATAATATGAGCTATAAGGAAACAATTTTACAATTAGAATTAGAAAATGTATTCAAACAAACATTAAATAACCTCAGTAACATGCCTAATAAAATGCATAAATATTTCTAAATTTTAGTGAGGATATCTAATTATTAGAAATTAGCAATATATGTTATTCAGTTAGTTGCACTGCATCTTTCTAAATACTCTCAATTTTAAATTCTCTCTGACACATTACTGGTACATTTCACTTCACAGGAGCCTCTGCAGGCCTCAGAAGTCCTGTACAAGGACAGCATGCTTTACTTTGATGACAACAGGAAGTGGAAAGAGAGATTTGTTGTGGTCCGTGTTGACTATAGCCTGGAGCTACACGATAGCCAGGAGGTCCCCATGAGTTCCCTTTCATCATTTCAATGCAATAATGATTTTCAATGGTGATACAATATTCACACTGCTGCACTTTATGCATCTAGACCTACACAAAGGGAATCCCTGCACGCCTCAAACTCCTGACAACAGGGGGCACTGTGTTGACCTCGGAGGAGAAATACACTGCCATTGTAGACAAAGATTTCCCTGATATTAATGGTGAGTTTGTCACCTGTCCTCTAGTCTTGCATAGCCAATGCCATTGCCTGTGGGTACGCTGTCTGAGACTGTTTTCCCATTTCAATGAAGGTTTGCTTGTTGTTTAGTTTCTAAGGAAGAGTCAACCATTCCTTTAGTGGCAGTTCCTGGTCCTCTTCCTGTGTACCTGAGACTTCCTTACAGACGAGACTCATACTTTTGCTTCCAGCAGGAGGAGAAGAGGGATTGTTTTGTCTCAGTCCTGAATGACTGCATTCGCCACCAGAACCAAGGTAACTGCTCACCACTCAAAACAAATGATCACCAAGAATGTTTTATTCCTTAATTTCGGTTGACTCAAAATGCAAGTACCTTCTTTACTGACTAACACACTCACGCAACATCAACAACGAACACTTTCCGTATCTTAGTAGGAAGACTGACGAGAAGATACCTCAAGCCATGTGTGACAACCACTGTTCTCTCATCAGTTGTCTACTGTTTTCCATTGGTAGTCATGGTGATACACTAATAACATCTAGAATGGCAAAGCTCTCTTCCTATGTGTGGGGAAGGCCTCCTCTGCTTGCCACTTAGTGGTTAAATGACATTTGCAGAGCATGAAGCTTTATGCTAGTTTACCTAAAAGTAGCTATCATAATGCAGTATTCTCATCTTTGTGCTTGAACACATTTTTATTACTGTTTTGAAATTTTTAAAAAGTATTTTGCATGCAATGCTTAGTCATCTCCATGGTGCAAGTGTGTTCTGAATGGTTGCAAGCCCATTGCTAGGTGGTTGCTTACTGGTCCAGGTCAGAATGAATAAAGAATATTTTGGTCTGTAGATACAGCTTGGGAGCCATCTTCAATGTTTTATCTTATTGTCAAACATCATAAATCATAGGTTTTACCACTTATAATAGCACACTTGTCCTTAATAAACCATATATGAAGAATTATTTATGTGTGTACAACAGAGCACAATAAATATCAGTGTTAAATTTAGAATTGAGGCTTTGTTAAAACCCCTAACTGTAAATACGAGAAAGAGTAACAGTGTTGTTGCCCTAGCAAGTGTCGCTAATAAATGTAGCAGCCAGATTTTCATTTCTTTCTTTCTCTCTCTCTTTATTTTTCTTGCTAATTCCCGAAACCGTTTATTTTTCGTATCAATTATCAACCACAAAAGAGAACTTTATGACAACTGTTCATGTGATGCTGATTACACAATCAATTTAGTAAGTCAAAACATTTCTTTCTCTCACTTCTCTTTTAAAATCTCATTGCAGATTATCTGAAGAGTATGACATGTGAGGTACAGGCTTTTCTGAAGGCCATTCACTTCTACAGGCAGGAGAAGGGGCACTATGAATCATGGGATATGCTGGTGGGCAATGACTGTCAGGTGGGCGTTTCATGATATTACTCATGAGCATGTTTTCAAGCGACACAAACGTAAATGTAAACACACAGAATGAATTGCCAGAATGGTATTGTCACATATTTTTTGATTGACAGATTAATCATGCCTCTGTCAGGATAAACTGACCATACAGACACAGAGTCCAGACCAGCTGTAACCACACTCTGTGAAACCTGCTTTAAATGCTGTGTGAGTAAAGTGGTTTTCATACAGCAGTGTGGTCAGCAGCAGGCTGGTGGAATCTGTGAGTTTGTGGACAGAGCCACTGCTCAGTGATGTGGGGATTAGCATGCTGGTAACATCTCATTTTAGACTGATTGTCCCGGCTCGGCTTATGGCCATATATACTTAATGTTATATTAACTTTATGAGAATTTTATAAATCTACTTTATTTCACTATATAACAGCTGGTAACGTACAGTTTTTACATATTTAAAATGTTTTATTACTGGATCCAGTTTTATTACTGCATCACTTTGAAACAATAAGTCACATGATTAGTTATGTGCCAACAAAAAACAAACCTCTAACCTAAAGTATGGAGAAAATACAATAATGGACCACAATTATTTTTGATATGCTATTCCTGATACCAAAATATCTATTGTTAGTGCCTGTTTTTATATCAAATCTTGAGATCACAGCAGGGTCTCACAGGATGTCCTGTAGCCACTCAAATAAACACCTCTGCCTTCCTCTAACTATTGTTAGGTCCCATATTCAACCCTGACTTGGTGGTAAATATGATATTGTGTAGAAGAACTGAAAGCAGAGCATTTTATAGCTGATACATGTAACCTAACAGTTAGTGACTGACTAAACAAACCCAGACAGGGTGAACAGGACTCCAGTGACTTGACATATAAATAAATAAATAAATAAACACAAAATGTTTAAATTCATTTTGATATGTGAAAAAGAGACCATGGACCAAGTAATACAAAGCATAATGTATAATGAAATTTAAAAGCATGTTTAGTGCACTGTGACACTAACAGGGATTAAGTATCTAGACAGAACCCAAGACACCCCCTTTGGTGATTGTGTCTGTATAATGAATCTATTGCAGACTAATTCATCGCTAGCTATGATGTTACAAGAAGCCAGTAATTCCATGAGTCAGTAGCATGTGGTTTTTTTGTGTCTCAGCCCTGTGTCACTACAACTCTCTGTATCTGTTAGAGGACACCAGACCTCCAACATTCCATAATGAAGCTCTCTGCCTCTCTGTAGGTTCTGGCCAACCTGGTGATGGAGGAGCTACTGCCCTCTTTGCAGACAGAGCTGTTGCCCAAGCTGAAGGGGAAGAAGGCAGAGAGGAAGAGGGTGTGGTTTGTGGTCAGTAAGATCAGCCTGTTCTACACTTCTATTCTTAGGCTTCTACAATGTCTCAAGCTCATTACTTTAGCATGATGTGTTGTGAAACATTTGTCTTCTGGTTGGTTTGGATGATTTTCTTTCAGAAACATTTTTGTTATGCTGGCTGAAAGTCTCTCCTTCAGTGGTAGGCACAAGACCATAAAATGTTTCTCCAATCACTGCATTTGATCAGAATGCAATGATAGGATATGCAATGATAAGATGTCCTACATGCCTGCCAAACTATGCCTTCGCACACTCAGCATGTTCATGTATTTGGAGGAGGCAGGGCTTTGGAGAGCACTCTGTAGGGAGGGTGGGCTCTTATGCTTTCAAAGCTAGCTTGCTATTGCTAGCTTCTCAGAAATTGCATAACCTACCCTTATTCTGACTACTGTGTCTTTACAAATCAACTTGTTTTGTTCTGGCCTCCACACAATATTAATCCAATATGCCAAACATTTTGTACTGCGTAAACATAACATTTACATTTATTTATTTAGCAGACACTTTATCCAAAGCAACTTACAAATAGACAGCATTTAACATTCTGCCATAAGAGCCAACAAGCCTTTAAAGGTTAAACATAGGAACATTAGGGATTAATCAGGTAGTAAGGTTGTAAGGTTGTAAGTTTCGGCAGTTTGGGACTGGCAGCTCATTCCACCAGAGAAACATTATTCTCCCTCCATAGCCTGTAACAGTTGGACAAGGTTGAAGCTCTATAAAAGGTCTGTTTGCCACTGGGTGACATTTACACAAAGGCAGCTCTGTGTTCGTGATGTAGTAGGTTTATGTTGTCATATTTAGTATGTGAATGTGTTGTTTTTGTTTTCTGTTTTTTGTTTGTGTGCTTAGACTGTGGAAGCGACTTATGAGATCGTGAAGGAGCAGTTACGAGAGGGACTAGAGAGTCTGAAAAACGAATGCAGAGAGGCTAACAGACAACAGGAGGCGCTCATCCGCTCAGACATGGACCAGATCATCAACTCACAGACATACCTGGAAACTAAACTGCAAGGTATAGACAGACAATGTTTCCACGTTCAATCCCCATTATTGTATACATGCAGTATAGATTAATATAGGGTACAACGGCACATTTTCCTTCATAAAACTCACCATTACCCACTATATCTCAAATAATAGTGCACCTAAAATAATATCTATAGGTAGGAATATTATCACTGCTTATACTAAACAGTGTTCTCCTCAAAGTCTTATAAAAAACTATAGTACAGTATATGTACTATAATAAAGTATAAAATATATTTATATAACATTAATCTTTTAGCTGCCAGGGATATGTTTACTTAATATGTTAGCTAAATACTGTAGGTAGTACCTATATTAAATAATATATAATGAGTTAAATAAATTTAGTTAAAAATCAATTGTGTATATTGATTACCTAATCACACACTGACTTGCCTTAAAGGGAATTTGGTATACCTAACACAGAGATGACACAACATATTTTCAGATAAACAATAAGAAAAAAACAAATGTAAACAAATTTTCCTTTTCAAACATTTTTCTATTTATGTTAAGCTATGGTGTCAGAGCCAGCCATGAAATACTGTTCAGAGAGTGTGGCCCCATACCTGTCTTCTATCCTGGAGGAGCTGATGGGTCCAGTCAGTGCAGGCTTCCAGGCCATGAGGTTGCTATTGGAGGATGAGCTGACCCGAATCTGCAAGGATTTCCCTCAGGGCGGGTTCACAGAGGATCTTCAGAAAGTAAGACAGTGCAGTACAAGTATAAATAAATGCTAATGTCTCATTCTGGCAAAAGTCCTTAAAAGAAATATTTATCTGATGATTTCCTAGCCAGGGCATCGTTGCACAACACTTGAGTTCAGGTCAAATTTTTGCCATAGAGAGGAAAGTTAATCAATAAAGAGCTGACATTATAGATGATATAGGAATATCAACCATCTGAGTTCATAAACACACTCTCATCTTCATTGAATTCTCATGGGTCTGATTGTCCCTGCATTTTAAGGCTCTGCGGCAGGTCGGGCATGATCAGCTGGAGGACTGTTACCAGCACGTGAACATCCTGAAAGAGCAGCTCCAGGAACTTCGCAATCGCTTCAAGTTCTCCAACTCCACGCGGATTGTTCACGGCACTCAGAATCAAATGCAGCAGGTGGGCCACCACAAGACTATTACTGGCAGCTCTTAGTATATTAGTGCTCCTGGTTGAGCATCAGTAAACTCAGTGGGGATTTCAGATACTTTAATACTTTCATGTAAATAAATAGCTGTCATTTTTCATCAAGTTGTAATTGCATTAATGGTCAGATCTTGGTCAGCAGACAACTGAACACAAATGTCTAGTGTGACCACCTCTATATTGTCAATTTTGGCTCCCCCTGCAGGCCAACATCTTGTAGAGCTTAACAGAGGGGAATGTGTATGAACCTGTGTATTTCTGTTGTTTGTTCCACTCTTTTTAGCTGATGGAGAATGCTGTGTTCACATTTGAACTGCTGTTGGACTCTGGATTAAAAGATAAACCTGACAACCAGGCCTCAGTCATGGAGAAAGCAAAGCTACGTGTCCTCAAGGTTGGGTTTGCCCACATGTACAACATCTTAAGAAAAGAATAAATATATTATTTGTCATAATAAACATTATCAACTTTATTTACTCCTTTCAGCAATTTGACTATGACAGCAGCACTGTAAGAAAGAAGATATTTCAGGAAGCTCTGGTTGACATCACTCTACCTGCCATCAGGAGAAATCTGGCCCCTAGCTGCAAAACTGTATGCATCATTCATCTCTTATTATTAATTGTTGTTTAATTGACAAGAAATATTTCAAGAATCTGTCTTTAGGCATGTTTTGTGCAATTCTTGAGTTGTAGAGTTATTCTAGGCAGTTCTATGTTAAACTAACTGGAGTAACTCTACTAGGCAGCCTTCAGTAACCTGGAAACTGAGAGAGTATAATAATACATAAGATTGTGTCATATGTTTTAACAATTAATCCATGCAGTAACTACACTACCGGTCAAAAGTTTGAATCTTAAAAATCTTTTTATCTGAAACAATTTGCTTAAATGTTTACAATTATTACTGTAGGCAAAAATGTAATTGTGCCAACATGTTAATGTGTGTTATTAGAAAATTACTATTTTATTTTCAAAAATGTTTTTGAAATGGATGATTTGGACCAAATAATGAATGCTTAATGAAAAAGAAGCCCATAAGAGAGTAGGGGTGTTTCCAAACTTTTGACCAGTACTATATATTACTCTTCTCAAAATCAAGATATAGCATAATGTTATTGCTACAATACTGTGGTGATAAATGTTTATAGTTCAATGCTAAAATATCTGTTGATTGAAAACTTTTTCTTTGCTCTTTTTAGGAGCTTCAGAATTTTGAACAGTTCATCTTTGCTGATTACACAAACTTTGTTCAAGTGGAGAATGTCTATGAGAATATATTACTTAACATTCTGAATAATGAAGTTAACAGAGGTAAGCTGTATTAACTGTATTAGCTGCCTTGAGTGTCTGAGAGATGGCCATTGTAGGTTTTAAATTATTAATGTAAATATATCCATCCATATGTTCTACAGTGGTGAAGGAGGCAGCCAGTTTGAAGAAGAACAACCTGTTTGTTGACAGCACTGACCTGAACTGTGTTAGTCAGAGCAGCCTGGCTGACAGCCGGACTCCGCCCCTGTCTGCCCCATCCAGCCCACCTATAGCTTTGTCCTCTGTGGCCCTCTCTCGGCAGTCAGAACAAAGGCCCGCCTCTCCATTAGAAGGAACTATCATTGAAGAAACCCATCAGAAATGTGACACTTCAGTCATCCCTTCAGTAACCATTACAGTGTCTTCTCCAGAAACTGTGGAACCCACAGCAGCACCAAGTGTTGCTGACACAGTTCAACCAGATGTTCCATTAACAGCTTCAGAGGTCTCCTCATCTCCTGATGCTATCACAGTCACATTGGTAAACTCCATAAGCAAACCTGACACAACCATGTCAGAGACCAAAGCTGCATCAAACACATCTGATGATGTTTCTTCATGCAAACCTGAAACCATCATGTCTGCAGAAGTTCTATCTTCTTCAAGACCAGAGGAGCCTTGTTCTGAAGTAAAATATGAAATGACAGAAAAACCTTTGTCTGACAAACAGGATGCTGGTGATTCCTCTTCCTCTGTTAGTTCTGACCATGCAGTTTATCTCAACTCAACAGCTGGACCTAATGCAGGATGTCCTGATCCTCCTGCACAGGCCCAGGAATCAGTAAATATGGAGGTATCTCAGTGTGTTAGTGTTGTAACAGATGAAGATAGTAAAGATGCAATTCCTCCTCAGGCTGAAGTTGTTGAGGAATTTGTCCACACTGTTCAAGCTGACATTACGCCGAAGATCAGCCCCGAAGTTATCCCAGATGTGTGTGTTATAGACAATAACATAACCACAACAGAAAACATCAGCGCTTCCAATGAGACCACTGGGGAAAACAAGGCCTGTGAGGCAGTGCCCTCTAGTGATGGGAAGACTACAAACGTAGATAAAGACAACCTTAGGCTGGATGCTTCTCTTACTGTTGTCTCTGTTCCTGATGTCCCAGAAGATGGCGTTGTTGCATTAACAAAAGAGTTGGTCAACCACAGCAGCTCTGCAGCATGCACAAATTCCCCAGAGCAGGTCTCTGCTGCTGTGGACGCAGTTGCAGAGGACACCGCTGACAATGTGAAGGCTATCAGAGATCTGATCATGGAGGTAATTGAAGTAGAGGACATAGTGAGACCTAATGTTCAAAATTAGCCTTAAAATGTTAAATGTAAAATTGCAACCATTGCTAACAAGACAGACTACAGTGTGCTCGTTCATGTTTTTTTTTCACCTGCATCAGTATTTTAATAACGTTTATTGTGAATATTTTTGACATTACACTGTTTGGCATGAAATTCTTTTATACATTTTTTTACTTAACCAAGTGCCTACATAAACTGTATTTATATAGTCTTTTATAACACTTTATTTGGTATTATGTAAAAAATGAGTTTTTTAAACTCAAGAATTTTTAAAACATTGTGAGGCCAATATAAACTGAATGACGAATGATGTAAAATGTACATTTTTAAACAAACTACATTTTTAGGTACACAAAAAATGTTGACTTATTTATTTGTATGTTCTGGCCTACACATATTGTAAGGAAATAAACATCCCCTAAACATGTAGAGGAACTAAATTAAGTTGTACCCTACTTTGTAGGTGCAGTCATTTGTCACTGAGAGTCTGTAAAATAAATTTCCACAAAAATTCTACATAACGTTCATCAGTGCTTCTTTTTAAATGTTTATTCTGTTTGCAGCTGAGGATAAGTCACTCAATTCATTATTTTGTAAAATTTACAGGATCATTACAGTAACAAAAAGAAAGATCTTAAGGAGGCACCATTTGTGTCTGTAAACAGAGTTTTCCAACAAAGAATTCCATTGTGATAAATAAAAAGGACTTTTTTAAATAGTATTTAGTATTGTAGTATGTAGTATTATTTTAAATACTTAAAAATTAACAGACACAGGCAACATAGCCTAACCGAGTAAATACAATTACATGAAGTTTTAATAGAAGTAGAATTTAACAACCTAGAAATTAATTTTCAATTTTTGTTAAAGATTTTCAAGACAGTAAATCTTGGACACTGTTAGGTAGTAATTGTAATTAATAAATATCTCTTATTACAAATAATGGCTATTAATATATGACATTCCATGGACACAACACAAACATTTTGTTACATGAAAAGTAGTGCAAGATATATAAATGGAGTGAGGCTACGTTTTTATAAAGCTATATATGCAGTTAAATTTCATCCAAATTAGCAAGTCATGTATTTGTGTTGTTTTTAAATAATAAGACCTGGTAATAAATAAAGTGATTCAGCTACCAGTTACTGGCCGAGAGTTCATTATACCACACTTTGTAATTTAAAAAGCGTTGGTTTATCCAATATAGCTGGTTAGTATGTCAATCAGTTACATTTTAGTGGGTGATTGTAACAAGTCAGTATGGAATTTATGCAGTGAATATATAACATACTGCTGAAGTGCAAACCCCTATAACCAGAAAAATATGACATGTTCAAATTAAACTATTTTGAAACTAAATCTTTGTTGCAGCTGGAGCATGCAACACAGTTATTGTTTCCCTTTATGGGACTGAAGTGCAGTCTAAAGATCTTAAGCCGACTGAACCACAAACTTCAGGTAACAATTCATAATAATTTTCATTTTAAACATTACTGAATTACATAATGCTTAACTGAAAAAGAATGTACTTTCAAATAGAAATGAAACATTTGAATCTTCATATATATATTTAAGCATCAAATTAAGTTTGTTAGTGAATCAATGAATGGCATAAAATGTTCTTGCAAGTTCTTTGCTGGGGACTCTAAATATGCCTGTAAATGCAGGGGTGGGCTCCTATTTTGTTAGTTAAAAGGTAAAATCTGTGGACCTGGTTCTGGGTCCAAAGCTCAGAGCACAGAGCGCTTAAGTTTGTTCCCAATGATAGGAAACCAAACTGGACTTGCACTGAACATAGAGATGCAGTGAAACAGCAGTTCTGGTGGGTCAGTACCTGTGGAAGAACGGCTCATCTGGACAGTAGCCGTAGGCAGTGTCAGGAGGCCATCGGCTCCATTGCTGAGCAAAGACATTTTTAATGTGAGATTAAAAAAAGCATGATCATTGTTTATAACTCAGACTCAGTCTTTTAAACAAACACTGAGAGATTTTGATCAGGTTCAGCACTGCTTGTACTTCAAAACCTGACACCAGCTGGTTGTAACTATTATGTTGGGAGAGTTTAAGGTGAACAGAAGATACACCAAGGAATTCACTAACTATATATCACACAACAAGAGTCATAACCAACAAATCAGGGACTATATTAACTGCCTGATGAATTATATATTAGCAGTCACAGTAACAACAGTAGAGTGTTAAACTCATAACTGAATGCAAACACTTCAACTGATACATTCTGCATAAGAATGTAAGCCATGCCTCCTTTGTTTCCCAAAATATATTCCATGAAATGTATTATGGTTGTGTTCAGGTAAAGAATATAAAGTAAAAAGTACATAATAATCATGTAAATAGTAATTTACGACAATATTACTATTCCTATAATATATGTAGTACAGGTTTTTGCACCATTATGTTGGCTCACTCCCTACCTGGTAATATGTTTCATGGTTTTCAGTGCAAACCAACAACCCTGATAGTTCTGTTTTTACTGAAAATAATTTACTTAACAGTGTAAATTAACAAAGGTGTGCAATGCTGCCTTATAATTGCCCCTCAAAAAAACATTTTACAGTCATTCAAGATGCAGACAGCCAGAAGTGTTGTGCCTCAGGCAACAAACTACCTATTGGCTATCTCTGCCTCTCCTCTCTCTCTCCCTTTCCTGCACTAACAGGGCAGGCCTACAGCCTTTAAATTACGAGCTGTTTGCTTTGCCCCTATGTGCCCACATAACAATGTGTTGTTTTTAGCCTCATGTGACCTCCAGAAATCAAATCCAGCAAGCCCCTCTTAGCACCCCGACTCTCACACAGTTAGTTGTCTAAAATATGTCTTTTTCCTACTGGCCTGCCAGATCTGTCAGGCTGAATTTGAGCAGCAGGTAAGAAGGATTCATGCTTTGGGGGTCTTCAGCTTTATAGCACCTGTAGGTGAACGTTACCTCTGCACTTAGCCTTTTTCCCCATGTGCTCACTAAGTTCTTCAAAATGAAATACAGGCTTCCAGAACCCAGTATGTATATATATCATCTACAGAGGCAAAGGAGAACCATGTCTACTAGTGTGAGAATTTATAGCTGTGACTTTTCTAAGCTTTTAATTCTTCAACCTTGTAACACAATGTATACATTACATTAGAAAACAAAGTTAGTTTTATTCCAGACTAATTATGTATATATGTGAAAGATTATAGATCATGTTTAAAACAATCATACTCAACCAGACCATACCACAATACTAAATACTATAATCAGACTGTACTAAAGACAATAACACTGCTTTACATTTTACAGGTGCTTTATAACAACCCAAAGTAACAAAACTCTTGCATTCTTGGTAGTAATGAGTAAATTGCTCCTGTACCATAAGACCCCAAAACTTTCTGAATATTTTATATCTCGTGGTACTACAGAGCAGAGCGACCTGGCTGGTGATCCACAGCAAGCAAATTCTTGTCCAATTATGAGCAGTCTGTCACCTCTTCCTCCACAGGGCTTCAGAACAGAGCAATAAAAGCTGGGTGGAGGTGAGACTGACACCTCATAGGGATCCAGGTCAGCCCTGATGTCTCAGGAGGGTACGTGGGGTATATGACCAAAGGTGCCTGTAAAAAAGGCCCCTTTTAACCAGACATTGTTTCATAGAGTGTTTGCACAGGAAACGGCTCTCAGCACTTTTATAAAAGAACGTTTCTCCACCTTTTTTTCCCAAGTTGTTCTTCACTCTTAGCTTTGATCTTCTATGCCTGTCACTTCTCTGGTTACATGGCCCTACCTTGGCTGTGTCAAATCAACAGCACCCCTCCTTTTTCCTTTCTTTGCCTGATTGCGTCTCCAAGTCCCTGTTTTCTATTTTCCTCCTCCTCCTCCAAGCTCCCCTAGGCTTTAGCGACAGCCAGCCCCACACAAGCTGAATGAAGGAGGATTTGTCCGACGTGCAAACAAAGAGACACGCATACCAAGTGTGGTTTCCTCTGGGACGTTAGCAGACATCTGCAGACAGTGTCTCACTTCCTCTGCTCAAAGTGACCAGATTTAGCACGATTCAACACCTCTTGAACTTACTGCCCATCTGTCTTCATTCTCAGTCTCACTTAGTCAAATGTAAACAACGTCCATGGGGAACCGCACTGGATTACCCGAATTATCAAATACCTGTCTTAAGTTGGCACGCAAAGTCTAACAACTCCTAAAGGCCTGTGTTCACATGCATCATTTCATCTTAAGTAAAGACCAGGACTCTGTTTGATTATTATGGTAACCTCTGTCACTCAGGACTGCCTACTCAAATTAAACCATTCATCCCGGGACCCTAACATTGCCCTCCAACCCTTAGCATATATTTAAAATGTATCACTTTACAAAAAGCTGCCAGAGAGCTCACCCTTCCATCTGGATCCATGCCCCATCCCTACCCACATGACAGGCTGGCGGGACCCAACCACTCACCCGTCAGTCCACAAAGTACCCAAATCCTCACCCAGCCAAAACAAACAGACCGACGAGTGGCACATTGTCTGTACAAAATACACATCTTATAATAAACAAGCCCAATGAAAGCTATCTCATCTAGCTGGCACAGAGTTTAGACTTTATGACTATCAGAACCGCATATCAAACACAAGCCACGGATCCATTTTCTCCCAGATCGCTAAAAGAAATTCAACACAAGGTCAGAAGATGGAGAGATGTGTGTTATTTAATCTGCATGTGTATGTGTGTGTGTGTGTGTTTGTAGAGGAATGTGGACAATATATTTGACTGTGTGGAACTTGAAAGGTATGTTTATTTTTGCTCCAGTAAGAGTGCCAGTAGACGCCCAGACAGAAAGTCATTTTGCCAGTCACTCTGTTTAACAGCTGTGCTCATGCAGTACCTCTATGGGCCCATATGCTCCAAAAGACTGTAAAACATACCAAAAATATTATATGTTCATATGTTCAAAATGTTCATAATATATTCAAAATATTTAAATGCCCTTTCCTAAAGCTAACTTTAACTTGACTAACTTTAGTCTAACATGAATTAAAGATGAAATAAGCAATATCTTAGAAACGCTGTTGAAAATTAAAATCAACACCAAAACAATTTTGTGAATGTTTGCTAGATTGCTGTTTTCTGTGTGTGTTTTTAAAAAAGAATTGTGTTTTTCCATAGCCTGGCTATGTAAATTGGATTAAAAACAAAGTGGATCGGACCAATTTCCACACACACTCATACCACATAACACTCTCATAGCCAACCAGCAAGTAGGTGTGTTTGTTTGGGTGTTGATTGCTAATATCATCTAAGATCAACAGCATTTCTCAAAAATCATTTACCGCACCTTTAAATAGACGGGTTTTTACTACTGTAACTTTAGGATTTACTGTATGTAAACGACCTCTTTCATGATTAATAAAATGTGTAACAACATGCCTGCAAAGCTGAATACAGAATAAAGCCCTGGTGATATAAACACGCCTAGTCATATGTTAATGCGTTCATGGTTATTACTTCAATATGAAGATTTCAGAACATGTCATTTTTCATTTCCATTTCAAATAAGCAGAGAAAATAATTTTCCATTATATACTGTTTTAAGAAATGCCAGCAGTGGTTCAGTGGTGGCGTTCAAACTTTGGTAGCACTGTTCTTGTCTAGTCTAACGTCATCACTGGACAAAAACTGAGATCATAAATTATGCAAATATAGTTTAAAGTATTCATTATTTCAAACATACGCTTAATGGAAGAAGCCAGCTACAGAGCTGATGAGGGTTACAGCTGCTCACTCAACCAGGCATTAAAGTCTCCATTCTGAGAGTGGAACTGGCTGTAGAAGTCTGGACTGAGGCCTGGCTCAGGGGGAAGCATCCCATATGTAGTAACACACATACACAAACACACGTTTACATATCTAAATGGGGACATTCCATAGATTTGTTTTTATACACAGCTAGTTATAAACAATATAACTCAACCCTAACCCTAACAGAAAACTTTCTGCATTTTTACAAAAATTAAAAAAAACTTTCCTATATTTTTATAGCATTTTAACAAATAAGGACGTCCCTAAAACACACACACACACACACACACACATGCACACACACATTTGTGTAACAGATTATCCAGAACAAACAAAGTATGAGACAGTGGCCCAGCAGAGCCACTTCCAGCAGCTATTCTCATTTATCTTCCTGACAACCTCTCGCTACAACCAGCCTTTGAGGACACCACCTCAATGAACAATCAAGCTAAAATACAGTATCACGATTCTGGTGGAAAATTTGACAAATCTAAATTGAAGGTTTTAGCTTTTTCATGTCTGTCAAATTGTGGCACAGGATTCCAATCAAGCCATGTTACCAGACAAGAAAACACTGGCTGTCTTCTGTGGTCTCAGGCATGTTCTTCAGGGATTAGTCTACGAGAAGGTTGGAGTTTGGTACGGTATATGCGGTTTTGTGTATGTCTGGTTCGGTTTCTAACCAGTGCTGTAGAAGAGATCAGGCAGTTCTAGGTTGTCCGGGTCATCTCCGTACAGGTAGGGCTCTGTGTCCTCCATCTGTCGACTCTTATCCATCTCCAGCCACTGAGTGGTGTGCCAGAGAAACTTATTGCCCCACTCTTCATCATAGTCCTATACAGAACACATGCAAACACATAAATACACAAAAGCTGATTATTTGTGATATATGTTACTCCCCCATTAACCTAAATTGTACCACACAGCTGTGCAAATTCATATATTTTTAAGTTGTCTAAACAAGTGCTGGTGCTCCCACACAAGATTTCCAGTAAATATCTGAGTGTAAGAAGGTCCCATACACTGTCAATCCTGGCAATCTACCATGTACTACTGCAATCCTTCATTCCTACAACGTGTGAAATCTGCCATCTTCTAACACTGTCTGGACCCTCCACAGTAGCCTCTCATCAGACATATTTCATCCCACAATGAAGGCTTCTGTCTGAGCAGGGTTTTCCCCATAGGCTGTGGCTTCTGATGGTGCCATACAGAAACAGAGCTCCGGTTTAATCCAGTGATTAAAGGTGCAGATCCCAAGAACTGGGTGGAGAGCCACACACAACACACACGTCGCCCACAGCTGTACATTTTCTGCTCAGCCTGCACTTTTGGTGAGATGGAGATTTGTTTGCCAAAGTTTGTCAAGTCTGTCAACTGTCTACCTCTCTCTCTCTTCATCTGTCTTCCCAATTACAGCAGCTCATCTTGATTTCTCTTAAGGCTCAGGGCTAGTAATTACAAGACAGTTAAGTTTTAAAGCACCTTTTATGCCCTTGAGCAAGTGAACATGACATTAATTTAATAAATGCATAAATGTTATGGCCATGTAGCCCCAACATGTCCTGTTATTTTCCAAGATTTTTAGACAATATAAATAAACTTCTTCATTTTAGAAACCTAGTTTTCACATTCCTTTTCAGCAATTATATCATAGTGTGAGAAAAATACATTTGTCCTCTCTCACAGAGCTGTACAATACATTTAAGAGTGCCAATAAATAAAGAACCTAAGATCATGTTTGGTAAACCATCTCTGCTGAGACATAGTAAGAGACGCTCTGGTGGAGGCTGAGATTCATTCTGTTTGTGTGGCATCAGTGCTGGTGGAGGCTGCCAGATGGGGGCTGCTAGAGCTCAGAGCTGAAGACCAGCCCTCTGTCCCAGGGTCTAAGGACCCGCTGAGGCGTCCTGCCGCCGCCTGCTCTGCTGAATGAAAATATGGATTAATCAGCCGAGGCCCCCTGTGGCAGAACCTGAGTAAATAAGCCCTGTTTCTCTTTTCTCTGCTCTGTCCATTCATCATGTGGACAGCAGCGCAGAACTACGTTGGAGCCTAGGGCAAAAAACCTGATGTGAAACCAGTGGGAGTGTAAACATACACACAAACACACACACACTTGGGGCCCAGATCAGCTTTGTGCATCTTTAAATGCTCAAACGTACCACTTAAAATACAAACAGAGCCATTGGCACTGGAGAAAACAGGATTTCCATGCTGTAATTTCACAAGGAATTGCATGACGACATAAATCTGCATACTTGATGCTGTCATCGAGACTTGGTTTAAAACATGTCAGCATGCTGCACCAGGACTATCCATCAGCTCTTTCTCTGTCACCACAGATACAAACCAGATCCCACATAAACCCTTTCATGTGGCCAAGACATAACAAGCGGCCTAATAAAGTGAATGAAACACTTCCCCATACAAACCTGGCTCTCTGAGTTCACCTTCAATTACTGTATCTAATGTCAGGGGGTGGGCATTAAGCTGAAGAGATTTTATCAGCACTGTCAACACACATGGTCAGCTTAGAGCAAAAGCACACACACATGTAAGACTATTACTCTGATATGAGTGCATATGCGAAGTTGTTTTTGAGTACTTACAGCGATCATTTGATCATTTGAGTGTTGTCAAAAACCTTCCGGATTTCCAGGTTTTTGTCATGCATTGGGTGGAAGAGGGAGGCTGGGGCCTCTTTGAAATGGTTAAGAAGTTTGAAAATAACAATAGAGCCTTATAATATCTTTCTCGCAGATGTAGGATTACTGTAAGATTACTACCATAAATGTGGAATTCGTAACAACATATAAAATAGCAAGACATTAAATGTGTCTCTTACAATTAGGGCTGATAATTTAATTAATTTAGTACAGTTAGTTATAAAAAAGGAATGGTTTAAACATATACATTTATTAATACTCACTGACCCTCTACATACTGTAAGGACACACCAACCCACTCTTATAGACAGTAGGCAGCAGAGATGCCAAACACGTTCTTGCATTCTCAATTGGATGGAGCTCAACATAACACAGCCGTCTTGAGGCACATTTTTTTAAAAAGTCGAACTGGTGGAAAGTTTCAAAAGCAATTTCTTATGCAAGTTCAATTGTAGCATGACTGATTTACTCATCTGCTAAAATGATGTCTAAAATAATCGTTTTACTTCAAAATATCATCAGAAGCCATGAGGATTAATTTTGTGCTGTTTGTATCAGTCTTTTTTAGTCTTAAAGACAGCACCCACAGAATTGCATTTTATGAAAGAGAAAGAACAACGGTTTCTGCTGAAGAAAAAAATTTACCTACAACTTGGATGGCCTGAGGGTGAGTAAATTAACAACAAATTTTCATATTCGGTAGAACTATCCTTTAAGATTTTAAAGACCCAATGAAGTGCCTTGAAAGGGGCAGCTTTGTTTGATGTGTTTATGTAATTTCCATTAAAACAGGAAGTTAGGGAGGGACCTTTTTTTGAGTGGCCCAGGTGTGATGCTTCAGATTCCAGAGAGCATTTGATTGGTTGAAAAATATAAGAAGCTAAAGTGCAGAATGATGTCATAAAAATCGTTGATCCATATTGGCAGAAATGAGAGACCGTAAGTTTTGAACTCTTATGTCTGCTAAATGTTAATTTTGTCAATGCTTTGAAGCACACTAGTTTATAGTATTTCTACCATATTCATACTTGGAAATAACTTCAATTTTCATTTCATGGGGACTTCAAAAACCACATAAACATGGTCTTGGTGTGGATTTGAGTCTCATTAATCAGTGTCTTGTTCTGAGCCTTGAGGGGTCTAGTTTTGGTCCTGTTCGTTGGGGGTCTGGTCTGGGTTTTGGAGAGTTTGGTTTTGACTCCAACTATCTACCCCAGAGGCATTTCTTCATGGCTGAACGAGTTGTCTACTCACTCTCTCTCTCTCTGTCTAGATGACAACATGAGCATCTATTCATAAATGCAGTTACTATTCCAAATTTCAAAGTAACAATGCATCAGTAAACACACGCCAGACAGCTGGTGAGAAACATTTGCAAAACATATGCACTGAATAACATGCCCATACATGGAAAATCAACTTATTGCAAAAGGATACGTGTGTCCTTAATGATCACAGCTCTGGTGGCCTGGTGGAAGACCATCTGGTAGAAGACATCAGAAGATGATCTGACTGGGCTGGTAACAGAGCAAACACAAAGAGATGAAGGACATTACAATTACTTTGCCTGGCTTTAAACAAAATGAAGAAATGGACCAATATTTTTTGTTTGTTCCACAAGAATATTAGATATTAGATGTTTCCTTCAACAAACAATACCCCACACCTACTCTTTCAAGCACACAGCACAGCTTTGCAGGGATTTCCTATCCATTGCTGCCTGGTCATACAAGCTGATGTTCAGGACCTCCTTCAGTAGATCATGTTTATGCATGAACGCTCTCGTGAGAAGCCGCCATTTGGCGAAGGTATCAACTTCTCCTCTGAAAAGTTCCTCTGAAAGCTCCTATGGAGATATGTGTACTTATAACTGCCCCCTCCAAACTTTAATAGAAGTCTTTATTTCAGTTTTGATCTGGCTCAATTTAACCTCTTCCCCTGGGATCAAAATTCCTCTGGAAGAATGATAGCAAAGGGGGCTAGCTGCTCCGTAGGACCAGAAATTGAATACTGCTATAGCAAGGAGCCGCACAAGCTTTGCACAAACTACAAATAACATCACAGAGGACACGTTAACACCTTCTGGTGAGAGAGAGCCAATGAAGGAGAATACAAATAGGGGTGCTGAAAATACTGCATAAACAAAACAACTGCCAAGCATCTCTCAATATGCTGCTGTGACATAATGAGGAAAACAAATTTCAGCTTTTTCATGTTGTCAAGATCAAAGTTACAAAGTATTAAACGGAATGAGTGCAAAACACATTTCAGTTGTTGAATGTCACTTTGTTTGGAGTGGGTAACAAAAACAAATAGTTTTGAAGTTAAAACTCAATTTAACTACTGAAATTCTGGTACTGTGACAATCCTAATTCTGTATTTTGGCCCTCCACCATCTTGACTCCTTATATTTCAAACATTTGTTTTTTACAGAGCAAAGGAAGGGTCCTGCCACCAGGCATTTATTGAAATGAGGGCTCACACTGAGCAGAACCTGCAAATCTCATGCATACCAGGAGAGTGGTGCTTTCCTGTTGCTAAAAACCTTGTCACTTTTCTGCATGTAATCCAAAAAGCAAAAAGCAGCCCTCCATGTCCCATTCAGCTCTCTGCTATTTATTTTTTCTAATTTATTTTAATTTAATATGTTTCATCTAAATAAAAACACTTCCAATCTTATTTAATCTAATATTCTGAAAGACAAAGCATGCCAAATTGAAATCTGGTACTTGAGTGGCTACACACACGCAAAGCAGGGGGCATCTGTTGTGATTTGTGCAAGTTAAAGCAAAACATCACTGATCTTTTTTCTCTGGAATTTACTTTTATGTGAAAGCTACAACTAGCTAAACACTACTAGTACGGCCAAACAAATTATTGCAATAAATTATTGATTTCCAACATTAACTATTGGTCAGACAAACAGACAGTCCCGCCCCCAACCACGCCCTATTGGTTAACATCACAACAACTGCACTCTTCAGCTTCAGGCTAATTAACAGCAGCTTTTTTTGGCATACAATTTAAAGAATTATGTTGAAGATATGTTTGTTTTTTAAGCCATTCTGCACTAGGTCAATGCCAGTACTTTAAGTAAATATTGGCTTTAATGAGCTCAATGAGAGCAGAAATGATGCTGGGTTTAGCATGACAGCACATGAGTCATCCATAGACAATGTATATTGATGTATATTGATATACATATAATAATGTATATTGATATACATGATCACCACCTCCAAAATCAGATCATCTTTTGCTAAGCCTTAAACAGAAGTCAGATTTCAGATTAAGATGAAAAGGAATACACGTACTAATACTACTCCAACAAGTAATGCAGTATACATTATGTAAACTGTACACTGAATGTGACCCACTACATTTGACAAAATGAGTAATTTATAACCCATACTCTGTATTCAACACTTGTACCCAACTCTTGTACCCAAACACTCAATAACAAACTGCTCATGTCCCTGCTTGATCTGAGCTGTCAGGTCACCTACAAAATCCTAGAATGCAAATGACATCAAACATCTCTAGATGTTTCAGGTAAGCAGATGCTTGTACTCACAGTACATGTAGTACAGGCACAATCTCTCTGGAGAAACCTAGGGTTAAGTGTCCAACTGTATCCATAAACTTATTTTGCCAGTCGAGATCTTGCAACCAGTCACACCACCCCATGTTTAGTCTTAAAACTCTTAAACATAGCTGTATAATTTCAAATCATGAACAATCTATACAAACACAGAGACTTTGATCTTTCCGATAAGTTGAGCTTGTAATGTGCAGCTTGTAACTTCTATTGTAACAACAGAAGAAACTGTATTTACAATGAAGAGCTGTTTCAAGTGGCCATCATGCTGCGAGATGTTCCTAATCATCATCAGCAGTGGGTCCTTCAGCTCAAGTGCTCTCTTCATGAGCAACTTTAACCCATTTCCTGCAGAGCAAATATACAAATTCGACCAATTACAAACAATCATGTTCATTCAGAGTCTGATCATAAGCTTTAATTGATTTCTACTGTAAACATTATGTGACAGTATGTTTTAATATATGTAAACCCGAAAGGCGGTGCAGCTCAGCGCATGAGCCTCACATTTTATTTCGGAAGAAAGAAGACACAAACCCTCGCAGGTGATTTGAGCGTTCCTCTTGTTGCCAGCCAGGATGATGAAGAAGATGAGCTTGGTGTTGATCCTCTCCTCACCATGTTCAAACAACATTTGCATGAGCTGATCACACACACAACACAGGAAATAACTGTCAAAAAACACACAGGAACACATTCAATCCACACAATGTATAGAAAATGTATAGCAGGATTCAATATGTAATGATTGTTTGGGATAACAGCTGACAAAAGTTCATGTGAAACTTTAAATAAACGTTTGTCTAATAAAATAAAATTGTCTAAAGGAAGAGTACTTCAAAAAGCTTCATTGTCGATTAGGGTGCATGTGTACTTTCAAAATGTCCCCAGAGCATGATAGTACAATAGGCCTTTTGAAGCGCATTTGAAAAGCGAGGAACATTTTGCATGTGGAATATCACGCAAGTCAAGAGAGAAAACAAATGAAACTTATAAATGATGAAACAGGCTGTTACTGACAGGGAGAAGTATTAGTGCTGTCAGTGTTGGCAAACCGATTGCTATTTGTGTTTTCATTTAAGAGCCAGAATGAGTTGAGACAATATCCCCAAGTCCACTTCAATCAGTTCAACACTGCTGCTGATAACAGCCCAATGAGAGAACTTGGCAGGCCCATCTTATGGAGATAACTGTTCAGCTGCAAATAGATTGAGAACGTGTGGGTGAAGATGAGATGAACAGAAGAGCACGGCTCCATGAGCATGGCTGTGGCGTAGGCTGACTGGATGTTAAACAGGAAGGTACAAATAGAGCAAGGCAGGCCGGTGAAGAGGCAGCAGTCTGCAATCAGGCCTTTCCCATACTGAGTATCACATAACCTGGTCCCCGGCCTCCAAATCACGCAGTCTAGACTCACTGGCACCTGATTGCTTGCTTACCAGCATTGCGAGGCCTGCCTCATACCCCAGTGTCCTCCCCTCCCACCTTCCTGCTCACCCACCTCCGGCTTTAGCTCTCCATGGTTTCATAGCTCCATAACCCCTCCAAGCATTTCCTCACACACTCCTCTCACAGCTTTGAGTAATTATATCAATCACCCTTTATGGCACAGAAATGGGTCTTTGCCAGTTCAGAACCCAGGTTGTTTGATCTAAATTCTCCTCTGAAGAGGGTGCTAAGTGACATCATACCTAGAAAGACAAAAATGTAGAGCTCGACCTTAGCTACTTATAAGGCATCTGGAGGAATCATCAAAATATTGTTTAATTTTTACTGAAATATTTAATATTGCACATTATTATCTTCAACACTACTGGCTCCTTATTTTGAAACTTTCTTTTCTGTCATTACTTTTGTATGTTTGTGAAAGAAAAAAGAAAGAAAGAGAGAAAGAAAGACTATTGTTTAGTTATTCAAACAACTATTCTGACATCATACCCTGACTGTCTCCAGGCAATTGGCTGGGTGATTAGGATAGGGAATTTAACATTTTTTTACAAGCATCTGGTAGGCATTTTCACCCAATTAGGGAAGACAAGCATTTTAAAGATGACAACGATTGGGCAGAAGTTGTTTCAAAGAAATTGTAACCTGCCAATTGCTGGTGACCCCACGGAGGCCCTGTTCCTATTAAATCTGTTCTGTAATCTCATTAAAGCCATGTGAAAGAAAGACAACACTAGAATGACACTATTTTTTCACCGTTAGGTGCATGTACAATACATGTAGAATGCAGGACAGTGGCAAAAACACTAGCTACTACAACACAGTAGAATTCTATATACAAATCTATATGCATAGAATACAAAGATGACCTACAATATTTGCAAAAATGAGCAGTATACATGGCAGCTTACCATATTGTATTATGGGAATACTATATCCCATAATGCAACACGCTCAACATGTCCTTCCATTTTTAGAGTGACCAATGAACCAAAAGTGATATCAGCCACAGGGTTTAATATCTTCTCTTTTACTTATTTGTTTGAACTGCCAAAAGTAAGTCATTTTCATTTTTTTAATCAAAATTGGATTAAAAATGCAAAACATATTTATATTTAAGACAGCTCCTGAATTCAACATGTAATAAGGTCATGTGCCAAAAATGAAACACACTATTCTTTGAATAGTTAACACATATTGTTTATTATGCAATTTTTGAGAAGGCACACTTCTTTAAACAGGAATGCCCCATGTGTGCAATTCAACCCAGACCTACATACAATCACTGTTTTTCTACTTACATGTGCTGCATGTCAATCAGAAATTAATGCTGATCTGAGGGATGTAATCAGTATACGCAAACATGAATTTGGATTTGTCGTCCATGCTGATGTGATAGAGGATGCGCATCACTACATGCTTGTGAGTCATTACCTACAGAAAAGAACAAAAGAAAAGTTTCAGAAAGATTCACGATGTGTGTAAACCTTTAAATGCTATCTAAATTGATCAGTCATGGTTAGTTAGATAATGTATTTATACTGGCTCGTGCTGAGAGAGTCATTTATTACTGAGATATGCTGCATATAAGAGCATGTGGGGTGTACGATTACAATCCAAACTTATTTCACTGGAGACAAACATAGAGAAACTGCAGACGCACAAACACATGCACCACACACACATACTTGCGCTTTTCCCTAAATGAGTCACATAAACACTCTCATTAATAACTCTTTGAGTCCTCCCTCTCTTTACCCTAATGATAAAACTCCCCCGTGAGATAGGAAACACTCCGATGGATCAAATGCATAATTATTCATTAGCAGTCTGACTATGGCAGCCTGGACCCGAGACACCCTAGAACACATTATCACATCAGCTATTAGAAACAGATGTGACTGCTTGGAATATCACGATAAAGAAAAGAGCGATAAGGTTTGCTGGGAAGAGTTTGTTTAATTGTCGATATGGGGGACGCATATATTTTAGTGGCATTAATAAGGCGAGGCCGCCCCTGCGTTGCCCCCGGTGGCCTGGACATGTGTTTCTCATTAGCAGCCACAGACACTGCTGACCCGCGTTACTGCCTCACCTTGGTGAGAGCAAGCAGAGGGGAAGAGGCTTTATGAAGGCACCCCGCACAGCTGAAGCGAAAATGGCTAACACATTGAAAAAATGTGAAGCAATTACACCCTCAGACATAATCACAGAGAGAAAGAAGCATTTTCTTCATTTCAATGCAAAGGTGTTATTTGAAACCATTTTTTGAAAGAGTGAATCATATTTATCATATTTATAACATCATATTTAAATTACCATGAATACTGGGGCCTGACAAAATGTACAAAGAGAAATTACAGATTGTTTTGAACAACTAACAATAAAAACAGACACAAGGAAGAATTGTTCTCATATGACTTGTGCAGGTGAACTAAGAAATCATTGGGGAAATGTGTTTGGCTTCAATTGGTTCAGTAAACTGAGCAGTCAGATATCTGCAAGAACCTGGCCAAAATGGTCATATTTTAAGTCAAGCCTCCATCAAAAGCACCTGCATCAACTTCTACCAAAGCAGGTTTTGGGTCTCAGTGTAACTATATATTCTGCAGCTTGCAAATCATTCAGATGTAGATCATGGTTTTCTGTATCCATTGTAGACTTTCAAACATTTCCTTTTCAACTCTTGCAGATTTTCCAACTCTAAGATTTAGTTTGAAGATTCTGTGTGTATACACATCTAAAGATGACTTAAGTAAATTAAATTTTAAAAAGCCTCAGTCATACATGGTTTCTTTTTTTGTTAAAGAGAGGTTGATTTCAAATGGAAAAGGAAAACAATCATATGATCAAATTTATTCTTAATCAACTTCTTTAAGAATATATGAATTCTTGGCTTGGTGTAGAAGGTTTTCAAAATTGCAGTGCAATTAAATTACAGTAGGAAAATGGTCTGATCTCAAGAGCACCATCAGTATAAAGGAAGGAGAGTTACCCAGCAGAGCGGGGAGTTTAGAGAGCAGACCCATTTGTACCATTTTGGTGCGCAGGCCTGTGTTGAAGGAAATATTATGGAGGAGCCGCAGAGTTACGTTCAGCAGATCTTTATGTTCACAGGGAACCAGACGAGCCAGCTTCTCCACAGTATCCATCCTCAGCCTATTCCGAATGCACAAATGCAACATGGTTAACACATATATATATAATCTTGGGTGGTACATGTTGGATGAAACAACTACACAGAACGATTTAAAACATGGTTCTCGTACTCTGGAGAAACAAACTGAATATTGTTCCTTTCCTCAGATGGCTCTACAATGGCCAGACATTTTTTGTACGACATGTGTTTTAATGTATCAACATGTTGAAAGACTTTCAAAGCCAAAAGCCAATTTCTTTTATCTACAACATGGATTTGGTAAGGGGATACAGGAATAAAAACAACTGCTCCTAATTTGGAGCCTTGATAAATGCACATTCATAGCCAGGGCAGATTGATTCCAGGTGGACTGACAGTGGTGCAGTTTAAGGACAAGCAGGACGCGATTTTGTACAGCAATGACAGAACCATCCTGATGTATATAAATGGCAAATAAACTAAAACACCTTAATACTGTAAATGGCAAAAAGCTACAACAACATTTATGTTGATTTAGACACTAACATAAATGGCATTCATAAATGACTACAAATACGGTACATTTTGGTGTCCTATTACTGTTTCAAAGCATGTTTAAGGCACGGGACTCATGTTTTTTTATTGTTAAACTATTAGCTAAACTATTAGCTAGTTTTAATCACATGCATCACCCTGCATTAAAACAGTGATTTTGGCCATACTGCATAATTTTAACTATACTGTATTAAATCAATTTCACATTGATCTGTTGAATTGATATTCAATTAATTGTAGCACAAACGTAGCTAAATATTGCCTGCAAAAACATAAAATTTTTTAAAAATCATTCAGACCCTTTCTACAGTATAGCAGGGAAGTCTGAGAAAGTAATGAGAAAATCTCATTAAACTCACTAAAAATATTAAAAATATAAAACCATTCAACTCCAAGTTAATGTAAGAAAAAATGGTTACACAAATATTTTTCCTTAATTTATGGAAAACAAGTTTATCCATAAATAACAAAATAAACCAACATTTGGTCCCAAACTGAGTGATAATGTATGCTATATTATTGTATAAATTTACAAATGTCACAGAATCACAGAAATTTTTAATTTTTTAAACTATATTCAGACTTCATAAAGTTTTGTAATAGGGTTGCAAAAATTGCAAAGCTCATATAAAATAAATTAAAAACAAAACATCAATAGTAAGTAATACTAAGTAAGTTTAACCTTGTGAGGTTGACAATATCCAAATCATATCTGATACCATATTTTCTGATGGTAAGGCACTAAGCACATTAGACACCAGGAAATCTGCTCACCATGTCATTCTTGTTCTCCAAGAAGGTGCTGAGCTTTTTAAGAAAGAAGACCAGCACCAGCAGTTCCTTGTTCTCTTGAGAGTTTTCACCAGCAGGTACACAATGTTCTTTTTCCTCATCTTAAGCTCAGTGCGGGTGTCTTCAAACAGGTTCAGCAGCAGACAAAAAGCAACTACAGCAATACATAGAAATACATAAATACGGTCTCACGAATACAACCTACTAAACTCAGGTAAACTAAACATGCCACTTCCTGTACCTTGTAGCAGCTGCTCCTGTTTGAGAAGACAATTTTGGTATTTCAATTTTGAAGTTTTCTCATGCTCCTTTTGTCAGGATCCTCATCATGTAGATGTGTTAAAGAATAAGTTTGTGTTAAGGAATAAGTCTGTGGCACACTATGGCATAGTTCAATGCTTGATTCTAACCAATGGACAGATTTTAATTAATATTTCGTAACCACCTGGCTATTAAGTAACTTCAGTTACTTGTGATGCATTACACTCCATATGAAATCTTTTCAAATTGTTACAAAAGGTTAGCTGTAGATCAACTGGTTGAGTGTTGAAAAACTCTTATAAAATGTATACTTAGTTGCACTGTAAATTACTCTGGATAAAAGTGTCTGCCAAATGCTCAAATGTAAATGCAAAACATCAAATAAAATGTACTTAGATATTAGACTAGAATAAGCCACCATAAGTTTTAAAGTGACTTATTGTTTCCTAATACTTTGCAATAAGTCTGAGGACAACCAACATTCTGTCAGCAAATCCATCAGAATTTTGACTGGACCTCTTGATCTAAAATGGCTTTTTGATTAACCACAGTCTGTGACAGTAAGGATATAAGCTTTGTCTTTCTTCTCCAGCTCATCCTGCTACAGGTCATATTTCTTCAGCTCATGCTTGATGATGTTCATGCAGAGAACACCGATCTTATAGTGTGTAATCAGTGGGTGGAACTGAGAGAAACTGCAGAAAGAACACAGAACAGCAATTATGAGCCATGAGGGTTTGTCCTTCTCCAACCTCTCCTGACTCCATTCACCCTGACATTGATGCTTACGATAGAACCCATGAACTAGACAGTGACCGCTATGTGAAGAAACTGAGACGCACGTGTCACATTTACTTCAAACTCTATTTCTGATTAATATGTAAACAGAACTGAAGGATCAGGCCAAACAATTCATCATGCATTTCAAATACATCCTTCAGCTGTCAAAGACCTTCTGGCTCGTGGCAAGTAATTTCCACATTAGCCATCTGACAATGTGAGCCAAAGTATACTTTCAAAAAAGAACACATACTGTCATCCCTCGAATGATTCCTGAGAGCTGTCTGAAGTGAAAGCAGTAACACGAACTGAGGCCATAAAAGATGTTTTAAGAAGGTCTCATGATTTTGTTGTGACTATGAAAGAGCTGTCTACTTTGAGCTGTCACTCCGTGATGCACACTCTGTCATCCAGTGTAGGTGACGTGGTGTGAAGCATGCGTTCTTAAAAGATAAAAAGAACATTATATATACTATACATATAAGTGACTTGACTATTAACAACAGTAGGTGGCAGTCTTTATTTTAGTGAAATTAAAAATGAATACAGTCCTTAAAGATTATCTTTACCATTTTTCTGTTTTATGTGAAAACTACATATTTTCAATATTGACTAGATTCTTTAAAGTAAATTTTTTTCTTAAATTTCTTAAATTGATGTGCCACTTAAAGGGTGTTTAGGGGCCCTTTGCATCAGTCGAACAGACTGCAACAGGACGCATTGGTCTTGGGACGTTTTCAAAATTTTAACTATTTTTAAGAAGACACACTGATTAAAAAAATGCTGCTTACAGCATGAGATCATCACGTGACACAGTGGCCAGAAATGTCTTCTGCTGTGCACAGACCAACAGTTAACCCAAAACGGGCAGCATAGACACGCAAAGAAAAAACAGAGACCTGTAGATTATTCATAATAACAGGAAAATTTCTCACAGAAGGCAATTTAAAGTCTGACAGTAATTGTCTTGAAATGTATTATTTGTTACACAAGGTTTGTTTTGATAGCTACAAAAGGGATGCTTCAATGAGGATTTAGAATCACAAATTCTCAGACAGAGTTTACAGTGGATCCGGAAAGTATTCACAGTGCTTCACCTTTTCCACATTTTGTTATGTTACAGCCTTATTCCAAAATGGATTAAATTCATTATTCCTCAAAATTCTACAAACAATACCCCAAATGAAAATGTGAAGTAAGTTTGTTTTGAAATCTTTGCAAATTTATTAAAAATAAAAAATGAAGAAAAAAAAATCACATGTACATAAGTATTCACAGCCTTTGCCATGACACTCAGAATTGAGCTTAAGTGCATCCTGTTTCCACTGATCATCCTTAAGATGTTTCTATAACTTGACTGGAGTCCACCTGTGGTAAATTCAGTTGATTGGACATGATTTGGAAAGGCACACACCTGTCTATATAAGGTCCCACAGTTAACAGTGCATGTCAGAGCACATACCAAGCCATGAAGTCCAAGAAATTGTCTGTAGACCTTCAAAACAGAATTGTATCGAGGCACAGTTCTGGGGACAGGTACAGAAATTCTTTTGCAGCATTGAAGGTCCCAATGAGCACAGTAGCCTCCATCATCCGTAAATGGAAAAAGTTTGGAACCACCAGGACTCGTCCTAGAGTGGGCCACCCAGCCAAACTGAGCCATCGGGGGAGAAGAGCCTTAGTCAGGGAAGTGACCAAGAACCTGATGGTCTGACAGAATTGATTACGATTGAACATCTCCGGAGAGATCTGAAAATAGCTGTGCACCGACGCTCCCCATCCAACCTGATGGAGCTTGAGAGGTCCTGCAAAGAAGAAGGGGAGAAACTCCCCACAAATAGGTGTGCCAAGCTTGTAGAATCATACTCAATCAAGACTTGAGGTTGTAATTGCTGCTAAAGGTGTTTCAACCAAGAATTGACCAAAGACTGTAAATACTTATGCACGTGATCGTTTTTTATTGTTAGATTTCAAGATTTCAAACAAACTTCATGGTGTCATTATGGGGTATTGTTTGTAGAATTGAGGAAAAGAATGAATTTAATCCATTTTGGAATAAGGCTGTAACATAAAATGTGGAAAAGGTAAAGCGCTGGGAATACTTTCCGGATGCACTGTACTATGCTGACAGACTAACAGCAGGTTAAAACTCAGAAAGCTAACATCAAGGCAACATAGCAAAGAACACCATAAAGTACCTTGAGAAGCAGAAGAAAATGTAGACAATAGTGGTAGCTAATTCAACACTGTTTCCAGTCTTCTCTTAACACTCCGGCCAGAGCTCCAAGCGCAGTCTCTGAAGAAACCTCAAACACATCACATACTCATAAACAACTTGACAATCATTCACAAAGATTAAACCAGCACACTTTCAGACCACAGACTATTATGAAAATCAAAAAAACACTATTGCGAGAGGGGTTAAAATGTTCTTTAAAAATGTTTTTTAATGCCTTTGTGTGGCACTTTACTACAATGACTACTGTGTTTATGACTGACGTTTGTCACAGAATAACAACAATGATGACAATATTACCAAATATTTATGTGTTAAGCTGAAGGAATTGGGAACAAACACAAACTATAAGATCTGAATGTTCAGGCTACTCTAGTGCTATTATGCAGAAGCTCCTCCAGGTTATAAGGGCTACTCTGATCCTCTCTGGGACACCCTCATACAAAAGCTTGATGTATTCATCTGGCTTATTAATCTTCATTGATCTGATCAAGTGATCATGAAAAAGCAACTTTAGTTACCCCATGTTAAAAACCAAGCTAAAATAAGTTGGACACAAAGCAATAAATCGCATACTTCCATTCCTTCAAATGGCATGAATAAGCTTGAACTTCTCTACCTTCCAGAGAGGGAATGTCACTGTCTGCATTCAAGCTCCTTAGTCAGATACTAAATAAAAACACAACAAAGACAAATATTATGTATAAAAAATACATGCTGGATCAAATATTCCATTCATTAAAACGACACTGACAAAAACAACGACTGATAAACAATATGTCCTCAAACAGTAAACAGAAATTTTGTTAATTAATTCATTAAAACATATAATGATTATCTATATTTAGATAATTCATACTGATGGTGCTTTGTATTTTTTGTGATCATTCTTATAACTATAAACATTGGTTGGTTTGATAAATACTTAGGGATGTACATAGTGACATAGAACAAAAGAATAAAAAAAAATATTTAAAATAAAAATGTGCATTTCAAGGGACATAAACGCTTGCATTTTGTTTTTTAACATCATATGATGCTCACGAATCATACATCTATGTATAATAAACATCTATGTAGACAGCTCATTAGGTTTTGAAACAATTATAACGGGATGGTTAAGTAAGCCACGCCCAACTCCGATCGAAGCGGTTCATTTGACCCACATTTGCAATGACCCCACAAAATATAACACATTCATTTGCTTAAATTAAACCAGCCACGGTGTACACACGGATTATCAACATGATATAAGATGTGTCCCTTATTTATACCTGACATCAGAATGAAACTGTCATATATTGTGGTGTTTGGTGTGACAACATTACATAAATAAACCTGAATCAATCCGTTTCCGTTTTAAAGGATCGTCCGAATGCATTTTATTCCGTTTATGTGAAAGAGTTGTCGGATTAGCTGCTGTTTAACACTGTTGGCATGTATGAGCATGAGTCTCACTGTTCAAAAAGTAAGCGATGAAATTAAAGTATATAAATAATCAAAAAATCTGCATTATGGACGGTGTACTCATCCGCTGTCACCCACTGATGCGCTCCAGATTGCTCGGGCTGAACACGGTCGCCATCTGTCGGATAGGAGAGCAAAGGTTTGGATAAACGTATACAGCAGAAATGGACAGAAATAAAAAAACTGCAGATACCTCGTATTGTTTAAAGAGGGATCATCAAGTGCATTTTAAATTTTGTAACCAAATTGATTAGTTGTAAATATACGTTTGTTTGGTCTCATTTTAGAAATGGTTTAATATTCAGGAAGAGGCTGTTTGTATTTTAACAGATCAGTTTTCACTTATCGGATCTTGGAGCTGTCTAAAGTTGGATTTGTCATGCAGCACCTTAACATTGCCGATCTTTAAAGCTGCTTTCCACTTAGTAAAACTATCATCACTCAAAAATTAGGATGATACATTTGTTGATTCTCGTGACCAATCCAAACCTGCAGAGTAAAAAATCATATACCAGCCTAAGCTAGTTTGCTGGTCTTATTTGGTTTTACAGCCCGGTTCTTGTTTGCTGGTCTTATCTAGTCTCACAGGCTGGTCAGGCTTGTTTAGTTTACTGGGTTTAGAGGGGGTGTTGAGATCTTGTCAGCTAGTTAGGCTTGGAGATTTGAGACCAGCTTGGAACATCAGAACATCATCTTAGACTGGTTTGACTGGTTGTTTTTTGTTAGTTATGGTTTTCATGTTTGTGTATCTAAAACACGGCTTGCTGCAGGACATTGTGCAAATTGTTTAAAAATGCTGTGAGTAATGCTGATGACAGCCAAGCTGAAAACAACCTAAACCAAATAAAAAAGATCTAAGAGGCTGCCATGTGCAATGTGTATGTGCATGCACCAAGGACTATAACATCTTACAAGCAATTTAAAAATATGCTGTATGCATCTACAAACAGGGCTGATGTTTCAAGTTATTGCATGTTCAACACTGCATGATCATGGTCAACAGATCTTTTCAAGAGTGGACACCAACAGAATGTTATATTTTAAAATGCTGGCATTCAAGTGCATTCAAGTGCAATCCATATCAACAGCACTGGGTGGCATATATATATATATATATTATATATCACACAGATTCAGTCTAGTGCCATTTACCAGTTATACTATAATGATCCAAGATAGCTCACACATATGAGTCACAACATTACCCGAAACTGGTTTACTCCCATAATTGAATGTTTTCATTTCTTATAATGAATCATCTGGTTGGATCTGTGTACCAGTCAGCCCTTGAAAGCAGGCCTTTTAGGGAAATTTTCAGGTTTTATGGTAAGCCATACTTGAGTAAAGCCTTTGGACAAATTTTCAGATCCATCAGTATCAGGGCTGAATTTTCAATGATTTCAAATGCTTGTTTTTTTGGAGGATCTGCCATATAAACATGCTAACAACATCACAAATGCATGTTCTGCTTACAGTCATTTACTACAGTGCTTTCCTCCACCATGAAACATGATGCTTGTTTCTCTGGGCCCACCCTGCAAACCACCATCTAACACATTTGAGCTGTCTAGTGCTCCAGCAGTAACCCCAAAGTAAAACAGTAATCCAACTAATTTGAAACATTTTGGGGGTGATTTACGGGCGAAACTGTGAAATATGACTTTAATAATGCTTACAAATGGCTCCACTGCTGTCTGTCTGAGACATGCAGAAGAGCTGGAGATTTTATGACAATGGGCAGCACATTTGGCATATTTTTGGCAGCCCATTTGTTATCAGTGAAATGTGAAAATGACTGTGGTGTGGCTGTTATGGTTTCTGCAGACTGAACTGTTGATTAAGTTGCTGTCCTGTGGTTTAGTTGTAATTGAGCTGAAGGTGTTTTCATGTGTCTGACTGTGGGATGCGTGTGGTGCCAGAGAGCTGACTGTAGTGTTGCTGCCCTACATTTATGAGCAGGATTGGTTGTTTCAGTCCTTCATAACAGTGTGATTTTACTGTTGACAATTTAGGTCAATAAAACATTTTGCTTAATTTAGCTATTTTACGGTTTGACTGAAGAATTAGTAACGTTAAATACATTACTAAACTAAATGGAAACCGTTCTCAAATAGAGCGACTTACATTTATATTTACATTTATTCATTTAGCAGAAGCAGATGACTTGCAAAGAGAGAGAGAGAGAGCATATAACATTTTTCTCTAAGAACCAACAAGCCTAGTCTACAGAGCTACAAAGCTACAAGCATGAATAGTCCTGATGCTAGGGACAGGATGAACCATATAAGACATTTGGGGGTTTTTTACATATAATGTGAAACAAGGCTGAACACTGGAGCATTAAGGATAAGTCAGGTGTCTGTGAAACGTGTGTGTTTTAAGTTGTTTTTTGAAGGTTGTAAGGGTCTCGACAGATCAAGTGGAGGCTCAAAGCTCAATCCACCAGGAAGAAACAGAATACATGAATGTCTTAGAGAGATCTGGTACCATGTTGTGAGGGAACAATCAGATGTCACTTGTTTACGGAAAGTAATTGGTGGGAGAGGACATATATCTGAAGTGAGTTGAGGTAGGAGGGTGAAGTACTGGTGACTGTCCTATATTATAATGGCTGCAAAGGCTGAACTTGTTAAAGTTGTGCCCAGAACATTGAGGTAACATTTCACAAACTACTGTTTGACCTTCAGGGTCATTACAATTCAGGGGTCAGTAGACTTCAGAAGAAGTCATTACACTACCCTCATCTGGTCTTCTGGATTCCTTCTCATGTTTTATGCACATGCCTTGTTGGGCCCTTTAGGTGAGTCCCGTGCCAAGCCTGAAACCAATAATATGCATAAACTGACAAAACTCTTTGCCTTCTTAAAGATAATCACTGATGAAATGTAGGGCCATTGTCCTGTGCAGGAAACATTTCACACTAACCTGTGCCAGCACCTTCTGAAAACAATTAACCAAAGGTCTGCTTAGCATGGAGGCTCCCATCGAGTCAAATAAGCATCTCAGCCAAGTCATCATTATTCAGGAGATGCTGGAAAAACATCGCCACTGGTTTTGCACGAAGATCGGTGTCTGTGATGATGCAGAATGAAGACGGGAAGGGTTTCGCAACGTGTCTGCTCCAGAAAGAGTTTAGGAATGTTGTTCATTGTCACATGACGTGGGAGAAGAGAGGCAGTATTCAACACCCCCCTCTCCGCAGGGCGCACATCTTGCCTGCAGATGTCGTGATACCACAAACACTTCAAAGTGCCTACCCTCAGACCAACTGATATTCTGACGCCAACTGTAAATGTCCTGGACACGCACAGTGGAAAATATGAAACCTTTTACATGGCTCTGGAGGAACATCTTAGGAGAAAGAAGCACTTCAATGTAAAACCAGTGCAATTTAGGAAACTTACAGCAAAAAATAAGTGAATTTTTTAATTCGCAAATTTGAGTATTGCCAGGGTGAAGTCAGTATAATCAGTACACAAAACAACAAATGTTCTTTTCTTGAAGGATCATTTCCAGACTAGAGCTTTGATATTATTTTCTTGAAGGATCATTTCCAGACTAAAGCTTTGATATTACTTACAGTAGTCAGTAAACATGTATTACCTTTATTCAGCTTCTCATGGTTAACACAGTAAGACAGTTATGACCTTAACCAGACAACAATTAACAGGCCACAAGAAAACCTCACCACAAACCAGCAGAAGAAACAGTGTAGATTAAGTTTGTCTGAGCCCTGCAAGATGCGTCTGTCTTTGTCATTGGTCTAGACAGCCAGATCTTCCAGTGCCAGGAATGAGCAAAGCTGAGCACAAAAACTGTCATGCTTCAGATATGTCAAAGAACTAGTTAAGCTGAACTAAACTGAAATAAGGTTTTTATTTGTGGAGCTAAACTGTAACAATCTAGCAATTCAACAGGAAGCTGAAACAACAGTGGAAAACCTGTCAGTAATACTAGCACAGGTTCTTTTAATCCAGTTTTACGCCAGTGGAACCCAAACCAATGTTCTGATCTTGTTAGGTGATCCAGCTGTGATAGATCCATAAGCTAATAAGGAGTGTGTTTAGAGTGAGCGTTGTGACACCCCTGAATTGGCCTGCTGGCATTGTGCTTGTTCAAAGTTGACAGCCTTCAGAGAGTTCAACTCCATATGGAACATATATCACTCAATCTTCCTAACTGCTGTTGCTGCTACACTTATTAAACTTACTTTAACACATGGCAAGTGGGCTTCACACTGCGAGCCTCCCCTGCACACATGCAAACACAGTTGCTCACATATATGGCTTTGTGGTCAGCGCTATATATATTTCACTGGCCCGGACAACTGTGAGAGTATTTGATTTGTGTAAGACACAGGCATTCATATAGTCTTTTCAAGCTTACCCATAAAGTATTCTTTTTATAAACCAAACCAAATTCTTCTTCATTTTACATTTACATTTACATTTATTCATTTAGCAGACGCTTTTATCCAAAGCGACTTACAAGTGCGAAATACAACAATCGAGTCAACCTGAAGAGGCAACTAGACACAATAAGTGCTCACAATACAAGTTTCAGACATTGATCAGAGTATTATATGCTACAACAAGGGAGAGATTTAAAGGGAAGAGGGATAGGAAATGAAGGGAAAGGATTTTTTTTTTATGATGAGGTTTATGATGAGGTTTTTCATTAATAATTCAATAAAAATATTTTCAGGAAATCCATTGAAAAAAAATTTAAGATATAAAACCTTAAGCTCCAAAAATCGTGCAATGGATTTTTTTTATTTTGTACATGCATTTAAAATCCAGTTGCTTAAAAATTCTGAAGAGTGGAATTTTTCCACCTTTCTCTGTTTGAACGGGCTTAATAAAGTTACCTTGAGGAGTTAAACCACTATGTTTAAGTAATGGATTATTCATTAATCATGTCATTAATTTGTGTCAACATACAGTCATAGTCATCATGTTTCCATAAAACATGACAAGTCCAAATCTGTGTCAATCCAATACACCTGTGGCTACTGCCGAACTGCAGTGGTGTTTTATTTGGACCTATTAACAGCCCTCTGGAGCATGAATCTGAGAAACATGGCATATTATGAAATCTCAGTTTGGGTTAAATGACTCATTTATTAATAGCTGTGGCCCATTTTCTCAGTGCCTTTGACAGCTTCAACCACATCCTTCCATGTGAATCAGCTGATGGAAACGTACAAAACAGGATGCAGGACTACAAAAACAAACAATAATATTGAAAGCCCTGTGTTTTTATATTTTACGACCTCTATTCAAAGTTCATGAGAAGCCAGGCTCACACCAAACCCTTAAGCAACACCTATGCAATAATGCAGTCAAACAGAAAGCTCACAGAGATTCATGTATATTTGGGAACAGAAAACTGACAAATTCCCCTGGTGGACCAACGTTGACTACATTAGACCAGGGTTCACGGAGGACAATAGCCTGTACCAGCTGCTTATTTTCTCATTATGGTGAATGATACTCAGAAGAGTGCATAAACTATTTTAAGCCCAGGGTGAAGGGGAGAAATGGGAAAAGTGCAGCCACACATAGTGGGTTGCTGTGTTTGCCAGCACTTTCTTGCTGATGGCAATATTAAAGTAATTTCAACCAGATGTTCATTAATGGCTTTTTAAGAGATCTCAGGGAGCGAGGTGGAGAAGTGGCTCAGATCTGCACTCTGATCTCGGGCTCACTCGCACTGCGCCAGGGGCCTGGAGCTCAATAATAATACACATCATCTGACAGCTTCACTCCATAGCAACCAGCCTGTTTACACAGACAACACTCACCACAGGGAGGCTTCTCTCGCAATCTTTCCCAACAATTACCTTACTGTGACAGATCTGATAAAGCAGCTGAGTATGAATTTTACTGTCAGTTGTCCAAAAGACTGGGATTTTCATAACTGGATTCAATTCGCACTATAAATGGGACCTCATAAATGAGATTAATGAGTATAAGCTTAACTTATTAGACTCTAAAATGTTTTCATAAACATTTTCATGGTTCAATCCTTTAAACAAATATACCTAATTAAATTAAACACATTTATCAGCTTGATGACAAACCAGCTTACAATAGTGCTCAGAACGAGTGAGAGTGTATAGGAGTGAATGGGATGTGTATATGGGATTTGTATAAGAAATATATGAATGAGAAATATAATATGTAAGAGAAATGTATGAATGAGAAATATAATACTATTAGAATGCATAATAATTTCTGTGTAGGAGCAAACTACATATTAGCATCTGCTTTAACATTTTGTACTATTCCGGAAGATTCTGACTAATGGCTCAATATACCATCAGCAAACTTTTTACAGATGTGTCTCTGTATTCATAATCTCCCCTCCACCATCACAGTGCCTCCTACTTTACAAAGCTGTCTAACTGAGAACTTTCTTCAGGTTTCTTCAGCATTTAGAGCTCTGCAAGGGTGTATGGGTTTTGCAGTGCCAGTGTACACTTTGTTTGCTCCTTATGTGCATAGGCTGCAAGTTCTGGTGCTGTTAAGTCAGTCTTGATGGTTTTGATCAACAGAACACCATGTACTTCCTTTGTTCCCTAATACAAACCAAACATGAAAACAACTGTGCATTGTTATGTGAGGGATGGGGTTTACATGCATTCCCAATTAAGAGCTGGGCTTTAAAAATGTCTCCAGTCTAAATTTAGAATCTTCTTAGATCTAAAAACCCAACGCTTTCATTTCTTAAACAACAACACATCCAGCCTCAGGCAAATAGCATATAATTGAATGACCAAATTGGACTATTACCATAGCATGATTCGGCTTGTTTGTGAATGACAGAGCATTATAAAGAACACGACAAGTGGTTGCAATCATTTTTGAAGTAATAAAGAGGCAAATCGTGAAACCTTCACAGAATGCAGGTATTGTAGTTTTCTCTGTCTTTCTGACTATATTTGACACAGGCCCTCTCCTCTACCGCACTTCCCTGGTGCTGCTCTGTTTAGCCAGTGGGCCCCGCTGAGCCTGACAAGAAGCATTTATGTCAGAGAGTTGTGCCTGATGCCAAACTTGAAATGATTTCCACAGTGTCTGCTGCCAGGGCTGCATCAGGCCTCCTTTTGTTCTCCTGGTTTGAAATGGGCATTGCAATAATTATGTGACTGTAAAGCTAATGGTGGGTTTATAATAGAGGTTCTGCTGATCCCTCCAGACTTGGGATCCCAATAGACTGAGATTACCTAGGCAAACCTCACCACAGATGGGCAGTAGAGAAGTCCAATTGGTAACAGATGTGAGCCTCTGAAATGCTGGCTTGTACAACACTGATATATATTGGCCCTCAAAGGCCATCACAATAATTTTGATAAACAACAAAGCAGCATATGTGGTCATAAGTCTAATAACACATAATTATTTAAGAACTGCATAAAGAATCTTGTTAAAACATTGTTCTGTACGCGAATGAAGGCCAAGACCACATTTTAATAACCAGAGATGTGGAAATTACACACTTCAGGTGTTCCTATTCAACAGACTTGCTTGTGTATTTGGGTGAGGCCCAATTGCATCCAGTAAACACATGGGAAAGCATAATAAACCAGGGTCTATGGCTATGAAGGTTTGTCCTAAAGCCCTGGGGTAAGCCCCTACACTCAATTACCTTTGTAAACATCCCACAGCCCAGATTTCTCTCTCGCTTTCTATATATGTGTGGCTAAAAGCATGAGCGCAACTCAATTATAATCAGCCAATTTCTGGGCAAGAGTTTATTTACTGGGCTAAAGCAAAACAAAAGGACATTTTGAGCTTACCCAAATAAACCAGCTATTAACCCTGTCCTCCACTTAAACTAATGGATTTAGCCCATGTTTGCTTTTTCTGATACTTACACAAGGGGTGGCATTTTAATGGTGTTAAATAGGCCACAAGCAAACCGTTTGTAGATGTTATACTACCCTTTCAGTGTGGAAGAAAAATGACAATAATGCTGTTTAATACATTTGTCAAACTTCTAATCCTTCCCTGGTCTTCATCGTGATATATCAAGCAATAATTCTTCAAGTTAAACAGCTAAAATGGATAAGACTGTAAGTTTGTGGGTGTATGGACATGTTCTGTATCACCCAGGACTAAACTGACTGTTGTTGACAGGTGATATCTGAGTTTATATCCCTGCAGTAGGCCTGAGGAGGTTTGTTTAACCCCAGATGTTTAGCTGGTGGTCAGACACATCAGCTAAAGTTATATCCACCGTTAGATGGCAACATAGTTTCCATAGGAAAGCACAGAGGAACAAATTGTTGTTAAAGTTATATTTAGTGGTCACAATGCATAGTGCTGCATTACAAGATGCCATGTGTAAACATGAGAAATCTGTCAATGTAAATCGCAAAAAAGAATGTGTGACATCCTTCCATGTATGCTACATGTAGCTATTAAAAAAGTCAATGCAGTGTCTGTTTCAACAAAAGAATTTGTCTGTAACTGAGAAAACATGTTTGCATCCATATTGTCATGTAGCTAGTACAAACAAAAACATTTGGGTCAGACTTAAAATTGGTAGCAGAATGAAAAATTTCATGGAATGTACAAGCAGCAAGATATATGACCTCAGTACTTAAACAAATATTGGAGGTGCCAAAAAGAATGTAGTGAGTGTAGTGTTTTTCACTGAGATAAACAAGCGTTAGTTAGATTAGGTAACATATGTATTATGAGGTAAGTGAAAATGTTGCTGTGGGGGGCAGACATACAATCTGTTCAATAGGTTTCACTGTTCTGTAACTTGGTGTAACTCGCTCAAGTGACAAAAAAATATTAAAAATACATCTTTCCATAAATATTCCTGTGGACAAAAACTAGAAAATATGAGTAGTGAAATTAGATGTGATTGGGACAGTACAGCCTGTTGAGCAGACTGCCAAATGGCCTTGTTTGCATCTGTATGGAATGAAAAATGACATCTACCCTGACTAAAGACCTGTCTCAGGTGTGAAGATCTAAGGTCATGACATCTATGTGGCATAAACAAAATCAGATTCTCAATTAGAATGACGCCATCAAAGTGGAACACAGACATTTATTTTAAAAATGTAGAAACTAAAAATAACATATTTATTTATTATAGGAGCATGTAAAAATATTGCAGAGGAAGTTTCTTTTCTATGTGATGATTTAACAACATAAAATGAAATACATGTAAAACAGTTACAGACATCAGTAGAATTTTGTCATGCTACATCACTGCTTTTCAGATAAAAAGCAATGATAGCATTGTTACCCAATGCTGCTAAAATATCAGCAATACTGAGAGATATAGAGAAAATTTCAGTTGATTGTTTCAGCTAAGGCTGTCTCTTCTATGTCCTCTGTGTGACCTTCTCACAAACAACCAATGGTCTCACTAATGTCATCACCTCCCTCAACTGCCTGTCAAGCTTGTCTTCACCCCTGTCACATTTGCATACATATACCGTCATGTACACGTGACTGTCCAGATACACACTTTAAATCGACACACTAATAATTTCACATTCGTTTAGGACTGCTACTGTTTGAAATGTAATATGCTAAGAGTCTGGCTGAATTTTGGGCTCCACATCAAATGCTATTGGTTGGGAAAGGGGGTTTGTGTTTTTAAGCCAATGGAAATGCAAATACTGAAGGGACATGGGGGTTTTGACAACCTCTGCAGCTGACCATGGCTTTAGTTTGATTTTTGTGAGTACTTTTGGGGCTAAATCAAGAACTTTGGCTTTCGTACAGAAAATCAAGATGTGTTGCTCTTAATAATAATTGAAAACATAAGGGAAGTATCTGATGCTAACGCACTCCCTGAAGAAACTCACTCCCTTGAGCTTATGCTAACTGAAGTGCTTAATTCATTCTCCAATGACAATACTGAAGCCAAACATATACAATCCATTATGTCCTATAGTGTAAATACATGCATTTATTTTATTTTAGTTTTTTTTTTATCTTAGAACATATTTTTTCAGCATATATTTCTTCATATGACCACTACAGCACAGCTGTCTCTCCATACATCAGGGCCACCAAGCTCAGTGTTGGTCTCTTTGGGTCTGGGTCAAGAGTTGGAAGGAGCCCTGTGCACCCTGCTCTGGGTCTCAGCAACCCAAACTTAATGCACATGTGGGAAGCAGCAAGGTCACAACTAGAAATTAAAGAACAAATTCAGAACAGGAATAAGGCAGCCCATTGGTGGTTAGGAAGAGGGACATATCCTTAAAGTAAGGTCAGGGTCGTCCAGGGAGCATGTGGCCTCTTTAAACACAGTGATTAGTGAAGCCCACCAATCAAAGAGAGACCAGTGTTGTCCCAGGTCTGAATGTGCTGGAATATAACACACATTAGAGAGCATGTACAAATAAATGTCTGTATGCTTTCACTCTGGTTGTTTGTCCACCTTAAAGTTTTTTTTAACTTACCTTTTCACCACACTGAACTGTGCAGTGATCTTTTTTAGATGTCAAAGCAAAGGGACCTCTGAACTTGGACTGCTGTGTTCATTGAGCTAGCCTGATCTACCTTAACCTTTTTACTCGAAGAATCATTGACTGGTAATTCCTGTCCATAAATCATGCCAGGTTTCTGTCAAACTCAATCTCTGCATCAGAGCGATTTTAGAACTATAAAATGTTACAATTTGGCTAGGAAAAAAGAAGGTTTTTTTTTATATACTGTAGACTAATAGACAAATACAAGGACAAAGTAAATGTGTTAATGTACTATGTTGCTGCAATGCCGTTATTATTGTTATTATTATTATTATTATTATTATCTTTAAAAATCATTATGCAGTCACACACACACTATTAACTGCTTTACAGATGGAAGAAAGATGTGGCCATGTCTTCACAGCCAAGTGGCCTTTTGTCCTGTTGCACTGATATTATTAAAAAAAGTAGCAAACACAAATTTAATTTGTAAGAAAAAAGATAATTATACAGTTCATCATGTTCTGCAATTAATCATCAAAGAAATTGCTTTGATAAATTCATAATCTTACATAATCCCAAATGTTTCAGAGTCTTCTGTACAGTTTCAAGATTTAATAATCAACAAGTTTTTACGATTCCCAAGGGTGTGCATCTGCAGTTGTTGGGAAGCAAAACAGGAACCTTTTGGTGAGCTTCCAGTCTGCTCTCCACTGTGCATGCACTATACAATTCTAAAATACTTTGAAACCCAATTTCCTGTTTCCTGCTTGAATCATTTCTGCTGTCATGGCAACATTTTCCTCAGGCTCTCCAGCACTCACATCCCATCATATTGGTGGAAAAGTTGGCTGCCAATTTGTGTGAGTTAATGGGTGATAGTAGATGAAAATAGTCTCTGAAGTCCTGCTAGAGTTCACATATGGAGGAGGAATGACAAGCTGTCTTTGTGTTACAAAGTGTAGAATCTTAAAGAAACAGTTCCCTCAGTACTGAAAATTCTGTCCTCATTTATTCACCATGTCATTTTAAACCTGCCTGACTTTCTTCTGTGGATCATAATGGAGAAATTAAAAAGGTAGATTATGCTCTATTTCATTAAAACGCATGAATAGTGACTAGATGTCAGTCCCTAACATTCTCCCTAACGTCCTGTGCTCCACCAAAGAAAGAAAGTCATATGGGTTTGTTACAAAATGACAGTGAGTAAATAATGACAGAATTTAAATTTTGGATGGACTATTTCTTTAAATGACATTCCCTGCAGTGTGATCCAAATCCAGAGCAATGATTAATTTTTTATTTATGTGTTTTAGGTTTGGTTCACTCTGTATAAATAAAGCTAAGGAGTGAAACACTGGAGAATACATATCGCTGACACAAGGCTTGTTTTTGATTAAGTGGTTTCAAATGTTCATTAGCTTTGATTTAAAAGCTCATTCAGAAAGGGTGTGTTGGAATTTTTTCAGTGGTGGGTCATTGGACCACAGTATCAATCTTGGCACCACACTTGATGAACAAACTAAAATGTGTTTGTTGATGTTAACAATGCATTATTTTAGTTACTTTTTGAAAGATTACTTGCAATGAGGAATTTTCCCACCCAGTGTCGTCATCATGGTAGTCTAAATATAATCAGAGTATGGTTGTGATTTTTTTACTCTCACCAATCCAAATTATACAACAGACCCTTTCATTAGTAGTATCCCATATTTGCTTCTTGTCAATGTACCATGACAAATTGATTTGACACATATCATTTGCACAAGCATTGTTTTGGACTAGAAATGTGACTATGGATTTGGCCTGAATTTGTCTTTTGTCTTAACATACTTGCAATATATTCAGTCTTAGAAACACAATTATCATATTTTTATTGATGGGTCCCCTCCATCTTCTGCAGCCCATGTGTTTTCTATCAGAGCCCTTTATTGTGCCAGCATAGTCTGGCACAGAGAAATTTTTCATATTGTGACTAATGGTTGTTTCGATTTCAGGAAACTTTATTAGATATTAATGGGCAGCACTGTGATGTTGAACCTTGGGTGTCAGTGGACTGTTTCAAAGTTCCAGCAGGCGCCTCTACATAGGGTACCTCCTGCCCAGCACACACACACACACACTATCCTTTTTGCCAAACACATGAATACACAATCACTCTAGGCCACTGTAAAGGCCTCTCACATCTCTACTAGTGTTACATGATTTCCTTCTCAAACCATAACCATCCAAAAGCTTACGCTTTTTCCACAAGAAGAAACAAACCTGAGGCAGGCTTTGTTTTCAGAACAAGCCTGCTGATAAAATCAGGATTTAATAGACAAATGAGGGAAAATTGGATTAGTGTTGCAATCTGAACAGTCATCTTACATCTGTGTTGGAACAGTTTAAGCAGATCAACACTACTTCTATCATTGCCTACGAGCAAAAGTCCTCATGAGGGCTTGCTAGAGGGGCCTGCCATTGGCTTATCACTCAATAACTGGGTTAATAGCCTAACACTTCCCATTAATAAATGACTACTTCTGGCCTTTTGCTCCTTTAGATGTGATATTCATCACTTCTCTTAATTTTGTTTATCTTTTTCATGTTCATTCCTCTTGGCAATGGTCATCCATTAGCTCCTTTGGTCTTCATCTTCATGGCCTCAGCCTCTCCGCCAGCAGGGTCAAAGGGTTAATATAAGAATGGGCCTAATTTCCAAACAACGTCGGGTCCCATGAGGTCTTTGGAATGTGAAGAGGTGGTTCTTAAACACTGTTCTCTAGGCCAAGGCTATCATCATTTATGAACTAAGACATCCTGTAGAATAAAGGAAATGGTCATTGTTGCTAACTTATCTAACTTGATGCAGTCAGGGATGTTGGCTCAGTTGCTCTACATTACAGCAATGAGGTCAAAGAATAGCAAAACACAATTAAGATTAACCTCTCTACAGTTTAGTATTTCCATATTTTGATTAAATGGGCATAGATGTGGGCTATAATTTGTCTTCAAATTTTTCTTTTATTAAGGCCTGGCTCTCATTTTGAAGTCTCATCCAATTTATTCCCTTAAAACAGCCTTAAATTAAGTTATCTCAAGCCCTTGATTGGAACTTACAATGTTCCAGTCTTTGTTCAAATCATGAGCCCTCAACTTTAGCAATGTTTGCCAACGTATAGTACACACACAATACCTCAGCAGCAAGAATAACAAAAACACAATACTAAATGTCAAGGCCAGGTAAGATAGTAAATGGTCTTATCTTAAAGATCATGAAATATTTTAGTTTAATGATATTCAGTTTCAGACAGGTGCTTTACAGGTTTTCCTGTACTCAATGAAGCAGGCGCCTCAGAATTATTTCAGTCATATTTTGTCTAACCCAGTAGTATTTTAAAAATTAAACTACGCATATATAACCAAACAGGCTGTTTTAGCCGTAGTTCATCTTCATCAACATTCTCATGGATCTGCTTTTAATTTACGTGGAGTTGCCTCTCCAGACAGCTTGGAAAAGTATGAAACATGAGACATTAAAAGACTGAGATCAACACAGCGCACAAACGCTGCTGGCCACGCATTAGTTATAGATTGCAGCTTTTGACACTGTATTTAAACGAAGTGGCTTAAAATATTTGAATTACAATACATCATTAGAAACTATTGGACATGTTTTATCGCGAGGAAACGATAGAAGCATATTTATTTTATTAAGAATTAAATAATACTCAAGACTGAATATTTTTACTGCACGACATTTATTTCTAGGAAATGCATTGCCTAGTAGATAGATGGATTGTATTTAGTTTCATAGACTGTTTATTTTAAAGTAATGGCCAAAAATAAGACAATAAAAAGTGTTACAGGGTGCGCATTTGATATTTGTACAGGGAGGCTATAAACTCCAAATTAAATTATATTCGTCACCTTGCTTAAGTTTTTAGGGGGTTTTTTCTGGTTGGGGCATATTTTTCACCCCTAAAGTGTTATGTGCATTTGCATCCTGTTTGTATATGATAAACACTGACTGTTTGTTCTCAGGCCTTTGTTTCTTTCTGTGCTGTGCTCATTAGACAGATATATGTTATGAGAAACATGATATGTTATGAGAAAATGTCCCGTTGGTGTAAATAAATGCTGTGCGTATGTTTGCTTTTTAAGGCACATTGAGTGGCCTGACAGTATTTTGAAGCGTCAGTTTGCGTTAATTGCGTTAATTATTATTCCAATAAGTTAATTGATCCCTAATTCTGGATGGACAAGTGAAATATCTATATAAAGATAAAAGATCCGTGCAGGTACCGGCTTCCTCCACTTGTCCTTCGTGCAGTCAACTGCAACTTTTGCAGGGCAAATATATAATGAAACAGACTGAAAAGAGGTGAAACATAATTTATTACATTTTTATAAAACAAAATGTTTTATTTTTTCAGGTATGTACCTATCAGTTGATTGATATTGCGTCCTTAAACAATTACTTATTTAATTGTTGTTTTTAAATAAAATTAATTGAGCGTACTAAACACTATATTACTATGAATTTATAATCATTATGTTTTGGCAAATATAAAATGTATTAATTTGTAATAACATTTAATATGTGTGGTTCCAAAATGACATTTACTATAACACATATATTTGCTATCTGGAGAAAAGATGTTTTAGAAATGTAAGAATGAACTGAATTAATTTTAATGTAGGTTACTCCAGATATTGGACAATTTATCGAACGCCAGTTTCATCATAATTGTTGTTATTGTTTTTCTTAAATAATACCAACAATTCAAATCCGTTTCTATTATGTGATTTTTATTCCGTTGAGCTCCTTGTGGATTTATTTTCCTATAATTGTGGGACTGTCTTATATGTGCAATAATAAGTTTTAGGTTAGTTTTTGTAACGATCATCAAAGCTGTAAAGAGATGCACAGTTATAAAGAGATACTTCATCGTTTTTTTCCCCTGCATAGACAGTGTGTGGATGTGTGGATGAGATAGTGATCGTCTAATTTTAAAGACAATGTGATCATCATTACTAAACCCCTTTACATAAAGGCTTTTATACGCATTTATTGGATAATGGCTGTTCGTTTTATTAGCACTCACACCAGTGAATGCAGAGCAAATGCTTCTACTACAATCAATGAAACAACATTATTTACACTATCATACTTAATGTATAACTGGCCCCTGGCATTTACGTAAATATCAATGCGTCCAAACTTAACTTGTTTAGGCAACAGTGGATGTTTTAGTGTGCTGGAGTAGGTTATTTACTTTATCCAGTGCATTAACTATTTTACTTTATTACATTTCTGCCAAAATATAAGAACTGCTAGAGACCTTTTTCTTTCATTTGTTTTTTTTTTTGTTTGTTTGTTTTTTTTGGTGCATAGCCTAAGTGTATTTCTTTACACAGATTCAAGCTGCATTATAACCTAAATTAAAAAATCAACTCAGTTATTTAAATGATTTAAAAATCGTCTCGGTGTACTTTATGCAGGCCTGATTTTGTTTCCTGCCGCCGCGTTCCCTGTGAGGCCAGAGCTTTTCTTCAAAAAGATTCAAGGCTTCGATATGTGGCAGATTTACGGGCAGAGTAAAATAATAAAACAGCAAAGCGTTGCGCTGGCATAGGGCAGCGAGCTGGGCTTCGAGGGAGAAATAGGATCTAGGGGAAAACTAATGATGAAGAAAGATCTCCTCAATCCAAGCTCCTTAATTAAATGCATGGAAAGACCGAGAGAGGCGCTGCACATCTGGATTCAATCTGCACCCCTTTGATGGCATCAAGCGTACTTTTCCCAGACCTAGGAGGTTCACGGAGGCAGCTTGGAGCCTGAACTCATGTCATTGCGACACATGCAGAGCTCGATCCCCTCCTGCCGAGAGACTCTTTAAAAGCACGCAACGCTTCGACATCCTCTGTAAACATATTAAAAAAAAGAATAACATTTTAGTGTCAAATCACAGAGAAGTTGACACCAATGGAGGCCGTACAATGCACAAATTGCCCTAGATCTTTATCGGTGTGTTAACTTTGACTGTATTAAGTGTTAATGTAGCTTACTGACAACTTTATAGAAAAAAAACCTGTCCCTCTAAACCAAACTGATTTATAAGACCAGTGAGGGAAACACCAAGCATTGGGCTTTGTCAAACAAATCGTAAATATTCAATATTTATTATTATTTATAGTATGTTCAATCAGACAGTCAACCCAATTGTGGAGCATAATTATTAATTACATTGCATAGGATACCCGTGAGTATTGGGGTGGGGATGTATGTACGGTCCGTGTGCTGGGGGTGGGGAAAGAACATTTCACTTTGTTAAAGTTAGAAACACCGACAAAAGTGTTGCCACGTAATTAGGGCTTCTTGTATTTCTGTCATCCCTCCCGAGGACTTCGAAAGCTCATGTATGTTGCGTTCAGGCTCCTGTGTCAGTGTGTCGCCTGGAGAACTGAAGAAAGGAGCTAAGAGTGACTGGTCCGACCTCCAACTATTACGCGCAAGTCGTACTTTGTGCCGTTTTACTTTTCTCGACAGCCTACCGATTTCGGCGATTGCAACTTCGTTGGAAGGAGAAGGGAAGTCTGTTGCAGATCCTAACAGGGATTCATCGGGTAATGCTAATGGTTGCACAGACTTTGGAGTCCTTAGTGTAGATATGTCGGTCGGTGATGCCAATTCCCAAAAAGACACATGACTGTCAGATCTAGGAGCGGACAATACGCGTGCTTGGATCAACAGGACATCGAATTACGGATGTAAAAATCAAAACCGATCTATTTTTCGAGCATAAAGAGATTGTTGACCGTAAAAACGTAACCGATGTTGGTAATAGGTAGAAGAAATCTTGCGTTTCGTCAGTTTGCGTCATGACTTCCAGCTATGCTCATGTAATGGACAGACAAGCCACGCTACCTAACCGACTGGAGAGTCCGATCACCGCAAATCAGGATCATTTACAAGCTAAGAAGAACTTTTCCGTGAGCCACCTGTTAGATCTGGAAGAAGCGCGGGAGATGGTGGGAGCTCAAGCGGAGGAGAGCGCAGTAGAGGCGGGTAGGAGTATGCTGGAGTCTCCTGGTCTGACCAGCGGCAGCGACACAACGCAGCAGGAGAGTAAGTGCATGTAAAATGCATAACTCTCCTTTTAATAATTCAAAACGTACTTAGTGGCATTATGAAGCGTAGTAACTTCTCCTTTCTTTTGAATTTCTTTTAAAACTTTATTTCAGCTAAACAGGTTTCCAGTTTGGAAATTTTAACATTTCGAAAATTATTACTATTCTGTTTGGGGTCTACCCTGTCAGTTGCCCTTTTGGATTTCATATTCAAAATTAACATTTATTACTATTCTGAATAATATTTGTTTTCGTTTTTTTAGCAGTTCACGCCAACATTGTGGCAAAATACTCAAATAATATGCATCGGATTTAAGGTCACAGGTCAAAGACAAGTATTTAAAATGTTTAGGGGAAAATAATACCTTCATAATTTAGAAATTACTATTATTATTATTTTACACATAGCACTTGGTGTCTGGGACCCAGAACAACCAGAAAGTGAATCTCAAAATGCGATCTGTTCATTCATTGATATGAGTAGCACCTTAGAGACAAATGTTGGGATGCACAAGATATAGAAGAACAAGACTGGTTGTTCTCCTATATCGTGTATATATCTCCTATATCTAAACCTGGCTCATTTACTCAATGTTCAGCTGACATGAAAATAATTGTAGGATGCAAAATTGCTTATAGGCATCCAAAACCTTAACTTGACTGTTTAAATAAGTTCATCCATGATACTGGATTATGTCATTCTTCGAAATTAAGGTTTACAATAAACAACATATTATTTAAAGTATTTTTTTGGTACAAACAGAAACTTGATATTTATTCTATTAAATATTTTCTGCTCAGTAAAGTTAACAGTAAATCTGCGTGTTCGGGCCTCCAAAATGCACCACAAATAGGCGTATTTTTATAAGCGCAATTTTATCGATGAAATAAAAATATCTTCATTTCGGATTTAAAATAATTCAAAGTTACAAGGATGAATGAAGAGTTCACTTAATTATTGACAGATAAATAATAAAATTAATAAATTAGCACACTTTTTTAAAGCTAACACACAAAATTGGTTATATTTTATATAATCGTTTGTTTTCATACATTTCATAAACCATAGAAATTAAAGTAAATACACCTTTCAAATGGCACCATTAGCTACAATTTTATGTGCAGGCTTATTTTGTACATGGCGACCCTTTCTCTTATACAAGAAGTTTAAATTTGTCTCTTTGAATCATATAAGCACTCGTGTTTAAAAGGAACTAAACAAACGTAACTTTAGCGTCCTATAATGTACTTTCCTCTTAAGTTGTATACTTCGTTAAAAATGTAATATTGTTTATATTTTACCATGAAAACATGAGAGACATTTAATGACTTGTGCATAACAGAAACTGAGAAAAAAATCCCCTATAGGCCTCAATGTATTTTATAAGCCCTGGTTGATACAGCTCAGGTGATTTCTATGGTCTCTGACCACACACATGTAGATCTGTTAATGCTCAGGGCCCAGTGTTGATAACCTCTTGTTTTATCTTTGTTTTGAGTTTACGGCCTTGGAAGAATTGGGGCGAATCAATTCGTCACTGGGGTTTTTTCTCCCTCTAGGAGGTTTTATTTAGTGATTTAAGAACTTATTGATGTTCCAAAGATAAGTGTGTATGCAACCATTCACTTTCTTTAAAAGCCAAAAGATTGCATTGGCCGCCAATTACAAAAGAAGGCCAACATAATTTTAAAAGAAGGAAAGTAATAAAGATCAATTATAATAAAAACCATGGTTATTATTTATGAAAACTAATAAATGCTGTAAAGTCTTAGTGAGTGCATGCAATTTGATAGTTTTTTATTGTGGCCCTTTAATTACATTTCTGTAGACCTAATTAGCTTATATTAGGGGCCTTTAACTTCTCTATAGCTTTCAAGTCAAAAAAGGTTTGTAATGTGTTTTGTTTATGAAATGTTTGTGTTATTTTGTGGAAATAAACAAACTGATTCTGTCTCACTAATTCTGTCTCACTTATGTATTTAACTTTCAGTTTTCTGATTTTCGGTCATAGGGTTGTTAATTAAATACAAACCTACTACAACAGAGATATTCATGACAACATAATCCTTATTTCGTGTGTGTGCCTCCTCAGATGAGCAGCTCAACTCAGAGGAGAAGAAGAAGCGCAAACAGAGGAGAAATAGGACCACATTCAACAGCAACCAACTGCAGGCCCTAGAGAGGGTATTCGAGAGAACGCATTACCCTGACGCTTTTGTCAGAGAGGACTTAGCACGACGGGTCAACCTCACTGAAGCTCGAGTGCAGGTTAGTTGATTTTTTTTAGATTAGCCATAGACAATTTATAGAATCAACTTATGGTTAGTGTGATCTCATTGTGTAGCTGTATAGTGTAATTGTACTTATATAGTGTATAGTGTACTTGTATAGTGTAAGAAAAAAATGTGGAGGTGACCTTATTTATCTATTTGAACTTATAAGTGGCAAAGCTGCTCTTTACATGTATGTCAAACGAGAATCTTTTGTGGTTTCCCAGGTGTGGTTTCAAAACCGGCGGGCAAAGTTTAGGCGAAATGAACGTGCGATGCTGGCCAGTAAGAACGCTTCCTTGCTCAAGTCTTTCTCAGGAGAAGTAACGGCCGTGGAGCAGCCAATTGTCCCTCGACCTGCTCCAAGGCCCAATGACTACCTGTCCTGGGGAAGCTCACAATCGTACAGGTTAGATGTCCAGCTCACTTTTGAAAACACTATTTGGTAAAGTTAGCCATAAATTAAGGGTTATATGGTATTGAGTTTTTAATGTCCTTGGAGAGTCATGGGTTATGCCTCTGCAAGCACTTATGAGGAAAACTGCTGTTTTAGTTATATGTGAATATGGTTTCAGAGAGGCTATACAAATATTCTTATTTGTCATTTACAACTTATTGTTTACTTGTTTATTTTCTCTGAGATACTGAAAAACAGTTGCTCACTTGTTCACTTGCTCCTCATTTTGCAAAAATGAATGAAAAACATGAATGATTGTTATACACCTAAAAATACAAACTAATGAATAAATATTAAAATAGGTAACAATCACACTTTTTGGAAAGTATAATCATAACACTTGATAAACGTGTTGAGATTGTGACTTGGTAATGCCAAGTTACTTCCATCTCATGTAATAAATAGCTAAAAAGTTGCATTTAGTATCTATACTTGATACCATGAAGAATTCAAGTACTATAACAAAAATACATAATTCACATGTCTCCTTTAAAACCTTTCAGTATATTTGCTCGCTTGCCAAGTAAGTGTATTACTGTACACATATTTTCTGTTTGTTTGTACAAAGTGAGGAAGTCCAAATGATTTGATTAAATTTGGTAACTTAATAATCAACAACTGCACATCACACAATTAAGTTCATTTAGTTCCACATTTTTTCAGACACTCCTTCAACACACTGCTGCAAACAAAATACATTTTTCTTTCTTAATTAAACCTAAACAAAAATATTGATGTACTTTAAAAATCATTAAATATTTATTTCTGTTTATTTCTGTAGTTGAGATTTTACTTTCTTTTTAAGTTACTTTTACTTTTTAAGTTCTGTGTATAGTTCTTGTGTCAAATCAAGAATATTACTGCTAATAGTAGAACTTTTAGATTTTTTTTGCAAATAAGTGAATATAACTTTCATTTCTGATCTTTAAAACTACTGAATAATTTGATAAAAATGAAAAGAATTGAACATCTTTCTGACAATCTGACAACCCTTTCTTACAGTGCCATGGCAACCTATTCTCCATCATGTGCTAACAACAACACAGCCCAGGGCATGAATATGGCCAATAGTATTGCCAATCTGAGACTGAAGGCCAAAGAATACAGTCTCAACCAGGTACCCACAGTCAACTGAAGTAGACAGCAGGGCTGTCACAAAACATTCCCAACATCCCATCCCAAGCTTTTTTGGCACAGTACTATTTTCATATTTTTTCTTCTGTCTTCCTATATGTGTCTTTACCTTTATACACCCAATTCTCAAAGGAGTGGAAGCAAAGAGAACTTCACCAATGTACCAAGCTTTACTAAACCAGTAATTTACAGAAGTCATACCATGTTCTTGGCATGTGGGGAAATGACATTTGGGAAAACTGAGTTTTTGAAAGACAAAATGGAAACGTTCTCTGTTCACGGACTGTGGCAGCACGAATGTGGTCATCTCTTTTGAAGATGCTTACTATAGGTTTTCTTGAGCCTGTTGCTGACCACAGGGATTTGCAGCCTCTGCGGAATTTACATACTACAGTCTCATGGACATATGGGAATTTTTTAGGATTTCTTGTTGATTTCCCGTGGAACTCATAACTGCACACCGAGGAAACAAATTGAGATTTGGAATGTTTTGATTATTGGAACTAGGTAAAATTTGGCTTCCTTAATACCATATTCTAAACCTTTCACTGTTTTTACCCATGACAAGTAGGGGTTATATGTTTATTTTGGCATATATAGAGGTGTAGCCATGTTTTACTATGGTATGTAAGTAATGTTGAACCCTGACATCTGTTGTATGAGTTTGGAGCCTAGTTGTCATTTTACACATTTATATTGTCAAAATATACTTAAACATGTAATATACCTTTGCAATAAAAATGTCCAAGCAGTGTCGTGGCATTGCCTTTCAGAATCAGTGTTTTAAGAGACAATCTCTGTGTCCTCAAAAATATTTTCACCCTTGTCAGTCACAGCTGCATATTTGATTTACTATACACAGAAACAAATCCTGCTTTTAAAGTTAAAGTTTTACAATCATGTTTGTGTTTACTGACAATGAATTCCATGGATTGCTGGCAACAGTTCTGCATACAGTAGTACATATGAAGTCCTATTACATTCTGTACATAGCCTCAGATGAGGTCTTTTAGAATAAAAGCAGATGAAACATATATTTCTCAAATTGGCCTGTTTAATGTACACCATAACACATAAAAAAGAGAGTCAAGTGACTTTTTAACCAGCACAATACTTGGCTAGCACGTATTTTCATGTTTAAACTACTCAGTGTCTCAGAAGGCTCATGTACGATGGTTGTTAGTCTTTTCCTTTCTCTGTGTGAACAGTTACCTTCACACTCTAAAATAACTAACATCAGGACTCCTGGGGACTCTCTCCTATGTGAGAAACAGTAGAAACCGTAGCAGAAATTCCTGTGGCTCTGTTTTTTATATCCATATGTTTGTTTTCACTATCACTCTTTTCTGTGGTAAACAACAGTGGGGAAATGACAAAATTCAGCTAATCAAGCCGGTCAGTTAGTGTGAGATCCAAACATTTTCGAGCACTGATGTTCCTTCCCTGCCAGGTCTGATCTTATTAAAATGCTTGTGTATTTGCATTGGATATGAAAACCTGGGCTGAAGAGAAAGGCTAAAGAGAAAAAAATTAGCTGACAGCACCCCTGTGAAAAACAGCCGCCATGTTTTATTACCCGATGATAGACTCCTTGGTGTTGCGTGGTGAACTCTGATTCTTTAAACTAGTCTTTAGGGCCAATGCTGTTAAATTTTTGTTGAACAGGAATGTTTACTTTCAAAACAGGCCTTTATGGCACAGGAAGCAATCGTTTGAGTTTAAGTGGCCATGGGCTGTTGTTGAATGACTGACACTGGCTTGTTTATGTACCTGATGGCTCCCTTGGTCTGCTGATTAGACGTGACCTCAGGTGACCTCAGAGACTCAGAGATTGGAGGAACAATTGGATGTTTCAGCTTCACAAAGAAATCTGTTAGCTGTCGTCACTGTAGTGTAACTACAGTATAGTCCAACAATTTTTTCATTGCAACATGTTTGGTCATATAACAATTCATATAAACAATATTAACAAATTGTAAGTAGTTTTTGTAATTATTTTGCTTGAAAATATTTAAGCTAACATGTAAACTAAGCCTTTAAAGGCTGTGTAGAGCTTCAGTCAGATTATACTTTATATATATGAATACGCTGTTATTCCAGCTCTTAAAAAGTCAATCATGTCCCTAATGAAAGAAAAAGTTGTTTCATAGTAAATAAATTGTTGCAATAAGTGAGATTTGGCAGGAGCCTCCCTATGTAATAAGATGGAGTTGGAAACAGGCACATTTGTTTTTTAATGTTCAAAACCGAAAGGATGAAAAAATGAAAAATACAGATTCATTTCTCCAAGGTTAGCAATAATGGACACAATGGGGGATACTGTGATTCTCAACAAGGCAGACCAAACCTTTCCTTAAATGATGTATCTATATTAAAATTCCTGTCATTATTCCAATTGTGCTGCCTTTAATGTGGCTTCTTCCCGCAAGCTGGGCTCGTTCCATCCAATTTGCAGTGGAATCTTTATGATCCACCAGTTCATGAGTCAAACCATTTCCAAACACAGCCATCCTCTGAGGACTTACAATATATTGGATGTTCATTTTGGAGTAAGAGCTATTTCCTATTTGAACAGATTTTTTTAAACACAACCCTCTTTTAGCCATTTATATCAAGGTCAATGGGCCTTGAAGGTTCCCTGACCAAGTCAGTCACTTGCTGGAGGCTGTTAAATGATACATGCAGAAATCTGGATGAAATTGATACTGTCCTTGCGTCAACATCATCCAAACACCTAAGAGGTAAGAGGTGAAGTTATGACTTTAAAGTGTGCATAGGTTTTATTCTGTGAAGTACAGCAGTGGCCTGTTACACAGTATATGTTTATTCAAATGTATTTGATGTAATAAATAATGAAATGTCCTGTCTCTAGATGAGTTGTTTAAGGAAGATTAGTAAATGGAAGAGGAACAAAAAAATCTTTCAGATTGTCTCTTCTGTCCCCCTGGCTGAACGTCCATTCTACCTTTCACAGCCTGGGCTATGTGACCCCAAATGCTTCCAGATGTCTTCTAGCTCTGACCTGAGCCCCAGCAGCAATGATCATACACTCACCCCACCCCCACATCATTCCTCTGCACCCTGAAACCTACTGACAGAGTCTCCCCAAGGACAGACAGCTCTATGGATGACAAGCGAGCAGCTCACCCCCATCAACCTCCACATCTGGAGCCCATTAAGAAGGAGACAGTCTCAGAGAGAGAATTATGGAGAGAGAGAGAGAGAAAGAGAGAGCAACAGAGAATGGAGTGGGGGAAAAGTTAAAATAGCATGGGTTGGAAGTATGTTTTGATCTATTCGTAAGCCATTACCTCTCTGACATGAGACGCAATAAGGTTCCTTATGAGCAATTTGTGAGGTGTGACGTACACAATCACTGCCAATCAGAGCATAAGTGATGTTTAATAAAGGCAACAGTGCCCACCCATTATTAAACTTGATTATATATTTTCCCATTAATATATTCCATATGGTTTAAAAAATACTTGAAATGAAAGTGTTGTAAGACTTCAAACCAATGAGCTCTGAGGTAAATAACAACAAACTTTGATCTAATGCTAAAAAGGATTTAAAAATTGGACAAAAAGACAAAAGTGCCCCGTGTTTTAAATGGGGGAATGAACTACAACCCAATGAAGCATTACAAATAGGATGATCAAATAGAAAATGATGAAAAAATGTAACAATTTTGATTTAATGTTGTTGATTTTTTTTTAATAAAACAGATCATGCATTCAAAATCACATACAATGACATTAGTCTGTGCATTAAATTAACTACCTTCTTATGGGCTGATGATACAGTGTGAACGAGTGTACGATTAGTAGTGTGTGTAGTATGAATAGATGTTTGCATTGTCACGTGACTCTTATGTTCCTATGACGTACAAGCAACAAAGCAAAAATAATAATTACAGTGTTGTTAAACAAATAAGCATTAACAATGAACGATACATTTTTTGTACCTGTTAGAATATTTGAGTGTCTCAGAATATTTAAGGATCTCAGATTTCTCACCTACTGAGTTTTTTGAATACTAAGGATTAGTATTCAAACCCATTACCTATTACACACTACCCATTTCACTGCTTTTCACATACTATATAGTAGGGAAATTATATTTGTAGGTATATTTGGACATATGGAGATGTTGTGGACAATCTCCCCTTGTGTGACTAGGCAAGATTGAGCAGATCATGTGACTTTTGTAAACGTTAAAAGTTGTTATTGATACGTCAACATGACTATCACAGTGAAAACATTCTACCTATTACACATATTTGTGAGCGTTAGCTGAATAGAATGCATCAGAATAAACATGAAACGCACATAATCATTTTCGCAGGTGACTCTGGTCAGTGATGAAATAATTGTCGTCACCAGACCTCGTGCTGGAGCTATAGACAAACAGTGCTGACATTGCCTCCAGTCTGACAAAGTTTCTTAGCAATATGCATTGCTAAAAGTCAGACACCGAACAGTCTGCGCAGTGCTGCATTAAGTCTAACACATTTTTAGGAAACTCAGCTCAATTCAAAATGATTTTTAGTGTAAAACATGTTTTAACAATTAACAAGTAAATGTTTAAACAGGTAATAAAAATTATTGTACAATATCGTAAAGATTAAAAACTTAAGACAATGTGTGAGGCTCTTTATGTTTTTATAAAAATCACACAAGGAGTTATTAATGGCCAAGTTATTAATGTCTTTAATGCAATTGCCATGAAATTAAAACTGCAAAACCATCCTAATCATGATCACATGGTTAACGTCATTATGTGCAGACTAGCACAAAAACACAATTTTAAAGAGCATTAGAGCGTCAATACGTCAAAACGTATTTATGATTTACTTGACCCAGTCTGCTCTTCTAATAAATTGTATCTCAGGATATATTTAACAAATACCAAACAGACAAATGTTTGGCATGTCATGATATTGGAAACTGTGAGGCTTTGAATGTGTTTCAGAATTGTTTAGGGATGATACATTCAGAAGATAACAGGAGCCAAAACACTGTGGTGTCCTTCTCTCACACTGACAACCATCAGCCCCGCCTGCTGTGTTCTTGCCATAAAGACGACCAGAATTATCTTTTCGACTTGGAAAAGTATTCTTTGAGGGTGCACAGAAAGGTCATATTGGACCCCGCTAGTTATCAGTAAGTCTGAGATGATTGCAATATTGGTTAACACAATATCAAGAAAAGGCTTCAAGTTAGAAACCATTCAACTGTGTGTTGGAGCAAATTAACTTCTTTTCATTTTGCATTCCCTTCTCTGTTCCTTCTTTGTTAATGGCAACTCCCTCTTTCCCCTAGTGATGGAAACAACAATACACTAAAACTCCAGGAGAAGGAAAACAGGTTGCAACGGAAGACGGCATGAACAAGTTTTTTTAACAAAGTAGCCATACCATAAATCTGCACCACAGGCTTATGGAAGGAAGTAGCGACATTATACATCTGTCCCTGAGGCTTTGCACCTTCCTCCCCAGGCCGATTAAGTGTGCTCAATCATAATGGCCAGAAACAGGCCTGCTATTGTGCTGCTTTATCATAACTCACCCTTATATTCAATAGAATCAGCGCCCTGCTGCACATAAAAAATTCCACTGATTTACACACTTAATTTATAGACCTCACTGTACCAAAGAGCTTCATTGTTACTAATGAGACTTTGGAAGAGCATATCACTTTGTCAAGCTTGTTTTTAAAATTTTATTGGCAACAAATGATCTGATTATGATTAAACAGCTCTTGTGAAAAGTATGATAATACAAAAATGTGAAAGATACAATAAACAATCTATTTAATTCAATGTAATTAATTTTATGCAATACATTAATATGAGGTATCTAAAAATATAACATATTGGGCTTGTGAGTGTTCACTCCAAACAGAGTCTGGTCAGGAGGCCAATACATTGAAAATCTGCCTTTAATTTCCTCTCTGACAGCTTTCTGAACAATGACAGCATGCGGATGTGAACCCTGAAATTGAGTTATCAATTATGACTAATTGGCAGTGTGGCAAGGAGATCTCCATGTTACTAAATACATTAACCAACACTTATGATCTGATTACAGTGGATGAGTCAGATGCGATTTGTGTCCTCCATGATTTAGCTTTGTGTAAGCTGTTTGGTTAAATCAGTTTCACTGATTCAGTACAGTATAGTTTTTCTCACATTAATAAGTAGTTTTGTATGTTATTTTACTTTGTATGTTGTCATACAGATTATCTAATATGAGACTTTTTGTGCAGGTACGAAAGCAATTATAAAATAATAATAAAAGGAGAATTGTTGGCTGATTAATTAGATCACATTTAAGGAGGAAGCAGAAACAAATCCAGTGTAGACACAAAATGTGCTTAAAAATAAATATTAATCTGCTTGATCATGCCACGAAAGCTGGAAGTGTAAAACACACTTCAGTCATCTGTTTAAAATCTGCTGGTAATTGTACTGAATAGTATTTTAATGATGTTCAATCTCTTGCTCTCTTCACTTTTTCTCATTTTTTTTCATCTTCACCCCTCCCCCCACCCCTCTCATTTGGTTTTGATTAGGGTTGATCAGGAGCTCTGCCAGAGTATTTTATAAACACAGCGGTGAGCAACCACGGCAAGTTCTCCGACTGGATTCCAATGTGTGTTTTATTTACATGCTAGTTTTACAAGATTTCCTAATTCATTTTCCAGTCCACCCTAATTAGGGATAAACCTTTGTGTTGTCTTGGAAGAGAACTTATGTCTTGAGTTTGAGGGATTGTGCAATGATACACAAAATGAAACAGAAAACTGACACTAAACACAAAGACACAAAAATAAGACTCAAAAATGTGCTTGTATTTGTTAGTTAAAGCAACCATTTAGACCCAAATAAGTTAAAACTACATCTACAAAACTACATACAAGTTTGTAGTTACACTAGATGTAGTATAACTACATCTAAGATACTATTGCTGATACTATTGCTGATACCCTTGCTTTTTTGGTTGGTTTGATTCTATGCTGAGAAAGCTTTTTAGAGGTAACTGGGCTGTAGGCCACTACATATGCAATTTCAGGTATGGGAGGGGGTGACAGGAATCATCCCTAAAAACAGTTCCAAATATGAGCTTTCCAGCTTGCTGGGAAGGTTTCCAAAGAAGGTCAAAACACTTTAAATATAACAGTGGTGATATTTTGAAAGTAAAAAGCTGTTTTAAGGCTTTGAAAAGTGTTTCCAAAATTCACCCTAAAACAAAATATGCATAAATATGATGATTTTATAACCTGTGGCTTTTAAGTGGGAGAAATAGGAGAATGAAGATGTTTTTTGTCACAGATGACTTTTGCTTTCTTCACAGACGCCACCCCTTTGCTTTCATCTGTTATGCAATTGTCGAATTAAATTGCTAAGGACGTTGAAAAAGCTCTTGACTCAGAGTGGAAAGAATTCCTGCCTTAAATCTGGAAACTTTGACTACAATATCAAGGGGAATGGTTAAAAGACCACTTAAATGGTGGCGAGTGAAGGCGTGGGTTTTTGTTTTCCATCATCTTGCTAATTTACAGAATGACTCAAGAGCAGGCTCAGTTTTCCTTCACCACCACAGCACAGAAAGGAAGAGGTGTGAGTGAATCATCATTTTTTTCCACAAATGTTAACAAACACTCTTGTACTCCTTAAGTCCTCAACAGACTTGATGTTGACATACATACAAATCCGTAGACATACAAATGCACAGAACTTAAGAAATGTTGATACTTCGTAAAGTTGAGCTGTGCATACAGTGTAAATATTGTTGTTAAACCCAATTCTCTTAATCTGAAGTCCACATTTCTAATTTTAAGTATGAATACAATTAACTTCACATTGAATGAGAAATTTGATTGAGTAAAATTATGTAGACTACAGTTATGAATAGCTCTTTCGTACTGTGCCGTTAGAATTTATATCCATGGTGTGCCTTGTAGATCAACACTATCAGTTTTCAGCCAGCCCTCAGTAGGGATTGTTGAGGAATTCTGTGTATTTCCCCTCTCACAGCCCAGCCTGGCTTCAGCTTCATGTCACATGATCAGCTCCTCATCAGCCTCACAACCTCCAGCCAATCACAAATGGGATAATATGAGGCCTAATATTAACAGTATAGTGAGGTGCTGAGTTACTCTTAGGAATACATTGGATTTTTGTGGTTGGGGTTTTGAAATAAACTGAATATAGAATGCCATACTGCCCTGATAAATGATCAATATTATGGTTTTGTATGTTGGTCTCCAGCACAGAATGTTGGTGTCCCCACCAAGCTTCTTAACTAGCTTAATCAACAATATTTATATGGTCAACCAGTTTCACTAGACAGGCTATGCTGCTTAACCATCCTTACCAGCTAGACATTGATGACAAACAGCCATTAAACAAGCACCAGTCTAGCATTAACCAACATAAACCAGCTTGGACATGGGAATTCAAGAAGGTCTTTTCAGTTGGGTGTAAATACCAGGTTAGAGCTGAGTTTGAAGCACATTGTTTTTATTGATGTACATTGTACAAATCTCTTGATAATGGTTTAAGTAGTCATCTGAAGTCAAATCTTGAAAATTATCATTTTGTATAATTGATTAATTACTAATAGAAAATACAAGAATGCTTTGGAGTGTTTTTTAACAAATGAATCACTAAAAATGATCTCCTTTTATATACATTTATATAATATTTATATAATTAGTTTAAGTAAAAGAGGAGTGAATAGACTTGATTCTTGAAAAATGTGTTATTTATAAGCTAGCTGTTTATCAAATGTCTTTAAAGTATTTTTAAATGTGTTTTTATCATGTTCCAAAAATGTTTTTTAATTACATTATATGAATTTCTATTGTATTCATCCTCTCTAACTTTTCCTCTTTTGTCTCTCTATAACAGTCCTTTTTACACTCACCCCAGCATGCTTTGCTCTGAAAGCCAACTAGTACAGTGTGAATGATACTCTATCAAACAAATCCATGATCATTATCACATGCTCATTTGCCCATCTAGGGCTACAAAACTTGGCTTGCTGTCCTTAGAGGAGGAGTCTGGTCCTGAGACTTGGCTCAAGCTCTGAGCTAAACCCCTTCTCTGGGCTACAGAATTGAAAAAAGAGGCAAATAGAATACAGAAGGGACTGGGGTAAAGGAGGGATGAAAAGTCACTGGCAATAGGGAGGAGGCTGCTTTATATACACTCTATGATGATTGACAGGTTAGAATGATCAGACTCCTCCCAAATTTACAATCATTACGAAGTTCATCATGAGGTAGGTTCGCATATTAGAGCATAACAGGATGTACTTTAAAAAGAAGATTATCGTTTTCTAAGTGCTCTACAGAGATCTATGTGAGCTTTAACGTCTCCATAATAGAGATGATTTACGGCTATGAGGAGAGCATGTTTCTTATCCACAGGTCATTTCAACAGCAGCTGTCTAAACACAACACACTTAGTGGCTGTGACTGATCCAGTGGCAGCGTGATCTCACAATCTCTCACTTACTCTCTTTTTATTCCTCCATCTCTCTCTCTCTCTCTCTCTGTCTCTCTTTCTCTAACTTTTATTCACTGTTACTGTTCCTGAAGTAACAGTGAATAAAAAACTTCAGTTCCAACTAGAACTGATAGTAAATCACATCAGCAGAGGCGCATAACCTCTAACCATCACATTGGATGACACACATATGCGTGACCAAATCCAAATCCTCTTCACCGTACTGAGTTAGATAAATACGCAAAGCTTAAAAAGACTTATTTCATGTCTGGTAATACATTTGTCTAGCTATGGATGGATAAATTCTATTTAATTTTCCCATGTTTTGTTTGTAACATGTTTTAGCAATGTACGCTCAATTCTGGCTTCGATTTGTAACATATGGCACCAACATGGTCCAAAGAGATTCACTACAATCAGCCATTGGAAACGTGACTATGTTAGTCATTAATAATCAGGCCTTGGGGCCTGAATCATGTAAAGGCAAGGGGAATGAATAGACATCATTCTTGGAAAAGCACTTCCAAGTTTTTGTTTTTCCCAGGCCCTGGTGATTTGAGGTCCAGTGTGCAGAGATATCTGAAGGAGAGAGCTGCCTCCGTCCATAACAACTGATCTGGCATTGACAGCCTGTTGGCTATGAGGTCTGTCATTACCAATCACATCACATTTTATTAAAAAGTATTATCTATAATATACAAAGGCCTAAAGTGTTTAATGAGAGTGTCCTATTAAACTGAGACACAGAAATTGGTCTTTCCAGTTTGACTAGTTTGTATTTTTATGCTTTAATTGAAATATATGTGTTAATAAAGATCATTAGAGATTTCAATAAGAGTTTAATGTTATCCCTATATGGTCACATCAACAGCATCTTATTTACACATAGGGTGTAGGAGGAGGCATGGCAACTCCCAGGTCGGTTTGGAGAATGGTGACCCTCAGTCAGGTTACGTTCTCTATAGGGGTCCAATTGCCTTGTAGCTCAAAGCAGTGCTGTTTTACTGTTTGGCACTGAAATGTGAACTTGCACAGTGACTTTTGGAACGGACCTAAAATTATCTAATTTTTCTTCTGGATTTGCTCTTTATGGACACTGATTTTCTATGCATGAATGGAAAACTTTTACAGCCCTGGACAAACTTATGTGCTAGACAGATGCTTGACATATAATAAATAGCTTTATTTTCTATAGTGCCAGATTATGATGCAATTTGAAGGAATAATGATTTATTTAACCTATATGGGGAAAATGACATTGAAAGCATCTAAAAAAACCAGGGTTCCAGATCACAATAAATTAAGTTGACATGTACTAAATCTGTTGCAGACAATGTTATCACTCCTACCACTCATTACATAAGTTCAACTAACAATTCCAGTTGCGAAGTTTGAAACTAGTTAGTGCAATTTAAAAACAACAAAAATTTTCCTGATTAAGAAATCAGCTGTTTTATGGACCAAAGATCTCATTTTAATTAAAAAAAAAAGAAAATTAAACAAATTAAACAAAAAACACACATTCATTAACACCACCTGTTTTTTCTTCAGTGCTTTTTAACAGCTTTATTTTATAGCATGAACAGTTTCTGTTTACAGGTGTTGTTTTCAATTAGAGTGCAAAGTCTTTAAATGTCCTTCACCATTTAAACCTGTCTGATCCTTGCTCCATGATGTTTTTAATAATCTTTAATGAGTGTGTGCAGTAAATGTTTAGGACCTGCTAGATGTTACATTGCTGCCAACATGGATGTGCTTGTGGGCTGTGGGATTCCCCCCAAATAAAACCCACACCATTGTTATTGTCTCTCTGAGGTTTTACCTCCCGGATTTTCCCTTCCCATAATCGACAGGGCATTTCTTGCCATCTAACTAAAACAGGGCCATGTTGTAACAGGAGAGAAAACAGCCTGTTCTTTCTTGTCTGCTGTGAGATTTTGCCAAGGGTTAAACATAGGTCTAATAACAGAACTCATAATCAATAAAACACTTGTATCACGAAATGTTGAACAAAATTAAAAAGATGTAATATATATTTTATGATCTAACCAACTCATCAAGACACTTTTGTGCATGCATTTTGACTTTAGATGCATGCAAAACCTGTACATTTGGCTTTGTACAAATAGGCTGAATTCAGGCCAGTTCTGACAGTCAATGTTAAAAAAATGGACTAATTTACCTGGATTCACACTGTAAGTTATAGTACACCAGATGAAATGAAATGAAAATATGAATAATTTCAATTAAATCAGACATTCAGCCAACATTCATAAAACAGTGCTGGCTCCACCACTTGGTCATTAAGAGAAAGTTCACCCATCCCAGTCACAGGCCTAAAGGCTAAAGGTCATTACCTTTATATATAACACACCTTGCTTTTAGTCTTCTGATATTTTATAGCAGGCAACACATTAGAAAAGTTAATAATGGACAAACAAATTGACAATTAGCTTTTTGACATTTTGCAATTGTGCTAATCTAAACAGGCGGTGAGTTTATTATTATCTGAGTAAACTCAGATATTGCTCCAGATTCCAACATAATGATAAAACATTCAGGAAACTCAGAAAAAAATAGCAGCCAAATCGGGAAAGAATAAAAGCTCTCTCTGTAAATTAAATATAATAACCATTTAATGCCAGAAAAGTCAGGTTATGAGGTAAAAAACAGTGATTAATGGCTTCATTAGTGATTAATTTTCAGTGGTTTACTTTAGAGAGTGTTCCAGATTTCAGGGAGCAGTCCAGTGTTGTTTCACAAAGCATGTTATAAATACACTGGCTGACCTGCAGTGCTATATGCAAATAAAGCAAATGAAAAGAATGGGTTGCTGTAAGATTCTTCATTGCAAACAGATTTGGTCCTAATGAGGAGCAGATTATGGCATGATTCTGGTCTTAATTAAACAGCAGGACTTAAGAAGTCAGAGGTGCAGAAACTAATATAGTCTATTAGGTATGTCTTTAAAACAATGTGTTTTATGTGTATCAGTATACTTCATTTACAATCCAATATGAAAACTACATTCATATTTTCACAAATGACCAGTTTAGTCCAAAAAATACTGAAGAATTTTTTTAAAATATTTCTTTAAACTGCTTGGAAAAGGTGGCAATTAGGCTGACATGAGTATCACAAAACTTACACACCTTTATTAAGAAAGAACAAATCATTGCTTACCACTGTGTGCTTTGTATTCTCAGAATCAATCCATTGTGCTGTACCCAATCAAGCATAATTTACAGTGGTTTCCATAAATGCTGTTCCAATTAGTGATAATTGTCCCTTAACAGGATACAGCTGAACTTGTGTTTCTTATTTATTTTGTAAACCTTAAAACAAAGATGTTATTAATAAATATTTGGGTTAGATTTTCCTGTGGGCACTAAGTGAATGATGTTGTACATAAATAGATCTGAGGTATTACTGAAATGCATTTCACATTAACAATTGAATGAACTGGATAAATAACAAAAAGTCGCATGCTTTTGTTAGCTTTCATAATTGCAACCATTCACAATACTTAATTTTTATCGATCTTAATAACGTTATCATGATACAATATCTCAAAGTGTTTTCTGTAGCTGTAGCTTTCTTTGGTGTCCTTTTACCCATTTAAAGCATTAGATGCAAAGTATATATTTTAAATATACTATAACACAAAATGTATATGTATAAGTATTTAGTTTAAAATATATAGTTATAAAACTTTATATACATTAAAAGGCATCTTTTACTGACCAATAAACATACTTAACTTTCAAGAGGCCCTATTTTTTGTACCCAATTTGTGGAAAGTGTCAACTGACTATTGGACTTATATTAGACTTATATTAGACTTATTATGGAAAAAAAAACATTAGAATAATGTGTGAACAACTAAATAAATTGTGTAATATTTTTGTGTAATTAAAAATATGAGTAATTGTTTGCTGCCTCAAATAATGAGTAGTGGTCTTCATGAAAGACCCATGGTCAACACAAAAGATATTGTTGAACATTAAGTACCCCTTTTACTTTCTCGCCATCTTGTGGCGAGAAACTACACAACAGGCACATAAAATGATACACCAAAAGTGAAGCTTGGCCTTAATATGTTTAGCCATTTAGCATTGACCCCATTTCCAAGGTCTTTGACCACCTGAGTCCATTTCCTGTTTTTCCATCTCCTGTATTTCCATGAAAGAATAATTATTACATCACTTGACAGTCACATGCAGCGACATGCACACGTATCGGTATATGTCTCCCACGTGTTGCTCTGTCACAATCTCTCAGCACCTGCTCCATCTTATTAAAACACAATGCTAAAAAACATTTAAGATGTACAGCCATATTTGTATATACAAACCCATAAATATAGGCAAGTTTATTTTTTCAGACCCTATTTATGCTCACACACAGACTCTGCTAAATTTAGAAGTTTTATTTAAAAGCTGTTTCACACAAGATTTCAAAAAATAAAACAGTCTTTTTCCCTTAAAATATCCCGATTCTGTTGAGTGTTTACACTATATTTGACTGCATTTACTTAATTTTACAGCTACAGCTTGTAAAGCTAATACACTTCGCTGAATTTGAGTTTCGAGTCACACAAGATCAGGTGACCATATGTTCAGCAACTCACACTGACACTGCATTCCTGTCAATGAGTGACAAGATACAAACGACTTACAGGTTACAATATGTCAACTCAAAATTCAAAAATCCCTGTTCATAAAGAACATTCTGTTCAGTAAATTGTAAGAACAGAAAACATGTCAGACATCATCGCCTCACACGATTAATTATATAATAAACAATAACGCATTAATATAAAGTTAAAAAAACATTGCACAATTAATTGGCTCTCTGGTCCCTTTAACAGCAAAGATTACACTCTGAAATGGCCACACCTGGCTTTCTATACCTGATTGTAATTCTTCCCTTTTTCTGAAAACCCTTACAGGACTCTGCTGGTGTCAGATGGACTTTGAATTATAGAGTGAAATAATACATCCATCCCAGTCCTTGTGCATTTTGTTGAACTACAAATCAGTGATTTGAATAATTTAGCAGTCACTTAAATGGCATTTTGCTTATTGTAATTTGATTTACATAATTTTGAAAAATGTATATATTTGACATGATTAATCATAAATAAAACATATTTGAAAAGAAAAACATGAAAAAATATAACGGTGCATAATAAAGTTAATCCCTTTATAAAGCTTCTGTTTTGTGAAGACTGGCTTATAAAAAACTAAGGAAGGGAGGCCATAATGGAAATTATGAGAAACGATAACTTCATTTTAACATAAACTCTCCACACCTTTTGTATTTGAAATTATGAGATCCTCCCACCTGTCAAGATGTGACAGTTCTACATAATTCTTAAACACTGCCCTGAATGCAAAGATAATTTAGAACCAAAACATAAACTCTAACCTCAACCACCATGATATAAGCGTGAACCAAAAGCTCTTTTGGCATCAGAGCTGAGGAATCTCTGTTTCTTCTAGCTGTTAAGTCTCTATGCTGTTAAGTCGACTGAAGGACTGTTTGACTGCTCAGAGCTCTCTGAATCTTCTCTATCGCTTCCCATTAGGCCAGTCACCTCAGGCAGATCTACAACAACAAAGATGATAGCTTTAAATGAAAGTGATTCAAATTTTATATTTTAATATATGTAGATGTTAATATATGTAGATTTGCATTTCTTTATGGCAATACCATTGCTTGCAAGGCAGCAAAAGCATGTGTTACAGTTTTGCTGTTGCCATGACACCTAGCACCTCTTGTTTTCTGTTATTCACAAAATAACTTAATGTAAAGATGGTAGAAAATGATTAAATATATGTAAGAAGACAATTTAGTATGACCTATTAATACAGAATATAAATATATGAGGTCATCACTGTCAGTGATGATAAATGAATATTTATGAATGTCAGACAATTACAGATTTTAACCTAAATCTTCCTAAAGAAGTTCTTTAAAACTTTAAAGTTCACAAAAAACAAAAATAGATCAGATACCTAAGACTGAAATGATATACAAAATAATGTTAGAATGGAGCCTATACATTAATCAGTTTGGGTTGAATTCCAGAAGTTTAATACTTAGGTTTTAAACATAAAAAAAAACCCTAACCAGAATATTTAAGAACAGTGCTGCCTTGTAAGCACTGTAATTTACGAAAAATGCAATCAACCTTTATCATCTGTTAAACAAATCACTTTCAACTTCAAGCATGAAAGGTAGTTGGTAAATCACCCTAATCCCTCAGTCTTAATCATTGATTTGTTGATATAAATCAGTTCTGACTCCTGATTGTTATATGTGAAACATGACCCTCACCCTTACAGTTACTGTTGTTTACTGAAGCATTCATTTGACCTCGCTTAGAGACTGCAATACAAAACAGTGTGTCAGACGTATGCTGAAGTGGTTAGAGAGTTAACTAACAATATTAACCAAATTTAAAGATGTTACAGTGACAGACAAGGTTAACAAGGAAGATTGTGTATGAAAATGACATAAGCAAAGATGCTGTGTTGAATTTCTTACAGCGAACAATCTCTATAGGCCAGATGAGGATTGTGCAGAGGCTGAGAGCTGCTAAAACACCCACTCCACCAGTGACGATAACCATTACGTAGTGGTAATACCACACACAGGCTGGACAGCAAACTATTGTGCTGAATGAGAGAAATCACACACATATTAGGCTGAACCTGTATGAGATCAAGAGCTTTTCCACTCACTCTTTTACATGCACACTTACTGACAGGGGTGCAGTGTCTGGATCATCATAACTCCTACACCATTAGCAACTTTGTCTGTGAAGCTCATAGCTCCATAAACAAATGCCCCACTTTGCTGTCAAATGGAAAAACAAAATATCAGATCAGAATCTTATACATTGTTAGTTGCCGTTTTAAACTTCCTGAAACACTATTTTTACCTCTGAAATTTGTATGTCTGAAGCACATGCTCATTTTCACTTCTCCAAACTTCAGCAAAATGTCAGTCTGCTTTTTTTAGCTTTGGACATGTGCTTTCAGTCATGTGTTATTGTTGAAGTGGTTTACACCGTGTTCTGCAGCACTTGTAAATGGGGAAGCCCATTATTTTAAGCCCAAATTAGCCCAATTAAACAATTACTCAATGTTTACAATTCCTAAAATGCTTACAGTCTGATTTCCAATCAGTTCAGCAGTCATGGCAAGTGACATCACTAGTATGGTGGCAGATCCCACCCCTAGCAGAACTGCGGCCCCGTACACCATGTCACCCATGTGAGTATCCAGCAGCACCCAATAGGAAAATGCCAGAATCAGCAGCAGTCCCAAAAAATAGGTCATCTATTAATAAGAAAACATTAGTGCAATGCAGTGTTTACAGTGTATAAATACATTTGTAGCTACTGTTTGACTGGTAGCTCTTAATTATTATTTACATACAACAATTGGAAGAGTTGGAATAATTATGACTAACACTATAATCAGAGCTAAAAGAATGAGACACTACAATATAAATACTCACACATTTCCCTATTAGCTTGCTGAAAGGTTTCATAACAAATGAGGAAGCAAAGCCACTCACATACATGACCAGGGGAATAGTGGCTATGTATTTCTGCAATAAAACAGGTTAAACAGACATTACTTTCATTGCTTTTATTTACATCCTTATTGTTGTTTTTATGTTTAATTAGTGTGTACTATGAAGCAGAGCATTACAGGTGTACATTATAGGTGTCTTACCTTTGGCAGCATTAGTGTGTTGGTCAGATACATGGAAATGTATGTTTGTGATAAGTTCACAATCAGTCTGGTGGACATATAAAGCACAGCCACCTACATAACACGGTGAGTAAAACGTAAAAAAAACCAGATGTTAACATTGTTATCAACACATTGTCAAACCACTGTGCTCTAAGTCACTAAAAAATCTGAGCAAAAAATTGGATGCCACTAGAATTAAACTGAACTAACTTGATAGAATGACGGCTGTTTTAGCCAATGCTTCCACTGTAGTAAACTTGTGGGCGGGGCCAAAGTGGCATTATTAAGAAGGGGCTGGCACTCCTCAGGACTGGACCCAGACTCTTCCTGGTGGGAGCGTGATCTCTTCTCCTGTGTGCCCAGGTGAAACACTACAGAGAACAGCAGTCCAATGCACACCACTACAAGCCCTAGATTCTGAGTGTGAAAAGATATGCATTTCAATGCATTTCCAAAAAACAGGAAGTTAGGGTGGGGTACATTAAATGTTTGTCATTTTTATTAAACAACCAATAGCCTTTGTTCTAAAAGTCTTTTCTGCACTCACTCTGAAGACTGGGATGTCAATCGGACCAAGGTTATCTGTTACATCAGGATCACCCCCTTCCTGTGTCTGAAAATGAAACATCAGCCACGCCACTGCATACACTGTGATGTTGGCTATCACTGTGAAGGCATACCTTAGGCACACATCCAAAACACATATGAAAACATACCTGTCACTACAATCATATAAATCCAGAGTAAGTCCTTCATGATTTTCCATTACAGTGAAGGTTGATCATTACGGCATGCATTTACCTGTATGCAGTGAGCTCAACTTTTTCATGCTCACAGGACACCAGCTCAGGAATAAGGGACAGATGGGAGATCTGGGTGGCAGCCCAGCCAAACTGGAATATCACAATGAATGGGATAAAATAAGTGAGACTGACCCACTGTGGAGTGCTCAGGTCACAGCCCAGACACTCGTTAAATATAAAGGGAAAGGATAGGGCGACACTGATGGTTCCTAGGTGGAGAAAAGAGAAATCGCATAAAACCATATCGTTATTTGATGCGCAAGGAATAAATCCTACCGTCCATGTCACTCACCCACTAAATGCCATGTTTTTCTTTTTCCATAAGACCCACAGCCCGGTGTCCTATCAGACTCGTAACCAATAAGCGGCGTACACACTCCATCTGCGATCTGCCCCACTAACAGCAACACACCGGCATACGTGTTTTGAAAGCCCAGCACTGAGTGATAAAACACCAGCAGGTATGTGAACCACATAGAGGCACACAGATCGTTGAGGAAATGCCCCACTGCGTAACACAACCGCCTGAAGACGGGCAGATCATTTTCTGCAGAGTCCGACATGATCAAAACCCAAACGGTCTGTCCGCTAAATGCGTCTATAACTCTGTATACAGTTCAGCATTTCGTCCCCTCCAGCGCCACCGGCTTCCTCATTGCAGGGAGATGCAGTCTTGTGGAAAGTTATAAGATCGGACCATCTCTTTCAGAGTCATTTCCTTTGTGTTGTTTGACCTGAGTCAGCTGACTTGGTACACAAGTCACGTTGGAGGAAGCGCGTAATAAAATGTGTTTCACCGCTCACTTCCATTGATTTAGAGTAACACCTGTAAGGTGATGTACAATACAATTGTAAAAGCTTATAGCGTCGGTAAATATCATAAACGTAATGGTCAATTTTGAGTTGTTTTCTTGTGGATTAATAGATAGTGTAGCTCCTTGTTTTTTGATGCCAAGGTGTGATGACGCGTTATAAACCACGCCCTCTGCTGTTACGTCAGCGAAGTGTTTACATTTACACGAGATTGTTATACCTAAAACAATATCTAATAACAAGAAAGCTGTAAAATGTTACTATTTCTTATTTAATAAACAGGAAGTTGTTACTTGTGATCGTTTTGAACTGTCATGTTGCGTTACATAGGTGCACTTTTTAAATGTTTATTTTGACACGCTTTTGAAAAAATATTAACAAATGGTGGCCCTTAAAAAACTTACAGAAAGAGACAAACGCTTGTATTTGTCATGTGTGTCTTATACAACGTAGCTCTGTACTATAAGTAGCAAGAAAATAATAATAATATGTAAAACTGTCAAAGGTAAGGTGTGCAATGTTTTAGATTGATCTAATAACCAAGTTGCTTTAGCATCCACACGTTCACATCTATGTGCGAACTGATATTGGCGCCTGTACAACATATTCATATACATATCTTATAACAATCCATTCATGGTTCCTCAGTCTGATCTTAAAGAGTTTAATGACAGAATAATCAGAGGATGTGACCTGTTCACAACCTGTTGGCTCTGCCGTTCCTGTAAGAAATGAAAAATTGTCATTTGGAAAAATAAAAATATTCTATTCTTATACTATACGATAAAATGTTTAATAAAAGCCAACGTGCAACAAGGGCGTGACACCCGCTTTTATGCCCTTCAGGGAATGTGTATTCAGTGAGTTGTATTACAGTTTTTGACATGTTTTATAAAATAGACCTTTAAGGCAGTTGCCTTGCAGCATCGTAGATCTATGGCACCACATCCTGGTGATACATTGTAACTGAGCCTGTTTGATAGGTAACATCAAACTATTTAGACTGTACTGTTGAAACTAACTGCAAGGATTGGGAATTAAGAAAATTGCACCACAAACACAAATGCAATACAGTCATTGTGCATAGATACAACATGTAACATCTTATGAGACATAGAATAAAAGCAACATTTAATAGGTATGAAAATCAATACACATCCTCACTCTGATAGGTGACCTCTGTTACTGTGTATAAACCCACTCATGTCTTGTGGAGTTTTGCTATGATACAATTTACAACAATGAAAAGAAATCTGAGAAATGCCAACAGACTCCATTAGACTGGCATGGAGCACACAGTAGAGAAAAAAAATGTGACAGGGCGCCACCTGGATAGAGAGGGACACATTAGTGTTAAATGTTTACTCGGAAAGGCACAAACTATGATTCCCAGGTAACTTAATCTAATGCAAAATAAACATAAAAATACAGGACATTTTCCCCCATTATCACTGAGAGCATCACTGTCCCTGTGTGAGAGACAACAGCCTGCTGTATAAATGATCCCAATATTTGCCTTTATTTCTGTTGCTTTCTGATCATTTCAATGCTAGAAATGCCAGACGGTTTCCCCCCAACCCCCCCAAAAGTGCAATTCACAGAGAAGAGACCCCATGTATTCCTCTCCATCTCCCACAGTACCTGAGACCAGCCACTGTGCTACAACATCATCCACATTGACAGGAACAAAAGAAGAAAAAAAACTAAGAGCAGTTAAAAAAAATGACACATTCTACAACATAAGTAAAACTGTTCAACTCAGGGAGAGCAGATCTTAAAAACAACTAAAAAATTAAATTGTTTTAAATTACAAAAAAGAAAAGACACCATTTACACAAGCTGTTGGATTCTGGTGTACATATCTTGATACATCAGTAAGCAGTCGTTCCCCGCTTATTTTGATCCCATAAAACAAAACACCATGGAGAAAATCACTCACTCATCCAGCCAGTGTGTCGAAGTGAACATGTTTGTCTGAGTTTATGGTTGCCTTTTAGTCTCAAATGTCATCTAAAATACAAGTTTAAACAGTCCATCTGGGATTAAGTCACATAACATCTTTTTTTGACCATTTAAGTCTCTTTAACATTTCTGGTGTCACACATTACAAATATATTTATTTGTTCCACTGAATTATTTCCTTCCAAAGAGCCCCAAGTACTGAGCTGTGTCCTCTCTGAGCGGATGCCAAAACTGAGGCAGTGAGTATCTGAGTTTCTGGTCTGAGGTGGAGCAGGAGCACTCAGAGTGGAGACATAAGGGAGGGTGCTCCGTATTCTGTCAAGTCTTTTGCTTTATTTTTTCATGAATTGCACCAGTGACTCTTAATGTATTCCTCACTTATGCCGCTGGAGCGCTTTCCTCTTCCTCCTCTTAAAGAAACAACAGCATCTAAAACAAGCAAAGAAGTTAATGGCCCTGTTTACACCTACTGTTATCATCCGATCTCAGTTTAACAGAATATTTACACCTGGTTGTAACATGCATCTCACATGGGTTTCTTGTGACCATATTTGATTGTAATTTAGGGGAAAGGTCTCTGATCTCATAACTACATACAAAAGTAACAGATCAGACTCCACAATTGTGCATACCTGTAGGCTGTGCATATGTAATAAATACAGACATAAATGCTATAACAGTGGTTTTAGACTCCTCACTCTAAATGCTTTACATTTAGCCACTCTAAAATGTACTTACTTAGTATCATCAGCCACTTCCACTTCAGCAGGGGCAGTAATAGGAGCATTAGAGTGTCCCGCTGTGGGATCGTCTGTATTCACTTCTCCATTGGTCGAGCTCATAACCTGAATATTAGTAAGTATTAATGTAGCTGGACGCTCAACCCACACTTAATGTATAAATGTCACTGCATAAGATAAGACAATATTAAAGTAACATTAATTGGATAGTTTAAAACATTTCACAGAAAACATTTGTCAGGTTTTAATGACAAAACATTAGATATAGGGTTCAAAATGAAGATCGAAAAGTACATGGTCACAATTAGGAAATACACCTGTGTTTAGTCTGCTAAGACACCTGTATGAACTTAAGGGGAACTGACTATATCCACAAAAACTACTTTTGCCCAATTGTACAAATGGTTGGAAAAGTGTAGTTAGTTCACAGAAAAGTATGATATTTGTTTGCAAATGCCACTTTAGTTAGATATTTTCTTAACTTTGCAATTATATCAATTATTCTATGTGTGGCTTAAATGCCCAAATATTTTGGAGGGGCCACTGAGGACTTAGCACCAACCAGGGTAAGTTGGAAAGAATAGGGAAA